>JAVMKO010000001.1:181167012-182565127 GCA_032164245.1 Sternotherus odoratus
GGTTGAGCGGGTCAGTTGGGGGGGGGGGAGAGACCGGGTTGAGCGGGTCAGTTGGGGGGGGGGGAGAGACCGGGTTGAGCGGGTCAGTTGGGGGGGGGGAGAGACCGGGTTGAGCGGGTCAGTTGGGGGGGGGGGAAGAGACCGGGTTGAGTGGGTCAGTTGGGGGGGGGGGAAGAGACCGGGTTGAGGGGTCAGTTGGGGGGGGGGAAGAGACCGGTTGAGCGGGTCAGTTGGGGGGGGGGAAGAGACCGGGTTGAGCGGGTCAGTTGGGGGGGGGGGGAAGAGACCGGGTTGAGCGGGTCAGTTGCGGGGGGGGGGGGGGAAGAGACCGGGTTGAGCGGGTCAGTTGCGGGGGGGGGGGCGAAGAGACCGGGTTGAGCGGGTCAGTTGGGGGGGGGGGAAGAGACCGGGTTGAGCGGGTCAGTTTGGGGGGGGGTTGGAGAAAGGAGGTTTTGGGGGGAGAGACCTGGCTGGGTGGGTCAGTTGGGGGTTGGAGGAAAGGAGGTTTTGGGGGGAGAGACCTGGCTGGGTGGGTCAGTTGGGGGTTGGAGGAAAGGAGGTTTTGGGGGGAGAGACCTGGCTGGGTGGGTCAGTTGGGGGTTGGAGGAAAGGAGGTTTTGGGGGAGAGACCTGGCTGGGTGGGTCAGTTGGGGGGGGGTTGGAGGAAAGGAGGTTTGGGGGGAGAGACCTGGCTGGGTGGGTCAGTTGGGGGGGGTTGGAGGAAAGGAGGTTTGGGGGGGAGAGACCTGGCTGGGTGGGTCAGTTGGGGGGGGGGGGGTTGGAGGAAAGGAGGTTTGGGGGGGAGAGTCCTGGCTGGGTGGGTCAGTTGGGGGGTTGATGTGTAGTGTTCAGGTGTAGTGAACAGGTGTTCATGTGTAGTGTTCAGGTGTAGTGAACAGGTGTTCTTGTGTAGTGAACAGGTGTTCATGTGTAGTGTTCAGGTGTAGTGTTCATGTGTAGTGAACAGGTGTTCATGTGTAGTGTTCATGTGTAGTGAACAGGTGTTCATGTGTAGTGTTCATGTGTAGTGAACAGGTGTTCATGTGTAGTGTTCATGTGTAGTGTATCAATGTGTTATTAAATAATAACTGAATAAAATAATATTAAATAAATAATTAAAAACAACATCCATGTTTTGATTCTTTTTTATTTGGACCTCGAGTGTGTTGTCGGCCCCCGAACTGCTATTTGATAGTTAATGTGGCCCTCGGGCTGAAAAGTTTGGAGACCCCTGCAGTATTGTATCAAGTACTTACTGAAATCAATGTACATTACGTCCACCGGATTGTCTTTGTCTAATACACATATACTCATTATAGCCTTTCAGATCGCAAGTGTGAGCTGATCATTTTATTAACCTGTGTTCCTTGTTGCTCATTGGGTTTCCTCCCACAACTGTTTTCACATAGATTTGTTAGTTATTCATTTTAGATTTTACATGGAACTAAAATTAAACTCACTGAATCATAATATCCTGTCTCCAATTTTAAAATGTTTTACAGCATTATTGTGACCAGTAAATCTTCAATTGTTCTTAAATTATTTCTTCACAGTGTTGTTGGTTTTTTCCCTTATTTGTTTCAGTTGTTCATTCTACGTTGCTGATTTGCAAATTCATCACAGATAAACTGCCTACATTGGAGCACAAGTTAAATATTATCTTTAACCTGTCTGTGATATCATGACCTTCAAATATACTTTTGCACCTTCTGCTGATACTTTGGCATGGTATAATGCTTTCTGCAGATTATGAAAGCCCTGAATATTTCTCCATACTAAATTGTGCAATAAGCAGTGTATTGTAATACAGATTTTGTTTGATTTTCTGTAAAATTTCACAAACTGAAGCTTTGTGCCCATCATTTTAAAACAGTTCTACAAACCTGTCTCCTTGTCTAGACCAGAATCCTGGCTCCTAATCCACTCAAACAAACAGTGGCAAGTTCAGATAAGGCACAAATGTCACAGCACAGACCAATGTCTGTAATGGAATTCAAGATGAACCCCAAATCAAAACCTTTAGAAATTTCTATTCACCCATATGTTTCTACCTCCCTCTTCAGCTATGTATACTATAATATTCAACTATCTGATCTTGGAGCGTTTGAATCTGGATCTAAATTCAGGGGTTGAGGTTCATCTCTAATTTTGGTTAGATGACAGTTATTCCAACGTTATCTTTCATGTAATCCTCAAGGGTTTCTAAAAAAAGAGTTTCCTAAAAGCAGTAGGGGCAAGAATGCCACAACTGAGGCACAAAAAAAATCTCAAATTTCTAAACAAATGTTTAAACATCATTTCTCCCCTTCTACAGAATTAACTGTAACCCTTCTACCCTTCAGAATTGACAGCAACAAGGGCCGGGTTCAGTACATAGGGGTTCCCTCTCAATAACACAATGCAAACTGGTTTGAGCACCGACCCAGTGACCTGGGAAAATCCTACACACACCCCTTGGTGCCTCAAAGAGGCAATACTTCCCCTCTTGCAAGCACAGATCGGTGTATCAGAAGATCTTTAATAACATGAGGTAAATGACATCATTCAACTGGGAAAAACACCACAACTAGGGTTCATACACCAACCCACGAGCAAATTGCCCCGCCCCAGCAAGTTTGGGCTGTGTCCTCTCCTTTAGGTTCAGGAGTCCAGTAACCCAAAAATCACCCAAAGTCCCAAAAGTCCAACAGCCCAAAGTCTCTGGAGTCCCTGGTCAAAAGTTACTCTGCAGAGTCTTACCTCCCAGGCTGGGTGGAAATGGAGGGCAGGTTGAGGGATACCTTACGGGGTCTGAGGCTGACTGCCCCGTCTCTCCGTGGGGTGCTGCTGCTCCGCTTGCTGCGCTGCTCTGCCAGCCATCCCACAAACTCCTCTGCTAGCTGCTGGGCTCCTCTCTACAAGCCGCTCTGCCAGCAGCTCAACTCCACTCTGCAAGCTGCTCTGCCAGCCATCAGACGAACTGCTCTGCTTCACCAGCTACTGCATCTGCCAGCAGCTCGACACTGCTCCACCAGCTGCTCAACTCCACTCTGCAAGCTGTCTCACAAACTGCTCTGCTGGTTGCTCCGCTAGCCGACACACAAACTGCTCTGCTGAGGGGGCCCCCCTTAAGATAGTGCTCAGTGATTTTTCAGCACTTAAGTGATCTCAGCTCATAGTAGGGGGGCCTTAGCACAGATGCACCACAGGGCCCAAAGTGATTTCAGCTCAGCAGGCTGAAGTTAGACACCTAATGGAAGCAAAAGTCAGCTCTAACATTCCACAGGGCAGAGAGGCCATGTGCAATAGGCCTGTGGGGCCCTCACCAACCCATATCAAAACCTGCCCACGGACTCTCTCAATTCAGTTGATTTTGGAACCCCTGTCCCTTGGCTAGTGAGTGCTACCTAGATGATGGCGAGTCCCTCCAGCATGACAAAGGCCAAAAACATGTCCCAGTCCCTCATTCACATAAACAGGTTAATCAACACTTTATCATTCCTGCCCCAATAACGGAGAAACTGGGGGTCCCACAGTAGCCGAAGTGACCATTTGGGCTGTTAGAGCGCAGGCTAGGTGCGGTGGGTGTGTCTATGCAAATAAGATCAGTTATTTTCCAAAACTCACTGCAATTCCTGCAATTCACCACCAGATGTCAGGGTGGATCTCATCCTGACATTGCTTACATAACATTTTCATGATATAAGCTCTATACGTGTTCTGCTGTTTAACGTAATTAAATTTTTTTAAGATTACATTATTTTAACATAACTACAGTACATCCAAAAGCCTCTCACTCGCAAGCAATATCCTGCCATTCTTTGACAAGTGAGCATAACCACTAAGCAACACAAAAAATCTTGCAAGATATTCTGGTGAGGAGCAAGCAAGACGGTACCCAAAGCACTCTACGCCTGAGGAAGAAAACCTTGATTTGGTTGTTTGCTTTTTAGATTGGTGATATTAAGTGGATTTATTCTTCATGAAAGGTGTAAAATCACAAACACTAGAACTTGATCCTCCTTCCAAAGAGCAAGTACAGCATAAATGCAACTTCCTCGCATTTATCTACAAGCTGATCCTGTCTCGTGATAATAAAAGTAATTAAATGCTATGCTTCAGGACATAAACTGATAATAAACTGATCTGACTATATCAAGACATTCCTGCCCCCATGAAAACCATTGTACTGCTTGATAGCTAATTATAGAGTGGATTAGATTTCTCTGGCAGATTTGTTATTGCTTGAGTGGATTGGGAGCCAGGGTTCAAGTTCATATACACCACATTAATAGTTAACAACCAACCTAGAAAGTTCTACAAGCAGGTGGTTCAAAAATTTTCCACTGCCCCTACAGCTAGAAGCATCTACAGTCATTGCCTTTGAGATACGTTACACCTGGCATGCTACTGGCACCCTAGGGCAGGAGTTCTCAAACTTCATTGCACCATGACTCCTTTCTGACAACAAAAATTACTAAGGGGGGGACTGAAGCCTGAGTCTGCCAGAGTCCCACCACCATGGGTGGGAGGGCCAAAGCCTGAGTATCACTGCCCCAAGCCCAAGGACTACAGCCCCAGCCAGCGGGCCTGTAGCATGAGCCCCACTGCCCCGGGCTGTGGGGCTTGGGCTTCAGCCCTGAACCACAGCAAGTCTAAGACAGCCGTGGGGTCCCAACCTACAGTTTGAGAACCACTGCTCTAGGGGTGGGGTGGGTTCTAGTGCTGAGCAGTCACTATTATTATGAAGTTTTGATCACTTTAACCTGAATGTGGGCTGCATTAATGTAGTGATCTACTGCTGAAAAGATCCATGTCCCTTGGTACATTTGTGCTTTAAATTGTTCCAAGGCAATTACCATAGTGTTAAGATGACTCTAACAGTTATAAGAGGCTAAAGTTATAAGAGGCTGAAGAATAGCACATCAGGTCTTTTAACCACGAGCCCAGTGCAAGTGTCTCAAACGAGGGCTCCGTAACTAAAGAAGTCATAAAACATTTTTTATTTTAATATAATATTGACAAGAACGCCTCTTATATCTTGCAATTTTACTGATGTTTGACCTTATCCTTCAGAAATTACAGTATTTATTGCAAAACAGACAGAAAATCAGCCTTAGATGAGAGAATACAAATTAAGTCACATTTCCCAATGGATTTCATCAGAGAAGTGAGGGGCCCATATGATCCCCATGGTAACACTGCCTAAAAATCAGGAAACATGTTGTTTGGTACTAGCAAGTGAACAACCTGCTCTGTGTAGTGCCCGAGTCTAGGTGTGAGTTCCACCCTATTCAAATTATGACCTGATAATTAGTAATGGTGTTTATAGGGGTTTGTTATTGTTGGCCATTTTGGTTTGTAAAGGACAAGTAATCTGCCATGTTGGACAGCCTTCTTGTTCCCTTCAGGGAAGGAAAGGCGG
This sequence comes from Sternotherus odoratus, assembly GCA_032164245.1. Taxonomy (NCBI): domain Eukaryota; kingdom Metazoa; phylum Chordata; order Testudines; family Kinosternidae; genus Sternotherus; species Sternotherus odoratus. The sequence continues at coordinate 181,172,417 of JAVMKO010000001.1, forward strand.
GAAATCTAGTGGCCTGTTGCTAGGCAATGGGGGGATATATAGACTGAAAAGAGGCAGGAAGGGGGCTGCTTCTTCCTTTGGACCTTGGAAGGAAGGGAAGCAGACAGACTCCAGTTATTCACCTAGACCAGCGATCGGCAATGTTAGCACGTGGGACCGCAGAGCAAGCACCCTTAGCGGGCCCTGCCAGTTTGTTTACCTGGCAGTTCACTGACTGCAGCTCCCACTGGCCGCGGTTTGCGATCCCGGTCTAATGGGGGCTGCGGGAAGCAGCGGCCAGCACTGCGACGCTTCCTGCAGTCTCCATTGGACCGGGATCGCAAACCGTGGCCAGTGGGAGCCGCGGTTGGTGAAACGGCAAGTAAATAAACCGGCGGGGCCCACTAAGGGTGCTTACCCTGTGGTCCCATATGCCAAGGTTGTCGATCCCTGGCCTAGACAACAGCCCATCTCTAAAGGGATAAGATCTGGTTTATTGTTGGGGTTTTGTTTGTTATTTAAGGGAAGCACACATTCATGGGGTATTACCTTAAGTAATTAGGGTTCTCACCGACAGACAGGACATCTCAAAGGGGTTAGGGTGGGAAGCTAGCTAGGCCTATCACCTGATTCATCATCGTTCATTGCCATCCTCTGCTGCGGTAGCTGTTCCAGTGGTGATCATGGTCTGGGGACTTGTCCATGTCTATTGAGTCCTGGCCTTGGCACAGCTTCTGAACAGGGTATCACTCATCCCGCCATAATTCCTGTGTGAAAGAGTGCATGGTGAACCTGTTCAGTATTATTAATTCGTCCTCGCATTCCAATTTCCCAATTTCTTCTAGTTAATAAAGATCCATTTTTTCAGTTGTGGTTTATGAAATTATTTTATATAAGCTCTGATAGATGGGCTACGCTGAGGGAATATTGGGAGACGTCTGTTGGCTCCCTGCAGTTTTCTGAAAGCAGGGTCCTGAAATAAACAAATAAAAAAACTAAAATTTCCCATAGGAAAATGCCAAAATGGGTTACAGGAAAGTAGATGGAGTCATTGGCAGAGAGGTTTGTACCATATACTTTCCCCTATAGAAAATATCATTAAAAATTAAGGTAGAGCAGTGCAATGTTAACTACTGAAGTAGTGTTTAGTGTGCGTTTTGGATAGAGAGAGCGTATAAGTAGTCCCAGGTCTTGTCTATACAGTACTGTCAAAAATGGAAACATCCATACAGCTTCACTAGTAGAAGCTGTAGCAAAAAGAGGACTAAGAGTCCAGTGAAAATATGGTACTAAAATGCCTAAATCCTGTCTACTCAGCAACAGCTACCATTGGTGGAGAGATCCCATTTTTGCCACTTAAGATACAGCTCCCAACATGAGCTACCGCACAGAATAGGGGGCAGCCATGCAGAGTAGACATATTGAGAGCCTAACAGCAAGTAGGAACACTGAAACAAACTAGTATAAGAAATCATAGACTCCTAAACCGCTAACAAGTCTCTCTGGAGAGGGAGGGGGGTTCAGTTGTCTGGGACCAGTTAATGGAGAGACAACGGACAGAGACACAGGCCCTGCAGGATGGGTCTGGAGCAACTAGACTTACCCTAGCTTGAAGGAAAATTATAAGCTTTAGGTAAGAGCAAGGCATGGAGGCTTTTTTCCTTGTTATATCCCTGTTCTCTGATTGATCTGTATACAGTATTTGGTTGAATAAACTGGTCTAACCAGTCTGGAGAAATCCTAAATTGCATAGACCCAGCATTCTGCCACTCCCTCTTGCAGCCCTCTCTATCAGAGGCAATTAGCCAGAGTGCAGTAGCATTCTGGCATGCCTCCCCTAACTGGCTGCAGTGCAACATGCCTCCAACAGAGAGGGCTGCAAGAGGGAGGGGCAGAATGCTGGGTCTATGCAATTTGGGATTCCTCCCAATGGGTTAGAGCAGTTTTCCAGCCCAATGGGGAAATATTGAAGGCAAGCAACCAGTTCAGTTTAAAACAAAAACAACCTTGTATTGCACTTAACTGTAAACTCTCCTTTAGCTGAGTGACTTGCATTTCCCTTTAAGAACAGAGCTTCTATCGCATCAACAAATTAATCAATAGATAGGCAAATATTAGCATTACCGTGAGATAGAACAGCTCTGCAACCTTTAGACAGTAGAACTCCAATGCATCTCCTGCCATCTCCCCAACTGGCAGGGCCGGCGACAGAAATTTGGGGGCCCCCTACTCTGATAGTTTGGAGGGGCCCCCTAGCCCAGCCGGCGCTCCACCCCCAGCTGACAGCTGGCCGCAGCTAGGAGGGAGAGCCCAGGAGCAGCGTGAGCTGCCCTTGCTGCTCCCTCCCTCCCTCCCCGGACTGAGCCGCTGCTGCCGGCAGGCTCACTGCTCGGCCGGGGACACACGCTCGTCCGGAGGAGAGCCGCGCTGGATGACTACGGGTAGAGCTGTACCGGGGCCCCCCTAAAGTGCGGGACCCGGTACAGCTCTACCCGTAGTACCCCCCTGTCGCCGGCCCTGCCAACTGGTAGCACAAAGTAAGTGTTTTTTAATCACTGTGCTCTGCTTATGGAACACGCAGCTGATTTGAAGCCCGAAAAAGTTTTCTTCATAGGAAAAATGGAGCTCAGTAGATTTATCCCAAATAAAGGAGAGGATTAACATCATTGAAAAATCTCAAAGCCATATTCAAACACTACTTTGTTTTGAAAATAATGGCAATGGTTAACAGACCAAAGCAGCCTGCATGGAGAGATGCTGTATTTACAGGACTCTCACTTCCAACTCTAGCAGAGTACCATAATCTGTACTGCCGACAAAGAAGGGGCCCAAGTCTTGTACTCAGGGGGCAGACACATTAGTGCCACAAAAGCAGATTTGATGCCAGTTCTTTTCTTTTTGTTGCAGGAAGCACTTACCCATCTATAGTAGCTGCTTTTGTTAAATGGCTCTTTCTATTTCTAATAAACTGCTAATAAAATACAAAGAAGAACAGCAAACAATACACACACCATGGAGCAACTGTGAGCAGCTATTATAAACGCATTAGCCCATTTGGTCAGATTGTTAGGGCCAATCCAGAGGAACAGGAGAAGTGGGGAGAAAAAAATCAAAATTGTAAAGGAGAGATAAAAGAAATGCTCTCTGTTAGGGAGTTGTAAAGACTCCCTGGAGCCCCATCCCAAGTGACCAAAAGCTGCCTTCATCTCCACTGAGAGTTGTTTGAGATATTAGAGTCATTAGCTCAAATCTTTCTGAAGACCTGAGTCCTTATGTGCACATTATGTGCAATTACCAACTGCTGCTTGTGCCAAGAATTTTCCTTAAATTTGCACCTAAACAAATCTTTTCCCTGAGTAGGCACTTTCTTGTGAGATGTCAGCAAGGTAGCTTACTCAGCAATGTGCACCTGCCAAATTAAAGCTGACATTAGGAAAAAGGTACAGGCAGTCCATGATTACTGTCTCCAGATTAAAGTCTCAGTTTTCAAGTTATTTTCCCAACTGCCAGCTCAAAGTGGGATTTAAAAGCAAAGCTGCGGCTTTTTTTCTTGTTTTTAATTTGTACATTATTACCAGGAAAATTTCCAGAGCCTACACGCCCGTGGCCACATGTTTCAGTGTCCTAGAGGCCACCCTTCAAAGTGCGGGGAGGACCATGAATAGCCCATGATCTTTAGTGCAAAAAGTCACAGTAATCGAACATAAGCCCTAGTGACTGGTTTCCATGTGAGGGCTGGCTTTGCAAAGCAAGGTGTGGCTACTTCCCTGGAGGGGGTGGGGGCAGAGAGAGAGAGAGAGAGAGAGAGAGAGAGAGACTGAGTCTCTTTCATGTGCTTATGTTCCAGTACTGTCAACTCAAGAGATCAAAAATCATGGATTATTCTTTAATGAGCCCATACTGTGGTTTTTTGGGGTCTATCTTTTGATTTTTGAATTTCTTCTGCCCATCCTGTGTGTGTATGTGTGTGAGAGAGAATTAGGGTTGTCCACTTTCCCACATATATTGGGTAAGGGGATTTTGGTTCCTGCTAAAGGAGGTCACACCCCACATCTATCCTTCCCCTGTCCAGCAATTAATTCAGCCCTTACACTCCCAGTTGAGCCCCACCAACCTCACCTATGCTCCCCCCGGGGACTCTTTATACGCCTCTCCAGGGCCTATAGGGGACTGCAATGGGATCCCCTATCCCCCTTCCAGTGGGGGGCAATTCCAGAGGTTCTTCACCTTTCTCTGCCCCTTTTCAGGCTGGGGGCTTTAAGGAGTAAGAATCCTGTCCCTGTTGTTCACAGGGAGGGAGGGCAGAGCACCATGAGCAGCTAGACTCTTAAGTTCCCTCCTCCCTTCTTGTGAGAATGAATGGCTTCAGGTTGCTAGATAGGGAGAAGGCCTGCAGTAGTTCTGATTCGGCCCCAGAAGGTGGACAGGTGGAGAAGGCAGCCAATCATAGGACTCAAAATCACTAGCAGGCTGGAGCTTCTTGCAGCTCATCACCAGCTTAGCTCTAGCCCCTAACTAAAGTCATGGATGTAAGATGGTCTTACGGTTAAGGGAGTGGGACTGGGTCTCAGGAGAGCTGGGTACAGGTCTAGGCTGTACCACAGACTCTCTGGATGATCTTGGTCAAGACACTTCACCTCTCTGTTCCACAGCTTAAATCATGTCAGGAGTGCAAAGATTGTTAGAGCTGACATCCACAAAAATTATGGGGCCTGAAGCTGTGTTTTTCACAGACTTCAAAGGTCTACGGCTCCAGGATGTTCAGCAAGTAATTACACTTATATTCCACGAAATGCCAAGTCAGTATAAATTGCACTCATTTACCTCTTGCATTTGTAATGTACATCCTCGTTTTTATCAGCACTGAAATTGGCCCATTGTTATCTCTTCCAAGTTTGTCAAAAATCTTAATGCAAAGCCTGTACCAACTACTGTCAGAAGAGTTAATTGCAGAAGTGAAAGTAACTGAAGCATCCTAGCGGTACGGGGGCTGGGCTGGGGCCAACGCTGGCCCCTGGAAGGGGTGGGGCCTGGGCGGAAGGGGTGGGGCTAGGGGTCAGAGTTGGCCCCAGCCAACCGTACCGGTAAGGGGCCTCTTCTCCACTCCCCTCCTCAGCCGAACACCCCCACCCCCCAGGGGGCTCCGGTAGTAGTTTAAAGAGCCCGGTGCACTGCTACGGCCCAGCCCTGGGCTCTTTAAATAGTTACCGGAGCCCCGCCACCCCTTCACTGGGGTTCTGGCAACAGGACTCCTGTCCCCACGCAGCCCTGCTGCCGGAGCCCTGGGGAGGCTGCGGCAGGGTTCCAATAGCGATTTAAAGAGCCCGGGGCTGGGCCGCCGCTACTGCCCGACCCCTTTAAACTGCCGCCGGAGCCCCACCGCAGCCTCCTCCGGGCTCCCACAGCGGAGACTCCGGCGGCAGTTTAAAGGGTCTGAGGCGGTAGTGGCAGCCCAGCCCCGGGCTCTTTAAATCGCTATCGGAGCCCCGCCACAGCCTCCCCAGGGCTCCGGCAGCAGGGCTCCGTGGGAACAGGGGTCCTGTTGCCGGAACCCCAGTGAAGGGGTGGCGGGGCTCTGGTAGCTATTTAAAGAGCCCGGTGCGCCACTACCGCCTTGGACCCTTTAAACTGCTGCGGGAGCACTGCCGCAACCTCCCCCGGGCTCCCGCAGCGGGGGGCCTGGCAGCAATTTAAAGAGCCTGGGGCTCCAGCCTCTGCTGGAAGTCCCAGGCCCTTTAAATTGTGCCTGGGAAAGCCGATCCACCCTGGTACAGCGCATCAGCTCTTGCTGGTATTCCGTACCCGGGCGTACCAGCTTACTTTCACCTCTGGTTAATTGGAACAATATCTCAGTATTCTGGAGGTGGCTACAGCACAAGTACTAAAATTCACAGCGTTCTCCTTCAGAATAGAGCATCCTGATATTATAGGCCCATCAGAACCAGTGAGATTTTGAAGGCAGGTACAATAGAGAATGTGATTAACTTTGTATTGATTTCTCGGTAGTAAATTTTGATTAACTGTCAAATCAAAGAGCTTGTTTCCAGCTGTAATATCAAGGTCAAAAGCGTAGTTCTCTCCATGTGTGGTTTCTGATAACAAAAAGGGCTCTTGACTTATCAATGAGCTAAGAGCATTTCTACTCTGCTGTTATAGCAACTAAGGTGGAGATCCCTCTCTTTCCCATCAGCCTGAGTATTAAAATCGATTTTTAAAAAAGTTTTGTTTGTACTCTTCAAAAAGATCCCCTCACAAAATCAATGGTTCACATCTTTTGCAGCTGATGTCAGAAACCAGGCTTTTTATTGAAAGTGTATCTGATGTATTTGGTCACATCAGATCCTGCTTCTCCTACAGAAATAATTAACCAGCACAACAACTTGCAGAGAGTTGGTAAGCTCCATCACTTTTTAAATTAAGAATGATTGTTTTTCTGCATGGTATGTTCTGTTCAACGAGGAATTGGTCTAGGGAAGGTCGATGGCCTGTGTTGCACAGGAGGTCAGACTAGATGATCACAGTGGTCCCTTCTGGCCTCAGAATCTAATCACCTAAATCAGCTTCTCCTGAGCATCGTAGGCCATTAGATACAGAACCATAACCAGTTGCCTGCAGCATAGAATAGAATCAATCTAGATTCTTTCTGCTGTGTCCATCAGCACCTTAGGAGAGCAAAGCCTGTGATGGACTTATCTGGCATCACATAGAAACAACCAAGACGTGATATTCTCCTTAATCCAAGGTGGGAATCAGTTTGAAATCTCTACATTTGAAGTAACTGTATAGAAGGAAGACCAATTGTGGAAAGGATGGAGACTTGGGAAGCTTTGTGTTATTCCTAGGGTATAATTTGACCCAGGGAAGAGGTGATCCACAAGCTTTTAACCTGCACTGGACAACGAGCAAAATTCATCCCTGCACAAATGGCCAGGCTTTCCAGACAGTTGTTGGGATGATGATAATGAATGGGACCTAGTAATACCAGGGTACAAGTTGTGCACTTCTTACATTCAACTAAACCCTGATTTGAGGACATAAGCCAGAGCCTCAGCAGCTGCAAGCTGGCATGCTATAAGTAGTCTTTTGCCAATCCTCTGCACAGATGAAAATTTCACCCAGAATTAAGCTGCAAGGGGGCATTTTTTGCACAGCATTAATGATGATTTATTTATTGGGAGGTTTTACAGCACTCAAATCTACTAGGTACTGTATAGTACAAAGAGAAAGCCTCTGTCCCCAGACTGAAGACGCGTATGTGATAGATGCGTACTAAGTTATTATCAATCAACATTTCTTTCCATCACGCAGTTTGAGTTTTTTCTGATGGTAACTGAAAGTAAGTGCGATGCTAGGCTACTACATGATATCCATCCCAACGGCTCTTACGGCTTTAAAATATTTGGCATTGTTAATTACGTTGTTCCTCCCTCCCCCCATGAAAGCAAACTAATCGGTGAAAGTTTTTTGTTTCCAGTATAATAGCAGTATCTGAGGATGCTTGTTTGTGGTGCTCCAGGTCATTGTTTCCCCTAAAACAAGTCACAACAAGTAAATCAATGTCTTGCAGCAGCAATGGCAGCAGCCGAAATGGAAAGCCTGGTTTATGTCTGTTTTTGCAGACATTTCTCAAGGCAACGGAGGAGCACGCTGTCCTTCAAGACTACAATCCCCTACGCTTATTTACAAGCACAGAAACTGAGCTTTTGAGTATTAAACTGCAATTTTTGCAATTAAAGAAGAAAATGGAAGGAAAAACTAAAACAGTTCAAAGAGTCTCTAAATAAGGTTGTGTGCTTATTAAGGCACCTCTTGCTTCTCTCAATAATAATGTTTTCTAGGGATATATTTGGAATGGATTGAAAGTGGTGAGAAATCGACAATTGGGAACTGTTCAAGTGTTCCACCTTGTGGTACTCATTTGTACTACAATTAAGTCCACATGAATATTTGATATGACGCAATAATAATCTTATATATATATTACAAGCTTTTATACCTTGTCACTAATTATATACTGTGGAGATTATCCAATAGAATGTGAGATTGCTTCAAAATCAATGTATTTTCTATAACAGCCAACATCTTATGATAAAGAAGAGATCAGATTGGACCCTCCATACCTGCTGAACCTGCATAATCCATGAACAGTTACAATCTGGGGCCATTTGAACTTGTAAATTAGAGACACTAAGGACTGGAAACACTCTGACTTCCAAAGCTATCCATTTCTGTGAAAGATTTGTATATTATCTTGCTGCCCATTGGCATTTAGTAATTTACATGTGGATTTAAATAACGTGTTCAGAGGACCTGACAAAAGTATGGTGAACCAAAGCCAGGTAAGAGGTAATCTTAGCTGAAATGGGGTGCAGAAGTAGATTTTTTTTCAGCTCTAACTTTCTCAGTCCTGATCCTAGGGAGAGTTTGGCAAGTGTTTACATTTGCTCAGATGAATAGTTCTGTTCAAGTCATTGCATATGTGCAGTTACACATGTGTAAATTTTTGCATGCTCAGGGAGTTAGGAACCTAAACAGCTTTGAGGAGCTGATCCTGAAATATTATGCATCTTCTAAGTTGCAGTAGGCTCTTAAATATACTTCTAGGGGGAAAAAAAGGTGCATAAGAACAGAAGAATGACCGCACTGGGTCAGACCAAAGGTCCATCGAGCCTAATGTCCTGTCTTCCAACAGAGGCCAATGCCAAGTGCCCCACAGGGAATGAACAGAACAGGTAATCATCAAGTGATCCATCCCCTGTTGCTCATTCCCAGCTTCTGGCAAACAGAGGCTAGAGACACAATTCCTGCCCATCCTGGATAATAGCTATTGATGGACCTATCCTCCATGAACTTATCTTGTTCTATTTTGAACCCTGCTATGGTCTTGGCCTTCACAACATCCTCTGACAAGGAGTTCCACAGGTTGACTATGTGTTGTGTGAAGAAATGCAGATTTTTATATACTTTGGTGTGATTGTTATACAACTATTTGTCTGTGTCTTTCTATATATGAGTACAGCTCATCTGAAACTAGTAAAATAGGCAAAAAATGAACAGCATGCCATTCACTTTTCCTCTAGCAGGGATGATCTTCTTATACCAGATTTGGTAAATAATGTGTCAACCTTTAGTGCAGCAACTCCTATGTTAAGCCATTCACAGTGAAGATGTTGAAAGAAAAGACAACAGCGGATAGAAAGAGAGAGCCAAAAAATATATATGTTTAAAAATCACTTTAGAAGTCTATTTTGTTGATAAATTGTGTGGTGAAGCACTTGATTATACTTTGGTTTATTATGAAATATATTCAAGAGACCAAATAACCAATGTCAGTCTAGTTTATTGTTAAGAGCCAATAATAATATAGTACAGGAAACCAATTCAATATAATAATAGTCTCCAGGAATCCATCTTGTGCATCACTGTTACATTCACCTTACACAGAAAGTGCTCCCAAAGTTATACATTTTAGCTGGTAGTGTGCATAGGATGATTTTACAAGTCACTAAAATTCAGCTCTCAGTTTGTCCTGGTTCCTTTCCTTATCTTTCTTTTGGATGCTAATATTGTAGGCACTGGTCCATGAAGGAATTTTTTATGTTTGCATCAAGGTTGCGCAGTCACATATCTCATACTCTTTCTTTGGGATGTTTCAGTAGTAGCCTGTGAGAGTAACTTCCTAACTGTTGCTATGGTAAAGCACTCATCTGTCCTGATATTGACAGCTTCCAAATTTGCTCAAGCCAAAACTTACTTCAGTCAGTGCAAGGAGATTGGGATTCTTAATGTAAGTGAGCAGCGATATATAAAAATCATGGCCAATTTAGGCAATAATGCTGCTATACTATTTGTGCTTAATGAATACTAATATGTGTGAATAATGTGTGTGTGTGTGTATACACAAGCACTAGTCAGCATATATGGGTCAGTTTTTTGTAACAAATGTAATTTTTTGTTAGATTGAAAAGTTAGGATGTTTTATTAAGAGAGCATAAATAGTAAATTTACAGTTAAAAATAAATGAAGACTATGAATATGTCTGCATATTATCTAGAAAAGGTTTCCAACAATATTGCCATGAAGTCATTTATATGTTAGATTGTTCATATATATCTAGGGAATAGGCTTTTCATCTGGCATTATCAACTATACCAGCCTATTGTCGGTCTATGTTTTGTACCCAATTCAATAAAATATTTCTAAATCAAAAATAGAAAATCTACCACCGGGGAAAAAAATCAGTTTTTGCAACTGGAACAACATCTCAAGATTTAATCAAGTCTCAAACAATAAGTGAACAAATGCTTAGTAGAATGATTTACTATTCAGACTCCTGTACTTGTAATTTTCTGCTTGCTGGTGACATCTCCTTCATTGTTATCTTTAAGATACCAAAATATGAACTTCCAGAACCAAGTGCAGATTTAAATCCTGTGTGGCAGGACAATTATAATAATCGGGTATGTATCCTGGATGAGCGGCAGTTGCCTCAGAGTGAAATTCATCAGAGCTAAATCCCACTTATGTTCTCCAAATAGGATTAACATGAAGCATAGAACAACATGCTAACCCTCTGCCCTGGGGTGAGTTTCACCCAATGAACTTTATTGCCACTTGTACACTACTGTAACTGTGCTTTATGGACAGATACAACATGTTGGTTAAGAATTTCAAAGTTGAATAGGGTATTTAGCCAAACAATTGCCTTTGAAAATGGTAACTATTACCTCTGCCTCAAACTGTTTACAATCTAAGGGCCCCAAATAGTTTCATTTTGAGTATATATAGTACAGTGGATAGTACCCCTGAAGTAGGTCACAGGTTTGCAGGATCAAGTGCCACGTGAAGACACAACATGAGAAGGAAGTGTAACAAAAATCAGGGATAGGAAGGGCATGAGAAGTAGAATGATGCAGGTACTTGTATTAACATTGCAGGTCTTAAGGGCTTTGTGGAGGAGGGATCACTCAGGGGTTTGAGCATTAGCCTGCTAAACCCAGGGTTGTGAGCTCAATCCTTGAGGGAGCCATTTAGGAATATGGGGCAAAAATAGGGATTGGTCCTGCTTTGAGCAGGGGGCTGGACTTGATGATCTCCTGAGGTCCCTTCCAACTCTGAAATTCAATGAGATTAAGCCATCACAATGAGGGACAACTTAAGTTGCTAGGCCATGAAGAGGTACTTTTTCAAGAGAGAGGCTGAGTAGAGGAGGAGGAGGCAGCAGCATGGCAGAGCAGGTCAAGAAGGGAGTTCCTGGTAGAAGGGGATACATAGATTATGCTCAAAGATAAAAAGAGGAGAGGGAAATAAAGCGGGTGGTTGCTTTTAACTTAGTCTCACAAAAATATTCCATTCAGGATGGGAAAGTAGCCAGGACCCAGTATAACAGGTAAATTAACAAGGGGCCCAACTCTGCCTTCATTCAAACAGGCAAAATTCCCATCAAGTTTCAAGCACATTGCACCAATGAAAGAACATAATTTAGCCCTAAGTTGCCAATTTTAGTTTTGCTAATATGGAGACTTGTTCAGTCAGAACTGGCCTGAGCACACCAATTTATTTCTCATGGAGTACTAAGTTGGCATTAGATGACAGCTCAATTCAGACCCAGCACACTTCTTTGAAGTAAAAGAAAGCATAGAAATTCTCCAAACAAGAGACCTGAAGTGCACCCAATTCTCCCATCAAGTCTACTCATGATTGCAATGTGATCTGTAGCTGGTGGGGGTGGGCTCAGCGAGGGTGGATGTTCCCCATAAAGAAGAGACAATGTTTACCTAAACATTGCCAAAAAAAACCCAACAAAACCAAGACATGAAATCTCACTTATGCCTCTTAGAATCTTACATTCAGTAAACTGCCTGTAACCAACACAACCAAGTCAAATTGCAAGATTTGTATTATATGTAGCACACAGGTAGCAGCTGCTGATGGCATTGACAAAAGCACATAGACACACAGTGACAGTGCAACAGATGAGTGGATAATGGAACTGCAGTCTAGAATCCAAGCAGAAAAATAATTCATACTTATTTACACACAACACATTGGGGTGTGTGTGTGTAAATAAAATAGATTAACAAGTGAGAGTGGGGAAATAGAGATATTTTCATTTAAAATGAGTGGCCTGTAACAAACAAAGTCCAAATCTGAGGCCCAGGTTGCTTATCCACGCTAACAGATACAAGTATAAAATCAAGTTTACTACATAATAACATAGATCACACCCTCTCTCATTCCAAGTAAACTAATCCTTTACCTATTAGCCTTCATATAGGTTTAGATGTGTTATACCATGTGGTAATTATTTCCAAATCACAAGTGCAAACACTCACCCTGATTGGAAAATTAGCAGATTTCAAACTCAGGTAATTTGTCCCTAATGAGGAACTTGTTGAACTGAATTTAACAATTAGCTCATACCCTTTCCTGGCTGTGTGTGACAGGGCTACAAAAAAGGCTCAGAAACTCACCTATTCAAAGATTTTCAGTAAAAACCCAGAAATGTTGTTGTATTTCTCTATATAGCCCTTAGACTGGGAATTCAAGGATTGTGGTCCTTGAAGAGCTGTCTGATCACATGATCCTGGTTCTCCTCCATGTTTCCAGTTGCTAAACTGCATTAAAAGAAGCTTTTTAAAAAAAACACATTACTTCCCTAAGGTTACTTTTCCTCATGAGCAGCTGCTGTAGGTGCCGGGTGGGTTCTGTGCAATCAGAGAAGAGGTGGTCTTTGTTAAGTTGTGATCTACAGCACGATGGGTTGAAATCTCACCAGTTGCTTTGTTTTGGTTTTTTCCAAAAATTTGTCAACATTTTGGGAAAACTTTTTGCTGTTTTCAAACCAGTGTTTTACAGCAGTTAACATTTTCCAGCCATTGGGAACTCCAATGAAAATGTTTTCAATTAGCTCTGGCCATTCTAAGAAAATCCCTGTCTTAGAGTTGGTGCAGCTCTGGCATACCAAGAGCTCTATCATTTGTCACTGTAACTGGCATCAGTATATGCCCAGAGAACATGTCAGCAAGTTAAAAAAAGGACAGCGTGCAGCAGGAAACGGGGAAAGAGAATCTTTTGCAGAAAAAAAGACACTTGAGAGATTCACCTGTACATGCTGCCTCTTTCACTACCTTTGTGCGGAAGCAGTAGGTATTTTAATAGAAGCTGAGATTTGGAGGAATAAAGAATGCCGTGTTTATGCAAGGAGACAAGTAGAGCTCAGCTACCGATGAGGTTGCACTTTGACCTCTCAGAAACTACATCAAGGTGCGCCTTAATGAGAAACGATGGCAGGAGTATTCTGCATATTTTCTCTTATGAAGAAACTGTACAAAGGTCCACTCCTCACACCAATTCCACAAGCTGGAAAAATTGATTTAGATCACCTCTCACCCATAGATCATGCAGGCTGGAGATTTGAACACAGTAAACAGCGAATAATTTTATTGTTCTGCCTAGTATGGGCTTAACTGCCAGTAAGATGATGATAGGTTAATTCAGTATCCTACCACATTTAGGAGGGTGTCTTTCCTAGCAGACAGAGCACAGAAGTAGGAGCTAATAACTTTTGAGTTCTAATCCTGGTTTTGATACTGATCCCCCCCTGTAGCTTTGAGCAACTCACTTAACTTTTCTGCCTCAATTTCCCCCTCTGTACAATAATGATAATAATACTCACCAAGTTCACAGAGGCGGGGGTAGTAGGATTAACTAGTTAACATTTTTAAAGGACTTTCAAAATATGCAATATATAAATATGCAATATATAATAATATATAAAATATGCAATATATAATTCCCTGCTCCAGCATTGCCAATGCTTGTGAGTTTATTGCAATATTTGGTGGTTTTCGTAAAGCCCAGCCCCTGGATTCATGAGATTACCGGGAAATCTCAGCTTTAGTTTTTTTTAAAGTTTTCACTCCTTAGAACTGTGGAGAAAACCCTGACCCCTAGAGGCTCAGAAAGCAGAAGGCAAGTAAATTATTGTTTAAAAATCACATGATTTTAAAGCCAAGTTCCTGATTTAGGGGGCCCAACTTGTGGTTTTTGAAAATATGGGGCTAGCAATGCTTCTGGACCCTACAGCCTTGATCATGCAGCAGCATCTGTAAAGATACTATTGCAGGATCAGGCCTGAGCTGCCCCTCTCTCACCAGATCCAAACCATTCAAAAAAGGCACTTCTGCCATTTCACCTGTTAGCAGTGAGGGGGGGGGGAGAAAAACAACAATAAAAAGCCCAACCCTTGAAGAGAATTGTCCACACATGGACACACTTTGTTATATAACCACACAAGACTTGTACTGTCACTCATGTCCTTTTCTGTTTATTATTCTCCGCAGTCTCACTGGTTTTCCAAATGCTTACAACATTTTAACCTTTGATTGCATGTCCCCTCCACTTCTCTCTCCAGTTCTTTGGTTAATATGGATGGTGCTTTTTATCATCACAAAAGGCATGATAAAAATATCTTTATCCTTTCTTATATGACAATCTGAAGCCGGCTTGGCATGCAAGATACAAGAAGTTCACCCCAAGATATCTCATTTTATAGCAGCTGTTTGAAATTTGACTCATGGAACCTGAAGATCAGTCACTCTCTGTCCGAGACAGCTTGACATTAAAGTATTTGTAAACCTTTAACATCACAAATACACACCACTGGAAACAGAATGGTCCTATTCATTGAGAAGTGATTGTTACCAGAATGAGGAGAAAGCACCTCAGAATGCCAGAGGTGGAGCTAGGAGGAAAGATACATTACAAATGTAAAGTAGAAAACATTGTCATGATTTATTTTTGGATAATTAAAATAAAACGTTAAGAGCAACAACATTGGTACATTCTGCCACTTTTGTGATCATTTTGGCTCTGAATCAGAAAAGCCTTCTTGTTCAGGAAAATACTTAAACACATGCTTAAAATTACACACATCCTGTCCTGACCTAATTAGGGTTATACATAAGTATGTGCATAAAAGCTTTTCTGAATTGGGGCCTTGGGCCCAGATCCTCAATGGTACTTAGGTTCCTAACTTCAACTGATTTCAGTGGAAATCTGTGTTCTTAGCTGACAGTGCAAAAGTCCACTTAATCCACTTGCTAATCACTACCTAAGCTGTAAATTTCATTGCTCAAATATGCAGTGTAGTAGTTGTAGTTGTATCAGTCCTACCTTGAATGGTCCCTTAAGGCTTAGAGTATATGCTAACTGCTTATGCTCATGAGTCTGTTCCACCTTGCATTTAGCTGTGATGCTGGAGTACCTTTTCCAAACCTAAAGAGGAGCTCTGTGTGGATCGAAAGCTTGTCTCTCTCACCAACACAAGTTGGTCCAATAAAAGATATTAGCTCACCCACCTCGTCACTCTGTTGCTCAAATATGACACATGAATAATAGAAGAAGTATTAAAAATCTGCTCTAAAAGCATACTAGCTAAAGAGACTCTCATGGTTAAACTAAGCTCACATTGCTTTTAAAATATAAATCTATTTTAATGAGCATTTCAGATATGTGATTGTGACAAATGCTTGGTTGACAGTGATGGAAAATGAAGCCTTCTCTCCACTGAATAGGTTAAATCAGAGGCAGTAGCGGTATAGGCTTCTTAGTTTGCCCAGAAGATACACCTTTAACTGCATGTTGAAAGATTCAAGTAATTCAGTATTCATGCCTGTTCCCAACACTTGATTTGAGTTCTAAATCCCCATAGATACTAAGAAATTGGTCAGTTATTAGCAGCAGGTCCCAGTGAAGCAATGCTGAAAGTGGTTGAATTTAATATATGGAACAAAACAATTTTGAACATCATTTGAGAAAAAGAATAACTTTTGAAAATCCCATTTGCACTAGCAATTAAACTGTTTCCAACCTCAATTCATGAGAAGACTTGTTGCTCTAAATAGTCTATTTTCCCCACGTAGGCTCCCATGAAGTAACAGCCAGCCATTATAAAACACTAGCAAATGCCATCTTCTGTGGATAGGTATTAGATTACAACTAGGGGGGTAACTATGCTAATTGCTGCAGTTACTTATCTATGGCCTTGTCTACACTTGGAAAATACATCATGTTAGAAAACGTGTTAAATAACAAGATTTTAAACATGAGTTGGCACATAGTATGGACAAGTACAATGGTGTTTAAAAAGTGTAAGCTGCTCATGATTAACCTGAGAGGGAGAATCTGGAAGCTAAGTCATAGCTGATATCATGTCTTTTAAACAGATACATTTTCCTAGTGTACATATGGTCAAAGCATCCATGCCCGATGAATAAACATTACATGGTGTCAGACGTTATACCGAACAAAAATGGAGCAATTAGCCTCCTCCAGGAACACTGGATTTCCAGGGACCCCTTACAATAGATGGAAATTCATTGACATGAGGCTAACCAATGGGTGTCAGTGATGACTGTATTGGGACCAACAAGTCTATAAACAGCTTAAATCTCAGTGCAGTGTTTCTTAAACTGGGGGTTCCGATCCAAAAGGGGGTCATGAGAGCGGCATCTGCTGGCAAGGTGCCCAGCTCTGAAGGAAGCAGCAGTGCAGAAATAAGGGTGGCATGGTATTGCGGGGAAGGATATCAGAGCTTGAAATATTTTCAAAGGGGGGGGGCAGCAAAAAAATGTTTGAGGCAAAAAAAAAAAAGTCTTGTCCCTAGTGGGTTTCAGGATGGCTCAGGATTGGGGGCAGAGGGAGGGAGCAATTATTTGAAAATGATTCCTTTTAATAAAAATACTTAGCTTTATAGAAAAAATTGTATACATTATCTCAAAGCGCTCCACAAAGATAGTTAAGTATCATTATCCCCATTTTACAGATGGGGACACTAAGGCACATTAGGTCAGTGACAGAGCACAGAACATAATCCACCTCTCCTGCCTCCCAGTCCCATGCCTGATCCATTGGATCACATTGCCCCCCTTGGGGAGGACTATTGGTAGCTATTATTAAATAGTCATGAATGGTTACTGTATGCTTACTGGTATAAAACAGTTGTTCTCAACCAGGGACATGCATACCCCTGAGGGTAGGCAGAGGTCTTGCAGGGAGTACATCAAATCATCCAGGTATTTGCCTAGTTTTACAACTGGCTACATAAAAGCACTAGCGAGGTCAGTCCAAACTTAAATTTCATACAGACAAATGAGAAAGTAAGTAGTTTTTCAGTAATAGTGTGCTGTGACACTTCTGTATTTTTATGTCCAATTTTGTAAGCAAGTAATTTTAGGTGAGGTGAAACTTGGGGTATGCAAAACAAATCAGACTCCTGAAAGGGGTACAGTAGTCTGGAAAGATTGTGAATCACTGGTTTAAAAAGAAACAGGAAAAAATTACAGCTCCTCACCCAAAGAGCTTATCATCTATTGAGGTGGATATCGCATGCAGAATGTTGGGGGTTGAGAGGATATATTTACTGAGGTATGTTAGCTGTTGTGGTGAGAAGAGTGAGAGTTAAGGAGGGACAAAGAGAGGGTGGGCATCTGAGGTGTTGGAGCAGGGAGAGAGTTCCAAACACAGAGGTGGCTTTATGAGATGAGGAAAAAACAAAAAAGAGAGTGAGTCTCCAGTGTTGCTGCATTGTATAAACACCATAATGTGTGCAATACTGTATTACATTCATTCACATTTACACTGCAAGGTTCAAACAAGCTGATGGGATCTAAGCAGTCTGACAAGTACATGAAATTATATGGAGACTGAAATCTCTCATTCTGTGTATGTATCTCAGGAAAATAAGGAGGTTTATCCTCCCACTTCTTGGTGCTTTCTGTCCAGGTCACAGGGATTTATAGCAGAAGCTGTTCCAGCTTGGATATCTGCCATTTGCAGTATAAGGATATACAAGTTGCAATGGACGTCTCCTCAAGTAAAGCATATACATTAGTCAGGATCTTGACATGGGCAAGCTGAGTTGGGCTACAAGTATTGTCCCAGCTCTCTCAAGACAGCACAGTCATCCATCTTCTAAACATTTTGGGGTCCATCTTCAATAACTTTGCCATTTAGGTTGATCTTGGTGTTCCGTTTGTTGTCACTAGTTTCTTGGTCAGCACACTCAGGAAGTTCCAGATCATCATATCTTTTCCTATACACCACCCTTGAGATCAGTGTTATCAGAAACATTTCCATTATGAGGAGCTGTTGGTTCATATCTGGCAAAAAAAATAATCATGTCAGAATTGGGGAGAAGAGAACAGGAGGTTTAACTCGTCCCCAATTGCCCAAAGGGCAGAGACAATGACTTTTATTTTTCCCTGGGGTGCTCCACTCCTGCTGTCCCACAGCTCTGCCCCCACTCCACCCTTTTCCCTGAGGCCTTGCTCCATCTCTTCCCGCCCCTACTCCACCCTCTCCCTGAGACTTTGCCCTTCCTCTGCCTCTTCCCATCCGTTTCAACTCCTCCCTTGGGGGACCTCACCCACCCACCACCCACTACTGTCCACCCTCTCCTAAAAGCCTCCCTCCAGCGGCCAAACAACTGATCAGTGGTGCCAACGAACAGCTGCAGCTGGTGAGTACTGAGCACCCACTATTGTTTTTCCATGGATGCTTTAGTCCCGGAGCACGCACAGAGTCAGCACCTATGCCAAGGAAAGCAGCTTCCTCCTTAGACAGCAAGTGGCTGTTGTAGCCCCTGTGGGATTCACCCCTGTAGGGTAGCCAGGATTTGTAGGCTAAACTGTCAAAGATGCACAGAAGCTTTGTAGCCAAGAGTTGCCTTGGGAATGGGTTGAATCAGCACATCTCCCGGATGCCCAGGTCTCCCCCCCTCCCTAGCAAGTGTTGGCTTGGAGAGAGTTGGGGGAAGGTTCCTTGTTCCTGGCTCCTTGCAAGGATGACACCGGTGTTACTGCTTCCCATTTCTGGATGGAGTTGCAGTTGGGAGCCCTGGTCCAGGGTTGCACTGCTGGGAGATGGGAGCAAAGAAGATCTAAAGCCTGGTTTACACTTAAAAGTTAGGTCGACATAGCGATGGAGCTGAAGGTTGTGAAAAATTCACAGCCCTGAGCGCCCCAGCTATGCCAACTTAACCCCTGATGTAGATGCGGCCTTGTTGATGGAACAATTTTTCCATTGACCTAGCTATCACCACTGAAGCAGGTAGAGTATTGAAAGCAATAGAAAAACCTTTTCCATCACTGTGGGAAGCATCTATACCAGTGGTCCCCAATCTGTGGGGCACGCTGCGACACCTTGATACCCCCATAGTCACCAGTGTTATATAATTGCAACAACTATTTACAAAATATGTCATGTAAGGTGTCAATGGAAAAGGCATGGTTTGCTGATTATGATTATCCTATTTATATGAAAGTATCACTTTTGTATCTGAAGTTATGAATATTGACTATGGACCAGTATTTCAGATGTGTTTACTACAGGGTAACACCCATAAAGTAGTTTACATCCAGTCTAGCCAACACATTGTGAATGGACTATTTAAGGTCAGAGCCCATCAATAAACACAATGGGCTATGAGAAAAGGTTCTTTCCCCCATCCCCCAAAATGGACTTTCCTGTGAACTTTCTAGCCAGAATAAGGGTAATGGCCCCTGCTATGACTCATCCAAGCATGCAAAGCATGTAACTAGATCATGTGACACTGGACTCCATCTTGTGCCTGTACTTTACTGTAGACATGTGTTGGGGACTTTTCTTGGAACAAAGAAGTTCCCTCCACATGGAAGAAGCTATACAAGTGACATCATTACTGGGCCTCACTCCTCCTACAACAAAACACCTGGAAACGCCTTAGGAACAAAGACTGACCTGGGGATGTAGTCCCTGTCTGCAGGGATTTATAACCTGTGTGTGGAAGATGGGTGGACTGTTTGTACCATCAAGGTGAGACACCGCTTGATTCAAATCCCATCTAGTATATAGAACTCGGATTGTGATTTTTTCTCCTTAGGTAACCAACTTCGATTTGTACATTATCACTTAAAATCTCTCTTTCTGTAGTTAATAAATCTGTTTTATGTTTTTTATCTAAAACTGTTGTTTGAAGTGAAAAGGGAAATCTGCTCAGGAACAGGGGTTGGTGCATTGTCCTCTCCACATTAAGGGAGGAGTGGACTGGGAGAAGCATTCATGTAAACGCAGGTGGGGGTGTCTCTGTCTGTGAGTGTCTGTGTAAGTGCAGGTTCTGGTGGGATCTGCAGCTTGTCCCAGATCACAGTGAGTGAGGGAGCCCAGGCTGGTGAGACAGAAGGCTCAATGATACCCAGTTCCAGGTTGCACCCTGGGGAAGTCTGTCACACATGCCCCTGTAGGGGGGCACAGAGGAATGTTTGGGGGGGGGGAGGGAGAGCCACCCAGTCCTGCTCCACCCCCAACCCATCTACAGTGCCAGCCACAGCTCCACGCCACTGCCTGCTCTGCCCCCAAGCCCAACTCTGCCATCATTTGCTCTCTGCCCTAAGGCCAGCTCCACCTCTAGCCCCAGCTTCTCCCCCCATCCCCAGTGCTGCCCCCAGCTCCATCTTCAGCCCCAGCTCCTTTGCTGGACCAATTGTGCAGTAATGGAGGGGGGAGGGGCACAGACAGATTCCATTAAGGGGTGGGGGAGGCATGACAGGAAAAGTCTGAGCACCACTGGTCTACACTAGGAGGTTAGGTTCGGTGGGATGGGCCGGGCCAGGCAGGGGTGGGGGAGGGAAGGCGGTTAGAGATGGGGGGAGGCTGGGCGGGGGTAAAGGAAGATCACCCCCAACAGCGGGGTGGGCCAGGCAAGGATGGGTGGGGAGGGGAGGAGGTTAGGCTGGGGGAGGAGATTAGGTTGGGTGGGCTGGGTCAGGCGGGGGGGGAGGAGAATAGGCTGGGGGGGGAGGTGGGCCAGGCAGGGGTGGTGTGCTAGAGGCTGCCCGCACGCGCCGCGTGCCTCATGCCACCGTGCTACCGCCGACCGCGCCCGGTACCCCCGCAACACGACACCCCCGGTATGCCCGACCGGCAAGGCAGTCCCACGTAGGCCCGGGTGGGGCAGAGCGTGGGCGGCGGGAGACCGGGGGTGGCACAAACGATCAGAGTAAGGGGCCCCAAAATTTCTGTCGCCGGCCCTGATCAAAGAGCAGAAAACGGTGTAAAAAAAAAAAAGGGGTGGGGTGGGGATGGGGTGGGATATACACAACACCCCAGGCATCTGGTTAGCAGAGTCACAGCTTCAAGTGCCTCCGTAATTGTCTATAGCTCAAAGAACCCACTGATGGCAGCTATTAACACTTTCCAGCCTAACAATGCCCATCTCATCTCTTTCCAGCTTCCCAACCAAGTTGAACATGGCAACCCCCTGAATGATTTATCTCCCAGCAGAAAGAAAAGAAATTAGAATTGGGGGAGGTGGCACACACAATACCTCGTAGGATCAGCTCCTTAATTCTTACTGTTTTGGAGTTCATAGCTCTGTAAAGTGCTTTGTTGCTCATGAAATACATACTTTACCTCCCAGTAGATTTGTGGGTGTCCAACTTTAGAAACCTTTGAAGGGGTCTAATTTTCAAAGGTTCAAAAATACTTTATGAGATCAGACCCTTTAACACAACTCCAGTTAGACACTCAAAATCACTACTCATTTTTCAAAATGTACAGTATTGCCAACATCAAGCATTCAAATTGTGTTGGATTTTTTTTTTCTTTGACATCTGGTTTCTGAGTCATGATCCCTTAACTCTGCAACCAGGAGAGATAGGAAGGTTTTTCTGGGAAAGCTGAAATGCTCATGTAACTGCAAGAAGTCAGGAAAGAGATGTTTAAGGGAAATGCCAAATGTCACAAGACACACATTAAAATCGAGAGTGTTAGCAACACTGATTTCCAGGCCTTTTTACATTTAAAAAATAACCCTTCCCCACTCTACAGCCCTCCAAAAGAACCTACACGCTCCTCTTGCTGAAGAAGCCAGAGGTGGTGCACAGGGAATAATTCCTCGCAGAGCCAGGATATTGATGATGCCTGCCTGGAGTTGGCTCAGAATGAGGATAAACTGTGAAAAGAAACAAAGAAAAGGAGATTGATGCTTCAGTACCACAGAAGGGCTGTATTTCAGCACAGTGATCTTGCTTTCATGAAGAATATAAACTCCTCTTCCACCTTGTTTCTCTCCTCTCCTACCCTAAACCTGCCTCCCCTGCAGAATAAATCTTTTGGTGAAGACAGTATGTCTCACAGCTTGAAAATTATATCAAACTTCCTAGCTGTAAAAAAGGTGTGACCGCAGTGCTTCGGTCTAAACGTGCAATGGCAGTGAGGCTTCCGTTTGGGGTATCAATCAATATTTGCTGTGCTCCATATCAGAATAAAATATAAGAAAATTGGAGTCTCACCAGCACCATAATTATTAGTTTGTACCCGTAACAAGGGGGCAAGATTTTTCTGTTGCCCTAATCTGGTGTTGGAAAACACACACAACAGGGAGAAGCTGACTGATTCCTACTAACTCACTGTGGCATGGGTGACTCTTAGGCCTGGTCTACAGTACGCGATTATATCAGAATTAGCTGTGTTATATCGAATTAAAACTAAATCTGTCCACACAATCAACCTGGTTTTGTCGACTTAAAGGGCTCTTAAAACTGGTTTCTGTACTCCACCTCAGCAAGGGGAGTAGCGCTAAAATCAACAACGCAATTTGATGGTATAGGCCTCAGGAAGCTATCCCAGAATGCTCCATTGTTACCACTCTGGACAACACCTTCAACTCAGATGTACTAGCCAGGTAGTCAGGAAAAGCCCTGAGAACTTTTGAATTTCATTTCCTGCAGTCCCCGAATCTCAAAAGAGCTCCAACATGGACCGAATGGGAGGTACTGGATCTGATCGCAGTATGGGGAGAAGAATCTATGAAGGCAGAATTATGTTCAAAAAAACGGAATGCCAATGGGCATCGTAGACGGCGGGAACTGTGGGATAGCTACCCACAGTGCACTGCTCCGAGAGTCGATGCTAGTCATGGTACTGTGGAAAACACTGACTCTGCCGACTTAATACACTTAGTGGGGACACACACAATCGACTGTATAAAATCTCTTCGGAAAAATCGACTTCTATAAATTCGATATAATTTCATACTGTAGACATACCCTTAAACTCTCCCCTAGTTATAAGGGAAATGGCTTTTGGTGCAGAAGAAACTAGGTTCTAAGACAAAGAGATCTTTTCAGTGGAACCCTAGGAAAGCCAACCTGGGGGAAAAAGGGAAGGGTGATGTGTGTGCACTGCTGTTGTTTGAGTAACCAATAAAGCTAAATGTCAGGAAGGGAGTAAAGTTTGGACTGAATTCTGTGGACCAGCTTTCAAAGGTGTATCCGAGCATAAAGATGCAGAAAGATGCCTAGTGGGATTCACAGACATGCCTAAACAGATTAGGGCCCAGATTGTTAAAGGTATTTAGGCACTGCTGTGCTCAGTGTTGCAAAATCTAATTGATTTAGGAGCCTCTCTCTCATTTTTATTTAGACACACATAAGTCTACATCTCATTGATGGTCAATAGGAAACAATGGGAAAAATCTGAGCCTAGATGCCTAACTCCCATTGAAGCCATTGTCGGCACCCGGCCTACTTAGGTACTTTTGAAAATCCCATTAGGTGCCTATCTGCATCTTTATGTGCCTAAATACCCTTGTAAATCTGCCTGTTGGGTATAAATTCTTCTTGGAGCAGGGTAGAAACACAGCCTGCTCCCTCAAACTTTTCTTGCACTGTTCCTGACCAGAGAACTTTCCCTCTGTGTTAGTCAGTGTCTCACTAAGGAGTTCTTTCTGAGTCCACATCTCTAGCTGGCGTGTGACCAGAGCATTTTTGAAATTGGTTAGGAAAACTGAGCTTTGCATACATTTACTGCAGAGCGGTCGCTGCCTCAACATGTTCCCAGCCCTACCCATAAAGTAATCAGTAAACAGATGTAAAAAATCCAGAAATTCCTTCAGGCCAGTGAGAACAGAAGAGCATTCAACTGTTTTCTCGAGAACTGAGAAGTGTGGAGGAAAAAAATCTGTGGTTCAGTATAAGATTACAAAATCCATTGCATAGGTTAAAATGATCTGAGCTCTGCCGTGAATACTTTCCCCATTAAAATACAAAGACAAAAATGTTCTCATTCCCCTCAATTATTATTGGGTTTACTAGTTCAGTGCTGACAGCGTACAGGACACAGAGAAAGACACTGTTCCCGTCCTAAGGATTTTATAATCTAAGGGCCTGAAGCACTGCCTACGAGGTGTAATATTCATTTCAGTGAGTAGCGCCTTGAGTTTAAGGGGACTGCTTGTGGTAGTAGGTCTGACTACTGAAAGTAAGTGTTGTAGGATCAGATGCGAAGGCCAGCTGTGACCATACAAAACAGATTTCAGGGCCAGGTCTTCAGGATGAACCACCCGATAAAGTAATTTTTAAAAACAAACAAACAAACGCATGTGATCTCAGACTAGAGAGAGTGCTCTAGAGTCTGCGCTCGCCTTAGCCATATATCTTGGTGGGCATCCAAAATTCTTATGGACACATATGGAGTATCAGTGACTCACTAGCTTGAAATCGTGTTTAACTCCCCGTTGAAGTAAATGTACAGGCTGACTTCAATTAAATAGGGTTGGGGGAAACTATCCTGAAAACTATCATACATAGATCCATACCTCAGAGCAAGAGCCAGTTAAAACTACATGCAGCTTTGTACTGTGTTACGTGGTGCAAATCCTAAATACCAAAGTGAATGTAAAACTATACTGGTCCCAGATCCGAAAAAAACGTTGCCGTCTCCATCCTGCCAGACAGACAACAATATCTGTTGATGGATGGCATCCACCTGCTGCCTGCCTCCTACCCATTCCTTCGGGTCACGTACTGACATGTACGGACTACTTGTGAGTGCCTCATGGACACAGGCTGCACCTCCTCATTGACAGCATATGGCCAGAGAGACTACGTAGCCTGATGTACACTGGCCTAAGCCTTCTCTAGACTGAGTGTATGCCCCTAGTGTAGACACACTGTACCAGTGCATAATCCCCTTTGGGGTTTAGAGAGAATGGCCCTTTTAAATCTTTGCCCTGAGGGGAGGAAGTGTTGATTGTTCCAGGAAGAGAAAGTTCTGTTGTGTGGGGGGCGTGGGGGGGGGGATATGGAGAGAAGGGAAATGAGAAGCAGGGGGACGTCTGTAGCTCCAGACAGAAGGGCTGTAGAGAGTGGGCTCTCACAGAGTAAAGCAGCCAAGTACCTACGTGAAGCCTGGAGGGGACAGAGTGGCCAATCGGGGACACCCCAGGACAGGAGCCAGGAGGAGCACCATGCCAGGGTGGAATCACCCGAGCAACAGGAGCTGGACTCAGGATCATTGCTGCCCAGAGCTATCTAGGGCTGAGTACTGGGGGTTGTGACTTTGCATTGGGAATAAGGGGAGAGATGGTAGCTAGCTAAGTGGGGAGATTGCTGCTGTGAGCGGGTTTGCAGAGAGCAGCAGAAGGTGGCCCTGGAGGGATTTGTTGAGGAAAGTTCACTGGTGCCCAAGATCACCAGGAGCACTCGAGACTCACTGCCAGACTGGAACTCTGCCCAGGACTCCTGAACTCACAGTGCAGACGTAGCGCCTGGTGTCTGCTCTTTTAGACGTGGTACTGCTGGGCCTGTGGGGCCTGGTGGTAGGTGGAGCCCTGTTTTATTGCTCCCCTTATCTTCCCTCTTTTTATTCTTCTCCATTCATGCCCCTGTAAATAAAATATTTCCCTCTCCTGTATTCATTGCACTATTCCGGTGTGCGTGTGTTCACATCGGGGTGTGTGGAACAACGTGCCTGTGGGGCGGAAGGGACTTTCTCTGCTGCAGTCCTGCGCGGGCCTTTTCCCGGCCAGAGCTGCCTGCAGAGCAGACTCCATCTTGGCCACAAGGGTACCAACGTTACAACTTGGTGTGACTTGCACTAGGGCAGCTTAGTGAGGGAAGCTGCCCATGTGTGAGTCATGGTTTACAGTTCTGGCCATTGCATTTACACTAAGGTTTTTCACTGATGGCTAAAACCTAACACAAACAAGGCTTTACAGCACCACCGCCAAGGGATGCCCACAGATGGCAGAGCCCAAATAAGAGGATCCTGCCTCGATCCTTCCTTGAGGACAAAGGCACCACTCATGGATTTCTTGAATATGGAAAATGGATAGAACTAAATCCGGTCCATGTCTGACGCCACTTCTATTATACAGTGGTTTCCTGCCAATGTGTTTATTGTTGTCTTACTCTCATTTGTAGACTGGCCAAGAAAAATAACTAACATCACAGAAACAGCAGCATGTTGCAACAATTGAAACAGGAAGAACCCCCAACCCCCCCAGTTCCAGAATCCTTCCCATTTTTTTAAAGTACACATTAGAATTTTAACACTGTATTACAGGATACATCATCTACTAGGTGAGGCTTCCTTCATGCTGAGAAAAAAAGAGCTCAGTTTGTGCTAGTTTTTCTCCAGAGCCCAAGGAAGAATGGATTATAAACATTTCTCAATTCTCCAGCATTATACAAAGACCAGATGCAAGTGAATACAAGTTGAGCATGAGTAAGAACACCACGTCAAAGAGAAACTACGTCTTTAGCCAATCAAAGGGTGTGCCTTTGTACAGTCAGTTTTAAATTACAGTCTTTGAACTGAGATGCAATAAGCCGTACCAAACTCTGCCCAGGACTTGGATTATTCTGTATCAACAGCAATACAAATTCTGAACCGGAATGTGAAGATTCTCACCTCATAAAGAGCAAACTTAGGGATGATCTTCTTACAGTTAAGAAGAACTCGAACTTGTTGAAACATGATTCCAATCGGCCACAGAGCAATGATTGTAAGGACACCGACGAAGCAGTTAATCCATATTGCAGCTCCGTTAGGCCTTAGCTAAAAAGCAAATTAAACCGGCATATGGATAAGACTTGGCAACTGTGAAAACATGCAAAAAATAAAACACTTGTTTCTATTTTTATGAAAGCTGAAATCAACAGCGGAGGCTCCTGCGATTTGCACTGGAAACTGCTCTGAGGATACTGCCAACAGAAGGGACAATATGGAATGGAGTACTTGCTCACCAAGCAGCCAGTGGCCTGCAAAACCAATAGGACCTGGGAAGGTGACAAAGAGCTAGATTCTTCCAGGAGCCTGGGCCCATTGTCTGTTGTCTTGCAACTTCTGTAATTATTAGTGTAAGGAACTCACACTTACAGCCTGCAGAACTTGTCATTGGCGGCCCATACCCCGATTGGGGTGACGGGCATAACTAACTAACTGACTAACCCTTTATTGGTCATTTCTCACCTGAGGCCATCCACACCAGCTAAATAGGAACTCAGCTAGTGCCAGTCCACGGCTGCTCAATGCCACAAGTCCCTCGCTTCTCACGTGCTAGGTACTGTGATCTTGGAATAAAGCCTGACACTCCTTCAGCTGAACCTGCTATGAGCGTTATCTTGTTGCATGACAACGGGCAGCCGTGCAAGATGAATGTACAATGCTACTTTACACTGAGTTTGCACAAGTATAAATGACAGCACAATCTGCAGTGGAATGATCAGTGGGGTCTGCTGTTTAAAATGAGGCTGATTGGTATATAAACCTGGCCTTTTGGATACTAATTGTCAAGCCAAAGGTGACAAGCTCGGTGAGCAATGGCTGATTAGAATATTTACTTACATCAGAAAGGCTGTAGTTTCCATTGGTCCAAAGCACTATTGACAGAAACATTAGCACAGGTCGAAGGAAAGCAAGTTGAAAGGTCCCCAACTTCAGCAGAAACAGGGTTCGTCTGACAAGTCAAAAAAATTTAACAAAACTTCACTAGATATTGTCTAATGGTAGAGGCCCCACATTTTCCATATGTACTGTATGTGGCTGAAATCTGGCAAGGAACATTTTCGAGAACCTAAATAGCTTGTCTAGAATTCTCTACTTTTTCACAGCATATTGAGAGACGTAGACACCAATTTAGCAGAACAGGCACAAAATTATGGTTTTTGCTCCATTGCTGGCTCTGTAGCAGCTGTTAAATAACTAATGGAGCTGTCAAGAATCAGAGAGGTAGCTGTGTTAGTCTGGAATAGCAGAAGTGACAAAGAGTCCTCTGGCACCTTAAAGACTAACTAAAAAGTATTGAAGCATAAGCTTTCGTGGGCTAATACCCACTTCGTCGGATGCAAGCAGTGTCCACGACAAAGTGGGTATTAGCCCACAAAAGCTTATGCTTCAATACTTTAGTTAGTCTTTAAGGTGCCACAGGACTCTTTGTCACTAATGAAGCTGTGTAAAAGGTGATGTATTAGAGCAGGGGTCAGCAACCTTTGAGAAGTAGTGTGCCGAGTCTTCATTAATTTAAGGTGTCGCATGCCAGTAATACATTTTACAGTTACAGGGGCCAGCGGAGGGAACCCCAGACTGGCGGCACGGGGGGCAGATGGGAAGGGGTAGAAGGGAGTGGGGAAGGTGATGGAGCAGATGGGAATGGTTGTGAGGGGGCAAACATGATAAGGGAGTGGTGGAGGCAGTGTGAGGAGGCAACAGGAAGGGGGGGTAAAAGGGAGAGGATGTGGGGGAAGATGAGAAGGGGCAAGGTAGTGGAGGAGGTAGTGGGGCAGATGGGAAGGGAGACAGTGGCGGGGTAGAAGGGAGTGAGGGAGGTGGTAGGGCAGACAGGAAGGGAGTTGAAGGGAGAGGGTGTCCGGGGAAGATGAGGCGGGGTAGGGCGCAGAAGGGAATGGAAGATGGGGGAGGCAGTGGGACAGGCAGGAAGGGGGTGGAAAGGAAGCTATATAGGGGGTAGACAGAAAAGGAGTGGAACGGTGGTGTGGGGGTTAGAAAGGAAGTGGTAAGGGAATGGGGGGGTAGATGGGATTGTGAAGAGGTGGACGGAGGGGGCTGCAAGGATTTGGGTGAGAGCGAGTGTCGGGTTTTCGAGGAAGGGACGCTGCTGTTCATGTACAGGAGGACCCGGGGGTGCAGCAGAGGAGCAAGGGAAGCTGGTTTCCCCTGGCCCCGAAGGCTGGACCTGAAGTGGAGCTGAATTTTGGCAGGTTCCCCTCCCCACCCCCCACCGCATTTTGTTGGCAGCGGGAGTGGGGAATCGCCACTTTCCCCGCACGCAGCTCTGCGCCACTGTAACTATGCACGCCCCCTCCCCCCCATCCCCGGGCACCGCACAGACACCCACTTATAGGGGCGGCGGGCGGAGTGGGTGGGTGGGTTACCCAGCAGCAGCCCCCTCCACTGCACTCCCCCTTTGGCATGGGGGCATCACTCAGCAGCGCCCGGTCTCTGTGCACCGCATCGTCCCCCGCCCAGGTGGTTCAGGGGAGGGCCTGGGCGGCGGCGGCAGCCTGCAAAGAGCCGCTGGCCCCCCTGCACACGTATCCCTTCCTACGCGGGAGGCAGCGGACAGTGCCAGTGATGCTCTGTCCTCCCACGGCCCTTGCTCTCCACATCACCCTGAGCCCCCTCCTGGCCTAAGGCGGAGGTGCCCCAGGGCTTGATCCAGCGGGCGGGAGATTGGCTCCTGGTGGATAAACGGGGTCTGTGCCGCGCTCCCCAGGATAGAAAAGGGTGCGCCGCTGCCGGTCTGGGGTTCGGACGCTGGCTCCTGCCAGCCGGAGTCCCGGCCACCGCTGCGTGCCACTGAAAAGCAGCTCACGTGCTGCCTTTGGCACGCGTGTCGCAGGTTGCCGACCCCTGTATTAGAGTCTACTGGGGCGCCAATGGCATAATAGCTAGCACCCGAAATAGGCCATTAGTTACTCCACTGCAGCCATGGTATCCCAACCTTCTGCTATAGTGGGCAAGATGGTGCTTCACTACCAGCATTAAACTTAATGGTAAGTTACCTGATCTTTAGTTCTTCTCTACAGAAACCATGTCACATACGGTGGCTTCTTCCTGATTAGCGAACCCCCCTCCTCCACCCCCCCAATCTTGCGGTAGTCCAGGAAAGCAGGAGTTTTGCAGGATCAGGAGAAAGAATCAGCATTTTCCGGAATATTCCTCCATGGACACTGTTCAGTAGCCACCCACTTTTCCTCCTCTCCATCCTCTAGGTCAGAGGAAATCAGCCACCTCCGATCACTACACTACCTAGCCCCAGCAGGACAGTGGTACACGCTTCCCTCTCTTCAGTGAGTCGTAATCACAGACCCACAAAACATCCTTCAGATTTTAACACTGCTTTAAAAATACCATAAGGGAAGGGCTGGGAGAAGGGAAGGGGAAGACACTTGCCACTCAGATATACCTGAACTATCTAAGTGCACACTGGGCAAGGGCCAGCTCCTGCTCCCCTTTTCTGTGTCAACTTTATTATTCCTCATCTATTTCCCAGCTCTCTCTCTCTCTCTCGTTATTTCGGTCTTCGCTGTTGTGCCCTTGGCTCCTCAGACACTCTACCTAATGGAGGCTCAGCAGCCAGCCAGCTGCCATTTAATGTGTAATGTGATATATTAATGAACCTTGATTTATTATAATTGCTCAATTAATACAGCCATAATTACATCATTACAGTGGTAATTTTTACTCCCGCAAATAATTACAGACCTATAAATGGTACAAACAAGTGTGAAATGGGCTGAGACAGGTCACCCGATTAGTGCATTTGCCCTTTCAAGCATCTGGAGAATTGTGTGACAACAGAGCAATTGTTGCTGATAGAAACCTGTTACTGTACCTTCCCTTCCTCTGTTCCTGACCCTTAACACTCTTATCTGCACTAGCCTGTCTTATCTATCATCCTTATTTGTTATTTAAAAAAAAAGTTCAGCTAAACAAGAGACACCTGTATGAGGGGCCAGAGGAGGCTGAAATTTTCAAGAAGTCATCCTCTGTACTGGAAGAAGCCTAGAGAGCTCAGAGCAGGTAGAAGCCAAGGCCTCCCAACCCTAGGTACTGATGAGAAGAAGGAGCCCACCACAGGTCTACAGAAGTGGGAGCCATCCCACAAAGACAGCCATCCTTCCCTCTGGCAGTATGACTCCAGCAACAGCCCCACTTTCACCAAAAGGCTGAATGTCCACTGGATTGACCAAGAATGATCCCACAGGGACTGTCTGGTCCCCAACTCCGCGCCCTTCCACCCCAACACGGTGGAGAATAGCCAAATGGTGCAAGCTGAAAGAGTGAATTTTGATGTGTCCTCATAATGATAATACATCTTAAAATAGACAGCATGAGATTCACAGAGGTGTCGCATTCAAAATGCACCGGGTGCAAGTTTTCTCTGAAGCGAGAAGACCCAATATCACGTGTGTGGCTCTGCTGAGTTGCTGGTTTCTGACACCAGTACTCTAGCTGGGGAGCTCTAAAGCGAAACTCACCTAGTGACACGTATGTAAGGGAGGCAAAGGCAATAGCAACAGCAGGGACCTGTGCTGATCTTGAAACGATCGTTTTCAAATCTCGCGAGAAACAACTTTTGACCTCCACACTCTTTAATCATCATCAGCATGAACTTGTGGATCACAATAGCAAAAAAACTACAAGAGAAAAAATATCAGGTTTAACATACACAAAGTGCAAGTGCTCCTTATATACCAGCATAGACACCATGCTGCAGCTATACCAGCATAGACATGTATCTTTAACCATCCTACCACAGGAATTTGCAATGGTGACATTTTCCTAAAAAGTCTCTTATTAATACTACTATTTAGCACTAACTGCAGAGAAACATTACTTTACAATGGCAGTCTGAGTTAAGTAGTGATTTCATTTCACAGATAAGGAAATGAAGACATAGAGCAACTAACACCAAGGCAGGTAGTGATCGATCGATCCCTGAGTGCTCTCTCTGTCAACTCCGGATCTCCACTGCCGCAAGAGGCCAAAGCAGAGGCAATGGGGGAGCTGCAGCAGTCAACTCACTGCCATGAGGACGACCATGTAAGTCGACCTAAGATATTTCGACTTCAGCTATGCTATTTGCGTAGCAGAAGTTGTGTATCTTAGGTTGACCCTCCACCCCAATGTAGACTTGGCCTAAGTGATTTGCCTAAGGCCACACAGTGTGATAGTGAGAGAGTCAGCATTAAAATGCAGGAGTTCCTGGCTCCCACTCTAGTGTGCTCTATCCATTAGACTACGCTGCCTCTGCTTTTGGTACTATTTTTCTACTTGTTGGCTGAACTCTCACCAATGTAGTCATACTTGGTACCCAGATAGTTGAAACCTTGTGTTAACAAATCACATTTGGCCTTCACAATTTTCATTGGTGTCGGGATGGATCACTTGATCATTATCTGTTCTGTTCATTCTCTCTGGAGCACCTGGCATTGGCCACTGTTGGAAGATAGGATACTGGGCTAGATGGACCTTTGATCTCACCCAGTATGGCCATTCCTATGTTCTTATATTTTGTTTTCTTTTTTTAGCATCACGCATACTTCTAGAGTTGGGAATCTAATAATATGGCAGAGACTAGCATGGTTTTATCTCAGACACAGATCCAGCCAGTGAGAATTTGCATTTACCATCCAAATAAAAGCAACTTAACTGATTAGTATTGTTCCTTCCTGGACTCTTAGTAAATGCAGCCAGAAGTCACGAGGCGTTAAAGGGGAGATGTGCAAAAACATTCATCTGATTTAGGGGCACAATTCCCATTGACTTGCCAATGGAACTCGTGCTCCTAAATCACTTAGACAGCTTTGAAAATCCACACTATAGCCTTCAACCTTTCAGCCTCTGCTTTAAAGTTAGAGGGTTGCACCATTACATCTAGGAAGCAGAGACCACAGTTCATCCTCCTCCACTTTACATGTCAGAGCTGTCAAACCCTCATACAGAGCTCTCATCAGGACATGTATGGGACATTTTCTCATTGATATACTCACTGGCGGTTCACTTGCCATCATTAATAAAAGAGCAATACAGTGCATCATTAATAAATGCACAGTGAAAAGCCATAGGTCAGCATCTCATTCTACATGGCACTGGGAGAGATAAAGGAACGACTCTTCTACTTTAACGCTGCTCCCTATCAAAGGGATCCATTATTTTCTTTCATTCTGCAGTGGGAATTTGTGTTTTTATTTTTCTCCCTCCCTGCTAAAACAGCTGCCAAGAGATT
The DNA here is from genome assembly GCA_032164245.1 of Sternotherus odoratus. Classification (NCBI taxonomy): domain Eukaryota; kingdom Metazoa; phylum Chordata; order Testudines; family Kinosternidae; genus Sternotherus; species Sternotherus odoratus. Next base: position 181,205,475 of record JAVMKO010000001.1, read on the forward strand.
TCATCTCAAACTAAGAATCTATTATTAAATTTACAAAATGACTATGTTTACCTAGTGCTAGAGGCTGTTTAAAGGCAGGAAATTTAGGGTCCAGAGAAACAAGAATACATACACTGCTGCAGTGAAATCTGTAAACATTGTTGAGCGAGGAATCCACATCCCGATGCATGATGTAGTAGCTATCACCTGGACAGAAAGACCAGAAGGTGTCAGAGATAAAAGAGGTTTGTGCATTAACTACAGCATCTTTAGAGAAAGAGTCTGCTCGACATTCAAATGAATTGTTTTCTCCCCACTCTTACCGGAGCCGCTGCATTTATCCAAATAAAAATTGTCCTTTTAGAGGAGGGGGTTTTCCTGTAGATATAGAACACTTCCTCTACAAACACCAGGTTGGCTGTTAGTGTCATTAGAGTCAAGATGGCAAAGAGAAATATCCCTGTCAGATCAAGGCCTGCAAAAAAGAAAAAAGACACGTTTTATTTTATGCGTGTAACACGTTCAGTGTAAGAAAGTGCCTCAGAAAGAAGTTTTAGGCCCCACTCCTGAAAGGCTTTCTTACCTTGACGCACTGACGTTGACTTCAATGGGATGCCTCGCAGTGCATCAAGTTAAGCTTATGAGTAAGTCGTTACAGGCTCTGGGTCTTGGGCTTCATAATATCATATTGCAATTAGTGCAGACACATGTAGCTCCAGCAGCAAAGTGTAGTGTGGCAAGGCACCGTCTCGGTCACACTAGCCTGCGCTGCTTTTAGCCTTGGGGTAAAACAGTCCCTCTTGGCTGCACAGGGGCAGTCCGTCCTTCCCTCAGCCAGTCTTTTGGGATTGTTTTTCTCCCTTATGGAAGAGAATGCAGCCTCCCCTCCTGGTGAGGTTCGCTGTCTTGCTGTACCTCACCTACAGGCAGCTTGACTCCTTCTCTCTTTCCCCTCTCTCTCCCCACAGGGGAGGGTTTAAAAAGGTCTCAGGCTGCCCTTAGTTGGAATCAGCTGATCCTAATTGACCTCAGGTACCTCCCTCTCTGATGATCCTAACTGATCTCTGGTAACCCCTTCTCAGCTGATCCTGATTGACCTGTAGTCACCCCTCCCAGTTTACTAAGGAGGAGGACCTTTTAACCTCCTGGGCTGTTTTCTACCATCTCCTCTCCCATGCCCCTCCCGCAGCCATCTGTCCTGAGTTTATCACAGTAGAAAGACCGTATCTCTGTTTTTGTGTGACATCCTGCAAATATCCCCGTCAGATTCCCAAACACAGGGAAACACTTTGAAAAAAAGGCACACAAATTATGGCATAAACATAACATTGTGAGATGGAGATAGTAGCAAACTCAGAAGTTGACCCCATATTCCCAGTCACCCTGCAGGACTCGTTTCAGACCCATCATGCATTGCCAAAACTTTCAAAAACACATTGTGCTGGACAGGGGCAAGTTGCACAATGGGATACCTAACCACGGTACACCACACTCTGCATCGACTCAAGCACCCCAAGGGGGTACGTGCACTGCCAACACAAGGCGCCAAGTATGCACGCACCCAATCAAAGTACGAACGGCGGCACCCATATGCCAATATAACTGGAGTCGACATACGTCCATAGGGTAGCCCTGGCCTAAGAGAGATACTCTCTCAAAGAAAGATGCTGCCTGAGATAGGCGAAAAAATGCAATGACACCACATCCCATTCAAACAGGAACCCATTCATCTATCACGACTCACTGGTACCGCTTTTCCCTGGGCTATAGAATGTTTGAGAAGGCGTTGAACGGTGTCTACACAAGTGCTAAGGTGGCTTCCCTGCCATTTAAAGATAATTCAGCTGAAAAAAGCACCTTTACTTGCTTGTGTAGCCAGAGCTATAGGCTTAAGTGGAAATACTTTGAATCTACCTCAGTGTAACTGGGAGCAAAATTTAGGATTTGGGTCAAAGGAGCTACGTGAAATTTTCGGCATTGCTTCACTTTCTCTCTCAGTAGTTGTCCCCCTTTCATTCCATGATCCAAACACCATCCTGGCTGCATCACAGTAAGTAGTGATCATGCGGTCATCCCGCCATTCCCCTTCCCAGGGGGAGGCCGTAAAGCCAGCATCATGGCCAGTTTCACCAAGGCCAGGAAGCCATTGTCTGGCCTTCAACGAAGGTTGATTGGTTAGCAGCAGTTGGCAAAGGACTGATTCTCTCACTCTGCCTCTTGACTACTGCCGGGAGTGAGAAGTGCCGGACAGCACAGTGTCTCATTGTATTCATTTTTGGTCAGTTTATTTAAAAGCTGCACTATTTTTTTTTCTTTAAGCCTAGGACATTATTAGATTGGGACACTAAGGGCTTGAGTCTTTTCTCATCTGACACTTGTAACCCAGTTGGAACAGCACTGAAGTTAATAGAATGACACCAGTGCAACCGGGAAACAGCTAACACTCCACACAACCATTAGCAAAGTCCCACTTCCCTTTACACAGGACCCACTCCAGATGGGTGCCAAGCATCCACAATTCCCCACAAGTGTTGAAGGGAGCTGCAGGTCTCCTCAGAAGTTTGCTGACTATCTATGTTTGTTCTATTGGTAGGTAACTTCTACCCTTGTTTTCTGGTCTGTGAGTCAGCCCCAAAACTGTTTGCCATGGACAGGAAAATGCTCAGTGATTAGTTTGCAGTGTCTAAATGTTTTTGCACCAATTTGTGAAACTCCTGCTTTTGCTGGTTTTACAGCATACGAAATAGCCTGACCTTTCAGCAGGGAATATTCACCTTGATTCAGTCAAACAAAAACTATCTTTCCTGCCCCATAACTCCTGGGGTCAAAATATAACAATGGACAAAGGCTTAAATAAACTTCATGAACTGGAATGTACATACACTTTAGCCATTGGGAGGCTCCTGAGTCTCAGACTTGGTTGATCCAAGCTAGACCCATTAAACTAGTCAGTTACATTGCCCTGCTGCACAGCAATTTACTTAGAAGGTTGCCAGAGTGCATCTGCCACTGTAGTCTTCTGAAAACCTGGCTCAGAATTTCACACTCTGTTACATAATCTCAATAGGCAATTTTCCTGACATTCAGCCTGAGTTTTCCTTTTCCCATTCAACATCATAAACAACTCCACTTCCTCCTTGGCCTTTAGTAGAGCCTGTTCCTAGCCTGAATCCAGTCTGGTCTCACTTATTGTACTTTATGTCTACTGCAAAGATTTTGTGCTTGAAGGTCCCAGTCACTGAGCCCCATTTAGCTAGGCCCTGTGTACACGTATGACAAAGAAAGCACCATTGGAACAAACCTGATCTGATTCTCGTCAACATTTTATTTTTAAACATTGGATTCATCAAGCAGCATTTATAGTTTATCTGTGCTAAGCATCTTATCTGTGTAGCCTTTGTCTCCCCATTCCCAATCCCCCTATTATCATCACTGAACACATTTTGTGTAAGATTAGATGTAAGAACCTTCGTGCAAGGGCCTTCCTTTTATTTGTTCTATAAAGTCAAATGCACAGTTATGCCACTGAATAAAGAATGTAGGTACATATTTTTAAAAAACCCATCCGCTTGTGCTTTCAAACACAGTCATTGCCGCGGTCTACAAAGGAGGGATTCCCAGTTGTCCTGGAGTTCGACAAAAATATCAGCGATCAGGCCCGCAGTCGGATGCGGTGTACAGTCTGGTTTATGCAGGACAGAACTGCAATATAACTCCATCTCTCATTCACCGTTCTGTTTCACGCAGTGATCTGCCTCATTGCGAGTTTGCAGAACAACCACTGGGAACAGGTAAAGCACCAGCCTAGAAGGGCTTAAGGGATCCCTTTTTATCAAATGTCTGTGCAGAATGGGTAAGGAAGCTGAAGATGGGAACACAGGTAAGACCTGGTTGTGGATTGTGTCCAGCATTTTCCGTTGAGTTGTTTATATCTTTTGTTCTACATGATAAACCATGATCTGATGAAAGAACTTTAACAAGGACTTGACCAGGGCATTTGCTTCTTCCCTGGCTGTTGAAACAGCATAGCAGCCTGCAGTCACTCACTGTGTACATGACTAGGAGATTAAGTGTGAGTAATGAATAAGGGAGGGAATCCAAAGACAACAGCTGTACACAATACCATGAAATCCAAGAAGCTGTGCTTTTACAGGAAATACTTCAGCTGTTTTGTGTTCCAGAAGAGACGGGAAATGCTATGCCAGACCAAAGTGGTGGCCCATCTAACTTCTGCTCCTCTCTCTCTGAGAGCAGCTAACACTACAAGCTTCAGGAGCAGAAACTACACAACAGACGCTGTGGAATAAACTGCCCAGAAAGGAAGTTTCTTTCTAACCTTATCAGATAGTCCAGGGATCGGCAACCTTGGCACGCGGCCCCCCAGGGTAAGCACCCTTGGCAGGCCCGGCCAGTTTGTTTACCTGCCATATCCGCAGGTTTGGCCAATCGCGGCTCCCACTGGCTGCGCTCCAGTCCAATGGGGGCTGCAGGAAGTGGCGCGGTGCTGGCCAGTGGGAGCTGCAATCGGCTGAACCTGCGGACGCGGCAGGTAAACAAACTGGCCGGGCCCACCAAGGGTGCTTACCCTGGGGGGAGGCACATGCCAAGGTTGCCGATCCCTGAGTAAGTCTTACGTCCTGAAGTCTGAGGGTCCCCATCCCGTGCTAAAGCAAACATTTCAACATTTCAGTCCTGTGGATGTTCTCATTATCTATATAAATGTCTCTGCTTTTTCTGAACCCTACGAACCTTGTGTCTGAGGGCTTCGTAATGGGCAAAGCAAAGTGTTGTGCAATTAGGGTGACCAGATCGGAAGAGTGAAATATCAGGACACATTGGGGGGGGGGGAATGAGGGGGGTGCAAGGGGAGGGGCGTGAGCGGGGGGGCGGGACACAAGGGGGCGGGGCATGAGTGGAGGGGCGGGACACAACAGGCACAGGCGCATAGCCCTGATCAGAGCCATGAGGGGGCACACAGCCCTAGGAAGCTGAAAAAGGGGTTGTAGAAACCACGGGGCCAGGGGTTAAATCTACTATTATTTAGTTTATATATTTAATGAAAATAAATGAATAATCGGATAGTGCTATATTGTTATTGTTTTTATTTTGCGCCCTCCCCTCCCCCAGACACGCAGGGAAGACCTGACGGCCCTGCAGAACGTGGTTTATAAAGGGTGGTGGGTGGCACCCTACGAGTGACTCGAACTTCGGGGGGGGGAGAGGGCGGCTTTTTTTCCTTGTGTGCGGGGAACAGCAGTGCCAAACTGCCTGTTCCTGCACCCGGCTTCGACCTTTGGTCCCGGCCACACCGCGTGCTTACCATAGAACCATGCCCCCGTTTTCCAATTGCGCTTTTGTGCGGCTGTGCCTTGCGTGGTTTTAAACTGCGGGAGGTTTTCTGCGGCGCGGCGGGGAAGATAGCGGAGGTGCTGGCTTTGTTGGCAGGCAGTTTTAAGGGCTCTCCCCCACCAGCACCCCCCAATGGGCCCCCACTGGCTAGCACCCAAAAACATATAAACCTCCCTCATTGCCCAGCCCCCCCGTCCCCACCTCCCAGACACTAATCCCATCACACCCTGCTCCCTTCTCTGGCCACATTCACCAGCCCTACTGGGAGGTCTTTGGCTCCTAGGGTGGGAGCAACAAGGGGTCTCCAGACTCTTCAGCCAAAAGGACTAGCAGCTCTGTGGCTCTCAGTGGCTGGGAAAAGTGCCAGTGGGAGTTGCCAGAGCCTGGAGCAGGGCTTGCAGCCAGGTAAGCATGCAAAGCCCCCTCCCCCAAGAGCCAGAGGGACCTGCCAGGGGCTGAGGTAGGGAGTCCCAGTGATGCTTACCTGGGGCAGCTCTGTCCTCCTGTCCCAGGAAGTATCCAGCAGGCAGGTCCCTCTGGCTCTTGGGGTCGTCAAGATTGGGGTAGGAGCCGGGTTGCGGGGGATGGGGGTGGGTGGGCTGCCCCCTCTGCAAGCAGCCCAGTCCCTGCAGCATGCAGCTGCGTGCTCCACGGCAGAGACCTCTCCAGAGGGGAGGGACCTGGCCGTTTAAAAGCTGCCTGGGGCAGTGGGGCTGGAAGAGGTGAGAGGAGCCACAGCCACGTATGGGGGGGGGGTGCTGCTTACATGCGCTGGCAGAGGGAGGGGGGAGGCAGAAAGCCCCCGGCCACCCCCCCTCCCCTAGCCCCTCATCATCGATCATCAACCCCACCTACAGCCACTGCCCCAGGCAGAGAATCAGGACAGGTCTCTCTCTGCCAGTGGGGGGGAGGGGGGCTGCTTGCCCAGGCGCTGGCAGAGAGAGACCTGTCCTGACTCTCTGCCTGGGGCAGTGGCTATAGGTGGGGCTGATGATCGCTGATGAGGGGCTGGGGCAGGGGGGTGGCCGGGACCTCTCTGCTTCCCTCTGCCAGCGCTTGCAAGCAGAGCTCCCCTCCCCCGCAGAGTCAGCTGTGTGCTCCTGCCGGCAGGCGAGTGAATCAGCCGCCCTGCCGGCCGGAAGCAGTGGCTGCCGGCGCGAGGTCCCAAATATCGGGACAAAACAGCGTCCCGACCATACCTTGGTCGGGACCCAGGACATGTCCCTTAAAATCGGGACTGTCCCGATAAAATCGGGACGTCTGGTCACCCTATGTGCAATGGGCAGTAGGAAAAGATTCTTTACTTTTTTCAATTCATTGCTCTGACTGCAGTAACAGCTTCCACAGTTTTCCCTTTTAAATCTTTACTCCAAACACACTGACAATTCCAATCTGTAACTGGTTGTGACGTTTTGGATCACAGAAACACTCTTGGGGCTGCCAACTGATGTGCCAAGACTACTTCTGCCCCTGCTTTTCCTGCCAGCTTGGGACTCCAGCATCCTGGAGCCAGACACATCAGTCGGCTTCAACACAGACCCAGGATCTGAACCATGTCCCCTAACAGCTGCAGATTTAACTGAAAACAGCTAAAAAGTGGTCCCGTCTTTAACACTCAGATGCCCAACTCCCAGTGGGGTCCAAACTCCAAATAAATCCATTTTACCCTGTATAAAGCTTATACAAAGTAAACTCATAGATTGTTCACCCCCCTATAACACTGATAGAGAGATATGCACAACTGTTTGCCTCCCTCCCTCCCCCCAGATTAATACATACTCTGGGTTAATTAATAAGTAAAACGTGATTTTATTAAATATAGAAAGTAGGATTTAAGTGGTTCCAAGTAATAAAAGACAGAACAAAGTAAATTTCCAGTTTATTTCGGGTATCCTTGGGGGTGGAGAGGCTATCTCTTAAGCCAGCTGAAGACAAAATGGAGGGGTCTCCCACAGACTTAAATAGACTTTCTCTTGTCGGTGGAGACCCCCTCCTCTCGCCTATGCAAAGTCCAGCTCCAAGATGGAGTTTTTGAGTCACATGGGCAAGTCACATGTACATGCATGACTCAATTTTTACAGGCAGCAACCATTGTTCACATGCTACCTTGAAAGTCTTCATGTAGACTTATCTGGATTGCAGCCTTCCAAGAGCCATTGTCCATTAAGTGCTTCTTGATTGAGCACTTAACTTGTAAATTCCTTTCTAAAGAAGCTGACCACATGCCTGAACCCCTCCCGTCAGCGCAGGTAGAGTCTACAGCAGGGGTCGGGAACGTAGGGCTCTTTTGAGAATTGCATCTGGCTTGCGCGGCTCTGCTCTGTCCGCGAGGCGGGGGAGGTGGTGTGGCGCGGCACTGCTCTGTCCGCGAGGCTGGGGGGCGGGGGAGGCGGTGTGGCGCGGCGCTGCTCTGTCCGCGAGGCTGGGGGGCGTGTCACTCTTCTCCTTCCCTCGCTGGAGTCGGGTCCCAGCAGCGTGACCCAGCGAACAAGTAAGCGCGGGCGGCGGGAGACCGGCTGGGGGGGGGAAGCGGTGTGCAAGGGGGCGTGGGGGGGAGGCTGGGCTGGGAGCGTGGGTAAGCAGTGTGCAAGGGGGTGTGGGGGGGAGGCTGGGCTGGGAGTGGGGGTAAGCGGTGTGGGGGAGAGACCGGGCTGGGTGGGTCAGTTGGGGGGTTGGAGGAAAGGAGGTTTGGGGGGGAAGAGACCGGGCTGGGTGGGTCATTTGGGGGAGGGGTTGGAGGAAAGGAGGTTTGGGGGGGAGAGACCGGGCTGGGTCATTTGGGGGGGGGGGTTGGAGGAAAGGAGGTTTGGGGGGAGAGACCGGGCTGGGTGGGTCATTGGGGGGGGGGTTGGAGGAAAGGAGGTTTGGGGGGGAGACCGGGCTGGGTGGGTCATTTGGGGGGGGGGGTTGGAGGAAAGGAGGTTTGGGGGGGAGAGACCGGGCTGGGTGGGTCATTTGGGGGGGGGGGTTTGGAGGAAAGGAGGTTTGGGGGGGAGAGACCGGGCTGGGTGGGTCATTTGGGGGGGGGGTTGGAGGAAAGGAGGTTTGGGGGGGAGAGACCGGGCTGGGTGGGTCATTGGGGGGGGGGTTGGAGGAAAGGAGATTTGGGGGTGGAGAGACCGGGCTGGGTGGGTCATTTGGGGGGGGGGGTTGGAGGAAAGGAGGTTTGGGGGGGGGAGACCTGGCTGGGTGGGTCAGTTGGGGGGTTGGAGGAAAGGAGGTTTGGGGGTGGGTGGGAGGGAAGGAGGTTTGGGGGGAGGGAAGGAGGTTTGGGGGGAGAGACTGGGCTCATGTCCTGTTCATATTATATGGCTCTTACTGAAATAAATTTCCAAATATTTTGCTTTCATGGCTCTCTGAGTCAAAAAGGTTCCCGACCCCTGGTCTACAGGGAAGCACTACAGCAAGATCAAGAAATTTAAGTTTCTTGATCAAAATATCCTGTCAATAAATTTAGTGTAATCCGGGGTGGGGGGAGGCATATCTCTCTATCAGTGTTATAGGGGGTGAACAATGTATGAGTTTACTTTGTATAAGCTTTATACAGGGTAAACGGATTTATTTGGAGTTTGGACCCCACTGGGAGTTGGGCACCTGAGTGTTAAAGACGGGACCACTAAGGCTATTTAAAAATCAAACAAGTATACAGCCAATATTCATAACTCCTAATACAACAAAGACACAAGCATAAACATAGGATGAATATATTCAGTAGATCATAACCTTTACAGAGACATGTTATATGGCATATGTAGCATACAACATATTCCAGTTATGTCTTATATACATTTATGAGCATATTTCCATAAAGCCTTATGGGATGCAACGTCACACTGGTCACCATTGCAACATCCAGGTAGAGGTCATCTGTGTTGTGAAGAGCCATGCACTGACTTGTGTGTTCTTGAGGTTGCTGGGTAATTTAGCTGAGGGTGTGTCCACACCTAAAATGCTACAGTGGCAAAGCTGCTGTAGTGCTTCCCTGTAGACTCTACCTGCGCTGACGGGAGGGGTTCTCCAGTCAGCATAGGCAATCCACCTGCCTGAGAGCTGGTAGCTAATTCCATGGAAGAATTCTTCCATCAACCTAGCGCTAGCTACACTGGGACTTATATTGGCTTAACTGTGTTGCTCAGGAGAGTGGATTTTTCACACCCCTTGGGGATGCAGCTGGGTCAATATCATTTTCTAGCGAAGACCAACTGTGGCGGGGTGACTTGGGAAAGCCCCAAAAGGGGTTTAAAATAGCCCAAGGAGGGGGTTAAGGCTGGGAGCCAGCAGGCCTTTCAGGCCTGATTGGGCATTAGGCCCAGCTGGGCGGCCACGCCCCAAACTCAGGCCAGAGTATAAAGGCTGGGAGGCAGGAGCCTAGAGACAGTCTCCTCTGCATTCAGAGGGAGACAGGCCTAGCTGCAGGAGCTGAAGCCAGGTACCTGGGTTAGGGCAGAGCTGGGGCAGGGCAGAGGGAGCTGGGCAGGCTCTAGCCAAGAGCCCCAGGCCTCCGGGCCTGATACAGGCCCGACCCAGGAGTACTGTACCAGGGTTGCAGGGGGCAGCCCAGGGCTGGAGATAGCGACAGCAGGCCAACCCTCCTTGCCTGTGACGAGAAGCCATGATACTGCAGTCCGCCCCAGTGAGCGGGGGCAAGTGGTGACTGACAGTGGCACATTCTGAGGTGAGGTGGGGATAGGGGGTAGAGGGTTCCCCCGGGGAGGGGAGACCCTCACACCAAAGGGGGTACTGCAGGGGGCAGCACCCACAGTTGGAGGGCACCGGGGTGCGGGAGGGACATGGTGCCAGCAAAGGAGCGGGGCATCAACCTGCGGAGGGCGCTCTGGACGCTAAATGAGCTGATTCCCCAGACGACCAGCGGGAGGCGCCGCAGGGGTGAGTGTCAGCCCCGTTACACCAACCCTGAGTCTATAGCCTCCTCACACTCTGCAATCCTCCTGTAGGAAGAAATAAGGCGTCTTTTCTTCTGCCAGCCCTAACATCCTGACTCACTGCCTTCACACACACTAGAACTACCCTCTTCCTAATGTGCCAGTTCAGTGGTAGGGGTTATATGTAACCACACTGACATGATTTAAGGTGTGCTCACTATTGGGTTATGTTGCATGTTGAAAAAAATAATAAGAAAATGCAGCTTGTCAGGATGGCAGCTTTTATTCGCCACACTGCTCAGCTTAACAGTCCTCTATCATTGACTAGCAGTCAAACTTTATTAGTGGCCAGAGCCTTTCGTTAGCACTCTTAGGGACTATCTACATGTGAGTTAGGAGGTGTGGTCCCCAGCTCATGCAGACATACCTGTGCTAGCTCTGCTCAAGCTAGCACCTAAAACTAGCAGTGTGTCTGTGGCAGGCTGGGCTAGCCACCTAGGGATGTACCCGGGGGCCATGTGGGATTGCACTAGCTTAAGTGGCCGCTCATGTCATCCTGGTCACATTGCTTCTTTTAGGCGCTAGCTTGAGCAGAGCTAGAGTAGCTACACCTACGTAAGCTGGGAATCACACATTCCAGTTTAAACGTAGCTATACCCTGAACACCCTCACGCGCCCACATCCCTCCAAGTCACACTTTCAATGTCACTTTCGTGTCATTTTTGTCTTGTCTTTTTTACGAGAATAACATAAACAGCAGAATGTCAGCGTGAGAACAGCTTTCCCCTCCCGCTCTAGTTCCCTCAGGCCAGCTGGAGTGACAGCCTCATTCCCCACTACAGCCAGCACACCAAGCACCCATTTCCCCTTGCCTTGTGTCAAGGCTGCCCCTCTTCAAGGCTATGTTTAGGATATTCTCTTGACAGCTGAGCCTTGACCACAGAAGCCATGTTACTGGCTCTCCAAGACAATGATGCGAGTAAGAGTATTACACAAGAGATGAAGATTGAGAGCCCGTCTAGTAAAAGGTACGTGTCATGTCATACAGTGCACCCAGTGTGCAGGAACATCTCCTCCAGATTCCGGAGTGGGATTTGGACAACAAAGAAATTAAATACATGCACCTCTTCCCTGGATCCATCTCAGGTTTTATAGTGACCCCAGTGCACTGTCAGACAGAAGTTAGTGTTGCCAATCCCAAGCAGGCAAAACTCAGGAGTCAGGTTCCAAAAAGGGCAACAAAAATTATGAGAGGTATGGAACGGCGGCCATGTGAGGACAGATTAATAAAACTGGGACTTTTCAGCTTGGAAAAGAGACAACTAAGGGGGGATATGATAGAGATCTATAAAACCATGGCTAGTGTGGAGAAAGTAAATAAGGAAGTGTTATTTACTCCTTCTAATAACACAAGAACTAGGAGTCACCAAATGAAATTAATAGGCAGCAGGTTTAACACAAACAAAAGGAAGTATTTTTAACGCAATGCACAGTCAACCTGTGGAACTCCTTGCCAGAGGATATTGTGAAGGCCAAGACTATAACAGGGTTCAAAAAAGAACTAGATAAATTGGAGGATAGATCGATCAGTAATGGCTATTGTAATGGCATGGAGGATAGGTCCATCAGTCAGCTGGGTACTGACTGGCTAAGCAGCAGTTCTGAGAAAAGGACCTGGGGATTACAGTGGATGAGAAGCTGGATATGAGTCAGCAGAGTTAGCCAAGAAAGATAATAGCATATTGGGTTGCATTAGTAGGAGTATTGCCAGCAGACTGAGGGAAGTGATTATTCCCCTCTATTTGGCACATGTGAGGTCACATCTGGAATATTGCATCCAGTTTTGGCCCCGCACTACAGAAAGGATGTGGACAAATACAAGAGATTCCAGCAGAGGACAATGAAAATGATCGGGGGCTGTGGCAAATGACTTATGAGAAGCTGAGGGAACTAAGCTTATTTAGTCCGCAGAAGAGAAGAGTGAGGGGGGGATTTGATAGCAGCCTTCAACTAGCTAAAGAGGAGTTCCAAAGAGGATGGAGCTAGGCTGTGTTCAGTGCTGGCAGATGACAGAACAAGAAGCAATGGTCTCAAGTCGTAGTGGGGAAGGTCTAGGTTGGACATTAGGAAACACTATTTAACTAGGAGGGTGGTGAAGCACTGGAATGGGTTACCTAGAGAGGTGGTAGAATCTCCTTCCTTAGAGGTTTTTAAGGCTTGGCTTGACAAAGCCCTGGCTGGGATGATTTAGTTGAGAATTGGTCCTGCTTTAAGCAGGGGGTTGGACTAGATGACCTCCTGAGGTCTCTTCCAACCCATACCTTCTATGATTCTATGGTGTCCCTCTAGCCTCTGTTTGCCAGAAGCTGGGAATGAGCAACAGTGGATGGATCACTGAATCATTACCTGTTCTGTTCATTCCCTCTGGGCACCACCACCTGGCATTGGCCACAGATGATATTGAGCTAGATGGATCTTTGGTTTGACCCAGTATGGCTGTTCTTATGTAACCCACCACAGTATAAGCACTTGGTCTGGGAATAAATGTCTGCAGGATCAGGCCCTTAATTTTCTTGTATAGCATCCAAATTACAGTACAGCATAGATTATACTTAGCATGGCAGTTACATTTCTGTTACTCTGGTGAACTACTTTAGTACTAAAAAAAGGACCTCCAACTATTAATAATTATCACACACTGTAACAGGGAGTCCTTTTTGATTTATTTATTTATTTGGTGTTTTTAATAACTGTAATCCCTTTCAAACACTTATCCCAGCTTCCTCCATGTTACAGATCACTAAAATAAAAAGGGAAAGCAGTGCCCCGGTATTTAGATGCACATGGTGTGCACAGGGAAAACAGGGCTTTCAGTCCAGACAAGTTTTCAACTAAGAAATCTTCCTGGAAAATCCCCCCATCTATCTCTCTATCTATCTCTCTATCTCTCTATCTATCTCACACACACACACACACACACACACAGAGAGAGAGCGAGAGAGCGAGAGAGAGAGAGAGAGAGAGAGAGAGGTTTTTATAGCAGCAGCAGCAAAACTTACTTCCGACAATGGTATGAGAGAACGGAGGCACATTTGCAGTGCAGACAGGATCGGTCCCATTCTCCATTTCTTTTCGCGTCTGTTAAGACTTGTCTGCACTTGCGCTCCCTGCGGGGTTGCTTCCTTTCCAAACGTGTCCCCACTCCCCGCAGCCGGGGGAATGACTAACACCGCACTTCTACTTTTTCTTCGCTTTTCCAGTAAGGCGCTGAGACTTGCTGCCAAATGTAACTTTCCCCTGTTCAAACAACGCTGCGGAATGAGGAGCCAATCAAAGATCCCCCCCCCCCCCCCGGGAACTGCAGCGAAGCCTGTCGATCCGTGCACACACAGAGGAGGAGGTGGAAGGACAAGAAAGCGCTCGAAGACTGGCTGGGCTTATTGTGTGTGTGACAATTTATTCTGTCTTGCCTTGTGCATTAGCAACACCCTGTCCTCAGGGAGGTTCCCCACTGACACCAATACACTTGGTGTCATTGTCCCCTCTGCTGTTGTGTTATTTATTTGCTTGGTGCTGTAAAAGACATACAATAAAGATGTCCCTGCTCACCTCACAGACAGAGCTCCCTAAGGCATGCAGCGTTAATAGTTGCAGTGCAAGTGCCAAGCTTCGCGATTTCACTCTTTTCTTCACACACACCCAGCACCAGGCAGTACCTCCCACCACTCCACCTGAATTGGCAGCTAGTGTCACTTCTGCAAGGCTGTGAGAGAAACGTTTTAAGCCTATGAGCAAGAGGCATATGTACTGCACTCTGCAGGTACTTCTCTGTATCTAGTTAGGGGCGGGGCGAGGGAGAGAATTGGATACATTTGGGACCAAACCATGGTGCTAGTAAAGTGTAAAACTACCATAGACTTCACCCCTAAAGGAACCAAAAAGAGGGAGAGGAAGCAAGTGAAAATTAAACGTTTTTCCTGATGTTTAAAAACGAATTAACAGGAGAGCTGGATTTTACTAAAAGCTTAAACAAACAACCACACCGTTTTGATCCAGTTTTGCACATTCTTGCCACATAAACCAAAACTGCGTTTTGCATAAGAGGGGGAAGGGAGTTCAAGCGAGAGAATTACATTACAATATATTTATAGACTTCAAGAAAACAACAAAAATTCCCAACCGTCATTTTGGTTTTTGTTGTTTTATATATTTTTCAAGTAGCAGAATGTTTTAATTTGATCTCTGGAGCAGGTAGAGCTGGCTGGGAATTTTTGTTGGAAGTATTTTCCAGAGGAAAACTCATTTTGCACAAAATTAACGTTTTCCACAGGAGAACGTCAATGCTGCTGTCATTTTCAATTGGGAAAACAAAAATGAAATACAGTAAAACCTCGATATAACGGACTAATTCGGGCGAGGGGGTGTCCGTTAAAGCCAAAAGTCCATTATATAATAAAGTAGGTTTTCCGAATGCATATGTTAAAAAATTGACAAATGAGTTAGTTTACCTGTTTTTACTTATGTAGACACCTTTGTGTCATTAATATTAAGTATGTATGAAAAGTTTAATTTCACAGAAAAGTTTTCTATACAGTAGACTCTCGATTATCCAGGATGATCGGGAAAACCTTAATCCTGGTTAATAAAATCCCGGATAATCACGCGTCTACTGGGGGGGGGGGGGGTTCCGCCGGCTGCCCGGGGGGGTGGGGGAGGGTGGTGGTCCCACCACCTGCCCCAGTCAGCTCCCATGCTAGGCTGGGTGTAGGAAGCCCAGGCTGGCAGCGGGCTGAGACCCCGGCTGGCAGGAGCCTGGGGGGAAATCCCAAAGCGGCGGCAGGTTGAGTGCTCAGCCCGCCGCCTCTTTGGGCTCTCTGCCCAGGCTCCTGCCGCCTGCCCCAGTCAGCTCCCACTGCCAGCCTGGGTGCAGGGAACCCAGGCTGGCAGCAGGAGCTCAGACCCCGGCTAGCAGGAGCCTGCGGGGAAACTCTAAAGCGGCAGCCGACTGAGTGCTCAGCCTGCCACTGCTTTGGGCTTTCCCCCCAGGCTCCTGCCAGCCGGGGTCTCAGCCCGCTGCCAGCCTGGGTTTCCTACACCCAGGCTGGAAGCAGGCTGAGACCCCCAGCTCGTAAGGGGCCAGTGGGAGAAGCCCCAAAGCAGCGTCAGGCTAAGGCTGAGCCCGCCACCGCTTTGGGGCTTCCCCTATCGACCCGTTTAGACATCCTGGTTAATCAGCAGCCCGGTTAACCTGCGCCCGGATAATCAGGAGTCTACTGTAACAGTGAATTAATAACAAAAAATAACCTGTTAATTTAATTATAAGCAAATCTTGGTTAAAAGCATTTTAAAATTAACAGGGTGTTAATTTTCACATATGACATACGGACCGGAAATTTTGTCCGTTAAATCCAAAGTCCGTTAAATCGAGGGTTTACTGTATTTCTTTTCAGGTTGGTTTCACCTGATTCTGAATATTTGGGATTGTTGAAAGCCAGGAATTTTTGTTTGGGGTCAGTTCAACATTAAACTGCACTTTCCTAATGGTGACACATTGGCTTTTGGAAATTGTATTTTGGGCTCATGTTTTCTGCTATGGGCTGAGCTCCCTGGCCAGACTACATCTCCCATGATGCAATTCAGTCTACATACTGACTGCGTATGACAACGGTTCTCAAACTGGGGGTCAAGACCCCCTGGGAGGTCGCGGGCCGATGCCTGGGGTGTCCCGCAGAAGTGCCACCTAATAGAACGCTTCCGCTTTCGGCACTCGAAAGCCACTGAAGTGAATGTTTCCAGTTTCGGCGCCTTTTCAGCGGACACTCAGATGCGCTCGGCATGTCCACCAAAATGCTGCCAAAAGCAGAAGGATTCAATTCGGCGGTGTTTTGGCAGACATATATGGGTCGCGACTGTTGTAGTGTGGTGTTGTCCAGAGGCTACCAGTGTGGTGCTTCTGCTTTCTCCTGTTGATATCACTAGGCTGCGTGTGTGTGTTCCCTCTGTGTGCTGCCCCAGCTCTGCGCAGATAGCTGACACAGCAAATCCGACGAGAACCCCCAATAACCACAGAGTCTTAGTAAGGTACAAAGGCACCTCGGCCAGGGTTTATTGCGACCCTGACACCCTTTCTGTTCCCCATGGATTCCTGAGTCCACCGGGCATACAGCTAGAGAGTGCCGCTCGGCAATGGACTCAGCTCAGCAGCGGACATGCCACTCCCCCTTCGAGCCGGACAAAGACATTCCAGTGACACATGCTTATATAGATACAGAACAAGTTACACCTCACTCCTGACGTATTGAGGTGCAACCCTTCCACGTAGCAAGGTACAACCCTCTTACGTAGTAAGGTGCAGCCCCTTTACGTAGTTAGGTGCCGCCTCGCACCTTGTACCTGTTGGTTTGATCAAAACAACTCTATCCATCATTTTACCCTTTGCCCCTGTCATTGGGATGGCTCATGCTGTTCCCCGTTATCTGAGGAATGTTCTTGGTTTATAATGTACCTTGTTACGGTGTTTATACTGAAACTTATAATGAGTATGAATTCTTGCGATATCAGCCCTTTTCCTGCCAAGTTCTGTGAGCTGGACCAGACTTTTTTACTCACAGCTACAATTTGCTTCATATTAGCAAAGACTTGACCATTACTTTAGTTCAGGCCTCAGGCTGGGCCCTCAGTAGGCCTTTAGCCATTACTCAAGTAGGCCTTTAGCCTTTACTTACATTGCCTTCGCTTACTACAGCGGCAACCTGCAGGGAAAGAAAAAAAAGGGCCGCCAAAGTACAAAGTTTGAGAACTGCCGGCGTATGATATCTCATAATTATAGGTGCATGATGGGAGATCAGTGGTGTAGTGGTAAAAAAGAAAAAGAAAATGGGTATACTAGTCTAAAGGAAACTCCATATTCCCTAAATGAGAAGTGTGTCTATTCTGTTTACCCAAGTTTACCATCAACTACACTACTGTGGGAGATGTAGTCTGGCCCATAGGGGATAAACTGAGGTACAACACCCTTGAGCTATGCATCACCACAGGGAAACATAGTTTAAGGCTGAAACTGACTATAAAATTAAGCATTTATGTCTAGTTCAATAAACCAAAATGAAACATTTTGATTCAGAAATGTCAACATTTTATTTTTTATCCAAAATGCTGAAGTGATTTCAGCCTTTCCCAAATCAAACAGTTTTGGAACTTTTCATTAATAGAAAAAATCTGATACTTCAGTTTTTCATTCTGATTCAGGACAAAAGCAAATGTTGAACATCAGAACTTTCTATAGGATGGAAATTCTGACTTTCCACTCAGCTCTACTAGCACACCCTTTACTGGATCTTCATCATCAGGTCTTAACCTGGGGATCTTCAGCACAGACCTCTAACACTTGAGCTAAAGAGGTAATTGTCTCTAGTAGCGGTAGTAGGTTTTTATCCTCTAGAGAACCAGCACACATTTAACCAGTGTCTTACACCTTCAGGTTAGAAGAAATTTTATCTTGCTCTTTCCAGCAACAACTGGAACTAGTTATGCTAGTTGTGTAATAGGATTGTCAGGCAATGCACATGGGAAGGTGGAAGTGAATCCATACATAGCCCTCTCGGCAAACACTTGAGAGAAAATGCAAGAGCCATTTGCTTTGGAAATCTGGTTCAATCTACTGCAGAACTCCCCAGACAGGTTTTGGGCAGCAGGTCCAAGGGTGAGATAAGAAAGTAAAGAACTGTGGCTGGATTTAGGACAGTCCCTCCATGACAGAAGAGAAAACCCCAGACTCCAGAGATTAGGGTCTGAGAAGGAGAGGCTGCCTAAGATTCTAGATAAGATAGATCCCGCAGCCTTTTGTAGTTTCAAAATCCTTTCTCTTTTGTTATTGTTTGCTCCTACTGTTAAGATTAAACAATAGGATGAGGCCCTGAAATATTAACCCTTGTGTCAGAGGCCCAGTATGAGGCCTGAGCTAAAGTAATGGTCAAGACTTTGCTAACATAAAGCAAAGTTAAGCTGTGAGGCAGAGGCAGGCCCTGCTCACAGAAGCTGGCAAGGAATAGGGTGACCAGATAGCAAGTGTAAAAATTCGGGACAGTGAGTGGGGGTTAATAGGTGCCTATATAAGAAAAAGCCCCCCAAATCAGGAATGTCCCTATAAAATTGGGACATCTGGTCACCCTAGCAAGGAAAGGCCTGATGTTGCAAAAGTACACAAACCTACGAGGTACCGGAACACTTGTACATTCCATACAGGTAACAAGGAACAGGCCGACCCATCCTAAAGACAGGGGCAAAAGGGTAATATGGTGGATAGAGTTGTTTTGCTCGAACCAACATGTACAAGGTCAGAGGCAGCACCTTACTACGTAGAGGGGATGTACCTTACTATGTGGAAGGGCTGCACCTTAGTATGTCAGGAATGATGTGTAACTTGTTTGTACCTGTGGATAAGAATACAGCCCTGGGGCAGCGTCTTTGTCTGGCCGAGGGGGCAGTGGGAAGTCCCCCCACTGACTGAGCTGGTCCATTGTCAGGGGGCACGAATTCGTAGTATGTCTTGTAGAGTCTACGGGAAACTATCACTGTGCTTCGTTTGACAATAAACCTGGTCCGGGTTCCTTCGTATCTTACTAGAGTCTGTGGTCTTTGGGGGTTCTCTCGGGGTCTGCTGTGCCAGCGATCTGCGCAGAGCCGGGATAGCAAAAAGAGGGAACACGCACGGAGCCGACTGATATCATCATCGAACGAGAGAATAAAAAGAAAATTCAAAGTCAAAAACTAAAATTGATTCATTAACATATGGAGTGGCCCAAAAAATAGTTAACTGCCACAAAAAAGGGCACTCTTGACATCCATTCGCCATGCAGACAAAAACAACAGACATTGGGGGAACAAATACAAATTTTACAAGAGCAGATAATTACCTCCACTCTCATCTCAGAGCAAGATAAAAAGCAGGGGCGCAGTTTCCAACTGTGAAGGTTCCCAATTGCTTTGACCCACAGAACCACACTCCGCGCTCATATCTGAAAATACAACCTTCTTTCTCAAATATTTTTACATACCGGTTAAGATTTTTCCTTTATATGCCTTCTCAGCTTGCTAAACTTACTGCTGCTGCCTGTACTTTCAAATACAGTAAAACCTCCATTTAACGGACTAATTCGGGCGAGGGGGTGTCCGTTAAATCAAAAAGTCCGTTATTCAATAAAAAAAAAAAACCGAGCTGTCGGAGCAGCAGCCCGCCCGCCACAGGGTCGGGGCGGCAGCTCCGCAGCTCACCCGCTACTGGGACCCGGGCGGCAGCCGGGAACCGGCAGCCAGCCCGCCTGTTGCTGGGACCGGGCGGCAGCCGGGAGCCGGCAGCCAGCCCGCCCACTGCTGGGACCCGGGCGGCAGCCGGCAGCCAGCCCGCCCACTGCCGGGACCCGGGCGGGAGCCGGCAGCCAGCCCGTTAGTGACTGGGACCCGGGCGGCAGCCGGGAGCCAGGAGCCAGCCCGTCTGCTGCCGGGACCGGGGAGGCAGCCGGGAGCAGACGGCCGCCAGGGAAGGGGGCCGGGGCCGCAGCAGGGAGGGGTTGCAGTCTGATATGGATCAGAAATTTTGTCAGTTGCATCCGAAGTCCGTTAAATCGAGGTCCATTAAATCGAGGTTTTACTGTACCCTGATAGAGTTAACCTCTCTTGGCTCAGGTCTCGCTACCTTCCTAGGTTGTACGTATATGTGGTACCACACTATTTTAAGGTCACCACCCCTTTCCCCCACCTCTCCTCACTTGGCTCACTCTCTTTGTTTCAAAAGTTAAAAGTTATAGTTTTTACAGAAACCTCCAAACGAGAAAGCAATTGAAAACAGAACCAAACAAGAAACACAAAGAAAACAAGGTAAAAACTTTACTGTAAATAAATCCAGTAAATTAATTATTTTAACCCTCCAGGAATGCAAGAGCTGGAATTATTCCTAACTTTCTTGAAGATATGGTTGCCAAGCAACAGCAATGCAGACTCTGCTTCTAATCCTAACAACTCACTAATATTTGAAACATGGGTTTTTCTAATTTCCATAGAGCAGTTTTAAAATAATGTTAAATATATAATAATGCAAAAATCCTTGTTGCCAAATTAATACAATAAATTGTGTTGTCCTGTGTTGTATGTTGTGTGTGTCACGTGACTATTTTTTATTATTTTTATTTTGTTGCAACAAAAGTTAATTTTATACCCTTTTAAAAAATATACACATATGTGGTACCACACTATTTTAAGATCGTGATTCGGGTATAATCATAGTATTATTAGCACCAAATGTTTTGTGCAAAGTTCAAAAAGTTTCAGTTACAACTATATGTACATATATTTCTGCCTCAACAAATAATGCAATTGCAAACAAAAAGAATTCTCTTTTATCAATGAGAGTTTTGTTTTTGAAGTTGTTGTTTGTTTGTTTGTGGGTTTTTTTGGTTAGTCAAAGAAAAGAAGTAAGGAGAAACCTCAATATTAAGGTAAAGATAATATTAACAAAATGTCATTTTCTTGTTTGGACTTTTTATAAACTTGTTTGGATTTTAAAATATAGTTATAGGAATGTGATAGCAAAAATGTTTTAAAATAATCATTTATGCATAAAGCTAACCAAACAATTTCAACTGGTTTCCACGTTTTCAACAGGTTTTTACCTATGGCTCCCAAACTCAACAAAGCATCATGAAATTTAGTACCCTCAAAGTATTTCTATGGACTGTATTTAAAAATTATTTTGGTTTAATTTTATAGTTGGTTTAATTTTATACACTTTTCTTTTGCTATGTTACGTTTAATGGAAAGCAGTGATTGTTAAATGTTGTGCTTCTAAACAGTTAACAAGAATGAAATTGGTACCTCAAACAAATTAGCTCTAAAAATCTTAATAAATATTAGTAATTCACCTCAAATGAAAATGAATGTCTATACAACAACTGGAAAAGTGTAGCTTGTGTTATAAAATACTTGGTCCCCATTACATTGCCCCTATTACATTGTCAACAAACTAACTGACTTCCACTGCTTGCATCCGACGAAGTGGGTATTAGCCCACGAAAGCTCATGCTTCAAAACTTTATAGTTAGTCTTTAAGGTGCCACAGGACTTTGTTACCTCAACAAACTAAGTTAAAGTTTGTATTAAGTTTGGGTTACTGAAAACAAAAATAAAACAAAAAAACTTTACTATGGTAACTACCAAAAGTTGTTTAAGTTGCATCCCACAGTCTAAAGACGCTAGAAAATATCACACCCTGAAGACACCAGAAAATATCAGTATACAGTAAAGAAATTCCAAGCATCAAGAAAAGAAAAATGAAGAGCTTTATATATGAGAGACTGGTCAAATACACCTCTATCTACCATATATGGACAATTAAATTAACAACCAGCTAAAAATCACTAGCTGAACCAGGATAAACTGTCATTTAATTTCAACTTGGTTACTGTGTAAAAACAACTGTATGATTGCTGTACTATTGTATTATCATTATAGTGCTGGATTACTGTTGTGTTATTGCTGTTTTGTATTACTGCTGTACAACATTTACTATGTGCATAACCTTGCTAAACTGTTTAACCAACACACAGGTAAAGATTAACAAATGAATGGCAGCAAACAACATGAAGGCAAGGAAAAAAACAAAGTGGTAAACAAACAAACAACAAATGATACATAGTAATTACAAATTGGGTAAACAAATTCCCTGTTAGTCTCTCTCTCTGCCCGTCACCCCCCTGTTAGTACCAGTCGTAATTTGGGTTACTGACACTGCATTCTAACTAAGGCACATGTTATTCAAAACAATCTTATACAGTGTCTGGATTCCAATATTACATCCTGACACAGCAATATTTGATCAATTTATTACGGTCCATTCAGTAAGTTATCTGGAAGACAGCATCCATAAGAAACAACTGGATCTATGTCAACTATTTGTGTATCACAGAGAAGTTAGCCAATTCTGTTTCCTGCCTAGTGAAGCTTAACAGAGGGTGACAACCAGCAGTAACCATAATCTATAACATGAATGGACAATACTGTGTGTTAACTAATTACAATATATTTACATATAAAGGCCTCAGGGGTCGTTTCACTATTCCACATTTCTGTTTTACTTCTCACATATATAGCACCGTGGGATACACGATCACAATTTCTATCTCAGTATTTCAAAACACTCAGACTACTACTACTAATAATAATACAGACGGTAACTATAATTGCCCTAATAAAAGTGGGTTGCTATCTGCAGTACCACAAGGGCCAAACTACACCACCAGACTGGAAAAGAATTGGTATGCTTGCATATAAAGTGCTGTTATATTTATACATACCGACTATACATATGTGCCCATATTCACTACAAATATATACACAATATCCATATTACTTATACATATTAATTATTTGGGAGTGCCTCTAAGACTCAATTATAAAACTACATTCCTCAGTCGAGGTCCTGGGCTTAACATTCCCAGACCCACCATAAGAGACAACAAATAATTGGATAGGAAAATCAGTCGTATGAGGGAATGTGCAGACAAAGGGACGGATAGGGCATGAGCGTATGGATGGTTAAAATGAGGCAACCACATAACAGTGTTTAGCCCACTGGGTTATCTTTAGTCCATGCATTATGCTTTTCCGGGATGATGGGTAAACGTCCTCCCCATAAAAAGACAAAAAGTGGGGGAATGTAGTAGGGTGAGGCCCTGAAACATTAACCCTTGTATCAGAGGCCCAGTATGAGGCCTGAAGCCTGAGATAAAGTAATGGTCAAGACTTTGCTAACATAAAGCAAAGTTAAGCTGTGAGGCAGAGGCAGGCCCTGATCACAGAAGCTGGCAAGGAAAGGCCTCATATTGCAAAAGTACACAAACCCACGAGGTACCAGAACACTTGTATATTCCACACAGATAACAAGGAACAGGCCAACCCATCCTAAAGACAGGGGCAAAAGGGTAATATGGTGGATAGAGTTGTTTTGCTCAAACCAACATGTACAAGGTCAGAGGCGGCACCTTACTACGTAGAGGGGATGTACCTTACTATGTGGAAGGGCTGCACCTCAGTAGGTCAGGAATGATGTGTAACTTGTTTGTACCTGTGGATAAGAATACAGCCCTGGGGCAGCGTCTTTGTCTGGCCGAGGGGGCAGTGGGAAGTCCCCCCACTGACTGAGCTAGTCCATTGTCAAGGAGCATGAATTCGTAGTATGTCTTGAGAGTCTACGGGAAACTATTATTGTGCTTCGTTTGACAATAAACCTGGCCCGAGTGCCATCGTATCTTACTAGAGTCTGTGGTCTTTGGGGTTCTCTCAGGGTCTGCTGTGCCAGCGATCTGCGCAGAGCCAGGGCAGCAAACAGAGGGAACATGCACGGAGCCGACTGATATCATCATCGAACAAGAGTAGAGCACCACACTGGTAGCTACTGACAACAAATACTTTGGTTTAAGAAAACTGGTCACAAGCTCCTAAACAGAAGTTCTGCAGATACTGAGTTGAGACAGCCCAGTCTAAGAGTGGGAGAACTATGTGATTCCACCCCCAAAAAGGGGCCTGAGATCCTTGAGGGTGCCCTCAGATACTGAAAAAGGGACAGAGATGAGGCTGGCTGTGTTACTGTGACACTAATGATGTGCTTATATATTTTTTCTAGGGCTCTCAATTAATCACAGTTAACTCATGCAATTAATTCAAAAAATTAATTGTGATTAAACACACTGTTAAACAATAGAATACCAATTACAATTTATTAACTATTTTGGGTGCTTTTCTACATTGTCAATATTGATTTCAGTTGCAACACAGAATACAAAGTGCACAGCGCTCACTTTATATTGTTTTTGATTACAAATATATGCATTGTAAAAATGATAAACAAAAGAAATAGTATTTTTCAATTCACCTCATACAAGTACTGAAGTGCAGTTTCTTTATTGTGAAAGTGTAACTTATGAATGCGGGATTTTTTTTGGTTAAGTAACTGCACTATAGCAGGGCAGTTACCCCACTCCTGGGATAAAAGGAGTAAGAGCAGCTGAGGGAGGCTGGCTGAGTAGCTGGCCACAGGTGTAGCCAGCTCAATCAGGGCACAGCTGGCCCTGGTAAGAGGGTTGTGAGTATAGAGCTGTGAGAGTCTCACTCTTAAGGTGACCAGATGTCCCAGTTTTATAGGGACACTCCCGATTTTTTGGTCTTTTTCTTATATAGTCTCCAATTACCCGCCACCCCCATCCCAATTTTTCACATTTGCTGTCTGGTCACACTACTCACTCTAGCTCTGGAGAGAGACGGATCTAGCTGCCTGGGAAATAAAGGGTACCTTCAACGGAGCAGTGCTGGGGAAGGGGAAGGCTCAGCTGGGGAACTCAGGCCTGACTACCTCCTAGGCTGAGGCCTGGCAGGAAGTTCTTAGGAGGTACCTGGGCTGCAGGGAAAGGCAGCAGGTCTAACACCCTTGCCAGTGATGAGTGGCTATTACAGTGTAAGCAGTGTCAGGATGAGCTCCACCCTGACATCTGGTGGGGAATTGTGGGAATTGGGGTGAGCTGTGGAAAATAACTTCAGCTGATGTTATTTGCATAGACACACCCACCGTGCCTAGTCTGAGCTCACAGCAGCCCAAATGCTCACTTTGCCTGCCTGGGGATCCCCAGGTTCTCTGTTATTGGGGCAGGAATGATAAAATGTTGCTAACCTAATTACGTGAATGAGAAACTGGGACATGTACTTGGCCTTTGTCATGATGGAGGGACTCATCATCATCTAGGTAGCACTCACTGGCCAAGGGGTAGGGATTCCAAAATCCACTGAATTGAGAGAGACAATGGGCTGGTCTCTATGCTTTTTGGTGAGGGCCTTGTCTGAGGGCCCTACAAAAGCCTATTACACCCTGTCTGTCTCCACTGTGGAATGTCAGAGCTAATGTTTGAGTCTATTAGAAGTCTAGTTTCAACCTGCTAAATTAAACTCATTTTGGGCCCAGTAGGGCATCTTCCCTAAGGACCCACCACACACACACTATAAGCTGCAATCACTGGAGAGCTGAGGTCACTTAAGAGCTGAGCTCACATGAGTTGAAATCACTGAGCACTGTGTTAGGTAGGGGGGCCTCAAATTGTATTGCTGAGCAGCGGATGGAGTGGAGCAGTTTGGGTGACTGCTAGCAGAGTGGCTGGCTATGTGCAGCGGCAGTGGATGGAGTGGAGCAGTTTGGGTGACCACTAGTGGAGTGGCTGGTGATGTGCAGCAGCTGACAGAGCAGAGCGGCTGGTGAAGCAGAACAGTCCCTGGGCAGCTGATGGAACGGCTCATGGTGAGGACTGCAGAAGAACCCCCATGGAGAGGCAGGGCAGTCAGCCTCTGACCTCGTAAGGTGCCCCTTAACCTGCCCCCCCCCATTTCCACCCAGGCGGGGAGGTAAAACTCTCCTAATGAACTTTTGAACCCTGCAGAGACTTTTGGGCTGTTGGTCTTTTGGGACCTTGGGTGACTCTGGGGGCTTGTGGGACTCAAGAACCAAAGGTGAAGGACACAGCCCATTTGCTTGTGGGGCGGGGGGGATTTTGGTTCATGGTTTGGTTTATGAATCCTGTTTGTGGTGTTTCCCCAATATAATGCCACAGTGTTTCTCTCTGTTATTAAAAGGGGTTTAGTACACTCAGACTCTGTGCTTGCGAGAGGGGAAGTATTGCCTCTTAGAGGCACCCAAAAGGGTGGTATATGGTTGTCCCAGGTCACTGGGTGGGGGCTCGAGCCGGTTTTGTATTGTGTCATTGGAATGGAACCCCTGGATACTGACCCCGGCCCTTGTTGCTGTCAACTCTGATGGGCAGAAGGGTTACATAGAATCAGGTCTCCCCAGAGAAATGGGTCTAGATGATGACTGGCAGTAACCACTGAGGCAAGGTGGGCATAGAGGGAAGGGGTTCCCTTGGGAGAGTGTGGGGGCACTGATGTGGGGAAGCACCCCAAGATAAGGGCCACCATGGGCCAGGAGGGATGAGGGGCCTGAAGTATGGTGGTGGAGACCAGGAAGCAGCTACCACTAGGTGGATACCGGCTAGCAGGAGACATCCTGAGGCTGGAAAGAGCTATTTCCCAGACTGACCAGCAGGAGGTGGCATGGCAGTGAGTACCCGCTGTGCTACATGCACTCAAATACAAAACAGTGTAAAATTTTAGAGCCTACAAGTCCACTCAGTCCTACTTCTTATTCCGCCAATTGTTAAAACAAACAAGTTTGTTTACATTGATGGGAGATACTGCTACCTGCTTCTTATTTACAATTTCACCTTAAAGTGAGAACAGGCATTTGCATGGCACCTTTGTAGACTGCATTGCAAGGTATTTACATGCCAGATGTGCTAACATTCGTATGTTCCTTCATGCTTCACCACCTTCCAGAGGACATGCTTCCATGCTGATGATGTTTGTTAAAGAAATAATCCATCAATAAACTTTGTGATTGTACTCCTGGAGGGGAGAATTGTATATCTCCTCCTCAGTTTTACCCAGATTCTGCATATAGATTTCATGTTATAGCAGTCTCAGATGATGACCCAGCACATGTTCGTTTTAAGAACACTTTCACAGCCAATTTGACAAAACCCAAGGAAGGTACCATGTGAGATTTCTAAAGATAGCTACAGCACTCAGCCCAAGGTTTAATAATCTGATGTGCCGTCCAAAATCTGAGAGGGACAAGGTGTGAAGCATGCTTTCAGCAGTCTTAAAAGAGCAACACTCCGATGCAGAAACTACAGAATCCAAACCACCAAAAAAGAAAATCAACCTTTTGCCGGTGGTGTCGGACTCAGATGATGACAATGAACATACATCGGTCCGCATTGGTTTGGATCATTATCAAGCAGAATCCATCATGAGCATGGAAGCATATCTTCTGGAATGGTGGTTGAAGCATGAAGGGACATATGAATCTTTAGTGCATCTGGCATCTATTGGTGTTACACTAGCACCAGTTATTATTACCTTTAAAACTACCGTATTTTTCGTCTTATAGGACGCTCCGTCCTATAAGACGCCCCCTCATTTTTAAATAAAAAAATCCGGGAAAAAAAAAAAAAAAAAAAAAAAAAGCGCCGACTCGCTCTCCCGTCCCCGCCGCGCGGGCGGGCTGCCGGGAGCGTCCCGGTTCCCCCATCCCCGCCGCGGGCGGGCTGCCGGGAGCGCGCCCGCGGCGGGGAGGGGGGAACCGGGACTCTCCCGGCAGCCCGCCCGTGCGGCGGGGACGGGAGAGCGAGTCGGCACTTTTTTTTTTTTTTTTTTTTTTTTTTTTTTGCATTCGCCCTATAAGACGCACCAACTTTTCCCCCCCCCCCGTTTTGGGGAAGAAAAAGTGCATCTTATAGGGCGAAAAATACGGTATTTCACTTTTGAAAAAAGCATTTTCACTTTATTCTTTTCACAGTTATCATTGGATAGAAATGTGCAGAAGCCACTGAGTTCAGATAAACCTTCTATTGACAAACATGCAGTCATGGATACAAAACAAACCAATGGCCTTTCTGAAGATATAGGCCCAACTTCTCTTCTTGAGCACTGGGGGAAAGGGAAAAGGAGTTTCCACAGAACTGGTTACAGTTTCCTGAGTCTCCACCCCCCAGTCCACATTAGAGCAGCCTAAGGACTGCTCTAACCTACACCAGCTAGCAACATTCCCCAAGCAACCATCTCTCACCTGAAGATAACTGAAGTGCAGTACAAGCCAGTCATAGCCCCTCCTCACCCAGACACAGCCTCTATGCTGGAGTTGTGGCTTTAAACCCACTAGAGGCTTCCTCATACTAGGGAAATCCCTAAAAGAGGGGATCCAAGCAGTTTCCACTCCCTTTGTGCCACCTGTGTAGCAGAAAAGAGTATTTCATATTCTGTTAAAATGGACAATCTCAGTCCTGTTGATGGATTTGGTTGTTTTAAAAAATACGAGAGCTGATGGTCATTCAATGAAATTAAATGAAAAGGACATTTAAAAGAAAGAAAAGAAACTATTTCTTCACACAGTGCAGAGCCTGTCCGGTAATTTATTCATTGTTGCCAGAGATCTTGGAGTTAAATATTTAGCTTGCATTTAAAAACTGGCTGGGTAGTTTTATAACTGATAATAAAATTTATTGTTTCACATGCACAAGTGGGGTAATAAAATTTTATTCTTCAAGCAATACACAGATTGCTGCAAAGGTCAAGGAGAACATTTTTTTCTAGTATTCAGTGTCGTGCAATTGGCCAAGGGCATTATCGGGTTGTTTGTTTTGTAGCCCTTTTCAGACATCCTATCAGCTACCATTAGAGGCAGGAAACTACGCGGGAAGAATCAATATTCTCCTGCACTATGGAAAAACCTTTGTTTTTAATTAGTTTTTTACTCTACCATACAATTCAATGTACTAATGCCGAATATCCTTCAAACAAATTATCACAAGATGCTGTACACTGAGGGAGGCTAGAGCAATGTTGTGCAGAATTGGATGAATCAACTTGTATGTAAGCAGAAAGGAGAAGAGTGATGATTAGAGATAGCATGGGGGACAAGAAAGAAAGCTGAAATTTCAAAGTAATCCTTTGTGTTTGTACAGAGGAGTGATCTACTTTCACAGGGTGAATATCTCCCTCTCTGCCTCAGAGACATTTCCTCTGGTCCCAAAGAGGCTACACATAATCAAGACCCATGCACTGGAACAGTTATCTTGGATGAAGTGAGGTGCTGAAGGAGGATTCAGAGGGAAGCATTTCCTTCCTACCAAACAGCCAACATCATGCAGGAAATCCACAAAAACATTAACATAGCCTGAGACACAGTCATTTCCTTTGTGGAGCCTTCGCTGCACTTCACGTCAGAATATAAAAATGGGCAAACAGGGTCAGACCAAAGGTCCATCTAGCCCAGTATTCTGTCCTCTGAATAGTGGACAGGTGCCCCAGATAGAATGAACAGAACAAGTAATCACCAAGTGATCCATCCCCTGTCGCTCATTCCCAGCTTCTGGCAAACAGAGGCTAGGGACACCATTCCTCCCCATCCTGGCTAATAGCCATTGATGGACCTATCCTCCATGAACTTATCTAGTTCTTTTTTGAACCCCGTTATAGTCTTGACTCCAAGATCTCTTTCTTGAGTGGTAACAGCTAATTTAGACCCCATCATTTTATAT
Source organism: Sternotherus odoratus (assembly GCA_032164245.1). NCBI lineage: Eukaryota > Metazoa > Chordata > Testudines > Kinosternidae > Sternotherus > Sternotherus odoratus. The sequence goes on from JAVMKO010000001.1 coordinate 181,234,876, forward strand.
GTATAGCTGGGATTATGCTTTCCAATGTGCATTACTTTGCATTTATCAACATTAAATTTCAGCTGCCATTTTGTTGCTCAGTCACCCAGTTTTGAGAGCTCTTCACAGTGGGTCTTAACTATTGTTAATTTTGTATCATCTGCAAATTCTGACACCTCACTGTTTACCCCTTTTTTCCAGATCATTTATGAATATGTTGAGTAGGACTGGTCCCAGTACAGACCTCTGGGGGACACCACTATTTACCTCTCTTCATTCTGAAAACCTGCAGCCTTTCCTTGAGGAGTATTTCAGGAGCAGTGGCTTGATATGGGGAAGAGGTAGGGTCCCTGGAATCTGTGCAGAGACCAAGGGCCTCTCCAGAGATTGCTCCAGGCCCTGAGGCTTCATGGGATTGTCTGTTCCATGGAGGACAGAATGAATCTAACAAGTTGGCTCAGGAGCCAAAGTGCCACCAATTAAGGTGCACACACAGAGAAGAACCATGAGCAATGTGACCTAGATGCTGAACTACTGAAGAGACCGATATGTCAGGCAAGACACTTGGATGAGAAGATGTCGATGCCTTATGAAAAACCTAATAGCTGCACTTGGGAGCAAGACAGTAGAGACCACAAGTCAAAGGTTACTGTTATTGATGATCAATACTGTTATCAATAGAAAGATGCATATGGTTCTGATGAACCAAAACAATTCACTTTCACCGAATCCTCACTATTATTGTTCCCACTGTTTTTCAGTAGCTCATCACCATTTAAATGGAATAGAAGGACTTGGTCCCTTTCGTATTTGGTGCGAATTTTGTGACATCAAGAGGCAGGTGGTATCTTAGCTGTATTTATAGACTTCCCAAAGTTCTGACATCAAAGAGATCCTAGCCATCTGTTAGGACCGGAAGACATTGTGACGGGCAATCTCTAGGAAGTGCAATTACGCTTCTGAGTCAACTCCAGGAGAGTGCATAATGGTGGTATTATCGGAGAATGACCTTGCTGTTATCTGTGTGTTTGGGAACCAGTTCCCAGCTGCATGAGTGTTTACCCCGTCGGTGTGAGAATGAATGCGTGGGAAACCAAATGGGGAAACTAAGGCAGGACTACGTAACCAACAAGTGTGTAACCAATCAGTTTGTTGCTTGCTATTAATGAGATGAGTATGCAAATGAGCATGGGTATATCTGTGCTGACACACCTCTTTGGGTTGGGCTTCCTCTTTGGGCACTCTGAACACCGCCCTAAGTGTGTCAGTCATCTTGTATTGCGGCCGTGCTGGCAGATAAGCCCCCCAGCACGAAATGCCGCCCCCTCCAATAAATTCACCACTTTCCAACTAGCCACCTGTGTGAGGCCTCGTTTCTCCCGGCAATGAGATAAGCCCCCTGCAACACCATCTCAGTCTCTCTTTTCTAGAGAAAAGATGTCAGCGCACCCTGAAGTAGTAATTGCCCAGCTGAGGGAAAAATAACCACTAAAACACCCTGCTTTCCCTCCCAGGCTACATCAGGAGACCCCACAGACCTTTTTACTGCGGCTGTGTCATCAGGAAATTTGAAGACAATCACATGTGTTAAAACATGACTGAAAGTGCAATTTTGTGTTTGCTGACATGGAAAGCTGGCCTTGGGCTTTTGAAGGCTCTTTCTGGGAAGAGTCAATCGGGGCCCATCTGTTCACGGGATCTGTGCCAACAGCCTGCATTCACTGAACATATGGATGAAAAATCCCACTTATGTAAATTCTTTGCTTGTTTCTTGTTTGAGTTCATTCAGATTCAAATAATGGTGCCCAGTGGAGGAGTTGGAGTACACCTGTATGATTTACATTATTTTTATCATATTCAAAAAGAAAGTTTTTAACCATTGCTGGGACAACCCACATGGGTGGAAGTTTTATGGTCGGTTGTATCGGTGTTCGCATATGAAGCGGATTCCAATACCAATGTGGACCAGGCAGAAAAATATTCCAGCATATTACAAACATATTGCATTAGAGCCTTTCCTGCCTTGTTAAGATGTACAGACGTGATTGGCCTATGCATAAGAGTTAGCACATTAGCTATCCTGAAATACTGTCACCTGTCCAGTGTTTAATTTGTAATGAAAGAGGTGCCGGGGCTCAGGCCATTCTTTTACATTCCTCACTGATGCGACAAGCTCAGAGGTGCCAGGGCTATGAACTGCCAAGCCCAGAGGTGCTGGGAATCCTCACTCCGCCTAATTGAAGTTTGTAAAAAGTAGACTCTAAAAAACAACAGCTTCCAAGAGGATTTCTGCATCTTACTCCTGTGTGTTCCGGTCTAGGCAGCCGATGAAGTGGGCTATAGCCCACGAAAGCTTGTGCTGAAATAAACTAGTTAGTCTGTAAGGTTCCACAAGTCTTCCTCGTTTTATTTATGGATACGGACTAACACAGCTGCTAATATTAAACATAAATAAAAGGGAACTCTTGCACTGGCGATGACAGTAGGGTCTGGGGAAGCGGTGGAAGCTTTGCAGAGCCATCCTGGCAACAGGGGTGTGGAAGCAGTAAACAAGCTGCCCCCTTGGCCTGATTCAATGGGGTAAGAACAGCCACACTGGGTCAGACCATCTAGCCCAGTGTCCTGTGTTTTGACAGTGGTCAATGTCAGGTGCCCCAGAGGGAATGAACAGAACAGGGAATCATCACGTGATCCATCCTCCATCGCCCATTCCCAGCTTCTGGCAAACAGAGTCTGGGGACACCATCCCTGCTCGTTCTGGCTAATAGCCATTGGTGGACCTATCCCCCAAGAACTTATCTGCACATCTGTCACGCAGAACAGGATTTTGCCCAAAATATGGTTATGTCGTTCCATATTTGTGTCTTATACTGCACACTGCTAATGAGGTAGATTGAATCCCAACACTGCAATGGAATCATCCTGGCATAATAGCAGCAATGAAAAAGTGAAGTGTAACGGGCGGCTTGCCCTGGTGGAGGGCCGGGTGCTAAACAACCCCGATTACCAGAGGAGGTACACCTGTGTGAGGGGGGCTGATCCCCTAAAAGAGCACCAGGTAGCTGTAGTGAGGGGGAAATGGTCAGGCAGCAGAAGCTTGAGGAGCTAGTGCTGGCTTGAAGCAGCAGCTTCAGGGAGCAAGTTTGACTCCTACAGAGGCACTGGCCTGTGACTTAACTCTGAGACAGAGGGCTGAAAACCCCTCCAACTAAGGGGAGAGAGATACTGGATGGGGAGTGGGAGCTGGAGGGCTGGCATGTACTTGAGGACAGAATACATTGGACCCCAAGTGGGGAATGTTTTAATTTCTTCTGCACTATGTTGAGTGGGTTTCAGGAACCGTGAAGAAGGGGGAAACGGAGGCAGGGGGCCATAGAGTGACCTCTGGCCACAAGAGGGGATACGGGAGGCAGGAACCACATTATAGGAAGCATGTTCAATTGAAGATCTAGATTTCAGGAAATTATCAAAGACCTTACAAACTAAGGCCATGTTTACGTGTAATGGGCCCTCGCTCTCTCGCTCGGAGAGAGGCCACTCAGTCCAATCCTGTCTGGCCAGGACCAGAGTCCACAGGACAGTGAAGAGCCCATACTAGGGCTGGGTGACCAATAGTCACAGTCAGTCTTTAGCCTGGGTGGGGCTCAGGCAACCAGCAAAGCAACAGTCTATAAGGGAGCTGGTAAGGGAGTCTCCTGCTTCAGAATTGGAGCTTCCCTGGATAGTGTAGGGAGTTGGCCACCCCCGGCTGGAGTGGCAGGGAGACATGGGCCCATCCTACTCCACCATGTCCCAGTCCCTCCTGGCGGAGGCAGGTTTGACTGCCCCTGCATCAGCAGAGATCCAGCTGTAACATGCCAAGTGAGCTACACTGGCTGAATGGTGTGGGAACGTGTCCTACTGTGGAAAAGAAATAAAGTCACCCTCCCTAGAAACCTGGTGGAGGGGCGGGTGCTATGTGAGCAATCACTCGAAGAAGAACCCTGATTACCAGAGGAGGTACACCTGTGTGAGGGGGGCTGATCCCCTAAAAGAGCACCAGGTAGCTGTAGTGAGGGGGAAATGGTCAGGCAGCAGAAGCTTGAGGAGCTAGTGCTGGCTTGAAGCAGCAGCTTCAGGGAGCAAGTTTGACTCCTACAGAGGCACTGGCCTGTGACCTAACTCTGAGACAGAGGGCTGAAAACCCCTCCAACTAAGGGGCAGAGAACTGCAGAGTGCCTCCATGAAAGTTTCATCAGGATCTCTCAGGAGGGATCAAGGGTCATCCCTGGGTATCCATTAACAAACTGCTCCACACAGGCTCCCCTGCCTAACCCGAGAGGGGGACGAAAAGCAGAGAGCAACTCTACCCCTCTTGGCTGTGCCACTACCGCTCCTCGCAGGAGTAAATTAATGAAACGTCAAAAGATGTGTCCTGATACTGTGGGGGTTCCATCCCCATCACTGAAAGATTTATCCACACGCTTACCTGAGGTTCCTGCCCCTGCATCGGGCTTTCCCTTGATCGATGGGCAGCCCTAGTTGGACTGCTGTAGAGTCAAAAACAGGACCTGACTCACTGTCCAGCTGGATTCCCGGATTGCTTGTCCCCCATATTCTTCCTCCTCTTCCTTATCCACCATCTTCTCCTCCTTTCTGTCCCCAGTGCGGGGCCTATGAATCAGGCTTCTTAGAGGCAGAGATGCTGACTTTGTGACTTCCTGGGGGGGTGCTCAACCCCCACTCCACCCCAGGCCCTACCCCCACTCCACCCCTTCCGCCCAAGGCCCTACCCCCACCTTGCCTCTTCCCACACCATTCCAGCCCCTCCCCCAAGCATGCTCTGCCGCTGTTCCTTCCTCCCGGCCCCCCCCAGCATCTCCTGCACACCACTAAACTGCTGATCACAGTGGGTGAGAGGCTCTGTCAAGGAGGGGGAGCCTAGCACCCACTAATTTTTTTCCATGAGTGCTCCAGCCACAGAGCATCCACAGTGTCCGCACCTATGCTTGGAGGTATCCACAGTGCTTTGCGGGGTGGTAGTGGGGTCTCTGCTGAGGATGGCATGCAACTCTTTGTAAAAGCGGCAGGTCGGGGCAGTGGAGGTCACACTGGTGAGCAGAGAGGTCAATGTGGGGCATTGTGGGACAGCTGCTGGAAGACAGTTAGGGCTGACATAAATAACACAGTGTCTACACTCACACTGCATCAACCTAAGTACATCAAGCATGGTTCTGCACTGCTCCAGGAGTTATTGAATCCCATGCCGGGGTGGCAGAAGCTCCTTAAAAGTGTGGGGGGGGAGGCATCAGTGCCCAATCCATGGCCCTGCCACCCCCTTGCTACCGCTACCCTCTGAGGCCCCAAGCCCATGACACCCCTTCTCCCTGAGCCCCCACCCTTGTGCTGCCTCTTCCCCTGAGGCCCCGTTACCATGCTGCCTCTTCCCCTCATAATCTTGCTCCCTCCCTCTTTGCTCCCCCACCCTCACTCACACTTACGCCCAGTAAAAAGTGATGGGGCCACAGCCCCCTGGTCCTCCCTGTTCAAGCGCCCCTGATCTCATGATTGTTGAGGCCCAAAACATATCAGGTGATCTTGGTTCTATCATAGTTATAGCAGAGAGAGCAAAAGCCGCCATTAAACCCAGAGCTGAACATTGTTTTGACTTTCTCCTTTGCAAAATGGCAAAGCAATTTTGTTAACCACTGGGGCATTCTTTTCTTACACCCACCCACCCACACAGTCAAATCTCAATATACAGTTGAAACGTAAACAAGCCGAATCAAACTAAGCAACATGCACAAGACTGAGTCACATATTAACCAGTGTTTGCGTAAATGATTGTCTTGACTGATCCTTCATAAGTAATTCTTGAGCAATTGGGAATGACACAGTGACATAAGGACATCCACAGCGTTTCACAATGCACTAGAGAAGCTGACGTGGACATTTATAAATTTCGGATCCAACCTTGGCAGTAAAGTGGGGAATCAGTGATCAGCAACTTAGGTAGGTCAGAGGAAGTGATGGATTTCTTCAGTCACTATGGTGAAGTACACCTGGTTACTCCTGGGGGAATTCTGGGTCACTGCGAACTGCAGAATTTGTACAGAATAATGTATTAGTGAGCTGCAGCCCGCAGGCCACTGCTTTCTGGGAGAGGAAACTGGCGGTAAGGGGCAGGTCACTGGGGGGAGCATGCCTGGAGCTGTTCCAGGGGTGGCCAAACCTTTAAATGCCGCTGTTCCCCCATCAGTAGGTCTGGGTCACCTCTGCCCGGCAGGACAGTCATGAAGGTGCATGCAGCAGAGCCTGTGGCTGGTTTTTTTTTTGGGGGGGGGCTCAGTCATCTGGGCTGGGCTCATGGGGGAGGCTGTGCTAGATTTTCTTTATTTTTATCTGGGGGGGGGGCTATGCAGCCCCCTCCATCACCACCCAAATACCCTCTTCCAGTACACACACACCTCCAACACCCACCAAATACCCCCTCTAACACTCCCAAATAGCCCCTCCCAGTACACACACCCCTTCAGCACTCCCCAACTGTACCTAAAAGATTCCGCCCCCCCTTACCCTCTCCCCCTGGCAGGGCCCTCTATTTGAGAACTTGAAATATGGTAACCTTATGAGGGCAGGGGGAAAAAATAGAGAATAGACTAAATGATGGGAGGGTCAAAGTTTTCCCCCAAGATGTGTCCAGCTGGCACCTGTGACAAACCCAAACGGAGGTGACTGACAAAAGCATAACAGAGAAAAGGGAAGTGGGTTGACATAGGGGGTTCTTTAACTCCTGGGGGAATCGTTTTTGTTGTCTGTATGGTTACAGAATCAGTCTAGATGGTGTGAAAGGCAAGAGATGAAAAATGCATTCCCTAACAACAAAAAGATTAGACTAATACCAATGCTTTGAAAAACAGAGCTAGCGCATCAAGTACAGTTTCTACATTTACAGGTTTCGTTTTCCTCTGGCCTCCTGCACAAAGATATAAATGGCAATTCATTCTAGGGGTGTCAATACGTATGCCACAAAGATTCCACCTACTCTCCTAATGTAGCTCTGTCTAGGGCAGTCTTTCTTAACCTTTTTAATACCAGGGACCAGTTTGCTGCCTTCCTACACTGTGCCAAGGATCTCCCAGGGACCGGCACCAGTCCATGAACCAATTGTTGAGAAACACTGCCTAGGGAACCCTGACATTATACTGTTGGATGCATCAATACTCAGAGTCCCTTGACACTGAAGATTATTCATTTATTAAATTAGAGAAGACCTACCAAAAATGACAGGCATTTGAAGTGGAATAAACGGAACTGCTATTGTGCCCTACATGAATATCTGGGCTGGCCTTTAAATTCTGCTGTAGTTTAAAGCATTTTTCTTCCATAGCTCACAAATGTTCATTTTGTTGATGTTAGTTGAAAATGTTAATTCAACATTCTCTTTCAATACACACGCCCCAGTGATTGTGAGGCTGAAACACACAGTCTTGTGAACAGCTTTCTGGTGAAGATGGTTAGGAAGACTGTTGTGTGTAAGGTTCTTAGGGAGCCAGGACCAAAACTAAACAGGGCTTTATGAGACCTTGGCTTGTAGCTAAACTGTTTTAACCAAGACATGGTTTCTTGAACAAGGAACTGACGACTACTTACTTGGGGGACGCTGGCACGTTCCCTTCCACCAGGAAGGGATCATAGTCTCCAACACCAGGCCAGAAGACTCAGCACCCCCTTTTAGCTTTTACTAGCCATAAACATCAGTTGTCCGATGTGCAAAATGCAGCCACACTGGCGCTTCCCGAACCGTCACAATTTAAAGACACTGCTTTTGGGAAAGGGCAAAGAGCTACTTTTCATCTCTGACATACTTGGGAAGTTTGGGCGTGGACCTGCACTTTGAACAAAGATTGGGGTCATGATTGTGAGTCACCCTCCCATGGTGGTAAATCCTAGCCCTACTCTGCATTCGGGACATAATGTTCAGATGTTTTATGAGAGTATCTGTGTAGGGGCAAATTACTGGCAAGCTACAAACTAGGGAGAGCACTTTTACTGCCAATGCATGTGATGCATTTTGCATTAATCACTAACCCCAAATCTGGGGCTGGCTTCTAGTTACAGCTCCCCGAGTGACAAGCTAAGAAGGGTCTTTTTGTCTTGGGTAACATGTACAGAACTGCACTCATTGATTACAGATATAGAGCTAGTAAATTTAGAGTAGCAGCATCTTCCTCTGTTGCTACTAAAATTCCAGAGACAAGAAATACTTTTAAAAAGCCCAACAACAGATGTGTGTTAGTGACCTTTAATGGTTACATTTCTTGTCCCAAGAAAGCTTGCAACTCAGATGCAGCAAGGTAGGGCCTCATTTTTACCCACAAACACACACACACACACACAAAGTGATTTTCACAGTCACACCATAAGCCAGTGGCTACATACACTTCTTTTGTGCAGTTCTTTTCTTCAGTTTCATTGTGTATTTCAGGGATCAGCAACCTTTGGCACACGGCCAGCCAGGATAAGCCCCCCCGGCGGGCTGGGTTGGTTTGTTTGCTTGCTGTGTCTGCAGGTTCGGCCGACCGAAGCTCCCACTGGCTGCGGTTCACCACTCCAGGCCAACGGGGACTGTGGGAAGCGGTGGCCAACACATCCCTCAGTTCGTGCCGCTTCCTGCAGCCCCCACTGGATTGGAACGGCAAACCACAGCCAGTGGGAGCTTCAATTGGCTGACCTGAGGATGCGGCAGGTAAACAAACTGGCCCGACCTGCCAGGGGGCTGACCCTGGTGTGCAGCGTGCCAAAGGTTTCTAATCCCTGGTGTATTTTCATACATCATTCATATTCCCAATGTCGTGGCTCCCTAATCCTTTATTTTATTAAAATCTTTTCATTATGTGGCATCAACCACTGTTTTCACGTTTAACTTGTGCCAGAGGAGATACAGCTCAGACCCAAGCATGCTGTTTGTCTCTTAGTTCCCATGGTAGCATCTATTAGCTCTCAACTACTCAAACACCTTATTTTTCATTTACCTCCACTAGCCATTTATGTTATCTCCTCCTGCCACCAATTTCCTCTCTCCTTACATTTGACAAGCCATCTGGCAGCTTCACATAGCTGTCCACACCAATCCTGCAGCTCTTCCTGATGCCTCACTTCTTCCTGATAGTTGGATAATATGCTATACGTCTAGCCTTCAAAAACATGGACCCAAGGGAATAATTTAGAGACAATCATTTACTGAATGGTATTTGCTTCTTTTTTTCTGTCCTCAAGTTGTCCGCAAGTAGTTTACAATTTTCTCAAATTTACTTACTGGCATTTAATTCTCACTTTGCAGATTGTGAGCAATTAGTTGCAGGGATGCAAATTTTGAACCACATGGTACTTTTATTAGACATACAGTCACATGGTATGTTTTGGTTTCCTGACTGGATGAGTGCAGTTCTCATAGCCCAATTTCCAATGTGAATACTCTCACACATTCTAACGTTACTTTCCACAAATATTATTCAATATTTGCTTTGAAATTACTGCTGGCAAAAATATTCCTGTCCATAAAACTCATTGAATAGAATAATTACCAAAAAAAATATTACCAGCTCATGTGATCTTATCAGAAGTCTTGTGATATTTGGCAGGTTTTTTTAAAGCTACAGTTCCTGAAGTCAGGAGATTCAAAAATCAGAGGGGAAATAAAAAGAACCCCATTTTAAAAAAAATTACTGGTTTCGGCTGCTGAGTCATAATTTTTGAACAGTTGGGGCTGGCAATACTGAGAAAAAATGCCAGAGAAGCAAATTTTTGTTAAAGTGTTGGAATATTTTTGATTTATTCAACCTGTTCTTTTTTAAAAATTGTATAATGCACCCCCTGTTTAAAAATGTAGGGTTATATTGTCCCAAAACACAGCATCAGGTCTTATTAGCATTATTATTCATTTATTATAGCCTCAGCCTATATTAACTTGCTCTGATTTCCCCTCCAGTTCTGGGAGGGATTGAATCCAAAACAGGGATGTTTTGATGGAATTATTTGCATGCTGTTTGTAGTTCACATTGGATAGGGCATTCTATACCTTGGTTGTTTTTCACCCTAGAAGTCATAGGCGCCGACTCAGTGGGTGCTCTGGGGCTGGAGCACCCACAGGGAAAATTTGTGGGTGCTCTGTACCCACCAGCAGCCAAGCTCCCATCCCCCACCCACCCACCTTACCTCCTCCTCAGCCTCTGCCTCCTCCCCTGAGTGTGCCGCGTCCCTGCTCCTCCACCTCTCTCCCAGCACTTGCTGCTGCCAAACAACTGTAGCAAGCTCCGTTTCAGTGAAGAACAAAATTATTTCTGTATACAAAAGTCATAGAGCTATTTGGGATTCTGCAAGGTGAAAGATTCTGTTATAGTCCGGGATTCTGTAAGGAAGTCAATGGGATGCTCTACTGACACATTTGAAATTAGGCACATGCTTAAGCACCTTGCTGAATCGGGGCCATAGTGAGCACAGGTAGCATTTGCTAAGGTTAAGATACACAATCATTCAAATAACCATCCATATACCTACAGGCAGATATGCATATAAACATCACCAGATTCCAATATATACTAATCAATAAGAATAAAAATACAGAACAGTAGAAATGTAGGGCTTGAAGGGACCTTGAGAAGTCATCAAGTCCAGCCTCTGCACTGTGGGATGACCAAGAAAACCTAGACAATCCCTGACGTGTTTCTCCAACCTGTTTTTAAAAATGTCCAGTGATGTGGAATCCACAACTTCCTTGGAAGCCTAATCCAAAACGTAACTACCCGTATAGTCGGAACATTTTTCCTAATATCTAACCCAAATCTCCTTTGCAGCAGATTATGTCCATTACTTCTTGTCCTGCCTTCAGTGGAGGTGAAGAATAATTGCTCACCATCCTCGTTATACCAGCCCTTAAACAGATTTGAAGATTATCAGGGCCCCCCTTCATTCTTCTTTTCTCCAGACTAAACCTACCCAGTTTTTTAACCTTTATTCATGGGTCAGGTTTTCTAAACCTTTTCTCATTTTTGTTGCTCTCCTCTGGCCTCTTTCCAATTTGTCCACATCTATCCTACAGTGTGGCACTCAGAACTGCACACAGTGCTCCAGCTGAAGCGTCACCAGTGCCAACTAGAGCAGGACAATTACATCCTATGTTTACACATGACATTCCTGTTAACGCACCCCATAATATCAGCCTTTTTTGCAGCTGTATCACATTGTTGACTCTCATTCAATTTTGATCCCCTATAATCCCAGATCCTTTTCAGCAGTACTGCCACCTTGCCAGTTATTCCCTATTTTGTAGTTGTGCATTTGATTTTTATCTTCCTAAGTGAAGTACTTTGCACTTGTCTGTTATTGAATTTCACTTTGTTGGATTCAGACCAATTCTCCTATTTGTCAACATGATTTTGAATTCTAATAGTGTCCTCCAAAGTGCTAGCAACCCCTCCCATCTTGGTGTCATCTGCAAATGTTATAATCATTCTCTCCACTCCACTATGCAAGTCAGTAATAAAAATATTCAATAATACCAGACCCAGAGCTCACTCCTGTGGAACACCACTGGACACACCCTCCCAGACTGACAGTGAACCATTGATACCTGCTCTTTCAGTAAGTTGTACAACCACTTTATAGCACCCATCTTGACCACATTCCCCTAGTTTGCTTATGAGAATGTCCTGTGGGACTCTGCCAAAAGCCTTACTAAAATCAAGATATATTATAAGAACCTAAGAACGGCCATCTTGGGTCAGACCAATGGTCCATCTAGCCCAATATCCTGTCTTCTGTCAGTGGCTGGAGTCAGATGCTTCAGAGGAAATGAACAGAACAGGGCAATTACTAAATGATCCTTCCTCTGTCATCCAGTGCCAGCTTCTGACAATCAAGCTTTAGGAACATCCAGAACGTGCATGCGTGTGTGTGCGCACGTGCCTACACACACACACACACACACACACACACACACTCACACTCGTCCTTGGAGAAAGCTTCAGTCTAAATCTCATTGCCAATATCTTTCTTTTCAGGCATACCCAAGGTGATCCCTTTGTTCCATTGTAGCCCACTTTGCCATGCAGTTAATCCTCCTTTGGCTTATTTGATTACTGGAGAGGTATGTTTGGGTGGTTGGTTCTCTAGAAAGGGGAAAATAGCAAACAAACTGTTCATAATTCTGTAAAGAAAATTAATTTTGATTCTAGTCCCTTGCATATTATTCTTGTAAGGGCCAGATATGAATCAATCTCCATTGCTGCATTTGTTCATAGCAGCAAAGTGATAAAATGTGGAGTGCTCTGAGATTAGAAGTGTAATTGTGTAGACGCAAAAATCCCATCCATAACCGTCATATAGATACTTATCTCGAGATGACTATCTGTGTCCTTCAGAGCAATAACTGTAACAATTGAGAATGTAACAGAGGGAGCTTAAATGTTATGACTCATTTCTCTCTAGCAAGTCTAATACACTGCAGAGAAAGCATAGTGGCCATGACATAAGGGACTCTCAAGATATATAGGCAAAGCTTAAAGGCCATTAAAATAAAATACCCACCATTACTGCTGTTCAAATATTCTTCAACTTCTAATTTAAGGCACAAACATCAAAGACTGCAATTGTGTGATTCTCTCTGATATGTAATACCTATCTAAGAAAAATGTCTATATTTTCCACACTATTTGTGCTATAGGAGTAAGGGAAACACACCAGACTGATAAAACATGTTATTTTTATTGTCATGGATAATATTAATATTTTGTATACCATTTAAGCTGTTAAACGTATTCTTTACACATAAACACCTGTGAAATTTCTTCCCTGATTGTACCAGAATGACTTTAAATACACCTACCTCAAAGCATAGTAAGTTTGTTAGAACAGGGGAGGGGGAGTTAGGAATCCTGGATTCTGCTCCCCACTTTGCCACTGGTTTGGTGTGTGACCTTGGAATTGTTACTTAATCTCTGTGCCGCCACCTATAAAATAAGACTCGTTGTAAAGCACTTTAAGATCCTTAGAGCAAAAGTACTTAATACATTAAAATAATTATTATTCAAATACATGGTATGCATCATATGTGCATATTTCTAAAATGTAAAAGGCAATAGATATAACTACAGATACAAAATGAAATACATGCCAAATAAAAAAGTGTTATTACGAACTGTTCTGGGGACAGGGGAGACTACAATTAAGAAGAACTCCTTAGGAATAGGGAAAATATCTTTTTATAGGAATTTTCACTATTTACATTTGTACTGAAGGAAGGGGGGGGGGGGAGCTTTCAAAGACTGCTAGATCCCCTTGGCATGTTCCTGCTTGAAGTCGATTACAGTGATAATTGAAACTGTCACACAGTACGGGGGGAAAAAAGACCCAAATCAGGTATTATTCTTCAGTCGAAAGCTATACTGTAGTTTAAATTAGCGAGGTGCTGCTGAACCCTTATTTAAAATGTGGTTGCACTGACATCCCAAGAAAAGAGTTTCTTTGTTTAATTGCACTGTCAGTGCAGCATGCTTTCAGCTAAAACCATTTGGAGTTAGACCTTTTAATAGAAAGTGACAATTTAAATTGCCACAATAGCAGCGCACACGGTGCTTAAAGTCACTACTAAACTGTCATTGCAGCTGGCTCCAGCCCAGTTTGTTAAAGCTAGAGAAAAGGTGGAGGAGATGTGAAAAGGAAATTAAGTGGTGAATCATTATTAATTCATTTGCTATTCACTGTAATAACATTAGCTGTGATGAACTCAGTTGGCTGCACGATGGATGCAACGTGTAATTCCATTCTTGCTTTGCACTTGTTAATATTCATTGCTAGTGAACTGGTAGCATTGATGTGCACTTGTTTTTCCACAGATTGATATTCTGCTGTCATCTTTCACTTCGATGGGCCCATAGAGTGGGCAGATTTTACCCAGTGTGCTTACCTGAGATCAGTTAAATACCATCTATTCTACTTCTAAACTTCCCCCTGAATTATGAATGATATTTCTAAGGTGCTAATCTCTCAGAATTTGGTCTAGGGTTTTGCCCAAGGTTCCATCACTGCATCATACCTCACTAACACTATGGATACATTTTATGTTCCTTGTGTTCATTTACTTCTTTCTGAGCACTAGTATAACTAAGGCATCTAGGGAACGACACTGCCATGTTTTCTACGAGGTGAGCCATCTGCCAACAAAGTCAAATGAGGTTTCAAGGTTACCTTGCAATCATCTCTTCCTAAATAGACCAGGCACTATGAGGTATTTGTGTAGGGTAACTGTCATTGTACTGGTAACAAAGTCCTGTGGCACCTTAAAGACTAACTATAAAGTTTTGAAGCATAAGCTTTCGTGGGCTAATACCCACTTCGTATCCGACGAAGTGAGTATTAGCCCACGAAAGCTTATGCTTCAAAACTTTATAGTTAATCTTTAAGGTGCCACAGGACTTTGTTACCTCTGCTATTCCAGACTAACACAGCTACCTCTCTGATTCTTGTCATTGTACTATGATCTGTACAGCTGTTCAAATCTTAATACAAATAATACATGGTGCCTCAAATTTACACAGCACATTACACATTTTGAACCAAAAACACATTTGCCTTATACAAGTAGTCCCATTGGCTTTAATAAGACTATTCATGGGAGCAAGGTGAGCAGAATTTGGCTCATAGTGCAAGACACGGGGGACAAAATTCTCATCTGCACCCAGGAAGTGCTGGGCACAACAAAGAGAGGGGAAACAAAGGAGTCTTTCAGATCCAAGAGCCAATTCTGTGCCAGTCTGGGACCTGGAGTACTTTAGAGTAGCCTAACAGGCTGTTCTTCTGGCAGCTGAAGATTGCGCCAGCCTTCTCTCCCCTTTGGAGGCAGATAGCACAGAGCCTCTGTTGCTGGAGAATAAGCTATCCTAGAGACAGCTGTCCTGCTGAGGAAGAGGCAGGGGTCAGAGAACACTGAATGGGGCTTTTGCCCCCCAGGGATTTCAGCCAACACTACTCACAGATTCCCCAGTTCACTAAGTGGCCCTCACTAACCAAAAAGTAACTGCTCCTACCCGAGGGAAGATGAAATAGAAAACTTTAACGTATAAACTTGCAGAATATCTTTTGTCCAAAGGGAGCTGTGAGTCCGAAGTGTCACAGTTCAGGGCAACTACACCTGGATTCCCTCTTAGTGGTTCAGCCAGGCACCCCACCTTGAGACTTCCAGCTCCCCAGCCATTGCCTTTCTTAAGTGGAGACCTGTCTCTCTTCTCCTCCTGAGCAGGGTATCTCTAGGCTGAAGTACCAATTTAATAATACTTTGGATTTCTATACAATACCTATAAACCAAGGATCTCAAAACATTTCACGAATAATCCTCTCCTGCTCTACCTCTGCAAGATGGGTAAGTATTATCTAGGGCTGTCAATTAATCACAGTTAATGCATGCAATTAACTCAAAAAAATGAATTGTGATTAATCACACTGTTAAACAATAGAATAACAATTAAAATTTATTAAATATTTTGGATGTTTTTCTACATTTTCAAATTTATTGATTTATATTAAAACAGAATAAAGTGCACAGTGATCACATTATTTTTATTACAAATATTTGCACTGTAAAAATGATAAAAGAAATTGTATTTTTCAATTCAACTCATACCAGTACTGTAATGCAGTCTCTTTATTGTGAAAGTATAATTTACAAATGTAGATTTTTTTTTGTTACATACCTGCACTCAAAAACAAAACCATGTAAAAATCTAGAGTCTACAAACCTACTCAATCCTACTTCTTGTTCAGCCAATCGCTAAAACAAATTTGTTTACATTTATGGGAGATACTGCTTATTTACAATGTCACCTGAAAGTGAAATCAGGCATTCACATGACACTTTTATAGCTTGTGTTGCAAGGTATTTATGTGCCAGAAATGCTAAACATTCGTATGCCCCTTCATCCTTTGGCCACCATTCCAGGGGAAATGATTCCATCATGATGATGCTCATTAAAAAAAAGAATGCATTAATTAAATTTGTGACAACTCCTTGGGAGGAGAATTGTATATCTACTGCTCTGTTTTACCCACATTCTTCATATATATTTCATGCTATAACTGTCTCGGATGATGACCCAGCACATGTTTGTTTTAAGAACATCACAGCAGATTTAACAAAACGCAAAGAAGGTATCGATGTGAGATTTCTAAAGATAGCTACAGCACTTGAGCCAAGGTTTAAGAATCTGAAGTGCCCTCCAAAATCTAAGAAGGATGGTGTGGAGCACCCTTTCAGAAGTCTTAAAAGAGCAACATTCCAATGTGAAAACTACAGAACCTGATCCACCAAAAAATAAAATCAACCTTCTGCTGGTGGCATGACTCAGATGGTGAAAATGAACATGCGTCGGTCTGTTTTGGATCGTTATTGAGCAGAACCTGTCATCAGCATGTCCTCTGGAATGGTGGCTGAAGCATGAAGGGACGTATGAATTTTTAATGCATCTGGCACATACATATCTTGTGACACTGGCTACAACAGTGCTCTGCAAACACCTTACTTTCCAGTGATGTTATAAACAAGAAGCGGGCAGCATTAACTCCTGCAAATTGCAACCAAACTTGTTTGTCTCAGCAACTGGCTGAAGTACGACTGGGTGGACTTGTAGGCTCTAAAGTTTTACAGTGTTTTATTTTTGAATGCAGTAAGGGTATGTCTTCACTACAGCAGTAGTTCGATTTCCTTTATTTCGATGTTGTGAACGCGACTGTATGCAGTCGATATTGTGTGTCTTCACTAGGCACAGCAAAGCACAGCAAGTCGACAGTGTCTGTCTGCACAACTTTTGCAAGCGTCGACATAGCGAGCGTTGCACTCTGGGTACCTATCCCACAGTTCCCTGATCCCCCAGCAGGCACCATTTCGAGTGCTGCACTATGGGTAGGCATTTCCAAGTTTCGCGCCCTTTTTCCGCGCCGCCGACCCCCATTATGAGCGGTGCACTGTGGGTAGGCATCCCATAATTCGCGCCCTTTCTCCGTGCTGTGCTAACGCCATAGCATTGCAAGCATGGAGCCCGCTGACACCACGGAAACAGTAATGGCCGTTGTGAGGACCTCGATCACGGTTGCGGAGTTCATGCTGCACCGTCTGCAGAGGAGGAATGCGATCCGGGGAGAACTGCGCTTTCTGGAACCCGACGACAGTGAGGAGGAGATGGACAAGGACGTGCACAGCAGGGATGACAGGGACACTGACGGTTTTGGAAGTAGGGCGACTGCCAATCTGTCAAATTTGGTGGCAATGGGGCAGGCTCATGCCATCGAACGCCGATTCTGGGCCAGGGAAACAAGCACGGACTGGTGGGACCGCATAGTGCTGCGGGTCTGGGATGACTCCCAGTGGCTCAGAAACTTCCGCATGTGAAAGGGCACCTTCATGGAACTTTGTGACTTGCTGTCCCCGGCCCTCCGGCGCAGGAATACCAAAATGAGAGCGGCCCTTACAGTTGAGAAGTGAATGGCGATAGCTCTTTGGAAGCTTGCAACGCCAGACAGCTACCGGTCAGTCGCAAATCAGTTTGGGGTGGGTCGGTCTACAGTGGGCTTTGCTGTGATGCAAGTAAGCAGGGCAATCGTCGAGCGGCTGCTACACCGGGTTATAAACCTCGGAAACCTGCAAGCCACAATAGATGGTTTTGCCGCCATGGGATTCCCTAACTGTGGTGGGGCTATAGATGGGACTCATATCCCAATCCTGGCACCGGACCACGAGGCCGCCGAGTACAGAAACCGGAAGGGATATTACTCAATGGTCATGCAAGCAGTGGTTGACCACAAGGGACGTTTCACCGACCTGTACGTGGGGTGGCCGGGAAAGCTTCATGACACTCGAGTGTTCAGGAACTCTAGGGTTTTTAGACAGCTGCAGCAAGGCACTTTCTTCCCCGACCAGAAAATTTCCGTGGGGGGGGTCGAAATGCCGATCGTGATCATTGGGGACCCAGCCTACCCCCTAATGCCCTGGCTTATGAAGCCCTACACAGGAGCCCTGGACAGGGGTCAGGAGCTGTTCAACTACAGGCTGAGCAAGTGCAGAATGGCCGTAGAGTGTGCATTTGGCCGTCTGAAGGGGAGATGGCGTTCCTTACTGATTCGCTCAGACATCAGCGAGAGAAATATCCCCATTGTTATTGCTGCTTGCTCTGTGCTCCACAATATCTGTGAGAGCAAGGGGGAAATGTTTATGGCGGGCTGGGAGGCAGAGGCAAATTTACTTTCTGCTACTTATGAGCAGCCACACAGCAGGGAAAGTAGAAGAGCACACCGTGAGGCCCTGCGCCTCAGGGACGCCTTGAAAGACAGTTTTATGAGTGGCCGAGATGGCGTTTGAGAATCTGCTCCCTTGCTGTGCTCTAAGCCTGCTGCCCTTGAACCCTCTTTCCCTCCCCCCTCCCCATGCTTTCCCTCCCCCCTCCCCATGCTTGCAGAGGAAATAAAATCACTGTTTGAAAAATCATGGCTCCTTTATTGGTTAATCGGAAATACAAATGCAGGGGATCACTGTCCTGGTATCCTGGAGGGAAACCGGCAGTCGCAGTGGGGGAGGAGCGGACAGGGGGGGGGGTGGGAAGGGGGGAGAGGAGGGGTGGGCAAGACACAGCAGCTTTTAAAAGTTTTCCTAGAATGTCAGCCTGCTGCTGCTGCTGCTGCTGCTTCTGCTGGCTTGTGGGGTAGAGTGGAGCGGCCCACGGAGCTTGCCCCCCCGTGTTCTCACCCCGCGTCTGGGTGGGGAAGCTATGGGAGTTGGGGAGGGGGGGAGGTGGTTACACAGGGGCTGCAGAGGTGGTCTTTGGGCATGCTGCAGCTCCACCAGAGATCGCAGCATGTCGCTCTGGTCCTCCATTATGCGGAGGAAAGCATCCATGCGTCTTTCCTCACGCTCTTCCCTTTTTTCTGCAGCGGCTCTCCATTCCTGCCTCTCTCGATTCCTTGCCTCTCTCTCTCGATCCCTTGCCTGTATCTCTCGATCCCTTGCCTCTATCATTCTTTCCCTCCAGTCCGTCTGGCGGGCTGCCTCAGCGCGCGAGTTCTCCACGAGTTCACTGAACATCTCATCGCGCGTTTGCGTTTTCTTTTTACGCTTTCTTATCTGCGGTGCACAGCGGGAGGAGCAGGCCGGGGGATTCTGAAATAATTGTTCATCTGTGGGCGAATGTGGGCAAAGGAAGTTTGAAAGTTATGAGACAGATACATTCAAGGTTAGGAGGCAGATGCAGTCTCGGACGGTACACAATGGGAGTACTATGCCATTTGCAACCTCAGTATTCAGAGGCCTGATATGATTTCTGTACAAGGTCATGTTCTACACCTAAAAGAGACTGACTAGCTCACAGAAAAGTCAGAGCATCTCAGACACATATGCGTGCCTCAGCCCAAGACGGCTTCTGAAATCACCGTGCAGCCGGCCATGGTAAGTTAAAAGTGGCGCTTGCATACTGTAGAGTAACCCCGCCCCCTTCCCCCCACCGCGTGGCTGGCTCCCACTGAAACCGCAAACTGCAAAGCAAATGCCAAAAAATCTCTCGCTAAGGGCTAAGGTCTTTTTTGGGCTCCTCAGACCGCTTGCGGACTGCTCAGATTCCCTGCTAGCTACTACCGCTACGGGCTTGGGTGGAGGGGGGTTCATTCGCGTTGGATCTGGTTCCCTGCTAGCTACCGCTACGGGCGGGGTCAGCGTTCGTGGGGGTGGGGGGGTGCGGTTGGTCGGTCCTCAGCAGAAAACAGTCCTTTGCAGCTGGGAATCTTTATCTCCCTAGTAATTGCAGTCCCTATTTCAAACAGGCAACCATGAATGACATCATTTTGCTGAGAATTTCTCAGAGAGAGAGAGAGCGCATGCTCCTTGACTCCATGCAAAGTCCTGGTCCATACGCCGCAATGCTAGCCTGCACAATGATACCAGACTACTTACTACTTTCGTGGCGTGGGATGGTCTCCTATCATGGGGGACCACATAAGGCGGCTCTCCCCAGAAATCTGCTGCGGAGGATTCATCGCTACCTCCTGGATAGCTTCATTGAAATGTCCGCGGAGGACTTCCGGTCAATCCCGGAGTATATTGACAAACTCTTTGAGTAGAAATTGACCAGCAGTGAAAGCACGCTAAGTCCTTAGGGCAAGTTACTCATTAATAAATGCTTCCTTTACAAAATCACGCGTCATGTAATCACTTAAAAAAGAAACACTTACCCCCCTGGGAGGCTTGGGAGGGTACTGGCTCCAGGGTGACAAACAGCTCCTGGCTCTCTGGGAACACGGGTTCTCCGCTGGGCTCCTGATGCTCCGTGAGATTTTCCTCTTCTTCATGGTCGTCCTCCTCGGAATCAGTCTCCTCCCTGACGATTATCCCATCGGTGGAGTCCACGCAGACCGGCGTGATGGTGGTGGGGGCGCCCCCCATTATCGCATTTAGTTCATTGTAGAACCTGCATGTCCGTGGCGCGCCCCCTGATCGTCCGTTTGCCTCCTTGGCTTTCTGGAACGATTGCCTCAGCTCCTTAATTTTTACGCGGCACTGTGTGGTGTCCCTGTTGTGGCCCCTTTCTAGCATGGCCTTGGAGACTCTTCCATAGGTGTTGGCATTCCGTTTGTTGTTTTGTAGTTCCAACATCACGGATTCCTCTCCCCAGATAGCGATGAGATCCAGCACCTCACGAGTGGACCATGCTGGAGCTCTTCTCCTCTGGCTGGTCTCCAGGGTAGATGAGCTCTGCATGGAGTCTTGTGATGCTGAGCTCTGCATGGCGGCTAGTGCTGCTGATTGCTCTGAATGGCGAATGAGCAGTTCAGGTGAGCTGGCCACGCTGACCAAACAGGAAATGGTATTCAAATGTTCCCGGGTCTTATCTACGTGGCCAGAGCAGCGAGTTCAGAGTGCAGTCCAGAGCGGTCAGAATGGAGCATTGTGGGACAGCCTCTGGAGGCTATTAATGTCGGTTCCATCTTCACTAGCCCACAGTCGAGCTTGGAATGTCGAAATTAGCCTTACTTCTCTCGTCAGGCAGGAGTTCCAATTTCGATCTTGAGGGCCCTTTACATCGACGTTAAGAGCATGTATGTGAAGACAGGTACACGTTTAATTCGACCTAACGTCGTTAACATCGAATTAAAGTGGTAGTGAAGACAGGGCCTTAGTTTTTGCACATAATTCTACATTTGTAAATTCAACTTTCATGCTAAAGAGATTGCACTAGAGTACTTGTATTAGGTGAATTGAAAAATACTATTTCTTTTGTTTTTATAGTGCAAATATTTGTAATAAAAATAAATACAAAGTAAGCCTGGTACATGTTGTATTCTGTGTTGTAATTGAAATCAATATATTTGAAAATGTAAAAAAATCCACACATATAAATGGTATTATATTAACAGTGTAATAATTTTTAATCGCATTATTAATCACAGTGTATTTTATTAATTGTGATTATTTATCGCTTGACGTCCCTATTATAACTTTTTAGCTAGATGGGGAAACCGAAACACAAGGCACATAGATAATTTCCCCAAGGCCACGCAGCAAGTTTGTGGCAGACACAAGATTAGCGGTCTCCAGAATTACAGTTCAATATACTAATCACTGCACCATGTCCACTGACAGAGAGAGAAAGACGAAATTTAAAAGCATTTGTTGGGAAGCAGAAAATATTTGAAATTAGCTTTGTGGCAATTTCTGCCTCTCTAGGAAGTACACCATAAAGAAAAAGCATCCTTGAGCAAACAGGGTATCAAATACCAGCTCCATTGGAACGTCTACATAAAGAGAGATTAAATCATCCGCTTCCTGTATTTTTGGCTGGGCTAGTTGATAAACTAATGCCATCTACCTATTAAGAAACAAAACTACTATATAGCGGTGTGTGTGGTTTTATACTGTATTGCCACCTACTGGAAAAAACTTTCAGATTTCTGCAATCTACCAGATTAAATTAAGGCTCCTTATTTGGTCTTTCATCCTCCACTTATTTAACACAATAATTATTGTTTACACATTTGAACACATTCATTTATTTTAAGAAACCGTCTACATGAGCCTGTCTGAGATCAGAATTTCATAATTCAGCTTTTGGCAAAACTGCATAAGCCATGTACAAGATTTTGACTGATGAAGTTTAACATTCTTTGTTTCTAAAGAGAGCACATCCTCTGAAACAAGTGTTTATTGACAACATTTTGATACATTTCTGAGGAGAAAAAATATTTAACATTAAGCACAAGCTCCTCTTCTACAGAAAGTGTCCCATTAAAAGAAGTAAATTTAGGATTTATTGCTGCTGATCCTGTTAACACTAACTCAAATCACTGGACTGTGAGATGATTAGATTTCATAAATTGAAAAGGACCAGACCCGGTCAGGAATTAGATAAGCGATTTTCCTCAGCCCTGGGATCAGGGGACCGGCAAGTAGAAATTGTGCACTCTTCTCATTGAATCAGTACTTAATCTACATTCTGACTCCCCGCATAGTGTCTCAGAACTGTGTACTGCAAGAGGCCTTCTGAGTAAACTCAAATAATTTTATATTCTAGGCACTCGGGTGCCCAACTTCCATTTCTGGGCACCACTGCGATCACAAAACTCCCACTTTGCTGCTCCTAATGCTGTCGGCTCCTCCACTCACTTGGTGCCTAAATTATCGTCTCTGCTCATTGCTGCCTGGACACCGAAGTCCCACTTAAGCCCCAGAGCGATTCATAGGTTTTTAGATACCTAAGTCATGTGTGTGTGGGGGGGGGGGGGGGGGGAATACTATGGGCATGTTCAAAGGATGCCTACCCCATCAGGACAGTTCACACAAAGCAACTGGAGGAGGATGTGTTCCCTTGTAACCTTTAGGCTAGTAGTTAGGACAATAACCCAGGATGCAGGAGCACCACCACTCCCTCTACTCGGTTCAAGTCTCCCCTGTCTGATAAGGACTTGGTATCTGAACAGGAATCTACCACCTCTCAGGTAAGTGCCGGAATCACTAGGCTATAGTCATACTAACTCCAACTGTGGCCCAATTCATATTTAATGAAAGTGGAACTAGTTAAATAGGAGAGATGGAGGGAGACACACCTCACAATATTCTATAGCCCAGCGGTTAGGACACTCACCAGATAGGTGACCAGGACACTAAGCTCCCTGGAGTCACTCCCTACACACTATTGGAACAATCTTTTACAATATATGCCTGGTCAGGTGTCATTTGAAAACTAACAACAAACTGATTGTTAATATTCTTGGCATTATGTATGTACACAATGGGTATTAAGGGTTATGGAAATATGTTATAATTCTAACTGAAGTGTGTGTAAACCAGGTATGTCAGGGGAAGTTTTGAACAGGTCTGCCCTAAACAAAGGAATATGTTTTGCCCACTTGGGAGCTACTTCCAAAGTACGTTGAAAGACAATGAGAATCTATATACATATTACATAAATACATCCATCAAGCCACAAGGGTGGAGGCAAACCTTTCTCTAACTGTGTGGGAAGAGACAGCATGGTATCTACATCTAGCCAGGGAGAGAGGCTTTGACTTATTTCCCAACTGCAGAACATATGCTGTGGTATAGCAGGTACACCATGGGTTGGCATGACATGCTATTTTGGGTTGTTTAGCGAGCAGCAAACTTTACAAAAGGATACCAATGACTAGAAGCATGGTAGTGGGTTTTAGTTAGGCTATTGGAGGGATGGTCTCTATCACAGCAATTAAAGGTCAGCAAGGGAGGATTCAGATAGAGTTTGTAAGTGTAGTAGTCTACAAAGGGATTGTGTGGGGGAAAGAGATCTGACACCCTGACTCTAAGGGCTAGAACCATGAAAGATTTAGGCACTGTGGCAAATTACTCCCACGATATTGATGGGTCCTGCGCTTTCTCTTCTTGTGGGGGAATTCAGGGAGCCTTTTTCTTGCCTCTGAACAGGGTATTAACTGTCCCACAAGTATCCTAGAGGGGAGAAGGGGAGAGGAAGGGACCCGGGCCCACCCTCTACTCCGGGTCCCAGCCCAGGGGCCCTGAGGATAGCGGTAAACCACTGGGATTAGCTACTCCTTCCCCTGGACTACTTCTCTCTTCTACTCTTCAGCTTGTGGGGGGCTTCCTGCCCTCTCTCTACACAAGCCAGGTGTTCCTTTACTTAAGGTCTGGGTCTTTCTTAGCTCACCACAGCACTTCTTCAAACTGCTCTCTGCTCCAACGCCTCCACACTGCTCTGTGCTCCAACGCCTCCAAACTGCTCTCTGCTCCAACGCCTCCAAACTGCTCTCTGCTCCAACGCCTCCAAACTCCTTCCAAACACCCACACCTGTCTGCCAGAGGCAGGGGTTTTTATTAAGGCCTTAATTGACAGCAGGTGCTCCTAATTAACCTGCTGCCTGCTTCCCTAGTCTACAGGGAGCCATGCCCTAATGAACCTGGAGCTGATATATCTCCCCTCAAGCACTCTGCCACAGCTCCCTGACCTTCCTCTATCACATATCCTCCCCCCTTGCTCAACACCATGGGGTTGAGCTACTTGGGATGAGAGACAGTGTTGTCATGACAGGCCATCCGCATTGCCATGTTGGCTTCCGGCCCTATGTTGTATGCGGAAGTTAAAAGGTTGCAGGGAAAGAAACCATCTCGTCACCCTTGCGTTCTTCTCCTTGTTTCTGTGCATCCACTGGAGCGGGGCATGGTCTGTTACAAGGGTAAACCGCCGCCCCAGTAGGTAGTAGCGGAGCATCTCCATAGCCCATTTTACCGCTAGACATTCCTTTTCAACGACAGCGTACTTTTGTTCCCGGGGGAGGAGTTTCCGGCTGAGGTACAAGATTGGGTGTTCCTCCTCCCCTACCATCTGTGAAAGGACAGCTCCTAGCCCTATTTCTGAGGCATCTGTCTGTAGGACAAATTCCTTCTCGAAGTCTGGGGCAATGAGTACTGGATGACAGCAAAGGGCTGTCCTTAAATCTGTGAATGCTCCCTCTGCCGCATCAGTCCACTTTACTATCTCGGGTCCCCGAGCCTTTATCAGGTCCGGCAATGGACCTGCTCTTGTGGCGAAATGAGGGATGAATCTCCTATAGTATCCTACTAACCCCAGAAATGCTCTGACCTGCTTTTTGCGGACTGGCCGAGGCCAATCTTGTATTGCCTCTACTTTGTTCATTTGGGGTTTTACCAAGCCTCTTCCTACTACATACCTGAGATATCTGGCCTCAGCTAGTCCTATCACGCACTTGAGGGGGTTGGCAGTGAGGCCGGCCTTTCGCAGGGTGTCTAGTACCGCCTCTACCTTTCCGAGGTGCGTTTCCCAGTCAGGGCTATGGATGACTATGTCATCTAAATAGGCGGCAGCATACCTGGCATGGGGTTGCAGCAATTTGTCCATAAGTCTCTGGAAAGTAGCCGGGGCCCCATGGAGTCCAAAAGGAAGGACAGTATATTGGAACAGACCATCAGGTGTAGAGAAAGCAGTCTTCTCCTTAGCATTCTTGGCCAGGGGAATTTGCCAATATCCTTTAGTTAGGTCCAGAGTGGTTAGATATCGGGCTTTGCCTAACTGATCGACTAGCTCGTCAACACGTGGTATAGGATAGGCATCAAATTGGGATACTTCATTCAACTTCCGGAAGTCGTTGCAAAACCTCACGGTACCATCGGGCTTGGGTACTAAGACAATAGGGCTGGACCATTGGCTGTGGGATTCTTCAATAACCCCAAGTTCCAGCATCTTCTTCACTTCTGTCCTTATTTCTTCTCTTTTAGCTTCTGGTATCCGGTATGGTCTTATTGTCAACCTTGCTCCGGGTCTGGTAATGATATGATGTTGGACCAGTGTCGTACGGCCTGGCTGTGTACAGAACACGTCTTGGTTCCATTGGATCATATCCATGACTTCTGTACGTTGTTCTGGGGCTAACTCGGGGGATATCCTCACCTGCCCCTGTGGGTTGTCCATGTGGGGTGGAGCTCTCTGAATTACCAGGCACGTCTCTCGGTCACGCCAGGGCTTCAGTAAATTTACATGGTAGATCTGTTCTGGTCTTCGGCGATCTGGTTGTCTGACTCTATAGTTCACTTCTCCAATGGCTTCCACTATCTCATATGGCCCGTGCCAGCTGGCCAGGAGTTTGCTTTCTGCTATCGGCACTAGCACCATCACCCGTTCTCCTGGCTGAAACCTCCGTACTTTTGCTTGACGGTTGTAATATGTCCGCTGGGTCTCTTGTGCTTTTTCCAAATGTTCTCGTACTATAGGGGTTATTCGAGCTATTCGTTCTCTCATCTGTGTCACGTGCTCAATGACATTCTTTCCAGGGTTGGGTTGTTCTTCCCAGTCCTCTTTGGCAATATCTAATATTCCACGTGGGTGGCGTCCGTATAGTAGCTCAAAAGGAGAGAAACCAGTGGACGCCTGGGGAACTTCTCGTATTGCAAACATCAGGTATGGTAGAAGGGTATCCCAATCTTTTCCATCCTGTGCTACCACCTTCTGGATCATATTCTTAAGGGTGCGGTTAAACCTTTCAACCAGGCCATCTGTTTGAGGATGGTAGACTGAGGTCCGTATGGCATGAATGCGAAGCAGGGTACATAAGTCCTTCATTAATTTCGACATGAAAGGGGTTCCTTGATCAGTCAGGATCTCCTTGGGGATGCCCACTCTGGCAAAAACCTGGAGTAGTTCTTTTGCTATTGCCTTGGATGTGGGGTTTCTTAAAGGAATGGCCTCTGGATACCGTGTGGCGTAGTCAAGGATGACTAGTACATGTCGGTGGCCCCGTGCTGATTTTTCCAGAGGGCCCACTAGGTCCATGGCTATCCTTTCAAAAGGGACTTCAATAATAGGCAAAGGTACTAATGGGGCCCGCAAGTGAGGTCGGGGACTATGCAACTGACATTCTGGGCAGGAGGTACAATAGCGTTGGACCTCTGCGCGTATTCCTGGCCAATAAAATCTTCTTAGGACTCTATCAAGTGTCTTGTCTACTCCTAGATGTCCCCCAAATAAATGACTGTGAGCTAACTCCAGTACTGCCATTGTGTGTTTCCGCGGGACTAAGAGCTGCTCTACTTCTTCCCCTCGTATTTGCACTATACGGTACAAAAGATCATGTTTGATTACATAATATGGCCTCGGGCCTTTGGTCTTTCCTTCCACTGGCACGCCATTTACTTCCACTACCTCCTCCCTCACATTCGCATACAGGGGGTCATTGGCTTGGTCCTGCCCAAAATTCTCCCATGCGGTACCCATCTGACCTAACTCCACGGGACCTATTTCCACTCCATCCCTATGGTTGTCCCTACTTGGGCTAGGA
The DNA here is from genome assembly GCA_032164245.1 of Sternotherus odoratus. NCBI lineage: Eukaryota > Metazoa > Chordata > Testudines > Kinosternidae > Sternotherus > Sternotherus odoratus. Next base: position 181,262,203 of record JAVMKO010000001.1, read on the forward strand.
GCTGCCTCTGAGTCCGCACTGGCCTGAACTGTCTCCTGGCCTTCTGAACGGGTTCGCTTACCCGCAAGGGAGGTTTTCTGGTTTTTCCCTAGAATCCTGGTCCCTAGTCTTTTATCTGCCCTCTTTTCCCGCCTAGACTTTCGGGATTTCCCAGGGGATGAAAATAGTTCTGGGGCAAATTCAGCAAAAGTTGGGGTGAGGCTATCTGTAGGTGCCTCTGGCTCAACCTGGGGGTTGCTACCCTCCTCTGGCTCTACTGGGAGGAGTAAACTCTCAAATCCGGGGACGTCCCTACCAATTAATACCGGGTAGGGGAGCTTAGGGACCACCCCTGCAGCTACCCTGGTAGTCTTCCCCTGGATCTCAATCCATACTGGGATTGTGGGGTAAAAATTTACAGTGCCATGGACACACGTTACCCCTGTATTTTTGGCCCGGGTTAGTTGGTCTTGTCCCACCAACTTCCCTGAGACCAGCGTAACAGCACTCCCGGAATCTACTAATGCTGTGGTCACAATACCGTTCATTTTTACCGACCTTGTTCATTGCGACCCCTACCAGGCCTAGTGGGCCACATTGTTCCCCCTGATCCCTCAGATTGCACTACATAGGCTCTTCCCTGTTGGGGCATTGGGCTGCTATATGCCCCCATTCTCCACACTCATAACACCCACTCCTTATCCCAGTTGCCGCCTTCGGCCTGGGGCTATTTGGTCAACCTCCCAAACCCCCTCTTTCCAAACCCCCAGGTCCTGTCTTGGCCTCGGCCCAGTCCTCGGTATCTTTCCTCCCGGTTATGGTTCTTCTATAGTTCTCAACAATCCGGGGCCTTGGTTTTGGGGCTGGCTTCCTGGTTTGTCGTGTCTCACTCCCTGGGGTTTGGAACAGTTCCCGGGATGCCAGCTGTCTTTCCACGAGAGAGACCAACTCATCATAGGTGGAGGGGTCATTCTTGCCAACCCAAACCCGGAGGCCTGGTGGTAACCCTCTCATATACCGGTCCAGTACCAGCAGCTCCATCATTTTTTCAGAACTGAGCGCCTCAGGGCGTAGCCATTTTCGGGTCAGGTGGATCAGGTCAAACAATTGGGATCGCGGTGTGTTCTCCTCGTTATACTGCCATTCATGGAACCTCTGGGCTCGCAATGCCGTCGTTACTCCATATCTGGCCAGGATTTCTGCCTTCAGTTGGGGGTAATCTGCCGCAGTTTCTGCGGCCATATCATAGTATACCTTCTGGGCCTCTCCACACGGGAACGGGGCAAGGATAGGCCAGGCCTCCCACAGTCATCCTCCTTGGTCATTTTCTGCAGACAGTAGCTGGCCCGTATGGTCTGCGTCCCTTCATACCCGCGGCTCCTCTCTGTAAGGGCCTTCACCTGATTCATTAGTTCCTGCAGCAGGGCTCGGTCCTGGGCAGCCCAAGTCATCAATAGACGATTAGTCTCTTGCTGCACCCGAGGTGCCTCCTGTTGGGCAGTTGCTTGGACCCGGGTAGCCTCCTGCTGAGCCGCAGTGGCTTGTATTAGGGCCTTGACTACGTCATCCATCTTAGGGACAGGAAAGTTTTGGCTAACCCTGGTTTAAGTCCCCAGCGCGTTGATCCCACCTCTGACACCACTTGTGGCAAATTACTCCGATATTGATGGGTCCTGCGCTTTCTCTTCTTGTGGGGGAATTCAGGGAGCCTTTTTCTTGCCTCTGAACAGGGTATTAACTGTCCCACAAGTATCCTAGAGGGGAGAAAGGGAGAGGGAGGGACCCGGGCCCGCCCTCTACTCCGAGTCCCAACCCAGGGGCCCTGAGGATAGCAGTAAACCACTGGGATTAGCTACTCCTTCCCCTGGACTACTTCCCTCTCCTACTCTTCAGCTTGTGGGGGGCTTCCTGCCCTCTCTCTACACAAGCCAGGTGTTCCTTTACTTAAGGTCTGGGTCTTTCTTAGCTCACCACAGCACTTCTTCAAACTGCTCTCTGCTCCAACGCCTCCAAACTGCTCTCTGCTCCAACGCCTCCAAACTCCTTCTAAACACCCACACCTGTCTGCCTGAGGCAGGGGTTTTTATTAAGGCCTTAATTGACAGCAGGTGCTCCTAATTAACCTGCTGCCCTAGTCTACAGGGAGCCACGCCCTAATGAACCTGGAGCTGATAGATCTCCCCTCAAACACTCTGCCACAGCTCCCTGACCTTCCTCTATCACAGCACCTAAATCCAAAATTTGATGCTCAAAATCCCCCTTTAGCTGCTAACCCCACAGGCACCTAAATTCCCTAAATGCATCAGTTTCCAAATCCCCATAACATGCCTAAATATCTGCTGGTGAACATGCGAGCCAACTCAGTCCTGATGCCCAGCACCTAGCTTCTGCCTAAATAGGCATTTGCCCCACCTATCTTGGCTGATGTAGTTGGCATGCTTACCAGATTGATCCCCCACACAAACTGGTGGCGGCGTCACTGCTCCCTTTATCTATGATCACCCAATGCTTAGAGCTCTCATGCAAGCTATGAGAAACTCAGGTTCAAATCCCTCTTGACCTGATGGGAAGCACAGGACTTGAACCTAGGTTTTCTATGTCCAAACACTAGGCCATACTGGGCTCCTATTGCTCACCTGTGGGAAGCTGTTCCAACCTATATGAACTACGTAGTCATTGGACCAGAGCATGCATGAAAATGACTCTATAGCCCAGGGGTTGGGGCACTCCCCATAGAGGTGGGAGACCCAAGTTCCAACCTGTTCCAATGACTAATTATTTATACAAAGCGGAACAACTTCAACAGGAGAGGCTGAGGGAGCCCCACCTAAGGATGCCCCATAGCCCAGTGATTAGGAAAGAAACTCCAGGACAGGGCACATAGCTATGAATCACAAGTGGAAGAAAGTGTCTGCTTAACTCTCTTTAAGGGTTGGAGCTTAGTTCACACGCCTTTCCTCAGGATTTTTTATTGGCTAGCTTATTAGCGGTTCAGTTTATTGGCTTTTGGGAATCCCATTCTTAGGCATCCAATTAGCCCCAGGCCTTATACGGAGAGCCTGGGCCCCTAACTCAGGGTTTTGGAGTCTACTAGGCAGCAGGGCACCTAAAAGAAAGGTGTTGCAATGCCTATGTCTCATTTGTGGATCTTAACCGGAGTATCAAAAGACCCCAGTGAATTATACTACTACCAGAGTGTAAGGAAGCTGGGATTGGCCTAGTCAAAACAGTTCAGACTAGCATATGAAGAAACCTGTTTGGGTCAGGCCATTCTTTCTTCACAGGAAGTTACCTTGGAAAAGGAAACCAGTTCATGATGTAGAAGAGCACATACTGTTGAGGTTCTCCTGGTGAATTAGAATCCCATCCATTCAGGAACAGAATGACTACATCCACAGTACAGCTTGTAATGGGAATCCCATGGCTTCTGGCTAACGAAGGTGGCATCTGAATGCAGAGAAGGATATGGAGATCCCCTGACAGGAACGATAATTCAGTGGTATAAATGTGCTAAGTTCTTCCTGTTTATTTCTTCAGGTTCACGAGAACAGATCCCGGGAGGTGGCAGCTAGACATGCAGGCACAGTATTGCGCCTTTAGCCGCAAGTGGGTTGCCAGTTCCCCGGGAGATTCACAGTTGAGCCTCAACAATGAGGCAGCTCTGAGTTGGTCTGAATGGACAAGCATGAGCCTGGGTTAGCAGATGCCCCTTTTATGCTTGCTGGGCTGGGAGAAGCCATGTGAATAGATCAGTGTACACCTGGGGGAGGGGGAGGGGGAGTGAGAAACTTCCTAGGGATTTAGCAAAGGGTGGAGTTAAGAATTGGGACAAAGATTAGGGAGTGGAACCAAATACTTTTCCAAGGGTAAGTGTAACCTGACCAGAGATGTCACAACAGCAGGTCTGGAAGAGGAGCCACCTGGCCTTTGTGAGGAGACAAGGGCAGGAGAGGGGTAAATCAGCTAGTAGCTAAATTAGAAGAGTGGGTAAGGATGAGGACTTCCCATTACAAAATATGTTATTCAAGGAAGAGGTGGTATACTTCTCCAACTGAGAAGTGGGTATGATTCTGGTGGCTATTAAGGAAAGAACTGTTAACTGGATGGTGGGAAGCAGCCAAGGAAATTGCTGGCACCTCCTTGTGGCAGATGCCCAGTGCATGTACTCATTCAATAGGGTTCCAGTTCCCTGGAAAACTAGAGTAGAAGACATCTCCTAAAGCTGGGGAAATTGGGCTGGGTGTCCTAATATCTGGTATAGTGAGACAACTCTCTTTCTCACCTCCTTAACCCTGTATAAGGGGAAGGCAATGGGGTCCCAGCAATGGTGTTGAGGCTAAGGTAATGGGGTCCCTAAATCCTCAAATAGTTCCCCCCAAGTACTCACTAAATGGAATAGAGGGGTGGAGAGCTGACAACAGGTGGTAGTGATTACACTGGATGACCTGAGTTGGATAGGTTATTGCTGGCTAGTTCCCAAAAATTTTACTTAATAAAGTTACAGCCACAGTTGCCAACTTTCACACAGTAAATAAGCACCCCCCAACTTTCAACATAAGCCAAAAAACAAGCTAATCCCATTTCAAAACAAGTCCAGAACAAGCCAGTCTCTAAGAATCCCAACTCTCCTTGTGACTAGATCTCCCCGGCGTGCAGTCTAGGACTGTGGTGGGCCCATTGTGCACCCGACTCTCTCCCCCCCCTTGCCTCCCTTTAGCCTTGCTTGCTGGGAGCCAATAAAAAAAAAAAAAAAAGTACAAGCTAAACCAACTACCAGCCAAAAACTAGCCAACAAGTAACTCACAAGCCAATTAAACCAAAACAAGCCCAATTTCTGGAATTTTTTTCATAGGTTTGGCATGTCTGGCTGCAGCCTAGTTAAACCATATTCTTGTTTTTTCTTCCTGCAATAACCAGGACAATTGATTAGATCTCCATCAACCCACCCATACACAAAGTCATCCATTAGTAAGAGTTAAAGGGTACTAGTTTGAAGTGTTTGGCATTTTGATTAGACACGTTCTCTCTAGGCCCCCAGTGGATGTTTCTTACCTTCTCTGTAATCTAGATGTTATTTGTGTGTGGTCCATTTAGTTTAATTATGATAGCTGCATATGCTGTTCCTTCTGGAAAATAACAAAATAAAAATTATCCATTGTCTGGATATTGTAGTAGAACTTCACCACTTCTTTGGAGGACACTGATATTTTAAAAACAGTTTAATAGAAATTAATCATATATAATGGATATAGAAGTGAAGTGGGGGACCTGCCCTCTTAGGGTCTCAAAGTACCTGTAACCTAAACATAAGAAATGATCAAATGCCCAAGAGTGAAGGATCATCAATCATTCTATTTGCTTCACAAATGTAAATTGTTTAAACACTTTGTATCCAGTACTGCACACAAGTTGAGAAATGTGGGAATAAAAATAAACATTTATGTTAAATTATTAGTTTTTTTTTTTTAAAAAGTGTGTATCATTAAGTAATATTTTCTTAGTACTGGAACCAAGTAAACTAAACGTTCGTTAACAAGAAAATATTCTGATTTTTATTTTTTCACGTTATTATCAAGTACACAATTACAATAATGTCACAGATCCCTATATGATTCTATGTATTTTGTTTTTTCTTTTTCTTTTTTACAAAGTGTACAGAGGGAGGGACATACAATATTTAACAGGGCATTTCTACAGAACAATAATTTATATTGTGTCCTTGTAAAAATCTGTACCTTTTAAAAACATTTAACTGAAATACCCATTTTATACCATATGCTAATCAAATTATTTAAGAATTAAAACTAGCCTGTAACTAATGTCAGTACATTAACAATAACTACAATTTCATTTTCTCTTTATACAAATACATTTTACAAAATCCACTTGACCAAACCTTTAATTACTCCTTTAAAAAAAAAAAAAGTTTCAGTATTGTGCTTTAAAAAAAGTAGGATTCCAGACTACATAAGAGAAATAAAGTGTGTAAAGTGTTTGTGTTCTTTGTCTTTCAGCTTATTTAAAAAATATATAGTTCAACATGGCTAGAACGTCTCAATGACATGGCGGGTCTTCATGTGGAATTTATAGTTTTCAGCTTTCCACTTGCAAAACACTTAAGAGAGAAAAATCAATATGAACAAAGACATTTTGCAAGATTTCAATGAAGAATTATGCACCAAGTTTTCACACACTATGGACCTGATCCTGCGATATACAGCTTGCAGGCAGACTGCTGTGACCACATAGATTCCCACTGAAATCAGACACAGGAGTCTGCTCACCAGTTACACATGAAATGATCAGGATTTATTTATTATTAGCAACATTAGCCAATGTAGGACTGGATCAGTACGTCTGGCACTATTAATCAAACATCACAAAAAACTGTGGGGAAAAACAGCATTAGAAAGCATGTTGCCCAAAAAGACAAGTCCAAGTTAAACTCAAGTGTTTACACTTACAATAAAACATATAGACTGGCTGAGCGATAGTTGCAGTTCTCAATAAGAAAACAAAATAGTAAAGATTTAGGACAAACATCTGAAAGAGGAAAACTCATTCACTATGGGTCTGATTAAGGACTAAGAGTCAACTTCTGCCCCCCTTGATCCCAGTGAGTAGTCCTATTAAAGACAATGGAACTACTATCAGTAAGTGCTATTTGGTGGGATTGATGCTTGCAGAATCTGTCTATTCGTAAGAGTCATTTCAGGCCACATCCTACAATCCTTTCTCAATCAACCACTTACTTCAGTGGGAATTTGAATAAGGACTCCAGGATCAGGCCCTAATACGTGACTTGTAATTAAGAAATTCAGTTTTGTTTTACCTTTTGCTGTCTCAAGATACATGACTTTGTATCTTACACATTTATATAGAAATTAGTAACAAATATTGCATTGCAGCTTTATCTTAGTAATAGACTTCAGGTGGTAAAATTACATACAATTGCAATGCCCTCCCATTTGTTTATAAACAGACTAGAAAAACTAGGTTAATTCTGGATACTAATTATTTAATAAATAGCAGCTTAGCACAGCTGCTGATGGTTCATGACAAACATCCTATTTAAAAACAGTTCTGCCTCTGTCATAATTTATTTGTATTAAGGATATCTGCATGAAAATTAGATCTCTGTTCCTTAAAAATCATATGCTCCTACTATTTCCTACTTGAAGTTCTCTCTCTAAATTAATACATTTGCAAAACTGTCTGAGACGTCTGTTGGACTTTAGTATAAAACTAAAATAATTCCCAGCAAAAATGTGATTTGACCCAAATACTGCTGTTTCATGTTGTTATACATAAAATCGTATTTAATTTGGGGGTACACTTAGCTGTACACACAAGAAGTTTCAGCCTATCCAGGTAAGTGGAAGAGCTATATTTTATGTTTCCAACGTTAGTCAGCAGGAAGTTGAGAAAACCAAAACTCATTTGTGATACTTAACCATTCAAAGACAAAGAAGCACAGAGAATAAACATAATACTTATGAAAAAATTCTTACTCCCCTCCCCCCCAACCATCATTTTGACTTATTATAAAGGGAGGAATGAGACCCTTTGGTAAAGGAAACCTGAATAAATGCAAAATGTATTTTTTGTTCAGTAATATTAAATGTAACTGCTCAAATGTAAAGTTTTTAATTTGCCACAAGTTCTGTATACACTAAATAAGACAAATAGGTTGGCCCTAATAACATTATTCTTGACATTAAAATTCTCCATGTTATTTTGTGTTTGACAATTTTAGCAAGAGAAAATTTAAAATATTTTTAAAATTCACAACAAAACTGCATTAACATGGACACTGTGAGTACCAACAAAGTCAGTAAGATAAATGTTTAAATAAGCTATTACGGTTGAAAAATTCAGTATGAGACGGGGTTTACTTTATTAAATGCAACTTTATTGTTGCCATCTTTTCCTCATTTATTAAACAAACTGAATAGAATTCAGAACACGCTATTGAACAAAATGTATAAAAGTCAACTAGAAGCAATAATCCTATTTGTATACAGCAATAAATCAAATGCAGGGTTTTTTTAGGGTTTTTTTTTTTTTTTTGTGATCGCAGTTGATTGGCTTTAAAATAAGCTGACTGCCTGAAAAGCAATATCCTTTACAACTCCAAGCCATAAGTCTGTAAATGAGACTTTAAGGCAGCCCAATATCTTTATGATGCCGCATAATGTGCTGGTTCTTCTCTGAAGGCCTTCGGAAACCTTTCTTGCAGTATTCACAACGGTGAGGGTAGTCTTTTGTATGAATAGAAATAACATGCCGTTTAAAGCCGGAGGCATCTGTAGTGCTATACTCACAGTACTCACATTGATAAACTTTCCTGCCACTGTGTGTTTTCATGTGTTTTTTTAGCTCATTTTGTTGCCTAAACCCCTTTCTACATCTCTTACACCTGAATGGAAGATCCTTTGTGTGAACTGAGAGAATGTGGCGACTTAGAATAAAAGGATCTGCAATCTTAAAGTCACAATGTCTGCACTGGTGCAATTTTTTACCCTTGTGGGCCGCCACGTGTTTTTTCAGTTCTGAGGGCCTATGAAAGCCTTTATCACACATATCACACTTATGAGGGTAATCCTTTGTGTGGACTGAAATTATATGCCGTTTCAAATCACTTGAGTTTGAGCTCTTGTGGTCACAATGCAAACACTGATGTGTTTTGCTTTCTTGATGCATAAGTATATGCTGCTGCAGCTCTTTGGTATCTGAAAAAGTCTGAAAACAAATATCACACTTGAATGGCATTTCCTTACTATGTTTAGTCTTTACATGAGTTTTCAAATTAGAAGAGTCAGCAGACCTGTAATCACAATACTGGCACTCATATGGCTTTTCACCAGTATGGATTCGCATGTGCTTCTTGAGCTCTGATGGATGACGAAATCCCTTGCCACACTCTACACAAATATGAGGAAAGTTCTTGCTGTGGACAGCCAGAAGATGACGACTCAGTAACCCTTGTTCCGCTGTCTCGTAATCACAGAATTTGCACTTATGCATTTTGTTGGCTCCTTTGTCCCTATGCACCATCTTGTGAGTAAATAACGCTCCTGCATGAGAAAAGCTTTTCCCACACTCATCGCATTCAATAAGCTTTTCTGTTTTGTTAGTCAGCTTGTGACTCTCCAGGTGGTTATGTAAACTTATTTTTTTATTGGTAGTGTAATCACAGTCCGTGCATCTGTATTTCTTCTTAGTAAGAAGGTGCTCTGGATGGTTTTTCATGTGCCTTTTCAAGAAACCTCTGGATTTAAACTTCTTTCCGCAAATCATGCAAGGGTAAACAGTCAAAGGATGACCATCAGGGCCGATGATTATTGCTGAAAATAAACAAAGTATCATGAAACTGACCGTCAAACATTCTACTTCAAATCATTTAATTTATGTGATGTAACAATAAGTAGTTCTGTTAAATAAATTCATATTAGTTACTTCCATTAATATTATTAAGTTCACTTTAACCACTATTCTGCACTAATCCTATAGCACTGATAGTCAGAATTTCCCAACACTAACAAGTGCAGACTCAAAACTTCTGCATTTGGCACTTCTGTCAAGTACGAAACACACAGAGAGAAGGGTATCTTCACAACCAATGAATCAATGTCACACAGACTACATGAAAGTAATTTGTAGAACCTCAATAAGGAATAAGTTAGCATGTTAATGATTACAGCTCCTTCAACATTCTCTGAAGTTGTCTTTTAATCAGAATCGTTACGTTTTAATCAAAAATGTAAAATTTATATCAAAGGACAATTTCTATGAACCAATGACACAACCTTACACAGCAAACTATTTATGCTCCCATAACATTCCAGAGTTCCAAGTTATACTTTGTAACAAAATGAAGTCTAGTCATATCACAAACATTCCTATACAATACAATTTCTGTAATATATTGTACATTCTGTTTGCTATGAGATCAGATGATAGTAGTGGACAGGATGGATTTTTTTCATATATGAATGGAAAGGAATTGGCAATCATTTCTTTCGGAAGCAGAACTTACATGTGTTATCCAAGTCTTTCTTCTCAAGATTATACTACTATAATGAAATCAACATAGGTTTATACATTAAAACCACCCTCAGACTGAAGTTGGTACAAAACTCATCAACTCATTTGTTTAGCGGAACATCACCCTGTGAGCATATTACATCGGTGCCACGTGATCTGCACTAAACAGCCTAAGGCCTATGAATCTGAGAGACTACCTCCCTCCTCATGCCATATGTCATGGTTACAAGCAGGAGAAATGTTCAAGCTGGACTCTTCTTGGTATGAATGGGAGTGGGTCAATGGGATAACCTTTTATGTAAGGGCTCCTCAGCTTTGGAACTCATTCCCTCAGCTCTGTCCAAATTAGCCTGAATTTGATTACCTTCTGGGAACTCTATGAAGCACATTTTCCCCCAAATAAGGGAGAATTAACAGAATAGTTGGTGGTACAAAAGGAAGGATTATTTCAGCCTTTAATTTGCCTGGTCTGCTACTTAGGGGCTACGTGAAATAGAACTGCTGCAGTTTAGTTACAATGGAAAGGAATTTTTAATATTTGTATTTTAAGTCAAGAACACCTAAATAAATGGAGAGGTGCTCTTTTTACTTCATTAGAAAAATAAATAATTCAGCGAAGGTAAAAGCCTACTAATGTCAACACCATGCAGCTGCTCTTGTGGTTTCAAGTAAAGATTCTAAGAAAACCATTAGGACAACTTATTTTATAATTATAGTAAGTTAAAAGACATGAGAGAACATGTATAGAATTTATACCAGATAAAGTGATTTATGATACTCAAACTTCTTTAGTTATTTGTTAAATTAACTACCATAACTGACTTTATTCAGTTTATACACAAAAAAAGACAACCAGCTTTTTAGAAAAGTACCATTTACAGCAATATTTTATTTGGCCAAGATCAGATTCTGAAAAAGACTGTATATGCCAGTCAATTCAAATTTGTTTAACAAGTTAAATGTATAAGAATTTAACTTTTTGCCACAATATTGCTTTTGTTTTGTCTGAGAAGGATTCACTTTCATTTGAACCTGAGATGTTAAGATTTCCTAACATTTTTACTTCATAATTTTAAAAAGAAAATACAAGTTGAGTATGGGAGCTGAACATCTTGCCAGCAAATCCGAGAAGCAAAGTAACCATATTCTCTCTACAGAATGTTGTGTCTTCAAGTCCTCAGTGGCAATGAACATTTGTTTATGAGTATCCCTATGTCGCTATCGAGGTACTTTTATGGCCCTATCACTAAATTACCTAAGCATTTAAGTACTCACCTGTTTGGTACTGCCTGGATTCAGGTCTCCTCCTTTTCTTTGGTTTTTGTTTAGCTAGTCTCCCAAGTCCAGTAGACTCATCTATGTGCAAGAGAGCACTTGCAGTGCCATTCCGGCTTTCAATCCCATCGGTATTATTACCTAATAAAATAGATTAAAATTACCTACCATAGTTACTCTAAAATTTATTTAGACTATAGAAACTATAATGATAAATGAAAAATAGGCAGGAGAACCTTTTAACTTGATAACTTTTATCTAAACTATGGTAATGTAGTCAAACCAAAAGTCTATTAAAATTAATTGATACACAAGCACTCTTCTCAGTATGCGACAAAATCTAGGACTAAAACAACTGTATAACTGAGTATAAACGGAGTATGGTGAAAATACTGGATTTGTATGGGGAAGGATCTGGATTCAAATCCAATGTAGTTTACAGAAGAAAACCGAAGTCCATTTCACAAAGATTTTCTCTCTTTCTAATCTCAATACTGCATATTTAGAAAAGATTTCCCCACACATTTCTGGTTAGTAATTCTGTACAAAGAATTTCTAGTCTCAGGGAACATGTGCAAGTCACATGATTTATACTTGATATCCATTATTCTATTAGGGTTCAACCCTGTAAGACCTCTGTGTCTGAATGCACATTCTGTTCAAGCCAACTGACTTGACTTAAAAATAATGAAAGTTCTATGTGCAGAGGATTTGCAGGACTGGACCTTTAATTTGGGAGTCATTGCTGAATGTGCCAGAGACTTTAATAAGAACTAGAACAACATGAATATACATAACTCACACTCTGTACAACTCTGGAAATTAACCTTGTACAAATTAGTTTTAGTGAGAGTGAACAGTGCACTCAACACTATATAAAATAAAGAGAATAGCACCCATTCCCCAAGAAGTTTATATTCTAAATACACAAACAGTACCAGAATGCCATATAATGCACCAGAGAATGGGTTTAATGATTAAAATTTGTTTTTTATTTAACAACACATCTTTTTTTGGTTGTTTAACATTGATAAGATTTTGTGGACTATGTAAGCTTCAAGGTCTCATGAAGAGTTTTATGCTCAGGAGAGGGAGGCAGTTCAAGGTGCAAGAGGTAGCATATAAGAAGGCGTGAAGACAAGAATGGGAAGAAGACAAAGGAAGCAGCTAGATAAAAGTAAAGAGGTGTTTAAGAATGAATGAGAGAAAAAAAATGCAGGTAGGAACAGACTTGTGCATAACCTGAGGATTCTGAACTTCATATATCACCTAAGGAAAGTCAGAGAAAGGACTAAATATTCTGTGTAGCAGGTGACAGATGATTTTGGAAGTGAGGATCAATTTCACATCTGACAACAATAAAACATAACTGAGGTATGTACACAAGGGTCCTTACAGATTATGACATGACAAAATTGGACCTACGTGTTCTCAAATACAGGAAACTGTTTTCCCTATTTCTAGAATAGAAAGTAGTAAGAGCCACTGAATTCTGCCACATTGCAGCAGAAAAATTAAAAAATTTGATTATTTTTTTTAAAACCTTCTCAGTAATATTACCTCCATCACTCACCCCTAGTTTGAACCTGTTATTGACTTTGAGGTTTCTCATCTGATCGCCTCTAAGCCCTCTTCAACCTGCCCCAGTGACAACCATGCCTTCCAGGCCACAACTTCTGCTCCCCTTTTTTCACTTCTCCCATCAGATCCCACATCCTGACAATATAAGCACATTACTGTGTCCCACATCCTAAATAATCTCCACTTTAGACGTCTCACCTCTCAAACTACTGTCCTCCCTTTTTTCCTTCATGTCTAAAACTCACTGAATGTACTGTCTACAACGGTTGACTTGAGTTCTTCAAACTCTGTTCTAGATCCCCATTGAAACTGCACTCACTGCAGTCTCGCATGAATTCTTCATGGCCAAATCCACCCTCACCCTAACTGATCTCTCAGTACTTTTAAACAAACATTCTCCTTCTTGACATATTTGTTCTTGTCATAAGTGTAAGGTGCTGGAGAGGGTTAATGTTACCTGAGAACAAGTGACGTAAGAGCTTCCCTGCCATGAGGGAGGGAGGGAGTTTAGAGTTAGTTTCAGTTTGGGCTTGCCATGCAACATGGGCAAGGGTCCGGGAGCTCATCTCTAGCTGTGGAGATGACTCAACTTTCCTTCTGATATTCCTACTTAACTGACTGTAAGTGATCTTTTGACTTCTTAAGCCTGTGCCTATTTGGGGTGACTCTGTCCATTTCAGATGAGAAGTTAAAGAACTCTAAATTGTAAACTGTACTGTGCCTATGTTCTATGCTCTTTTCTTTATTAAATCTTGTAGTTATAAAACGTTTGGTTTACTTCCCTTAAGGTTTCCTCTGCTTCCAGGCTGGGAAGAGAGGAGGGAGGGGGGAGGGAGGTAAAAAGATCAGCTCAGGGTATAAGCTGAGGAACGGCGTCTGTCTCTCTCTCTTCAACGAGAAGAGAGGAGGGGGAGGTGACACAGCCTCCAGGTGTCTGACTCTGGCTCTCAGGGAGGGGGACAGAGTTAGGGTTTTGGGGAATCTGAGTACCCCAATCTAGGGCCTTGGATATCTACTCAGATGGTGGCAGCCGTGGTTCCCCAAGTTCCCAGCTGGTAAAAGGGGGGAGTTTTGGGGTGTAGAGAATTAACTTGGCTGGGAAGCAGCTAAAGTTAAGTGGTCTGGCTAAAAAGAGTCCCTTTCTCTGTACTCAAGAGCACAAAAGACTGGGGTACCCACTCTAACAGTTCTCCTTGCCTTTTATATCATCATCTTCTCCTGCTTCTCTTCATCTTTTCCAATCATTTCCTCAGCATTTCATTGCCCCTTTTCTCTGACACTACTGACACCATCATGTTCCATGTCACTTAGATCTGTAATTGAGATGTCATCTTTTATTCCACTCTCTCTCTAGCTCCACACATCCAGAACATGTTCAAATCTTGCTGCTTCTTCCTCAAAAACATTTTTAAGATCTAGAATTTTCTGTGTTTGCAAAACTAACACTCTCACCCAAACCCTAATCATCTCCTGTCTTTACTAATGCCATCTCCTCCTTCTCTAGCCTGGAAAATCCACTTCAGTTCACTCAAGTCCGTCCACATAGAGTTTAAGATTCTGCCCATATTGCTCCTCCTCTTTTGAGTACATCCACTGGCATCCCTTTCCCATCATAAATTCAATTTTCTTCTGATCTTTTAAGACCCTTCTGTATGCTGCCCCTACCTACTTATCCATTCTTCTGTGTTACCCCTCACCTCAACTATTCCAGACTGCTAATAATGCCAGCTTCGATTGCCATCTCTAAATTAATTTACACAGTCATTACCCTGTTATTCTTCAAATCCCTCCTCAACATTCACTTCAACTGTGAGGACTATGTGAAACTTTCAACTAATAAAGGATAGGTAGGTATACAGAAGGTGCTTTTTTTTTTTTTTTAAATGACTCACACGGCTACTTAGCCATGTGTTCCTATCACTGTTGCCTTTATCCTTCCTCCTTCATTCTTTAGTTTGTTACACCACTTGTTGCAATTTATTTAAAATGATACTGTAAACTCTTTGGGGGGAAGGACCGTCTCTTAATATGTGTTTTGACAGCACCTAGTATACAGAGTCCCAATCTTGATGAGGTACCTGGGTGCTTCTATAGCATAAATGATTATTCCAAGAAGGAGAAAAGTCAGTTCAGATCTCAACTAGTGCCCGGATACCAATAAGCAAAAACAACAATTCTGAAATATTGGAGAACAACTATGAGTTCTACCCAAGAATTATTTAAATAGAAAGTGCAGTAACAGTGTCCCCTTCCTGCTCGCTTTTTAAAAGTATTTCATTTTCCAAGTACCATACAATATATTTATGCACTCATCCAGGCACCCCAACATAAAGTCACATTAACATTGCTTCTCAGCTAAGATTTACATGAATCCTACATTCTCCTGGTTGTCACTTTTGACAAAAACATTCATCTCTCTATTTCCAAGCGAGCCTTTACTGTACAGCAAAACTGTGAAGGCCAGAGGTACGCAAGATGCAATTTTTCAGCTGGAAGCTTGCGTACTTCTTGCTGTACCTCCTTCTACATAATTGATATGAAGGAAAAGCTGTTAGAATGGAAAGAAAGAGAGGCTTGCTTTAAAATTTTCATCATCCCTTTCAGGAATCTGTTTAGAGATTTATGGGTAAAAGCATTTTGGAACTGTAGGACACATAATGACATGGGGACGTTCTGATTGTAAATGCTTTTGCAGATATTTTGCTACAACAATCTCAGTCTTAAAGAAGTGCTTGTACATGACCTACCATAAGCTGCTGCCCAAGCTATAGGCATAAAAGTTTTAATTTCAGTGTCATCAATTTGCTGTTCATGGGCCACTGCTGCATCTTCCTCCCCTACAATCACTTCCATGTAAACCTCATCAGCAATCTCTGCAACATCTAAGACAAAAAGAAATTAAGAATAAACAGCATTAATAATAGTTTCACATAATTGAACATAAAAACCTTGTCCCCCAAAAAAGGCCACCTACTTACTTAAATCTTCATCTTCATTCTGAGAATCATTTACAGTCATGTAAACCATTTTTTCCCTTGGAATACGAACACTGCTGTTTTGATCAAGTAGTCCCACTCCATGATCATTCTCAGATTCACTCTCCACAATGTCTACTGTGCCTCCTAATTAAGAAGGCCAGAATAAAAGTGTTTTTTAAAGTACATTTTTATCAAATTACATTCTAAACTGAAAATATAAAAAAATGTTTATATACTTTAACATTTAGAATCCATGGTTCTTCACAAATGACTTGAGAAAAATCATAGTCTCCAAGTATACAGGATCTCAGAATTCAAGTTAGAATATTTTAAAATGACCATGCTGATTTACCTAAATCATCTTCTCCGGGATCAGCTTTGAAGATATATACTTTGATGACTTCTGGACAAATACTGTCCACTTTACATGGATCACTTTCTGACTCTGCTTCCATTGTAATTTCTGCAGAACCTTCATGTTCTATCTTCCCAGTATCATCCACTACAAAGACAAATTATGATATAATCACACAATCTATACAAATAGGTGCAAATGAGAGAGGATTCCATTTATCATTTCAATTGAAAATGGTTAAAAATTAAAATAAATTTACTGGTTTTACACTGAAATGACACAAAGAATTACTTAAGATTCAAAAAAAAAAAAGAAGAAGAAGAAGAAGAGAGAAACAGAAGCACAACCAAGACGGAAGATTTTCATCATATAGATAAGATAAAAGTGATAAGCTGCATCACCCCTACTAGAAAAAAAAAAGCAGCAGCATTCTTGCATTACTTGAAGAAACAAGGACCACCCTTATGCCCTATTTCGACCCAAGCTAGCCAAAATATACTGATGATGAAGGCAATAAGAGACAGGAAACAACCACAGTGAAGAACACAAAAGTGCTTCACAACTTCTCTAGATTGCCCTTCTCTGACTACTAATATAGAGAACCATACTACAATTTGGAGCAAAGAGGAGAAGTTGAATGACAACCATCAGAAAATATCCCAAAACAGCAAACTGCAGTAAAAAGAGGGGGGGAAACAGCATACTAGTATTTACTCTATAGCCCATGTTTCATACACTTCTTCAATTTTAATGACTTTCTCCCCTCCACACACACATTCAAGCATCTCTTAACTCCCTTCCTATCAAGAGCTGTCCTTTACTCCTCTCACCTCTCCCATAAGGCCAGACATTACAGCTGTCCCTTCAGTTGAGAATTGGACCTAGCTCCCTTCCCTGTTAACACTGCTGCTTTAGTTGGCTAGAAAGGGGGATAACACAAAAATGCTAGGTCTGTCTTTTCCCACTGACCAAGAAGTATTTTAAGCAATTGCAGACCCTGCTTGTTCATAAAAGATAGGACCAAGTTCATTTCAAACTAATGAATTGCCACTTTAACACTAACAAGTTCTGATTCCGTTAATTCCTGTCAACTTCCCTACAGAAATGAATTTAAATTGTATGTTACAAGGGGAGACTGCCTGTTCCACTGCTGCTCCTCAATAGACTTTCTCCAAGCAGCAGAATGAAAATATACAGTAGAACCCTGCAATACCGCAATGATCGGGGTCCAAAATAATCGAACATGGTAAACGCAGGGTGCGGTATTGCAGGGTTCTACTGTAGTTCACACACCTATACCCACATTCATGTGATCCATTTATTTTTCATGTAGATGTTAACTGGCTCACCTGCTCTCTGCCCACTAAGCCACTAGTACTGGTAAACTTCTAATATCACAACCTCATAAACAGCTTCAGAAATCTAACATCTTATAAAGCACATACCATAACAAAATGTTTCTTTGCCCAAATGTGGACTTTTATCCCAAAATATTAACTTCCATGGGCTTATGAAGTCCACTATCTTACAACCTTACAGGGACTTCCCCTTTTCAACAGGACCCGGCATTTTCTTCTAGCACTGGCAGGGTCCAAAGCATTTAATTTAAAAATTAAAATATATTACGTTATGTATAATAAATACTTTAAATCTCTTTTTGAGGTTTTTATGGATCCTTCAAAGTCATGTATAGTTTGCAATCATGGTAACAAAAGGCACAAAATTTAAAGGAAAAGAAATGCAAAACAGTACCAATAAAATCTTTTAAAACGCTAAAAAATTTCTAATAGCTTCCTGCAACATGTGGCATACGCAGAGTACATGATGACATGGTATAAAAATCTTATTGGCTCATCTGGAATGATCTTCATTAATCAGTCATGGTTTTGCCACTCATGAACAGTGTAGCCAGCCGGGGTATCATGCTGACCTCCTTCGTAAAGTGCTTTGAGATTTACTGATCGAAAGCGCTATACAAGACTAGGTATTATTATTGTACAATTATGTCAACATAAAACCTTTATACCACATACAATCTATGTATTCTGTCTCTCACACATACTATACATACATTTACACATGCATAAAATTTCTTAACAAGGAATGTAAATTAGTAGCTAACACTATTTGAAGAGAATATTATGCATTATTTTACATTACAAAATATTAAAAATGTTCTTTAACTAGCCCCATCACTAGAAATGGTAGCAGAAATGCACCAAACACTAATTTTTTCAAGTGAATGATGACTGAACACTGCGCAATATATTACTTCCAAAGTACCAGAAAACCAAGAGTACTATCTGAAATGCCTTTAGGAACAAGATTGAGATCAAGAGATCATGTCCTTCCTTGTTAACATAGCTGTAATGAAACTCAGAACCTTTTAAACGGAGAAAAAAGGCAAGACATTATGGTGATATGTTATTACAGATCACTTTGAAAATGCAACCTTACAGTAGGTGTTCTCAGCTACCTGAATGCACTTTTATAAAAAATTCCTTGGAATATACATGAGACCCCAACGATAAATAAAATTCTGGCATAAGTGGGGAAATGTTTTACTATCATTCCTCAAGTATACTTTTTGTTTTGTTCCTTCTCTAGGATTTAATTACTCAATTTTGGATTGGCTATCAGCACTGTCCATCATGTCTACATAGTGCTTTCTCATCAATAGGGCTTTATACTGCACCACTGAAGTCAACGGGAAATTTGCCACTGACTTAAATGGATACAGGAACAAGTCCTTAACAAGGAAAAAAATAAAGTTCTAGAGCCCAGAATATTATGTTAGGCAGGGATTGGTTTTGGTTTTCTTTTTTAAAACAATAAACTTCTAATTGTAGAGTCTGGTTTTTCTGTTGTTTTTTTAATAACGTTTGCAGTATATGAGGTTTCTGACTTATGAATCAGAAACTCAGTTCCTTCTCCTCCAAACAATGGATAAGGTCTTCCTACGCTGGAGAGTAATCTTTGTAAAAGATGTTATTTTAAGGCAGTTGGTGCATATTTCAACATACAAAATTATAATTATTTTGTTTCCTGACTCCCCTTCACATAATATAAAAACCTCAGATACGACTACTATTTAAGTTAAGTATCCTTTAATAATCCTTTTTAAGAAACAAAAACATGCCAAACTTTTAAAATGTGAGTATGTGTAGAAATATAGGACCAAATTTTCCCATTGGAGGAAAAATTCCCACACACATTTCTGGGAGAGTTTTCAGCATTAACATGCTAGCTAGTGCCTGGCAGATTAGAGGAAAAGAGTAGAAAATATGACAGATAGTGCACTAAATTCAAAAGGAGAAAAGTGGGGGAAAAAGAATGAGAAAAGAGTATAAGAGAAGACAAGATCAGAGATAACAAGGAAAGAAAGAAAAGGAAATCAGAAGGTGAGATGGAAACAAAGGGGAAATATCCCCTATATATATCCCAGCAGGAATAACACCATTCCCCTCTCCAATTGGCTCTATGTATAAAGCATATTTGCACTGAAGTATAGTTTGGCTGCAGCTCCTGGCCACTGTCTGCAATCCACAGTGTACCTGAGTGGTTGATTAGCGATCAAGATGCGTGTCTGCCACACTGAGGCATCTATCTATACTGGTTTATTTGGGCTTTGGTATCATCCTTGTAATTACTTATTTTAGGATGAAGTCTAAAAAGGTTATTTTGGTTACACAGTGAATTTTTTTTAAATGAACACTTTCCACACATTTTTCTATATTTTTTCAGCTTCTCAATCTCTGAGAAAATGAGGTTTACAAACATCAACCTCGTCAATGTTTAAAATGTGAAGCCTCTTAGATGCTTGAATTTTTAATTCAAATACATGACCTATCCATGGGTACTACCCCATACCTGTCTTACCCATGAATGCGCCAAACACAGGATGCTGCCATTTTCTTATATTCTCCCTCCTGGAAGTAAAAAAGGAAAACGTGTTCCTATCTGTTAATTTAATTTCTCAACGAATGCATGCTCACCAGTTTTTACTAAAGGATTGTGGCCTTCCCAGAAGGTATACCGGGCCATTGTTAAACTGATCACAACCCTTGTTACTGCAAAGAAGAGCCGGAATGACTTTACTCCAAAGCTGTAAGATGTAACTTTTGTAAATATTAATTAAAATCTGATGAACTTTATAAAAAAAATAGTAAGTGAACTGGCTATGTTTTGATTCCTCTATACCAGAATTTTACTTCAACGCAACAGTGGATTGCGATTGCTTCTCCAAGAAAAGAAATAAAAGCAAAACAAAACAGAAACCCTGAGAAATTAGATACTCTTTTCTAAAACAGAGGTTTCCAAACTATGGTCCAAAAAGCACTTGCTGGTGGTCTTTAGAGAGCTCACCGATCACAAGATGCTGGTTCTTTTCTCATTTCCAGTTGCTAATTTACTTTAAAAGATGGCAAAAAATACACTTTGCTAATGTTACTTTTCTGTGTATTACATAACAATTGCTATAGTTGCTACATTGATTTTACATGATCACAAATGAAAGAGAGTGGACTGCGTGATTGTGCGCAAAAGTAGAAGTGGTCCATAAAAGAATGTTAATGTAGTCTACCAGATGAAAAATCTTGAGAACCTCTAATCCAAAGCATATTTAGATATTCCTCCATATGGAGACTAACAGTAAGACCAAGAGATAATAAAGGAAAGACAAAGGGCAGTAGAAGAAAAAACAAAATATAGTTTATATATTAATAATATTGAATTAATCTGTGAATTGTCTACTATACTACTATTGTAATATGGGTGGACAATGGAAGCATAATAAGGACTCACTGAAAGACAACCTAAAAAAATGTAATGTTGACATAGATACTTGGGAGACACTTGCCCAGGACTGCTTAAAATGGAGTGAAGTCCTACGTGATGGTCCCCTACATTTTGAACTTGCTCACCGACTAGCCGAAGAGG
This sequence comes from Sternotherus odoratus, assembly GCA_032164245.1. Lineage (NCBI taxonomy): Eukaryota > Metazoa > Chordata > Testudines > Kinosternidae > Sternotherus > Sternotherus odoratus. Next base: position 181,283,356 of record JAVMKO010000001.1, read on the forward strand.
ACAAGCAGCGCAGGAGGAAGGAGAGACTGTCTCCAGTCATGGTCAATAGCCTCCAGCTGAGCCTGAAAACATCTGTCCTCATTGTAATAGAACATGTCGTTCAAGGATTGACCTTATTAGCCATCTGAGGACTCATAACTCCCATTGAAGATGATCATACTCGGTAACAAATGATTGCTCATCATCATACTACTACAGCATTTGCCTTCCACCAAACATTAAAACTAAAATGAAAAATGTATATGAACAAATTGCACAACTATGTCAAAATGTGTCTCTGGGAAGACCAAATGGTAGAACCTTCTTACACTTCTCTACTTCAAAATTTTTTAAATTGGGCACAATTCAGGTGCCATACTTTTGCACGTACATACTCATCAATAAATACCACATCAACCCAGCCACTGAATCAAAAAAAAGAACTCCACATTTACATCAATTTCACTAAAATAAGAATCTGGCCCTAAGTCTCTGGAGTCAGCCTGGAACAAAAAGAATAACGAGTTCTCTCCTTACATTGCCAAAAATTCTCACTATCACAGGTAACAGACAGAATACTTAGGCTAAGTTGTTTGCCAGCTTCTAGAATAACCTTTTTCATTAAGGAAACATTAAACTAGGCAAGTTGTTGCATTCTTCCATAATGTTTATACTCAGTTAGGTTCCTAAACTGGCTGTATTTCCCAAACTGACCTTTCACGCCATCTGAACATTTACACTGTTTATTGGTATTGCAACTGAAAGTCCAGACTTTCTCTTCACTGAAGTAGCAATTTTACTTCCTGATGTAGTCTAGTATCTTATGCCCTCTTTCTTTTCCACACAGAACACTGTTATGATGGTGTCCAACACAATCCCAGGCCAGCCTGACATTTCTTTAATGGTAAAATGACAATGCGAACTTCCTACAATCCCAAGAAACAAATCTATCATAGATAAATTTCCCAGGACTCAAAGACTGATATCTGTCATTCTCGGTGGGCTCTGCAGCAAAGTAGCCCCAATTTCCATAATTTGGCTCCTGTCTACCCAGCACAGTAAAAACTAAGCTCTTGAATATTACTCTTACCAATGTATCTTAATGTCTTCCACCTTATGATCAACGTGTAGTGATCTCATAAACCTTCTTGCCCAGGACAGTTATGCACAGTACCATTATAATGGTTAGATAGGGTCTGACAGAAAATGTTACTTCTTTGAGTGGAAAAACTATTATTATGTCTTGCACCTTTAAGAATCTCCTCAAGAGAAAATCGCTCTCTACTCCCAGGTTGATGAAGACAGCCTGTAAAACAAAAACATTTTTATATCTGCCACAAAACCATGATTCAATACTGAAGTCATATGGATTATGGTTCTGTTGACTAGGTCCTTTACTCTTTATTTTATAAAAATAACATCCAGGGGGTGGGAGGAGGGGAGAATGTTCCCCTTCTAAACCTAAGTAATTATACATTCACTGTTACCATGTTTGTGAATACGCTTGTCTGAAAAGTCCTGCACTGAAAATGTTGGTCCTGGTACATGAATCAAATATTTCTTACTCTAGGCCTGGTTAGGATGTGGACGTAATGTGCCTGCTATATCTGTTGACCTCATATAATTTTCTAGATTTGCAGAAATACTGGACCAATACACAGTTTCCTAGGTTAGCCTTCATCTCTTCAGATTTCCCATATTGATTATTTATTTTACCATTCTTATTGCACAAAATATACTGAGAACATCCAGCATAGCTTTTCTTCTGATGAAGCTGTTTCTATTGCCTCTGTTCGGCAACAAAAGCTAATTGCGTGTCTCCTGCTTTGATGAACTGGGTAAAATGAGAAATGTAGAAATCTTAATTTCAGTTGAATGTTCAGCTCTAAGGTACTGTTCTCCCTGATAAATGCCAACTTCTTTCTGTCTATGGCCATTTTTTAACATTTTACTAAACTGCTACATTTCCACATAGGGAGAAATGTCTTTCCTAATTATAATTTCAGTCTATGGCTAGAGGAGTTGGGTTGGTGTGTCTGTCCATAATCTGCCCCCTTTTTGGCCAAGATATAGCAAGGATACTCCTTAAATGACTTTTTCTGGCATGGATAAAAGGAAACGTGTGATTTATCAAAACTCTTGGAATCCTTTCCAATGCTGCATAATAGCTGGCAATGGTTTTCATTCTCTGCTTAGGGATCCAAAGGCAGAGCTGAGATAGGTATAAATAGCCAAAAACTAGATCAGAACAAACAACTGAGTTTCTGAGGGCAATCAAAGAGAGTATCTACACAAAAAGAGGTCATCAACTAGTGGTAAGAGGCATTATCTTGGAAATGGAGTGCATATCAAGGAAATCAAGGCAGTCTCATATACATGCTAGATTCCATTTGTAATGGGAAGAAGAGGATTCAAACAGTAGATAAATTTGCTGGAGGAAAGTCTCGCAGAATGGAGATCACCAAGACAGGTACCATCAGAAAAGAAAGAGCTGCTCAATCTATAAATGAGAAAAGAGGAAGAAAGAATAAGAAAAGCATTTGTGGGGCCATTCAATTTCTAGACACACATTCAACCATTCTCACCTGAGCAACAGCTAAACCAATCTTGAAAAATGAGATGATGATGATGATCGGATTAAAATGAAGTCAGGTACAAAGAGTAGCCTATCCAGCAAAGGGAAAACAATTAAAGGGAACCAACAGACAGAAAGAAGGTGGCAAGTGATCTTATCTACGAATTCCAGTGAAGAATATGAGACAGGTAACTAGTGACCCATATAAAATGAACAGAGTAATATTCTGCCTCTCAAGTGACAGAGCATAATTCGAAAAGGCAAAATTATTTTGAAGGAAACAAGCAAATGTCCATGTATTGTAGTATACATGGAAACCGACAGCATTTAGATACTATAAATGCAGGTACCTTAGATTAAAGTCTACCTTGCAAAATTCTACTCATCCATTTGCCCAGGATGAGTAATTTAGATAAAGGTAACTGAAAAAAGATAGAATCAAGGACAATTTCAGGGACTTGGTGGAAAAAAATCAAAGGTGAGATTGATGGTTCTGATCTTCTCTGAGAGCTATCTGGTACCAAGCGCAACTGAAAAAGGGAGAAGATTGAGCCTCAAGATCAAGAAAGACATACACTGCAGATGTAAAGAGGAGGGCTTTGATTTTAAAGATCATTTGACTTTTTTTCCTATAATGAAGTGACTATTCAGATTAGAAAAGGGAGTACTAGCCTCCTGACTTCTAAACCAATAAAACTTGTTAGGCAGGCTTTAAATACAGTAGAAGGTAATGGAAGAAATTTTCATTTAACTCAAATTCTACAGTTTAAATTCAAAATATAAAGGAAAACAACGGATACATTTTGCAACAAAAGGTGAATATAAAATATTAAATTTACTTAAGTACCTGAGCTAGAAGTGCCAAATATATTACAAAAATATTTAAACACACATTGGCACTTAATAGCAATGAAAGTAAAGAATCAAGTCAGTGAAGGAATCACTGAATCTACTTCCTACCAAATGAAATAATTGACTGAGAATAAAAAATCTTGGTTCTGTTAAACATGATGAGGTTCTCTCATATTTTCAGTCAATTACTCTCTACAGTTAAGTACAAAAAGATGTTTTCTAAGTTAGGGACAATTAAGTTGATCTCCATATTAATTTAAAACACAGCTACACAAGGGTATTCGACAATAGGAAGTCAAATGTTAGTGTATTAAATCAAGTGATCATGGAGACAAGGAGAAGAAATATTCAAATATATGAGTGCAGAAGATATTTTAGTTAAGCCAAAACAAACTACAATTCCATTAAAAAAATAAATATTCAAAGAACATTCAGACAATTAAGAACTAGTCAAAGAACCTGTACTGGAAATGAAGGAAGAATCAATATATGAAGTCAGTTAAGTTCCATTATTTGAGTAATTAAACTCTAGACAAAACAAATAATCCTGCAAGGATCAATGTAAATGGGCGACATGATACAAAATGTCTGTTCTATTTCAATAATTCTATGACAAAAACCTATTTAATATCTTTCATAAATCATATAGGACCCAAGAATGTTAATCAGATTACACCATTAAAATCAGTGTTAGCTTGAGCAAAGGGTTATTTCCCACAGGAAAATTAACTTTACGATTTGGTGTCCCTCTTTCCCTCCTCACCCCACACACTGTTTCAATATCGCAATTCTAACAGACCATTCTACTGGTACAAAGGGGCTTAAAAAAATTCAGAACCAAAATCTTGAGTTCAAGGTAGCTTCCCAATTATGTGTAATAGCGGCTGTCCTTTTTGCTAACTGTGTATTTTCACATGTTCAGTTTATTCAACAGAAAAAACATATTCTAACAGAAAAGGAAAAAGTGATTCCTACCTGTGTTTATATATCTAAAAGGGGAGCTTAGCAAAAACATTAAAGATAATATTTCAGATGCAAGACATTTTTCAAACTGCATAAAAATAGAACGGTTGCAAGAGGGACAGCCACAGACTTATTTGAAATCATTCTTTTGTTTCTTAGTGATTTTGCAACATACACATTTGTATAAATGTATATGCTAAGCAATGCTAGGTTTATTTCCTATAGTTGATATTAAGTAAATGGCATTTTACACCTTTGTTACAGAAAGTATTCATATAAAATATTATTATGTAAATACACAAGTACTTTATTTTAAAAGGCTTATTTTAATAATCAGATAGCTTGAAAAATTACTTTATTTATGAAGCTAATCTAGATAAACCACCTCAGCAGGAACACAATTATAACTGAAAAATATGCATGCATATTTATGAGACCTTGTTTTTATAAACATTTCAGAAAACTCTCTCTGGCATTATTTAAAAGGAACAAAAATTTCCAAACAGCACCCCAGTCAATGCCATTCACGCTATCTTTTACTGCTTTCCCCATAAACTTACAGGAAATCATAAGGTAATCTTCACAGTTGCCCTTATCATCTTGGTGCTGCACAGGGATTCCATTGGCATCAATCACTGCTTCTGAGGCACAGTCTGCTACCAACACTTCTTCAGAAACTACATCTTCTCCCAGACTATCGGTGACAATTTCTGCTTCTACAACATTATCATGAACCACATGTTCCACATGCCCAACTTCAGGTACATGCATCGATTCACTTGCCAGTACATGTTCTGGTATAGACAACGCTGCTGCTGTTATGTCAGAAGTTAAAACATCATCTGGAACAGTGCAGTGTGCTAAAGAAACCTCATCAGCTACCTCTGTGTCCAGCACTTGCTCAGGAATAATGACAGTTTCAGAGACATCTGCATCCTCCATGATATCCGAGCACTGAACATCCTCAATAACAACATCCTCAATGACATCTTGGATGACTACAGAATCTGGATCGTCAGGAACAAAGTTATGCACAGTTATGTCTGAGTCCACCACATCTGAAACAAATACTGTTTCTTGCACTTCCACAACAATCTGATCTCCGTCCATATGTGCTGCATCAGACCCTGAAAAATATAATTAAACCAGTGTTTAGAACATCCACAATAATTCATCCACAGGAACATGGCTGATATTTATCAGCTGTAAATTATTACACTTTGTCTTCAGCGTATAAACAACATATCTATCTACCACAAGCATTCTGGTATCTTTGTCCATACCTATTTATAGAGATTTAGGATAGTTGAAAAAGCACTAGAAAACTGTTACTTTCTTATTAGCCACTGGCATTTGACAAATTAACATAGACCAGGTTTTGTAGAATTCATCTAAGAAACCATAATTTTTTTTATGAATAAGGTCAGCCATTTTTGAACCTCTGCCACTACGTCCAAACACTTCTCCTTTTAGAGTACCAGTAGCCAGTACATTTTAGTTACATTGTTCTGACCTAAAAAATAAAACCATAGTACAGCATTCAATCCAAAAATAATAAAACAGTCCAGCACCATTCAGTAACAACAACTGACTGTTTATAATCTATTTTATGTTTAACATGAAGGGCCTTATATGCTTTATCTCCTGTCAGACCTGTTGGGTCAAAAAACGAATTTGGCTCATGTGGCTGCAGTTCAAGTCCATCTTCATCCATGGCCTTCAATTCTCATCAGTCACAGTGCCTAAGAAAAAGGAAGAAGAGAAAGGTTACATGCCCAGTAACTGTAGTTCTCCAAGAGTTCCCTATGGATATCTCTCACTCATTCAAGAGATGAAATCCTAGCCCCATTGAGGTCAAAAGCAAAATGCCTCTTGACTTCGGTATGGCCAAGATTTCACTCAAAGTGTCTATGTGGTTCCTAAATCTCTTTGAGACTCACAAAAGCATCTCATGTGACTGAACATTCAGGCCTTGAACAAACAGTAGCTGACCCTAAACACCTCAATTCATTTTTCCTGAACCTCATATTTCAAGGAGGTATAGAAAACTCTGAGGAGAAGGGCAGAGAAAGTGAATACATGCAGATATTCCCCCAAAAGGGAAACCTCTGCAAATTTCCACTCATAAGAGACTGGTAAGCAGTACAACTCAGATGGATGATGGGGCTGAGGAGTTCTCAAATTAATCACGACTACAAAATTACTCAAGGTGAGTAAAGATAGATGTCTAATAGAATCAGAAACAGCCACTGCTCTGGGGTCCCTTATGTTCACAGCCTTTAGCCATCAGAAAGGAACTAAGGTAGCTAGGATTTGCATCTCATATCTTCCTCGGGGTCCCAAATCGTCATTGCCACAAGGTTCCAGACCCCCATATCACAGGCACTTCGAATCTCATGAGATTATGCAGAGGCTCCCTGGAGAAGCATCACCCATTTGCTTTTAGACTAAAATACCATCTTGTGTCAAACATTATCAAACTTAGAAGTCTATCAAACTCTCTATAGTTTGATATAGCATCAAAACTTCTTTGATTAATAGTAACTATAGATCTTAAATCACCCTATCCCCCCAAAAAATCTAAATACAGTAGACTCTCGATTATTCAGGATGATAGGGAAAAAAATAATTCTGGTTAATAAAATCCCGGATAATCACCATCCATAGGAAATATGGGGAGAGGGGGTTGGTTCACCAGTCACCCTGTGCTGGGGGGAGGGAGTGTTGGTTCACTGGTTGCCCTGTGGCCCGGTGGGGTTTTTTTGTGTGTGTGCTTGGGGCAACAGCAAAGCCAGAGCCAGCCCTACGAGTTGCGCATATTATTATTTTTTTGACATCCTGGTTAATCCACATTCTGGTTAATCCAATCCTGGATAATCGAGAGTCTACTGTACTAAAAGATGAAGAAATTCTCATCACAATTTACCACTCTAGCCTTAACTCTGCCGCTTGCATATATACTTTAGAATTAGGGTTGAGCAAACCAGTCTGGCCAAAATAAGAACCAGTACAAACCTTTACTAGTCCCTTGAACTTAATCCAAACTAGGGGTATTTGGTGTGTAAGACCTGGGAGAGGCCATAGGATCTCCTTGAAGACTTCTTCCAATAGGAAGAATTATGTCAGTAGGTGGAAGGCATGTGATTTTCCTCAGTCCAAACACTTTTGCCAATAATGGGCAGGAAACCCCCCCCCCCCCCATCACCTTAATGCCTTATTGCAATGCACGAGCCCAATATAAAGAGTTAAGATTTTTGTGGAAACCTTAACTGAAGACTTTAACAATTTGTTTTCATTCTCCACCTTTCCTTTATATTAATTGCATTTTTGCATGGGGGAATTTCTTTATTTGAAAAATAAATCAAGTAAATACCAAAAATCCAAACATTCCCAAACACACACACACATCCAGCCAGAAGCAACCTAATCCTCTGCTACTCCCAGCTAACAAATCCTCCTGCTGAGAAAAATAATGTAAACAAGGGGGGGGGGGCGAATATCCAAAAATTAAACTATGAGAACAGCAGCTGCAGTCTGAGGTAAAAATTATATATTTTTTCATGGACTCCTTTGTTACTTGGAAAAGTCCAACTGAACAACCCTAGATTTTGAAAAGGGATCTGCACTGACAGATTGTTGGGATCAATCACGTCACTTTGAATGTTAAGATATTATGTCAATGGCACTCTGCACTGATGAAAGGGTCTGCCCAAGCAGATCCCTCCACAGACCTAGGACCCCAAATACTCATTAGGAAGAAATTTTTTTAGCTTTGGATCTGGGAAAGATCACAGATTTGTCAAATTTTGTTATCATAGAAAAGCAAGAACTCTAGCACCCCAGATATTCCAAGATAATCATTTATCCAAATATTACTCACCAGTCCCAAATCTGTTCAGCTTCAGTAATTAAACAAGTTCAGGTCTATTAAGAATTTCTTTCCTATAACAGTATGTTTTCCTGTGGTGCCTTTTTATTGTTACTTCTTTCCTTCTCTTTTTCTCCACCCATTTGGATCTCTTGATCTTTCCCTACATTATGTGCTCTACTGTCTTACCTATATTTTTTCATTCTACACACCGAGTCAGTTGTTTCTAACTTACCCTCTCTAACACACCCCTTTATGCATCCCCCTCATTCATGCACACACACAGCAGGACTTGCAAATTTATTAGATACCTAGTAGGAAGAACTAAACCTGCTAGCCAAAAGCCGACAAAAAAAGATGGAGAGACCTGCTTTGTCCGCAAGCAATGCCAAGTAGAAGTACTATTTCTGGACCCTACACTTAATGGCTCCATCTTTTCATACATTTTAACCTTTGATAAGTTAGAGTCTGATGACTTTGAAGCGCCAATTCCCACTGGCTGCTGGAAGGAGCATTCACACTCTCAATTCCACCATGGCCTCTTTGCTCCTGTCATGGATGTTAACCATTTGTTACACTATCCTTCCCTCAAATTTCTGGCTACAGCGCAGGGAGGTCTCCATTAGTCAGCTTCTACTTTTGGGTCCTAAGAATAACTCCATTGCTTTTCTCTACTACTGTTCTAAGTTCCAAAAGAGTGAAATTGACCTGATTCTCATAATTATTCAAGGCTGCCCACAGATTCTGAGTAGTAGCAGTAAAAACTGACAAGTCTCTGGTCAGTTCTCATCCTATTGCAACTTAGTAAAGATACTGTACTAACAACAGAGGTGCTAGAGCTGTCCATCTACAAATTCAGGAAGACAGCACTGTATTTGTTTTCACTCTGCTCATGCTGAACCATTGAGATCAGAAATCCTGCAAAGGAAACTCTTACATTCGGCAAATGTTGATTTGTCATCCGAGAAAGCTTTCCAAGCAAGTGGATTTTTACTGGGGTGAATCAAGGATAGACTTTTTACCACTTGTAACTTGTATAACATAGAAGTTTTATGATTTATTTTTTTAAAAACTAGCCTCTACTGGAATAAATAAGATTTGCCTTAATACACTCTAAAACCCCAATCCTACAACTAGATCCATGCAGAGACCTCTGCACTCATATGGAACCCAAATGGCTTCAAAGAGCCTCTTTGCAGGTATACACATCCGCCTCCTCAGTCAGAGCCAACTGAAGGATCAGGGACTAACTCACTTTCATGGAGCTTTAGAATAAATATTATGTAGTTTAGTCTGTAAAGCTAAATTATAAAGATAGCGCTAACTGGATGCTTATTATATCTGCTTATATAAGCAATATAGTAAACCCTCGATTTAACGGACCTCGATTTAACGGACTTCGGATGCAACGGACAAAATTTCTGAGCAAGTCTGATGCATTCCTGATCCATTTCTGGAGGGCTGGCTACCGGCTCCCAGCTGCCGCCCGGGTCACGGCAGCGGGCGGGCTGGCTGCCGGCTCCTGCCCGGGTCACAGCAGCAGGAGGGTTGGCTGCCGGGTCCCGCCCGCGGGTGGGCTGGCTGACGGTTCCCAGCTGCCGCCCAGGTCCCGGCAGCAGGCGGGCTGCAGAGCTGCCGCCCTGACCCTGTGGCGGGCGGCCTGCTGCTCCGACAGCTCGTTTTTGTTTTTTTATTAAATAACGGACTTTTGGATTTAACGGACACCCCCTCGCCTGAATTAGTCCGTTAAATGGAGGTTTTACTGTATAACTTTATTTGGACAAATGAAAAATCAAGGCAAATTTCTGATGTGAGGACAGGTAAGAAGATATATTTGGAATACAAATGATATTAAAATGCTAGCAATTCAATAAATAAACCTACAAAAGAAAATGCTTCATTTCCCAAGATGTTATTTACATCTTTCCCCATAACTCCTACCTTAAATACAATCATTCAAGAAAGCAATGAATGGAGAAAGAACATGTGCAAGAGAGAATGACATTATAAGATGCCATTGAAACACGCAAATTCCATTACCCAACCTCCTTCCAAAAGAAGCGAGAGGGGGAAGACTAAGGCCTGATGTACACTAGAAATTAAGTCAGCATAACTACAATGCTCAGGAGTGTGAAAAATTTACATGCCTGAGCAGCGTAGTTAAACTGACCTTAAGATCATATGTAAAATTCTTCCGTCAACTTACCTACTCTCTCTCAGGGAGGTGATAGCCTATGTGGATAGGAGACTATGCCCTCTCAGCATAGGTAGTGTCTACACTGAAGCACTATAGTGGTGCAGCTGCAGGGGTGCCACTAGTGTTTTAAGTGTAGACAAACACTAAAGTACGGCAAAATTATTTCTCCATCCTTACGGAGGAGAGTAACACACAAAAATCCTTCACCTCCCTCCATTCCCATAAAAATATCAATATACATAGGAAAATCTCCCTCATCCCTGTACAGAATTATTTAAAAGCACACTTCCACTTGTGAAGAACAATCAGCTAAATTCCCATTCTCCCGTCCCCAGTGAAAGATCCCCATCTACATCAAAAGTATAACTGAGTCAGGAGAACCAATTACAAGATTTTCCCTGATCTGATCACATCACAGTTTTAAAAGTAGTGTAGTAAATGTAGTGTAGATGGGATCTAATTGTGCCCCCAGCATTGGGTAAAAGCCCTGAGAAGTCCAATGCCTAAGCCAACAAGCAACTTATGAAACCAGTTCCCCTGCCTGACTTGATCATTGAGAATGTAAGTAACCCACACGCACAAAGGAAGAATCATGTTCAAAATTACATCTTTATAAAGCAAGGGTTCAACTTCATAAATAATCATTAAATATGTTCCAAATATGATTAGCTGCTTGTTTCTTTTTCTGCGTCCCTCTCAGTTTGGGGCAGCAAAATCAGCATAGTTTCCCTGTGGCCTACAGCCAAGCTTCAAACTCATTTCGGTCTCATGCACTAATTCAGCGCTGGATGTTGGATTTGCAGACGCTGGCCAAAAGGAGGTTTCCTTTGGATTAAGACAAGAGGGTCACGAGCGTGTTTTGGGTCAGACGGTGTTTGTGCCGATTTTAAAGCCTAAATCGGGGAAACACTTAGCCCCGGGGATCTCTTTGAAACTCTTCAGTGACGGGGGCTCTACAGCCGAGACTGGGGGAGAACTCACTGCCCCCCCTAGGCAGCCAGCCAGCCATGCTTCCCGGTGAGGGGAGCCTTCCCCGGGCTCCCCCTCGCCGCCCCCTGGCTGCGCAGAGAGCGGTGCGGGGGGGACCCCGCTCGGGGCTGGCGAGCAGGCGGCGTGGCCGCGCTCCAGGCACCGCCAGAGGGGAGGGGGGTGTGTGTCGGTCTGCAGAGCGGCGCGCCCTGCCCTGCCCCCTCCCGAGGCTGGTGGCGGCAGGGCGGGCAGGCGGGCGCCCTCCTCTCTCCGCAGTGCGGGGCCCATTGCTGGCGGCCCTGGCGCTGCAGCGGCCCGGGAAGCCGCCGGGGGCGGACGCCGCCAGCTCCTGTCACGCAGCCCTGCGGCGAGGGGGGGAGGTAGCGGCCGAGGAGCGGGGCTGGGGCCGCCCTCGCTGGCCCGGCCCGCACGGGGGGAAGCCCGGCTGCTGGGACGAGCGATTAATTCAAGATGGCGGCCGGCGCCCTGCCCCCGCCTCTCGCAGCCTCTGTGCCCCGCCGCCATCTTGTCTCCTCCTCCACAGGCTCCGCGAGCCCCCCTCGGCCCAGCTCGGGGCCTGGTCCCGCCACCCTCCCCGGCCCGGCCCGGCCCAGACCCCGCTCCCCACGCGGCCCGGCCCCGGCTGCGCCGCACCCAGTCGCGCCGCGAGAGCCCGGCTCGCGGCCCTGCGGCCCGCTCCCGCCGGAGTCCTGGCGCGGCCTAGCTGCGGCCTCCTCCGGGCCTGCACTGCGGCGCCGCGCCGCGGCCTGGTGCGGGCACGGGGAGGAGAAGGCCCGGCCCGCGCTGCTTACCGTGCGGGGTGGCGGGCGGCGGCGCTGGGCTCGGGGCGGCCTCTCGCAGCGCGACTGGGCCGAGCTCGGCGGCGGTGGCTGCGGCGGGGCGGGCGGGAGGGGAGGGAGGGGCCGAGCTCGGAGCTGAGTGGAAGCGGCCAAGCTCCCCGGGCCGGGCCCGCCGTCAGCACGTCACGTCACTGCCCGAGAGAGACCCAGGAAAATGCGGAAGGGAGACGCCGCCGCCGCTGCCTGCGCCGCTCCTCAGGCCAAGCGCCCGGGGCCGCGGGCAGCGGAGCGAGCCCGGGACTCGGCGGCGCCGTTGCCGGGGAAGGACGAACAGGAGGGCGGCGGCCTCGGCTCCTCCTGCTGCCGCCTCCTCCGCTCCAGCTCGGCCGTAAAATTCCGCTCGGGGCTCAGAGCCGCTCAGCGCGGCCCGGGGAGAGGGGAGCTGCTGGCGGCCCGGGCCCCCCGCCTGGCGGGGCCTTGGCGCCCCCACTCCAGTCTGGGGCATTGGCCCATGGGGCTGGGCTGGCTCCCCCGTCTCCCAAAATATAGTTATCAGCCCATCCTGGGACCCCCCGCCGCTTTTGGGGGAAATTAAAGGGTTGGGTGGTTTGGGTTTTTTTAATTTGGTTATTTGTTACTATTTGGGGGGTTCTGTATTTTTTGCCTATATTTTTTTTTTGGGGGGGGGAGGGAATCGGATTGAGTAGCGGAGCGCGGGAGGCGGGGGGTTGGCCCGGGATAATTCCAAGCGAGCCCTACTGGAAAACCAATCGATCCGTTCACTTGTCCAATGGGATTGGTGTTTTCTGGTGTCTTGTAAAGCACTGAAAGCGAACCCCGATCTTTACATATTGAAAGTGGCTTGCAAAGGTAGTAGTAGAATACACAGGGTATGGGTCCTGTAGCCTCCTGTTGAGAACTAATAGAGGTGGTGGTTTCCTATATAAGAACAGCAGGGAAACAAATCTAAAAACACTATTATTGTGTACATTTGCATCAACTTGTATGGGGAGGAAAATGTCAACACTCTCACAGCCAAAACGAGTTAACCGTCATTTTGAGTACTGCCAATTTTAAAGTTTTACAATTATATTTATTAAAACACTGTTCTATTTAAAATGCACTGTTGCTGTGTCAAAGGTGAGTAAGCAAAGACCCAACCTTGTAAATATTTACCCATATGAATAACTTTGGGTACCTTTACACTGCAAAAAAAAAGAACTGGGATAGCAAGTCTCAAAGCCTGGTCCACTGACTTGGGGGCTACAGAGTTAAAAACAGCAATGTAGACCTTCAGGACAGTCCAGACTCTGAGACCGACTACCCTGATTTTTCAGATAACCTAGGCTCCCGCAAGCCCAAATGTCTATATTGTCATTTTTGTCTTATAGTGCTAGCCCTGCGAGTTCGTTTTTTAACCCAGGCTCCGAAATTCCCTGCCACGAGTCTTGTTTGTAGTGTAGATATACTGTAGGCCCACAGAACTCAGTGGGAGTATTCACCTGTATCAGGGATCAGTAACTTTTGGCCTGCAGTCCAGTGGGGTAAGGCCCCTGGCAGGCCGGACCGGTTTGCTTACCTGCTGCATCCTCAAATTCGGCCTATCACAGTACCCACTGGCTGCGCTTCGCTGTCTCAGGCTAATGGAGGCTGAAGGAAGCGGCGGCCAGTACATCCCTCAGCCTGCACCACTTCCTGCAGCCCCCATTGGCCTGGAGCAACAAACTGCGCCAGTGGGAGCTGCAACTGGCCATACCTGCAGCCGTGGGCTTACCCTGGCCAGGCCAAAGGTTGTTGATCCCTGAAATACACAATGAAACGAGAAGAACTGCACAAAGGAAGTGTATGTAGCTACTGGCTTATGGGGTGACTGCTTGAAAATGGACCATGCATTAAAGTAAAGGAACTGGTAGCTCAATCACACAAATAGATTTGTCCGTTATAGTAATCAAGTACTACAAATGCTACTTTTAACAATCGTAGTTAAAAATTTCAAACAAGTGACATGTTTAAGATGGTGGTGATGCAAGTGATACAAATTAGTAAATACCAGAGACATTAGGCAGTATGCTTGCCAGAAAAGAGACAGAATTGATGCTGTCCTTAACTTTGATATTTTGGGGGTTTTCCATTTTGTCGCAATTTAACTTCATGTACTAGTCTTTTACATATCAACATGCAAGCTTCAAAAACACAGTTTAAACAACACTTGCAAATTAATTTCTCACTTTAGTATACAGTGGATATGTACTTTGAACGCCGTAAGATCCAAATGTGTGAAAGTCGCAAGGAAAAAAATGGAGGCGAAAGCACAATACTTCACAGAAATAATTCCTTTAAATTGCATTAAGGTACCAATTCTACTTGTTGCATGTAGCTGGACTGCTGCACCTGGTTACAATAAATTGTTGTACTGGGGCCTAAGCTAATTGTTTTATTTTGTCAATAAGTGCTGAAGGATAATGTGTCCATGTAAGCTAACCCTGTTTTCCACATAGTTAAATATTGCTGAGATGGCAGAGGTCAGAATACCAAGACAATTTTTGAAAGAGGTGATCGTAGATTTACTAATCTGCCACTAAGTGTATTTGGTATTGCTGTACTTTAAATCAGTAACCGATTGTTAACTGGACCGTCCACTAAAGCAACTCCCTCTAAAATGAGCCACACACAATAACGCTGGTCAAAAAATGCCTTCTGAAAAAAAATGACACAAAGTGGGGAAAATTTGCAAACTTTTTCATTTTTTTCCCCATTTTCTTACAGACTAATATATGTAACTCTAGTATCAAAATCTTTAGAAAAATGAACAGAACATATGACCACCCCCTTTGCCCAGTGTTTTAAGTTCTAAAGTCTGCAGTCTAATGAGGATATTTAAGTTGCCGTACCATGCACCATTTCCACTTAAGTGTCCAAAATGCAGATCGGGGCTATACCCTCACAGAGACAGAAGGCACAGATGATTGAGCCATGGCAGGACACACCAAGAGAGCCACCTAGCCTTACTCTGGATACATGAGTGCCATGCAGAACCCTGAATGCTAGAAGTGTGGAGGGAACCTGAACCCAGGTCCCTGTTCACCTGTGGGTATTTTCCTGTGACCCTTTTGCTGCATTTATTCCACAGGCCATGGAGAAATTGGTTGTTTTGAAATAAGCCCCTTTCGCCTTCCTGAACTTTCTCACAGAAATGAAAAGAAACCAAGTGAAAGCCAACACTGGCACTGTAACACCCCTTCCCCGTTACAAAACACTAACCACCACCACCCCCCCCCCCCCGTTACAGAACACTGGCACTGTAACCCTCCCCCCCCTTACAAAACACTAACTCCCCCCCCCCCGTTACAGAACACTGGCACTGTAACCCTCCCCCCCCTTACAGAACACTGGCACTAGCTGCTATCCAGCAACCCACTAACAGCAGCAGCAGCTTGTTTCCTGCAGAGGAACTGCCACCTCCCTCCCTCTGGAGCTCTTCCGCTGGGGTTGGGGTTCGCCCTAACTGTCATCACCAACTACCATGGAACCTTCTGATTCCAGAAATCTATTCCTGTGTTTTCCACAGGAATGGAAATTGCGGGGGGCATGTTGGAATATTTGGGGGGCGGGGGGTTGAGGACGGATGAGGGCCGAGACCATGAGGGCAAAGGTGGGCTGTATGGCACCATAGTAAAAACTGAAGAATGTTTCATGAGCATTTTATTAGAATTAGCTCATGTTTTTAAGTCATCACAAAAATTTAAGTTGGCTACTCAAGCCTATTATGAAGCACTACATCTACATCTGTGTTGGTTTCTTCTTGTAATTTTGCACTCTTTGGCGTCTTGTTGTGTGTCCGTTACTTCCAGTCCATCATGGTATACCCATGATCAGGCAGAAGGCGATGCCTTTCAGAACACAAAATTCTATTCAATGAAGAAAAAATATGCTCAACTGTGGCTGTTGTGACTGGGAGTAGCAAGAGATTAATTCCTACTTTCATCCCAGGAAATATAGCACAAAGATTGAGTCGAACCACTAGTGATGATAAAGAAGTTCAAGTTAAATCTTCATTTGTTCATCATATGATATTCCACTCTGTGGTCAAAATTCTCTATTCAGTCCTGATCACAAAGCAGCCCCATTGCTGGCAGTGCCTCACTGCACTCAACTGTAGGTGTTTTATATGACAGGAATCTGTAAAAATTACATGGAGGTTGAGTAGAATCCAGAAATCTCTATTGTAAATTTGTAAGCATCAAGTCTGTGTACTTTTGCAGCTGGTTTAACAAATACTTCTTGTCCTCTTCTCTATGGTTATGGAGTCAATATAAATACCTTCATTAGTCAACTTCTGGACGGAAGTCTTTGCTTCTTCCAGTACATTTTCAATTGATGTCTCTGATTGATCCAAGGATAGCTTCTATTGCTGGACAAAGATTTACTACTGTTGTAGTAAATGCCTGGATGACGTTGTTTAATGACCCAAGTGATTTCAACAGTAGACTTCCAAGAGAAAGAATGGTGATAGTCTTCTCTAAACTTAGTAACAAAAGCCTCACTATTTAGATCTGTCCTATCTTGGTGGATACTTTAAAAAGACAGTAATAATGGTTGCAGTAATTTTAAGACAATTGCCAAGAATCACTCATGAGAAAGCCAGCAGGTTTTCCCAAGTTGGACTCATTGGAACTTCAATCCCAGTGTATCTTCTATTTGTTTCCAAAATGTTCTGTCCTTTTGAACTCTTGCTGAAAAAAAAAAAAAGAGTACAGTAGATTCTCGATTATCCAGGATGATAGGGAAAAAATTAATCCTGGTTAATAAAATCCCCGATAATCACCATCCATAGGAAATATGGGGAGGAGGGTTGGTTCGCCAGCCACCCTGCACTGTGGGAAGGGGATGTTGGTTCACTGGCTGCCTTGTGACCTGGTAGGGTTTTTTGTGTGTGTGTGCTCGGGGTGGCAACAAAGCCAGAGCCAGCCCTGCTAGTTACGCATACATTTTTTTACATCCTGGTTAATCCATAACCTGGTTAACCCAATCCTGGATAATCGAGAGTCTAGTGTATTAAAAAGCCATTACATTTGTGGCTTTTTAATGTCTTTGAAGATTCTGAAGCTTGTACTAATGCTGGCTGGAGTAGATGGACTCTATTGTGTGTAAAGGAGAGATTAGGGTTACATTTTTTTCTCTGAGCAAAGTTTGTACTCCACTCTGTCTTCCAGAGAAGTTTGTAGCTCCATCAAATGCACATGCAACCATCTGTTGGGTTCAGTTTACAAGCATTTAACTCATCTAAGATGTCACAGATGCATCTGATGTGTCTTCTATAACCTGAAATCTAGAATACGTCTACGGGCCTACCGTAGACATCAAGATAACATACACAGTGACTTAATACTCGATGCCTGTTTGCATTGGTGCATTCAATATGGTAAGAGAGTTCATCACTTTTTCAACTCCTGAGTCTTTCACTGTTGCACCACGTTTCAAGAGAATCAGCTGAGTTTTTTTGCAAAAAAATAGCGAGCATTTGCAGTCTTGTTCGGAACCAGTGTCCAACTTCAGGCTTAACAAGTGACAATGCACTTAACATAGGCCTATAGTTTGTAGTGTGTGGTATCTCTTGCTTAAATAGAAAGTATGATGCAATAGCCATGTTGGTTCACATAAACTGAGTTGTGTCTCCAGCATTCTTAACAGCCTCATGAAGTTCTTCTAAAATTGGCTTTGACAGTGACTGGCTTATAAGGCTTTCTGCATGTTGATGCAGTCCAGAAGCATGGCATTTTGTAGCCTTTTCATATAGGTTGTCATTATCGGCTTAGTTCAGGGATCAGCAATGTTGGCACGCAGGACCGCAGGGTAAGCACCCTTAGCGGGCCCTGCCATTTTGTTTTCCTGCCGTTTTGCCGACTGTGGCTCCCACTGGCTGCGGGTTGCCGTCCCAGTCCAATGGGGACTGCAGGGACCAGGGGTAGGAAGAGATGGGGCGGGGCCTTGAGAGAAGGGGTGGAATGGGGGTGGAGTGGGGGTGGGGGTTTGGAGGCGTGGGTGGAGTGGGGGCGGGCCTAAGGCGCTTGAGCATCCCCTGGGTAGAGAGGAAGTCTGCACCTTTGTTTTGTTGTATTAAAATGTAGTCTACCAAGAGATCCAGATTACTCTGTATGACTGCCCTGTCCTCATTCACCACTCCATCAGTGTTTGTGTCATCCACACATTTTGTCAGCCAGGATTTTATATTTACTTCCTGCTCATATATTGAACAGCATCAAGCCTATTACCAATCCCTGCAGAAGCCCACTAGAAATAGCCACATTCAGTAATGATTCTACATGGACAACTATTTTTTGAGATCTGTCAGACAGACAGGTCTTAATACATTTGACGTGGTTTATTGATACTGTTTACTGCTAATTGTTTAGTCAGAAAGATTAAGTATATTACATCTATGCAGTTACCTTTATCAACCAAATTTATAATCTCATCAAAGAATATTTCGATAACACCATGTTGACTGGCATTAATAGTAAGGCTATCCTTTAATTCTTTACTAATTGAATGTTGTATCAGATTTTCCATAATTTGGTCTGGGACTGATGTCAGCTAACTTGGCCTACAGTTATCCAGGTCACGTTGCTTGCCCTTTTTGAATACTGGCACATTGGCATTCTTCCAATCTTCTGCAATTTCCCCAATATTCCAAGATTTATTAAAAATTATCAATACCAGGGGGCCAGAGATCTCTTCAGCCGTCTCTTTTAGGATTCTTCTTCTTTCTTTATCCTCCTGCATCTGCAAATGCATAGGGCATCCACTAGTTTCTGCCATTTATTTTAGTCTTGGGTTGGTCTGTTCAGGCTTCTGAATATCATGTTGATGGATTTGACTTCTTTGTCTGTTGCTCTGCTAATGCTTCTCTAGAATCTAGATAGCCCTCTTTTTCTCTTTCCAAGTGGTGTCCACATTATTACATGCAATGGAAGTCATGTTTATGGCATCCTTTTAGGACTCTTAGATGCAAGTTACTCAGGCCTGCTGATTTTAAAATAGTTATCCTTAGCTGATGTTGTTTAATATTCTCTTTTGGCTAGGTCCACACTAGGAGCATTTTGTTGGTATAGCTACATCAGTATACTTTACTAGCACAGTGCGCCTGGTGAGGAAGTAGCTTATACCAGCAAAATGAAACTTTTGCTGTTACAGTATATTCCAGCCAACCAGAGTGAAATAAGCTATACTGACAAAAGGGCAATTGGGCTGGTGTTACTGCATCTACACCAGGGGCTTTTTGCCAGGACAGCTCTGTCAACTAGGGATCACACTGGCATAGCTAGGCCAGCAAAAGTTTGCAGTGTAGGCCTGGCCTCAGGTACTAATGGACTGGCAAGTTCTTCATCAACCTCGTGTGATACAAGTACCTTAGCCTGCTGCTTTCCAAAATACAAAACAAATATTTATTGAACCCTGCTGCTTTTTCTGCATCATTAATCACAATGTTTCCATTGCCATCTAGTAATGAACCTATACCGTTCCTAGGATTGCTTTTGTTCCTAATATACTTAAACTCCAGGTAAATAATTGAAGGCTGGCTCTCCCTGAAACTTCTCTTCCCTCTCCCCCATGTCAAATACACACACACACATGCACACACATGTGACAGCTAGAATGAATCTGAAGTAACTATACTTTGTAATGGTAGAATGATTTTCACTGTGTATTAAATTAGGACAATCAAACTATTAAAAAATTAATTTCAATTAATTGCACTGTTAAACAATAGAATACCATTTATTTAAATATTTTGGATGCTTTCTACATCTTTAAATATATTAATTTCAATTACAACACAGAATATAACATATACCATGCTCACTTTATATTTGTTTGTTACAAAATATTTTTGAATTCACCTCATACAAGTTCTGTAGTGCAATCTTTTTAGAATGAAATTTGAACTTACAAATGTAGAATTATGTACCAAAAAAGCTTCATTCAAAAATAAAAGTAAAACTTTTTCAGAGCCTACAAGTCCACTCAGTCCTACTTCTCTGTCAGCCAGTCACTCAGACAAACAAGGTTGGTTACAATTTGCAGCAGATAATGCTGCCTGCTTCTTGTTTACAATATCACCTGAAAGTGAGAACAGGTGTACGCATGGCACTGCTGTAGCTGGCGTTGCAAGATATATACATGCCAGATGTGCTAAATATTCATATATCCCTCCATGCTTCAACCACCATTTCAGAGGATGTGCTTTCATACTGATGATAGATTGTGCTTGATAACAATCCAAAGCAGTGCAGACCGACGCATGTTCATTTTCATCATCTGAGTCAGATGCCACCAGCAGAAGGTTGATTTTCCTTTTTGGTAGTTTGGGTTCTGTAGTTTCTGCATCAGAGTGTTGCTCTTTTAAGACTTTTATAAGCATACTCCACCCCTGGCCCCTCTCAGATTTTTTATGGCATTTCAGATTCTTAAACCTTGGGTTGAGTGCTGTAGCTATTTTTAGAAATATTACATAGGTACCTTCTTTGCGTTTTGGTCAAATCTGATGTGAAAGTGTTCTTAAAACAAACATGTGCTGGGTAATCATCCGAGACTGTTATAACATGAAATATATATGAAGACTGTGGGTAAAACAGAGCAGAAGACATACAATTCTTCCTTTCAGGAGTATAATCACAAATTTAATTGACGCACTATTTTAACGAACATCATCAGCATGGAAGCATGTCCTCTGGAATGGTAGCTGAAGCATGAAGGTGCATACCAATGTTTAGCAAATCTGATATGCAGGGCCGGCGACAGGGTGGTACAACGGTTACAGCTGTACCGGGCCCCGGACTTCAGGGGGGGGCCCCTGAAGTCCGGGGCCGGTACAGCTGTAACCGTTGTCGCTGGGGCTGTGAGCGAGGCGCGCTCACCAGCCCCCTCCCCCAGCAGCCAGCCCCGCCCCCCTTTGCTTCTCCCGGCCGGCCACGCGGCCGCAGCACATGCCGGGGTTGGGGCCCGCTGGAGGTAGGAGACCGGCCGGGGGGGGGGAGAGGGGGCCCGCGGGAGGCAGGAGATCGGCGGGGGGGCGCGGGAGGCAGGAGACCGGGGGGGGGGCGCGGGAGGCAGGAGATCGGTGGGGGGGGGCGGGAGGCAGGAGACCGGCCGGGGGGGGCGCAGGAAGTAGGAGACCGGCCGGGGGGGCCCTCGGGTGGCGGGAGATCGGCCGGGGGGGGCCGCGGGAGATCGGCCTGGGGGGGGCCGCGGGAGGTAGGAGACCGGCGGAGGGGGGGGCCCTCGGGCGGCGGGAGATCGGCCGGGGGGGGCGCGGGAGGCAGGAGGGGGGGGAGCGCAGGCGGCGGGAGACTGGCCGTGGGCGGGGGGGCCGTGGGCGGCGGGAGATCGGCCGGGGGGGGGGGCCGCAGGCGGCGGGAGACTGGCAGGGGGGGCCCCGCGGGCGGCGGGAGACCGGGGGGGGGGCCCGTATGGTCTGCCGTACGGGGCCCCAAAATTCCTGTCGCCGGCCCTGCTGATATGTAAATACTTTGCAACTGCAACTACAAAATGCCATGCAAATGCCTGTTATGTTCATGTGACACTGTAAATAAGAAGAGGTAGCAGTATCTCCCACCTATGTAAACAACCTTGTTTGTCTTAGCGATTGGCAGAATAAAGAAGCAGGCACGAGTGGATTCATAGGTGCTAAAATTTTATAGTTTTGTTTTTGAGTGCAGTTATGTAACCAAAAAAATCTGCATTTATAAATTACACTTTTACGAGAAAATTGCACTTCAGTACTTGGATGAGGTGAATTGAAAAATACTATTTCTTTTGTTTATAAGTTTTACAGTACATATATTTGTAATAAAAATAGTTATATAAAGTGAGCACTGTGCAATTGCATTCTGTGTTGTAATAGAAATCAATACTGAAAATGTAGAAAAACCATCCAAAAATATTTAATACATTTCAATTGGTATTCTATTGTTATACCTGTGAATAATTGTGATAATTTTTTTTAATTATGATTTTTTTAAAGTTAATCTCGTGAGTTTAACCTCGATTAGTTGACAGCCCTATATTAAATAAAGATTTATGGTTATAGGACTTTTACTGTGTATCAGATTATTCCAGGTAAATGCTAGAGATGTTACCAGATTTTAATAATGGGAATATTTTAAAAAGACCTAACAAGGTTTTAGGTCCTTGGGTAAGAAGAAATAGAATGGAGATCTTTTCTCATAGAGAAAATGTCCAATTTCCTTGTCATAGTCAGAAATAAAAAAATAATAATCTGTAAACCTCTGAGGAGACAATCCTAATAGCACTAAATCATCGCCATTCTTGCAATTTTATTGTGAGTCTTCTGACATTTGGTGTTTTTCTTAATGTTCCAGCTCCCGGACTCCCGTGATTACTTGAGAATCTTAGTTTTCCTTTTGTTTAAATAAATTGCTAATCCACATAGTTGTATAGAAAAACTTGAATGCATGAACCCTAAAGACTCAAACCATTAGATAACACAATTTTTATTATTGTTAGTCATTCTTGTGATTTTAAAGCCAATCTCCTTAGTTCTTTAGGCCTGACTCCGGTTTTTTTAAATGTTGAGGTTGATAATACAGCAGTGGCAATGGATGGAGGCCCCATCTCAGAGCTAATGCTACTTGATAATACTGCACCTTTCAGCAGTCTGTCACAATGTTCTGCAGATTGCTTAGTGATATAGCTAGAGTAGATTGTGCCCACTTAGAATAATCTGCAAAAAGACTTTGACCCAGATCCTCAAGGTATTTAGGCATCTAACTTCTATTGGAATCAATCAGAATTAGGCACCTAAATGCTTTTGTGAAGCTGGACCATATCTGCTTAGATACTGTGATGACAGAGGTTTATAAAATCATGAGATACCTAAATAGTCCCCATCAGAAGTATATTTTTTTTAGTTATACAATCTTTAAGACAAGTACTTGGCTTTAATTTCAGAGGGGATAAAAGACAGTCTTTCACTGTGGTCTTTATTGTTGTGTAGTGTAAAGTATCACGCAAGTGTCAGATATAAATAAATACTATTAAAGTTGTGAAAGGTTTTCTCCCCCTCGGGGTACCACTTGAAAGTAGGGAACCACTGAGCCCACCTGACCCACCAGCCTTGGCTCCTTTTACAGTGTACTGCTAAGGCAAACCTGCCAAGTCCTTTCCCAGGCTTCAGACTGCACTTTACCAGCACACTTACAGGTAGAGACACACCCAGGTGCAGCTACACACAGAGATGCTAAAATCAGCTCTGCATGGGAAGGCCCAGTTACTCAAGTGCATCCCTCTTTTGGGGTGTAAAGCCAAAATTATACAATCTTGCGGTATAACTGTACAGTGTAAGCTCATGAAATTCACCCCCTCCCTCAATGTGGAGGAAGATATGCAACACTTTTCTCCCCACCCCACCAATGCTTTTCAGACACTGGTCTTAGATCAAACAGAACAAGTTTATTAACTACAAAAGATAGATTTTGAGTGATTATAAGGAATAGCAAACAGATCCAAAGCAGATTACCTAGCAAATAAAACAAAATGCAATCTAAGCTTAATACACTAAAGAAACTGCTTATAAGTAGCTAATTCTCACCCTAAATGTTGTTTTTAGGCAGTTTCCAGAGATTCTTGAGCGAAAGTTACACTTACTTGCAGCTTAAAATTCCAGGTACTCCTTTCACAAACTCTCTAGCCTAGGTTCAGCCCTTCTCCCCCAGTTCAGTCTTTGTTTCTTAGGTGTTCACTGCAGTCAACTTGGGCGGGGAGTCAATGAAGAATGAAACACGATGTCACTCCCCTGCTTTAAACAGCTTTAGCATATGGTGGGAACCCTTTGTCTACCACTTTAATTCCCACGCCCAGTCATCGAAAAAATACTAGTATTATGATGGAGTCCAGTACCGGGTGACTTGTTCACATGCCTCTGTAGTGGCATAGCAGCCATGAGACCGAGGCTGTTCATAAGATCCTAAGGAAGGCTTCCCAGGAAGGCTCTCTGGTGGGAGATTAGCATCTTCAAAGTCCTGCTGTTTTCCATAATGGCCCTTCCCAGCCAGCCATCTAGACTGATTGTATTCTGTCTAATGGGCCTTCCCCAGATGTAAACACATTTGTAATAGATGCATAGGCAATATTACTAACTTCAGATACCAAAATGATACATGCCTACAGGTAGGATAATCATAATAAATCATAATATTTTCAATGATACCTCACATGACCTATCTTGTATAAAAATCTATCATAGTTATGACATCATATCATAACATCTGTATGAAGAATATGAGGGTATAGTGTCATAAGTCTCGGTTACAAACTTCCTCTGTGACTTGCCACAAGCCACTTGATCTCTGTATATAAAGTTATTATTGGCATAGCTGGTAGTCACCACCTAATTAAGGTTGCCCGACACTTCCCATTATAAGACTCTGTCAGTTGCTTATAATTTTGCCAAATTTTAACTGCTGGGGCTGAAATTTCCCATATTGGATGTCTGCCTTAGACTGAATTTTTCTAGAAAATTTCAACCAAAATGGTTCAGATGTTTCAGCGAATAAGCCTAGGGGAAAATAATTTGTTTTGCCAATGTTTAAAAACACTGGCAACCTTTTCTTTGAAAAGCTCAAGTGCCCATATTTGCTCAGGATTCCTAGCCATGAATCCTCTTCTGGAGGTAGATGCCTAAATTAGGTCAGCCCTTTCTCTCAAAAGAAACACACATACCCTGATCCAATAACCCAGGGTTAAGACACTCCCATGATTAAAGTCTCTGTTCTGCCTGATATGGAGTATGTCCTTGACCCAAGTCTGCTCTCATAGTGCCCTATCCCCAGGCTGTTGGCTATTCTAGGGTGGAGCTTTCTCAGTCTCCCCTGTTGGACCCCTTACACTTTATATTAAAAAATTAAATATACATTAGGCCAGAGAGAGAAAGGACAATCAAGCGAATGGTTCTATAACCTGGGGAGTGCTAAGGATCTCACGGGGGATGTGGGCAAGCCAGGTTTATCAAGTTCCTAGTGCCAATAAATATTTAACTAGTTATACAAAGCAGAACAGCTTCAATGCAAGAGACAGAGAACTCCACCCCAGGTTACTAAACAGCTTGCTGATTAGGGAAGTCACTTGGGATAGGAAAGATCTGGGTTGAAGTCCCTGCTGCAAAGCAGAGATTTGTACTTGAGTTTCCTAGGTGAGTGCCCTATACACAGGGCTATTGGGATACAGCCAGCCAGTCATGCCAACAATTCCTCATGTGCTCACTCCTGCTGTCCTTTGCGCCGCTCAGAGCCTGCCTAGTGAATGAGGCCCCATAGGTAAGCCAGGTTGGGGAAGGCTCACTTTGAGAATTCCATCATGGCTTAGGCGTGAGCAAGGGTGCCAAGCAGCTTGTTAGCTAGAGCACTGGTAGGACCTAGATGGCTTTGCAGATACCTGCTAGTGGAAACTTAGGCCTTGCCTGCACCTAAAAATTAGGTCATCCCAGCTGTGTCATTCAGGGGTGTGACAAATTCATACTCCAGAGAGAAGTAGTTAAATTGACCCAAGACCACCCAGTAGAGACACCACTAGGTCAATGGAAGACTATTTCCATGTACCTGTCTCCTGCCTCTCAAGGAGGTAGATTTACTACAGTAATGGAAAAATCCCTTCTGTCATTGTAGCATATGACTACACTACAGCAGTGGAGCATCTGTAGTGTAGCTATTCCCAAAGGCACCCTAGCAGACCATAGGCACCTATACCATTAGGCGTCTGCTGAGCGGTGGTTCTGAAAATATCAGTGGTGCCCAAATGTTGAACTCAGGCGCATAAAGAGACAGCAAGGCACCTAAGTATTATTGTGAGGCTGACCCTCAGATGCTACAGTGATAAGCACCTTAGAAAAGCCCATGAGTAAATAAATTCATGGAGGTTAAGACCATTAACAGCTATTAGCCAGGATGGGTAAGGAATGGTGTCCCAGGCCTCTGTTTGTCAGAGGGGGGAGATGGATGGCAGGAGAGAGATCACTTGATCATTACCTGTTAGGTTCACTCACTCCAAGGCACCTGGCATTGACCACTGTCGGCAGACAGGATCTTGGGTTGGATGGACCTTTGATCCAGTATGGCTGTTCTTATGTTATTAATAATTCTCTTTCCAGAGGTTTGAACAGTGTGCAATAAATAAGGCCTGGGACACATATTACACAGTGAGGAGAAAACACAGTATTGAATAGCTGCTCCTTAACTGAGTACCATCTGTCCTGTGCACAGAATGTCCCTAGGGGGCCTGTGGAAAAACTAATATGTGACCATGTAATTAAAGATGGTATTATAATGAATACACACAAGGGGGCCAATTTAAGGTTGCACAGACAATCTGAATTCTGGTTGTCTGGTTTCCCAACTTCTGAATGCTTGATTTTGCAACTGTAATGTTCTTCGAAAGTAGGATCTTTGTGTGGTGTGATCATATAGGTACTGTATATAAAATATTGGCAAGAATGTCCTCCAGTTTTAAATTGTCAATTTCTTTAAAATCTAACAGAAAATTTCAGAAAAAAATAATTGTTCAGTTAACTCAAATTTGATCTCTCCTCCATGTTTGCCTGCTTGTCAGCAGTAACTCAAACATGGTATTCTCACAGTTTGAACATCATGGTGAGTGTGCACATTTAAAGATGAAAGCACGAATGCTTATTTAATCAAGTGAATTGCTACAAGACGGTATTGCCTTTGACAAACAAATAGACACCAGGTATTAAGAAAGAAAACCCACAGAAGATTCCAACTGTTAAATGTATTTGTCTTTTCTATGTCTGGCTGAGAAAGTAATAAATGGCCCCAAGGGCTATCTGCTTGGATGACTGCATAAAGGTTGTATTATGAAATATGATTGTGCTAGTCCCTCCTTGTTTCATTAATAAATGATTTAGCAAGACAGCTAGACATTACAAAACAAATATTACATTAAGGGCCACATCCTGTTTCCAGTGGGATTTTAATGGGAACAGAATTTGACCATAAAATAGCATTAGGTATGACTTAAGCTGACAACTGTAACTTAATTTTTTAAACTATTCCTTATTGCAATTTCCTGTTATAATGTCTCTCTCATAGAATTTTTCTCTAGTAACATCAAGCGGACACCACTGGTGTTAGGTGCAGCAGTGCTTTGAGGTCCTCAGATGAAAGGCACTATTCAAGTGCAAAGAATGTCTGTTTCTCTAGTGCTAATGCTGATACCCTTTTCCTAAAATCTTTCAAATACTGTTGAAGTCAGGGACAGAGCTTAGCATGCATAGGGGAAGACAATACTTTGGGTAAGCTATTGAGTAAATACAGCATGTTGGCTTGATAACCTACAATACAATAAGTTTTGGAGTCTTGCAGGAACTCAGATTCTTATCTGGGTCTGGAGGGCCAGAAGGCCTGGCCAAAGCAAAGAGCACAATCAATCCAAAAAAGCTTTTTAAGTATAAAACCATAGTAGTATAGGGCTGTTAGAACAAACCAGCTTGTTTCTCCCACTAGCCTAGGAGAGTTCTTAGAGTCACTTAAGGGCCAGATTTTCAAAGGGAAATCAATGGGAGTTAGTTACACACCCACAACCCCTGTTTGCTGATGGGGGTGGAGAGAGCAGAGTGAGGGCAGCTGACTTCTGCAATATTATTGAGCATGCTCAATCTGCATGAGCATGCTCAGTAAAAGACAAGCAGCAAATCTGGGTTGGGAGCATCCACATGTCCCTCCTCACACACACGTTGCCCAAGGCACCTAACGTCTTAAGATACATCTACGCTATGATAAAAAGACCTGTGGTATGGCCACTGCTGGCACAGGTCTACTGAAGGGCTCAGGGTGTGGAGCTATAATAGTGCAGTGTAGACATCGGGGCTCAGACTGGATTCCAAGCTTTGAGTCCCCAAGATGGGGGAGGGAGCCTGGGCTCCGGCCCGAGTCTGAACTTCTACACTGCAATTTTAAAGCACCACAGCCCAAGCTCTGCAAGCCCAAATGATCTCACCTAGGCTCCAAGACTTGGTACCACAGGTTTTTTAGTGCAGTATAGACATACCCTGAGGTACTTTTGAAAATCCCACTAGGTGACTTTCTTAATTTTTGCATACCTCAATACCTTTTGTAAAACTGAGCTTAAATGCTTTCGCTACAGAAATCAATTCTCAAGGTGAAAATGTAAACTAGAAACAGTAGAAACAACATTAAGTAGGAAACAATGTGACGAAGAGTCAAGCTTTTAAAAGAGTGCAAAGAATTTTTGATCCCAATTTGTAAAGTACTTAAGCACATGCTTAATTTTAAGCACATGTGTAGTCCCATTGACAGCAGTGGGATCACTCATGCTTAAAGTTAAGTACAGTAAAACCTCCATTTAACGGACTAATTCGGGCGAGGGGGTGTCCGTTAAATCAAAAAGTCCGTTATTTAATAATAATAATAATAAAAAAAACCAAGCTGTCGGAGCAGCAGCCCGCCCGCCACAGGGTCAGGGTGGCAGCTCCGCAGCCCGCCCACTGCTGGGACCCGGGCAGCAGCCGGGAGTCAGCAGTCAGACCGCCCGCTGCCAGGATCTGGGCGGCAGATGGCAGCCAGCCCGCCAGCGGCTGGGACCGGGGCAGCAGCCGGGAGCCAGCAGCCAGCCGCCTGGGAAGGGGACCGGGGCCGCAGCCGGGAGGTGTCGCAGTCTGATATGGATCAGAAATTTTGTCCGTTGCATCCGAAGTCCGTTAAATTGAGGTCCGTTAAATCGGGGTTTTACTGTATATGCTTACATGCTTTACTGCATCAGGACCTTAATCAGCATGTGCGAAACACCATGCTTTATCAGACAGACTGAAATAATGAGAAACCAAGACCATGCCAAAAATATCTGAATCTTTGGATTCCTAGAGAAGGGATAATTATATTACTATAATTACTCTAGTGAAAAATAATTATTCCATATTAGATTTTGCTAGTATTTACAATGGCTAAATGTCATAAGGTTCCTACAAAACAAGACTTAGGAGCAATGAACAAAATAGAAAATGTATTTATTGCTAAATTTCAGCTCAAAGAGGGAATTTAAGCAGCAACCAGAAGCAGTATTTTAAGGAAACAAACAAAGTTCAACTTTTCCAGACCCAGTTCTAGCCAAACAATTCCACAGGAGGTGAGAAGATCTCAAGATAAAAACATTGAAGCTCCCATATTCTGTGCCTGCATAGTTCATGAATGGATTGAGGATTCATAAGTATTTAATAGACTGTTAACTAAAACCAGAGTGGAAAATGAATCAAAACCTCCTGAAGGAAATTTGCAGGAGTAAGCCTTATTTCAGTATGAGCTAAATTAGTTGAAAGAATCATTTAAAAAAGAATTATAAAATGTTTAGGGGCACATGCTAGGACAGGAAGAAAACAGTACCGTTTCTTTCAAGGGATTCATGCCTTTTTGTTAGAATTCTGTAAACATGTCAACAAAACAAAGGAACTGTTTGCCATAATTTATCTGAACTTTTTAAAAGCCTTTGGTACAGCCTCTCATAAGACAACAGACCAAAAACTTTAAGGAGGAGTTAAGGTTGCAGCCATATAACGCTGCCTGGTGACCCCCAGTACCTTTCCTCAATGTGAACACTGAGATGTGAGAGACAGACGGAGGGAAAAATCCTCCCCTCAGCAGGGTTTTGACAGGTATGATGTTTAGGACTATAGAAGATGAGTCTTTGGAGGACAACTTAGTCTCAAGTTATATCTGTGAATCTTGGTGCTGTATATATAAAGAAACAGAACAAAAAAAAATCAAAAAGCTGCTTCTTGAATTTAAAAAGTGATCTTCTGTTTTATATATTTGCATGTTCCTTTGCAATGTGTATATCAACATTTTACTTGAAAGAAGTTTGTATTATGTGTTTGTTTGGTTTTTATTTCCAGTTCAACACTTCCGCTTGAGTGCAATATTGACTACCAGGAATTCAGTGCACACTGTATTACACTTTTAATATAGATTTAAACAAATGGTATAAATTCGTGTTTGTGACAAGCTCTCTGACCCCAGACACCAAAATTCTTCCATGAACCTCCCATCCCTCTGTCATGCTGACCATGTTAACAGTTCTGTTTTATTTTAATTTCCCTCTTTCTGGGAAAGTATATTTTGATGTCTTACTTGGATTACTTGAGTGTTGTGACTGACATCAATTAATTATATATTAAAGTGATTTATAATTTTTTTTATTAAACAGAGTTTTTGTATGAGAGTCTGATATGAAACAAGCATTCATATATTGTGCCCATATAATGGAGCTGGACTGTCTATGTGAAACCTCTCGATAATGGGAGTGGTGATGTGAAGCCCAGTATATATTTGTAACTCTTGCATTCAATAAGAGAACATCAGATATTAAACCAGCTGGGCCAGTTTAATTATAGTAATGGAAGAACTCATGTACGACTAGTTGCACACAGATAGACTTTTCTGCATTTCAAGGAGATAGCTGATATAAATGTAATCACAGATGCATACATCCCACATAACACTAAGGCGAGAGCTGCTGTGAAACCTGTGGTAGACCTACAGTCTAACCATTATAGTAAGGAAGAGAAGCGGATATTAAAACCAGCCTGTATTTAGTCCTAGTACTGCAGTACAGAGAACTGAGAACACACTGGAGTATGTATAGTTTAGGCATTGGGAGAACTGATGTGAAACCAACATGCAAATAATACATTGGATAAAGTTCACTTTCTCACCTAGCCACTATTGGAGATATTATCAAGATGCATAAGTGTGGAAAGTTTACATTTCCACTTGTGTTGATATTAAACCAGAGGAACATGAAAAATACAAAACAAGTGCAATTTTTTTAAAATATGAAACTTTAAAATGCTTTTAACTTTGAATATATTTAACAGAATCACATAAAACTTCTATTAAAAATCCAGTTTGGACTCTGCCAGTACATGGTGTGAGTTTGGTTGGAAATATTTTGTTTCCCATATAAATCAAAACTCTAAATATTGGAGTTTATGAGAGAAA
Organism: Sternotherus odoratus; assembly: GCA_032164245.1. NCBI lineage: Eukaryota > Metazoa > Chordata > Testudines > Kinosternidae > Sternotherus > Sternotherus odoratus. The sequence continues at coordinate 181,314,602 of JAVMKO010000001.1, forward strand.
TGCTCACTGATCGACCCTTACCATATATCAGTGCAAAAGAGATGTGCAAATCTATTGTAATGAAAGCCTCTGTTATGTCATAGTGTCTTGTGATACATCTGTAAGTAATGCAGACTGGCACAACATTTCCAGTAAGCATTGTTTCTATTAACAATGCTCTGTTTAACATGGGCCAGCAATAAATATTGCAAAACATCTCAAGCCCCACCACCAATCTCTACTTGTAATGACACAGTGTATACCTCTTTAGCAAGTTCTGTGACACTCAGGGCCACCGCAAGCACTAGGTGACCTAGGTAGTCGCCTAGGGCAGCACGATTTGCAGGGTGGCTTTTAGCCACCCTTGGCGGCAAGTCCTTTGACGGTGGGCACCAGTGGCGAACATTGGTGGGCAGCGCCGGCGGTGATTTGGCAGCAGCTCTACAAGGTGTTTTTTTGTTTGTTTGTTTTGTTTTTGCTTTGCCACTGTGACAAAGTTCTGTCCTTATCTCTGTGGATCCTGCGTTTCCTGGCGGATTTCACTAGCCTCAGAGGCTCGCTGTGAACCTTCACATAGCCCTTCTTTCTCTAGAGACAAAGTTACAGCCTACTGAACCATTTTCATCATAAGCCAGTGAGGAGAAGCTATCCTTCCCAGCACAGTCTCTGTTGTCTCCCAATCTCAGTGATTAATTAGGGGAGGCAGAAAGGGGAGGAGCCCGGGCCCACCCTCTACTCCGGGCTCCAGCCCAGGGACCCTAATAATATCAGCTATGATGGCTGATCTTTTAGCAACAGAACACAATTCCCTGGGCTACTTCCCCACAGCAGTCCCCGCTTCTTCAAACTCCACTTCACCCTTACCTCAGGGCCTCCTTCCTTGCATATGATATATGGTCTACGGGCTGGTCCCTACTATGGCTTAATGTCGACTTTAGCGACATTAAGTCGACGTAAACCTGTACCCGTCCTCACACGGACGCCATTTGCATTGATTTAAAGGGCCCTCAAAATCGATTTCTCAACTCCTCCATAACAAGAGGAGTAGCGCTGAAATCGACCTCTCTGGTTCGATTGTGGACTAGTGAGGACGGATGGGACGTTATTGGCCTCCAGAGGCTGTCCCACAATGCTCCATTCTGACCGCTCTGGACTGCCTCACTGCTCCATTGCGACCGCTCTGGCCAGCACTCGCTGCTCTGGCCAGCACTCGCTGCTCTGGCCAGGTAGCCAGGAAAAGACCCGGGAATATTTGAATAGCATTTCCTGTTTGGTCAGCGTGGCCAGCTCACCTGCACAGCTCAGTCGCCATTCAGAGAAATCAGCAGCACAAGCCGGCATGCAGAGCTCAGCAGCACAGGAGACCAGCCAGAGGAAAAGAGCTCCAGCATGGTCCAATCGTGAGGTGCTGGATCTCATCACTATCTGGGGAGAGGAATCCGTGATGTTGGAACGCCGCAACAACAAACGGAATGCCAACACGTATGGAAGAGTCTCCAAGGCCATGCTGGAAAGGGGCCACAACAGGGACACCACACAGTGCCGCGTGAAAATAAAGGAGCTGAGGCAAGCGTTCCAGAAAGCCAAAGAGGCAAACGGACGCTCGGGGGGGGGCGCGCCGCGGACATGCTGGTTCTACAATGAACTGAATCAGATAATGGGGGGCGCCCCCACCACCATTGCACCGGTCTGCGTGGACTCCACCGATGGGATAATCATCAGGCCTGAGGAGGATTTGGATGAAGATAACGATGATGAGGACGGAAATATCACAGAGCAGCAGGAGGCAAGCGGAGAGAAACTTTTAGCAGACAGCCAGGAGTTGTTTATCACCCTGGAGCCAGCACCCTCCCAATCCTCCCAAGGGGGTACCCCAGCCGGCGAAGGGACCTCTGGTGAGTGTGCTTTTTTAAGGGATTAGATGACTCATGATTTTTAAAGGAAGCATTTATTAATGATTAACTTGCCCTAAGGACTTGGTGTGCTTTCATTGCTGGTCCCTTTTTACTCAGTTTGTCAATATACTCCGGTATTGAGCGGAAATCCTCTATGGACATTTCCATGACACTTTTGAGGAGGTAGCGATGAACCTTCCGCAACAGATTTCTGGGGAGAGCCACCTTATCTGGCCCCCCATGATAGGAGACCATCCCACGCCACGAAATTAGTAAATAGTCTGGTATCATTGAGTAGCACAACATCGCGGCGAATGGACCAGGACTTTGTAATGATTCCAGCAACATGCGTTCTCTATCTCTGTGAGAAATTCTAAGGAGAGTGATGTCATTCATGGTTGCCTGTTTTAAATACGGCCTGCAATTAGAAGGGAGATAAAGGTTCCCAGCTGAGAAGTAATCTTTTCCGCAGAAGACCGAACGCGCGTGGCCCCCCCTCCCGAACGCGCGCCCCCCGCCCTTCCCCCAGCCAGCCTGTAGCGAGAGCTGGCAGGGATTTTGATGAGTCTGCGTTTGCTTCCGCAGAAGACCGAACGCGCACGGATCCCCCTTTCCCCAGCCAGCCTGTAGCGAGAGCTGGCAGGGATTTTGATGAGTCTGCAAGCGTTTACTTCTGCAGAAGACCAAACGCGCGTGCCCCCCCCGAACGCGCTCCCCTCCCCCCAGCAAGCCCTTAGCGAGAGCTGGCAGGGATTTTGATGAGTCTGCAAGCGTTTGCTTCCGCAGAAGACCCCCAGCCAGCCCGTAGTGAGAGATTTTTGGGCTGCTTCCCCAGCCAGCCCTTAGCGAGAGATGTTTTGGTTTGGTTTTGAAGTTTGCGGTTCACTGGGAGCCACGTGGTGGGGGGAGGAGGGATCCACGTGGTGGGGGGAAGTGGGGTGGGGTTACTCTGGAATATCCAAGTGCTTCTGGCTTAGCTTACTATGGCCGGCTGCATGGTGATTTCAGTATCTGTGTATTGTGTTGAGGCTGTCTCATGTGTGTGAGATGCTTCTGTGATTTTTGTGTGAGCCATCCAGTCACTTTTAGGTGCGGAATATGACCTTGTACAGAAATCATATCAGGCCTCTGAATACTGTGGTTCCCCGTTGCATAGTACTCCCATTGTGATCTGAGAATGTATCTGTCTCATAACCTTGTACCTTTCTTTCTTTGCCCACAACAGCTGCACATATATCTCTGAATCCCCCCTCCTGCCCCTCACACCGGCTATCACAGATATGAAAGCGTAAAAAGAAAACATGTGATGACATGTTTAACGAAGTACTGCAGAACTCTCACGCTGAGGCCACTCGGCAGACTGAATGGAGGGAAAATTGCTACAGTCAAGGCAAGAATCAAGAGCTGCAGCAGAAAAGCATGAAGAAAAGTGGCTGAAGTGTGAAGAAAGGCGACAGGAGCGCAAAGAAAGGCGGATGGATGCTTTGCTCCGGATAATGGAGGACCAAAGAGACATGCTCCGGAGTGTCTGGTGGAGCTTCAGCAGGACCAAAGATCGCCTCTATGGCCTCTGTCTAACCACCTCCCCCCCCCCAAGTCCCATAGCTTCCCCACCCAAATGCGGGGTGAGAACCCGGGGGGGGGGAAGCTCCGGGGACTGACCCACTCTACCCCACAAGCCAGCACAAGCAGCAGCAGAATGGGTTTATCTAAAAACTTTTAAAAGCTGCTGTGTCTTGGCCCCCTCTTCCCATAATCTCCCCCTTTCCCCCCTCCTCTCCCCGCTCCTCCACCACTGCGACTGCTGGTTTCCCTCCTCACCCACCCCTTATGGGCTACCTTGCCAGTGATCCCCTGTATTTGTATTTGTGATGAAGCAATAAAGAAACCATGATTTTTAAAACAGTGGGTTTATTTCCTCTGCAAGCATCGGGGTGGGGGGGAAGAGGGTACAAGGATGGCAGGCTTAGGGCTGAGCACAGCAAGGGAGCAGGTTTTCAAACGCCATCTTGGGCACTCATAAAACTGGTTTTCAAGGTGTCCCTGAGGCGCAGCGCCTCATGGTGCGCTCTTCTACTTTCCCTGCTGTTTGACCACTGGTAAGCAGCAGACAGGAAATTTGCCTCTGCCTCACAGCCTGCCATAAACGTTTCCCCCTTGCTCTCAGAGAGATTGTGGAGCACAGAGCAAGCAGCAATAACAATGGGGATATTTCTCTCGCTGATGTCTGAGCGAATCAGTAATGATCTCCATCGCCCCGTGAGTCGGCCAAATGCACACTCTACGGCCATTCTGCACTTGCTCAGCCTGTAGTTGAATGGCTCCTGACCCCTGTCCAGGGCTCCTGTGTAGGGCTTCATAAGCCAGGGCATTAGGGGATAGGCTGGGTCCCCAATGATAACGATCAGCATTTCCACACACCCCCACGGAAATTTCCTGGTCGGGGAAGAAAATCCCTTGCCGCAGCTGTCTAAAAATCCTAGAGTTCCTGAAAACACGAGCATCATGAAGCTTTCCCGGCCATCCCACATACAGGTCGGTGAAACGTCCCTTGTGGTCAACCACTGCTTGCATGACCATAGAACAATAGCCCTTCCAGTTTCTGTACTCTGCAGCCTCGTTGTCTGGTGCCAGGATAGGGATATGAGTCCCATCTATAGCCCCACCACAGTTAGGGAATCCCATGGCGGCAAAGCCATCTATTGTAGCTTGCAGGTTTCCAAGGTTTATAACCCTGGGTAGCAGCTGCTCGACGATTGCCCTGCTTACTTGCATCACAGCAGACCCCACTGTAGATTTACCCACCCCAAACTGATTCGCAACTGACCGGTAGCTGTCTGGCGTTGCAAGCTTCCAGAGGGCTATCGCCACTCGCTTCTGAACTGTGAAGGCTGCTCTCATTTTGGTATTCTTGCGCCAGAGGGCCGGGGAAAGCAAGTCACAAAGTTCCATGAACGTGCCCTTATGCATGCGAAAGTTTCTGAGCCACTGGGAGTCATCCCAGACCCGCAGCACTATGCGATCCCACCAGTCAGTGCTTGTTTCCCTGGCCCAAAATCGGCATTCCATGGCATGAGCCTGCCCCATTGCCACCAAATTTGCTAGATTGTCGGTCGCCCTACTTCCAAAAACGTCAGTGTCCCTGTCCCTGCTGTGCATGTCCAGGTCCATCTCCTCATCACTGTCGTCAGGTTCCAGAAAGCGCAGTTGTCTCCGGATCGCATTCCTCTGCAGACGATGCAGCATAAAATCCACAACAGTGCGTGAAGTCTTCACAACGGCCAGTACTGCAGCAGTGGCATCAGCGGGCTCCATGCTTGCAGTGCTATGGTGTTAGCGCAGCGCAGAGAAAGGGCACAAATCATGGTGTGCCTACCCACAGTGCACCGCTCAAAATGGGGTTGGTGGCAAGAAAAAAGGGTGCAAAGTTATGAAATGCCTACCCATAGTGCAGCACTCAAAATGGTGCCTGCTGGGGACTCCGGGAACTGTGGGATAGCTACCCACAGTGCAATGCTAGCTACGTCGACGCTTGCCACAGTTGTGTGGACAGACACTGCCGACTTGCTGTGCTTTGTAGGGACACACCAAATCGACTCTATACAGTCTGCTTTAAAAAATCGACTTAAAGGAAATCGACCTACTGCTGTAGTGAAGACATACCCTACCACTCAGTCTCACCAACAGCACAACTTCCTCCTACAGGTCCTGACATCCACTCCCACCTGACTAACTGGGAAGTTTTTAACTGGTTTCAGCCAGCCCCTGATTGGCTTCAGGTGCCCCAATCAGGCTAGCTATTTCTGCTGCTTTCTAGAAGGTTCTTAATTGACCCCAGGTGTCTTGATTAACCTGGAACAACTGCCATTTGGTTCTAAAGGTACCAGGGATTTGTTTAGTCTGGAACTCACATATCTGTTCCTTAGCACTTTCCTACAGCAATCTGGCCTTGCCCCATCACACTGCCTAGAGCGGCAAAACAGCTGACGCCAGCACTGGTGTCCCTAAGTCAAGAAAAATGGGGTCAGAGACAAGGCAATGGTAACTATTTGTAAAGTAAGTCATTCAGAAGTGCTGTTCATCCATAACTTTCAGATTACTTTCAAACGAATTCCACTCTGGCTAGTTTAACCAGTGAATCTCCCACAAAGGAAGGGACGCATGTAGCTCCATCCTTTTAAGGAAGTAATTGAATTTCATCTTGCTCAAACAGCTGCTTGTTTCACCAGTGCATAGTTAACCCTTTTGACCCAAGCAGCAAGCCAAAACTTATAAGGAGAAATGGGTGACTTGTATTTCTTAAGTGTAATTTTGTTTCTTTATAAGGAATATACAAAGTCCCATGTCTCTTAACACAGAAGGAATCAAATATCAGGAAACATCTTCTATGACAGAAAATATCTCCTATGACAGTGAATCTCATACTTTGACTATACAGGTATATTTGTTTTAAGAAGCTTCAGAGACATTTATATACTTTGTTCTTCAGGTTTTCCTTAATTCTTGTATTGTGGAGCCAATTGAATAAAAGGAACAACTGTCTTGTTTTCTCTTCAGTATTATTACTACAATCATCTCACCTGCTTCTCCTTTCCAGGCTAAATACATCTCAAATCCAAATTTTTGTACAATCTTTTCATAAAGCCCAGCTAGCCATCCTATTAATCATTTACACTGCCTTTCTAGTAACTACTTGTCTTTTTTGAGGTGAGGTAATCAGCAATAAACACCACACACAAAATGCACATATAATATTTTATATAAAGTTACTTCCTATCTTTTTTTCTACGTCATGTAAGCATTCCATTTGCTTATTTAGGGTATGTCTTCACTACAGCATTAGTTCGATTTCCTTTATGTCGATCTTGTGAACGCGACGGCATACAGTCGATGTTGTCTGTCTTCACTACGCACAGCTAAGCACAGCAAGTCGACAGTGTCTGTCTGCAAAACTTTTGCAGGCGTCGACATGACATGCGTTGCACTCTGGGTACCTATCCCACAGTTCCCTGATCCCCCAGCAGGCACCATTTCGAGTGCAGCATTGTGGGTAGGCATTTCCAAATTTCGCGCCCTTTTTCCGCGCCGCCCACCCCCATTACAAGCGGTGCCCTGTGGGTAGGCATCCCATAATTCGCGCCCTTTCCCCACCGAACTAACGCCATAGCATTGCAAGCATGGAGCCCGCTGACACCACGGCTGCAGTAATGGCTGTTGTGAGGACCTCGATCACGGTTGCTGAGTTCCTGCTGCACCGTCTGCAGAGGAGGAATGCGATCCGGGGAGAACCGCGCTTTCTGGAACCCGATGACAGTGAGGAGGAGATGGACGAGGACAGCGGGGACGACAGGGACACGGACGTGCACAGCGGGGACGACAGGGACACTGACGTGCACAGCGGGGACGACAGGGACACTGCCGTTTTTGCAAGTAGGGCGACTGACAATCTGTCAAAAATGGTGGCAATGGGGCAGGCTCATGCCATCGAACGCCGATTCTGGGCCAGGGAAACAAGCACAGACTGGTGGGACCGCATAGTGCTGCGGGTCTGGGATGACTCCCAGTGGCTCAGAAACTTCCGCATGCGAAAGGGCACCTTCATGGAACTTTGTGACTTGCTGTCCCCGGCCCTCCAGCGCAGGAATACCAAAATGAGAGCGGCCCTTACAGTGGAGAAGCGAGTGGCGATAGCCCTCTGGAAGCTTGCAACGCCAGACAGCTACCGGTCAGTCGCGAATCAGTTTGGGGTGGGTAGGTCTACAGTGGGCTTTGCTGTGATGCAAGTAAGCAGGGCAATCGTCGAGCGGCTGCTACACCGGGTTATAAACCTCGGAAACCTGCAAGCCACAATAGATGGCTTTGCCGCCATGGGATTCCCTAACTGTGGTGGGGCTATAGATGGGACTCATATCCCTATCCTGGCACCGGACCACGAGGCCGCCGAGTACAGAAACCGGAAGGGATATTACTCAATGGTCATGCAAGCAGTGGTTGACCACAAGGGACGTTTCACCGACCTGTACGTGGGGTGGCCGGGAAAGCTTCATGACGCTCGAGTGTTCAGGAACTCTAGGGTTTTTAGACAGCTGCAGCAAGGCACTTTCTTCCCCGACCAGAAAATTTCCGTGGGGGGGGTCGAAATGCCGATCGTGATCATTGGGGACCCAGCCTACCCCCTAATGCCCTGGCTTATGAAGCCCTACACAGGAGCCCTGGACAGGGGTCAGGAGCTGTTCAACTACAGGCTGAGCAAGTGCAGAATGGCCGTAGAATGTGCATTTGGCCGCTTGAAAGGGAGATGGCGTTCCTTACTGATACGCTCAGACATCCGCGAGAGAAATATCCCCATTGTTATTGCTGCTTGCTCTGTGCTCCACAATATCTGTGAGAGCAAGGGGGAAACGTTTATGGCGGGCTGGGAGGCAGAGGCAAATTTACTTTCTGCTACTTATGAGCAGCCACACAGCAGGGAAAGTAAAAGAGCCCACCGTGAGGCCCTGCGCCTCAGGGACGCCTTGAAAGACAGTTTTATCAGTGCCCGAGATGGCGTTTGAGAATCTGCTCCCTTGCTGTGCTGTAAGCCTGCTGCCCTTGAACCCTCTTTCCCTCCCCCCTCCCCATGCTTTCCCTCCTCCCTCCCCATGCTTGCAGAGAAAATAAAATCACTGTTTGAAAAATCATGGTTCCTTTATTGGTTACTCGGAAATACAAATACAGGGGATCACTGTCTTGGTATCCTGGAGGGATCCTGGAGTCGCAGTGGGGAGGAGCGGGCAAAGGAGGGGGGGTGGGAAGGGTGGAGAGGAGGGGTTGGCAAGACTCAGCAGCTTTCAAAAGTTTTCCGAGAATGTCAGCCTGCTGCTGCTGCTGCTGCTTCTGCTGGCTTGTGGGGTAGAGTGGAGCGGCCCACGGAGCTTGCCCCCCCGTGTTCTCAACCCGCGTCTGGGTGGGGAAGCTATGGGAGTTGGGGAGGGGGGGAGGTGGTTACACAGGGGCTGCAGAGGTGGTCTTTGGTCATGCTGCAGCTCCACCAGAGATCGCAGCATGTCGCTCTGGTCCTCCATTATGCGGAGGAAAGCATCCATGCGTCTTTCCTCACGTTCTACCCTCTTTTGTTCAGCGGCTCTCCATTCCTGCCTCTCTCGATTCCTTGCCTCTCTCTCTCGATCCCTTGCCTCTCTCTCTCGCTTCCTTTCCTCTCTCTCTTGATCCCTTGCCTGAATCTCTCGATCCCTTGCCTGAATCTCTCGATCCCTTGCCTCTATCATTCTTTCCCTCCAGTCCGTCTGGCGGGCTGCCTCAGCACGCGAGTTCTCCACGAGTTCAGTAAACATCTCATCGCGCGTTCGCGTTTTCTTTTTACGCTTTCTTATCTGCGGTGCACGGCGTGATGAGGAGGCAGGGGGGTTGTGAGATACTTGTTGTTCATCTGTGGGCAAGTGTGGGAAAAAGAAAGTTTGAAAGTTATGAGACAGATACATTCAAGGTTAGGAGGCAGTCTCGGACGGTACACAATGGGAGTAGTATTTCATTTGCAACCTCAGTATTCAGAGGCCTGATATGATTTCTGTACAAGGTCATGTTGTACACCTAAAACTGACTGACAAGCTCTCAGAAAATTCAGAGCATCTCAGACACATATGCGTGCCTCAGCCCAAGACGGCTTCTGAAATCACCGTGCAGCCGGCCATGGTAAGTTAAAAGTGGCGCTTGCATACTGTAGAGTAACCCCGCCCCCTTCCCCCCACCGCGTGGCTGGCTCCCACTGAAACCGCAAACTGCAAAGCAAATGCCAAAAAATCTCTCGCTAAGGGCTAAGGTCTTTTTGGGGCTCTTCAGACCGCGTGCAGACGGCTCGGATTCCCTGCCAGCTAACGCTACGGGCTGGGGGGGGGGGGGCGGCGGTCAGCGTTCGTGGGGGGGGGTGCTCGGTTCGTCGGTCCTCAGCAGAAAAGAGAACTTTGCAGCTGGGACTCTTTATCTCCCGACTAATTGCAGTCCGTATCTCAAACAGGCAACCCTGAATGACATCACTTTGCTGAGAATTTCTCGGAGAGATAGGGAGCGCATGCTCCTTGAGTCCATGCAAAGTCCTGGTCCATACGCCGCAATGCTGGCCTGCTCAATGATACCAGACAACCTACTACTTTCGTGGCGTGGGTTGGTGTCCTATCACGGGGGACCAGATAAGGCAGCTCTCCCCAGAAATCTGCTGCGCTGGATTCATCGCTACCTCCTGGAGAGCTTCATTGAAATGTCCGCGGAGGACTTATGGTCAATCCCGGAGTATATTGACAAACTCTTTGAGTAGAAATTGACCAGCAATGAAAGCACGCTAAGTCCTTAGGGCAAGTTACTCATTAATAAATGCTTCCTTTACAAAATCACGCGTCATGTAATCCCTTAAAAAAGAAACACTTACCCCCCTGGGAGGCTTGGGAGGGTACTGGCTCCAGGGTGACAAACAGCTCCTGGCTCTCTGGGTACAAGGGTTCTCCGCTGGGCTCCTGCTGCTCTGTGAGATTTTCTTCTTCATGCTCGTCCTCCTCGGAATCAGTCTCCTCCCTGACGATGATCCCATCGGTGGAGTCCACGCACACCGGCGCGATGGTGGTGGGGGCGCCCCCCATTATGGCATTTAGTTCATTGTAGAACCTGCATGTCCGTGGCGCGCCCCCTGATCGCCCGTTTGCCTCCTTGGCTTTCTGGAAAGATTGCCGCAGCTCCTTAATTTTCACGCGGCACTGTGTGGTGTCCCTGTTGTGGCCCCTTTCCAGCATGGCCTTGGAGACTCTTCCGTAGGTGTTGGCATTCCGTTTGTTGTTGCGGAGTTCCAACATCACGGATTCCTCTCCCCAGATAGCGATGAGATCCAGCACCTCACGAGTGGACCATGCTGGAGCTCTTCTCCTCTGGCTGGTCTCCAGGGTAGATGAGCTCATCATGGATTCCTGTGATGCTGAGCTCTGCATGGCGGCTAGTGCTGATTGCTCTGAATGGCGACTGATCAGTTCAGGTGAGCTGGCCACGCTGACCAAACAGGAAATGGCATTCAAATGTTCCCGGGTCTTATCTACCTGGCCAGAGCAGCGAGTTCAGAGTGCAGTGCAGAGCGGTCACAGTGGAGCAGTAGTGAGGCAGTCCAGAGCGGTCAGAATGGAGCATTGTGGGACAGCCTCTGGAGGCTATTAATGTCGGGTTCCGTCTTCACTAGCCCACAGTCGAGCTTGGAACGTCGAGATTAGCCTTATGCCACTGGTTAGGCTGGAGTGCCAAGATCGATCTTTAAGGCCCTTTACATCGACGTTAAGGGCATGTATGTGAAGACAGGTACACGTTTACTTCGACATAACGTCGTTAACATCGATTTAAAGTGGTAGTGAAGACATGCCCTTAGTTTCTGCACACCGTTTGGAGACCTACTCATTGAGGTATTTTCTCTCCCCTTGGTATGTATACTATGCTCTTGTCTATAGCCTCTATTCAAGAGGACTCCTGTATCTTTTTCTAGAGGAGTGCTGATGCTAGCTGTATGTAAAGGAGCTTATTCACAATGTATATTGTCTTTCAGTTTTCCAAATTAAAATTTAACCTGTCATGCTTCAAAATCCTACGGTTTGATTTGGTCAATTGACTCTCATCATACTACTTAGATCTTATTGTAAACAGTTTTCTGTTAGTGGCAGATTTCACCAACTTTTTATCCACTTTAAACTCAAATTCATTGATAAATATGTTGAATAGTTCTGTTCCTGATACTGTAACTTACAGAAAGCTTCATTAAGATGGAGTTCATTGATATCACACAATAGTACCTTCTTCTCCCTGTATCTTTCTTAAACACATGATTTCATAACATTGAACTCAAGCCTTTCAAAAAAAAATCATCAAGAAATGCTCCCCAAAATGTTCAGGGCTAGAAAATACAAACCACAAAATTAAGAAAATCAGGAAATGTAGTTACTAACTCCCACAGGCATCCTTAAATCGGGTCCCTTTGAGTTTAGAATACATCACTCTGCCAAGATGGTGATCTCCAGCTTAAGGGAAATTATTAAGAATTGGAATCATGGTCTAGTGGTCATTTTTACTTGCAATATTGTGGAGTATACTGTTAAAGGGCAAACGAGTGATGGAGAAAGGTTCTGCTTTAACTACAACTAAAGCAACATTTGCAAATACTGTATATAGTATTGTCTTGACATATGTACACAGGTTAGGGTCATGTGTTATCTGAGGGAGTAGTACAAGATCATAGTTAAAGTTGTAGGTTGCATTATAACACAGAGGTTTGGGTGTAGTGCATTTCCTTATCCATGGAAAGACAAAATGAAGTTCCTTATGAAGACCTGGAGACTCTAATTGGAAATGGGATGGAAGACATCAGGGTACTGCTAAATGATTAATAATTATCTTTATTACAATAGTACCTAAGGGCCAACCAAAAATGGGCCCCCATTGTACTAGACACTACACAAACCGAGAGTAGATGATGGCCCCTGCCCTGAAAAGCTTACAATTTAAATACAGTAGACAAGACAGACAGGGTAGGGGATGGAGTATGACACACAAAGTGAATAGTGTGCTGTTATATAACATCTTAGTTCCACTTGTTAGTGGGGAAGGGGTTTAGTTAGGAATGGAACGGCTACATGGAAAGGGAAGGAGGACAGGATAGGAGGTGGTGGTAAGGGGGTAGCTAAGCTGAGAGGGAGGGAGCAAGAGGGTAACCTGCCACTTCTTCACATTTAAGGGTTTGCATGTAATGGAAGTAGCATTTAGGCAACCTTCACTGCTTTTAAAGTAAAGTCTTAGTTTAGCAGGATTTTCTACGTTTTTAAACATGGCATGTTTAGGGAGGGAGCAGGAGGTTGCCATTCTTTCATCTACCTCTATGGGGTGGCAGTATATATATACAGGGGGGGGGGGAAAGCTGGTGAGCAGACTCATGGGAGACTCCCTTATAAACCACTGTGCCAGTCTAGCATTTTCTTCCTCTAAGTAAAAAATAAACCCAAGCTTAAATAAGGACACATTTTGTGATCAATGGCTCCATCAGCATTAGGTGTAGTGCTAGTTGGCTGATGGAGGGGGCAGGATCCTACTAGCCTAGACTGGCTTGGTAGATTTCCTGTCCAGGAGCAACCTTTCAGCATACATGTAGGAAGGTGACCTCCTGTGGATGGCTCTCTCCCTCTACACAGTATAGGGAGCAAAATACCACTATCATGGCACCCTCCCAAGACCAAATATCTAAAAGTATTTTATATGACTGAACCTATATGTCTTTATAGAAAAATTATATATGTATATTCTCCACTCAAAAGTATCCTTCAACTGCTAAATATGCAAATGCATCTTTTTCTCTGGTCTTCAGCTGGCCAATAAGAGGTAATGTAATTTTCACCTCCCTTGGTTCTGCAGACCTCTCTGCTTATACTCTTGGTCTGAGGTGAAATCTTGATTTCAGGGGGGCCAGGATTTCACTTTTTGTCTATATCACAGGATAAGATTAAAGATTTATTTCTATATTGGAGCCTGCTTGGCCACATTTTTTCCTCAGCATACAGACAAAGCTATTATTCATAGAAACACCACCCTGAAGGGATAAAAACAGATTTATATTTTAAACAAACATCCCTTTTTCTCCTAAGGAACATTACAGATTCTCAAAAATATCCACATAGATGCTAATGACAGACAATTATCTGAATCTTAATTATCTATGGCTACAGTATATTGCAAATTTGCCAGATGCCATAGGCAATAATACTTTGCAACTTTGAATTTTCTGGCTGTTAATCACAGAGTACCTGTTGGCATTTAAAGGAATCAACTTTCTCTTGCTCATTAGTTAAAGAATAATTTTACCATAACTTCTGCTAAAGACTTTTATATCAAGTAATGCAAACCATGGATTTATACAAACCCTCTTCAGCAAAACTTATTGTTCTCTAGAAGCATTAGAGAAGTAATGGGTGAAGAAAACAGATGTAACTATATGGATTGCAGTAAGCACTTGCTAGTTTAAGGTGAAAAAAATGCCATGATCTGGTATAGCTTAAGGGTACACTGTAGGTCTTTCTACAAAGAGATGGTCTAAAATAATTAGTTGGAAATATCCAGTATTTATTATAAGAAATTATTAATCTCAAATACAACCCTGCTTATGAAGTGAAACCTAAACCACTTTTCCTTGTGTATGTGAGAATTCCCCCAAAATTACTTTTGGAGTCTGGCAGTCTGCAAAATTTAGATCCTAAAATAAAGTTCTCTGTTCCACATATTCTGGGACCATGGATAAAGATTATCCACAAAACACAGATCAGGAATGCTGTGTGCATAGCTTGAAATATAGAAATAAAATTTCCATCCTCAGCATGATATCATATTGCTTTCAACATGCAATGTCTCTAAACATCTTCAATATCTTTCTGCCAAATCTTCTAAAAGACTTAACACCTTTCCAGAAATCACAAGGCACCCAGAAAAAGCAAGACTTGCTTAAACAGCCTCAATCATCATAAACATACTGGAATTGGCATATTCTCAGTATCACCAATCCAAATGTAAGTCAAGAGCTACATTGTCTCTACTTACATTAGGCTCAGCCCTCACACTGCAAACTGGTTGCCTCTTGTAGAGGCAAGCTCATCTTATTTGCATGCAAATGTCTCACGGCAACACACCAAACCTCACCTTCTGCACTCCATCCTGTTCCTAGCCGTACAAATTACAAGGGACTAACTGGTCTCTTTACAGCTGTGAGGGAGAATAAAAACTCTGATCAGTAATATAAAAAAATGCCCACTAACTTTCAAGTAAAACCCAGTATGAGCAGGAATAATGTCAAGAAATTTAGATCTAAAACCTGCAGCACTGACCTAAAGAAAAAAAGACATGTATCTGAAGCACAGCACTAACTAGTGACTGCAGTATCTGAAAAATACCAATATTCTGAATTTATCCTTGTGTGGATAAATTAGCCAGTACTATGCTACAACATCTTGAACATTACCTAGACAGCTAAAAGACTCTTCTATAAAACCAAAATTAACATGGCTAAACATGTTTCAATTTAAAAATATATTGAAAATTATTATTACCATATTTTCCGGCGTATAGGACGACTGGGCGTATAAGACGACCCCCAACTTTTCCAGTAAAATATAGAGAAAAGCCGCCGGATTACCAAAAACAAACAAACAAACAAAAAAAAAACCCCACACAAAAAGCGTGTGCACCCCGCTCTCCCGTCCCCGCCGCGGGCAGGCTGCTGGGAGCGCCCCGGTCTCCCGTCCCCGCCGCGGGGGGGCTGCCGGCTGATTCCCAGATTCTCCAGTACGGTGGCACCCGCCCTATAAAACGACACCCGGCATATAAGACGACCCCCGACTTTTGAGACGATTTTCCTGGCTTAAAAAGTTGTCTTATACGCCGGAAAATACGGTACATTATTTAGTATTTTCCCTGGGGGAGGAGGAAGCAGGGATTAGGTAAAGTTACTAAAAAGGCCAGATTTTTAAAGGAATTTTCAATTGTGCCTATGAATCCAACTCCTACTAAAATCAGTTAGGCACCTAGATGCTTTCGAAAATCCAACTACACACTTGTCTGCACTGCTCAATCCCTAAATACCAGGGCTGTGGATTAATCACAGTTAACTCAGGTGATTAACTCAAAAAAATTAATCCTGATTTAAGCACAGTTTTAATCACACTGTTAAATAGAATACCAATTGAAATTAAATATTTTCAATGTTTTTCTACATTTTCATATATATATTGTGTTGTAATTGAAATCAAATTGTATTATTTTTAGTATATTTGCACTGTAAAAATGATAAATGAATATTTTTCAATTCACCTCATACAAGTACTGTAGTGCGAGCTCTTCGCTGTGACAGTATAACTTACAAATGTAGATTGTTTGTTCTATACTTGCACTAAAAAAAACCCACAAATGTAAAACTTCAGAGCCTACACGTCCACTCAGTCCTACTTGTTGCTCAGCCAGTCACTAAAACAAACAAGTTTGTTTACATTTACAGGAGATAATGCTGCCCTCTTCTTATTTACAATGTCACCAGAAAGTGAGAACAGGCATTTGCATGGCACTTTTGTAGGTACAGTAAAACCTCGATTTAACGGACTAATTCGGGCGAGGGGGTGTCCGTTAAATCAGAAAGTCCGTTATTTAATAATAATTAAAAAAACCGAGCTTTCGGAGCAGCAGCCCGCCCGCCACAGGGCCGGGGCGGCAGCTCCGCAGCCTGCCCACTGCTGGGACCCGGGCGGCAGCCGGGAGCCATCAGCCAGCCTGCCCGGGTCCTGGCTGCTGGGACCCGGGCGGCAGCCGGGAGCTGTCAGCCAGCCCGCCCGCTGGCAGGACCCGGGCAGGAGCCGTCAGCCAGCCTACCTGCTGGCGGGACCTGGGCGGGAGCCGGGAGTCGGCAGCCAGCCCACCCGCTGCCTGGACCCGGGCGGCAGCCGGGAGCCAGCAGCCAGCCCTCGACAAATGGATTTCGGATGCATCAGACTTGCTTAGAAATTTTGTCCGTTGCATCCGAAGTCCGTTAAATCGAGGGTTTACTGTATTTACATGCCAGATATGCTAAACATTCCTATGCCCCTTCATGCTTTGGCCACCATTCCAGAGGACATGCTTCCATGCCAATGACACTCATTTAACAAAAAATGTGTTAAGTAAATTTGTGATTGAACTCCTTGGGAGAGAATTGTATGTCCCCTGCTGTTTTAACCACATTCTGCCATATATTTCATGTTATAGCAATCTCAGATGATGACTCAGCACATGTTGTCTAATTTAAGTACACTTTCACTGCAGATTTGACAAAATATAGCTAAAGATAGCTACAGCATTTGACCCAAGGTTGAAGAATCTGAAGTGCCTTCCAAAATCTGAGAGGGACAAGGTGTGGAACATGCTTTCAGAAGTCTTAAAAGAGCAACACTCCAATGCAGAAAATACAGAATCCAAACCACCAAAAAAGAAAATCATTCTCCTCCTAGTGGCATCTGACTCAGATAATGAAAATGTATCAGTCCAAACTGCTTTGGATTGTTATTGAGCAGAACCCATCATCAGCATGGACACATGTCCCCTAGAATGGTGGTTGAAGCATGAAGGGACATATGAATCTTTAGCACATCTGCCACACAAATATCTTATGATATCAGCTACAACAGTGCCATGGGAATGCATGCTCTCACTTTCAGGTGACATTGTAAACAAGAAGTAGGCAGCATGGTCTCCTGCAAATGTAAACAAACTTGTTTGTCTGAGCAACTGGCTGAACAGGAAGTAGGACTGAGTGGACTTGCAGGCCCTAAAGTTTTACTGTTTAATTTTTGAATGCAGTTTTTTTGTACATCAGTCGACATTTGTAAATTTCATGATAATAGGAGTATTGTACTGCAATCTAAGTGAATAGAAAATTACTTTTTTGTTACAGTGCAAATACTTGTAATAAAAAATATAAAGTGAGCAGTGTGCACTTTGTATTGAAATCAATATTTGAAAATGTAGAAATCAGCCAAAAATATTTAAATAAATGGTAATCTATTGTTTAATCACACAATTAATATTTATCATTTTAATCACGTGACAGCCCTAAATACCTTTAAAAATCTGGCCCAAAGTTCTTTCCAACTGCATAACAGAGCTAAATATGTTCACAAGCAAAATGGTGTACTTACACAGTGCTGGTGGCATATTTCATTTTTTGGTATTTCTCTTCCCCATATTAACAACCAAGTTTCAGTACTTATGGTTGCAGAAATAACTCCGAAGGGTGAAAAATGCAGTGCCAGTCTTTGAAACAGCCTAAAACGGTGACTTACTGTTGTGTAGAACCACATGTTGGGCAAGAGCATAGAGAGGCAAGTAACACTTAACACTAATCTTCTGTTCTTCATTTGAGGCTCTCACAAAACAGTACAAAAATTAATAAAATTTAATTTCAACTAGTGAGGTAGAGGAATATTTTACAAAATTAGAAACAAAATAAAAAATATTCAATTATTTGGGCCAAGGCTCCAAGCATGTATGTGGCAGATCAGGAATAAAGCCCAAATTGCATCCTCACAGTCCAGTTTAGCTAGTAAGACAATGACACCTTTGTGTTTGAAAAAAATAATCACAAAGAAGAAAGCAAATAAAATAGGACTGACTTGCCTAGCCAATACAGTAGATGCTGCTTCTTACAAGCAAGATTTCCCTTGGGATCACTTTCCTTACCATGAATTGCCCAGTTGGTAACAACGCAGTCACTGCATAGCAACATTTGTGTGGTTATGACCTAACATCTAGGGGCTGAGACTGGGGAGGGGGAGGAGACATGTCAGGGCATTGCACCCCAAATTGCATCTTTTCATTCCCCTCCTGACCCTGGACCTTCAGCACACCTCTAGGGCACACAACCTTGTCCACTTGCCCTGCTTGACAGAGCCTGCGTGGACAGCATGTGTAGGGGGGCATTTGTGGGCAGGGTCTGGAAGAGAGGTTTTTTTTGGGAGGTGGGGAGCTGGGGTTGGAAGAGCAGTAGACGTGCAGCTGGAAGGTTTCTTCCCCCCTTTCTCGGCATCTGGCTTGTAGGCAGGGGAAGGGGAGTTTGCTATTTTGTAGTTGTATTGGGGACACACCCACACAATGCACTGAGCTGTCCTCCATCTCTATTGCCAGCAGCAGGGTGAGGGTGTGCTGTTTTGCCCTCCCCTTTCAGTCTCCACTCCAGAGCACTGATGTACCCTTCCGCCACTCCAGTCTCCACTGTCTGTGCTAGAAGTCACACCCCTCCATTGGAGGTTTCATATGACGCCCTCCCAAAGTGAAGCATGTAACTTGCCAGTGGGAGCATAATCAGCCTCTCCAGGCAGCAGAGCTCACTCAGCTGCTCTGCCAACTGGGGGCTTCCCTGCCCCATTCTCCCCAAACTTGGGCCTTCCCTACTCCACAACTCCTTCCCCCACAACATGGCTGTCCCACCCCTTCCAAAACACCTTTGGTTAGACAACACTTCCTGTAAAATCAACAGTCACGTAGGAGTAATATAGCAAAAGGGCACTGATATATTGCTACTAATTAGTGTTTTTATAGGATATAAAACTTATATCTAGCTTTATGCACTTTATTGCAAGTGAAATCGAAACAAAGAAAAGCAATAATACCTAAATGGACGAAGTGTCAGAAGAATTATTTGGTGTCTCAAAGAATCAGATTAACCAGCTTTAAATACACAATGTGTTTTCTCACAAATTTGTCAAACTTCAACTGGCTAATTGAGAAAGTGATTTTATACTTTGCATTCAATTGACATTTGAAATTGTATCTGCACCAAGCTCGTATTTTTTAAAAACAACCACTTCTACTAGCCTTCCTAAACATTTCTAATTTCAGATCAATTACCGTATTTTTCGTCCTATAGGACACTCCGGCCTATAAAACGCCCCCTCGTTTTTCGATAAAAAAGCCGGACCAAAAAAAAAAAAAAAAAAAAAAAAAAGCGCCTCACTCTCCGGTCCCCGCCTCGCGGGCGGGCTGCCGGGAGCGTCCCGGTTCCCTCCTCCCCGCCGCGGGCGGGCTGCCCGCAGCGGGGAGGGGGGAACCGGGACGCTCCCGGCAGCCCGCCCGCGGCGGGGAGGGGGGAACCTCGGCAGCCCGCCCGCGGCAGGGAGGGGGGAACCGGGACGCTCCCGGCAGCCCGCCCGCGGCGGGGAGGGGGGAACCGGGGCGCACATTCGCCCTATAAGACGCACCAACTTTTCCCCCCCCGTTTTGGGGAAGAAAAAGTGCGTCTTATAGGGCGAAAAATACGGTATATCAAATATTTAACCAAAAGAATAAGCTAGTTTAATAGCTGAATAACTTACAATGGTTTTCAACCTGTGGTCCACAGACCCATCGGGGTCCACAGACCATATCTAAGGGGTGACTGAAAATAAAGTTTCAGACCCCAGAATAGACATTCTGTTTTTCTGATCAAACAAAAGTATGTGAATCCCACTACAGGTCAAAACCCAGAAGTGTTGCCATTACCTTAGAAGCCCATACTGCCCTTTCTCACACTGCATCAAATTACTTGCCACGCATGTGCAACGTTTACACTTTAATTCTGTTCAATCAGTTTTCAATATAAGACTTCTATGGTAGTGGTCTGCGGACCACAGGTTGAATTTCCAAAGGGGCCTGCACCTCCATTTGAAATTTTTTAGAGGCCCACATATGAAAGGGGGGAAAAAAAAAAAGGGTGAAAACCACTGAGTTAAATAAAATAAATAAATAAATAAATGGAGATATACCAATCTCCTAGAACTGGAAAGACCTTGAAGGTCATCGAGTCCAGTCCCCTGCCTACACTAGCAGGATCCGCCTGCCTACACTAGCAGGATTGCCCTAAATGGCCCCCTCAAGGATTGAACTCACAACCCTGGGTTTAGCAGGCCAATGCTCAAACCACTGAGCTATCCCCCCACCCTTAGGAGGTAAGTGCCTCCCGCAGAAGAATGTGTCAATCTACATAGAGCTTTATCTAGTCAAACAATAGCTGTTTTACATGGGTTGTCTGACCACTGGCAACATTCTGAAATAAGATTAAAAACAGTATTTCTACTTCCTATGAGTTTCTTGTGTTTTCCCCTTTGTATGTTTCAATACTAATTCCTCTTGAACTTGTCTCTTCCAGGACTAATAGATCATCACCGTCAGCGGCCTAATTGCAAAATATAAAAGTCACCATTCATGAATCAAGAATTGAAAACATTAAGTGTCTGCTGTAAAAAAACTCAGACTTAATAAAACTAGGTGCAGCGCAAAAACAGGGAATTGGTCTTCAAGGAGAGTTTATTTTCTTTTTAAATTCTTGTACTGGTTGAACAATCTTTTCAGCCTTTCACTATCGAAGGATAAGAATTAATGAAAAAATAAGCAATATTTTATTTCAAAACAGGTTTTATGGTTTGTGTTTTACATTGGGATGGCTTGAGTGATATTAAACAGATCTTCTCAAACACAAATTAACATAAATTAGATATGGCATGAAACACATACAATTAGTTTCTGCTAAAATGTGGTTTATTAGATCCACCTCTATGACAATTTTTTACCCTTTCATTGGAGATACTGACTAGTATTTTATTAAGAGGGTAAGTTTCCAGTAAAAATGTCTGGAGAAATGGAAGTTGTGTAACGAATTTCACTCCAAAAATGTACCCCCAAGTACGTGGAAATAGACATTCCATCTCTCAAAATGAAGCTCATTTTTACTTTTCAGTCATCATCAATTGTTGGCTTGATTGTCACTCCTCTTCTTATTTGACCCCAGCCGATTAAACTGCAAAATGAAAAAACAAGTTGAAGTTCTCTGTAATTGTGTTTAGAAAATATCCAAAATGCATACCCTGTAGTCGTGTTTGTATTAGGAGTATTCACACAGGTTTCAGAAGTTTCTGAGCTCCCCCCTTCCCTCCCCTGCAAAATCTTAAAGACTACTGACTGCTGGAAGTATAGGAGAGGGGAGAGTAATGGAGAGACCATAAGCAAATAGAACTTTTTCTTAAGCTATGGAACTATTTTTTCAAATGTGCTGTTAAACAGAAGCACACAAAGGTTTTACTTGCCCATAATCGTCTAGTTAACTGCAAATGAAATGTGTTGATAGCTTGATTGCTTTCCAACCTGCATAAAGCTCTGCATTACTTTTAAAGGGAAATGAGAACACTTCCCATGGCATCAGTTGGTGTATTGTGCATTTATGTTAAGCATCACAGAGTCTATCAAGCGTTTAATTTTTCACTATTCCATTTTTAACATGTCCCACAGAAATAGTGATTAGGTACTTGGAGAATTTAGAGGAACAAAAAAGGAATTCTACAGGAGAGTCAGATAGTACTGGGGTCAGTGCAACACAGTAGTATCAAGGGGTTATTAGGTCATTGTATTGCCAACTTACCGCCAATGTTTTTCAACTCTTCGACTAAGGGCAATTTTTTCTCCTACTTCTGTGCACACAGGGTTAGTTAGCACTATCTTGCCCAAATCAGCCTTCACTGCGCTAACTCTTCCTCCAGTAGACAAGGATCCTATATTTACCATTAGAACTTCATTCTTGGATAGTTTTTGCACCTAAAATAAGATATAAAGAATTCTGTAAATTTTACCTTAAATGTGCAAGTAAAACATATAAAGTTAATAGCATTTTGCAGCCAATATCTTAAATGAAGGGGGAAAAGAACGTGATTTTATATGACTGCTACAGCCAGATTACCAAAGGAAAATACTAACAGGAAGGGAGGCAAGCACCAAATCTTAGGCCATGCCACACATGAATAGACACACGATAAAGTGTTTTTCATTTTCATACTAATGTAGGAAAAATATAAAAAGGCTCAGCACAAATAATATTCCAGATTATTTGCCTCAGACCCATCTACAAAAATCAGTCTGTCTTTTTCTTGGAAATAATTGTTTTAAGGTTGCATAAACTACCGTATATACTCGAGTATAGGCCGACCTGAATATAAGCCGATGCACCTAATTTTAGCACAAAAAGCTGGAAAAGTTATTGACTCGAGTATAAGCCGAGTCCCCCCTGCCGAGGTTCCCCCTGCCGAGGTTCCCCCTTCCCCGCCGCGGGCGGGCTGCCGAGGTTCCCCCTGCCGAGGTTCCCCCTTCCCCGCCGCGGGCGGGCTGCCGAGGTTCCCTCCTCCCCGCCGGACCAAAAAAAAAAAAAAAAAAAAAAAAAAAAAAAAGCCTCGCTCTCCCGTCCCCGCCGCGCGGGCGGGCTGCCGGGAGCGTCCCGGTTCCCCCCTCCCCGCCGCGGGCGGGCTCCCGGCAGGGACAGGACGGGTCGCGCCCGCAATGGCCGGGGCTCCCCCCGTGACAGGCCGCGGCACGGAGCCGCCGGGCCCAACCGCCCCGGGATCCTCCCGAGCCAGCCCTGCTACCGCGCAGCGGGGGCCGTTCCCCCCCCCCCCCCCGAGCCCGCCGCCCGGGCCGGGCCCTGCACTCACCCCTCCCCGGGGGGGGAACGGCCCCCGCTGCGCGGTAGCAGGGCTGGCTCGGGAGGATCCCAGGGCGGTTGGGCCCGGCGGCTCCGTGCCGCGGCCTGTCACGGGGGGAGCCCCGGCCATTGCGGGCGCGACCCGTCCTGTCCCTGCCGGGAGCCCGCCCGCGGCGGGGAGGGGGGAACCGGGACGCTCCCGGCAGCCCGCCCGTGCGGCGGGGACGGGAGAGCGAGGCTTTTTTTTTTTTTTTTTTTTACCGGGTTGACTCGAGTATAAGCCGAGGAGGCTTTTTTCAGCCCAAAAAGTGGGCTGAAAAACTCGGCTTATACTCGAGTATATACGGTATATAGAAAGCTATATAGCCCATAATTGACATCAATATAAAACAGATCCTTGCGCCTTTCTTTCCTTTCACCAAAATAACTGCTCAATCCAGAGTTAGTCACAAAGAAAAAAAAAAAACAACCCTAAAATGACAAACACTTAATTCACTATCAATAAATCAGTGTGAAGCAGTTTTCATAGTTTTTAAGGCCAGAAGGGATCATGATGATCAACTAGTCTGACTTCCCCCACACCACAGACCATGCAACCTCATCCAGTAATTCCTGTATCAAGCCCACAACAACTTTTGAGCTATAGCAGATGTTGGCAACCTTTGGCACGTGGCCCATCAGGCTAACCCGCTGGCAGGCCATGAGACTTTTTGTTTACATTGACCATCCGCAGGCACAGCCTCCCGCAGCTCCCACTGGTTGCAGTTCGCTGTTCCCGGCCAACGGGAGCTGCAGGAAGTGGTATGGGCTGCTGGGACGTGCCGGCCGCTGCTTACCGCAGCTCCGATTGGCCTAGAATGTGAACTGTGGCTACTGAGAGCTGCGGACGGTCAACAGAAACAAAATGTCTTGCGGCCTGTCAGTGGATTACCCTGACGGGCCACATGCCGAAGGTTGCCAACCCCTGAGCTACAGCATACCTTGTATAAAAGACATCTAGTCTAGGATTAGAGACCTCAAGTGATAGAGAATCTGCCACATCTCTAGACTGGCAAGCATTAGGATCTACATGAAACTAGCAGGTTCATGCATGACTAGTTTTGCAGTTGGTGATATAAACACTTACATCTCAATGAAATTAATTTCCAAGGGGCTAACAGAAAAAAAGCTGCAAAACAAAAAAAAGTTTGACAAATACCATAATGTCCTTTTAACAGAAAAGGTACAAATATACCAACCTTTGCAGCTTTCTTGTCTCCCTCAGTGCGCACACCTAGCAGACGTCTAAGCAGAAAATAGGAAATTTCCAGCTCTGTGAATATTTCAGGGAGTGCTCCAACTGCACCAAGAACCTGCCCCACCATTCGGTCAGCCCGACATAAAGTTGGATCAATTTTAGTGCCGACACCTATTACAGAACAAGACAACTTCTGAGGAATAATTGAAAAGTAAACATATCTATATGCAAACACATTTAAAGGAGACCTACAAATGAAATTAACCATTCTTCTAAATGACATACTGAACATCCCCACTACCCAGCTGCCGATGGACGTTCAGCACATTAAGAACTGAACTCACCTATTTACTTGTTTTTTAGGATCTGTTCACTCTAACCAGCTGTGATACAATGCCCCAGGATTCATCATGTTGCTGGCAGCACAGATAATACAGAAGCCTGCTGGAGCTAACCAATGTAATTTAGATAAATAATTAAATTTAGTACTATTTGGCACCGTTTTATAGAGTTTCATTACACATATACATAGTAAAAAAGGTACACACTTGCTGTGGGAATCACACATCAGAATTTCATGTAAATTGTAATAAATTCTCCCTCCCTTTTCTACTCCCCGCCCTCTTCCTAGGAAGTGTACTGTTATCTGAAACCTTCAAAGTTTTCAAGAATGGGCATGAGGACAAAAATCTCTTAATTAAAAAGCATTCTTACCGATTAGGCCTCCAGGAGCAGCATACTGCAGATCATTGTGTTCTGCAAAAAGTGATACAATTTTGGAAAAAATTGGCTTGCACATGAGTTTTCCTTCACTGTCCTTGGAGACAATACCAGGTCTAACTTCAAGTTCCTGGCCTACCTAAGTACAATGGAGAAGAAGTGGTCAGATTTTCTGTTTTACCAGAATAAAAAGCTAGCTGGTGGTGGGAAATAAGTTATTGTTCCAGTTACGTAAATATTAACAGCACTGGATTGTTGCATCAGAAAATTATAGTGGTACTACCTAGAAAATAAACACAACTTTTAAAAACCTCTATTACACAGGTAATAAGACTGCCTTCAAATGCACTTTAAAAAGATGATTTATTAGATGATCACTCTTAGGATTTAAATGTTGGGCCTAAAACTATTTTAATTTAAATGTTTTCTAATAGTACTGTAATGCCAAACATTATATTACTGAGGTAGTGTACGAAAAACCAGAGAGTAACAATGTAGTTTCATGGTCTAAGCAAAAGAAAGAAGATCAAATTGTATAAATGATGCATAAACTTGATTTTTTAAACTTTCCAGTTTAACAATCAAGGATGTTATTTTTAGTAGACAGAAGAGACTCAAAAACTTGTTCTGATTATAGTACTCCATACCAAAGCATATGTTATATGCACTTGTAATGTGGGGACAGAGTGCATAACTAGCAAACTCCTTAACTTTATTTAGATTTATCAGCACCTCTCCAATGCCAACTTTTTGAAATGATTTATTAAATAAGTATGCACATGCAGGAAGGGGAAACCGCACCCTCATATTCACTGCAAGTGATAGAAAGGGACACCACCATCAACTTTGGGATAAAACCTCTGGTCAATTTAAAATATACACACACACACACGTAAAAAACTTAAGTTAGCTATAACAAAGATAGAAAAAGGGGTGGTTGGGCATGGTCAGTTACATTCTTTCCCATTTCTGTTTAGCTTTCAAACAGCAACAAGCAAAAGGAAAACATTTTAAAACGGGATTATGAAACCACGAGCAAAGAATAGGGAACTCATGAGCAGGTAGTACCTGAAGCTACTTTTAGTTAATTTTTTAAATCTGACTATACACCTTTACGTTGCTTTGTATCGACCATGGAGAAACACCTATTATACTCCTAACTCATTATAACTAATGAGGTGTTTGGAGGAGGAGGGGAGAAAGAGTAGCTATTACCTTTAAGACACCTTTTAGAATACTACCGCCAGCTACACCACCCTTAAGGTCATCTACTTCACAGCCAGGCTTGTTGACATCAAAAGATCTAATTACTGAAAAGAACACAAATCCCATTATTAAGATATATATAAGTGACACTTATGAGATGTTTACAATTCTTTAGATCTACTTGCATCAAACAATGAAAATACCTCTCTGTTGCATGCAATTTTTTTCATAAGTTTTTTAATACTACATGAACCATGGGTCAAATTAAGCTGATTAAATCCAAAACAAGTTAGCAGATTCTGGCAAGGAATATTCACTGTACTTTAAGTACAATTTAAATGAATTTAGTTCTCGGTAAATACATTTGTCACAAATTAGTATTTAAAAATTAATCTCAGAGCTATGCAAGCATTAGAGATATCCGTGTATAAAGGAGAAATTAATGCTACATCCAACTTTATTAGAAAAACTATTTGCCAGATGGAAGAGAACTAAATGAGAGAAAATTATTTGCAAGCTTTTAAGAAAGTATTACGAACAAAATAAAGTAAAAAATATTTTAAGCACTATTCTACAATTTATAGTGTTCAAAAGTGATAGGCATGCAGGAGTTTAAATGTTGTACAGTGAAACCTCGATTTAACGGACTAATTCGGGCGAGGGGGTGTCCGTTAAAGCCGAAAGTCCGTTATTTAATAATTTTTTAAAATTATTTAATTTTTTTAAAATTAAAATTTAATAATTTTTTAAAACCTGTCAAACCCCGCCCCCCCCCCCCTGCCCGGCTCCCCGCTGCGGGGAGCCGGGCGGGACCTGTCAAACCGAGTTGACAGCTCCCGCTGTGGGGAGCCGGGCGGGAGCTGTCAACTCGGCCACCCGGCTCCCCTCTGCGGGGAGCCGGGCGGGAGCTGTCAGCCCGCCAGCCGGGCTCCCCTCTGCGGGGAGCCGGGCAGCCGGGTTGACAGCTCCTGCCCGGTTCCCCGGGGCGGGAGCCAGCGGCCCACGAATAACGGATTTTGGATGCATTGGAAATTTTGTCCGTTGCATCCGAAGTCCGTTAAATCGGGGTCCGTTAAATCGAGGGTTTACTGTACTAAGATTTAGATAAAGATAATGAAATAAATGCATGCTTTAAAATTAAACACCTAATCACGGTCCCATTGAAATGGGAGTTTTGCCACTGACCGCAACAGGAAAAAGCTTTTTCTAAATTCTATTATAGACTTCCCTGTTTAATTCAGGAACTGAATTATATGTCAGATGCTTTTTAAAAAGACTGACCACTTAGACAATACTGGCGGAAATCCTAGCACTTGTAAGAGTGAAGAATCTTTGCTTTTATCCTCATTTCTAACAGACTGACTTTGTTAGGGTCTATATACGTATACACTCTAGATTTCAGTGTTTTATGTAAAATACATACAGAGTGGATGAACCAAATAGGAAGATGTACTAGAAATGAACAAAATGCAATGCTTTAACATTTATGCCCAAGTGACGTGACATAATTTTGAAGCCTGCCACTTGGAAAACTGACTGGAAAAAAAATGGGTGCCAGCATATCCACTCCTTGGGTAATCAAGCCATATCTATTTACTGCCAAGAGTTTTAACTGCAACAAAATGCAGCCTGATTTTTCAGACACCACAAAGTTGTCAGCACTTTGGAACTGCTCCCAGGAACCTCCTGCTGGCTGTGCAGAGGGATGCTAATGTCAGGGTGTCCCCTCTCCTCCTCCCCCCCCCCCGTACCCTATTTCCACGGGGGGGGGGGATAAGGGGCGGATGGACATGACAGGGCTCACGACAGAGGAAGCTTGCTGGCAGCAGCTGCTGTCTCAACTTACTGATCTACTTAAAAAGGCAGTGTACTTAAGTGGGGTCAACATACTTAAAGGGGAAATGTGCATATTTCTCTCTGCCATGCTATGTCTCCTCCCTACATTCATGCTGCCTTGTAGAGTGTGAGGCTACATTAACGTGTTAATCCTAGAGGGCTCAGCCGAGTGTTAGTTCATAATTTAGCAGTAAGGCATTCCTCAAAAATACCCCATTCTCTGACTCCACCACCTCAACCAAGCTTCAGTCATCACTGCTATGTACAGTATTTGTTTGTTTAAAACTTAAAACATTTCCCTGGAACCTAACCCCCACATATACATGAACTCGTATGGGGAAATTGGATTTGCTTAACACCGTTTCAGTTAAAGTAGCACTGTTCAGGAACATAACTACACTGTTAAGGGAAGGGTTACTGTAGTCATATTTAAGATTTCAGGAAATAGAAGCTTGAAATTGCCAGTGTGCTAAATGCTCCTCATACCCGCTTTAGAGTACATCCCCCAATATTAGCATTATCTGAAAACGTGGTTAAACATATAGGTAAGCTTTAAACATTTACATACCAATAAGTCTTGGTTCTGATGTGAAGTCTCGCAATGGGACTGGAATTTTCTTTACTATATACTCACAAACCACCTCAATGTTGTATTTCAGCTGTGCTGAGATTGGAATAATAGGAGCTCCTTCTGCGACTGTACCTACAACAAAAAAGAGGAGTGGTTTTACATCAGACTTTACAGTAGCATATACCAAAGTGTATATGAGCATTAAAATGGCAAATTCTACATATTTCCCCAAACCAGAAGTCCATAAAAGTGACATGACAAAAATGTCAGCTCATATTTCTTTTCATTTTTGCTCAAATTAAGCTACTACTCTTCAGGGTAGTACAATATGGCTTGTACATTGCCTATGGGTAGTTCAGTGCGTTTCCAGTGGGACACCTATATAGTTCATTCTCCAAGTGAGCTCTGGAGGCAGTGTTTTACTCTAGGAACAAAATCTGCTTAATACATTATGATCAAGAGTGACACGACATGAGTTTCAGCCCCTTAACCTGAGAAAAGCAGCATATGTACTGGAGGGGAGGAACAGAGTTGCGCACATAAGCACTGAAGGGGCAGTTACCACAGAGCTAAAACACAGATCCTTCATGAAAATGGATTTGGGACTTGCATCCCATAGCCCCATGCCCACTAGACTTTAAGGGCTAGTTTACACTAGAATCACTACAGCAGTGCGGGTAGTGCAGACACACTATAAAGACGGGAGAGAGCTGTGCCGTCGGCATAATCTTATCTCCCCAAGTAGCAGTAGCTATGTTGGTGGGAGAGATTCTCCTGCCAACATAGCGCTGTCCACAGTGGTGCTTAGGCCAGTGTAATTTAAGTCACTGAGGGGAGTGGCTTTTCCACGCCCTGAGCAACTGAAGTTATACTGACATAAGCACTAATGTGTACAAACCCTAAGTTTTAGATTTTATGACCTGGCCAAACTGCATTCTAACAGAAACACAGCAACCTGTGGGGGCTGTAAACAGACAACAGCTGATAAACCTCTCTCTGGATGAGGGTTGTGAAAAATGAGAGGAAACAGAACAAGCAGTTAGGACCAAGATGCAGTAGATACAGAGTTGAGAGATCGTATAGAGGATGAGACATCTAAACTATCTGATGCCTCAGTAGCAATTCCATAGTTAAGATTGCAGCGAGATTTGTGCTTAAGATTTAAATCCTTGATTCATACTTGACTGATTTAATTTAGCTTTTAAATTTGGCACAATAATTCTTCAGACAACTGTATATTCTAGAGGATTTTTTAGTAAAATATTAAATTTGAAAAAGAGACATTTAAAAATTGCTCTTTTTTGAAGTTTCTCCCTGGCTTAATCACATTAGCTTGACTTGCGCTAGCTAAGCAACATCAGTCTCCACGAACTTCAAAATTCACACACACAAGTACCTTGGACTTAGGCCACTTATGAGATTTTAAACACATGAGAAGTTGTGCCCCTTACACAAGCCAACAATTTTGAGTTACGTAAAGGTTACATAACAGGACTGCTCAGACCTGTCAACCACATCCATTTTCTGATGCTGCTAACCTGCCTCCATAGCTGGGTTTTGCAGATGCTCCCATTGAGCCATGGAGCAAGGCAAAGTGGCAGAGGTTCTGGAGAGATGGGAAATAAAAAGAATGTTGGGGAAGCAGAGAGATGGGGTGGTTTGCAGGGGTGTTTGGAGTTTGGGTCCAAGGCTCCTGGGGTGAAAGCCCAATATTTCCGAGCCAAGGTTTCTATACCTGAAAAGCTCCCCTAGAGCTGCTGCCTTGGCCCCCAGTGCACCATAACAACAGCATGATAAGAAGCTCATGGGAATAAGGTGGGATTTACAAGAGGGAACAGGAGCCAGAGCCTCTGTGAAATCCACTAGAGACTTAGTGATTGTTACTGGTTCTATGTGGAAGATGCTCAGATACTACAGTGATGGGTATCAGTATAAAACCCCAAGATACATAGTTTAGCTCGGTGGGCCTGCAGCAGGGGAATAGCTTAACTCTGACATTTGGCAGTAAATGAACTGTGCGTAAAGGAAGACCCAAGGAAATGTGTGAGAAAGAATGGGGGGGGGGGGCGTATGGGGGGGGGTATGGAGGGGGGGTCCCACCAAGT
Organism: Sternotherus odoratus; assembly: GCA_032164245.1. Lineage (NCBI taxonomy): Eukaryota > Metazoa > Chordata > Testudines > Kinosternidae > Sternotherus > Sternotherus odoratus. The sequence goes on from JAVMKO010000001.1 coordinate 181,345,170, forward strand.
GAGGACTGGCTAGAATTCAAGGTGGCCAAATGGTTGAGGTAAGGAGAGTGGAGATAGTCAGGCTATCAACAGTGAAATAGAAGTAGCTGAGAGGGGGAACTGATTAGAGTTCTTTGGGAATTTTTCAACTAAACTGTGGGTTAGAGCACCTGCCTGGGACATGGAAGACCCAGGTTCAAGTCCCTGCTCTGCCTGATCCCATTGAAAGGGTTTTCATTTGCACAAATATGTATTGAGAAAGGCAGACTGACTCTCCAGCCCCGTAGTTAGGACACTCACCTGGGATGTGGGAGACTGAGGTTCAAGTCAAGTCATTTTACACCCAGTGAGGAGAGTTCTCCAATTTGTGTTTGGGAACAACTCTAAAAATCCGTTAATTGTAGCAGTGTGAAGCAGAATATAATGCTACTAAACTCATATTTGAAAGAAAAAAATCTAATTGAAATATCTAGAAGACAGAACATTACACAACTTTTATATATATATATATATATATATATTAAAGAACCTACAAATGCCTGATTCATCTGCTAATTCTTTGAGTTGGAAGTCCGGTTGTCCTGATCACATAACACTTTTCATGTCAGCCTAACTCCCAGCATTGAAGAACTACATAGAACTTGCAGAAATGCAGTATTGCAGGTTCTGGAAACTTACCTTGTACAAATGCAAGAATCTGTTCATACTGTTCTTTAGCCTGGCTCTCCTTTACCAAGTCAATCTTATTCTGTAGAATTAGAATGTGTTTCAATTTCATGATTTCTATAGCAGCTAGATGTTCAGAGGTCTGGGGCTGAGGGCATGACTCATTACCAGCTGGAAGGGGAGGGGAAAAAGTGATTATGTACAGTCATTTACAATAAGGATACACGAAACCATGTGGGCATCTATCACCTCACTGTGTGCTTTAAAAAAATATTGCTTGCTTAAAAGTCATCAAATTGCTAATTTTTTTTAATTGTGTATGGGTTTAGTGTGTTCTCTTCATCACCGACACAAAAACGCCAAGAGCCCTAACTTTAATGACAAACCAAAAATTCAGAAAACACATGGCTATTAAGGTTATGAATATTGTTTGGGTTCTACTTCCTAGGAAGTCACCTTTTCCCTAATGGGCTGTTACAATATTTGAGATCACCGGGAGGTTAATCTATTATATGGGGTATGGGGGGAAGGCAGCATTAGTGGAGGGCTCTAATAGCTAGAAATTAATTCTCTTATTCCTTTGGTTTGAAAATACTAGAGTTCATTTAATTTCAGGGGTTTATAGATATCCATCCACTCACATTTTTGTCAGAAAAGGTGATTGGGAACTATGTTTAAATTTCTCTCTCAACTTTACATTCGAGTTGTATGTGGTTTGACACCGGGCAGTTTTATTTGGCAGATTGTGTACACACACAAATGGTGAGTGTGTTCTACTAAAACATATACAGTAGAGACCCATTTATCCAACCCTCCATTATCTGGCTCTCCATATTAACCCAACCACCAGTGCACACTGTCCACTTCTCGACCTCTCTCTCCTGTGCCACTGCAACCTCGCACTTTCCCATTCTCCGGATTATCTGAATTTTTGATTATCAATCTGACCCCAGTCCCAATTAAATCGGATAAACTGGGTTCTGCTGTATCTACTTCTGCCATTGACTTGCTGTATGGCTATGGGAAAGCCATTTAACCTCTCTGTGCCTCAGTTACTGCCTGGGTAAAAAAAAAAGACAGTGGTCACTGCCTTTTCTGACGTGCCTTGGTGAGCTACAGATGAAAAAGATTAATTACTACTTATTATTAAACTAGCAAAAATACCCGGCGTTGCTCGGGGTATTTGTAATTGGAAACTGGGATGTAAAAAGATTACAATGTTTTTTATTAATACAAATTTTGTTCAGAAGTCTCATTTTGTCTAATTAATTTCATTCTCTTGCATTTAGATGTGGTTTCTCCGATACAGTTTCGCTTTTTACGTGGCATAACGAATAGGGTCCTTTTTAAGAAAAAAACAGTGTATTTAATTAGGTTTGCGCTACACAACACTAAGCTCTCTGGTTATCTGTATTATTACATCATAACTATGTCACAGACAACAGCATGTGTTCACCTGCTGCCCAGATGATGTTATGTGAGCTTTGTAGTTGATGTTAATGAGTTTTAAAGAATTTCACCCTAGGGGGTGCAAGAGGTGAGATTTTAAAAATTTTCGATTCTTACCCTGATTAGGACCCTAAAGTCTAATTGTACCAAATTTCAAGTATCTAGCTGAAACGGTGTGGAAGTAGTAAGGGAACATACATATACCATTTGACTTTTATATATATAGATTTCATGGCTATCTCAGAAACTTAAAACAATACTAACTTGAGTATATTATTGTTTCGTTTCCCAAATAACATGTGGTCTGACCAGGTGTAACATAATTCATAGTTTAATTTATTTTGGTGTTGCATTATTATATTCTGCACATTTATAAAGATGAATTTTAATTTATTTTACACCTGCTCAAGTCAGATTAGCGAAAGTTCTTCCTAAATCAATCTATCAACAGAAACACTGGCCCAGATGGGGTCCTTTGATTCTGTCCACATCACAATGAATTTACTATTGCTTCCCACCTCACCCCACTCTCTCTTGAGCATCAATAATTAAATAAATAGAAATGGCAGATAAAACAACTGAGAGAAAAGCAAGCCTGCTCAAATAGGCCTAAGTATGTCCAAGATGAAAATCTTGCTTTATTGTACAAGTAAAAACAATCCCAAAATTTCATTTCAACCAACCAATCCTCTGCCATCATCCAAAAGGTCAAATATCACTTCAGCTATTGCAGTGGTTCTCAAATTTTTGTACTGGTGACCCCTTTCACACAGAAAGTCCCTGAGTGCGACCCCCCCCCCCTTATAAATTAAAAACACTTTAAAATGTATTTATCATCATAATAAATGCTGGAGGCAAAGCAGAGTTTGGGGTCAAGGCTGACAACTCGCGACCCCCCCCCCCCATGTAATAACCACACGACCTCCTGAGGGGTCCCAACCCCCCAGTCTGAGAACCCCAGAGCTATTGGATGAGTTAGAGTGCTCAAATTCTGTTGCACAATTTCAAAAGTATCTATTCAGAGGGCATGATATTCTATTTTTACCATCATAGCTTCAAAATCGTCTCTCTTTACACAAAACTCAATGACATTCACAATTTTGTAATAACCGATCGCTCATTATCCTTTATATTTTAATATTAAATGTTATGTTATAAAAAAGGCTCAGCTTTCCCATCCCAAATATTACCTATCAAAAGCAGTGCCGCATCCATGACTGCCGCACCGTTCAGCATAGTAGCCATCAAGATATCATGGCCCGGACAATCGACAAAAGAGACATGCCTGTTACATATGGAGGGTAAACATAAAACAACAAAAGCCAGTTATTGTCAATTAAACTGATTGGTTTTCATGAAGTGATCAGTAGGGGCACAGTTAAAGTATGTATAAAAACTGCACACTATTTTGAGACAAACATGGAAAGGTGACATTTTGGAACTATGTTCATATGAACATAACTAAATGAACTGTTGAAATTTTAAGATCCAGAAAAATGGTGACGGTACTACATGCATTTTATTGGACGTAGTACTTCTGTCTCTCAGAAATTTACAAACCAACCATGCCTAGTTTAATGTGTCAAACTATGAAGATACATACTGGACATAGCACATCTCCCTTTTCACCTCTTCTAATGGTCTCTCTCTCCATTTCTCTCATTGCAAGGTTATGCATGTTCATTCTGGGCCTAGTAAGAACTACACCAATCTCGAAAATTGACCTGTAACTGTCCAGACTCAATCTTTGGGTTTTAGGCTATAATAATCAAAGCATTTCAAGTTCTTGTGTGCATTTAATGGGGAAATCTTTATTATTTGACAACATGCCACAGAAAAAGGTTTGCCACTTCAGCAATATTTTTAAAAAGGACTGTAAGTAAAATAAGCAGTACATCAAAGAACCAGTGTTTAATGATTTGTTTAGTGCTCTCTTTCTAATTGTCACAACCCACCAAAATACTCTATTAGAACAAGTGTTCACGTTGAAGGGAATCGGACAAAAGCAAGGAAATTCAGTTAAGTGTAGGGGACAGTTCCTCATAAGTACAGACTGAGATCTGATTTTATAACCACCCTTGTGACGATTTTCATCTAAATAATCCCAATGAAGCATCACAAATAACTCCTGAAACTTTTAAACTTGCATTCTGACCATGTTACACTTTATCAGGAATTGTATAAAACAAGTCTCTCTCCCATCTTTCTCTTAACACAAAGCCGATCTCAAGTTATGGCTCAATTTTTCATAGGTCCAGTTTAAAAACCCTTATTTTTCTATCTCTGGGGGGAAATGACAAATATAGATTATAGCATTTACATTAAATTACAGTCTAAAAATAAATTTTGAATTTGTTCACACCTCTGAGTTAAATTTAATTCAGGTTACAAGCTAAAGGATGCCTTTTTTATTCAAACTGCCCTGTAAGCAATATAGTATTGGAAAATTGGACTTCTTTTCTATAGTGTCTCACCACCAGTAAAAGATTCTGCAGGTCAAATTATGTCTTCAATTACATCTGTGCACTTCAGTCACATCTCTTTACTCTTTAAGATTACTACAGTGACAAGTATATTAGAAATACTAGCATAGAAGATGGGCTCAGCAAACTCAATTCAGTAAATAATGAATAAGTCAAAATAAAATATGATACCTTCTCTTAACTGTATTGGGTCCTCAAAGGTCATAGGAGTAAAGTATTCATCAATAAAGTAACAGAGGACTGAATATACAAATGGACTTATGGAGAAACAAGGTACCATTTTTAAACAATCGCTTGAAGTGTACTTCAACTATATTGAGGGAACCATGGACAACGCAAGAGCAACTGAAATCACCCAATCAGATCAGTCACCTGATTAGTTTAAAATTCCCTCTGGTCCCAGGAATATCTGTAGGGAACTCATCTGGTGTACTGCTTCCACAGGACCGGTAACACTCTGGTCGGGAGCAACCGGGATCATCAAGTTTGTAAATCTATAAAGTATAAAAAAAGATTTAAAAAAGGCTTGCTCTAGCAGTGGTCATTTAAGAGGTTTCCCACAGTTAACAGAAGAGTCAAAATAGGTACATTTAGATTCATAGTAATGACTAACCTTAGCATTGGCATAACCCAGCTTGATAGTGATATTTCTTTCCAGTTCATTTTTGAATCTAACAGTGTGAACTCCGGAAATAGCTTTTACTACTGTTGACTTTCCATGAGCCACATGACCAATTGTGCCTACATTTTAAAAGCAAACATTAATCAATGCACGATTTGTGCAACATTCTTCTACAAGTAATACACAGTTAGAGACTTGTCAAACTTCCAACATCAATATTAAGAACCCAGTTTGCACAGGACACCTGAAGCCTGTGGGTCCAGAGCTTCTATTGTAAGCATGTTAAGAAATCCGTACTAGCTTTTTACAGCAACTTACTATAGTAACAAACTGATCTTGAAATGAGCTCCATGTGGACAAACCCTTGCATCCACATGGAGCTCATTACAAGATCAAGGCTTTACTCAGGCAAAGCAACTTTTGCTTGAGAGCACTCCTACCAACAACCCCACCAAAGTACACCAAATCCCCTAAAAACACTTTATTCGCAAGATCTCATCCTACAGTAGTCATCTTCTATTATAGTGGCCTTATTTCAAAGAGATAAGGACTTGACATGTCTCCTTTTCTGATTGTCAACACTAATATTTAAAAAGAACACTGTCTGTTACCTTAGACCCAATGGTGGTTTTTATAAAAACTTTCAATACAGGTGTTTATTAATTTTCTGTTTCATTAGAACAGTTTTTTGTTTGGATTTTCCCTGTAACATTTTTAACTAAGACTTTTGAGCACTGTGCATGACAACAAGAATGTGTTACTAAAGCATTTGTGATTAACTTTGTTTTCCTTACCTATATTAATTGTAGCTTGTCGGCTGATGACTTCTGGCGAGAGAGGTGTCAGCTTGTTAACATTCTGTATGGAACAGATTTCATAGTTTATTTACAATATTCCTAATAAGAATATAAGAATGGCCATTCTGGGTCAGAGCAAAGGTCCATCTAGCCTAGTATCCTGTCTTCCGATAGTGGCAAATGCCAGGTGCCCCAGAGGGAATGTTGAACAGGTAGTCATCAAGTGATCCATCCCATCGCCCATTCCCAACTTGTGGCAAACAGATGCTAGGGACATCATCCCTGCCCATCCTGACTAATAGCCATTGATGCACCTATTTTCCACGAACTTATCTAGTTCTTTTTGGAACCTTGTTATAGTCTTGGCCTTCACAACATCCTATGGCAAGGAGTTCCAAAGGTTAACTGTGTGTTGTGTGAAAAATTACTTCCTTTTGTTTAAATCTGTTGCCTATTGATTTCATTTGGTGACCCCTAGTTCTTGTGTTATGAGAAGTAAATAACGTTTCCTTATTTACCTTCTCGACACCCGGCATGACCTTATATAGACCTCTATTTTAACCGCCCCCCCCTCCCCCAGTCATTTCTTTTCCAAGCTGGAAAGTCCAAGTCTTATTAACCTCTCCTCATATGGAAGCCGTTCCATATACCTAATCACTTGTTGCCTTTTTTCAGATAGGGCAACCTGAATCTGCAGACAGTATTCAGGATAAGCATACCATGGATTTATATAGAGGCAATATGATATTTTCTGTATTATTATCCCTTATCCCTTTCTTAATGATTCCCAACATTCTGCTCACTTTTTTTTGACTGCCACTGCACATTGAATGGATATTTTCAGAAAACTTTCTTGGGTAATAACAGCTAATTTAGACCCCATAATTTTATATGTATAGTTGGGATTATGTTTTCCAATGTGCACTACTTTGCATTTATCAACACTGAATTTTATCTGCCATTTTGTTGCCCAGTCATTCAGTTTTGTGAGATCTTTTGGTAGCTCTTTACAGTCTGCTTGGGACTTAACTATCTTGAGTAATTTTGTTTGTCTGCAAATTTTTGCCACCTCACTCTTTACCCCCTTTTCCAGATTATTTAAGAATATGTTGAACAGGACTGGTTCCAGAACAGACCCCTGCGGGACACCACTGTTTACCACTCTCCACTCTGAAAAGTGACCATTTATTCCTTACCTTTGTTTCCTACCTATCTTTTAACCAATTATAAATCCATGAGATCCTTACCCCTTATCCCATGACAGCTTACTTTGGTAAAGAGCCTTTGGTGAGGGATCTCCCAAAAGACAGATATAATATTCATCTAGTAATTATTCTGTTAACAAAACTCTTCATAATAGCTCTAAACGCTCATAATATTAAGAATCCCCCCCCCCTTTTTACAATACACAAAATAGGAAACAAAGAAAGGAAACTACAAAAAGGCCTGCACAATATATGCTACGCAGTATACACCAATTAAAGAGGACAAAATTAGCAAGCAAACTTTTGCACTACAAGCTAAGTTTCCTCCAAGCTGCATGGCCGCGCATGATCCCCATCATGGCCGCAGAACTGGCTACAAGTAAAGCAAGTAAAGCAAATATTTTTTTCCCCAATCTGTTTATTCCCACCTGGTGTAGCATGGTAAAGTTCTGTCATCCAAAATCTCCTGTCTCTATAACAAAGCCTTTTATCTTATAAATGCTGTTTATACACAGTCCAAAGAGAATACTTAACTATTAAATATCTATAATAGAGTTTTATATTAGGCACATACGGATAAACCACCCTGAACACGCTCGATCCCATCTGATCTCGGAAGCTAAGCAGGGTCGGGCCTGGCTAGTACTTGGATGGGAGACCTCCTGGGAATACCAGGTGCTGTAGGCTGAACATGGGCGTGGGGCTAGCAACTCCACCCCGTAAGGGAACCAATTGCTACTGAAACATCAACACCAGTTGGTGGCCCATACCCCGGCTGGGGGGTGACGGGCAAAGAGAGAGGGATATTAGGCACATGCTGACATCTATATGAGTGTCCTCTTATTTTACTTTTAAAACAGTTTAAAATTGATGAGGTCCTGACCTGATACTAAGTTCCATGTGGGTGAACCACAAAATCTTATGCACAAATAAGTCTGTTAGTCTTTAAGGTGCCATTGGACTCCTCATTGTTTTTGTGGATACAGACTAACATGGCTACTCCTCTGATATTTGGCCCTCCCGGTGCACTGTTGAACCATGCAGTGGCCCACTGAAGTCAACAGAGCTCTCTGTATGAGAAAATCTCAGTGCAGGATTGAGGTCTCTGTTCGTATGTTAGTGTGATGAAATATATGCACACGTATATATTATACACATATGAGAATGCTGATGTGGATTGTACATTGTGAGCACTGATGCTGTTTATATGGGAGGTATGGTAAGCTCTGTATACAGTCTGAAAATAAATTTACACTTAGCATTAATTGAGCAAAAGCTTGAACTTATTCATAACATTTTAACGAAAGTCACCCATTTAGTAAGTTTTCTGTAAAACCGATTTTGTCCATTTAATGAGCCCGTTCAAAGAAACTCTCACATTTTATCATGCCATGGCTAGTCCCATTTAAGTCCGTAAGTATAGGAAGTGCCCTGCAGATGGCACTCTGTAGGAAGGTGACAAGTTGAAGGGAGGTAAATTTTGTAGTCACTAAGATTGCTAACAGTTCATAAAGTTAGCATGTTTGTAAATTTTGCCAACACTGGAGCCTAAAACAGGACTTAAACTAGCCCTTTACAAATATGAAATAAAAATTTAGCAAAGAACTTGAAACGTCAAGACCCTTTCCAATCTGATCTCCCAGCTACACCTATCATCCCGTCATTATCAGTAAGGGCTAGGGGAAAAACAGGACTCTGGTAAAGGGATCATCACTACACTAGCATTTATTATTTGTTGAGCACCAGCATGAAGACAGAACCCTTGCCCCAAAGAATTTATGAATATGCATTTACAAACTATTGAAGACAATTATATAATATGGGGGGAAAGCTCAAAGGGTTAATAGGGGGGCCATCAGCTAAAGTAAAGCCCAGGTTGGTAGCAACTGAAAAGTTTTCTGATGTATCTATTGTCATTTATATGAAATAAATTGGATAATCTTGGTTAATCAACTAGATTAAACACAAAATGAAAGGAGACTATAATTGGTTATTTCGGTAGTCTCAACAGTGACCAAGGACTGATCTATAATGTGCCCCCAGAAACAATTCCCCCAATACATTAGGTTAAAAAAAGAAGAGTGAGAACTTTTAACATCACTAGGTACTATATTTTCTCGAGGTAGAGGATTCCCATTTTCATTACTGACTATCCAAGAGCACCATACTCACGTACAGGTTGGAAGATAAAAAATACGGAGATTGACAAGGCAAAGCACCAGCCCGGCAACACGCGGCTTTCCTCGCTATCTACGGCCTCCCCCACGCCCAGCTAAACACCCACAAGAGGCCTAACACCGGGCAACAAGCCACAGAAACACCAAACACCGCAGACTTCTCCCGGGGAGCGTGGGGAACAGGGGGATAAACTCTGGTCTCAGATGTTTTTACACCCCCCCCCGCCCTCCGGGTAGGATCCCCGCCCCCTTTCGCCCTACAGGGCGCTCCCCTCACGCCGTCGCCTCACCAGCGGCACCCAGGGGGCGCCGCGTCCCCGCTCCCCACCGAACGGGGCAGACCGGGGCATAAATGCCCCCCCCCCCCCCGTGGCCCGGGTCCCCTCCCCACCGCCCGGCGGCTCGCGAAGGGGACGGTGCCTCCCGCATCCCCAGACAGGCCGAGCGGAGGCTTCCGCCGCCCGAGCGCGCGCGGGGCTGCCCCCGGCCCGGTGCCGCCGGGAGACCAGGGCCCCGGACCCTCGGGCTCGGCTCTCACCAGGGTGGCCAGGTCCTGCCGGGAGAGGTGCGGCTGCCCCAGAGTCACTCCCGCCTCGTCCCCCGCCATCTTGCCCAAGAGGAAGTGAGGAGCCCGCCGCGGCCGCCTGAGTCCGGCGCTAGCTGGTCCGGGGGGCGCCGCCCGCTCCGAGTCCGGCGCCGAGGGCTACGCGCGGAGCACCCGGCCCAGCCGCGTCCCGCTCAGCTCTTCGCTGCTCCGGTGGGGGCACCGGGGAGCGCGGCAGCGACGCAGGCGAGCGACGGGGCAGCCTCAGGAAGGACCCCGACGCCGGGTGATGCAACCGGCCTCGGGAGAGAGCCGCCCCACGTGCGTGTGTCGCAAGAGGGAGAGCGACTGCGCATGTGCGGGGCGCTCGCCGAATGCGCAGGTACTTCTAGCACCCAGGGAGGCCAGTCAGTGCGGGGTTAGAGGTTGTGATAGGCGCAGCACGACACAAAGCAGAGTCCCTGTCCCAAGGAGTTTACTATCTAACTCTGTGATATCGCGCTTTTGAAAACAGCAATTGTTTTAATGTGTCCATTTTGTACTAAACAACACAAATGGTGAAAGAATAAGTTGTCATGGGCTAAGAGGGAAGATCCTTTCATGGCTAGAGAACTGGTTAAAAGACAGGGAACAAAAGGGAGGAATAAAGGGTAAATGTTCAGAATGGAGAGGGGTAACTTGTGATGTTCCCCAAGGGTCAGTCCTCGGACCAATCCCATTCAATTTATTCATAAATGATTTGGAGAAAGGGATAAACAGTGAGGTGTCAAAGTTTGCAGATGATACTAAACTGCTCAAGATGGTTAAGACCAAAGCAGACTGAAGAACTTCAAAAAGATCTCACAAAACTAAATGATTGGGCAACAAAATGGCAAATGAAATTTAATGTGGATAGATGTAGAGTAATGCACATTGGAAAAAATGACCCCTATACATACAATATGATGGCTATTTTAGCTACAACTAATCAGGAAAAAAAATCTTGGCGTCATCATGGATAGTTCTCTAAAGACGTCCACACAGTGTGCAGCAGCAGTCAAAAATGCAAACAAGATGTTAGGAATCATTAAAAAAAGGATAAAAAATAAGATTGAGAATATCTTATTGCCCTTATATAAATCCATTGTGCACCCACATCTTGTATACTGCATACAGATGATGTCTCCTCATCTCAGAAAGTATATACTGGCATTAGAAAAGGTTCAGAGAAGAACAACTAAAATGAACAGGTGTTTGGAATAGGTCCCATATGAGGAGAGATTAAAGAGGCTAGGACTTTTTAGCTTGGAAAAGCGGAGACTAAAGGGGGATACGATATAGATATATAAAATCATGAGTAGTGTAGAGAAAGTGAATAAAGAAAAGTTCCCATAATGGTGGTTCGTCCATTGATTCGACGAGGACCACTCAGTCATCCGTAAATTGCTGGGGCTGATTTTGTCTGTGTGTGCACAGATGGCTGATGAGGCCAATCCTTGCACGAAAGGTCCGATGACAGATAGGACAGGAGATGAGGACGACATCTCCAGCAGGGTTTCTGGCACGGGCTTTTCTGGCTTGCCTCTTTTGTTCTGCTGCAGCCGTCCTTTTGGCCTCACATGATTCGGCACCTTTATACATGGAAGAGCGCCGTGTACTCCGATTCATTGTGCTCTGTTCCCAAGAGTCAGGATTGATGTCAAACGCTTTGAGGGCGACTTTGAGAGTGTCTTTGAAGCACTTCTTCTGACCCCCATGAGACCACTGTCCTTTTTGCAACTTGCCATAAAAAAGTCGCTTTGGTAGCCGATGGTCTGACATACGGACTACATGCCCTGCCCAGCGTAGCTGCGACTGCATCAAGATGGTAAAGATGCTGGGCAGGTTTGCTTGGGCGAGTACTTCAGTGTCTGGGATCTTGTCCTGCCACTTGATGTTGAGGATTTTCATGAGGCTTGTTGTGTGGAAGTGGTTCAGCTTCTTGGCATGGCGCTGATACACAGTCCAGATTTCGCTGGCATAGAGCAGTGTGGGAAGAACAACCGCACTGTATATTTTCAGCTTGGTCTGGGTGGTGATGCCTCTTCTATTCCAGACATTGGTGTTTAATCTGCCAAAAGTTGCACTGGCTCTAGCGAGCCTGATATTCAACTCATCATCTATGGTGGCATTTTGGGACAGTGTGCTGCCAAGGTATGTAAATCTGTTCACTGCATTGAGTCTCTGGCCGTTAAGAGTGATATTGGGCTCAACATAGGGCTTCCCTGGGGCCGGCTGATGCAAAACTTCAGTCTTCTTTATACTGATGATTAGACCGAAGTTTGCGCAGGCGTTGGAAAACTTGTTTACGCTGTGTTGCATATCAGCTTCTGAGCCATCGTTGAGAGCAGTCATCAGCAAACAGAAAGTCTCAAATAATGTCTGTCTTGACCTTGGTTTTCGCCTGAAGCTTCCTTAGGTTGAACAGCTTACCATCAGTGCGGTACCTGATGCCAATTCCAACATCTCCGTCTCTGAAAGCATCAGTCAACATAGCGGAGAATATAATGCTGAAGAGTGTAGGTGCCAGGACACAACCCTGCTTCACACCGTTTGTAACAGGAAACGGTGCAGATGACTCACCATTGTCCTTGACTCGTGCCTGCATGCTTTCATGAAACTGTTGGACCATAGAGATGAACTTCCTTGGGCATCCGTACTTGGCCAAGATCTTCCACAGGCCCTCTCTACAAACAGTATCAAAAGCCTTGGTCAGGTCGACATAGGTGGAGAACAGGTCGGACCTCTGCTCCTGACACTTCTCTTGCAGTTGTCTCGCAGCAAACACCATGTCAATGGTCCCACGCTTTTTCCGAAATCCGCACTGACTTTCTGGCAGAAGTCCCTGGTCCAGATGTGCTGTTAGGCAGTTCAGCAGGATCCTGACGAGTATCTTGCCTGCGATGGAGAGTAGGGATATACCTCTGTGGTTATCACAGAGCTGTTGGTTCCCTTTCCTCTTGTACAGGTGTACGATGAAAGCATCTTTGAACTCCTGCGGGATCGTCTCCTGTTGCCACATAAGTAGGAACAGTTGATGGAGCCTTTCAGTCAAGGCAGTGCCGCCTTCCTTATAAATCTCAGCTGGAATGGAGTCAGAGCCAGGAGCTTTGCCACTGGAGAGGAGGTGGATCACTTTCTGCGTCTAATAAAGTAGGCAGGTCATCCAGTGCCTCGCTAATGGGCACTTGTGGGAGACGATCAATGGCTTCATCATTGATGGACGAGGGACGGTTCAGAACGCTGTCGAAGTGTTCAGCCCACCTTACAAGAATCTTATTTTTATCAGTAATCAAAGTGTTTCCGTCAGCGCTAAGGAGAGGGCATGATCCTGAGTATGTAGGTCCGTAAACTTCTTTCAGGGCATCATAGAAATTCTTCATGTCATGCCTGTCAGCATAGCTTTGAATCTCATCAGCTTTTCTGCTAAGCCAAGTGTCTTGCATCTTACGGAGTTTTTGCTGTATGGATCTCCGAATATTGCTGAACGCATCTTTCTTTGATGTGGACTTGGGATTGTTAAAGTAGGCTTGATGGGCGCGGTGCTTTTCTTCCAGTAGCTGCTTGATCTCATCGCAGTTCTCATCAAACCAGTCTTTATGCTTTCTGGTTGAGGGCCCCAGGATCTCTGTAGCTGTACTGTAGACCAGCCCTCTGAGTGTCGCCCAGTCAACATCCACGTTCTGGCTGTCAAGAGGGGTGGATTCCAGACATTCTTCCAATGCATCCACAAAGGACTGTTTAGTGCTTGTGATCTTCAACTTGGCAATATTCAGCCATTTGGGAGCCTTCTTTCCTTGTGGGCTTCTCTTATGTTGAATACGGATGTTAAGCTTGGTGAGGATGAGGTGGTGGTCTGTCCAGCAATCAGCGCCACACATGGCCTTGGTCACCCGGACATCCTGCCTATCCCTCTTCCTGACGATAACATAGTCGATCAGGTGCCAGTGTTTGGAGCGAGGGTGTTTCCATGTTGTCCGGTTACGGGTAGGGAGGTGGAAGATTGTATTTGTGATGAGCAGCTCATGCTCTGCACAGGTCTGGAGCAAGAGAAGACCATTGCTGTTACAGTTACCCACTCCATGTTTTCCAAGGACTCCATCCCAGGCAGTGTGGTCAGAGCCGACTCTTGCGTTAAAGTCACCAAGAATGATGAGCTTGTCCGCCTTTAGAGCATTGGCGATGACTGAATGGAATTCCTCATAGAACTTGACCTTTACTTCATCTGGGTTGGTCATGGTTGGAGCATAGGCACTGACGATGGTAAGGTGCTTCTTACCAGACAGAAGAGGGAGTTTCATGATCATGAGCCTGTCGTTTACCCCCTTTGGAAGTCCTGCCAACTTGCTAATAAGAGCTGTTTTCACTGCAAAGCCAACACCTGCCTCATGACGCTCATTGCTTTCTCTGCCGCTCCAAAAGAAGGTATAACCAGAGCCCCTTTCGCATAGTTCACCTTCCCCTGCTAGCCGAGTCTCACTCAGGGCTGCAATGTCAATGTTGTATCTGGTAAGTTCCTTTCCAATTAGGGTTGTTCTTCTCTGAGGTCTATCCGCACTGTCTCTGTCCAGTAATGTGCGCACATTCCATGCGCCCAATATGAGAGGAACAATCCTCAATTTTTTATTTGAGTTTGCTTTTCGACCGCTAATGTAGGGTCCCCTCCAGCCACGGTAAGCTGGCTAGGGAGAGATAGAGCAGGCAATGTTTAGGGCACCTTTTCTAGCCCCTTCCTCATGCAATGGAGGTGAGCAGTGCATTCCTAAAGAGGGCTGCTCAGTCGCTCAGGGGGCTGCCGAACTCCACTGCTGCTCCGTGTCAGTGAAGAGCGACCCTTTGGCCTGAGCTGCCTGTGTGCAGGTTTACGGCTACGGCTGCCAGTGTACCCTCACCTGCCGCTACGTCGCTTGCCCATCGCCACAGGACTTGAAGGATTTGAAGGATGAATGGAATGGGGTAAATGGATGACAAGAGTGACTTGCGCATTGACTTGGTTTAAAGTGAGGAAAAGTTGCGCAGATCGTCGACCTCACTCTCTCGCTCACAACCATCTGGATCCAGCAGCAGGACAAAGTCGAGACGGCTGGAGACGGATACGAGTGCAGTGGATGATCATGACATACAGAGTGTCTGGTCATGCCCTGAGCGTTCCACAAAGCTATGCTGAGAATCGCCTTCCTGCCCATTGAGCCAAACTTGTGGCCTCTTCCGCACAGTCCGCCGAGTCCAGTCTTCACATGCTATAGGTAGACACGCCTATCTCACCGAGGGTTCAAGGCCCATCAGCTACCCTCAACCTGGTTTTGCCGGCCAGCCGAAGCCGTTGTCCGTGGTGTGGCCGCTGCTACGAGGAGCCACAGGTGAGAGCTGGGTGTCAGGTGGGGACCAAAGATGGACGAGCTACCTCAAAGGGAGTACGACTTCCCCCCACCAGAGTACTACCTCTCCCTGGGCACCCCTACACCACTTCCCATCATATAAGAACTAGGGGCCACCAAATGAAATTAATGGGCCGCAGGTTTAAAACAAATAAAAGGAAGTTCTTCACACAGCACACAGTCAACCTGTGAGACTCCTTGCCTGAGGAGGTTGTGAAGACTAGAACTATAACAGGGTTTAAAGGAGAACTGGATAAATTTATGGAGGTTAAGTCCATTTATGGCTATTAGACAGAATGGGTAAGAAATGGTGTGCCTAGCCTCTGTTTGTTAGGGGGTGGTGATGAATGGCAGGATGAATGGTTAGGTTCACTCACTCTGGTATTGGCCACTGTTGCGAAGTACTGGGCTGGATGGACCTTTGGTCTGACCCAGTATGACCATTCTTATGTAATATCTAAATGCAGTAAAAGGACAGCATTTGACAGGAAATAAGCTAATTTCCATACAGTAAACCCTCGATTTAACGGACCTTGATTTAACGGACTTCGGATGCAATGGACAAAATTTCTGAGCAAGTCTGATGCATCCGAAATCCATTTCTCGCGGGCTGGCAGCGGGCGGGCTGGCTGCCAGCTCCCGGCTGCCGCCCTGGTCCAGGCAGCGGGCGGGCTGGCTGCCGGCTGCCGCCCGGGTCCCGGCAGCGGGCGGGCTGTGGAGCTGCCGCCCCAACCCTGTGGTGGGCAGGCTGCTGCTCCGACAGCTTTTTTTAAATTATTATTAAATAACGGACTTTTTGATTTAACGGACACCCCCTTGCCCGAATTAGTCCGTTAAATGGAGGTTTTACTGTATACAGTAAATGACGGAGTATGTTTTTTAGTTTGGTTATATATACAGCTCTATATTACATTACATAACTGATGCTTATTAAATGAGGATTTTTAAAGATTCCAGTTAAAAGACTATTATTTCAACGGAGATTGCCTTTGGTATTTAATTCCTTACTGATTGGGCACTTTATTATTTATTTATATTATTTTAGCACCCAGAGGACTGAAGATCCATTTTGCTGTTTGCTACACACAAATAAGCCCTTATTCTTCAATTAGATCAATGCAGGTGTTAAAGTCTGTCAGTGGAGATGTGACTGGCAAGCATTAAGTCAAGACTCAATAGAGGGGCATAACAAACAATAGGATAAACTTTTGGAGGGATCATGAAGATAAAAATGATAGGAATAGAGGGTTACACACATTATAGCTATTTGCACATCTAGACTATCAGGTCATTTTATTTGTTGTAATTATAAGACACAATTAAACAAATATTAGTAATTTCTACTGGCCATCTACTGATATAACGTTTACATTTCAACTTTTTTCTTTTTCTGTTTCGATTATTACTTGTATGTGGTTGGTAATGTACAGATCATAAGAGAAGACATCCCTGCCCCAGGAATAAACAGCTTACATAACATGTCTTTCACGTGGAATATTTAAAAACAATCTCAAAAAAACCCAAACCTTTTCAGAATTGGGTACAACTCAGATGCTGAAAAATAAAAACAAAGGCCTTGATCTTGCAATAGAATCTGTTCAGGAGGTTTCATGCCTAAACAGATCTGATTGCAAGATTGAGACCAAAGCTGGCAACCCTTACACTTAGAACTCTTGCCTTTCCTTGTGAAATAATTGACTTCTCTTTTTCCTCTCAAACCCCATTTTGTTAATCAACCACAGTAAGAAGTACTGAATGGAAAATTAAAACCTTATGCACTGCCTTATGCACTGCCTTGAAATTAGTGTTGTGTACACAAGTGTCATCTTGTGTATTATTTATACATACTGTTAATTCAGTCTATAGCCTAATCCTGCATTCTTTGTAAAGCAAAAACTAGGGATCATTGCATGGTTTTCTGTGGGAGACCCTAAGAGATTTAAATTCCAGGTGGGCATTTGTTTACATTATATGACTACCATATAATTTAGCTATACTGGCAATGTGAAAAGTTTTATTCTGCATGTGTTCTGTATCCCCAATTTTGCACACATTTGTAACTTGAAGTCAATGGGACTACTTACATAAATAAGATTGGGGCCCACGTGTGTAATAACTGAAGTAAATAGAGATGCTATGGATATGTTGAGAATACACAGTCAGGCTCTAAAATTGAGATGTGGTGGTGGAAGCTACCACAAACTTGTGGTGTACATTAACTGGCTTTGGCCAAGTTTTAATCTCCCCCTTTAACACTCTCCTTTGCCAAAATAGTGTTGGAAATTAATTCTTTTATACCTAGACTCTAGAGGGAGTGTATTGTTGATAGTCTTTCTTTAAAGAAAACAAATGAAAATGTAGCAACGAGTTATAAACAAAGATCTTGCTACTGATAATAAAATGTATGTTATCCTGAAATCCATTTGGATTATTTTGTATATAAAATGGAAAATATTGTTTCATATCTACAATTTTATCAATCTCTATGATGCAAATGTAACTTTTTAAAATGATCTCACTGCTGGGAGAACCACAGTTGAAACATGTAATGAGGACTACCCACCTTAGTAAAGTTACACATGTGCTTAAGTCTAACCCTAAGAGACCTACCCAACTTCTGAAATAAACAGAATGCTCATATTGACTTCACTAGTAGCTAGATAGGGCCCCAAACAGGCAGACCTGACCTGCCCAGTCTTCTATATTGCAGAGAATACTTATTTTGAGGCACTTTTTAAATATTAGTCTGTTACAATGATATATTTGAATTTTCAGTGGAGACACAAATTTGTCCAAGGTTTTCCAATGCAGAGAAGCTATTTTTAAAAAATGACGAGAGTGAAGCTTGTCAAAGTTTATCAGATTTTTTTTCTTCTAGTTTGATGTCTTCTTCCTTCATATTATGTAGGAGAGACACAAAAAACCATCTCACATCTCAGCTTGACAGATACTGGAAAAATATTAGTAAGAGGCATCATAAAAAATTATTTCTCCTACTCACCTGTTTACAAAATTGAAGGAGTATCAGGGGCAAGAGCCAGGGAAACAGCTCTGTTGTTCAGTTCCTGTTTATTTCTTTTCTATTCCAGTCTCCCTTTTCTGAGGTACTGAACATATGTGGGTCTTTGCTGGGTGCAGCAGATTTACTGTAAAACAGTGAATGTGGGTCAGTACATTTATTGTGTGAGACAGTCAATGGCAGAAACAGTAGCTTCCTTGAGTGCTGCATCACTGCATGAGAAGTCAATGGAGTATGGGTCAGTAGCTTCTTTGTGTGAAGCAGAAAATGGGGCAGGTACAGCAGGAGCAGACCCAGTTCATTGTATGAAGCAGTAAATGGGACTGGCAGTAGGAAGTATGACATATACAGGGGCAAACTGTGTGAGGCAATGAATGGGTGATGTGGCAGTGGGAGGTCAGTGCATTGTGAGGCAGTGGAGGGGATGTGGTAGCAGGAGGTGCAGTGCAAGGCATGGAATGGTGGGGGTGACAGTGAAAGTGCAGTAAAAGGCAATTAAGGTGGTGGGTGTGAAGTGAGAGGCAATGAAGGAGGTGGGGGTGGCAGTGCAGAATGAGGCAGCGAAGGAGTGCGAATGGAAGTGGCGGTGCAGTTAAGGCAATGAAGGGGATGGGTGCAGTGTGTGAGGCACCGAATGGGGCAGAGGTGTCAGTCAGAGATGCAGTGTGGGATGCAATGAAAGGTGGGAGTGGCAGTAGGAGATGTGGTGAAGGGATGGCAGTGCAGTGAGAGGCAGTGCAGTGAGAGGCAGTGACCTTGCAGTGGGATGAGTGAAAGTGTGGGAGTGAGGCAAGACAAGGTGGCTGTGCTGTGAAAGGGTGGGGATGCAAGTGGTGGTGCAGTGAAGAGGGTGAGGTGCAGTGCAAGGCATGGAAGAGTGGGAGTGACAGTGTCCATGCAATGAAGCAGTAAAGATGAGGGGCAAAGAGACAGTGAAGGGGGGGGGGGGCCGTGGCAGTAGCAGTGCAGCAATGGGGGGGGGCTGCCGCTGTCGCCCATTGATCCCGCCCCCTCCCCCTCTCCCGCAGGTGGCGGCGGAAGTGACGCGGGCCTGTCGTTGGGGGAAGATGGCGCCCGTGGCTGTGCTAGGCAGCGAAGGAGGTAAACAAGTGTGAGCTGGGGGGCGGGCGAGGCAGGGGGCCGGGGGGCGAGGCCGGGGCCGGGCGCGCTGGTGCCCGGGCCGTGCCGCCGCCGGCGGCGTCTCCCTCGCAGGCGCAGCGGGGAGGAGGGGCCCAGCCGCGCCCCCCACCTTCCCGCGGGCGTCACCTCAGCCCCTGCCCCGCACTTCAGCGCCCCCCCCCCCCCCCCGGGGCGCGCCGCCTCCTCCCCCCCCCCCCGTCTTTATGTCACACCGAGACCCCCCGCTCTGCAGGCGGAGCTGCGTCTTCACTGCTGCTGCTGCTGAGAGGTAGGTGACGCCGCTGCCGGGACCCCCCTTCTCACCCTCCCTCCGCCGCCGCCGCGCCGGTTCACACCCCTGGAGCCCCCGCTTCATCTCCCTCCCCCGCCCCTGCTGGGCGAAGGAGAAAACCCCCCCCCCCGCCGCTTAGCCCGCCTGCTGCCGCCGCCGCCTTCCCCGCCCCGGGGGGTTGTTGCGTCTCCACCTGCAGCAGCGCCAGGGAAGGGGATAACCCGGGGGGGGGGGGGGTTTCCATGTAGCTCTGGCACCGGGGGGATGCTCCGGGTTGTGTAACCGGTTGCGGCAAGGTGCGTGCGAATCTGGCCAGCCCGGTGGGCGCCCGCCCCGCCCCGCCCGGCCTCGGGTGGTTTTTTCCCCTCTGACCCGGCTCTGCTGCCACCCAGAAGGTGTCGCCAGAGACTAGATCCCCCCTTCTAGGGCTTTCTCCGTCCTCCCCACTCGCTTCATTGCCATGGAGAGACTGCCCTGGTGATCAGCCTTTCCCCCGGAAAATCGTCAATGGCGAGCGCAACGCGTGGGGAGGATGTGGAGTGGCTAGTGCCGAGTGTGTGTTTTCATTTTAAATATCTCCCTGTTCCAAAGTAAGGGTCGTTAGCGACGGGAAGAGCCTTGTAGACTGAACCTTTCTTTCCACGAAATACACGTGGCGTGGCCAACAGCAGTATATAAGCTTCCCACTCCATCCTCCCAATGTGCATCCTCTTTCGGACAGTCTGTTCTAGTTCAGTTTCCAAGTTTATTCAGTCCAGGACTCTGTGCTGAAGTTAGCAACAGGGTTGCTCATTGGTGTCAATTCTGGTGAAGGGCTTTTTATTCCAAAAAATTGACCATTAGGAAGTGGACCGAGATCACTCATGAGCATTTATGCTTGCCCCTTGATGGAAGAATCCAAAGATTTTTATATCCGTAGGTAACCCATCTCCTGATTCTGAAAACTGCTACTCTATATATACATGGGGGCAACTTGATATTTGAGGTTTGAGACAGGAATTGTGTTAAATGTGCCAGTTACACAAATTATAAGAGTTTCCCAAAAACATAAGTGGGGTTTTTTTGGGGGGAGGAGGAGGGAAAAGTCTTCTCAGTCATCGGTGAGGGAGTATAAATTTTATTAATTTTTATCATATGATTTGTAGGATTAGCAAATATTATCAAAGCATTTCAATAAATACCAGAGTAGATTACTGTTGCTTTTTAAAAATTCTTAGGGTTGACCCTTCCAAATGAACTGTACTCTAGGATGAAGAAAAAACTACGTACAAAGTTTGCATTAAATTAAGGTGGAATGAATGTCTTTTATTTACTGCACTTTTAAAAGTGAGTTTTCAGTAGTATTCAGAATTCTGTGTTTTTATTAAAATACTACATTTCCATATGTTAACAATTCAGACTTTTACGTTTGTCAGTATACATTTATCAGTTTAGATGTTCAGGGCTACTAGGTATCGGAGTCAGAGAGGTAGCCGTGTTAGTCTGGAATAGCAGAGGTAACAAAGTCCTGTGGCACCTTAAAGACTAACTATAAAGTTTTGAAGCATAAGCTTTCGTGGGCTAACACCCACTTCACGAAAGCTTATGCTTCAAAACTTTATAGTTAGTCTTTAAGGTGCCACAGGACTTTGTTACCTCTGCTAGGTATCAGAGGTTTGTCTTGGTACTTTATTAATGCTAGATCAAATTTCATAGTTAAATGTTGCAATTTTAATACTTTTTTGTTAATAATGACAACTTCACATTGAAAGGATCACTTTTTGACTACCACAAATTTACTATTAGATCCGATTGTGATGTTCATTGCCTGGCTTGGTGAATATGTAAACGCCAAATACATAAATAAATTACTGGACAGTTTTATGCCATGTCCAATACTTAAATAATTTAAAGGAAGGTCAATACCATTGGCTATAATATACAATGTGTTATTTAGGATGAAATCCTGTCCCCATTGAAATCAATCAGTTGGATCAGTATTTCACTGTTGACTATTAATAAACATGGTCATTTCAAGTTAAAATTTCCTATCTGCCAAGCTCCTGTAAGGCAAGTTAATGAGACAGAAGCTCTGGGTGATCAAGGTGCAGAGTTAGGCGAAGTTCTGACTCGGCTGATAACTACATCTGATTGGTTGGCCAATAGCTACAGCTGTGTTTTGAACCATTTCTATCAAAACCATTCTTTTTATCATCTTAAAATACAGTTTTAAAGGCCTATCTGTTGCAGCAGATTTTAATGTGGTGTGAATCATGTTGTAAGATGGTAGTGATCTGATCATGTGATAATATGCTTTCTCTTAACCAAAGTCCAGACTTATTAGAACCATATGATCAAAAAGCAGTTCTGATCTTTTTGGGACTATAACATGGTTTAGTTTCAGCTCTGCAGTCAAGACCAAAGTGGGATATAATATGAAACTCCAAAAAATTTAATGTGTAAAATTTAAAAAAATGTCTGTTTCTTTTGAAAACCTTACCCCCTAAGAATGTAGCATTTTGTGTCCATTGCAGCCAAAGTTATTTTGAAATAACTTTTTTCATCCAGCTATCACAGTTGTTCAAATGATATTAAAGACTATTCCCTCCCTCAGCAGGGTTCTAATCTAATAGTTTTCTGGTATAGAACCATATTCGACACAATCCATGTTACATTTATGAAATGAGTTTTGGAAGTACTTCAGACATAAGCCTATTGGTCCCATGTGCAGTTGGGCAATTATCTGAAAACTTTCCACCCATGCTAACTTTAATTCGACTAAATCTGATTATAACATGTGGGTAAAATTTTCAAAAGCACTTAAGTTCCATTTTAAAAATTGACTTAGGCATTTAGGAGCATCAGATGCACTGGCTTTCAATGAGATCTAGGAGCCTAAATGCATAAGTTGCTTTTGAAAATGGGACTGTAGGCTCCTAAGTCACTTAGGCATGTTTGAAAATTTTACCCAGGGTCATTGTGTATTTTGCCAAAATCTGTTCGAGAACCCTAGTGTGTGCAGGCTGAACTGTCCCTGAAATGCAAATTAATTTTCACAGGATCTTAGGCTGCGTACGTGCAAACATTTTACTTCAAATTTCCTGCCACTGTACATATTGCAGTTCTTCAGTTGTGTAGCAATGAAGAGCACTAGTGTAGACCAGTTACCTGTTTTCCCTACTATGTCACTCCAGTTGTTGCTGTCACCAGTGATAAATTATGAAGAAAAATTGTAGTATAGACAATGCTTTATAGTGACAAATACACCAATGATAAAATACAGATCAATTCTTAATTTTTATGTACTTGTAATTGGATTTTTAATGTTTCAGTTTATAGCAGACACAAGCCTTCTTTTCAAAGATGTGTGTAATTATGCATGTCTAATTTGTACATACAAATATAACTGTACACATCCTATTTTTACATACATTTGTATACATCTGACCACTTGGGAAATACTGCATTTGTGCTGACAAATTAGGCAAATGCATTCATTTTTGAAAACTAGGTCCAAGTCTTAAATCCAAAAGCAGTTTCACTGTGTGTATATCATAAAAGTATATTTACATTTTACCAAATGGCTTTTGATGGAAGGTGGAAAAATATAGAACAGACTCTAAATCTGTTGCACCACTCAGTTTTCCAAAAAAACTGTTGTTAGCAGCACGGCTAGTAAAATATCTTTCTGTGTAATGGTTTTGGGCATAATGTTATAATAAAAGAGAATTTTGGTGTTAGTCATATTCAGATGTTCAAATTGATGCTTTTTCAGAATTTCTTGGTGGTAGAAAAAAGAAACATTCCCTCTTAATTTATAAACTGGAAATTTACTAGTTCTTCAGCCTCACTGTTACCACATGTGCCCATTACTTTGGGGGTATGCTCATTTATTCGGGTTACTCTTCTGGGGGGGAGGGGTAGTTCTGTAATTCTATTAATGTGCTGCTTTTGTCACTTGTGTTCATATGGAGCTCTACTCCTTCCTTCTGCAAGTCCCCTCCCAGTGGAGCTATCCTGCTAGGTTCCCCGGGGCTGGGGTCCTCCGTCCAGCCCTAGAACTAGATGAACATGCGCACACTTACGCGCGCGCACACACGCTAACAGAGCAAGTCTGAGTGGACTGGGGCAATCAACACTTTCCAGCTGATCCCCTTATGTGCTCCTGGTCTCAATGGGCTGAGTTGAGCAGCACTCTCAGTTTATGTGCCCCAAGTTTAAAATGTCCCTATTCCACTTTCATAGTAACCAACTCGATGAGCAAACCCCACAGTATCTTTGGGCACAACAGGGATCTTTTAGCTGAGGTAAAAGAAGCATCGGTGAGGAGTAAATGGGGGAAGCTACAAACACAAATGAATAACATTCAGAGAGTGAGAGAGAGAAACAACCAACTTCACCATAAGGGTCATTTATTGAATAATAATGATAACCATACAAAGAGAGCCTAATCCAGCATAACATCCATTATTAAAGGGTAATACCTGAGGCAGGAAGGAAAACAGAGAAAAAGAGAGAGAGAGAGAGAGAGAAAAGGGGATCTCACCACTCCTGCAGCATGAATTAGTCGGGGTTCCCAGGTGATGGTAGCCGCTCAGGGTCCTGAAGGTAGGAGACTGGCAGAGCCCCCAGCAGGATCAGTTAGGTGATAATGGAGTCCCAGTGGAACTGGTGCAGAGTTTGGGTCTCAGCATCAGAACACTGACTTGGGCACAGGGAAGGGGTTTTATAGAGGAGATATTAAGGTTCAAGGGAGAATAATAGATTTGTTTAGGAGTAAACTAGGGATTCAAGGGTTTGCTTTAGGATGGACAATAGGGGCTGATCACTCTTGGTTATGGGAGGTGTTTTCTTCAGGGAGCTCACAATGTAACCAGGTTGCTTCAGTATTTTGGGATATCAATCAAAGATCTATTACTAGAATGGGTCTGATAATTGCTGAGCTGGGTGTGTGCAGGTGTAGGTTCATTAGCATTTGGAGCAGGGATTCCCAGAATGCAATGCATCCCTGCTTTTTAGGTCCCAGAGTTCAGTGTGGTTCTCTTTTCTTCATTCTTTATGCTAATTCCTGTCCATCTTTCATGCAGATGAGGCTAGGGGAGTAGTCTCAGTTCTCCATTCCTTATGCTAATCGAGATGTCTTATTCTTGTCACCTTGTCAGGGGGGGTCCAGGCGTGTCTCCCAACACCATTTATTGTTCTCTGCAGACCTTTTCTCTGATCAGTTTTGGTTCAAACAGAGACTGGGCGGGGAGTGTCTTTCATGAGACAGACAGGCTGGATACTGCACCCTGGCTCCCAAAAACACAGAGCTGCCTGGTGGTATCACTCTCTGAATAGTTGTAAAATACATTAGTAAGGAGAAAGGAAATCTACCCTTCAACTGAAGTGTTATAATCGTACACTGGCCATTGTTAGCACCTTCCTAAAACAAGAAATTTCCCTGGAAAATACATACAGGATTACAGCATTTAAAAAACATAAACCTTTATTTATTGTAAACTAACTTCTAGGATATAATCTGGTGTGAGGTGTTTTTTTTTTTTAAAAAAAAAAAGAGTTTGAAGACAAAACAGATTGCAGGCCAAATTCATCCTTGGTTGAACTCCTTTGTCAATAGACTATGGAATTAATCCCCATTTCTTCTTTCACTTGTGACCTATAAGCTCTCCAGGGTCATTGGGATGAAGGGAAATTCTCTACAACCAGCAGCAAAAATATTAAAATCTGGGGCAGTGCCTTCGGTGCTTGACTTCTTATCTATATTCTTCTACAGTTGTGATAGGTGTGCCAAGAAAAGCAATGCTTTTCCAGTCACAGTGAAGTAGTCCATGTACTGAATAACGTGCAAAAGGAGAAAAATGTCTGAAAAGCTAATAAGGTTAAGGGTTTTTCCCTTTTGATTTTCTTACTTCCTGTGCTGCATTTAGAGGTCAGTTGATGTGATAGCACAAACCCCTCTTTGATAAGGGAAATGAGAATTGCACCTTTGTAAATAACCAGGAAAGGGAAGAAATTACTTTAGAAAAGAGGATTAATTATTTGGTGTGATAGAATGGTATTGGAATATATTAGACTACATATTGCCTTTAGACAGAAGCACACTAGTCGCATGGCATGGGGAGTTCCCCACCGCCACTACCTAATCACATTACAGAGCGATTTGTTTAGGTGGAGGAAATGTGAAGTCTACATTTTTGCATTTTTATTGAAAACGTGAAAAAGTTCATTTTGTCATTGTCTTCTGAGAAATTGGCTGTAGCACTTAATCTATATCTATCTGTATATATAAAAGTCAAATGGTGTATGCGTGCGTGTATGTATGTGCACTTACTCCTTCCACACCGTTTGAGCTAGAGACTTGAAATTTGGTACAGTTGTAGGTCTTAGGGTCCTAACCAGAGCAAGAGTCGAAAATTTTTCAAATCTCACCTCTGACACCCCCCAGGGGTGAAATTATTTAAAAGCCAATCACATCAGCTGGGCAGCTACTGTTCTCTGTGACATAGTTATGATGTCATAATACCCCCTCCAACAGACACCACACTCGCTCAGCTCTCTGCCCCCTCCCCCCTCCAACGGACCCCACACTCGCTCAGCTCTCTGCCCCCTCTCCACCTCCGACGGACCCGAGTTGGGTTTGGTCGGAGGGTAAGTTATAGGCTTTAGGGTCCTAATCAGGGTAAGAATAGAAAATTTTTAAAATCTCACCTCTTACACCCCCTAGGGGTGAAATTCGTTAAAGCCCATTAACATCAACTACACAGCTCACATAACATCATCTGGGCAGCAGGTGAACACATGCTGTTGTCTGTGACATAGTTATGATGTAATAATACGATAACCAGAGAGCTTAGTGTTGTGTAGCGCAAACCTAATTAAATACACTGTTTTTTTCTTTAAAAGAACCCTATTCGTTATGTCGCATAAAAAGCTAAACTGTATCGGAGAAACCACATCTAAATGCAAGAGAATGAAATTAATTAGACAAAATTAATTAGACAAAATGAGACTTCTGAACAAAATTTGTATTAATAAAAAACATTGTAGTCTTTTTACATCCCAGTTTCCAATTACAAATACCCCGAGCAACGCCGGGTATTTTTGCTAGTAGCAAATAAAATTACATATAAGATTTCAAGTATGTGTGTGGGAGGAATGGAAAAATTATTTGGAAAAAATACTTGCATCTGGAATTTTTATATCACCTTATTATAATTAAACTATATTATTGTTTGCTTTAGACTGAGGATATCAGCAATATAAATGAATTTTTTAGCAATTTCACTGTCTTTGAATTGTCCCTGACTCTACCCATTAGTCCTACCCATCTTTATTGCTATTTATAAGTACAGAGAATTATTTTTTTTTGTAGGTCTTGTGCTAAAATAATAGAGCTCTGCATACCTATTCAAATGTGTTGCTATGTGGCAGGATATGTATTTATGGGGTAGAAGCTGCATAGCTTTTATTTTTTTCTTTCCACTCTCTCAGTACAAACTATGAGAGACTGGGGGAGCTCTGAGGCTTCTTTACATTGTGTTAAGATTAGTCTCCTTCAATATCTTTTCTCCCACATTTCTTAAAAATCTGGTTACAAACTTGACAAGTGAGTTTAATAGTATCTGACACGCAGAAGGCAAAGTATTTGGGGATAGGTAAATGAAGATTTAGTAAAAATAATCCTTCATCTGTCTTTGTTAAATGCTCTACTTTTTTTTTTTTAAAGCAGCATTCGTAATATTAATAAACTCTTCTTGAAACAGTGGGTAATAATAGAGCATTTGGCAGCTTACATTAACGTTATTGAGTCCTAGGCTAGAAATGGAAATTAACCCTCTTACTTTCACATAATGGCAGATGTTTTAGAGAACCAAAGATGTCCGTGGAATTTTAGCAGTTACTCTTTGAAGACAGGGTTATATTTTGTATATGGTGGGGATGTTTTCCACCTTACCTTCACCCATCCTACTCTTCAAGTAGAGTCAATTCAGAATTTTATGAAATAATAATATTTCAGTGACTTAACTATTTATTGATCACTGTTGGATGGATGGATGAAAATCTTGAATGTAATCACTGTGCTAAAATGTAGGGGGTACGTTTCCCTCCTCTTTTCTCTGAATCTGTCTGAAGAGCAGCAGTGCAAATCAGCAAATGCTCCTATGAACGTTGCTGCATTTTTCGACCCTTCTCTTTCTGCCAGTCTCTTCCTGTGCATTTTCACCCTTCTTGTTTAATTGTCTTCCAACTTTCTTTAGAGCATTATGAAGAAGTCTTTCATGGCACCCTGTTGTTACCCATTTCTTTCTTTCTCTAACTCCAGAAACCCTACATCATGATACCTATGTATTAAACCAACGAGGGTGAGCCTGATGCAGCCATACATAGAGCCTACTAACACTGTTCCTTTGGCCAGAGGGTGGTTTGAGAATTCTTCCTCACAAATTCTTCATTTTCTCTCATGCTTTGTCCACAGAGTGAAAGATTAGGTCAGGGGTGGCCAAACTTTTGGCCTGAGGGCCACGTCTGAGAATAGAAATTGTATGGTGGGCCATGAATGCTCACAGAATTTGAGCTGGGGTGGGGGAAGGGGTGTAGGCTCTGAGGTGGGGCTGGGGATCAGAGCTATGGGATGCAGGAGGGTGCTCCATGCTGGGCTCAATGGATTTGGTGAGCGGGAGAGGGATCAGGTCTGGGGCAGAGAGTTGGGGCATGGGGAAAGGCTCAGGGTGCAGGCTCCAAGTGGGTCCTGGAAGCAGTGGCATGTCCCGTCTCCATCTCCTACACGTGGAGTGGCCCCTGACCATGCTAGGGCGGGGCCACGCAACTGCTTCCAGGAGCTGCATGGTGCAGCCCCCAACCCTGTGCCCCAGAGCGGGATCATGCCACGGCACCTTGGCTGGAGGGCCGGAGCAGGGCAGGCCTCCAACCCCGCTCCCTAGTGGGAGCTTGCAGTCTGTCTTAAAACGGGGCAGTAATTTGTCCACCCCCTGGATTAGGTTGTTACCAGACAGGTATGTACCGCGATTGACCATCCAGTGGAACTTTCCTTAATTTTTGTTAGGAAAATTCTTTTCCCTCATTTTTTCTTGCACTTTCTCATGCATTCCTCATCTGTGTGAGATTCAGCTCCTTCTGCCTCTATATTTTAGAGGTTGTGAGGATAGGAGTTGAGAGAGAGGGCTTCTGTTGTTTCTGTTTTCTGCTCCTTTCCTTTTGAGGTGCTGGTGAGGGTGAAGAGCTTGGGGCATGGTTTTTTCACCACCCTTCCCATGCCTGATAGTCCTCTTTCTTAGCTGCTTGTCATAGTAGTTTTCCTTAGGAGGAGCAGAAGAGGAGGGAAAATGAGATGACTTCAATTATTTTCATTTTGCTGGTGGGGATATGCTATATGCAGGAGCAGCAGAGGTATGATGTCTCATGGTTATAGATGTTAGGGTGACGATGGACTGTTTCTCTTCTCTCTGTCGATTGACGTTGCGGGGGATAATACCTGTTCCTCCACTGCTCCTGAATGTAGCCTGTCCCCATCATGAATAGTTAAGGAAACTTCCTGAGAGAGTTGTCATTTTCACTATGCTGCTGCTACTCCTGTTGATGGAAATTTTAGTAGGGTTCAGGGATTAACCTGTATTTCATGCAGAGCACACTTCTGTGATCAGTACTGCTATGCCTGAAGATTGCCAGCAGGATCCAACAATGTCAGAATAGCACCAATGTTTTTGGACAGGGCTGTGAATGCCCATTCATCATTTGAACTTGAGGTAGGCAAATAGATGGCTGCATTTTTTCCATTCTGTAGAATGGAGATGATGAGCTGCACACAGGATCCCATCTAGTAATTTTCAGTTAAATGACAGCTGTCAAGATGTGAGGCTTAGAGTGGTAGCAACATTATGACGAGAGCCCTATCAGATTTAGAATCCATTTGGTAAATTTCAGAAAGAAAGGATATAAAAAATTCAGAATTTCCTGGTGATGTAACTGCATGGGGGGCCCTCGATCCAAAAGAGGGTATCGGGGGTGGAGGGGAAAGTGGGGCTGTCGCAAGACTAATGTAAGGGAGTTGCAGTATTGTCACTCTTTCTTCTGCGTTGACCTCAAGAGCTGGGCAGTCAGAACACAGTGATGCTGGCTGGATGCCCAGCTGTGAAGGCAGCATTGCCAGCAGCAGCAGAGAGGGAAGGGTGGGAATACTGCAACCCCCTACAATAGTCAGATTTCACAGGGGAGAACAGATTTCATTGTCCATGATGCGTTTTTCACGGCTATGAATTTTGTAGGACCCTAATTATGACCACTGTCTTAAACTGTGACACTTGGCATACCAGGTCTAAGCCATTTTTGTCTTTATATTTAAATATTATGATCAGTTTGGTAATTTTAAAGTTTTATAGGAGTAATTTTCAAAAATTACTGGTTTCTTAAATTTATCAGCACTGTAACTTAAAATGTTTCAATTTTAAATAATTTGTGCCAACAACCCATTTCGTTTTTAAATGAAATACAGAAAACTAATTTAATGTAACCGCTGTTGCAGGAAATTCAGAGTTAAGGGAAATTTTATTAAATTAATATAAAAACATTCACACATCAAAGTTAATAGCTTGGTTTAAACTGGAAAAAGCCAGAATTTCAGTGGGAAGACTGAAACTTGCCCATTTAAGTAAATCCTAGATATTGAATAAGGTCTCTCTCCTCCTCCTCCCCTTCCCCCGACTAGGTGTCTTCCCAAATCCCTCTAAGGTGATGTCCCATCATATTCTTTCTTTTAAAAATTTCTACTCCCATGTGTATTTTTGCCATTAAATATTTAGCACATATATAATGTCTTCCATCTGAGAAGCATCAAGTGCTTAATAAGCGGTTGAGCCGTAACATCCCCCCAACATGTGTGGAAGTATTTACTGGGTTCTTACCTCAACTGTGCTTCTGATGCCCGTAATATTTTGCAATTCACCAGACTTGTTATCTAGTTAGACCTCACAAATAGCACTATGAAGTAGATAAAAGTAATTACCTCCATTTTACAGTGGGGGAAAATAGAGACTGTCACTTGATCAAAGTGCAAAATCCTTTGTTTCCATGAACCTAACAGAGAGAATTAAAATACTTTCACCTTCTACTATAAGCTTTTAAAAACTATTGCTTTGTAAAGGCCTTTAGTCTTACTTTTTTTAAGATGAAGAATTTCTCTTCTTTCAGATTCACTTTAATATCTTAAGTGTTTGTTTTGTGCTCTCCAGTGATATGTTCTTATGGGGATCACTGTGGAAAGAAACATGCAATGTGACTTTTGGAGGCATTACATAATTATCTGACCATAAAGTGATGTAAAATCAATAGAATATGTATCAGTATGATTTGCACATTAATCTGCTTTAGCACCAGAAATTTGAAATAAATGTATCATCTCACACTTGATATCTAGAAACTTGATCTAGCTGCATTTTTCTTTAAATTGATTTTCAAGTTGTAAAACAAAATTTTAAAATGGATGTCTTCTGTAAAGGGTGAACCACCCCTGTGTTTATGTTGTAGATGATTTATTTTAATTGACATTTCACAAATGGATACTAATGTTAAGGTTCATCTGATCTGGAAAAGCTCGGATTCTGTAAACTCTTAGAAATAACACTTTTTCTGCTTTGATTCCTTTTTTTCAGGTGATTCATGGCAGGGGACGTGGAAGGGTTTAGCTCCTCCATCCATGATACCAGTGTCTCTGCTGGGTTCAGAGCACTGTATGAGGAGGGATTGCTTCTTGACGTCACTCTTGTCATTGAAGACCACCAGTTCCAGGCCCATAAAGCACTGCTTGCCACCCAGAGTGATTACTTCAGGATTATGTTCACAGCCGACATGAGGGAGCGAGATCAAGATAAAATCCATTTGAAAGGTCTGACTGCCACGGGCTTCAGCCACGTCCTCCAATTCATGTACTATGGAAACATTGAACTGAGCATGACCACTGTTCACGAGATTCTGCAGGCTGCCATGTATGTTCAGCTCATAGAGGTGGTGAAGTTCTGCTGCTCTTTTCTTTTAGCAAAAATCTGCTTAGAAAACTGTGCAGAAATTATGAGACTCTTAGATGATTTTGGTGTAAACATCGATGGAGTCAGGGAAAAGTTGGACTCCTTTCTGCTAGAGAATTTTGTGCCACTCATGTCCAGACCTGACTTCTTGTCCTATCTGAGCTTTGAAAAGCTTATGTCTTATTTGGATAATGATCATCTGAGCAGATTTCCAGAGATAGAGCTGTACGAGGCTGTTCAGGCTTGGCTGCGGCATGATAGAAGACGCTGGAGACATACCGACACCATCATTCAGAACATCAGGTTTTGTTTGATGACCCCATCCAGTGTTTTTGAGAAGGTTGGTGCATTTGAAAGCAATAGGCAGGATTCATCATTTAGCTAGGGCAGCATGCCGTTAAATAGGTAAGATTCCCAAACCTGTTAGGAGGGGGGAAAAAAGACAGCACTGATTTTCTTTTTTTCTGGCAAATAACATATAAAGAGGCTCTAATATCTGAAAATAATGTCTTCTACTTTTAGAAAATAGCATGTTTTATAACTAGAGAACTGGTAGGTTTACCGTGTTCGTTTGTAAATGATTTTTTATAATGAGGACATTTTAAGTAAGTTCATCCATATGAACTTAAGTTTATTTCAGTCATTCTTATTGCTGTCCACATCCTGCCGTTTGATTATTATTATTTTTTTAACTCTTTTGAGTGGCCCAAAGTGGATAGGGCCTATATTATTGTAACTGGGCATCAGCACAATAAAAATCAATTCTCACTGACTTTGTTTTAGATAGATATTATGTATGTTTTTTGGGTGCTATAAATGAATGTTATAAAAGAAGAAAACTATTACTATACCTATTACTCAACATTTTGTTTATGGTAAAATAGTACAGTGAAATTTTCTGAAGTCCCTAAGTCTCATTGAAAGGCAATGGTATTTAGGCTCCAAAGTCACTAAAGTACTTATTGTGGGAGAATATCTTTGAGATTGCATGCATGCACGCACGCATATGTCAGATCCTCATCTCTTGTATGTCAACGTAACGCCACAGACTTCGGTGGAGCTGGAAAGATTGACAGTAGATCTGGACTAGCATAACTTTAAAAAAAATCCATTTACTCATTTACTGAGAGAATATTTTAAGTCATTGCTTTGATTGGGCAGAAAAAATACTTAGAGCTCCCATTTCAGCAATTAACTGAGATTCTTGGGCTTTTATTCTCCTCTTGGTTACAGAAGTGCAATTTCAATGAAGTGAGTAGAATTTGATCTATGGAGTGATATCTGTTCCTGCTGCCACTTTGCTCTATTGATTTCTATTTCACTATAAACAGAGTTATACATGCTCAGGAATAAAATTTTGGGTAAATTAGCAGCAACAAGGAAGGAACAAGTTTCTCCAAATTCAGTCACCACTTATCAGCGTAAAGGGTCCAGTATAGAATAAATGTTGTTCTTATAGCCAGATTTTAATTTCAAAATACTTATTATTCTACTTCCTGATAGTTAAAAATATTTTTTAATCTATACTTTTTATGCAATTAAAGTCCATATTCTTTTGTATTGCTGTATGAAAATGTATAGTACAGAATAGGTCTTCATTAATATTTAAACTTTTGTTGTCTGCACAAAGAATGTACAGTTCTGAAAACAAACTCTGAAATAACTACTTGGTGTTCCTTTCCATATTGGATTTGTTCAATTTACAAATAAAATGTAGATTTTTTTTTTTAACCTGCAATTGGAAATTAACACCTGCAGTGGGTTTTTTGTCTTGTGCATTGGAACCTATAGCAAATACTCCAAAATTGGGAGTAAGAGTCCTGATCCTGCAAAGACTAACACGTGCTTAATTTTGAACGCTGCATGTAATCCCATTGACATTTGCTAACAATTTTGTTGTTTGTCTATAATTTACTTATAGTTCCTTGGGTCCCAAAGTGCTTCACTGATCAAATCAAATATCCTATATAGCCTCAAAGATCAGAAGAGGATCCGTAAATTGCCCAATTAATAGTGTAAAAAACATTTCAAGCTTCTGAAAGAGCAAGTATTTATCAGTAATAGAAAATTACTCCAAAAAGCAGCTCAGGGTAGCCGAGGGACACAAATTAGTAAAAGTACAGGTGTGCAAAACAAGAATCCTTTAGTTAAGCTGATGTCAGGGTTTTTTTTATTTTTCACCATGATGTGAATTTTGTACAGTCCATCATAACTTTGAGTTTTGTTGTCTTTTGCCAAATCCTCCGCAAATTAATATATTTAAAGGTGCGTTTTTGGGGGGATATGTAATTTGCTTTGTAGCTCTACTTTGGCCTTGGTATCTGGTAAATACATTATTTATCCAGTCGAGCTGTTCTGAGTTAGTTTCTGACTTAAGTATTTCCAAAACTTCATGGGTGAACAGAGGCTTGCAGGATTTGGCCTTTTCTGTGTAAAAAAATGTATATTTTAAGCAAATGCCTAAATTTATCAAATTTTTTGGAAGTATAAAAAAGCTAGTTACATTAGAGATGTTTGCTACATTTTCATTTTGTTCTGAACAGACTATAATAATTGTACAATTTACTTTAATTTACCTAATGTGCCTATGCTAAACTTGTAGGCATATATAGAATAAATATCTTAAATACAGTTTTTAAAAAAATGAATTAACTGTTTGCATTAGATTAAAGAGACAAGGTGGGTGAGTAATTCCTTTTATTGGACCAAGTGACAAGTTTTCGATCGTACCCAGAGCTCTTCATCAGGTCTGGGAAACATAAAATGTGGCAGCTAAATAGAAGGTGGAACAGAATGTTTAGCATAAGGATTTAATGCATTATAAAAGACCATTCAAGGTGAAGTGGGCAGTTAACATCACTGCAATTGTAGCCCACTTGTAGAGGCTGCAGATTGAATTTATGGTTCCTTACAACAGTGTTCTTTATTAAGGCCACGGCTACACTTGCGAGTAAGAGCGGATTAAAGCAGTCCTGTGTGCTCTAATGCAGTGGTCTCCAACCTTTTTGTCGGCGCGGACCGGTCAGCGCGGGACAGTTGATTGCTTGCGGCCCGGGGGGTCGTTTTAGGTTTTTTTTTTTCCTTCGGGGCGACGGACCTTTGTATGTCCGCCGAAAAGCCGCCGAAGCTGATGGCGGCCAAAAACCTAACTCTGCAGACGGCGGACCGGTACAGAAGGTGGCGGGGTACTCTGTGCCCGCCAAAAACGCGCCGGAAGTGAAGGCGGCCCGGAACAAAAGGCTGCCGAACGCGGACCGCAAGACAAGGCGGCGGCGGGCTCTTCTATGTCCGCCGAAAAGCCGCCGGAAGGGAAGGTGGCCGCGGACCGGTACAAATTGCTCCACGGACCGGTACCGGTCCGTGGACCGGGGGTTGGGGACCACTGCTCTAATGCACAACGCATTCACATTGGCAAGGAACATAGAGTGCCCAGAATCCGCAGCTAGAGCGCTCCTGGTACTCCACCTCAGCGCGTGGAATAATGTTTGATGCACCTCTGCTGAAGCGCTGCAGCACCAATCTGGGCATCCTGGTCTGTTAATGCGCTCTGATTAGCCTCCAGAAGTGTCCCACAATGCCTGTTCTAGCTATTCTGGTCATCAGTTTGAACTCTACTGCCCTGCCCTCAGGTGACCAACCGTCCGATCCACCCTCTAAATTCCCTGAGAATTTTGAAAATCCCCTTCTTATTAGCTCAGCCAGGCTCTCAGTGAATCTTTCCAGGTGATCTTTTCCATTGATCCCCAGTGTAGAACAATGGCGAGATGCTGGACCTCGTCCGTGTTTGGGGGGAGGAAGCTTTCCAGTCCCAGGTGTGCTGCAGCCATAGAAATTATGATACCTACGGGAAGATATCAAGGGACATGATGGAAAGGGGCCATTATCGGGACACGGTGCAGTGCAGGGTTAAAGTGAAGGAGCTGTGGAATGCCTACTGCAGAGCCCGTACGGCAAATCACCGCTCCAGTGGTGCCCTGGAGACTTGCCATTTCTACAAAGAGCTGTATGTGATACTTGGGGGAAATCCAACCTCCACTCTGAAGACCACCCTTGACACATCAGAGCGCAGTTCAACAAGGCAGGAGGAGGAGAAGGAAGAAAGCGGGAGCAAGGGTGCTGAGGAGGAAGGACGACACCCAGGAATCTCTAGATGCATGCAGCCAGGAGCTGCTCTCAAGCCAGGTGGCCTGTGCTTGGGGAAGGACAAACACCAGTGGAGGTTCCCGGTAAGCAGCTTGTATTTTGTGAAGGAAGTTATTTGGTGTGGGCTCTTGGGGAGAGGAGTGTTAGGGCTGCATTCATGCCTAGATGTTGACGTGCTCTCTCTCACTGCGGTAATTGGCCTCAGTGATCTCTTCAAAGGTCTCATTCAGAATTTGGACAATGCGCTTGCACAGGTTTCTTGGGAGAGTCACTGTGGTCCTTGTCAGGCTAACGTGTCTGCGCCACTGTGCTGCGAGGGGAACCATTGCTGCAAACAGGAAAGCTGCATATGGGCCAGGGCGGAAGCCACATTGCAGTAGAAGACCCTCTTTTGCGTCCTATGTCACCCTCAGCAGCAAGATATCTTCCTGTGGAAAATGTTGGGACAGTGTTCAGCATAGGGGCCCCCTGCGGCTGTTGACTCTTCCCAAAGCACAGAAACCCAGAGGATAGTCCCCTTTCTCCCTGTGCTTACTCACCATTTTAGGGATCCTGTGGGTTATGTGCGCTTGCTGTGGGACGGGCAAATTATGCTATTGTGTAGACTGTGATTGCCCTTAAGTATGGGGAAACCATTGCTCTGTCTGGTGTGAACAATGCTGCCTCTGTTAAGTATTGCATTTTGCCTTTACAGATGCAACCTTGAGACCTCAACCATCTGTGTTATCACTGGCCGAAAGACTCCAAAGTATTAGGAAAAGGCCACGTAGAAGCAAAGAAGATGTGCTGTATGAAGTAATGCAGCAGTCCATTAATGAGAATCTAAACGTGAAGGAGTGGAGGGAGAGTGAAAGGGGGGATCCACCAGCAAAATGAGGAGCGCCAGCACAAAAGCGCAGAGCTCCAGCAGCAATGCATGTATCGGCTGATAAGCATCATGGAGCACCAAGTGGACTTGATATAGATGCTTGTAGGATATAGGTGCCATGCAGGTGGAGCACTACAGTGCCTGCCTCCCCTCTCTCCCTGCCCCTCCCCGCAGTCCTTGTCCCAAAACTCTTTCCCTTGTGCCCCCATGTCACTTCCAACCCACTTTCCCCAACATTCAGGTTTTTATCACCATCAGTTGCCTCCCAACACCTGTAGCTTCATGAAAACTATGACCCTTATTCCCTGCACTCAACCCCCATTACAGCCATCCTGAAGTGCAGCACTCATTGTACAGCACTCCAGACAGGAAGGCTGAGTCTAGTTACAGGACATATGCAAATCTGTGATTGTACCCTTCCCCACCCTATCCCCTTGCCCTTTCTGTTTCCTAACCAGTTGTGTTTCTTTTCAATAAATGATTTTTTTTGCCTTTGAAAACATTCTTTATTAGTGCATAAAGCAAAAGATACCATAGCCCAGGAAAGGAACAAGCAGTGCAAGTCAGTGTAGCAAACACAGATTCATACTAACATTGGAACCACTGCACTTCACTACCGTGCAGGGCACCAGACATTAGTGTTGGCTTTCAGACTCAAATTGCTCCCTCAAGGCATCCCTAATCCTTGCAGCCCCATGCTGAGCCCCTCTAATAGCCCTGCTCTCTGGATGTGCAAATTCAACCTCCAGGTGTTGAACCTTCGAGGCCCATGCCTGAGTGAAACTTTCACCCTTCCCTTCACAGATATTATGGAGGGTACAGTACGCGGATATAACCGCGAGGATGCTGTCTTCGACCAAGTCCAGCTTCCCATAAAGAGAGCGCCAGTGGCCCTTCAGACGACCAAAAGCACACTCCACAGTCATTTGGCACTGGCTCAGCCTATAGTTGAACCGTTCCTTACTGCTGTCCAGGCTCCCTGTGTAGGGTTTCATGGGCCATGGTATTAAAAGGTAAGTGGGGTTTCCAAGGATCACAATGGGCATTTCTGACTTTCCTTGTGGTGATTCTCTGGTGTGGGGAAAAAGTCCCAGCTCGCAGCTTCCTGAACAGGTCAGTGTTCCAAAAGATGCGTGCGTCATGCATCTTTCCGGGCCAGTCTTCACTAATGTCAGTGAAATGCCCATGGTGATCCACAAGTAGAAATACCCCATCCGATTAGCATACTCGGATGCTAGGTGGTCTGGTGCCAGAATAGGAATGTGTGTCCCATCTATCGCCCCTCCGCAGTTAGAGAAGCCCATTTGTGTAAAGCCAGCCACAATGTCATGCACGTTACCCAGAGTCACGTTCTGAGCAGGATGTGATTAATGGCCTGCAAACTTGCATCAACATGATTCCTATGGTCGATTTCCCCACTTCAAACTGGTTAGCGACTGATCAGTAGCTGTCTGGAATTGCCAGCTTCCAGATTGCAATAGCCACCCACTTCTCCACCCTCAGGGCAGCTCTCAATCTCATGTCCTTGCGCTGCAGGGTCGGGACGAGCTCCTCTTACAGTCCCATGAAAGTGGCTTTTCTCATCCGAAAGTTCTGTAGCCATTACTCGTCATCCCAGGCTTGCATGACTATGTGATCCCACCACACAGTGCTTGTTTCCTGAGCCCCAAAGCGGCATTCCACAGTGGTGAGCATGTCCATGAATACCACAAGCAGTCTCGTGTCATATGCGTTACTCGAGTCAATATTGTTTGAGTCCTCACTGTCAGTGTGGATCTTAAGGAGTAACTCAACTGCCAAAGGTGCCAGCATATTCCTCCATTTCCACAGACTGAAAGGGAAGACGGAGCCTGCAGTATAAAAAATGTTGAAAGATGGCGCCAAATGTGGATGGAAGCAGAGCGATTGCTGAGATGCGAACCATTGCATCTTAGTGTGTTGGGACAGGACCCAGAGACATAGGTCTTGTCTACACTGCCGCTTTACAGCACTGAAACTTTCTTGCTCAGGGGTGTGAAAAAACACTCCCCTGAGAACTGCAAGTTTCAGTGCTGTAAGGTAGCAGTGTAGATAGTGCATCCACCGCTGGTAACTACTCCTCTTATGGGGGGGGGTATTTTTTATTTTTTTTAACCCCCCAATGCTGGTGCTCTGACTTAACGTTGCTAGTGAAGACATACTCTGAATGTCTAAGGGCTAGTCTACACTAGAGTCACCAGAGCAGTGCAGCTGTAGCACTGCTAGTGCAGATTATCTATACCAATTGCTTTCCCATTGACATAATTAGTCAGTCTCCCCAAGAGGTGGTAGGTATACTGGCGGGAGAGCTTCTCCCACTGACATAGCGTTATAAAGAATAAAATAGTGAAGAATAAAATTGTCAGGCACAAAGAAGAACATAAATTATTGGGCAAAAGTCAATATGGTTTCTGCAAAGGGAAATCATGTTTTACTAATCTATTAGAGTTCTTTGAAGGGGGGGTCAACAAACGTGGACAAGGGGGATCCAGTGGACATACTGTACTTAGATTTCCAGAAAGCCTTTGACAAGGTCCCTCACTAAAGGCTTCTATGTAAATTAAGTTGTCATCAGATAAGAGGGAAGATCCTTTCATGGGTTAAGAACTGGTTAAAAGACAGGGAACAAAGGGTAGGAATAAATGGTCAATTTTCAGAATGGAGAGGGGAAACTAGTGATGTTCCCCAAGGGTCAGTCCTAGGACCAATCCTATTCAATTTATTCATAAATGATTTGCAGGAAGGGATAGCTCAGTGGTTTGAGCATTGGTCTGCCTAACCCAGGGTTGTGAGTTCAATCCTTGAGGGAGCCATTTAGGGATATGGGGCAAAAATGGGATTGGTCCTGCTTTGAGAGGGAGTTGGATTAGATGATCTCCTGAGGTCCTTTCCAACTCTGAGACCCTATGATTCTAAGGGGTAAACAGTGCAATGGCAAAGTTTGCAGATGATTCTAAACTGCTCAAGATAGTTAAGACCAAAGCAGACTGTGAAGAACTTTAAAAAGGTCTCACAAAACTAAGTGGGAAACAAAATGGCAAATGAATTTAATGTGGATAAATGTAAAGTAATGCACATTGGAAAGCCCCTGTCATATCGTATGTATAATCCCAATTATACATACAACATGATGGGGGCTAATTTAGCTACAACTAATCAGGCAAAATGTCTTTGGAGTCACTGTGGATAGTTCTCTAAAGACATCCATGCAGTGTGCCACGGCAGTCAAAAAAGCAATGTTAGGAATCCTTAAAAAAGGGATAGAAAATGAGACTGAGAATATCTTATTACCCTTATATAAATCTATTGTGCGCCCATATCTTGAACTGCGTACAGATGTCTCCTCATCTCAAAAAGGATATACTGGGAATGACGCTGCTGAAGCCTTAGTTTAGGACTATGCTACACTATGGGAAAACTTCGTCTATACTGCACTTTGCTAGAAGGCAGCTTGCTTTGCAAAAGTCCAAATGAGTGCTAATGAAATCTTTATCCTGTCATAATGTATTCTCTGTATTCCACATCTGTTGCTGAAAAACAGTTTTGGAGAGATTTTTAAAATTGTATTGGGACTATTGTTACCATGAGTCTAATTGTACACAGCGCAAAGGGAGAGAAAAAGTTAAAAAAGAAATACACTTAAAATGCCTATGAAATAATCTAATCTAAACTAATTTATTTACAGGAAAAACAAGTCACAACTTTTAAGTCTGATATTTTGGGACCTTGCAAGTGCCGTGTCCCTCAATGGGAAGCTGGGAATTTCTCCTTTCTGATAGCACAAGGCTCCCATTTCTGGCCCTGAAGGGGTTTGCAAGATATCAGACCGTAAACCCTTAAATTTGTCTCTGATCTTGGGCTGAAAATTGCCTGTTTTGGGTTAGTATAAGTTTGGGAGGGATAGAAAAAATTCTGTGTCAGGCTGACTTGAATTTCTGCTTGAAGCTGCTCAGAGTTTGGAATCTCGGTAGAAGTAGTGATGGAGATGGGAAAGTGCAGGTGAGGTGGGTGAAGGGGCATGATAAATGCAGTTTATCACATGGATCTAGTCATCATGTGTATGCATATGTTACATACATGTGTTTTATATATATTATATAGGTGGATCTGGGACCACTGCTTATAGTTGAGTTTACGTAACATTTTTCATTGTAAGACCTTGATTTTTAGTTGCTTATAGCTTTGCCAAACTGTTTTCCATGTTAAATTTAAACTGTTTCCCAGGCTAAATTTGTTTGGAAAATTTCAAAAAAAATAGTTCAGCTATTTCCAAAAATGAGATTAGGTAAAAGTACATTATACAGCCATTTCAGTAAAGAAGGCCTCAAGCCTCCATACGTAAAGAGAGGAAAGATTTGAAACTTAGCAGAGAGGTCACTCTGATTGCAAGGGATGTGCCTTTTGCAGTCCCCATGAAAATCCACATATACTTGGTCAGGCTTGGCCTCTGAAAAATGTTTGGACGTGCTCAATAGAAGTTTGTGAAAGGTTGGCAGCATTATTCTCCTAAGATTTCAGCACTGAACAAGCTTCATTCCCATTCATAGGCTGTAGGGGTGATAGAGCAGCGGAAACAAGGATAGAAGAAAACAGACCAGACTGAAGCGGGACGTAGGGTCTGCAACCACTAGAATGCTCTCTTCCAGAGCCTGGAATAGAATCAAGATTTCCTGAGTTCCAACATTCCTTTGCTGTCAGCAAATAGCTATGAAACCCACTGGCAAAATGTTTCATTTCTTTCTAATGGGTGATCCGCATAGCAGTAGAAGTATATATTATTCTCTACTAGTTGCTCTGTTGGCTGAAGTGGTAGAGATCTACGCTGTCAGTGTGGAAGCTCTAACCCTTCTGAAGACCCATGTATTATGTCACACGATGGAAATTTTTTTCCATTTTTCTTTAAAAATCATTGGAACTCGCCCACAAAAACCTGCTACAAGAACGTTATTACGGTTGCAAAGTCAAACATGCAAAAGTTAGGAAATGCCAGAATTAAGGTTGTCCCTAGGGAGGAAAAAAGTGTGAACATGTAATTACAGACTATATCATAATGCACACTCTGTGAGTGAATTAGAGTTGAATAGGAAACTTTGATTCTGGTACTTTCTAATTTTTCAGTGCTTGACCTTGCAACCTTAACTTTCTTTTAATACAGGTTGTTTTTCTTTCTAAAATAGTGTGCAAGTGTGTATAAGTTGAAAAACTTAGCACCTTATAGTTCTTTTAATCCATAGATCTGAAAGTGCTTTAGAAAAGCAGGCAAGTAATATTGCAGTTTTACAGATACATTTGTGTGTGTGTATTTCGGTATTAATAATTTATGCATCTGTGTAGTATACAGACACTTGAAACACGTCCATATAATTTAATCTAGTAAAGACCCAAAAGATTGGAGAAAACAATTATGCCCCTGTAGTGGCATTTTTTATTTACAATGGAAGGAAGAGAGACAATTCGTAATATAAAGCTAACAAACTTAGGACGTGAATATGTACTTGATTCTCAAGATAATATAACATTTGTCTCCAAATTGCATTTCATGTCGTGTAATCCAGTGGTGACACTGATTTTTCTTCCTTTCTGGTCTGGCGTGAAGTATAGTACCACCTGATGCTGCCTTGCAGTTATCATTTATGGAAGAAAAATTAGAAGCTTAGAACGATCAACATTTTCAAATTTAGATGCTTATTTCCTATATTCAGGCACTTAAATCAAAGTGACTGCTTTTTTTCCCCAGAGGTACTACTGACACAACTCCAGGCAAAGTCAATGGGATTGAAGGTGCTCAGAATTTTTGAAAATCAACCCAATTTTATTTAGGTACATGCATGGGATTTAGGGAGTAGGTTTGAAATTTTTGGCCTCTGTCTCAACCTCAATAATATATTGGGGAAGAAGTAATGTGTTGCCTCTGCATACATTTTAAGTACACAATTTATATACCGTAGGTTATCTGTCTTAATACTTGAACATAATTGTCCTTCATGTTTCTCAGAAATAAAATTAAACATTATAATCTTTTAATGACTTACAGTAATTAGATGGTTCTCTATGCTGTTTTTCCTTGGTCAACATTTTAACTTTTTTTTTTTTTTAATGTGTCCATAGGTAAAAACATCAGAGTTTTATCGATACTCTCGGCAGCTGCGGCATGAAGTTGACCAAGCCATGAATTACTTTCATAGTGTTCACCAACAGCCTTTGATGGAAATGAAATCGAACCGTATTCGTTCTGCCAAACCCCAGACTGCAGTATTTAGAGGAATGATAGGTCACAGCATGGTAAATAGCAAAATTCTTCTCTTGCACAAACCAAGAGTCTGGTGGGAGCTAGAGGGTCCTCAAGTACCTTTACGACCAGACTGCCTTGCCATTGTCAATAACTTTGTATTCTTGTTAGGCGGGGAAGAACTGGGCCCAGATGGTGAGTTTCATGCTTCCTCCAAAGTATTTAGATATGACCCTAGACAAAATACTTGGTTGCGAATGGCAGACATGTCTGTTC
Source organism: Sternotherus odoratus (assembly GCA_032164245.1). Taxonomy (NCBI): domain Eukaryota; kingdom Metazoa; phylum Chordata; order Testudines; family Kinosternidae; genus Sternotherus; species Sternotherus odoratus. The sequence goes on from JAVMKO010000001.1 coordinate 181,388,472, forward strand.
CACGCTCAGAGTTTGCTGTTGGTGTTATTGGGAGATACATCTATGCGGTGGCTGGGAGAACAAGGGATGAAACATTTTACTCAACTGAACGGTATGATATCACTGCAGACAAATGGGAATTTGTGGATCCCTATCCAGTCAATAAATATGGACATGAAGGAACTGTGCTCAGTAACAAGTTGTATATCACTGGGGGAATTACTTCATCTTCTACTTCTAAGCAAGTGTGTGTGTTTGACCCTAGTAAAGAAGGGACAGTGGAACAGCGAACAAGGAGAACTCAAGTGGTCACTAACTGTTGGGAGAACAAATGCAAAATGAATTATGCAAGATGCTTTCACAAAATGATTTCCTATAATGGTAAGCTTTATGTCTTTGGTGGGGTTTGTGTGATCTTGAGGGCCTCTTTTGAGTCGCAAGGGTGTCCTTCTACGGAGGTTTATGACCCAGACACTGATCAGTGGACTATTCTGGCTTCTATGCCAATTGGAAGAAGTGGTCATGGTGTAGCTGTTTTGGACAGACAGATAATGGTTCTTGGAGGCCTTTGTTACAATGGTCATTACAGTGATTCAATTCTCACCTTTGATCCAGAGGAAAACAAATGGAAAGAAGATGAATACCCAAGAATGCCTTGTAAGCTGGATGGTTTACAAGTTTGCAGCCTGCACTTTCCTGAGTATGTACTGGAGCATGTTAGACGTTGCAACTAAAAAAACAAAAAGATCCCTCCCAACTCCAATGAAACACAAAAAACGAACTCTAATTTGACAGGAAAACAAAGCAGATTTAATTCATTTAAAGACATTGGCTTATATGTAAAACAGTTATTAGATGCATAGAGAAATGGGATGTACAGGGAATGCACCTATCAAGTTTATTAGAAATGCCAATAACTGTGGTCTGGTATTGTAAAAATTTTGCTTTTTATTTTTTTTAAACATTGCTGTATGTGGGGTGGAGGACGGGGTGGGAGAGAAGAAAAATCTATTTTTCAGTGTGTTTACTTTTTTCCTTTGTGGCCTTTTATGTCCATGCAATAAGTTTAATTTGTATAAAGGCCATCACAGCAGCATTCTTCTTGCAACCAGTTGAATATAATGATCTACTTATGGAGAGAAGGGGGACAGAAGAATATATATTGTGCATTTTAGTTTCCATTAAGTGTCAGAATAGGATTCAGCAGCCTTATGGGGGGGAATACCTGACTTAAACTCTAGTGACAAGGGTTTCATTTTGTTCCTTTAAGTTGTGGTGGACATTTTTATTTTCTCCATTTATGAGTACTCACAGTCCGGTCTGGTATTTTTGTTTGTTTTTGTTTTCCCATAAATACATTTTAAAATTATCTTAACCTTTGTGCATGGCTTTTCCCTGGATTTGTACAGTAGTATCAGTAAGTCTGCCAAAAAATGCAAGTTATACATTTTCTATTAAATTGACAATGAAGCATTTTTATACTCAAACACTATTTCTATGCTGCCTTCTATTGTCTGCATTGTGTTTGTTGGTGAGTAAAATATATACACACACACACATGCATACACTGTAAGATCTATATATAATGCATCTTTTTATGTGCAATTAGGATATTATATTTTTAACTGGGGCACAGATTCAGCCATATCTGTGGAATTTTAGCTATAGTAGCATTCTTTCTTGAATTAAATATTACAAAATTCTTAAGTAACTGGAGGCCTAGTTTGGTATCAAAGAAGCCTATCTTTGGTATACACTGATTCATTCAGTAATATTTAAACTCTTTATATTAATAATACATAATGACCTGTTAATAGTTTGACATTTTATATATTATTTTAAAAAAGTAAATACACTTTACCCAGTTACAGTCCTTCACTTTTGAATGTGTTGCCTTGTTTTTAATAAAAATCTGAAATGTGTCAGTAAGCAAGCATGAACACTGCACTAACATGCAGTTTTTTATCAGACCAGGATATACTATTATTTTTAGCAATGGCATTGCTTGTGGTTGTGTTAAAGTGATGTAATCTAATATTTTTTGAAGCATCAACTGATATAAACTGCTGTGTTCTAAAAATGTGGGGTTAGGCAGTTGGGGACAATGTTTACCATTTCTGTAACCTTTAAAATACAAGCCTACAAAACTGTAGCTACTGACCTCATACTTCCTGAAATAAGACTTGTGATCCAAGAGGGCTTGAATAACTGCACCATGTTTGAGCACTTTGTTAACTTGAGGACTTTTACGGCCTGTAGATTGGCGAGACTATCCGCCACGATAAACACAATTCTAAAAGTAAAGCATTAAAATCCTAGTTCTTTCACACTGGTGTGAAATTATCCTCTTCTAGAGTCAAGAGGGAAAAGATTTCCCCTCTCAAATTTGAGGCCAACGCTGAGCTCAAATATGCAGGGACAAACTGCTGAAATATAAGCTTGTAAAATCATCTGCTTACATGAAACTCTGTAGCATTAGATTTTACAAGATATGCAGCAATGGTTGAGAATCCATTTCTGTTTCAGCATCTCCCAGCCAGAAGTCACTGTAAAAAAGGAATGTACAGTACTCAGGGAGTTCAAAAGAATGCACTTATAAGGGACCAAATACACCCTAAATTTGCTATGATAAATGGTAACAAGTTTGTTTGCCTAAACAAAATTAGAATTGAATAATGGATATTAAAATGTTTTGTGAAACGCACCATGCTCACATTTAATGGTATCTTTATTTTCTTGTAATGTTTTTTTCAAGTTCTTGATTGAGAGAGATGGGAGGATATGGAGTTATATTGCAAGTTAGCAGATTTTATTTTTTTAATTAGCAATAATTTAGCAAAGCAGAATTGCTTACTGTAATCTTTGATCAAAAGAGAGAATTTACATCCCCATATCTGGAATGATAAAGGATGTCTAAGCCAGAGATGGCTGAACCAAATGTTCACATTCAGTCTTCTGGTGCAGACCACAGCTTGCAGTTAAATGTAATTCTTTGCTTATTATTTTCCTATCTTTTTCAATTTACAAATACAGAATATAATTTGTTTTACTTAGTAATCTGGACTACAACCTTTTTTTGGTATAAGCTCCAAACTTGCCATGAAATGTGTGCAGGTGGATCCCTGCAGCCAGGCGGGTCATCACTGAATTTGATTGGCCCTGCTCAGGTGCAGGGCTTCTGCCTGTGAATATTTCCTTGCAGAATCAGAATTCAAGACAAGTTATCTCATTTTTATGCTTGATTTGCTCTTTTTGTTACTAGCCCATTTTCTGGCATGTTATGAGAATGGGGCAGCAAAGATTAGTAGTCCTGTTGTCTAGGTAGGCTTGTACAAGCCTATCATTAGTAATATTGAGCATTTCATCCTGCTACCTAGGGGTGAGCTGGGGAGCCGTTGTTGATCTGGAAATTTGTTCTTCCATGGTTTAAGTATAACAGGCTAAAGAGAGCAGGACAAGATTTTACAAAAATGGGTGTCTAAAGTTATGCTCCTAAATCTGTACTTCAGCACCTACGTAAGTGGCCTGATTTTTCTAAAGAGCTAAGCACCCAGCAGCTCCCACTAAAAGCAAAGCCATCCAGCTTGGTACTCTTGAAAATGAAGCTAGTTATTTAGATTCCTATGCCCATATTCAGGCACCCAGTTTTAAGGCCCGTAATACTAGTTTCTTTGTGAAATTCTAACTTGAACTAATTATTGGTTTCAGCTTTAGCTGATGTGTTGGCTGTAACCATTTGATCATTAAGAATTATTGGAATTTGCGTGGTTCAGAATGTCAGGGAGGCTGGAGAATGTTTTGTAATGTACATTCCTACCATGTTCATTATTTCAGTCAATAAATATATAATTAATCCACATTATATTTTAAATTATGATGTAGCTTTTGGGGAAAAAATGGTTAAATTTTTGATATAGCTTAGAGGGATGTTTTATTTCCCACTAAACCATTTTGTGTGCATTTGCCTTTGTACCTGTGCTCACTAGTCAGTGTTTAAACAAAACCAAACAAAAAATCAAGGCTAGCTAATCAGACGTGCGTATCACCATTGAGATCTTTTGAATATGATTATTATATTAACTTGAGGGTTTTGTTACCACTTAAATGTGCCCCTAGTTAAACATAATAGATAACCCTTTATAGTAAATTTGCTCATTTACGTTCCCCGTTCCTTTTTTGACTGGGCACACAGCCTGCTTTTAAAACAGCACCAGTTCTCACGTTGTGAAAAGACACAGACATACTTAGTCCAATCTCTGTTTCTCAATTTTAAAAAAAGTTAGTGTTGGGTTCTTGTCTAGCTGTCTCAGTTTTTCTCCTGCTCCTAGGAGGAACCCTGTTTCCTTGTTAGGGGCCAGAAGCTGCAGAGTGCTGAGCACCATCAGTTCTCACTGGAATCCCAGCATGCTCAATACCTTTATAGGTCAGGCAGATTTGCAAAAGAACTCTGCACCTATTTAGGCACCAAAGTAAGTGGCCAGACTGTGAACAGTAGTAAGTTATTAGCACTGGGTGCGCATGAGCACTTTTGAAAGTCTGGCTCTCTAGATTCAGCTGGAGGGCAGCAATTACTGATACTGCAGAAAGGCAGCTACTATTTCAGAAAGCTCATTAGCCCGAAGGACTTGTGGCAGTTCAAGGCCTGATGATTTGCTGTCTACTTTCATATGCTTTATGCCACTGGAAAATTTCAAATCCCTGCTTTTCAGTGATATATAGCAGCCGCTAATTCCTAGTCCTGGTGGTTTGTGACTTCAACACTCTCTGGGTATGTCTACACAGGGATAAAAGACCCATAGCATGGCTGCAGCTAGCCCATGTCAGCTGACTCAAGAGTCAGGCTGTGGGACTAAAAATTCCTGTGTAGACGTCTGGGCTTAGGATGAAACCTGAGCTCTAGCCACACAAGATTTTTTTTCAGACCTGGAACCGCAGCCCCACAAGTCAGCTGAACTGGGCCAGCTGTGAGTATTTTATCCCTGCATAAACATGCTCTTTGGGCCCTGAGTCATGCAGTCCTGTTGTCTTGCTCTTGAAACCTTTTTTCAGCAGCAGCAAATGCTGCCGTTTTACTGATGATGTAATAATCATCCAGATCAGAGATGGAGCTACACTCAGGAAGCAAAGGATAAAATTAAACAAGTACAAATTAAATTAGGTTAAAACCCATACATATACTAATACTGGTCTTTAACTCAACATGACCACTTTATAAAGTGAGGGTTGGCTAGAGGGTGTGATATCAGCTGCTCTTTCTGAAATACACAATTCTGCGCCTTATGTCTTTTGTTTCATAAAGGAGTAACTGAAGAAAAATCATGCATTTTTAAAATGGGGATGTCATTTACAGGAACGTTTTGCCTTTATTTAAATATTTTTTTCTTGACCAAAAAAATAGGGAATTGGGCTCCAGTTCTTCAGATATAGGCATGTTTTAGCTTTACACAGATGAGTAGTCCATTGAAATAAAATGAAAAACTATGCCAACTATTTAAAAGTCTATTCACGTGTAAAGTTAAGCGTGTGCCAAAGTATCCATAGGTTTGGGGCCTTAGAGAAAACTTGCTTTCCCTCCACCTCTATCCAATATAGTACCTTGTGAATTTGTTCTAATAAGCATGTTATGTCACAGTTGCAACACTCACTCAAGTAGTGTGGAAAGGGTGAAGAAGGAAACACAATAGGAAAGATGTTAGCTATTTAAAACTAAGTTTACCAATGTTTTATAAGTAGCAGTTTGAGATTTTAATGTTTGTAAGACAATCTAAAAATGTTTAAAATAAACACTAGTGACTACTTTTGTTATGGCATCTGTATTTTATTTTTCTTGGATTGCTAAATAATCTACAATTTCAGCATGTGTAAGATGTTAAAACAAGTACATACTGTGTTTGAAGTAAAACTAAATAAATTATGTTGATGGCATCTGTAATCTTAACAAAATATAGTACCGTTAAACAGGTGGCAGAAAAATAGATTGCTGAGAACAGCTTCCCTGGGCTTCCCCTCTCCCCAAATTTCAGTTCATGTTTCTGTGCTTTTTAAAAAAAGTTTTAAGTATCAAATTCAAATAATATTTAGATTATAATTGAGTTGATAGCTGGGGAAAACCACTTTCTACTTGCAAGTGATATTCCTTACATAGTGCACGGGGGGAATAAAGGTTGGTGTAAGCATAAAAAATTAAATGTTACATAGAACTGCAGTGGTAGCTATACTTCATAGATGGTTTCTGTTTCCTCAGTGAACCCACCTAACAAACATTTAATGCAGGTTATGGACTAGATGGAGGGAATAGCAAACCTCCCAGTCTGATTTTCGCTTTTCCTATGTATTATTTTGCAGAGCTTTAAAAAATAAATTCTCATAAGTTGAAGAATGTAATTCCACTGTAGTTTCATTACTTTCCAGTCCTGTATGAGATGGTTGTGTTTTGAAAAGAATGTTTCCAGTAAGTTAATAGGAAAAGTTATTTGCGAATTCTTCTGTGTGCGCTGTAGCAATTGGAAGTATTCTGCCTATTTAAAAACAAATATAGAGAGTTTTTATGTAAATTTTTGGTTAATTGTCTAATATTCACCCCAAGGCTGCTATAAAATTCTTAGAATAATTTAAGGTTTGCCTTTTATAACTATTTTTAAAAGCCTTTGGTTTTTGGCAGAAGGTAACTTTTCCTAGCTATGGATACAATATGTTCAGACGTGTATGTGCTCTGTTCTGTTTTTAAACTGAAAAAATGTACAGTGTGTATAAGAAAAGTGTAAATAAAATATTTTTCATCTTTAAGCACACGGTTGCGTAATCTCTGCAATATCTAAATGCAGTATACCTGGAGATCTTTTTTTTTTTTTTTTTTTTTTGTACACAAGACTTGGCTCCAACTGGATAAGTATTATCTTAAGAAAAGAAAATGCAAGTCACAACACTATATTAACACTCTAAGAAGTTTCAGTAAGACAAGTTGGATATGTTTGTACAGAGTACAGGTGTTGCCTTTTGGCTATTTTTTATAATCTTCTTTCAAATCCCCCCCAACACCCCAAGACATACTCCAGAGTGTTCATGTGCTCTAGGGCCTAGTCTAATCCCCATTTGAAACAATGGTGCCTTTCACTTCACTTAGGCATTGGATTAGGCCTGTACTGTGTCAAAAGCTCTGCCAGTTCAGATCAGTTTTTTTTAAGTGTAGACTAATCTTTCAGGGTTGCTGTTTTCTCATCCCTGATTGCTCCTGTAGGATGTGACTGCTGAAATTTTCTAGAACTCGGCTCTCATCTGTCATGATTCAATATTGCCTTTGGGTTTTTTTGTTTAGACAAAAATTGTATCTTGGGTTTGCACAATATACAGGAATCTATCAGACTGACATATATTGAACAACAATACCTAAAAAGAGTTATCAAGGACTACATTTATAACTCCATGTCTAGACCTGTAACTAATAATTTAGGGCTGGTCCCCACTAGGGCTTAATGTCAACTTTAGTGACGTTAAATCGATATAAACATGTACCCGTCCTCACATGCATGCCATTTAAGTCGATTTAAAGGGACCTCAAAATTGACTTCTGTACTCCTCCCTAACGAGAGGACTAGTGCTGAAATCAACCTCTCTGGGTCGATTGTCAATTAGTGAGGATGCATGTGACATTAAGCTTCCGACCTTCCACAATGCCCATTTGCTCCCCAGGGGACCAGCCACCAGTCCGAGCAGGTCCGCGGACCCCCCCGTGCCCGCCCGAGCAGCCCCGCGGACCCCCATGCCCGCTGGCGCAGCTCCACTCCGGTTCCCCTCCGGCCGCCCAAGCAGGTCCGCGGATCCCCCAGCCGGCCCAAACAGGGGTCCGCGGAGCTGCTTGGGCGGGCGGGGGGGGGAGCCAGCGCGGGGCTGCTTGGGCGGGCGGGGGGGGGGGAGCCGGCGCGGGGCTGCTCGGGCGGGCGGGGGGGGGGGAGCCGGCGCGGGGCTGCTCGGGCGGGCGGGGGGGGGGGAGCCGGCGCGGGGCTGCTCGGGCGGGGGGGGAGCCGGCGCGGGGCTGGGCGGGCGGGCGGGGGAGCCGGCGCGGGGCTGCTCGGGCGGGCGGGCGGGGGTGGGGAGCCGGCGCGGGGCTGCTTGGGGGGGGAGCCGGCGTGGGGCTGCTCGGGCGGGCGGGGGGAGCCGGCGCGGGGCTGCTCGGGCGGGCGGGGGAGGGGGGAGCCGGCGCGGGGCTGCTCGGGCGGGCGGGGGAGGGGGGAGCCGGCGCGGGGCTGCTCGGGCGGGCGGGGGAGGGGGGAGCCGGCGCGGGGCTGCTCAGGCGGGCGGGGGGGGGAGCCGGCGCGGGGCTGGGCGGGCGGGGGGGGGGAGCCGGCGCGGGGCTGCTCGGGCGGGCGCGGGGGGCCACGGAGCTGCTCGGACTGGTGGCTGGTCCCCTGGGGAGCGTGTCCGGCTGCCCCGAAAGGTGGTGCCTGCTGGGGACTCCCGGCATGGTGGGATATCTACCCCCAGTGCAATGCTCGCTATGTCGACCCCTGCAAAAGTTCTTAGGACAGACACTGTCGACCTGCTGTGCTTTGTGGGGATGCACTAAGTCGACTTTATGCAGTCTGCTTTAGAAAATCGACTTAAGGGAAATCGACCTACTGCTGTAGTGAAGACATACCCTTAAAAATAAAAATAAAACCAACCTGGATATCCAAACCAGAGACCAAGAGGGGAAGAGACTCTATCCCCCAGCGATGTACTTAGTTATCAATATGCTCAGTCTGTTTTAAGGATACCAAGCTTTTGGTGCCCCAAACATCACAGAAGTCTAACTGATTTAAAAGAACTGAAGATATTCCATCAGCATTCTATGTATATTTCAGCATTCATTTGACCTACTTTAACAAATGTACCAGTGTTCTGTCAGTGTTGGAAAAGAAGGATCAAAATTTACTTTACTAAAAGTAAAGATCACTGTCTCGCCATTTTATCTGCTCGGGTAGCCTGATTAGGGGCCTTTCCTGTCAGTCTTGTCCACTTCACTTTCCAAACCTAGAGATAAGGTCCAAAAACAAAAGAAACCCCACATTATTTTACCAGACTCTGTTCAGCTCCTCTTTTGTTTGTCCCCCTTCTTTTCTCCTCATCCATTTTCATCTTAACTTTTTCCATTTTAATTTTTCCGATGTTCCTCCCTTGGGTCTTTCATGTCATACTGCCACTTTTCGATACCTGAATTGCCTCTTAAAGGGCACACTCCTGTTTGTGACTGACCTGTACCAGGATGAACTCTCCCTTTCTCTTTTTAGCTTTACTATCTCCTACTTTCTTGGGATTTATTCTTTTCTTAATTTCATTCTTCTGCCTGCTTGTCTCATTCAGCTACTTGGTATATTTATCCTACTGCAGCAGCTCAGTCGATGTAGCCCCAATCTCTAGTAAAATAAAGTGCAGTGTCTGAACTTAATGCTGCTTTTCCTGTCTTTTAAACAGTACTTCACCCTCAGAGCCAGTATTGATTTCCTACTTGCTGCTTGGGAATACTCCATGCTATTCCAAAACCACCCAGTTTGGTTCATCAGCAATTCCTGGGATTAGCACACTCTTTCCCACTCCATGTATGTTATACATAAAGTAGGAAAGTGGCGCTACAGCCCCAAAGCGCATGTCAGCTCTCTATCTTAGGCTTTGGGTGCTGCCCTGCCCACTGCATCTATGGGCACCTATTTATCCCCACTGATCTGAGTTGCATTGATAAACCAGAATGAAGTGAGATTGTAAGAGAAACTCAAAAGGATTGTTCACTATCTGAGAGGTAGCTGTGTTAGTCTGGATCTGCAAAAGCGACAAAGAGACCGGTGGCACCTTATAGACTAACAGATGTATTAGAGCATAAGCTTTTGTAGGTGAATACCCACTTCATTGGATGTTCCATTTGTAGGAAACATATTTGAGAGGTTTGTATATACAGTTGTCAGCTCTCTTCCTCTCTCTCTGCTTTATCAGGGGTATCATTACTTGTCTCCTTTATTTAAATAGACGTGATATCACACCTTTGCATGTGTCTTTCTCCTTCAAGGGCAGACATTCTGGGCCACACACAAAGACTGTGCTACAAATATAACCCAGATCAGACATACTTCTCTCTCTCTTCACTCCCTATGCACTTAGAATCATAGAATCTCAGAGTTGGAAAGGACCTCAGGAGATCATCTAGTCCAACCCCCTGCTCAAAGCAGAACCAATCCCTATTTTTGCCCGATATCCCTAAATGGCCCCCTCAAGGATTTGAGCTCACAACCCTGGATTTAGCAGGCCAATGCTCAAACCACTGAGCTATCCCTCCCCTCTTTAAAAGTGGGTTGCATTTCAGAGGTACTGAGGCACTCGGATATTATGTTGATGCCAGTGGCACCATTTACAAAGGTTAGGGAGGAATGCTCAAAGTTCACTTGCTCAAAGTTCCAGAGACCATGGTGCTGTCTTCACCAGTTACCTTCCACAGTGCAGATTTTGTCTTTGTAGGAAAAAATGTGAATCCCTTGAGAAGGGCCCTGATGCTTTCTGCATCCAAGCAATCTGAGTCACTCCATCTCTGCTCTTTTCCATGCTGTTGGGAACATTAATTGTTTCTCCATGGAATCAAAATCTCAAGAACTGAAAGGTTAATTTTTAAAATGTAAAAACTCAGAGGAGAAATAATCATTGGTTATAACATAGAAGGGAACCTTTGAACAATAACTCCTGCCATAAATGGAATACAGGAGATAATATTTGGATGTCTTGTGACAAATCCTAATCCAATGTCTCTATTTGCATATCTATTTACTTACAATTGTAGACTGGGTGGAAAAAGAAAGCTGAACATCAGAGCCACTTCTTATAGTCATACTTATTTTACTGATAATGCAACTTCAGATATAGTGCTGCATTATCTATTATTAATCTATTAATAACAAAGATAATTTACTAACTTCTTTCAACTCCAATATATTTCAGTGGAATGTGTTTATATGTGGCTGAAACTAGAATTCTGAAATTAGAAACTGGCATAATGAGACCTAACCTTCTGCTATTCCCCTCTGAAAGAGAAGAGAAATTTGCATAACTATCTACATTATAATTAGAACTAGGTTGGGGGGAACCCATTGTAACATGATTAACTGATGTAGTATAAACATGACCCTGCCCCATGCTAAAACACTGAACTATTCACATTCAAAATCAATACTTTTGGCAAATTTTTATCTTCCCTAATTCTTACTACTACTAGTGGGGAAAATTAAAGTTATGGGGAGGAAGCAACCAGGTGAGAAAGAGATTGTATCTGTGGTGTCTCAGAAAAGGAGATAGAGAAAGCAAAAATGAAAAATCAGAATGGCAGATGCATGAAATTCCCATGGATTATAAATTCACAACTTTTTTAGGAACTAGCTTGGGGCCTCTATCTTGACTACCACCAACCTGGCACCTCATATTAAAGAGCATCTTGTAGTCAGGAACAACTTGGGGGGAGAGTGGAGGGCACAGGGTAGGACACACAAAAGGGGCAGTTTTCCCTGGGGCCCGTCTGAGAGGGCCCTGAAACAGGGTGGTCCCATAAGATGGCAGTAGGAACACAGTGCCACTCAGGTTTGGCCTGACCACCCTCCCCACCCCCATCACAAGGTGTGGGGGGGAGGCACCAGGTCAAACCTGAGTGGTGATGTGACCCCATCTACAGGGTCACAATACCGCTCTGACATTTGGTGATGGAGGGGCAGATGGGCCAAACCTGGGTTGAGCTACAACGTACACGCCAGATCACAACACCTGGAGCTGGGCCTGCCCTGTGGGACAGGAGTCAAGCTGCTGCTGTGGGGTAAGTGCAGAGCAGACTTACTCTTCAACCATGCCCTCCGTGCCCCCACCCCGCAATAACTTCTCTTTTTTTTTTAGGTGGTGGTGGGCCTGAGTTCCAGATTTTCCTCTGGGACCCCCAAAACATCTGTGCAGCCTGCTCACAATTCCCCTAGCAGTGTGCTGATGCAGTGGCTCATTAGTGATGGAAGGAAAAGCTTCAAATAGTTGCATCAACATGGGATTTCCTCTGCAGTATTTTGATTTTCTTGGGGGCCTATCTACATCTTGATTATGCCTAACACTGCCTCACTTGTGAAATATGCTGCTATCACAGTCTAAGGTGGTATTGTTGCAGCATTTCACGTAATATGTCTAGAAACAGTTTATCATTTCCAAAATCAAAGTTGAGAGTTTCAAAGCCGATTAGGAGATTTAGGTACTTTTGTTAAGGTTTGTCTAAGGAATATATTTTTTTTAATTATAGCAGTACAATAACTAAAGCACTATCGTTATACCGGAATAATTCCACCACTGGACATTCTTATGCTGGAGTAAGAGTGGGGTTTTTTTCAGTTTAGCTTAAACCACTTCCAAAGTGGCAAGTTAAATTGCAAAAAGCCACTCTTATACTGGAATAAAACATATCAGTTAACACATTTTTAAAAACCACTGATTTTCTGAATCTGAGCAAGCCATGGAAAATTATCCAACATCAATGTGCAAAGTGAAAAGACACTTGCCATCTCTTCCTCTACTATGTATCTCAAAGCAAGAGACAATTAGTCTCCTTTGGAATTTGAAATTGGGTCTATGGTCCCTATGGCACATTCCAGTGGGAGCCATACAAATTAGCCAGCAATATGACTGTTTAATGACAGTTGTTCCGTGTAGGATTAAGTCTAGTTACAAACAGCAAAGCAACGTCTTAATCTGAATAATTTTCCCATCAACCTAAATACTGAACAATTTAGGCAAAACTGAAGAGCTACTTTAGGAGCTGTGAAGGATTTGTAGCTGAACAACAGTGTTCACCTACTATAGTCCCACACTGGTCTTGACATTTACCATTGTAGTAGTATCATATGTTTCAGCTAGTCCCCAGATTAGAGATTTAATTTCAGTCAAATTATGCTTAAAGTTAATTCAAAATAACCTTAGGCCCTGCATCCATGAAATATCAAAATACAACACTATATTCTAGAATATAAAAACAATTGGTTGGATACTTACTGTCCATTTGGTGCCAGTTGTATATTATGGTAGGCATGCCTCTCACTATCCAAGTATGTGTAATTTTTTCCTTGCTGTTTTTTGTGACAGCTTACCCAAAACACTAACAGTACTCAGAAGGGGAAAACAGGTGCTGGTGAAACTAAACTTCAGTTTTAATTGAATACATTGAAATAAATTATGTTCTTTGAACTGTATGGAACTAAATTCAACTCCCAGTGAACTAAGTGAGAATTTCTCCGTTGATTCCCAGTGGAGTTGGATTGGGTTTAATTGGCTCAATACTATACTCACTGCTCTAAGTACAGTTAGGTAAACTACGTTCGCCAGCAAAAAACCTTCAGGATGTACGTTCAGGTAGCACTCAAAAATAAAAATAAACAACCCCTTCTTTCTTTACAGAAATTCTACACCTTACCAAAAAAGTCACTACATTTACATCACTTACATCGCCTTAGTTTTGCCCATAGTCTTGCTCTGCAATGGAAGTAGCCTGTGAATTTTATATATTTTTTGTTTAATTAAAGTGTCCAGGTTTCACATGGAATAAAGTTTTAGGGTAACATCGTATTAGTTCCTTACATTTTCTCACTTTCTTCATCAAGAGAAAGGGCATGGACATGTCCATTCTGAGAGTACCAGCAAGCTGTGACATAAAGCGAGCTTGCTCGCTCCCCATCATTTAGGGATTGTCCTTTGCTGGTAGAATCTCCATATTATTAATTAAGATGACTTTAAAGTTCCTTTGCCCCCAGAACCTTAATATGGCCCTATATCTGGCCCTATAACTTTGAAATGAAATCCTAAAAGCAATTTTAAACTTCCCATTAAAATTTTATCCTGGAATGAAATGCTGCGTGTGATTTTTCAGGCAGACTGGTTTCATTTTGGGAAGCAGGGAGCAAGGCTGGAAATTGAACTTATTCTGGGATGCAATCTTCACCACTAAGTAGCTAGTACCATTCCATAATGAAAATGAATAAACAATGGCACAGCAAAACAATTACTGTAATCAATACATTGTACACAAAATATACAGTGTTCACAGATAACCTGAACACAGTTCAAATTCTAAATCTGTTACAGCCAAGGTGAAAGCAATTATATGTATGTAATCCATGTTTTCTGTGATCAAAATTTGCAACATATATACAGCAGGGTAGGAAAGATTTGAAAATGTTTTCTCTTTACCACTACTGCTAATGTGAAATAACCATTATTAAAATTCAGAAATTAGGTGTGAGCGAAGATTCTCCAATATCTTCAAGAGATAGTGCCTGAGACCAGGCATACAATTTAGCTGCCTCGTGCTCCCACTCTTCATCAGAAAAGACAGAATGATCCTCAAAGTCTTCAAGTGATGCAGTCATAGTTTCTTGAGGTTCAGTTAAGTGGCTTCTATTTGTAACATCCAATTTCTGTTCCTGGACAACATTATACACACTACTATATCAAAACAGGAAGAACTGTCTACTACAGATCACATTATATAGCTTTGTAGTAAATTTGGATACACCAAACAGAACTCAACATTACAGATTTGCTATTTCTCACTGTTACATGAATGCCAAAGCAAAGCCAAGACATGCATTTTTCAAATCTAGAGAAGCTAAGTGACAGGATTGTGTTGCATTCACAGTATGAATGTTAGGACAGATAAGTTTAAAAGGTTTTGAACACCACTGTTGAAAGAAATATTTGAGTATTCAACAGTTTTAAGACAAAAAGAAAATATTAGTATGACTCAGTCGAGAGCGAGCGAGTGTGTGTTTGGGGAGTTACCTGACAACTCTCCCAAGCTCTTAGGCAGATGGCCAAGGAGAGAGATGTGTGAGGAGCAGGAGCGTTTTGGGGTATAATCCTTAACGGAGGCACTTACTGGGTGAGAAGCCCAAGCTAGGACTCCAAAGGACGGTAAGTCAGGGTTGGATGGGAGTGAGAAGTGGGAGGGGCAGGTATGGGGTGGGGGCCAGGCTGTTTGGGGAGGCACAGCCTTCCATACCCGACCCCCCCCCCACGGTTTTGCAACCCCGATGTGGCCCTTGGGCCAAAATGTTTGCCCACCCCTGCTCTATTAGGACCAGCACTAGAGGGTGCTGGGCATAGAAGAGAAGTGGACATTTTGACACTGAATTTCACAGCTATTTGCTGACAGCAAAGGAATGCTGGGACTCGGGAATCTTGGGTTCCATTCCAGATTCTGGAGGGGAGTGTGCTCTACGGGTACAGACTCTTCTGCCCATTCCCCCCCAAATCTTGACCCCTTCTGCTCCATTCCCTCCAACCAGTCACTTTCCCAGTTCTTTCTTTACGCCACCATAGCTCCTCATCCCAATCTTAGTCTCTTAACCTAATCTTCCCAGCCTTCCTCCTCAGACTTCTGCTCCTAGTCCTAGTCTCTCCTCTCCAAACTTCTTGCCTGCAGCTCCTTGCCCAGCAGTCCTCCCCACTTCTTGACTTGTGTTTCTTCCTCTTCACAGCCTCCAGTTGCCTACCCACGTTGTCTGTCTACTGGCTCTCAGTTCCAGTCTCCCTTCCTGCTCTTCTGTCTGTGTCCTCTCCTTCCCCAGCTCCTCAGTTCAGTATCTTTATCCAGTCAGGCCCAGATCTCCCCCTGCATCCTGGCTGCTTGTCACATCTCTCTCTACTTTCTCCCATCCCATTATTTCCCAGCCTCTTTTCCCTACCAATCCCACCTCCAGCTCCTTATCAGATTTTCTTCCGCCTGTCCCACCTCCCTGAAGCACCCAGCCTTTAGTTCAGTGTCTCTCAAACTTTTTGTAGTGGTGACCCCTTTCCCACACCAGGCCCCTAAGTGCGACCCCCCCCCTTAGGGGCTGGGCTGGAGGGAGGGTGTCCAGCAGCTCCCTGGAGCAGGGGCTGGTCGGGGGGGGGGATTTCACCGCCCCCCGCCAGGGCCAGGATCGGGGGCAGGGGTGTCCAGCAGCTCCCAGGAGCAGGGGCCAGTCGGGGGGGATTTGAGCAGCCCCCCGCCGGGGCCAGGATTGGGGGAGGGGCGTGTCCAGCAGGTCCCAGGAGCAGGGGCCGGTCGGGGGGGATTTCAGCAGCCCGCCAGGGCCAGGATCGGGGGGGTGGGGGGGATGTCCAGCAGCCCCCAGGAGCAGGGGCTGGTCGGGGGGGGGGGATTTCAGTAGCTCCCCCTCCCCGGGGCCAGGATCGGGGGTGTTCAGCAGCCCCCCCGGGCCGGGAATGGGGGGGTTTCATGGCGGCGCCGGCCGCCCACTGCGGCCGGGGCCGGGCTGTGGAAGCCCTGGCAGCCCGCCGCAACAGGGGCTGGGGCTGGACTTGCTGGCAGCCCCGTGGGGCCAGGCTCGTGGCGCCTCCGGGAGCCTGCCGTGGCCAGGACCGCACTGGGGGGGAGGCGCCGGCAGCTGGCCGGGCTCTGGGCTTCCGGGGGTGCCGGGAGCCGGCCGGGGCTGGGCTGGGCTGGGCTGGGCTGGCGGGGAATCACGGGGGCGCCGGCAGCCCGCCGGGGCCAGGCTGCGGAGGCCCTGGCAGCACGCTGCAACATGGGCCGGGGCCAGGCTCTCCGGAAGCCCCGCGCTCGCGGCGCCTCTGGGAGCCCGCCGGGGCTGGGCTCCGGCTCACCGGCAGCCCCTCATGGCTGGGCTTATGGGGGCTCTGGGAACCCACCGCAGCAGGGGCCAGGGCTGGATGCCAGCGGCAGGGGTCGGGGCCGGCTGCTGGCAGCAGGAGCTCGCGACCCCCGCATAACTAGGTGCGGGTCACGACCCCCAGTTTGAGAACCAATGCTTTAGTTCCTGCAACGCCCTAGGTCTGTTTTTTGTCCAGGCTGCATTTGAATTAGAGAATCAGAGAGGTAGCCGTGTTAGTCTGGAATAGCAGAGGTAACAAAGAGTCCTGTGGCACCTTTCTTTAAGGTGCCACAGGACTCTTTGTTACCTCTTTGAATTAGAGAGTTATTCCCGCATGCTGCCTGGGTACCTGCCTATAATTGCAGGCCAGTGAGTATTTCCTGTACAAACTTGGCTTAAAAAACATTCTGTGCATTCTCTATTTTGTATCACTAATGACCGATTTACCTCTCTCTCTTTTTCAAGTGCGTGAACTCTTTTCATTTTTGCTACTTTCTGTCGAGCTTGGCGAGAGCGACGTACTGAGGGTCTAGGCAGTGAAGAGGGTCGATAGGACCTAGATGAAGAAGTGGCTGTTGGAGGACAAGGTGTAGGAGACCTAGAAAATGTAAGCATTATGTAAAGAACCTAAATATGAAACATCTTGAAAGTTATGTCATATCTGGTGCTCTATTGAATTCTTAAACCAATGGAAGATTAAAAAATCCAAAACCTTCTAGACCACATACATGAATGCAAGTTATGAAACCATCAGGAAAAAATGGTTAGAATATGTTTGAAAAATATAAAATTCTATTTTAGTTCTAAATCCTCAGAATCTTTTCTTTATATGAGGAGCCCCACTACTCTTAGTACATCCCATAATCCTTCCGCATAGCAGAGCCCAGAGGTATTAGTCTCCCCAGACACAGCTTCCGTGAGATTGGAGTGCACACCTCAAAGATGGTATATCGGTTGCATCAAGCAATCTGGCAATTATGTTGTTTCTGACACTCAGATCTTCCTCACTATCCCCTCTCCGGGCCTCTAAGGTTCCATCTTGTGGTTATGTTCCAGACCTCACAGAGGTTACAATTTTGTAGAATGTGCTTACCTAAACAGTCTTTCCAAAAATGCAGTCAGAAGTTTCAGAGGTCGCTGAAGCCAAAGGGTATGTCTACACGGCAAAGAAAAGTCCACAGCGCTGAGTGTCGAAGGCCAGGTCAATTGACTTGGGCTCGCAGGGCTCAAAAATAACTGTGTAGAGACAATCCCACTTGGGCTAGAGCCCAGACTCTGAAACCTGGAGAGGGTCTCAGAGCTCAGGTTCCAGCTTGAGCAGGAATGTCTACATGGCTATTTTTAGCCTCACAGCAAAAGCCCTGCATGCCTGAGTCAACTGATCCGGGCTTTGAGATTCAGTGCCATGGGTTTTCCTCTGCACTGTAGACATACCCAAATACTTCAAATTTGAGTTTCTAGAACTAGCTTACCTTTCCTGGAGTTAAGGTACCAAAACAAAACAAAACAAACACACACCATTTTTCAAAAAGATAAATACCTCTAGTTTTTCCAAGCTCACCTATCTCTACCACCAAACTTTCCTTAAAATACCCGAGAAGCACACAAATGTATTCAAGGCCATATTAGTTCAGTTTTGTTAAAATTAGAGAAACTTTTCTTAAAAAATCAACGTTGTGATACAAATGGAAGTAAAGTGGTACTGTTTATCCATAATTTAGCTTTTGCTTATGAGGGTTGCCAGGAGGCCAGTTTTGGACCAGAATGCCCAGTTGAAAAGGGCCCTGGTCAGCACTGCTGACCGGGCCGCTAAAAGTCTGATCAGCGGCACAGCGGAGATAAGGCAGGTTCCCTGTCTGTCCTGGCTCTGCGCGGCTCCTGGAAGCAGCCCGCATGTCCCTGGGCACAGAGGCGGCCAGGGAGGCTCCGCGCACTGCCCCTGCCCGCAGCACCAGCTCCACAGCTCCCATTAGCCGGGAACCATGGTCAATGGGAGCTATGGGGGCAGTGCCTGCAGATGGAGGCAGCATGCAGAGCCACTTCCAGGAGTTGCCTGAGGTAAGCGCCACCCGGAGCTCACACCCTGAACCCCATCCTGAACCCCAACCTCTTAGCTCCCCCCGGCACCCAAACGCACTCCCACAGCCTACACCCCCCTCCTGCACTCCAAACCCCTCAGCCCCAGCCTAGAGCCTCCTCCTGCACCCCAAGCTCCTCGGCTCAGCTCCACCCCAGAGCCTGCACCCGCAGCCACAACCCTAAAAATTAAAATGTTGACTTGTTGGACAATCTCTAAAACAATATTATTTAGTGGATAATGCAAAACACTAGCAGTATCTCCTGGGTTCTATCCTTGACTCCATACTGACTTAGTGTATGAACTTTGGCAAGTCATTAAATTCCTCTGTGCCAGTTTATCCATCTGTAAAATGGGAATAATTTTACCACTGGTCACTGGTGTTTTGTAAACATTAATTAATATGTATTTTGAGATCCTCAAAATAAAGTACAAAGTATAAAAATTCAAAATAAAAATTAAGCTTGTTATTGTGGATAAGTTGTTGGGTATTTTTTACCTGACTCGAGAAATAGTCATGAGTTGATCATGCCGTATCTCTTCATTCTGTGCCCTCAGGAGCAGAAATGTCAGTTTCTCCTTAAGACGTTTTGAGAGTGTCCCAGACTGTGCATAATCCATTATGTCATACGTTATCATTGTCCTGGGAAAATTTTCCAGAGACAACTTTCTCCAGCAGTTATCCCTGCCACCAAAGTACGCTGGGGTCTCATCCAGGTTACTGATATACTATAAGGCCACAAAATAATAATAATTTATAAAATAAATGCTTGCATGAAACCTAATTCATTTTATTGAGCTCCCAAGTCTCCCCTACTCATATTTTCTCATCCTCGTTAATAATTTTAATGATGAACTTGCACATTAAAGAAAATCTTATTCAGAGTAAATAAAATGGTTGGAATCCCAGAAAGACCTACTCTGCTTTAAAATTCCTATAATATAATGACATTTGTTCTCTGGATATCTATATCTACCTCCATTACATAAATATATATATAATTATAATATAATCACTACATTTAAACTGATCACAAAATATGCACATGTACATTAATAGCCTGAGTTCCTTTACTGCTCTATAGAAACAAATCATTGCTTGAAATTAAAGTATTGTTTATAGCCATCTTTACGTGCCACAGGCCTTCCTAGATCTTGGTGGCATAGCCAGTCATCCAGGATTTGGCTCTAAATTTTTCAAAAATAGGAATTAATTAGAAAAGGTTTCACTGCACTACTCAAGCACCAGCACTTCTTTGTGAGGATTTTTCTCTCTTACACCACTGTAAATCTGCCGTAATTCCATCAAAATCAATATACTAACACTGGCCTAAAAAAAACAGAATGGTACTGATTCTCTTCTCACTTATTCCATTTAAAGAGTATCACTGTTATCAGATTGATCTTTTAAAGATTTCTACTATCCTTGTGTAATCCTGACATTGACAATACACATTATAGGATATCCATATCATTTTAATAACTTCACAATCATAGGGCTTCAGTCTCACCGGCCTTGTAATTTGTAGTCATTTACATCTGTTCAAGGTGGATGTAAAACGCTACCAAATCAGATTTCGGCATTCACACAAAAGTGGTTGATGTACCCATTACACTCATTTTGAGCTGATGTAACTGAGGGCACAAGATGGCTCTTGAGAATTAGGTCTTTAAATTTTAGTCTTGCGGCCGTAGTCACTATCTACATTTTAGATCACGTCATAATCTTTTTTTTTTCATTACCAAAACTTGTAAGAAAATATTTGAAAACATTTCTTACTTGCATGTAATCTTTCACTGTAGCAATATCTATTTCATCTATTATTTTGTGATTTTGGTACTGAAGTTCATCCCATATCATTTGATCGTAATATTTCCGACGTCCCATCAACTTGCAAGCATCAACTGCTGCCTATAAAAAACAGGAAATACACTGTAGCTAAAAAACCAAAAACACACACACAAAATTCCTAGTGTCCTCATACTTCAACTCAGGCAAAGGTCTTAATCCTTCTGAAATCCCAGTGTTCAACAAAATATTAAAATAAACAAGGCATTCTAATTAGTAGACAGAAAGCTCACAGAGATTGGAGATGGATTGTCCACTAACTCTGCATTATTAATGCTATTATTTTATACAATTGTAGCACCTAGAAGCTCTAGTCATGTATCAAGAATGCCATTGTGCTTGGTACTGTACAAACAGAAAAGATAGTCCCAGCCCCAGCCATTTACAATTTAAGTATAAGACAAGCCACAATAAATGGATACAGACAGACAGAGGAATACAAGTAAACAATGAGAAAACAGTGGTCATCATAATGATGAAACAATTCAGTTACAAATTTGAAAATAATGCTTAGTGACACAGCTACTTCCCTGAGATGCACCAGGTAACTAGTCTAGGATTCCACCTTTTAGATGTAAAATTAAAAGTTAATTACTCAGTTTCTAATTAACTCTTATTTCATTCATATAAATTTTCACGAGTTACATTTTCCTCCCTTGTTCCTCTGACAGCATTATTGCTGGAATAGGTAACCAGAACTGTAGTTAGGGTCTTCTTCGGATATTTATAGCTTTTTAAAACTTTCATCTTTGTGACTGAAATTTGTCAAGTATGATTTTTTGCCTAAAGGTGGTGTTTGTTTAAGTTTGAGACTGTTTAGCACTGATTCAGAAGGTTTTGCTCCACATTCTCAACTTGTATAACTTGTCATAGCGCTATTGAAATCAATAGGGCTATGACAGATCAGCTAAGGATCTGTCCCTTTGAATATAAAAAAAACCCACTTTGCCAATATAGAAAAATGGTTGCAAATGTTCTAAATGTTGCAAACTTTTTCAAACAGCTTTAACACCAGTGCCTGTATTGACTACATTTCTTAGAAATAAAATAAATTCTCTAATCCAAATAGAGAATATGGGCATAGATATACAAAGCGTTTTTATGTGTTATGCTGAAAGAATCATTGTTTCTTTGCTAACAAAAGTACAGGAACTCCTCACTTAACGTTGTAGTTATGTTCCTGAAAAATGCGACTTTAAGCAAAACTATGTTAATCGAATCCATTTTTCCCATAATTAATGTAAATGAGGGGGTTAGGTTCCAGGGAAAAAAATTTCACCAGACAAAAGACTATATTATACATATATACACACGCACACACAGTATAAGGTTGAAACAAACAATTTAGTACTGGTACAGAGTGATGATGATTGTGAACCTTGCTTGAGGTGGAGGAGTCAGAGAGCGGGATATTTCCCAGGAAACGCCTTACAAGTGCTAAAATGCCTTACTAGCTTTTGGCAGAGCCCTCAAGTGTTAACCCACTGTTGTTAATGTAGCCTTGCACACTCTACAGCAGGTAGACAGCATAGCAGACAGATACAGACACACACACCTTGTGTGTGGGAAAGAGAGAGAGATGCACACTGCTCCTTTAAGTAAGCTGACCGCATTCTTAAGCACATTGTCTTTTTAAGTGGATCTGGAAGTTGAGACAGCAGCTGCTGCCCCAAGTCCTCTCTGTCACCCTCCCCCTAGCCTGCTCTCTATGGAGAAGGGGTAAGTGGGATGCAGGAGCCCCCCCCACACGGCAAGCAGGAGGCTTCTGGGAGCAGCTCCAAGGCAGAGGGCAGGGGCAGCACATGGCAGTGGTGGGAAGGACAGCTGAACTGCGGGCAATTGATAGCCTGCTGGGCGGCTTCTGCACAGGGAATTTAGGGGACCTGATAGGGTGGCTGCCGATCCACCCTGGTTCCAAGCCCCCACCAGCTAGCTGCAACGGGCTGCTCTTCCTGCAAGCAGTGGACAAAACTGCCAAACAATGTTAGAAGGGAGCAGTGCACAACTTTAAACGAGCATGTTCCCTAGCTGATCAGCAACGTAACAACGAAACAACGTTAACCAGGACGACTTTAAATGAGGAATTCCTGTAAAGTTGTTTAATGAATGAAGTGGCTGCTTGTTAGAATTGGAGATATGTGTGACTGAGGATAAAGATGTTATAGGATTTTACAAAATAAAGCTCAGAGCCAAGGTGTAGATGGAGTGAAGAGAAAATGATCACATAAGCATCCAGTAAGTCACCTCACTTGCTGAACTTATTGTTCTTTTTCCACTTATGTACTTGCTGCTTTGGCCTCCAGTATGGTGAAAAATCTTAAACACAATGAAAGGTGGAAACTCGTGACCAGCAAATCTAAAGAAACAAGAAACAAAGTTAACCAGATTCCTTATTGTTTAAATTGGAAAGTATAAACTCTTAGTTAAAAAACACTGGTACTCAAAATCTCCAAACATCTCTAAAAACTCTAAGGATAACAAGCAAAACCCAAATAATACAATTTAAATATGGCTGCCGGCACAGAGGTGCTGCAGTGATCTTCATCACTGTACCTACCTCCAGATGTACTGGAGCCCCAACATCCTAGGTTATGCTGGGGAAACCCAATCTGAACTCATTTATATAAATATACACAAACACAAAAAAATATTGTTAGGCTGTAGGTAAGGTTGGAAATATATACATCAATAATTTAAGAGGAGGGGGGAAGCTTGCCATTTTAGGGGGAAAAAATGAAAAGCTAGGAAATGTGAAGCTGTGGTAAACTTCTTTTTTTTTTAAACCCGACATTTTAGACAGTATGGAAATACCAAATCATGGTATCTTAACTCTCCTAACAGAGTATCCGCATCCTGCAGCTGCCCAAATTCATGAGACAATCTAATGCATGAACATGCTTGATCACATATGTATTTTATGAAGGGAGCATGACTCCCGTGTGTTTTTGAAAAGTGTGCTTTAGCTATTTTAGTTCTTTATATACATTTAAAACAGACTAATATGTTAAAAAAAATCATCCCTGGAAATCCCTTCCAAACTAGTAACAGGGACAACTGTTCTCAAAATAAACAGAAGTTGTCCAGTTGTGCTAAATGGTTACTATGTCAAAGGCCAAAGGCCAGGGCTTTTTGTTCTTATTTTTGTTTTTAAAAAGCACTAAGGTTAGCTTCCTAAATCCACATTTAGGTATCTCAGTGATACCAGTGGAAGCTGCAGAGTGTTCAGAACTTTTGAAGACTAAGTCACTTTATTTAGGTAGCTAAATGTGGATTTAGGAACCTAAAGTTAGGGCCTATTTCTGGGAGTCTTGGCCTTGATAAACTCTCCTTGACTTGAATGGAACAAGATTTGGGCCCAAAGCTTGGAGACCCTTGGGAGGGAAGCTTGGAAGGAATTTTATTATAGAATTACAAAGCAAAGGTCAAACCAACATTTTACAACACATGGTCAGATCTCGGATTGCCAAAACAGAACACACTTTCCCTGCCCCTTTCCCTGAGGCCCCCTGCCCCTCACTCACTCCATTCTCCTCCCTCGATCGCTTGCTCTCCCCCACCCTCACTCATTTTCACCTGGCTGGATCAGGGGTCTGGGGTGTAGGGAGGGGTGAGGGGTCTGGGGTGAGACCAGAAATGAGCAGTTTGGGGTGCAGGAAGGGGCTCTGGGGATGAGGGTTCAGCATGTGGGAGAGGGTTCCAGGCTGGAACAGAAGGTTGGGGTGCAGGACAGGGCTCGGCTAGGACAGGGGATTGGGGCGTGGGAGGGAGTTTGGGGTGAGGGCTCCTGGTGGTGCTAATGTCAGGTGCTCCTGGGAAGCGGAATCTCCAATTGGAACTGTGCAGCCAGTGCTCAGGGCAGCATCTGTGGGTGGGTGCAGTGCACAGAGCCACCTGACTAACCCTCTGCCTAGGAGCTGGAGAGACATGCCAGCTGCTACCCAGGAGCCATGTGGAGCTGGGCATGGAGTCTGTCTGCCCTGCTGCTGGCCTGCAGCCAACTGGACTTTTAGGAGCTGCCAGGGTCCCTTTTCAACTGACATTCCGGTCAAAAACTAAATGTCTGGCAATCTTAGTCAGACCACCTACATGTTGTAAATTGCAGGACTGGAAACCTAATTCCTGCCAAAATGGAATAATACAATTGAAATGCTGACACAGTTTAAAAACTGCTAAACACTAGAATTCATTTAAAACATCTTATTTAAATGTAGAAACAAGTTTGGATATTCATGGCTATTTGCATTTAGCATTTAATTTTTTTTTTAATGATAAACTCAAATCAAATGTGTTTGATCACACAGCTGATCAATGAATAAACAATACGAAATTCAGATTTTGTATGCAGAGTAATTGGAGGCAGTAAGTCTGTTCACAGGGCATGGGAGCCGCAGAAATGCAAAGTATCCACCACATCCCTTTGTTGAGGCACCTGTACTTGGTTAGTGCAGACTAGCCTGAGAAGGGACATGAACAATGCAGCTAGTGAATATACTGATTCATCTCATCCCCTGGTCAAGCTTCACTGGGGAAAGTCTTTCTGTGGAAGCCTGACTGCAATTTAAAGCTGCTTTCCTCTCCCTGAAGCTATCGAGGTAGTAGTGGAAACTGCAAATACCACCAGTTTCTTCCCTCAATGTCAATTTCCACACAGAACACAACTTATGCCCAGAGTGTTTTTTTGAATGTCTAAAAATATCATATATTTATATCTGGAGTGCTGCATGTTGGTGTGTTGTAAAAAAGAAAAATGGCAAAAATAATGGCATGTGCATGCAGAATAAATAATTTTATTTCTAAATTAAATATCCTCGGGCATGTATTAGGCACTAATTCTAGATGAGATCCAAATCCATAGTAAGTTTGCATTTTAAAAAAAGAAAACATAGCTTATGGTGTGCAATAAAAGTATTTGAAATATTTCTACTATACATAGGACTACTTACCTGTCTGGCTTTCAATATGAAAAGTTAATCACCACATATCAAAAAAATCCAGTTTTTAGAAAACAAGAAAAACAATCACTTCCAGTAGAACTTCAGAGTTATGAATGCCAAAGTTACAAACTGACCAGTCAACCACATTCCTCATTTGGAACTAGAAATATGTTATTAGGCAGGGGGGGAAAAGCAAATACAGTACAGTGCTGTGTTAGATGTAAACTACTAAATAAAATAAATGGAAAGTTTAAAATAAGATTTGATCAGGTAAGAAAACTATTTCTGTGCTTGTTGCAGTTAAAATATGATGATTAAAAGCATCATTTTTCTTCTGCATAGTAATTTTTCAAAGCTGTGTTAAGTCAATGTTCACTTGTAAACTTTTGAAAGAACAACCATAAATGTTTTGTTTAGAGTTATGAACAACCTCTATTCCCAAGGTGTTTGTAACTCTGAGGTTCTACTGTATTGCAAAAATAACACCCCCATCTCAAAAAAGAAAAGCAAACAAAAAAAATAATAATTTCCCCCCACTCCACGCTTCAGTGACTTTTAAGATGAACAAGTAAAACTTTATCAAATTTTCCAAAAATACTCACTTGTGAGGTAAAAATAAATGAGAAATATTAGCCCAAACGGCATTTGTTTGAGTATTACTGTACTTAGGGACCTAAAACAACATGCCCTGTCAACGCTAACATTGCTCGTGTGACACTATAATAAAAACAATTGATAGCACTTTTGATTAACTTTAGAAAAAGTCATCATATATGCTGGGTTGAATAAATAAATATGCCTACTTTACCTGAATCTGACTTTACACTGCATACCAGGATCTTTTATAAGTTCAGCTTCTAAAGGACTCACTCTCCTCAGAATCTCATATGTAATGCAATGCTCCTGAAACAGATGCAGGCATTATTAAATAAATTTGAGCAGTTTTGGTTCCTATAATACAACCCACACCTCTTTCACATGGGAGTTGAGTGTTAATTAATATGTTTAAAAGTGCTTTGAAATTCTTAGATGGCAGTTACCATAGAATTGCAATATTTAGTATTGTTTCTTTTTTATTACTCATTTTATTCTCTTACCCAATGTTACTCTTTTCTCTACTGAAGTTCTTATCTTTTTGCCCTCCCTTTCCAATGTTATGAGTTTTATTTTCTCAGCTTTTCACTACAAAAAAAAACCAAGGTAGTTTTCAATATGGACAACAAATATTAGGTAATACAGCTCACATACAATTTTAGTTTGTCCCTTTTACTTAGAAAATCCCAAAACTGTCTATGTGCTCATCTTTTTCATTTTCTGTCTTTCCTGTGCTCTTAAATGATCATTAATCTCTCCCTCCACCCCACTCTCTGAACACGTCCCTATGTCTCTTGCCTTTTATTTTATGCAATGGAGTGACATCATTGCAGGAGGCAAAAAACAGCTTTTCTGAATCCACGCTAATATTTACTCTGCTCAGTGTAAGACACACAAACAGTGAAAGCAAAGAATGTGGAGAACTATCTAAGAAGATAGGAGCTAGCCTGTCTGCTTGCCTGCATAGTAGATTCAGAAGAGTGATATAACTTTTTAGGTAATGCTTTCTTACCCTAACTTCAAAAACTACAGCTGAGGGGTTTCATCACTCTAGCATAGGGCTCTACTGGAATTCAGGGTCCTAAGGCCAAACCTTTTGGGCCCACTGGTTAATTTGGACCTGGGTACTGGTACTTTTCCAGGAAATACTACTTTCCTCTTCAGAAGGGCTGGATCAGACAGGAGTCCATTCCACCTTTGGCAGAATAGGGGGAATCTTCCTGCGCATATGTAATTATTCATCTGATGTTTTTGTGAGATAAAATGTAGCCATGAAATATGAGCAAGAAGAAGAGACTGTGGCAATCAATATTTTGTATTTGGTGCTTCTAATTGGACAGTGGCATAGTGACACTTCAAGCTGGTTTCTCTTTGGATGTAAGATCAGTTAGAGCCTTATCTGGGAAAGTCGAAGTCTTCAAAAACACCAATTTCTTACCTACTGTAGGCCCTTTTATGGACAGCACATGTATACTCTAAAAACTTCAAAAAATATTGACATCCTATGCCTGGATAGATCAACAGAGACTATGTTAAGTTTACAGCAAACAGTTGTGCATCCCTGTCAAGAGGGACAGAACACTTCTGAAGGATTAAATGGGTTTTAAAGAGTGCATAGACTTTGTACTGGCTATTTGCACAGGAGTGACTTTTACCCGAATTGAATTACCCTGGAGAAAATAATCTATGGTTATTTAATGCACTGTTAAAGACTATACCAACGTATCTCTTAAGCTATTACTTTTCCAGGAGTTATACCAGTGAAACTCCTTGAGGGTCCTTTCCCCCCCTCCCGCAATTTGGTTTATGCCGCTTTCTGAGCTCATTCCACAAGAAGTGTCTCCCTAGGGAGCTGGCGAGGAGGGTCCCAGGCACTGGTAGTCTCGTGCTGGTAAGTTTCCCCAGTAGCAAAGCCTGGCCCCGGGGCAGTTTCCAGGGAGGAGGGGCGGGGTGTTTCCAGCGGAGCATACCGCGGCCCGGATGGTGTGTGTGAGCAGCCTGAACAGCCTCCTGTCGACGTGACTCCACCAGGCTCTCTGCAGGATTTGAGCCGCGAGCTCTTCTTCCGCCCTGACGGGAGACAGGGGATCAGCCCCGGCCAGGCCCCGCGCGCACAGCAGTGACCACGGGTCTTGTTTTGGCCGGGACAGGCCCCTTCCGTGAAGCCCTGTCCCGACCCCCCCCCCCCCCCGTGGGCACGTCATTGTCCGGTCTGCTCTCGCCCCCGCGATGTGTGGACACGAGCACGCGGGGGCACCTGCCCGTTTGCCCAGAAGGCGGGTTGGGGCGCTGGCAGCCCCACGCGGGGGGGGGGGGGGAGCAGTCGGGAAATAGGGTCACCCGAGCCCACAGCAGTTGGGTCCCTAAAGGCGGCTCCCTGGGGGACACCGCCAGGCCCGCTCTGGGGAACGGCAGCGGAGCCGCCGGCCGGGGGCAGCTTTGGGGACAGACACGGGGCGCGCCGGGGGGGACGGGGACTCGCTGTCTCCGGGCCCCGGCCTGGGGCGGTGACTCCGGCCTGGCAGTGGCGAGAGCGGATCTCGCAGCGCGCGGGGAGAGGGGGAGGGGCGACGGGGGCGCCCGTTACTCACGGCCGCGAGAGACACCCCGTCTGGCGCGCGCTTCCCCCCGGCATCGCCACCCGGCTACCCAGAGGCCCCGCCCCCGCGTCCCTGTTGCCTGGAGACCTGGACACGTGTCCGGGGCGGGGGGGAACCACACCGTCCCCGCCCCTTTTTCGGCCGTTTTTGTCGTTCGGCCGCCGTAGCGGCGCGTGCGCGGGGGGCTCTGACATCATCACGCAGCGACGTGGTTGGAAGCGGCGCCGCGATGTTCAAGGTGAGAAAGTCCCGTCCCGGGGCGCAGCGCCGGGGATTCTCCCCCCGTCACCCGTGGCCGGGCTCGGGGCCTCCCCTGCCCGGCGCGCTGAGGAGGGGGAGCGACGCGTTGGCCCGGCGGCTGCCAGCTCCTACTGGGTGACCCGGCGTGAACCAGCGGGAGCCGCCCCGCCCGGGCGCAGCCTCCCCGTGTATCGGGCCCCGTAGCCTAGTCACAGGCCCGCCCCCTGGTCCCCGAGCAAAGCGTTTGCTCCCCTGGTAACCGGCTGCTGCGTCCGGGCGATTCATTCCCAGGGTGACCAGACAGCAAGTGTGAAACGGGACAGGGGCTGGGGTAATAGGAGCCTGTGTATGAAAAAGACCCAAAAATCAGCAGCGTCCCTGTAAAACCGGGACATCTGGTCACCCTGTTCATTTCTGAGCTCGGGTCCCTGCGCTTGCGGAGTGTTGCCTGGGACACTCTTCGCTTCAGTGCACGGGGGTGAATCCCGTTTGAAAATATTGGGTCTGGGTTGTTTGGCGCTCTATTATTACGTGCAGCCTGTCAACAGAGGGTGCTAGAGGCTAAAGTTGTGACAAACACAATCCTTTAACGTTAGGCATCTGATAACTTGTAGCATTTTTTGTTGTTGCTGTTTGAGGTCTCAATTCTTCAGTTTACTGCAGCCAACTGAATTGAGCCAGGCAGTATTCTCTGAGAGAGGTGCTGCAGGTGTGTCTGTGTTGTGTAGCACTACAAGCAGGAGGGAGGCATTGGCATGGCTGTGAGGCCTGGTCCCTTCTCCATTGTGAGCCTGGTTTCACAGCGTCAATGTATGGGCGAGCACAAGCTTGAAAACAGTGAGTCTGCAAGGCAGATGGGTTTAAAGTGTAGTAAAGAACTTATCAGACACGTAGGTCAACACAATTTGTTGAGGAAAAGTCAACATGATTTTTGTAAAGAGAAATCATACCTCACCAGTCTACTAGAATTCTTTGAGGGGGGTCACCAAACATATGGAGGAGGGTGATTAAGTGGATATACAGTGCTTAGATTTTCAGACAGCCTTTTGCAAGGTCCCTCACCAAAGGCTCTTAAGCAAAGTAAACAGTCATAAGAGAAAAAGATCCTCTTGTGGATCAGTAATTGGCTAAAAGATAGGAAACAAAGGATAGGAGTAAATGGTCAGTTTTCAGAATGGGGAGAGGTAAATAGTGATGTCCCCCATGAATCTGTCCTATTCAGCATACTCCTAAACAATCAGGAAAAAAAGGTAAAGAGTGAGGTGGCACAATTTGTAGGTGACATCAGTAGCTCAGACATAGGTGAGAGGTTTATTGCAGGAGTGGGTGGGTGAGGCTCTGGGGCCTGTGTTGTGCCTATTCTTTCCATTCCCTCTGAAGCACCTGGCATTGGCCACTGTCAGAAAAGAGGATACTGGGCTAGATGGACCATTGATCTGACCCAGTGTGGCCATTATTATGTAAATTTCAACATATGCTTATCTCTGTCCATATGTAGCATTTCCAGGATTGGCTGGTTACAGAACACATCCCACCAGAGCAGGTATTTGCTTACCTGTTGCTCCAAATGTAATAAACAGTATGAATTAATCGAAGGTGCATTAGAATAGTTTGATTTCATTCAAAAGAAAATACAGCAGCACAGGGAAATATACTGACTTAGCAAATCATGTGAAACTGCCAAGTTTGAAGCCTAAGGGCACATATATACTAAAAATGTAAGTCAGCCTATGTTAGGTTGACATACCGCCGCAGTGATTATTGATGTTTCATATCCATGCTACCTTCCTTTTGTCGGTGGTTCACAATCTCACCAGGACTGTTTCATCTGACTTAAGGGTCAGTGTGGGCAGATAGTTCGGCTCTCGGTTCCCAAACCAGGCTGTGCCCTGGGCTCACCACAGGGAGCCTGGTGGCTGCCCCAAGGCTCCCCAGAGACTCCCTTTCTGCCGGGAGCTGTCCAGATGCAGGACCTGGAACTCCCAGCTGAGAGCCGGAGTGGAGGATGGGGGAGCTGGGCTCCTAGCAGCAGGGAGCCAAGTGCTTCCAAGCAGTACCGGCACTCATAGTAGGGAATGGGTACCTGGGAGCCTCTGTGCAGCACCAGGGCTCCCTGCAGCTGTGACAGCTCAGCTTTCTTGTCAATTTCACAGCTCTAGTATGGGATTATGAAATTGACAAGAATGGCAGCCAGTGTAAGTATAGTGTCTACAGGGACACTGCAGCATCACTCTGACTACACCAATATAAGCCTCTTGTGGAGGTGGAGTTATGTTGGTCTAGTAGGGCAGTGGTCTGCGAACTGGGGTGCGCACACCCCAGGGGGTGCGTGAGACCACCAACGGGGGGCCGTGGCGCCCCAGGAGCGGAGTGCCACTGCAGAGACCAGCCCCAGCCACAGGAGCCGCGCAGGGGCGGAGACCTGGAGCCAGGCACCATGCCGTGGCGGAGAGCCAGAGCCAGGAGCCATGCCACAGAGGGGAGCCGGAAGCCATGCCTCTGAGGAGACCAGGCGCTGCACCGGAGACCCAGAGCCAGGCACCGCACCGCGGCTGGAGACTTGGCCTTAGGCTGGCCCAGCCAAGCTGCAGGGGGAGGCCTCTCCAGCCGCCCCTGCTTGTGCCTGCTTCAGAGCGTGAGCTCGCTGTGCTACTCCGCACGGGCTGCAGTGGCCGGGCCTGGGCAATGCCTCCGCCCAGCAACTCCTACATCTGCCAGCACCTCATGCAGCGCCGCTGCTCTGCTGCAGGGCCCCAGAAAGCTGGGCCAGAGCCACTATCCCCCGGCCTCCTCAGTGCATCTTTAGCCTGGGTGAGCATGGCTGAGAAGGTGCATGGGACGCTGGGGCAGGTTATGGCCAACACAGCAGCAGCTAAACTGTTCTCCCTGAGTGGGCTATTTGCTGTGTATAAAGCCA
Source organism: Sternotherus odoratus (assembly GCA_032164245.1). Classification (NCBI taxonomy): domain Eukaryota; kingdom Metazoa; phylum Chordata; order Testudines; family Kinosternidae; genus Sternotherus; species Sternotherus odoratus. The sequence continues at coordinate 181,420,308 of JAVMKO010000001.1, forward strand.
AAGGGCCCACTTCAGCTCATGTGCTCAACCAGCTGAAGGAGAAGCTGCTGGCAGGTACTGCAGGGAAGGGGCAGGATGTCCCCCTCGGGACGGATTGGGGAGGCCGTGGCAGAAGGTTCAAGCTGGGACTGGGGTATGCTGGGAGGAGGCAGGTCTGGATGGCACGTGGGAACGTCATGCTCTTCCTACAGTTGTAGGAATGGAGTCCCAAACCATTAGTGCTGAAAGTCTGCACACAGTACTTTGCCCTCTAACTAGGTGTATGCATGCAAAACCAGTGGCTGGACCATCAGTTTCACCTCTGCAGGTGGCTGGGGACCCTTGCCTATGTCATTGTCCCATTCCAGTTACTCCAGGCCCAAGTAAGGGTTTTGTTTGTGCAAATTACTGCCTGTAGCTTCCATGCCATGCAGTTTGCATCTTCACCTGTTCATATTCACTAATCAGCATAGTTTGAAACCACACCTAATCTGTGCCCACCCTTTCCTCGCATGGAGATAATCATGAGTCTATCTGACATGCAAATTTTGATACCTGATGTGCACCTGGAAGTTTCAAAGCGAGTTTAAAAATCCAGATTTTCCAGGCAGCAGAGCTGGAAAAGTCTAAAGGAGGGATACTTTGGTTAGAGGGGAGTGTGATTTGGGGGCTGGAGACCCGGCCCCCAGGTACTGCTGCTGCAGCCCAGCTGGAAGAGCCGGGCACAGCGGGACTGGCCCCAGGAGGGCAGTTAGGGGACAAGAAGGGGGGCTTCTGAGGGGTGCAGTGTGGGAGGGAGTGGATGTGGGCGGGGCTTCCCCTTGGGGGTGCGTGCTCAAATTTTTTTTTCTACTAGGGGTGCGCAGTCAAAAAAGTTTGGAGACCCCTGTAGTAGGGCACTTACAATAGCTATAGTGCAGGGGTGGGCAAACTTTTTGGCCTGAGGGCCACACTGGGGTTCAAAATGGTGTGGAGGGGTGGGTAGGGAAGGCTGTGCCTCCCCAAACAGCCTGGCCCTACCCCCTATCTGACCTCTACCCACTTACCGCTCCCTGAATGCCCCCCTCAGAACTCCCGACCCATCCAACCTCCCCTGCCCTTCCTTGTCCTCCCGTGATCGCTCCGGAGACCCCTCCCCCAACTCTGCTTCCTCCAGGACCCCACCCCCTATCTAGCCAACCTGCTCTTTGTTCCCTGTCACCTCCCGATACCCACCCACCCTAACCACCACCCCCCAGGACCACCACCTAAGCCACCTCCCCCCCCCCAACTTGCTTACTATGCTCAGCCAGGGATAGGGCCCCGTGGCTTGCCACACTTGGCCCAGCACCCCTACCTGGGAGCGCAGGGCCCCATGGCTCGCAGCACTTGGCCCGGCTCGGGAGTGCGGGGAGCCGCAGCATGCCACACTCGGCCTGGCACCCCGGGCTGGGAGTGCAGGGCCACTGGCACTGCTCCCCCAGCCCGAGCTCGTGGGCTGGATAAAAATGGCCAGTGTGCCACATGTGGCCCGCAGGCTGTAGTTAGCCCACTTCTGCTATAGTGTGTACCCTGACATAATTAGGTCAATGTAAGGTGCCTTGCATCGACCTAGCTCTATAGCATAGGTCAAGCCTAAGACATTTGTACAATATATTTCTTACTACTAATGAACTACAAAGATCAGCCCTTAAATAGTTTTCAAGATCTTAGATATTTATAAATGTACTATATACATTTTTCAATGCCTACTTTTACTTTCTACTTGCTTGTTTACAATGTTCTAGAAGTTCCAAAACACTGTTATTCACAACCATTTTTGTAATTTTCTGTTTGCAACTTTTTTTCTTACTCATTTGTATGGTTGTGAAATTAACGTCATGTCTTTGTTTACCATCCTCTGTAGTGCCTGAAACATTTTTATTCATGTATCCAGTTACAGCTTTGGGCAGCACAGCTTTGGGAATGTGGGGGTTTTTTTGGGGGGGGGGGAGTTATAACTACTGCTGCAGAATTAGCTGAAGATAACTGACTTTTAAAGTGAATAATTTCACATTAGTTACACTGAATGTTTTACAAGACTTCTATTGCTCATAATGATATTTTAACATAATTGTGTCAGGTCAAATATATATCAGGATAGCATTTTAGACATTGTTCTTTCTCACTTTCTCTCCTCATGCAATCTTTTTAGTTAGTTAATGGAAACTTGAGTACTGAGAATGTTCATGTCCAAAAAGAGAGTGTGTTACAGTTATGCCTGCAATTAATGTTCAGAAAGGATATATGTTCATAGGTTTCAGAGAGTTCATATGGTTTAAAAAAAAAAATTGAACATGATAGTAAATTACCTGTCACATTCCCCCATGATATTTTAAAACTCATGGTGTCACAAGACCTACAGATTTTGGAATAAATGTATTATGTTCCACAGAGTAGTACCTAAAACATTCAATATGATGTTGAATTGTAGCTAATAGATGACCTCAAAATGAATTTTTTTAACGGATTTATTGTAAAGTGCTGAGCATATCAGTGTTCAGGATAAATAACAAATACAATCTTGAACTACAGTTTCAAGATGTCATATGACTTGCATTTTCACTTTCATTTAGCAATCTACTATCTGTAATGGATTTGCTACAGAAACCACACTTGTAAATGTTGCCCTTTAAAATGTGTAATTTTTTTCAATGTGACAGCAATGGTCTCTAGTGCCATCTAGTGATAAATAGTAGGAACTGACAAGTGTAACTGGCTGAAAGTTAACATTTCTTTCTCTGGGAAATTTCAAAATTTTGAAAATAAATTTACTTCTGTTTTTCAGTGAAATGTAGAATTTGAAATTTCTCACAAAAGAGGAGAACCTTAAACTCTTTTGGAAATTTAATTTTTTTGTATGTTTCAAAAATTGTAAAAGGAAGTTGAATCTGGGTGAGTAGGCACTCAAGCTCTGAGGATCCCAGCTCAGCTGTCGTTCTGAGGGCTTCTAAGTTCCTACCAAGAAACTGAGCAGGATTTCTCAGGGCTTCAAGACTCCTTACCTTAGAGCAGCGGTTCTCAAACTAGTTGAGACCGCGACCCCTTTTTGTGATCCGGCGACCGGCGCGACCCCTCCGCCGAAAAGCCGCCGAATTACAAAAAACAAACAAACAAAAAAAACCACCACCAAAAAAAAAAACCCCGCTCGTGCGCCCCGGTCCCCCATCCCCGCCGCGGGGATTTTCCTGTTAGTTCATAATCTGGAAAAGAAAAACAAACTTTCCTGTCTTTTCAGGTCCCAAATGATTTCTCCATTTGGAATGAATTAGTCTAAAGAAAGAAAATATTCTTTCTACACCAGCGGAAGAAGCTACTGCTGTTAAAATTGAGATTATCACTTCAACAATCTCTGAATCCAAGTGCTTAAATGACTTCCACTGGTTCACTGGTGTGACTTTCTTTAAAACAGGGTTTCTCAAACTGGGGGTCGCGACCCCCGGGGGGGGTCACCGAGCACTCCCCGGGGGGTCACAAACTCCTGCCGCCGCAATTCGCACGGGGCTGGCGGGGCCGGGGCGCGGTCTCAAAAAGTTTGAGAACCGCTGCTTTAAAACATCAACAAACATATTTCTTGAATGGTTCTTATTCCCAAACTACCGTATTTTTCGTCTTATAGGACGCTCCGTCCTATAAGACGCCCCCTCATTTTTAAATAAAAAATCCGGGAAAAAAAAAAAAAAAAGCGCCTCGCTCTCCCGTCCCCGCCGCGCGGGCGGGCTGCCGGGAGAGTCCCGGTTCCCCCCTCCCCGCCGCGGGCGCGCTCCCGGCAGCCCGCCCGCGCGGCGGGGACGGGAGAGCGAGTCGGCGCTTTTTTTTTTTTTTTTTTGGTCCGGCGGGGAGGGGGGAACCTCGGCAGCCCGCCCGCGGCGGGGAGGGGGGAACCTCGGCAGCCCGCCCGCGCGGCGGGGACGGGAGAGCGAGGCGCTTTTTTTTTTTTTTTTTTTTTGCATTCGCCCTATAGGACGCACCAACTTTTTCCCCCCCGTTTTGGGGAAGAAAAAGTGCGTCTTATAGGGCGAAAAATACGGTAGGTCTCTTTTATGGCCTGCTGCGATTATAGGTTTTCCCTTTTAATGAGAGAATGGTATGGTAGATTTCAAATCAATGAGGGCTATACTCAGACCTCAGGATTTCTGGAATATGTTGTTTAAACAGTTTGAAACAGTTCAAACAGTAGAAACTTTTTTGTTTCTACTACCTGTCCCTCCCTTCTCACAGTTATCTCCAGACATCTTCTCTTTGTCCAGCTCTGTTCCACCCCCAACAACCTTCTATTCATTGAACTTTTGGAAACTTTGCACTTTTAGAGAGAGGTAAGGGATTGACTCTACACAAATTTGCAGAGAGACTATAAGGTTGACGTCTGTTATTTCTCACCTCTATATAGGGACGGGTCGCTCAATGGTTTGAGCATTGGCCTGCTAAACCCAGGGTTGTGAGTTCAATCCTTGAGGGGGCCATTTAGGGATCTGGGACAAAAAATCTGTCAGGGGACAGTACTTGGTCCTGCTAGTATAGGCAGGGTTCTTCCAGTTCTATGGTATATCTCCATATTTTTTTAAAAAATATATTATTTATTTTAAAATATTTTTGCTGTTAACAAGCATGTTATCTCTGGAGACACAAATCCACAATTTGAGAACTGCAAAACAAAGCATTTCTCTGATAGTATCGTCTCTAGACTGAGCACTGAATCCCATTGGCTAGATAGAAAGATTAACCTAAATAATCTATACAGAAACCTGTGGAACCCCATAAAATTGGGTCACTAATCCATGAATTTAGAGCTCATTTACAAAACTTTTCTTAAATATTATATGAGTATATTGTCTCATACTATAGAATCAGAATTTATAATCCCTATTCCATGATGAGATATCTTTGAGCTATAAAAGGGATCGGCAACCCTTCAGAAGTGGTGTGCCGAGATTTCATTCGTTATGGCTCTGCGTGCCAGTCTGGGTTGGGCTGGGGCCAGCTTTGGCCCCCGGAAGGGGCGGGGCCTTGGGTGGAAGGGGAGGGGCTGAGGGGATCAGAGCCAGCCTGCCCTGTAGGTAAGTGTCCCCCTCCTCCTCTTCCCCCTCCCCCCCAGGGTAGCAATGGCAGCTGGGGGCTCCAGGAGCTATGTAAAGGGCCCGGGATAGTAGAGGCAGCCGGAGCCCTGGGCCCTTTAAAGAGCCCCCAGAACCCCCTGCTACCCCAGGGCTGTGTGGGCTATTTAAAAGGCCTGGGGCTCCCTGCTTCCACCACCCCTTCCTTTAAATAGCTGCTAGAGCCCTGGGGAAGCGGCAGCTATTTAAAGGACCAGGACAATACAAGCAGCGGGAGCCACAGGCCCTTTACGTAGCCCCCTGGGGAAGTCGGACCATCCCAGTACGGCGCACCAGCTCTTGCTGGTACGCTGTACTGGGATATACCAGCTTACTTTCAGCCGAGATTCCGGCAGCTGGCCCCGCTCAGCCCACTGCTGACCTGGATGAAGGAAACCTCAGGCGGCATTGGGCTGAGTGGGGCCTGCGACAGAGACACCAGCTGGCAGGAGGCTGCTGCCAGAACCCCAGACTAGCAGTGGGCTGAGCCGCTCAGCGCCGCTCTGGGGTTCCCAATGCGGGCTCCTGCCAGCCAGGGTCTCAGCCTGCTGCCAGCCTGGGTTCCATCACCCAGGCTAGCAGCAGGCACTGAGTGGGACCGGCAGCAGGACCCCGGTTGGCAGGAGCCCACGGCGGGAACACCAGAGCAGTGGCGGGCTCAGCGGCACACCCCTCCACCGCTTTGGGATTTCCCCCACAGGCTCCTGCAAGCCGGGGTCTCAGCCTGCTGCCAGCCTGGGTTTCCTACACCCAGGCTGGCAGCGGGAGCTGAGTGGAGCTGGCAGTGGGAATCCCAGAGTGGCGGCAGGCTGAGCAGTTCAACCCACCGCCGCATGCCATCAAAAATCGGCTTGCGGGCCACCTTTGGCACACGTGCCATAGATTGCCGACCCCTGAGCTATAATGTATCACAATTAAAACTATCTTTAGGGTTTTTTCCTCAAAAATCTGATTGAAATAAAACTGATTTTTAAAAAATTGATTTTTATCCACCGTGGAGCCAGGCATTGCAGCTCTGCTTCCGAGATCCTGAAAGTTCTCGGGTCTCCAGCCCTGGGGCACAGCACATAGAAGGGCTGCCCAGAGCTGCAGACCCTGGAAGATCTGGGGCTCCTGACAAGCTGGCAGGAAACTAGGCAGCATTCTGCCAGAAGGAGAGCCACAAAAATAAGATTAAGATTTTAGAAAATATGACCTCTGAGGAAAGAGTGGGCTGGTCTGTGCTATATGGGCTCTGCCATTACAGCTGTGCTGGTGTGGTTATAGCAGCAGAGTCCTCTACTGTAGATGCAGCATATGTTGGCAAAAGAAAGGTTTGCTTCTAGTATAATACTGCCTCCAGTAACAGCATTAGCTGGGCCAACAGAAACACTTTTATCTTGGCATAGCTATGGTGACTAGGGGGTGGATGTTTTTGTTTTTGTTTTTTTAACACCCCTGAGTGGCATAGATATGCCAACAAAACTTGTAGCGTAGATCTGGCTCTTGAGAAAATTGAGTTGGTGCCTAAAGAAAAGAAGATAGTCGAAGGTGTGGACTTGAATCTTCAAATAGGTAAAAAGATTGTTATAAAACGAATGGTGATCAGTTGTTCTCAATGTCTGCTGTGGTAGGACAAGATATAATCAGCTTAATTTGCGGCAAGAGAAATGTAGGATAGCTATTAGGAAAAATCTTTTAAACTATAAGATGAGCTGTAATAGAGCAGGTTACTAAGGGAGGTTGTGAAATCCTACTCACTGGAGGTTTTAAAGAATAGGTGTGACAAATATCTGTCAGGGAGGCCTGGGTTTAATTAATCTTGTCTCAGTGTGTGGGGGTTGGACAAGATGACCCCTCAAGATCCTTTCCAGCCCTACATTTCTATGATTCCATGAAACAGATCCTTTTCCAAAACGTTTTGGATTTGACAAAGTGACAACCCTATTTTGTGAGGAAATTCCTGACCAGCTCTGTTCACATCAAGTCAAGGGGGGACTTGTGAATTTTACAGTCATTTGAATGGATGACTTGCACTAACTTCTTTTGTAAGCTATATATAAAACCTCAAAGTTATGAAACCAGAGTTTTGAACTGGTCAACTACATACCTCATTTGGAACCGAAAGTACTCAGGCGGCAGCAGAGACCCTCCCCTCCCCCCCCACCTCCCCCTCCCCAAAAAAATACAGGACAGTACTGTGTTAAACATAAACTACTAAAAAAAAAGGGGAAAGCAGTAGTTTTCTTATGCATAGTAAAGTTTCAAAGCTATATTAAGTCAATGTTCTGCTGTAAACTTTTGAAAGAACAGCCATAACCTTTTATTCAGAGTTACGAACAACCTCCATTCCTGAGGTGTTTGTAACTCTGAGGTTCTACTGTACATGCCTCATAGTTCCAAGTGATGATGATCAGCAAAGTTGGCATTAGAAGTGAAAACCTTAATTGTAAAATCACTCGTAAAATTCACTCCAGAAAATTGAGGTGGGGTGTGTGTGTGGTAACTCATTAATTTTTGTTTGAATTCCAGTGGTTTACAGTCAAAAGCTCTGATAATTCCAATCTATTGGTCCACTTTTAACAGCATGCCATTTTGCTGTTACTTTTCACTGTGAAAACAGCTTCTTGTTAGGCTGTCATGATTCAGGCTCAGACTGGTTTTTAATTTCACTATTCTTAAAGTTAATTACTGTTATCCTTGAGCTCTTTTTATCGACTGTATTAAAATATAAATAGCACAAAAATCCTAAATGCACATTAACATTTTAATCACATTTTCCTTCCTTCTAGTTATCTACATTCAGTGCAGGTTCAAAGTGGTTTAGGGTGTACTGCTGTACAGCAGTAGAGATTTTTAAACCTCTGAAAAAAATATGCTGGGCTGTTCAGGTTTTCTGCTTCTTAAATTCATGCATTTCCATTTCTGTCCTTCATTTCTCAGAATACATGAGATACAGTAAAACCTCCATTTAACAGACTAATTCGGGTGAGGGGGTGTCCGTTAAATCAAAAAGTCCATTATTTAATAATTTTTTTTAAAATGAGCTGTCGGAGCAGCAGCCCGCCCGCCACAGGGTCGGGGCGGCAGCGCCACAGGGTCGGGGCGGCAGCTCCACAGCCCGCCCGGTGCCTGGACCCGGGCGGGAGCCGGCAGCCAGCCCGCCCGCTGTCTGGACCCGGGCGGCAGCCGGCAGCCAGCCCGCCAGAAATGCATCAGACTTGCTCAGAAATTTTGTCTGTTGCATCCGAAGTCCGTTAAATCAAGGTCCGTTAAATCGAGGGTTTACTGTATTTCCAAACTTGGAAATATTTAAATCTTTAGATACTTGTACAGTATGGGTTTCGTTTTAAAAACTATTAATATTTATTCGGTGCTTTTGCTTTCTAAGGAGACCATTTGCTCTTGGCTAATATCCCTGCATGATATTTTGTTTGTTGTAACTTTACAGTTAGGATCAGAAAGAATTGCCAGTTAGTTTTTCTGACAGACAATAATAACATAATGTAAAATGTATTGTATATGCTTTGTTTCCAATAAAATTACTATACTAGATCAAACCACTTGTTTTAATAATTTGTTACATTGTATATAAATGAAGAAACTAGTGATAAGTAAAGGAAAAATAAACTTTTTAAGGTATTTTAGGACAAAATTCTCAAGTCCAAAGCTGAGCAAACTGTACTATGTTGATAAATGTAGAGCAGCTACACTAGTGCTAACAAGGTCAATTCAATCAGGGTGGATGTGGCCCATTCCCAACAGTTGACAAGAAGGGATGAATATCAGAGGGAAATTTTCCTTTTTGCAGTGACCCAGCCACTCCCAGTCTTTACTCAGACCTAATTTGATGGTATCAAGTTTGCAAATTTAATTCCAGTTCTGCAGTTTCTCATTAAAGTCTGTTTTTGAAGGTTTTTTTGTTGAGGAATGGTCACTTTTAAGTCTGTTATTGAGTGTCCAGGGAGGTTGAGGTGTTCGTCTTCTGGTTTTTGACTGTTAAAATGCTTGATGTCTGATTTGTGTCAATTTATTCTTTTGTGTAGAGACTGTCCTGTTTGGCCAATGTATATGGAAGAGGGGCATTGCTGACCGTGATGTCATATATCACATTGGTTGATGTGCACGTCAATGAGCCCCTGATGGAGGCTGATGTGGTTAGGTCCTATGATCGTGTCCCTTGAATAGATATGTGGACAGAGTTGGCAACAGGGTTTGTTGCAGGGATTGGTTCCTGGGTTAGTGTTTCTGTTGTGTGGTATGTACTTGCTGGTGAGTTTTGCTTCAGGATGGGGGCGGGGCCTGTCTGTAAGCGAGGACTGGCCTCTCTCCCAAGGTTTGTGGGAGTGAGGGATCATCCTTCAGGATAGGTTATAGATCCTTGATGATGCACTGGAGAGGTTTTAGTTGGGGGCTGTAGGTGATGGGAGTGTCTGGGTCACTACAAAAAGCAGTTTTGCATAGTTCCCCTTTCTGAAATTAAATGCCACAGGGTTGGGCTGTTGAGGTGTTCTTCCCACCACAAGAATGTTAAATGTTATAGTCACTTTTTCCAAGTGGTTCTGTTATAGTTATCTATTGGACCAAGTCCTGCACTCCATTCAGAACTAAATTGAGAGTTGCCTCTCCCCTTGTGGGTTCCTGTACCAGCTGCTCCAAGAAGCAGTCATTTAAAGTATCAAGAAATTTTGTATCTGCATTTTGTCCTGAGGTGACATTTACCCAGTCAATATGGGGATAATTGAAATCCCCCACTATTATTGAGTTCTTTATTTTGATAATCTCCCTTCGTATTTCATCATCACTATCCCGGTCAGGTGGTCGATAATAGATCCCTATTGTTACATTCTTATTAGAGCATGGAATTACAGTCCCTAGGGGTTTGTCTATGTGAACATAGGGTTTGTTGGAGTGCAAATGTACACTGCACTACCCTCTAGTGCAGCGGTCGCCAACCGGTGGTCCGCGGGCAAATTCTGGTGGTCCTTGGCGCCGGGCTCCCTCATGGCCGCCCCTCCGGGCAGGCAAGAGGCTGCGGCGCCTGTCCCGCCCCGTCCCCGGCGGCCAGCAAGCGCTGGCACGCTCCTGCCTCCCGGCTCACAGCCCGAGCCGCGCCGCTGGAGTCTGGGGTGCGGGGGCCGAGCTGCACCATGCTGCTGAGGCGGCGGGGGGGCGAGCCGCGCCGCTGGAGCCGGGGGGGGGGGGGGGGGAGCCCTAGCTGCGCCGTGCCGCTGGAGCCGAGGCGGGGGGAGCTGCGCTGTGCCGAGCCGCTGAGGTCGGGGGCCCGCGCCGCTGGAGCGGGGGGGGGGCAGGGCGATCCGCGCTGCGCTGCTGGAGCCGAGGGGGGGGAGGGGCCCGAGCCACGCTGCTGAGGCCGGGGGGGGGGGGGAGCGCGAGTCAAGCGGGGGGGGGGGGGCGCCACGCAACTTTAGTGGTCCGTGAGGACCAAAAGGTTGGCGACCACTGCTCTAGTGCACTGTTTGTGTCATTCCTGCTGCCCTGCACTAATAGTTTTCTAGTGAACTTTAATCTACCCTGGTTTGAAATGGGTTAGATCAAAGAATACTAGGGAACTTTTAGTGTGCAGCAGCAGGGTCCCCACAGGCCCTTAGTATGTGGCAGGCTGATACTGGGGTAGATTTAAACTCCAGCTTACTCCAAGCTAAGTGTTTGTGTAGAAAAGGCAGAGGAAATTTACACAGAAGAAATCATCACAGAAAAAAGCTCCACTTTGTCCCTTAGCTCCTTTTCCTGTTTATCTGGTAAGGCAGAATAAAATTTACTTTTCCTATGGGAATTTTTTAAATTGTTAAATATTTTTGAGACTGTAGAAAGTAAAACAAAACAATGGAAGATGAAATATGATCGCCTTCCCCCACCAGTTTGATATAGTTTGCTCTACAAATAAAGCTGAACTCTGATCACAATTTGCAAAAGCAACACGTCACTTTTTTTTTTTTTTCCCAGCTATGAAAATACAGAGCCCTGGCTGGAGAAAATTTGTGCACTTGTGCAGTCTTTTTTTGGTACCCACTGAATAGCAATAAGAGTGAAGCAAGTTGAAGATACAGTTAATATCAGAATGCTTTCTAAAATCGATAAGTTAGGAATTATTCTTAGTAGAGTATTACAAAAATCAGATCCTAAAGTAAATTCTGAAAATGGGGCAAGTTAACTTTTCACAATCTAAAGTAAAGTTTCTATGTATATAAAACATTTAAAAAAATCTGTTAGCAAAGGTTTTGTGTGGTACAAACTTTATTGATGTATAGGGCCATTACAGTGCTGCTGTGACTTGCCCTCTCTTTAGAAGTGGAAGGTTAATATATTTTTGTATCTTAAATTAGCTTTTGTTCTCATTATAAAGTAAATAAAAACCACCCTGTTGATAGTGCCTGGTGCACCTCTGGTACTGCTACAGTATAAACAATAAATCCAACTCCCTTGCTCTGTCTGTGTACCTTTATAAAGACTGACTCTTATTTGAGAACTGAGATGTGGTTCTCCCAGGTCGCTGGACTGGGGCAATATAATATATACTTTGAGACTTTTTATTTGTCACTTTACAAATATTACAATAGAACCTCGGGGTTACCAACCGACCAGTCAACCACACACCTCATCTGGAACCAGAAATATACAATCAGGCAGCAGCAGAGATCCCCCTTCCCCAACAGAAAAGGGCAGCAAATACAGTACAGTGAAACCTCGATATAACGGACTAATTCGGGCGAGGGGGTGTCCGTTAAAGCCGAAAGTCCGTTATTTAATAATTTTTTAAAATTATTAAATAATGGACTTTCGGCTGACAATGGACACCCCCCTCGCCCGAATTAGTCCGTTATATAGAGGTTTTACTTTTATCACGGCCGGGAGCCGTGAGCAGCCCGCCCGGCGCCAGCCAGCAGCCCGCCCGCCCGGGTCCCGGCTGCGGGGAGCTGGGCAGGGGGGTTGACAGCTGGGGAGCCGGGCGGGCGGGCTGACAGCTCCCACCCGGCTCCCCGCTGTGGGGAGCCGGGCAGGAGCTGTCAACCCACCTGCCCGGGACCCCGGCTGCTGGGACCCGGGTGGGAGCTGTCAACCCCCCCGCCCGGCTCCCCGCTGCGGGGAGCCGGGTGGGTGGTGGGGCGGGGTTGACAGCTCCCGCCGGGCTCCCCGCTGCGGGGAGCCGGGCGGGAGCTGTCAACTCGCCTGCCAGGCTCCCCACTGCGGGGAGCCGGGCAGGAGCTGTCAACCTCTGCGGGGAGTGACCGCTCCTGCCCGGCTCCCCGGGGCGGGAGCCGTCAGCCCCCAATAACGGATTTCGGATGCATCGGAAATTTTGTCCGTTGCATCCGAAGTCCGTTAAATCGGGGTCCGTTAAATCGAGGGTTTACTGTACTGTAGTAAATGTCCCCCTTAAAAAAAGGGGGGGGGTGAAAACAGCATTTTTCTTCTGCATAGTAAAGTTTCAAATTTGTTTTAACTCCACGTTCAGTTGTAAACTTTTGAAAGAACAACCATGATGTTTTGTTCAGAGTTATGAACAACCTCCATTCCCAAGATGTTCGTAACTTTTGAGGTTCTACTGTACTAGATTTAATATTTTTGCTCCATTTGTTAGTTACATAATCTAATTTCTTAAAGAAAGAATGATGGTAATACTCCTCATTCTTCCTGTATCCAGGTTCCTTTGAAGTCCCAATAACTCACATTCATGTGTTTTCTTGTCTACATTATTTTTTCTGTTGTAATATGATACTGCAGAAAAGAGAAACCTTGAACAATCTGGAAATAATATAATCAATGAGGCTTTTCTCCGAAAGAAGAAAGAAGACTACTTGAAAATCTAAATACTGATTTTTCTATTCTATAAATATGTAACTACTTGTTTAAACTTTGGTCTGTTGCCTAACACTACAGTAGATTATTAATTTTGTTTTCTTACATTGGAGTTGTCATTAAGAATTTGAAATGTAATTCAGTGAAAGCAGCTTGTTTTTGTGTCGATACGGGAGGAGACTGGCACAATCATTGTATTTGCATATGCTAAATAGAGGGAAATTAGATTTTGCGCATAGTTTACCAGAGAAGTGGAGAACCATTTTGGAGTTGCATTTTTGAAGTTTTATATCACAAAGGAGTTTATCCCTAATTATTGACTTCTTTGAAGTGTAGTTCATGGTTTAGTAGCTATCACAATAAAACTCTAGCTTTTTACTACTTTGTGTGAAACATATGCTAACTTTAAATATTTGAACTATTCATAGTCCCACTGGGCATAACTTTCTTGAAGGAGTACTTACAAATGAAATTGCACTTTGGATTTTTGTCTGATTAGCGACAAAATAGGCTTTCAGTCAAATAAAAATAACATGCAGCTTCCAAGTAGCCCAGAAAGAATACACACTAGAGTTAATCATTGGTTAAATATTATTTATATTCTTGTCAAGGTCTAATGTGTTGTGTAAAGTCTTGTTAGCTTAAGCAAATGTTTTTTATTAACAAAGTAGGTCACATCTTTGCTCTGCTGTGTAACAGAGTTCATGGTTCTGGCAAGAGTATTGTTTTGATATAGATCTGTGCTAGCAAGGCACTAGTTATGGCTGATAAAGCATTTTCATTGCAAGCAACATTTTTTTTTTCTATCCTTCGCCTCCCCACACCTTCTCCTTCAAACACTTAAAACTTCCTGAAAAATATATGATCCTATGAGTTAGTTCTCACATGATATGTCTTGGCACATGACTAAAAAGCTTTAGGAAGTTTGATAAGATTCTATATGGTTGTTTTTTGAGATGTTAAATCACAGAAAATACAGTGTGCCGGGTTCATTCCCGTTGTTACAGAAGGGCCTAATTTGTGTTCCCCTCCACCTTGCAGAGGAGCTATGCTGAAGGGTGTATTGACTTTGGTATAGAGCCGGGGTTCTCAAAGTGGGGGTTGTGAACCCTCGAGGGGTCACGGGCCACTTTTGTGGGGGTCGCCAGCCCCTATCCCAGTAACTCCCGGCTGCGGCGCGCGGCGGGGACCGAGGCCGCGGCCGGGAGCCCGCTCCCCCCCCCCCCCCCCCCCGCCGCCTGTATTTCCGCATTCAGCGACTAAAAGTATTTAATTCGGCGGCTTTTCAGCGGACATGGAGGGGTCGCGCCGAGCCGCCGGAGCCGAAAAAGGGGTCGCGGTCTCCACAAGTTTGAGAACTGCTGGTATAGAGGAACTTTATTTCTCAAGAGGTGGACAGGAGCTTCTCAGGCAGACCTTAGTTAGTATATAGCCCCTTTCCCACTGTGTCTAGCTCTTGCCTCTTCTGTGCTGATCCTACTTTCACTTAGGGCACTGCCAGCCAGCTCTAGACCACATGACAGAGCATGAGTCACACATGGCTTGTTCAATTGCACTCAATCCTGATGAGCTGCCTTCTGGGCACCAATCAGTTTGACATGTTATTATCTTGTATGTGGATAATTAAACAACAGTTGCTGCTGTCACTTGTTTTATTTATATTTAAAAATATCTTCGAATTTAAACTGAACTTAGTCCTCAGTCAGCCTGTACTCTCTGACGTGATGGAAGAAATTTGGTTTAAAAACACTTGGGTGTGTGTAATAAATACATAATCTCTACATATTTGGTACACTTTCTTATCTAAAAATTCAGCCACTAGCTGTGACAGAGTTTAGGAGCATGCATTTAAGGCAGTGGTTCCCAAACTTTAACAACCTGTGAACCCCTTTCACTAAAATATCAAGTCTCGCGAACCCCCTCCTAAAAATGAATAATTCCAGGGATTTTCTTCTTTACCTGAATATAAATTATAAAAGTAGTGATTTTTGGAAATGTGCCATTCAACCCTACACCTGATTTTCTGAGTATTTTGGCTGGTATGGTTGAGCATGTTGCATTCTTCTGTGCCAGTACTCCCCACCTCTGACCTCAACTCAGGTTTATATGTGCTGTGCATGTAGCTCTTCGTACGGAAAGTATTCAGACATACTTGTCTAATGTGTTTCCATCTGAGTGCATAAACTGTATAATCGTATATTGTATTTAGGTAATGGGCCTGGGGGCTGCACCTGCTAGCCTGAGCTTGCTGCCCATCCAAGTGTATGCTTCATCCTCCGAAAAGGAAACTCCAAAAAAGGAATGGCTAAAAATTGATGAGGTAAGACCCTGCTGTTATGGTTGTAGTCATAGTGTTTTGTTGACAGTGGAATAATGTTAGCAGATTAAGAAGCACATGTCTAACAGAGGGCAAAAATGTTTGTATGTCTGTCTTGATATTACAAGGAAAAAAGAATAATTAATTTAAACGTGCAGTGGAAAAGTCCATAAGCTCTTCTTTTACTTTTCCTGACTATATGTTTTGAGGCCTGTTTGAACATTTTGAGACTTGCTCATGTAAAAGTCTTTTTCCATATCTGAAAACCTCTAAAATATTTTTCGTTGAGTAGCATTTTGTCCCAAGAAAGCTGCCAATACTAGTATATCTAATCCACAGGAATGTTTTTATCTCCTGCTTTTTCTCCAGCAGACACTGTGTGTTGTTTATATGAGGTTTGTTGGCTTTCATTTGCAGGCTTACATAAAGCAACAAAGCCAAAAGCCTGTCTTATCTTAAAATACAACTGTTTTTATTATTCACTGCAGAGATGAAACATAGTCCCCGCTCTCTCTGGTTTACAATCCTGCAATGCAACCTACTAGCTTGCAATGAATCTCCAGACTTTGCATTGAATGATCAGGTCTTAATATGGGCAAAGCACAATGAACAACAATGAAGAAAAATCAAGGCAAAAAGCAGGGTTTTAGAAATAAAAGCCTATGGGCACTTTAGTTGTGCATTCATCTGGATAGCTGTTATTAAAATTATATTTGTTTATACACTAAAGCTGCGTATTGATTGGCCGTTACCTCTTTTTTGATCTGAATGGCTACTCAAAATTTGAGGCCTTGTAAGTTGTTCCAGTTGGAATAGAAACTGATCATGGAACCTGATATATTCTTTGGTGTTGTTTTGTTTATTCACAAGGAATGTACAAATGTGCTGCTTCTCCAAATGCAAGGGGAACAAACCAAACCAGGGGATAACTTCTTTGCTTAAAGCCCGAAGTCTGTTTAGCCAGCACCAGACCCGAAAGATCTCTTCAGGCTTTTCCAGGCGTCACTGTGTGCTTAAACTGGTGCTTGGCTTTCTTGCCCTTTTCACAGTCTTTTTGTTTCTTGTCTCCCCTTCTACCTCCCAGTCATCCAGCATGCACTGTTTTTCATGAACACATGTAACTGGTCAGAACAATACCCCATGGAACCATAGTTCCTGGGCAGACTTCATTATACGTTATTTCAAAGTGACCCCTTGTTTCTAACAACTTTTCTTAATTGAAGGGCGCATTCAAGCATCAGTTTCAACAAGATTTATCCCAGCTCATAACACTATACAGCAAACCTCAGTGTTCCTGAAAGCTTGGTTACACTTGCAGCTTTATAGTGCTTTTGGTTATACCCACCTTCGGATACAGCTCCAGGGAAAGCGCTCCGTGTCCACTCTGACAGTTGCAACCGCACTGGCATGGCCACATTTGCGGCACTGGGAGTGGTGAATTATGGACAGCTATCCCAGCATTCAGCTGGCTGCAACGTGCTTTCCAAATGATGGGGGTGGGGTGGAGTTGTGTTGTGTGTATGTGGCGGGAGAGAGCCAGCAGATTTTTGGAGTGCTGAGAAAGTATCAGCACGCTGTTTAAGTGCAGATCCTCCTAATTTTCTGCTTCTCACTCACACCGTAAACGTTTGCTTTGTTGATTTGCCCAGTTACAGATAAGCTCTGAAAACATACTTCCGCATTCCTCCAGCCGAGTTCAAAACAAAGGGAAGAGAGGTCAATTGACTTAAGTAGATTAGGGTACTTTTTCCAGAGATCACTCAAAGCGCAGTATTGTTATTACCCGTTTACACTGGAGCTAAAGCATCTGACCCAATACATAACAGCTGTTAATTCTCTGGCAAGGAGGAGTACCAGGACCAGTATAGCTAGGGATTTAGAGCGCTCTGTGTGCCCTGCCAGTGTGGACGAGTAGTAAGATAGAGCGCTCTGGGAGGCTTTATTGCGGTATAGAGTGCCAGTGTAACCAAGCTCTAAGAAACCATCAGCAGCTCTAATACTTTAAGATATAACCAAAAGACATATTGGACAGTGTTTATTTAAGAATTAGTAATAGTTGCACAGGCTTTCCTGCTCCAGCCTTCAATGTGGATCTTTTAAGTAAAGATTTGGCTACTGCCAAATGTTGCATTTACTTTAAAGAATTATTAGAGTGAAAAATGTTCCTAACATTTTTAATGTCAAAAGTATTTTTCTTTCCTACAACTAAAAATGGCTTTTGATTTGTTGAAATGTAAAGGGCTGAAATATCAGTAGTTTTGGGGTAAGACTAAGTATGAGAAATGTCAACCTAAAAAGGAACTTATTGGAAAGTATTATGAGGAACTGAATTTAAGATTTAAATGAAATGACTGTCACGCTGCTCGTGTATTATGTCAGCAAATCTGCAGTTCATGTTTCTTATTAGTTTAGGAAAATATGTGTTGTCATACTTTTGTTTAAAAAGAGTACTAATTATATTTTAAACAGATACATGCATTTTCTCCCATGCATTCCAATTAACTGATTGTAAATCTCTGCCAAAACTTATGCAGCTCATATTTAAGAAATTAACAAGACATGACAATAGCATGTAAAATAGAATGACTATTAAGATACCAGTCTTCAGGTAGTGTGATACCTTTAACATGGTTTTTAAAAGACTAATATCTAATGACTAAGGCTGCAAGTCTTTCACGGAGGTCAGGGAAGTCACGGATTCTGAGACTTCCGCAGTGGCTGATGTGGCTAGACCCTATGGCTGCCTGAGTAGCTTGGGTGGCCCTGGGGCTAGTCACACCATCCACCGCTCCGGCAGCCCCAGGCAACTGGTCTCAGGCACTGTCCGGGAGCAGCAGCAGCGCCCTGGCCCATCCCCTGCTCAGAGAAGGAACAGCATCCACTGGAGCACCTCTTCTTCCCCAGAACCTAAGATTTAGTTTGGGGAATTGTTAGTAAAAGTCAAGGACAGGTCACTTGCTGTGACTTTTTGTTATTGCTATGACCTGTTCGTGACTTTTACCAAAAATACCTGTGACTAAATTGTAGCGTTACTAATGACATTAGGTGTGTCTTCATTAAATACTACTTCATTAGATGTTCCACCGATGTCATTCACAACCATGTTGCTAATGCTGTCCATCACTACTGTAGGTAACAAATGCAACATCCAGAACATAGTACAATTTTCTGTAAATCTCAAATTCTCTCTAAGTAAAAAGCCCACCAAACTGTTACTAAAGACTTTATATAGTTTTTAATCTAACGGCTTGGATAAATATAGAAAATGACTGCTCTAAGATCTAGTACACTTAATACAAACGCAGAGAACCAGTATTGCTAGTTAAGTATAGAAAACACTTCTCACAAGTTATGTATGTGGGGTTTTTTTTTGGGGGGGGGGGCAATTGGATTAGCCATCAACTTGTTTTTTCTGAACAGAGGAGCCAATTAGTGATGCTCTCCTCATGATGTGTAATTATTCATTAATTCACGTAGAGTTCTCACAGCTTGACTGTATTTTTATGTTGTCTTGTAGAATCATTTACTTTGTGCTAGGCACTGTTGAATTAAACAGCTCCTGCCCTGAGGACCTTCTTGTACAAGTCTACCTTTTTAACCTCTTGTTTGCAAATATTCACAGCTTTCACTCTACTCCTGTCCAACTCATGAGTCTAAATATGTGGAGGAACCACAAACCCAGTTGGAAGAGGGGATTTCATATCTGCGGCATTCTGTGAAGCCATATACAGCCTGGTGTCAGGTACAACAGTTTTATCTTGCGGAAGTACTGATCTATTTCTGTAGTTAAGGATGATAGAGGATTTTGCATGTGACAGGACCTTAAAACCTGTCTTGATCTGAATTAATGAATTGCTTTACAAAAAAAAAAAAAAAGGCAGAAACACATCGCTGAGGGGTCTGAATATTTAAGGATATTTTAGTCATTAGAAAGTGTTTCTGGGAAAATAAATTTCTTTTTTTCTGCAATGGTGCATGGTGTATTTCACCAAATTTTGTATCTCTTTTTGGCCTAAAAAAAAAAGAAGCCTTCAAATCCTTCCCCCCCAACCTTGATCTCCCTTGTCTGAGCTGCAAAAACCTTCTCCCCCACCCCAAAATCTTTTAGCTCAAGTTTTTTTATAACAATTTCTCCCTATCTGAAAAATAGCAGAGTTACTATCAACCCCCACCTCCCCTTTCTTTGTGTAGGTTGTTGCCTTTTGTGGCAGTTAGCTGGGAAAGGGAAGGAGGAAGTTAGATTACGGCAATGTACATAATAAATCATATAATACAGAAATTGTATAAACTATGCAAAGCATTGTTGTCCTCTGTACAGATCATTTTCACCTAGATCAGGGGTAGGCAACCTATGTGATTTTCAGTGGCACTCACAGTGCCCAGTGCACTGGTCTGGGGGGCTCTGCATTTTAATTTATTTTAAATTAAGCTTCTTAAACATTTTTAAAACCTTTATTTATTTTACATACAACAATAGTTTAGTTATGTATTATAGACTTATAGAAAGAGACCTAAAAATGTTAAAATGTGTTAGTGGCCCGCAAAACCTTAAATTAAAGTGAATATATGAAGACTCGTCACCCCACTTCTGAAAGGTTGCTGACCCCTGACCTAGATTTTCTGTTATACTCTCAAGTACAATTAAATAATATACAATAAAAGTTAAAGAAATGAACAACAGTATAAAAAGGAAGCTCTTCAGGCTCTTAAAGTTGTGGCACCTGTTGTGTTTTCCTACCAAAAACACAGCTCAAGGAGGAACATAGGAAATATATTAAGTGTACCTGGTTCCCCACCCGACACATCTCCCCTGCTACTTCAAACAAAAGAGGAGCAGTAGTCATTATTGCTAAGCATATACCATTCCATTTCCGAGACAAACACATAAAATCCACTCATCCAAACTCTTTTAAAGCAGTGCCCAGAGGTACCTTGATAAGCATAGAATCCTAGAAAGGAAAAGACATATGATGACTTAAGTAGAAAGACTCCAACATCAACGTCAGACCAATCCCAGGAGGCAGACAAGTAATTAGTTGAAGCCAGAGGTAAACAAAGCCTACTACAGGCTGAAAAGGCAGCCAAATTCACAATATAATAATAAATAAATATTAGTTGAAGTCAGAGGTAAACAAGGCCTGCTATAGGCAGTCCAGACCAGTTGTGTGATAAATAGGCAGTTGACAGACAACATGCAGAGTTCTTGGCATTTTTTTTAGCTGAATCAGCCAAAGAATTCCTTTTAATCAATAGATGCTGAAAAAGCTTTTGGTAGTGAATTGGCAGTTTCTAAAGGGCACTTTAACCCTGGAAGCATTTTGCTTAGGCCACAGATTTTGGATATTTGTTCTATACTCATCCAAATACCGCAACAGGAGATAATGTACCCATATTGGAAAGATTTCCCCTTTTTAGGTGTGTATGGCAGAGATGCACCTACCTGGCTCTTCTCTTTGCTATGGTATTGAAGCTGTTTTCACAGATAGAAATAGCCCAAATGGATGAAATCTATAGAGAACCCAGGGAGCACAATCTAGCCTTCTATGTAGATGATACATTGGCAGTTGTGACCAACCCTTCTGAAATATTACCTGATGTGCAAGAGGAGATCCTGAAATTGGGTAAAGTTTCTGGTTTTAAGGTAAACTATGACAACTCTGAACTTCTGGATGTTGTCATGCACCCTGACCAGAAGGCGGGAATGGGGAGAAAAGGACACACACATATGAATGGATGACCACGTAATTAAAATACACAGGAGTATGTGTATTTTTTTTGGGGAGGGGGGGAGGTGGGATCTTTATAACAATGTCAACCCTCTGATTAAGAAATTAGAACAGATTTAGAAATTTGGTCAAACTATGGAATCTCATACCTAGGTAAAATTGTGTTAATCATAATGAATATCTTTCCTCAAATCAAATATTGCCAATCATCATCCTGGGGAAATCTCTTCAAGATTAGCAATACATGTAAAAGAAGTGTATTTGGGGATACAAGACAATAAGTCAAATAGGCTACCAAGATCTTGGCAAAAGGGGGGAGTGGTGCTTTCAATCATTAAGCTGTATTTTTGTGTAAGACATTTGGATCACTTCAAACCATAATAAACATGAGAGAGAGCAGGTATATTGTTCTACATTCAGTCTCTCATGATCCTTGGGATAAAGGAAATCTCTAGGCTAAAACCAACATATCATCACCCTTTTTTGAGAGCAGCAGTAGACTATGGCAGGGGTGTCCAAACTTTTTGGAAAGAGGGCCAGATTTGGGAAGGTGAAGATGTGTGAGGGCCGGACCCCCCCCCCCCCCGCCCCCCCGCTGCGGCCGCGCTCTCCTTCCCTCCCCACCCCCCCGCTGCGGCCGCGCTCTCCTTCCCTCCCCCCCCCCCCCGCTGCGGCCGCGCTCTCCTTCCCTCCCCCCCCCCCCCGCTGCGGCCGCGCTCTCCTTCCCTCCCCCCCCCCCCGCTGCGGCCGCGCTCTCCTTCCCTCCCCCCCCCCCCGCTGCGGCCGCGCTCTCCTTCCCTCCCCCCCCCCCCCGCTGCGGCCGCACTCTCCTTCCTTCCCCCCCCCCCCGCTGCGGCCGCGCTCTCCTTCCCTCTTCCCCCCCCCCCGCTGCGGCCGCGCTCTCCTTCCCTCTCCCCCCCCCCCCGCTGCGGCCGCGCTCTCCTTCCCTCCCCTCCCCCCCCGCTGCGGCCGCGCTCTCCTTCCCTCCCCTCCCCCCCCCGCTGCGGCCGCGCTCTCACTCCCCCCCTCCCCCAGCTTGCCTTGCCTTGCCTCGCCTCCTGCCCCGGCCCCGGCTCCGCCTCCGCTCTTCTCCCCCGGCTCCGCCTCCGCTCTTCTCCCCCGGCTCCGCCTCCGCTCTTCTCCCCCCCCCTGCTCGCCTCTTACTGACCCCGCCCCTCTCCTTCGGCTGCGGCTCCGCGCACTGGTTGGCGACAGTGCTGGCGGGCCGCATATTATTGATTTTAGAAAAGAGTCTGCGGGCCGGTGAAAATTAGAACACTGGCCTCAATTGGCCCCCGGGCCGGACTTTGGACATGCCTGGACTATGGGATGATAAAAAACTAAGCACTTACCCATTGCCCAAAGATGAAAACACTGAATTCTACTCTAATACAATTCTTGGAAGCTACAGCTCCTGGGAATTTATTGATAATATGAGATTTGGTCAGATATTCAGAGAAGCTCCATTCAGATGGTTTGAAGTGTTTCAACAGCTTGCAGAGTATATTAAAGTTCTGTGGTATGAATGTTTGCAACTGAGAGAACTTTCAATCCACAATCTTCCAAAAGCAATCCAAGGCCAAAAAAAGAGACAGAGAAAAAAAATGACAGATTTTGAAAAGTTACTTCATCCAACCACAAAGAGTCTTTATTTACAATTATTTTAAGTTGTCACTGTGATACCAGCAGACTGGTTGCCGGCTCTTGCCAAGGCTTTAGACCCTCAGGCAAGCACTGACAAATTCAAGGCTGAAAACCAGTCTGTTTAGCATGGTTAAAATGGGTATTGGATTTATAACAACACGTTTAGACATTATGAAATGCTTGTAAATCGTTGTGTTAATCTCATTTATAATGTCTTTATCACATGCTTTAAGCTAATATTTAAGTTTTTGGTTTGTAACTAAAAAATCTTTGCTCTATAACTGTGCCCCCTGGGTCAGGAGAGCTGTCTCCTAACCATCAAAACTAAATGGGCCTTTGTGAGACATCACAGTACAAAGACTTTAACTGCCCTTTACTCCCAATGAAGAGGCTGCATGCAAAAGGTCTTGTCCCATCAGCTTGACTTCTGGAAGAAGGAAATAAAAATAGCTGCCTGCCAAGAAAATTTTTCATCTCTCTTTTTCTGTTTGGACTCTCCCAGAGCTAGAGCTACTAAACCAAAGCAGAGATCCCCAGGGTCAGCTTGGGTTAGCCCTAAAAAGCATTTAGAGCTGACAGATTGCTACAACTCTGTCATGGTTTTTAAACCATGAACTGTAACTCATTTGTGTATATATGCTTGCCTGATTTAACCTTATAACAACACTCTCATTTCTTTTCTTAGTTAATAAATCCTTCGATAGCTTACTATAGAATTGGCTAACGGTGTTATCTTTGATGTGAGATCTAAGGTTCATATTGACCAGGGGTTAGTAACTGGTCCTTTGGTAGAGAGAATATCCTGAACAGTGTTGTTTTTTGGTGCAAAGTGATTGATTGCCTGTCACTAAATCTAGTTTGCCTGGGTGGCAAAATAGACTGGAATGCCCTAGGGGAGTATCTTTGACTCCATGATAATACTGTTATAGTGCTTTAGGAGTTCACACTTATTACTGGGTTGGTGAAATCTAATTATAGAACATATAACCAGTTTGGGTTGTCTGTCCTGCTTCTTGGCAGTCTTCCCTGAGGTTGGCACTCAGTCATGAGCCACTACAGACAATGTGATAATTTGAGTAGTCTTGGCAAGATTCACATGCTACAGGTCAGTTGGTCTTTTAGATCGTAACCTAGCACTTTTTAAAGTGTAAACTTAAAATTGAGAGTTTTTAACAGTTAACAAATAGTCACAATGAGTGAACCACAGTCATCTGATGACTTTGAGACAAAAGACTTTAAAAGTTATGTAAGGAAAGGGGTCTATCCCATAAAAGGAAAGCCACAGATCAGGAACTGAGAGTTTTGCTCATAAGTTTTGACCAGGCATCCCAAGGCCCTGCTACCACAGACACTACAGAGGAACTGGCCCGATTGCAACACTTGGCAGCCTAGAAAGAACGTAAGCACAAGAGAAGGATGGCAGAACTGTGCATCAGGGAGTCTGAGGCAACCCAAGCAGCAGTCAAAGCCCACAAAGAGGCTGAGGAGAGAGCCCACTAAAGATGCATGGCTTATGAATGGTTTGAGACGTTCCACGTGTCTTTGGTGTGCTAACTAGAAGCTGAGGAGAGGGCACACCAGAAACAGATGGAGCATGTAGTACAGCTCAAAGTACTGGAGCAGCAAAAGGAGCATCCTCAGTGAGTGAGTATGCCCCCTTTCCCGCTCCTCAGCACAAGGGAGCGGAGAAGGTCTGCCCTCAAGTTGGCTCTCATGGTTATGAGCCACTTCAAACGGTGTGACATCAGTAGAGGAAGACAGCACATTCATAAAAACATGGAACATGGACTTGGGTATGGAAATGAAGAACAAAGATTGGGGAACATACATGGATCAGTGATTCAGGAACATGAGGGACCAATGGTACCTAACCTGCCTTAAAATCAAATGCATCTATGGTACTGGGATGGGCAAATGCTGGAGAGCATGTAGTGAAATGGGTATCTTCACAGATGATGGGCCTGTCAAAAAATTAGAACATTTTGGATAGAGATTGGGCCCTTTACTAAGGAATGCTGATTGCCAGCTGTCAGATAACTGGCATAATTGTGAAAATTCTGCACTGTTTGAAAGCCAGAAAGAACTTTGACCCATCTCTTAGCTTCAGCAAGTATCACAGTTGCAAGGTGGTAAAAGAGAGAAATGATTCCCTTAAATCAATTAGCTGGTTCCAAAAAGTATGGGAAATACTAATATCAGACAAGTTGACTCATCAAGTCAGAGTTCTGCAAGAGAGAGAAGAAAAAATACTCCCCTAAACACATGGTGGAATTTCTGGGAAAGAATCATCCCCCACCACATAATCTGAGACACTGAGGGCTTTATTTGAATATTGAGGATGGGAAAAAGTGTTAAAACTGCTGTCTTACTAGTCGAGCATCACCCTGTGTATCAGAACTTTAATATGTTTGTCGTTCTTTGTGGAATTATACAGTTATGAGTGTGTGTTAATTTATCGCATCTAATTTTAAAAAAATCACACAAAAAGGCTTAATTAATTGAAACGCCTTAAAGAACAAATTTAGGAATCTGTTTGAGGTCCCAGGTTTGAGGGATGAGTGAAACCCTGTTTGATGTATATCTCCAACAGCCCACACTTCCCAATTTAGAAATACACAGAGCACACTCACTGATATCTATCAGAACCTGCCACCAGTCCTACTCTCTGTGTAAGCACCAGTTGGTTATGATAGGATTCAACTGTTCAATCCAATGTGCTTTTAAACTCCCTTGGTTTGGATGGTGACTGATCGTTGTTCCTAGCTCATGTCACTCAAGCATGTGTCTGACACTCTTCTTGGCAATGGGACCCTGCAGTCTGGCTGTGTAGATCCCAGAACCAGTGCTATAGCCCTCTGGAACTCCATGTTATTCAAACATGTTCACCTGTCACCGTGCCTCAATGGGTCACAACTGAAAATACCAGCTTCAGGACAAACTGCTAAGAAGTAGGGCAAAGGCACCCCAAAGCTGGTGGTGGTTATTCTGTAAGATATACCTAGCCAGAAACAAAAGTGAACTTTTGGTCTCTCTACATTGGCTAACAAGAAGTCAGAAATGCTGTCTCCTTAGGAATCCCAGTCCTTGTATCACCATAGACACTAGGCTTAATGATGGGTGGTTATTGAAAACCAATTTAATCAAACAAAGGGGTCTTCTGATCCCAAAGGACAAGTCACATACTCAGGTCAATGTATAACTCAGATCTTCCCCAATAATCACACTATTGCCAGTCCTTTAGTATATAATATCTAAAGGTTTATTTATAAGAGAAAAGAAAGAGGTGAGAGTTAAAATGTTCAAAGGAATCAAATACATACAAGAATTGCAAAGTTCTTAGATCAGGAATAACCTGCTGTCTTGTTAAATCTCTGGTTGCTTGCAAAAGATTGGAGTCCTTTGGTTAGAATGCTCCCATTAATATAAATGCATAGGTCAGAGATCCAGGCAGGAAAGAGGCAAAATGAAGATTTTTCCAGGGCCTTTTATAGCTTCTGCTATGTGGAGGGATTAGGGAACTTAATGGTCCCAAACAAAGTGCCCAGCAGTTAGTGGAAAAGTACAGGCACAGTGGAGTTTAGTGTCACATGAGTTGGTCACATGCCCTTACATGCTTCAGTGAATCATAGCAGGGGCCATTACCCATATTCTGACTAAAATGTCCCCAGGAAAATCCATCAGATGGGGATAAGCTTCTTCCGTGGTCCATTGTGTTTGTTGATGGGCCATCAACTTGAATATTGTAGTCACAATGTGCAGTATGGATAGATTGGATGTAAACTACCTTCTGGGTATTACCCAGAAGCAAATACATTTGAAATACAAGATACAGTCAATATTTATAACTTTAGATATGAAAATGATACATATGTACAAATAGGTTAATCATATTCAACAAATCATAACTTTTCCATTTGCACCTTACGTGACATAATTTGTACGAGATTTGTTACAATTATATAACAATGGTAGCAAAAATGACCTACACGGTCACATTTTAATCATACAGTGTCACACCTCCAAGGCCACCACTCTATGGGAGGTCTGGTTGCCTAGTTACATACCTAGCGACAATAGAGTCAGTAATGCAATGAATGCAGGCTTAGTGAAAGAATGTTTTAATCACACATGCTTTTACTTTTTAAACGGCCCAAGAATTACAGCTCTTGGGAAAACGACAAACCCTAGAACATGGCCTAGAAGCCTGACCTCACCACATACCGTATTTTTCGTCTTATAGGACGCTCCGGCCTATAAGACGCCCCCTCGTTTTTTAATAAAAAATCCGGAGGGGGAAAAAAAAAAAAAAAAAAAAGCGCCTCGCTCTCCCGTCCCCGCCGCGTGGGCGGGCTGCTGGGAGCGTGCCCGCGGCGGGGAGGGGGGAACCGGGACGCTCCCGGCAGCCCGCCCGCGCGGCGGGGACGGGAGAGCGAGGCGCTTTTTTTTTTTTTTTTTTTGGTCCGGTGGGGAGGGGGAACCTGGGCAGCCCGCCCGCGGTGGGGAGGGGGGAACCGGGACGCTCCCGGCAGCCCAGCCCGCCCGCGGCGGGGAGGGGGGAACCTCGGCAGCCCGCCCGCACGGCGGGGACAGGAGAGCGAGGCGCTTTTTTTTTTTTTTTGCATTCGCCCTATAAGACGCACCAACTTTCCCCCCCCCCGTTTTGGGGAAGAAAAAGTGCATCTTATAGGGCGAAAAATACGGTATGTGAACCCTGGATTTGGTCCAGTATTTAAGCCAGACAGCTCTTCCCGCTTGGCCTAGCGTTCTGCATGTGACAATGGAATGGCCTCCTTTGTTTAGGACATTCTTTTTTTTAAAATGGCCTCTGACACATTTCTTGCTCCTGCTTTTCTCCTGGGGAATTTGCAGGCTCAGTCTCTAAGCTATAGCTGTCCCCCTCATGGCTTCTGGGTAGAATCTCATTCAGTCTTTGGCCTGATGGTAGCAAACCTTTGTTTCACTAGCATATAACCGTTCAACGTCCGTGTCCCTAGATTGCTCTGTCACAGCTTGCTAGAGAGTCTATCCACTGAGTTGTCAAATCCCTGCTACAAAATGGATGTACAGTAAAACCTCCATTTAACGGACTACTTCGGGCGAGGGGGTGTCCGTTAAATCAAAAAGTCCGTTATTTAATAATTTTAAAAAATGAGCTGTCGGAGCAGCAGCCCGCCCGCCACAGGGTCGGAGCGACAGCTCCGCAGCCCGCCTGCTGCCTGGACCCGGGTGGCAGCCGGGAGCCGGCAGCCAGCCTGCCCGCTGCTGTGACCCGGGCGGCAGCCAGGAGCCGGCAGCCGGCCTGCCCGCTGCTGTGACCCAGGCGGCAGCCAGGAGCCGGCAGCCGACCCGCCCGCTGCCGTGACCCGGGCGGCAGCCGGGAGCTGGCAGCCAGCCCCCCAGAAATGGATCAGGAATGGATCAGACTTGCTCAGAAATTTTGTCCGTTGCATCCGAAGTCCGTTAAATCGAGGTCCGTTAAATCGAGGGTTTACTGTACAACAGTGCCACACTAAAGGTGGCAATCAAAATGGAGGTTGAATTACATGGCCTTTTCAAAATAAAATTGATTTTCCAATTTGACGCTGACGTAATCCCTGACGTGTCATACCTTTTACTGTGGTATTTGGGCTTCCACGTTAAATGGGATCTGAATGGCGCTCTGCTTATTGCTGTTTAGATGCAGGGTCTGACCTCTTTAAATTCCCGTGTTCTATTGGTTGCCTGGAACAACCAGTGTAAACATCATGCTGGGAGTAGAACTTCAGAGAGGACTGACCTGTCTGGAAGTTCAGTTTTACTGACGGAAAGTACTTGCTGTTCTGTACTGTAAGGCTCTGCGGTCTGTTAATCTCCTACCCTGCTTTAGTTTTGTTTACATAGTAATAATTTGTATAGTATGACTCACTGGTGCTGTATGTATTGCACACTTCTTCATGACTGACAGCTTTTCTCTCTGCAATATCACCATACTGTGGTGTTTGAAACAAACATAGTTAACACAGTAGGCAAAGAAAGTGCAATTTTTAGGGACCCGATTCAGACTTTGATCTCAAGGAGAGATCCCATTGTGTTACAGAAAATAGCATTTTGGGATGGCTCTTTCAGATTATATTTAAAAATGAAAACCAATTTTGAGTAGACTCATATACCATTTTATGCCTTTGATAATTGTTAGCTGTTAGAAAAATTGTTTAAAAGGCTACTTTAACTATTCAAAGCTGTAAAATAGAAAGCATCATACTCTGCATGAGACATTCAGATTTTTATTACATGCTATAAAATCTTGAGACCTTGCTCTTTTGTACCAGCTGATAGCATAACCAACTCCTGTAAACTGATTTATTTATGCTTAAATCTACCCCATGTGAACTCTTTCTCCATGGTAGATTTTGTTGTTGTTACTGCTAAAAATAAAGAAATGAGAGTCCTAAAGATATTGTTCCCTTACTCAATATACTAATTTAATGCTTTAATTTCAGTGTACCTGAAATTTAGGGTATAAAATTATTTAAGTGATATTGTAAGATTGTTCTCTACATCTTAACTCTAGGCATGTGTGTGTTACCTATTGATTTGTTTACCTCTCTGGAGGTAGTTTTGTGCAGTATCTCCCTAGGAATATTAAGATCTTCTTCTGTCAAGGCAGGCATCAGTGCATTTGTATGATTGTTTCTCAGTAGCTGAAAAATAAGAGCAGTGTGAATTCTTGTTTAATGACCTGAGTGCTTCAAGTACAGGAGAAGTCTTGAGGTTATTCCTGCAGTTGGGACACCTATTGATAGTTCCAGCATGGAGCCTCTGGCCTAATACACTTTTTCATGAATTAAATTGGCGTGCATGGATGTTTAACACTCATGCCGTCCAAGAATACTGTTATACCAATTCGTCATAATCTAGTCTGACGAAAGAGAAAATAATTGCATTCAAAATCAATAATGTGTCTCCATGGATGATTAGCAATGACTTATTGTATAGCTATGTGACCTTCCTATTCCGTGATAACTCATTTATTTTGTAAAGCATGGATATGCCAAGATACCTGAGCATGGTGTGGTCGGAGAGTAGCTGCATAATTCCTTAATTTCTACTCTATGACCAGGAGCTTGGTGCAGTGCTAACTTTTGTCTGGCAGTGGACAAAGTCTTCATTCATAATTTACAGTTGAAAATATGCCGTGCTGTTGAACCGTGAGTGGAGAAGGGAACGGGAGAACGGAAGAGATCTTGGCAACATGGATAAAATCAGAACTGCACATATGTACCAGAGAAGTCCCTTTAGTTTTCCGAATACTCTATGCTGACTCTGAGATTATTCAGTTTTGTCAGAAAACAATGCTTAATTTTGTCTGCTGATTTGATACTGAATAAAAAGACGTGCAAGCATATTTAACAGTCTCAAACATACAAGGCTGCTATGCCTGAATTTACATGGAATGTATAAAACAAATGTTGTTGCTCTTCATCAGGTTATTAATAATCAAGTTACTTCTGTTTTGCTACTGTATATCTAATCTTTTTTTTTTTCTTTTCTTTTTTTTAAGGTTCTTTACACTAACACTATGCCCAAAGTAGAAAGAACTGTTGAACGTGGTAGAGGTAAATCAGCTTACATTTTTCTTTACTAATAGGTGAGGTGCTTGATAAGGAAAAATTATAATGCATGGCTATTGTTACATGTGCCTTCTCTTTTCCCAAAGTTCTATTAAACAGTGTTGAGTACATTGTGTGAGTAAAGGAACTTCAAATCTTTCTGCTATTTGTTTTATGGATTTCTTGGATTTCTTTTGTGAAGCAAAAATAAGATGATATTCAGTTAAATTGAACAGCCACAAACACATAAAAGGAAATACCTTTTACATGCTGTCCCAAATAACCTTTGGGATCTTATTGCCTCAAGATTATTTTGAGGCCAAGAATTAAAAAAAAAAAAAAGCATAACCTATTTATCTCTCTCTCTTTGCCCGTCACCTCCCAGCCGGGGTATTGGCCACCAACTGGTGTTGGTGTTTCAGTAGCAATTGGTTCCCTTACGGGGTGGAGTTGCTAGCCCCACGCCCATGTTAAGCCTACAGCACCTGGTATTCCCAGGAGGTCTCCCTCCCATCCAAGTACTAGCCAGGCCCGACCCTGCTTAGCTTCCGAGATCAGACGGGATCGGGCAGGTTCAGGGTGGTTTAGCTGTGTATATAACCTATTTATACAGATATTAATTTATATCTACTTTTGAATCAGATTAGGTGATAAATGTTAGAGATATACCATTTCTGTTTTCAGAGCATAGATAGAAACTTCCTCCAAAGGCAGTTTATTCCATAATTATAAAGTTCTTGCATCTCCTGAAGCATCTGGGACTGGCCACTGTTAGAAACAGGTTGCTGGACTATTGCTGTAGTCTTGGAAAGAAAGAAAAAGAATAAACTTTTAAATTATCTTAATTCTGAGGCCTTGTGCAGCAAGGATTATCTAAATTTATATACATGCATAAATCGGGGGGAGAGTGGACGAGACACCTTTTTATGTTGTATACTTTCAATGGCAAGTTAAAATAATTGTTTGGATTTCACTTTTAACTGAAATTGTGTGAATCGGGAAGTAAAATAAATGTACAGTTGTCTGTCTGGTTTTGTCAGCTGACTAAAACATAAAGCGTAACAGATGACAAAACCACAAGAGGTTTTGAAGCTGAGAATGGCAGACAGCAAACTGCAGGAAACTCAGCTAACGGGGAAATGAAATTGCATGCATAACCAGGTGGTAACAGGATATAAATATAATCGTTTCGTAAACATCAACACTATTTATGCAACTGATGAGAGCCTAATAAGCTAAAATTGAGGTATGGACTGATTTCCCTCCCTCCAAATTACACTAGTTTCTGAAAACATTTTTTGAGTAATACACTAATTTTAAAAATTGTTCTCCAATGCAGATGTTATGTTAAGTGGGTGGCAGGAGGTCAAGGGGAGGAGAGCCCCTTCTGGCTTAATAAATGAGTATCCATAGATCATTGCCTTCCAATACTTACTAGTGTTTAGTTATTAGTGCAGAGCCCTTGAATAATATACTGTTTGGAAATTTTAGTAAAACTGCTTTCCATTTTCTGAAGCGACAAAGAGTCCTGTTTCACCTTAAAGACTAACAATCTAGTTTCTATCTAGTATCATGAGTTAGTCTTTAGGTGCCACAGGACTCTTTGTCGCTTCTGCAAATCCAGACTAACTCAGCTACCTCTCTGATTCTTCCATTTTCTGAAACTTAAATATCTGTTCAGACTGAAAATAATGAAATTCTGTATTCTCTCTCACACACTCACACAAACTTGTTTAAAAGTGTGTGTGTGTATATATGTGTGTATATATATATATATATAAAAAGAAATTTAAAAAAATTAAAGTATAATATAACTCTAGCAAACTCTTAAAAATACAAGATTTTTACACGTGCTTTCCTGAAATGGATTTTTTTATCTGCACAACTATCTTTATATTATTGGGAAATAAAGACTTTTAGCTAGAACCATTAGATAGTCATTTTGCAGAATGTCACAATTCCTACTGCAGGAAGCCCACAGCTTTGATAGTGTATAGAATTCATTACTGTGCTAGGCAATCTGTCACCTAAAACACCCTTACAAAATAAGTTTGAAAAAGCAAAATGCTGCTATGAATGGATCCTCTTTTCCAAAGGCAAATGATATGTTAACAATCCTGCATGAAAATATGTGCCTCCTAGAACTTTCAAGAAATATTAATAATGTTTCAATTAATGTGTCCCCCAAATGAATGAAGCTACGGCCTGCCAGTGCATCAACAAATTGTTCATTTATGCATCAGTGGAGAAGAGATTGCAGAAGTTTTAATTTTTTTGCCAGTAGAGTCCAAAAATATGTGACGGTTAAGTGTTTAACAACACTTTGTTTTGTAACACTTGCTCATACAGTGAAACCTCGATTTAACGGACTAATTCGGGCGAGGGGGTGTCCGTTAAAGCCGAAAGTCTGTTATTTAATAATTTTTTTAAATCATTAAATAACAGGACTTTTGGCTTTAACGGACACCCCCCTCACCCGAATTAGTCCGTCCCCCCGCCCGGCTCCCCGCAGCGGGGAGCCCGGGGGGAGCTGTCAACCCCCCCGCCCGGCTCCCCGCAGCGGGGAGCCGGGCGGGAGCTGTCAACTCGCCCGCCCGGCTCCCCGGGGTGGGAGCCGGCAGCCCCTGAATAACGGATTTCGGATGCATCGGAAATTTTGTCCGTTGCATCCGAAGTCCGTTAAATCGGGGTCCGTTAAATCGAGGGTTTACTGTATGTGTTAGTGGTTCATTTTCATCATAAGGTCTTTCCATTACATTGATGTGTTGTGGTCTGATTTCATTTTAGAAAGTTGTGAATTTCTTAAAAATCCCCCACCAGGATTTTACCCAAGGCTTGGTGTGATTGGTTTTGCTGGACTTATTGGACTGTTTCTTTCTAGAGGTAGGTGCTTTGGTTTTTGTATTGTAAGCGATTTTCATTTCCAAGTAGGCTCACCCCAAAATCATAAGATGCGGTTTAAAAAGATAAAATTGTGGGTTCTTTTTATTTATCTTCTAGTTCTTAAGCCTGTAGGGTACACATTCTCCACAACCCCAATGACCATATGTTTTTTCTTTTAAAAAAAATAAAAGAAAATAGATTCTCACATAATCACATGACTTCTGAAATTGGAATTTTAAGAAAAACATCTACTATCATGATCTGACAATGTTCTTCTCATTTAAATAACATAATGAATGCTAAGCTCTGTGTGTGTGTGTGTGTGTGTGTGTGTGTGTGTTCACTGCCAGAGAATAATCAAAACAAATTTAATTGGATAAGTGTGAATACATTTGTCTGCTATAGTCACACATCATGGCCAGTAACTCATTTCAAAGTTGTTCAAAGAACACGCAAGTTTGTCCAAAATGACTGCTTGTTTCTCATTTTGTTAATGAAAACCCATTTGATTGTGCATACCATTATCGACAATATTTCCTATAGAGTTCCAGCATTCATCCATCTCAACATAATGATTCACCACAGATACAGTTAATAGTAGTTAAATTAAACAATTACTGATGTGGTAAATGTACATAATGAATGATTATATATAAAAAAGTACAGTAACACTATCCAAGTTTCTGGAGAATGTATACTCCTGACAGAAAATATTTTCTTCCATGGAACAGGTTCAAAAATAAAGAGGTTGGTGTATCCAGTGGGCTTCATGGGGATTGGTGCCTCGCTGTATTATCCACAACAAGCTGTTGCTATTGCAAAGGTCAGTGATTACACTTTTAGGTGTGGGAACCTTAGGTGTGGGAAACATTTCTTCTCCCAAGGAGCTTGCTCTTTAAATTGGACACAAACTGGGTGACTTGATATAAATCAACAAGCAGACAACCTGATTTAAATAATTAATTTTTAATTATGTTTTGCATTTGTACTCTTTACTTTCGTAAAGAAAAGTTGATTCTCATTGGTTGGTAAGCACGCAGAGGCATGGCTCCGCAGGAGGGGGGAGTGTCTGGTTCCGCCCAGAGCCAAACATGCTGCGCAGCGGGAGCGTGCAGCCCCGCCCCCGAGAGCGCTGCATGTGCTGTGGCATGGCTCCAGGGAAGGCAGGGTTGGGCTGGGGACAGTCCTCCTGGCCAGGGGGCTGGACGGGACAGTCCTGCGGGCTAGATGTGACCTGCGGGCCATAGTTTGCCCATCCCTGAAATATAGCATTTATGCTAGATTTTGTGCTTTTTTGTTGTTGTTGTTCACTGATAGGATACACTGCATCTCTACACATTTATTCTTCCTTGAGTGCTTGCTCATGTAGATTCCATTTTCGTTGTGTGCGCACCCACATGCACAGTTGTTGGAGATTTCTGCCTTAACAGTATCCGTAGGGCCAGTTGTGGCCCCATTGGAGTGGTGCTCCAATGTGGCGGTATATCAGGCATGCCAGCCCTGAATCCTCTTCAGTTCCTTCTTACCGCCTGCGATGGTTGGC
The DNA here is from genome assembly GCA_032164245.1 of Sternotherus odoratus. Taxonomy (NCBI): domain Eukaryota; kingdom Metazoa; phylum Chordata; order Testudines; family Kinosternidae; genus Sternotherus; species Sternotherus odoratus. Next base: position 181,454,900 of record JAVMKO010000001.1, read on the forward strand.
TGCAGCACCTTGTCTTGCTTCACAAGAGCAGTAGATATCTATTGACTGGTTTAGTGGTTGTTGTACATAGTTGTATAGATAGTTGGTAGTGTTAGTCAAGAGACTGCAAGTGGGGATTTTCCCCCAAGCGGGGCATGCCCCATTCCACCAGCTTCAAGATGTGTGCATCATGCAGCAGGCCAGTGCCTTAAGGGTCTGGGTGAAGGCCATAGGAAAGATATCTGTAAGAACTTTCACCCACAGACCCAAACAGAGTGGGATATCTGCTTGAGAGTGTTATTGATGGAAACGGTTCTTCATACAGCGTTGGAACTCTCCACTGTGGCACCCAGCGTATCGCTGGCGCCAGACTCGACCCAGCACCATTCTGTTTCACCTGTGTCGAAGAAGGGGCTGAAGAAAAGAAGCACCGAGGGAGAGAAGGGCCTGAGGCCATGCACCTGCTATGGGAAGTCATGGGGGTACTGCAGAAGTTGGACCCATCAGTCCCTCCAGGGACCCGCTCGCCACCCCGAGCAGCAGGTGTGAACTCCGAGCCTGCCTCCATGGATACTACTTGTAAATTACAAGACAATGAAGACACAGTTTCAGTACCACTTGTAGAACAAAATCTGTTTACAGAAGTACTGCCTAAGGATCAATGGCAAATAGTGGCAAAATATGCACTCAGAACTTCCTTCGATGTCTCAGGTCGGACGGCAAGGGTGATTGCATCCACTATAGTGTGCTGCAGATGTGTGGTTTCCATTCTTCCACCTGAAACTAAATCTAAAGTAGAGGATCTTCCCTTTGAAAATGTTTAACAAGCGGGACAAAAAATTGGAAAAGATGGGTATGCAGCAAAATCTTTGGGTTTTTCAGCCTTCTAGAAGAAGAAATCATAGACCTGTTTTCAAATACCGTCGACAGTTTTCTTTTTCTATCTTCATTGTCTTACTAAGACAATTGTTTTCCATCTTCTTTGTTGCCATTTACATCATCAGCAATAACACTCCTCCTCCTTGCCACCTCAGCAGAGAAAGGAGACCAATCAAGCTCCATGAAAGCAAAGCATTTGTCAGATTCATCTCCCAAATGTCAAGCTTGTGATTTTGACATGAGGATCAGGAGCCTCAGATCAGTCTTCAGTGCTCTTACGTCTCCACCTTTTGGAAACCAACTTTCCCGTTTCGACGAATGGAATTCCATCACTTTGGACAAACAGATTCTGGATACAATAGAAAATGGTCCCAATTCCTGCCCCCACTCCTGTCCTTACTGAGGGACCCCTCTCACATGAGCATAATAAGATCAGAAATCCAGTTTTAACTACGGACAGGAGCAATAAAGGCACTTCCAAGGGACTTCAGGAATCAGGGCTTTTACTTCAGTTATTTTCTGATACCAATGTATTAGACAGCTCCCTCCCCACCCTACCTTTCAGGAGGAGCCCTGGGCCAGCTGCAGCTGTGCATCCTCTCCCCTCCCCAGACCCAAGCCACACAGATATGTGTTTTTCATTATTATTTGGATTTTTATGCCAAAGCTTTTTTAAAATTTACCTCAGAATTGTTGTACAGACAAGCCTTTTACCAAAAAAGCCAAAGAAACAACAATAAAAAAGACAAGACCTTGCAAAGCACGTTTATTTGTGTTTCTATTCTGTTCGGTCCAGTAAAGAATAGAGAAAACTGTGCATGATGTTCATTATTGAGTCTGCAAAAAAACAAAAACACCCTTATATAAATAAATGACAATGATTTGAGTGTATATATGTTCATATTACTTTATGGACTTTACCTAAAATTATTTATTTTTCCTCAAAGTGTCCATGTGGCCACCAGCAAGAGTTGGTGGCCGCACTCTGAGGCCACCAAAAATTTTGTTGCGAGAACCCTTGCCTAGTCGTATCTTTGTAAAACACTATTGCCTACATCTGGCGTCTAAATCCTGTGCTCAGTTCAGCAGGCTAGCATTCCAGTCCTTAGTCAGTCATGCGAGTTCCCCACATCAGGTCATGGGGTACTGATTGCCAAACTGTCCCCTGGGTCTGACTATGTAGAGGACACCCAAAAAACAAGTGGAAGTTACACACTTGTAACCCGACTTCTTTTAGATGGATTCTGCAGATTCACACTCTCTCCGCCCTCCTTTCCATCAACTTTGGAGTTGTGTAAAATCTTTATGCTGAGAAAGCAGTAGGAAGGAATGGAGGTGGTAAGGAGCAGCCCTTCTCTAAACGCTGAGGACAGGGGTCGGAGAGGCAGATGAGCACTCTAACAGGCACTGCTACAAGAAGATACAGTAGACTCTCCATTATCCAGGATGATCGAGAAAAAATTAATCCTGGTTAATAAAATCCCGGATAATCACCATCCATAGGAAATATGGGGAGGGGACTGTTGGTTCTTCTTCGAGTGCTTGCTCATGTCCATTCCAACAGTGTGTGCGCACCGCGCATGCACGGTCCCGGAAGATTTTTCCCCAGCGGTACCCGTAGGGTCGGCAGGGGCGACCCCTGGAGTGGCGCCCTTATGGCCATGCATATATGCCCCTGCCGACCCTCCCCCCGCTCAGTTCCTTCTTGCCGGTACTCCGACATGAGGGGAGGCGGGTGGGATTTGGAATGGACATGAGCAACACATCTCGAAGAACAACTGTTACGACAGGTGAGTGACTGTCTTTTCTTCTTCGAGTGCTTGCTCATGTCCATTCCAACAGTGACTTACGAGCAGTTATCATGGAGGAGGGTGAGGAGTACTGTCAATGCCAGCTGCCAGGACTGCCTGTCCAACAGCAGCGTCCTCCATTGACTGCTGCACAATCGCATAATGCGAGGAAAAGGTATGCACCGAAGACCACGTTGCTGCTCTACATGCATGGCCATAAGGGCGCCACTCCAGGGGTCGCCCCTGCCGACCCTACGGGTACCGCTGGGGAAAAATCTTCTGGGACCGTGCATGCGCGGTGCGCACACACTGTTGGAATGGACATGAGCAACACATCTCGAAGAACAACTGTTACGACAGGTGAGTAACTGTCTTTTCACCAGCCACCCTGCACCGGGAGACGGGGTGTTGGTTCACTGGCTGCCCTGCACCCTGGTGGGGTTTTTTTTGTTTGTTTGTTCTTGGGGTGGCAACAAAGCCAGAGCCAGCCCTGCGAGTTGCGCATATTTTTTTTGACATCCTGGTTAATCCACATTCTGGTTAACCCAAGCCTGGATAATCGAGAGTCTACTGTACCACTATCCAGACTGCACCAAACAGCACATCCCATGAGTATGAATATGCAGAGTCCATTTCTAAGCACACTAGTTACAAGAAACCACTTCTGCGTTGTGTTGTTTTGGAAGGGGAGCCAGGTGAGGAGAGGGAGTTTGGGATTTTACTTCCTCCTTTCCATCTGTTCCAACCCTTATGTAAAACAGTCCTCCCATTTCTGTGTTTCCCTTCCTCATTTTAAGTATTGGATTGTGTTTGAGAGGGTTTACATAATGAAGAGATTTTAAAAAAAGCAAATATCTAGCTTCATATTAATGATTTTATTTAAAACAAACCTTTTTAGATGTCCAAGACTTGCTTGATTTGACCTAAGATGTAGCAGTAAAAAGTTTAAGATTAATTAACAAGACAAAATAAAGTTAACGTGGTCTTCTGTTTTAAGGTTCATAAATGTGTGTCCTTTAATTTGGGAACAATTAAAACTTCCCAGTTCAAACATGAACACTTTTCTAACATGGCTCTTTGGAAAAAATGTATTTTTTTTAGCTTTTTAAATGTGAATTATTGTGTATTGAGTAGGTTACTACTCTGCACTTCCTTGGGTGTCACACAGTCCTGATGTTTGTATGCTATGTTGAATATTGCCAAATATCTGAAAGGACAAAGGAGCACATTAATTAAGGCTTTCCACTGGAGAAAGGTTAGCTCATCAAAAAACTAGGAAATATGCTAAGCTGAGTACAGTGTGGGGTTGTGATATAGGTCCTGCACCTCTGGCTATAAGAAAAGTCACATCCCTTTTGATTACAGTATTTGTATTGCTGAATGAGGTGTACTGGCAACAAGCCCTGGAACACCAGGTACACTGAGAGTACAGTAGCAGCCTGACGTGTTCCACAGTTGCTCAGCAGGTTGAATGGTTAAACTTAATGATCAAGGATAGTTTCCAGGCATTACTTTCTGTAACTGGAAAACTAGAAGATTTTTTCTCCAGGCACCATTCTTATGGAGAACAAACTTGTAGCTGTTTATCACAAGATTGCTGAAAGATGTTCCTTTTACCTTCTGCAGCATATTGTTTGTATTACTTAGAACATAATTTAAAGCTCTGTGTTGTGACAGTGTGTTGTGCTGTCTTTGACCTACACCTAGCAGACAAGCTTAGGCAGATTGTTCTAATATTTGTGGCTTTGGCAGAACTTCCACTGGTGTTTTAAAGCTGGTCTGCTTTTTATCCAAGATAAAATATAGATCTGTTATTACACTTATCTGAATTTTGCACTTACCTCTGGTTCAGCTTCAATCTGGAAAAAGAATCTGCTACTGAACTACCAAAATCAACCACTTTGCACCATAGAAAAGTTTCAGTCATTTTTAATAATCCTTCTCAGTACTGAATCTTTTCAACTTGCATAATACAGCACACGTACTAGTTATTTTGATTCATGCTCACTGCTTCCTGCAAGGAAAAATCTTTGCCACTGCACAGCTGTTGTCAAGATTTATTCCCTTGATAATAAACTAAACTGACTACAGTGTTTAGAGAGGGCTGACTTTTTAGTATTTATATTGTAAATTCTCAGTTAAGGTTCTCACAAGACTGTACTGATAAGCCATTACCCTTAATGCTGCTTGAAAACCTATATGTATTGAAATAAAATACTGTAGTTAGTTTTGTATGTACACAATAAGAAGGGAAAAGTTTGTGTGCTTGGGGCTACAGCAGAACCTCAGAGTTGCACACTGAGCAATCAAACACACACCTCATTTGGAACTGGATACAGTGAAACCTCGATATAACGGACTAATTCGGGCGAGGGGGTGTCCGTTAAAGCTGAAAGTTCAGTAAAGCTGAAATTTTTTAAAATTATTAAATAACGGACTTTCGGCTGACTATGGACACCCCCCTCGCCCGAATTAGTCCGTTATATAGAGGTTTTACTTTTAGTGAGCAGCCCGCCCGGCGCCAGCCAGCAGCCCGCCTGCCCGGGACCCCGGCTGCTGGGACTCGGGCGGGAGCCGTCAACCCGCCCACCCGGGTCCCGGCTGCGGGGAGCGGGCGGGGGGGTTGACAGCTGGGGAGCCGGGCGGGCGGGCTGACAGCTCCCACCCGGCTCCCCCCTGTGGGGAGCCGGGCGGGAGCTGTCAACCCGCCCGCCCGGTACCCCGGCTGCTGGGACCCGGGCGGGAGCTGTCAACTCGCCCGCCCCGCTCCCGGAAGCAGGGAGCCCGGCGGGAGCTCTCAACCCCCCGCCCAGCTCCCCGCAGTGGGGAGCCCGGCGGGAGCTGTCAAACCCCCCCCCCCCCCCCCGCACAGCTCCCGCTGCGGGGAGCTGGGCGGGAGCTGTCAACTCGCCCGCCCGGCTCCCCGCAGTGGGGAGCCGGGCGGGAACTGTCAGCCCGCCCGCAACTGTCAAACCCCCTCCCCCCCCCGCCCGGCTCCCCTCTGTGGGGAGCCGGGTGGGGGGGGGTTTGACAGCCCCCGAATAACGGATTTCGGATGCATCGGAAATTTTGTCCGTTGCATCCGAAGTCCGTTAAATCGAGGTCCGTTAAATCGAGGGTTTACTGTATACACGATCTGGCAGCAGCAGAGACACTCCTCCCTCCCCCTCTTAAAAAAAAGCAGCAAGTACAGTACTGTGTTAAATGTATACAGCTAAAGAAGGGGGGGGGGAGCAGCATTTTTCTTCTAGGTAGTAAAGTTTCAAAGCTGTATTAAGTCACCGTTCAGTTATAAACTTTTGAAAGAACCACCATAACATTTTGTTCAGCATTACCAACATTCCACAGTTAAATACAACCTCCATTCTTGAGGTGTTTGCAACTTTGAGGTTCTACTGTATTGCACTAGGCCCAGAGATATTTGGGACACACTAAGCAGAACATAAACTCACTTTCAAGTTTCTTCAGAACCAATCCTGACAACTTGCCAATCTGACTTTTTAGTGTTTAAATATTACTGTAGCATTAAACATATTTGCACTTTTATGTTGAATTCAGTGGAAGTGAGGAAGTATTTTGGCATGCTGGAATTTAACACTAATGAAAGAGGAACCATCTTTTATCATCTTTCGGTTTAAGCCAAATCTGAGTCACTAAAATACTTTTCTGACGGCCTGGAGAAAGTGTTGTCTTTTGAAAGCTCTCAGTTGAAAGTCTAAGATTTTGTATTACTCCCTTCTACTTGCCATGACAACTCCAGCAATCCATCCAAGCTAATATTTTTTGAAAAAACAGTAATGTTACATCTATAGGACTGTACCCCACACTTAGGAAATTACATACCCCTGTCGCTCTAATCATATAGACAAGGGATGGATGTTTTGGTTTAAATGGGTAGTCTATGCTTTGGAAACATTTTGTTTGTCTGCAGCCTTAAGTTTGTTGCTTGCAGTTTTTGTTTATGCTGTAAGTGCTTTTCTCTTGACAGAAATGTTCTCAATTTTCTTACTTTCAAAATGTGAACAGAAGGCCCAGTTCTGCAATCACTGTACATTCATAATTTTATTGAATTCCATTAACTCAAATACAATGAACTTTGGGATATTTATGTTTGCAACAAATGCAGGACTGAGCTCATATGCAGCTTGAAAATCTTCAGTCATTCATCAGTTTGTAAGAGTACTTCAGTAACTTATGGCATTAAAAACAATGCAAAGGCCCAAAATAAGAGATGAAATCAGTACTTCATCATAGTTGACACTTTTTTGCATCATGCTGCCCTTTGCTGTGTATCGATTAAAGACCATGTACTGGAGGAATTTTTATAACCAGGAAAAAGCAGCTGCTGCTTATAGACCATTATTGGTTTTCCTTCATTTTGTTTTGATAGCTGTATTCATACTGGCACCATAGATAAAAGGAGTGTTTTTTATTTTTACTCTGGTAAGTTTGCACTTCTTGCCGCTTTCTAATAACGATCCCCACATAACTGCAGCATTCTATGTTCAGAGGAAGCAGAATCTTTTGGTAATGAAGTATCAACTGTTCTGAAGCTAATTACTAGTTTGTCTAAATATTTGGGAGATTGCATTTCAAAAGCTAGACAAGAGTACAGAGGTTTATACCTTAAGGGCTTGTCTTCACGAGGCTGCTCCGGGATCAATCTTCTGGCGATCGATTTATCGCGTCTCGCTAAGACGCGATAAATCGATCGCCCGCGGCTCCCTCGTCGACTCCGGAACTCCAGCTTGCCGGGAGGCGCAAGCTGGAGTCGACGGGGGAGCGCGCCGCCGACTGCCACTGCCATGGGGATGGGCGGTAAATCAGTGGCAGATACACAAACTTCAGCTATGTGAAGTTGCGTATCTGACAAGCCCTTAGTTTAGTGCCTGTGAGGATTTTGGGGAGGTATAGCACATTCATTGCCAGGTCTCTGGGTGTTTGCTTTTTTCTTTTATTACTGCCCTTCTCACCATCAGATGCAGATAAAAATCTTTTCTCTCAGTGCAGCATGCCAACTACCAACTTGTTTATATCTAAAATTTGACCTACTTAAATTAGTTTAACCTGGTAGCCAAGCAGGCTAAGTGTATGGGTTTTTCTGGGTTTTTTTAAGACAACTTTTCCAAAGATAGTCTTCATCTCCAGTCTAGTTGTCTAATTAGAAAACTTATTTCTCACCATCCTTTTCTGTATTTAAAATAGTTGTATTGTCTGTAAATACAGTGTATGGATATGACTTCCTGTTGGGCTCAGTTATTGGTCCTTTTTAGTCCATTTTCCTATTACACATCCTGTTATCATTTAGATCTTTAACCACACACTGACGTGAGGTTTATTGTATGGTGAAGCTATCTCTTAGCTTAAACAGTAAAGGTTAGAGGTGCATTGTAATGAAGGTCTGATAAGGATCCATGCAAAGGGTGACTGAGAGAATGGAATGCTACAGCTGCTTCCTACTATTTGAATATTCAGCTTGATTTTAAGGCAGGAGGAAGGTTCTTGTATGTTGTGCATTATTTTCCCCCTCTCAAGGATACCTGGTGGGTTCGTTAGAAAATTGTAGATAGGCAGACAAGCTGTTGCTCTGACCTGCATCTAAAAATGCTAAGTATTTAGATTTGAATGGCAGATCTGACATCAGTCAGAAAAGGAAAACTGGTCTTATGTACACTCCCGTGGGCTTAACTGGTTCGTTTGTACATTACGAGTTTACTAACGGACACTTTTCAGAGAACTATGCATAATCTTGCTGACATTTGTGGTGATGGTGGACAGACAAAAGTAATCAGAAGGGAGCTACTTATGTTGATTCCTGTTGTTAAAGCAAAGCTGTGAAATATAAAATTGTCAAATGGTGCCAAAATCAATAGGGAAAATATTACTAATCTTTCTAAGATGGTATTACAAAGACTAAAATCTATTTTTGAAATGCATAGAATATGATGTACTAGGGTTTCAAAATCCCTAAATTGTATTTCAGAATTGCTTAAGATTATTTTAAATCCACCTCTCTTCATACTTTGGTCCAAACAATGTATCAAAGTAAACCATTTTTATGGGTATTTTTTGTTGTCATTCTTTTTATGTTGTGTTTTTAGTGAAGCTGTACATACCATACTTGAGCAATGCTTTTGTAAGGGTCTTGGTGGATTATGGAACCATTTAAATTTTAATAAGAATAAAGCCTTCTCAGGTGGTTCTTACACTGCTTGATCTTCTAACCTCTGTTTTAAAGGTCACTGGTTCCAGGTTGTATGACTGGAGTCTGCAAGGATATGTAGCTGTAGAATCTCTCTGGAAGGATAGTCCTAAAAAGAAGAAATCTGGAAAAAAAGCAAGTGACAAGGTAAGACGTCAAAGGGATTTAATTTCCAAAATACAGGATACTTTAAAGGCACAACATTGATGGTCGGGGTGGAGGATGATAGCTTGAGATTTGAATTGCTCTGTTTATAACCCTCCCCCCCTCAAAAAAAAAAGTTCATTTTATATCTCTGAAGACCAAAAAAATACTTTTTCTCTAAGTACCAGAATATTTTAAATTAGTTAGTCTAGGCTTCCCAGAAATGTTGTTGGGAATTTTTTCCCCCAACACTAAAATATAGTTATCCAAGGGTATTAAGAAAGAAGAGTGGAGTGTTGTGAATGAATGATTCTGATCCTGCTCTGTCTGCAGATGCAAACTTTTATGGACTAGATTTGAATCTTAAGAAAAATTTAACAATTTTAATGTTAACAATAGCTCAGTGGTTTGAGCATTGGCCTGCTAAGCCCAGGGTTGTGAGTTCAGTCCTTGAGGGGGCTATTTAGGGATATGGGGAAAAAATCTGTTGGATGATTTAATTAGGAATTGGTCCTGCTTTGAGCAAGGGGTTGGGCTAGATGATCTCTTGAGGTCCCTTCCTGATATTCTATTATTTCTATGATATGGCCAGCAGAAAGTCCCAAGCTCCATGTGGTGGATGCAGAACCAATGCAGTGAGATCAGGAAAGGTGGGGATTCCCTGCCTTCCAGCATTCAGGGTGGAGATCCAAATAAAATGATGACAGGTTGAATGTGGTCCCCATGCCTTCAGTTGCTGCTTCTCCTTTTTGTTTAGTCTAGTAGTTGGTGCCCCTGTGCAAGTTCACCAAGCTCAGTGGTTAATTTGGGCCTGGCTACCCACCCATAGATTTCAAAGTAGACTGTTTAAGATGGAGTCTTTGTTTGCACAAAGCCAGTGTGAATACTAAGTACCAGGGGAGCTGCATTAACAGATAATGAAAAAGAGGGTCACAGCATCTTGACTATCTCATGGGGTGTTGAAGAGAACTACGTTGAAAGAAAAATGTGAGATGCTCAGATGCTTCAGTAGTGTGTGTGTGTGTGTGGTATGTAAGTACCATAGTCAGATATTTAGAAAAAGCAGTGGGGGACACCAAGGGATGGAGAAGGATGGGGCAGGGGCAGATTCACATTGTAGAATGACTATATAACTTACATTGGCCAATTGCAAAGTCACACTGAAGTAAGGTCTCTGATTCAGACTTAGGCCTCATCTACACCATAAATCTAAAGGCCACCTAGCTACATAGTTCAAGAATTTTTCACGCTGCTGAGAGATTTTAAACTAATATAAGCCCCAGTATAGACAGCACTAGGTCAGCGTTTGAATTCATCTTTCGACCTAGCTACCACTTCTCAAGAGGTTAGATTTACTACAGTGACCGAAAAATTCCTTTTGTCACTTTAGCAAATGTCTGTACTGCAGTGCTACAGCAGTGTAGCTGCAGCTCCAGCGCTTGTAATATGGATATAGCCTTACATACGGCATAATTTTCCTTGGTTCTGAAGCAATGTTAAGACTACTAACGGAGCACAGTAGTGTTGAAGCTGTATATTTGTTACAGCGTACTGAGGCTCATGACGACAGCAGAAAGTTAAGCTGGGAAGGATTTGTGGAAAAACCCCTTCTGAAAGACTTAAGTACATGAAGAGTTCAAACAGGAGGGGCCCTTTTTTTTTAGGATTCAAACGTGCCCACAAAGTTTAATTTTGTAATATAAACTGAAGGATTTAAAAGAACCTCCTGACCCTAAATCAGAGAGAAATGTGAAGAATGAAATGAAACCAACAAATCAGCATGTGGCATTAGCACAAGGGAACAGAGAGCCACAGATCAGCAGAGCCACAGAAGAATGACTGGCTTATCATTTGCACCAAAATTGTGGCCATGCCTTTTCTGTGAATGAGTCAGACATAAATTGCAAAAGAAACTGGATTGTGCTAAAAATGAAAGCTATGTGTATCTGATAATTTGCATCGGCTTGTTAAAAAATGTGGACCTTTTAATGAGTGGTTACTTTATGAGAGAGTGTCTAATTTGTATTTTACATCCCGCCTCAAGTTTATGTAGTGGGTTTCCTGTTAAGCCTCTTAATGTTTTGCTTGGGTTCTTCGAGCTAATTGAAATTTCAGTTACTCTTCATACAGACTAGTGAACTATAACAGCTTTGTCTCTATCTTGTATGGCTCATAGATGAAACAAATTGTGGCAGCTGAGAAGTGTGCGCAGACAGTTTAGTGAAGCACAGTGCCTGTAAAAAGCCAAATCAGTTATTTTCAGGGAGAAGTTTACTTAGAATTATGTGCAGGGGAGAGAGTCTGTGGTGTCAGATAACTATTTTGATTTTACTGGCCACTTAAAGATATACAGGTTCAGATGCAGAATGTAAAGCTACCGTGCCTTTGAATTCATGGACAATTCCATCTCTAGACTTGAGTCTTACATTCCTAGCTCCTGAGCTGCTCTGCCTCTTTCGTTGACAGCAATAGCTGCATTGTGGGATTGCCGACCATCTCATATTTTGCAGATTAACTACAGTTAAAAAGCTAGTCTTGCAAGACTAATAAAGTGTTCTGAAAATTATTGCGAACCAGAAGAATGTGTTGTGATATAGCAACATGACAAACTACACTAGTGGGGAGGGATAGCTCAGTGGTTTGAGCATCGGCCTGCTAAACCCGGGGTTGTGAGTTCAGTCCTTGAGGGACCATTTAGGGATCTGGGGCAAAAATCTGTTGCATGATTTAATTGGGGATTGGCCCTACTTTGAGTAGGGGTAGGGCTAGATGACCTCCTGAGGTCCCTTCAACCCTGATATTCTATGATAGGTAGGTATAATGTGATGCACTGGCCCGTTTAGACTGAGGAAGGAGTTCTCTGGGGCCATGCTATCCATTCCAGGAGGTTTATTGCAAAGTGAGCCAGGAAATGAAGCTGCCATTATTAGTGAGGAGGTAGTCCCAGGTAGCAGGTTGTGGCTTGAGGAGGTCCAAGACTTTCTGTCTGTCTGTCTGATCAGAGTCTTGAAGCGTAGGTGCAGCAAAGCTCCTTTCTATTTGAGCCATCTGGAGGGAGTCCTAGGATGAGTGGTCCTCCACGAGAGGCGTAGGTGTAGTTACAGCCATGCAGTGTCCCTATAGACACTGTTACTTGCATCTATTGGCTGTCATTCTTGTCAATCTCATGGCTCTGCTGGAAATTGACAAGAAAGCTGGCTCCCGACTCCCCAGCTGGGTCGCTGCCCAGTCCGTGCTCCAAGCTGGGCTGCTGCCCAGGCTCCTCACTCCCCACAGAGAGCTAGTCTGCACCCCTTTGCGCTCTGCTCCCCGCTGTGAGCCTGGCAGCTGACCGGACTCTGGGTGCGGATCTCTCTGCGGGGAACACAGGTGTCCCCCTGGTATCTCCGCTTCCAGCTCCCCACTGGGAACATAGCTGTGCCCAGTGGGGAGCTCTGTGCTTCATGTCCAGCCTTGTTCCCGGAGAGGAGCTGAGGGGGAGAGGCTGCTGGTGGGGCACTGGGCTTACCAGTGGGGAGCTACATGAGGAGCTGAGAGTCCTGGATCCCAGCCCCCCACAGTGCCCCTCTTTAGTCATTGGGAAGCGCTCCTGGTGAGGACATGCACCACTGACAGAAGAAGGGCGGTGTGGTCATGAACCACTGCAGTAATTACTTCGGTGGCTGTAAGTCAATGTAACCAACTTAAGTTTATAGTGTAGACATGCCCTCAGTTACTCTGACTGGCAACAGAGCCACCGTCCTGCAACATATATGTAAATCCCTTCCTCCTGTTCATCAGCTTGGTTCAAGTCACAGTGTAAATCCAACTTGTTCTTCAAAAGTCTTTTTTTAAAATATTGTTTCCCCAGAGCAGCAGGGAAAGTTTGTCTCTAGCTGAGATCAAGCCTTAGTTGGGGATATCAGTTTGGGGATGATCAGTTCCATAGTCTGAATCACAGGTGTATGCAAAAAAAAAAAAAAAAAAAAAAAAACTGTTATCAAAACCCCACAACATTTGATATTACTACTTTTTAAAGTGGCTGGATTTCAGGAACTCCTTTTGGAGCAGAGGCTCAGCAATTTTCAAGACAACCTGAATAAGCATATGGATTTTAGAATGCTTAAAAACAGATTGAGATTTGTATTAGCATCAAGTGAAATAATTTAAGAAGTTGGATTTGGTCTTTAATTTTATTTAGGAAAATGCCTTACAATATATGCACCTTAGTGCTCTTTCATCACTGGAAATGACATAATTTGTCACAGTTACTCAACCAGCTTCATCCCTTTACAACAACTGAGTCCCAATAAGATACTGCCCCATATCCCACAATACCTCAAACTCCACCCTGTGCCACCCGTATTCGAGCAACACCCAAGAAGCCAAAAGAGACAGTTGGACCATGCAGTATGCCCTAAATATTAGTAAAATTGGACTATTTTGAACCTTAAATGAGTAAAGTCACGGACATCAGTCTGCCAGCTTTACCCTCTTGATAGTGAGGGTATTCTAACTCGAGGGCTGCTACAGTCTGTAGCTGTAGCAGTGTTGCATAGGCGGAGAGGCAGTCTCTCAATAGGCACATCCAAGAATCCTATAGAATTTAATAAATTAGAATAAACACCATCAGTTATACTTGGAAGCCAGTTGGTAACCAGTATAGATCCCAGAGCACAAATGCCATACTCTTGATTACATGTTTCAACTTGAGTACAGTAAAACCTCCATTTAACGGACTAATTCAGGCAAGGGGGTGTCCGTTAAATCAAAAAGTCCGTTATTTAATAATTTTTAAAAAATGAGCTGTTGGAGCAGCAGCCCGCCCGCCACAGGGTCGGGGCGACAGCTCCGCAGCCCGCCTGCTGCCGGGACCCGGGCGGCAGCCAGGAGCCGTCAGCCAGCCCGCCCAGGTCCCGGCTGCTGGGACCCGGGCGGCAGCTGGGAACCGTCAGCCAGCCTGCCTGCTGGCGGGACTCGGGCGGGAGCCGGCAGCCTGCTCGTCCGCTGCCTGGACCCGGGCGGGAGCCAGCAGCCAGCCCGCCAGAAATGGATCAGGAATGCATCAGACTTGCTCAGAAATTTTGTCCGTTGCATCCGAAGTCCGTTAAATCGAGATCCGTTAAATCGAGGGTTTACTGTATTTATAACATTTAGCTCCAAATACTTCGTATTACAATAGTTGAAGTGTTAAAGGCATGGATCAGCGGTCCCCAGACTTTTTGCGGCCAAGAGAACATTCTTGCTCTGCCGTGTCCTCTCACGCCCGGGGCATGTCCGCCGAAGTGCCTGCTTCCGCTTTCGGTGGCATTTCGGCGGCCCTGCAGCATTCGTTCCACAGAAACGTCACGGCGTTGGGGACCACTGGCATGGGTTATAGTATCTCCTCTGCTAAGCAGTATTGTTGGTCCAGCCATACCTCCACATTATAAATGTAGGAAGAAAATAAATGGTGAACATATAGCTACAAGAATTGAGTCTGATATAACCTCATCTGCTCATGGAGGTTTTCTCGGTATAGATGCTGAATTGCAATGGGGATTAGCCCTCTGTAACAGGCTTCTAGAGAGGATAGCAGGAAAGTCATGGGTTCCTGTGACTTTTGCTTCTGCCTTAACTGTAATGCTATGAACAAATTGTTATAAAAGGCAGCCCACTCTTGGATGTGCAGTATTATTCTGATAGCTGGCTATGGTGCTTCTCTCTCCATAGAAGGAAAATATGCACAGAAGTGATTCTAGTCATTTACATTTATTTCTTCTGTGTAATTGATTTTTAAAGATTGTTTTGAATTGACTGAGTGATGGTTAATGTCTGTCTTCCTTAGGCATTAACATCTGGGGTATAGAATGCCCTGAGATCTACTTTTAATTGCTAGCTCAAATATTGAAGTTTCAGAGCAAATCTATTCCGTGCAGCCATTTTCTGGTCAATGTTATCTTGACATTCAAATGGTGCTTTTCATCCTAAAGGATCCCAAATCACTTTAATTCTTTTACTGTTGTACACACTGTACGGAACATAGCATCAGCCCCCTTAAGGTCCAAACATGGCAGATGTTTAACAAAGCATAACAATACTATTCACAGTTTAGGGTTAGAATGTGAAAAGTATAGTATCTGACTGAAACTGTAGGGGGAATTTAGCCAGAATGGAATGCTCTGTACTGGCACTGGGAGTAATACTCCTGGCCTAGGATCCTAATTCCCATTTTCAAAAGCGGCTCAGGAATTTGAGCCTAAATTTCATGCAAGTCAAAGAGTCAAAAGATGACCCTTCCATCCTCGACACAGTGCCCCTAAATAGCAGCCTGAAGCCATTGATGCAAGGCAGAATTCTACATGTTGGGTCAACATCACCATTTTCTGCAGTATCTGCTTGGTTGTAGGAACTCTGCCATCCAAGTTCTATCCTGTCTTGATCTTCGTTATCTTTTTGAGGCTCACAGCATATGGTGATATTTGTTACTTTTGATTTAATCCCGAAGACAATGTACATCGAAGTAGATCATGCTATCATATACAACCTCTAAAAAAAATACTTAGAAATTTATTTATTTTTAAAAAGGAAACTTGTGAATGTCTGATGTAAAGAGGGGAGTGAGTGAGCAGATGTTAAGGACTCCATTGATTAATCAGCCTGTGTTTTCATTGAACACTTTTTTTGTCTCCTCAAGGGAGAGAGGAGCTGAACGATATCCTAAAAGGACTTTTTTCCCCCCACTTTTCTGAAAAACTCCAAACACTTTGAGAGACATTGTAGGAAGAAATTCTGCAAAGCAGTTTAATGGGGAGGGGAAGGAGAAGAAAAAAGAAAAGCCCCAGTTGTTTGAAATAAGTTAGTGTCTGATCCAAATCAATAGGACCATGCATGAGGGAAACTATTTTCAGGATTGGGATCCACTCCTGCAATCACATCCGCATTGATCATGTTTATATATTTTCATGGTGTAAATGGGGTTCTGCATATTATCCAGCCACGTGGATGAATGAGGCCTTATTGGATTGTAATATTTTTAAGGCAGAGATTTTTGTGTGTCTGTAAAAGTTAATAATCCCTAAAGGGCTATTAAAGTGATATACAAAAATTATTGTTTGTTAAATGTTTACAGCATGCTTGGTGATATAAAAAAATAAAAGAAAATGTGGCTCCTTATTCATAGAATTTATGTGTGAACTCCCATCACAGCTTAACTATATTGTGAAATTTTAATTTGTGTCTCAAACCTTCGCTCGAAATAATTTGTTGCTCACAACAAATTCAGTTGAGGTTAGTAAAATATTCTTTATTGCTATAGGGAGAAAATTAAATTAAATTTTAACCCCATGCTACAGTAGCACACTTAGATTTGGAAGTGTTTTGGAATTTCATAAAAGGGGGTTGTTAAAACCAGATGTAAACAAGCTAAATCCACTTGGAGGCAGATATAGCAGAGCCTCATACCACTGAGAAGTCCAAATGGGTTTAACTAGGAGTAATGGAATGAATAAAGCAAAAGCCTAATGTCAGAACACTTGTTCAAGTAGTAAGGTCTGACTGTGAAATAGTCTCTCAGTGGAAGTTATGGAAATATTCTTAGTCAAACCCATTTAAAGCTAGCTTTGAATATACGCTGTAGAGAGCATTCTTGCATTGGCAGGGAAGCTGAAAAGATGCTCTAATAAGCCTTTCTTCAGTCTTTAATTTCTGTTATTCACTGCAGAGGTAGCGTGAGAACACACTTTCAAAGGGTCTAGTATAAAAGGGGTCTGTTGTATAAATCAAAACGGAATTCTAAGAATGCACAATGGCATCTACAACAGCTGTGGGAAATTTTCTACCTCTGTAATTAGTGCAGACAAAAGTGAATCAGTTAAAGCAGTGGTCCCCAACCCCCGGGCCGCGGACTGGTACTGGTCCGTGGATCAATTGGTACCGGACCGCCTTCCCTCCAGCAGCGCCGCCCTCACGCAGCTGAGGAGTTCAACCCCCCTCCCCCCCCCCCCCCGGGACGCAGTAAGATCAACCCCCCCCGCCGCAGTAAGTTCAACACCCCCCCCCCCCCGCGCCGCCCTCACGCAGCTGAGGAGTTCAACACCCCCCCCCTCCCCCCAGGGCCGCAGTAAAATTTTCAAGCGTTGACCGGTCCGCGGTGAAAAAAAGGTTGGGGACCACTGAGTTAAAGCATCTTTTACTGAACTTCTTCCATTACATAGTGTTAAACCAAACACAGGAGGACTTAAATCTAGAAATATTTTGGGAGAAATTTGGTGTGTGAGGGGGGAGAATGAAAGTGAATGTCAGATTCATCGACCATTTCATTTTGCAAGAAGTGATTGTTTTTTGGGTTTGCATCAGTGTGGATCCCAATGTAGGTGCACATGACTGGGGTGTTTTGGGATTTTTTGTTTTGTTTTGTTTTTTTGGGTTTTTTTTGAACAGCAGTGTCCCTGATCTGTGCTCTCATTAGAAACACTCCCCCATGGATGTTGACTCTGGCACTGACAGGATAGACTCGGGGTACACAGGAGCCACTCTCAGCACCACCTGCACTCATAGTGCCTTACCAGTCAGTGCTAACTGTGAAATAGATGTACTCCTCATAATACCCAGGACATGGCTTTTTGCTGGTATCCAGCAGGGACCCATCTCTGCTGGTGTCTGAATGGTGCCACCAGGAGACCCCGAGGGTCTCTACAGATCTCAACCTAGCATGCCAGGATTGGCGCTGGTCTGTCCTTCAACCTGCCATCCTATCTGTACACATATGGAACGCTACTGTGACACTGTTGGAGCTATAAGGGGCCCACCAATCCGGGACTGTTGTGGAAGAGGAGGTGCTCCACCCTCCCATCCCATGGCTTTGTTAGTGAAACCTCAGCCAATGGAATACAGAGAGGAGCAAGTTCAAAAGATCTTTCAGTTTCTGAGGACCTCTACACGTCATCCGTGGACAAGATGGTAACCTCTGCAGTGAACAATTTCAAGGCCTTTCAGGAGTTCCTGGTGCAGATTGAAGTCACCTTGGTCTCTCTACAACTCTCTGGCAAAGCTCCCTTATGAAGGGAGAGAGGAGCTGAAAGATATCCTAAAAGGACTTCCCCCTTCCCCCCCCCCACTTTTCTGACCAAGAACGTGGTAGCCAGCCATGAGTGTCTGGGGGGGGGGGGGAGTGAGGGGAATCAACTGAAGATACGCAACTTCAGCTACGTGAATAACGTAGCTGAAGTCGGTGTATCTTCAGCCGACTGACCTGCCGTCCTCATGGCAGCGGCAGTTGGCGGTGCACTCCCCCCTCAACTCCAGTTTGCGCCTCGCATCAAGCTGGAGTTCCGGAGTCGAAAGGGGCGCTGCTGGCGATTGATTTCTCGTGTCTTAACGAGACACGATAAATCGATCATTGAAAGATCAATCGCTACCCGCCAATCCGGCAAGTAGTGAAGACATACCCTCAGTGACTGATTCATAGACACTTCATGCTTTAACTACCTGAATTAAAATGTATTTATGTATCCTGCAGTACCTATGGTTCTTTGAGGTGTAGTGGTCAATGTGGCCTGCCCTCTGTCCCTGCTTTTTGGAGTCCTCAGCAACACAGGCTTTGACTTGTGAGGGACCTGAAGGAAAGTTGTGGCCCTCTATTCCTTTGGTCAAGGAGATAGACACATGCACTGACTGACACTAGCGTTCCAAAAACCAGCCTTGTTCAGGTAAGGTGCATGCACACCTATAGTGGGGATCCACACTGAGTACATCATCTTGAAGAACCACAGTTACTGTTCTAGCACTTAGCACAGAGGGTTTCTATTCTGGCAGAATTGCTTACCATGGGTTGGGCTTCGTTTTAAATAGTGTGTTTTCTTTTTAAGTCTGAAGCCGACAGTGACATGCCAGTAGAAGTACACGTCAGTTCAGGTGAAGAAAGAGCCATGAAGTAGAATGCACTGTCACTTCCCATCAAACAGGTAAGGGATTGGTCACAATTGTTTCTCAAAACAGTCTAGGCAAATGAAGGCAGTATTGTCCAGTGCTCAGAGCAGGAGACGTGGAAGTGACTTGAGTTCTAATTCTGAGTCAGCTACTGACTCACTGTATAACTATGGGCAAGTAACATGACCACTCTAGCCTTCAGTTTCCATATTCCTGGAATGAGGGCAATAATCAACCTTTTTAAAGTAGGTTAAGATCACAGGACAAACAATTGCTATGTAACTGAAGAGTATTACTGTATATTAACAATGTAGATTAATCTGTGGCATGACTGAGGTTTGCATTAAACTCCGCTGCCCCTATATTTTTATTTGATATGTAAATATCATAGTTATATAGCCAGCCAATTTTTTAAAGTGCTGCTTTGAAGTTTGCAAATACAGTATAGAAATGTTTGGTTTAGCTTTGTCTGCAAGATTGGCAGTGTGGTTGACTGATACATTGTCAGCTCTCTGGGCTTGTCAGCTCTCCTAATACTCATATTTACCATTTTCATCTGTGTTACACAAAAGAACAGTCTACGCTAGAAAGTGACTGTAAAAGTGATATTGTGGTTTCATGTTTTTCTCAAAGACTTCTGTATCAAATAAGCTCAGTTTACAAGCAAAATGTTCCTCCCCTACCTCAGCTGCCAGCCCTGTGAACTCCATCTAGTTGGAAAAACAGGTTGAGGTCATTGAATTTCATGAGTCATCAGCACTAACAAAGGTTCTGCAGATATGACTGAATGCACACATCTCTTGAATAACAATGCCTCATTTTTACATAGTCACTTTTAAGAACAGAGCTGCACTTTAATGTTTCCATTCATGTATTCTTAATTCCTGTAGCTAATTCCTGACAATTCCAAAAGTAGGCTCAGTGACTGATTCATACACATTTCGTACTTTAACTACAACAATAAAAATGTATTTACCTTTTCCAAAATAGCTACATAAAATAGAAATATAAGAAAGAGGAAAAAAGGTTTGTCTTGAGTTAGAGGCATGAGGGAAAACAGAAAGGAAATGTGTAATTTAAAATATTTTTTCACTGTGAATTAGGAAGGATTTAAATGCTACAAAAACATTAGTATTCTATATATAAGATTAATAATGTCTTCTGGTATATAAAGATGACTCTGCAAGTGTTAGGTTAATCAGAAACACTAAATTGTTCTCACAGTACCACTAGATATTTTATATACAGATAGACCTATTTTCAGCTGTTTTTATTTCACCTTTTGAGAACTTACCTAAATTATTTGTCTCTAATTAAGCAAAGGGAGGGAGAATCATACTCTTAACGTTCACTTTACACATTTATGTTTTTCAAAGCTCTGTTTCCAAAATCTACCAGTCCCAGTACTGGACTCAAACTAAGCAATTAAGTTTGAACAACATTTCCAAGGAAAGCTGGTGTCTGAAGTCAGTGTCTCTGGTGTCCATTTTACCCTATCTATTCACTTAACTCCTTTAAACATTTAAGTTTTTTAATATGTTTAAATGGTTAAAAGGTGGAAGCGTAGCCCTTGAAATAGCACTTACTTTTCCACAAGTTGTCTGTAGAGAAGCTACAACGAACTTTTTATAAATTTGAGCCACTTAAAAACCTCAGTCCTTGGCCTGGGAGACCCAGATGGTGAAAGCTGGTGTTTTGTGATCACTGCTTAGATTAGTGTCCACGGACTTTGCTTGAGTCAGGGCATTTTGTTAGATTTGGGTAATCCCAGAGCTGGAGATCAGTACTGTAATTTTTTAACAAGACCATATTTTTTTCTACTTGCACTGCTTAAGGACATATGCTTAAGTATGTCAGATTGTGCTTTTTTTTCTTTTTGTTTCATTCTCCTTTTAAGTCACTTGCAATATTAATATTTCATTCTGGCTACTAAAATAGGGCAAAATCAGGCCTAGCAATGGGGAGGGGCAAAGGGGCCAATTGCGCATGGACCCGGGCAATTTAAAAGGGCCCAGAACCCCCCGGCCGCTGCTGCTGGGGTAGCGGTGGCGGTGGCCAGGAGCCCCAAGCCCTTTTAAATCACCTGGGCAGGCCTCAGGCCTGCTCTGCAGAAGCAGCGGGCTGGGGAAGTCAGTGGCTGCCCTATGCCGGCCTTCAAGGAAACGCCTCTTCTCCGCTGCAGGCACCAGTGCCAGGCAAATAGGGTTGGGTGAGGCCTTGGGCGTGGGACTTCCTCTTTGTTCCCAAGCTTCAGCTCTTCCGCCCCCAGGACTGTGCTGGGAGAGGGGATCCCTGCTTTGTGCTGGCTGGTGAGTGCGGCCGGAGGGCAAGGTGTGGGGGAGTGGGTCTGTGAGGGGGTGCTGCGCTGTGAGGGGGCGCTAGGCAGCGGGGCAGCCTGTGTATGTTGGGGCGCTAGGCTGTGGGGGTGCTGTGTAGTGTAGTGGTGGGGCTGTGGGGAAGAGTCTTGGTGCCCCAAAGGCACCCCCAAATCCCACCCTCTCACTTCCCCTCGGCACCAGGCAATGCCAGCGTGGAGGAAGCAGACAGAGGCAAAAAGTGGGTAGTCAGCAGTCTGGTAGCAATCGTGGCTAGACCTGGGGGGGGGGGGGGGGGAGGAAGTGCGGGGGGGGGGAGGACGGGAGGCAGCAGGGGCTGTAGGCGTGGGCAGGGCTGGGAGAGGACAGCACAGGGGCTGGGAGGAACTGAGCAGTGGGCTTGGGCTGAGACTGGGAGGGAGAAGTGGGGGGCTAGAGAAGGAGAATGGGGTGGGGTTTAGTGGTGGATCCCCAAAATTAATGTTTACTATTGGCTCTTCATCTATCTGATTTTGTTAACTTTAATGCAGATACACTAGTGTAAATCCAGAGTAAGTCAGGTTAGAATCAGGCCCTGTATATTCAACAGGCATGAAAAGTCGTTCAGTGATCAGACATGTTGGTTACTCAAATTCCAGGTGGGATGTATTGTTGGGGTGTGCTCTCCCCACTTCTCATGTTCCCCAAGCACAACATTCCCCAGCCAGAGGAGGAAAGTTCTCTGTGGCTTATGTGACAGTTCTAGGAGGAGCTCCTTGCAGCAGGGTCTGCTGTGTGGGTTTGTACAGCAACTAGCCCAATGGGTTCTACTCTAATACCAATAAGTAAATCACTGAACTACAATGAGATCTATATTTATCAGAATGTGTCTTGAGCAATTATTGTTTAAACTGCAAGCCAAAATAAGTGTTTTTAATTGCAAATCAGCAGAGGCAAAAAAATAAGCATATGGTATTTATTTTATTTCCTCCCCTTCTTTGGACACAGGTGCATAGAAGATTTAGACAAGATCAACATTTTTCTAGAGAGAGAGAGAGAGAGAGGAAGATGACTGAAGAATCTGTTTTGATTGCAAGTATAGTTAACCTGTGTTCTACCTCAGGAAAGACTGACTTTGTGGTCTCTGGCATGGATTCTCTGTGAATGGACACTGCCTAGAATTTGTCAGCTGGAAACTTTTAGGCTTCAGTTCTGCAACAGCATCCAGAGAACTTTAAGGGTCTGCCCATGCAGATCCTACTGGAGGATCAGCACCGCAATTAGCAAGTCTCAGAACTCCTCAGTCTCTTGTTACTATTTATATACATAATTCAAATTCAAATTAAATAAATTTGTCAAGCTTTTTTTCTTTCTCTTCTCACATTCTTTAGATGAATTTAATATTATCGGCTATTTGCACGGTGTCTGAAGGGGAGTGAATGAGAGTGATTCGCAGGGCCGACTAACCGTGTTTATTTTTTTTGAACAGAGGGAGAGGGAAAGCATAAGTAGCATGTCAGTGGTGTCACATTATTCAACATTGGTTAACAGATTATCAATGAAAACAATTACAATGACCCTCTGTTTTGTCTGAGTCTTCCCCCTTTTTATACAAATCTTCTGCCTCATCTGTTCCAGTGGGAGGTTTATAATGGAGCATCTGTGAGTTCCTTTCTAGTAGATGGATGGGAATGGAGTTGTTTATGTTTGTTTCCTTTTTTTGCTTGAATGCACAGCTCAACGAGGATCGGAATGTTGTGTTGGTGGGAACCAGCTATAACATAACCAGTGACTGTTTCCTTATTCTCAGTCAGGCGGAGGAGAGGCTATTGAACAAAGGGAATGCAAAAACATTTTCAAGATTTCTAAATGGTTCTGTGCACAATAGATACCCTTTTCATTATTTGTTGCCATGTACATTAATCATATCCAGAGTGAGAGATTCTTTGAAGACTGATGAAATGTCAATAGCTCACAGCATTTAGACTTCGTTAGTGAGACTTTTAACACTTGCAAATTAACCCGAAGGAGAAGATGTAAAATACCCTATGCAGTGCTTGGCATCACTTAACATCCCAAAAAGAGCAGGAAAGAGGATAAAAGCAAATTGAATCAAAAAATATTCAGCTACTACCTGGCAAATGTTCTTGCTGTGTTTATTTCGTGGATTATGAAAAAACACAAATTTTGCAATACAAATATTAGCTTGTGGGGGAGGATATTAATCAGGACCACCTCTACAGCTCAGCCAGATCGTGTATGGTTACCTAGGTCAGAATTGTGTCACAGCAAAATGCTCCACACATGTTTGAGCAATTTATGCTGGATTGGGTGGTTGTGCCAATTCACTGACTGACAGTAAACCCCTTTTTTAGCATGAAACTGCACAACAGTCTTTGGTTTTATCCAGCTACAGAGTACTGAAGTCATGTTTCTAATGTTAGCATATTTAAACAAAAAAAACCTCAGGCCAACCCAATAGAATTCTTCTGTCAAGCTAGCTACTGCCTCTCAGGGAGGTGGGTTACCTATGCTGATGGGAGAACCCCTCCTGTTGGCATAGGTAGTATCTACACTGAAGCACTATAGTGTAGCTGTGCCTCTGTAGCCTTTCAAGCATAGACAAGCCCTCAGTGTACTCTTTTCCATCTCATAAGTCTGTCTAAACACTCACTGTTTTTTGTTCTGGGGCACACCACCATGGTACAAACACAAATTGCTGCTTCTCTGGTCCAGGAGAATAACATCTTGTATGTGTAGTTTTCTCCCAGAGAAAACAATTAGTTCTAGTTCAGTTAATTAGAAAAACAGATGTAGGTGCATAAATCTTGTTCAGTAGTATTAGAGATTAGTATATAATACCTTTGTTCTTGGTGCAGAATGTAAAACTAATACTCTGTGTATTGTTACATTATTTTGAAACAAAATCCAGATGATTCAGAGATTTTGAATCAGTATTTGAAGAATACAGTGGTTTGAAGAATCCATAACTGTAGGATTTTCTATAGTACCCAAATCCCCAAAGAAGCTTGAAACTAACATTGCCGGAATGCATTTTCCTACATTTCCCATATTGATTTGTTTCTGTAACCTAACAAATGTCTTGTGGTCTGCTCTGTTCAGATTGGTATGTTGTGGAAGATTTAAAGCTACTGCCCCTAACATTTTTCTGCTTGTTGGCCATTGGCCTGATTTTTCAAAGGTACATACTTGCTCTTAAGTTACTTTGTGAGTGCTTGACCCCTCATGGAATTGGGTCATCCCAGATCTTTCTTTAAAGTCATCACTGTAATTTTTGTACAGTGAAACCTCGATATAACGGACTAATTCGGGCGGGGGGGTGTCCGTTAAAACCGAAAGTCCGTTATTTAATAATTTTTTTAAATCATTAAATAACGGACTTTCGGGTGACAACGGACACCCCCCCGCCCGAATTAGTCCGTTATATGGAGCCAGCCGTGAGTCAGCCCACCCCACCCCCTCCCCCCGCCCGGCTCCCCGCTGCGGGGAGCCGGGTGGGGGGGTTGACAGCTCCCGCTCGGCTCCCCCCAGCGGGGAGCCGGGCGGGAGCTCTCAAACCCCCCCCCCCGCCGCCCGGCTCCCCGGAGCCGGGCGGGGGGTTGACAGCTCCCGCCCGGCTTCCAGCTGGAGGGAGCCGAGCGGGAGCTGTCAAACCCCCCGCCCGGCTTCCCGCTGGAGGGAGCCGAGCGGGAGCTGTCAAACCCCCCGCCCGGCTTCCCGCTGGAGGGAGCCGAGCGGGAGCTGTCAAACCCCCCGCCCGGCTTCCCGCTGGAGGGAGCCGAGCGGAGGCTCTCAACCCCCCCCCCCCCCCCCGCCCGGCTCCCCGTTGTGTGATTTAAATCTCTCTTTTTGGATGTAATTAATGAGAGATGGCAAAAAGAACAACAGAAGGAATGGTTGTGAAACTTAACAATCACAGCTCCACAATCAAGATGCAGATACCAAAGTTAAAAATGTAGCTTTCCTTGCAGCAGTGAAGGAACTGCAGTGACGAGGAGGGAAACCAGAGCTGCTGCAGATGAATAGGACCACCATGTAGGTGGCCTTCTGCAATCTACAGATTTTGGGGCATTGGTGTTGTGATTGTGATGCCTTTTTCCTTCGGAGGGAGAGACAGACCGACACCAACACACACACGTGTACATGGCGAAGCGTACAAGGGAATTTTTTGTGGCTATTCCTGTACGATATGAGCTAGACTTAAGTAACTAAGATTTGAAAATTTAGCCATCGCGTTTGTACAGTACCTTTCATTTTCAGTGTCTCTGTGGGCTTTACCATGGTGGCTTCGTGTTATGACCTCTTACACTGATAACAATTAAGGTGAATTGCCTGAAATGTGCATCAAGACTTGTTAACTTGAAATACCTTCATTCAACACCAGACCTCAACATCTGCTTCTGCAAAGAATTTATCATCCTACCTTTCAGAGAGAATTACCCACATCTGCCACTGTCTCTTGGGACAGACATCTGGACCCATACACTGAATACTGGCTTGTTAACATAATGCCTTCCTTCTCTATATTCAGTCCATTCACAGGGAAGAGGTCTCAACAAAGATGGTTAGGGTTTGCGGGATTGTAGAGACACCACCTTCACATCAATCAGCATCACGTGGTGGGGTGGAGAAGAGACAGAAAGCTCTTTCAGCAGCTCGGGGATGGAGTAACCAACTTACCAAAGCCCTATTCATCAGTGGGTGAAAGATACAAGTTGCAATGGGGAAGTTGTAGGAACAGCACCCTCCCCCTTTCCAACTGTTTTTTTTGTTTTAAAATGAAATGCTATCGTAAAGCTAGCCAGTGTATTCACTCAGAAGACAAGAAAATAAAGTTTCCTACTTTCCTTCTGGGCTGAGTTTACAAATTGATTTTATGTGAATTTAGCAACTTTGCAGCCTCACTTCCTTTTATAACAAAGCCACTAAAAGAGCATTTCCTTCTTCATACAGCATAGCTCTGTGCAACCTGTACTTTCCAGTTTGTACCATGAGTCAGAAAAGTAAACTTGGTTCAGAACCTTATACTTTTGCTTCATCGATGTGTACAAAGAGCTGTAACTTAACACTGTGCACAAGATTCTTCCTTGAGCTCATTGGGAATGGTGCCTGCTTAGTGTCCAGGCTGAATCTGGTGCACTGTTTTTGATCTGGATTGTCGTCTTTCCCTTAAAATCATGGTTTGCATATGGCTTAAACTAAAACTGTCTAGTAAAAGCAATGAAGCTGGTCTAAAGCAGTATGTTTACCATCACATACGAGACTTGGCATACTTTCCATATCCTGCAAATGACGTGAACTTGCTCCAGGCCCCCTTCAGTGAGTCATTAAGAGTCTCTGGAGAGAATGCCCTGCTCACACAGTCTCCTCCCTGCTATCAAGTGCAGACAGGCATACTGCTCAACACGCTAAAGAAAATGAAGACAAACAACTTGAATAGATACTGAAGAATCCTGTTCTAGTATTGCCTGGGGCAATTGGCTCATTTCAAGTGTCTGTGGCTAGTTGCCAGGTCACTGATAAAATGGTGGGTTGTACATTGTCCCTCCTCAGGTCCTCTTCATTTGCACCTAACAATAACAAGATGCTGCTTGGCTGTCATGCATCTCTTTGCCAACCGAGTTCAAAAGGAGCTGGAGCCAAATCATACACAGTCTTTTGCTGCCTACTAATTTAAGAGCTTGTACAGCACCCAGCCTCCATAAGGATATGTCCATGGGGCCTTACAGATGTTGGCTGTACATTAGTCTTCATGGAGTGAGATCAGTACAATCTGTCCTTAGAGCAAAATGCACAGATGCTAAAGACTGCAATTTATGTTTTGGCCATGAAGGATTTTCCAGGAAAGAACAGTAAAGTGGAATCTGAGCTAGTGAAAAAGTGAATTGTAACGGCAAAGGTGTGTTTTCTTTTTCCACTAGCAATGCTCTTCCAAAGGCTGGATAAGTAAAAGGTGCTTCTTAGCATGTGGTTTATGTATTCTATGCCTCGATTTCCCCTGTGAAAAATGGGGCTCCCAACTAGCCTACCACAAGGTTTTTTTAGTAGACTAATTGAAGTATTTGGAGAATCTCAGGGGAAAGGTGCTATAGAAATGTAAAGTATTACAATACTTACGTAGATTGCAGTGTCGGTTTGTGGCTAGCCAATCAATAGCTCAAAACACTATTGAGGCAGGAAGGCAAAGAGCAAAAAAATTATTTGAGTTCTCTGCTGGGTAAGATAAGGAAGTAGTAAAAATATGCAGAGATCTTAGATAAACCCCCAGTTTCTTGTATTGATCATGGTTTTCACTTTCATCTAAAAAACAGAGTGCTTTGTTAGCATTAATATAGTCACAGTTCTCTCAGTAGGTAGGAAAGTGCAAAGAAGCAGTATTAGAAATAATTCTGTAGGATTTATCATTTGTGGATGGCCCCCTGCCTGTTTTTCCCTTTGGCATTGGAAGGGGAGGGATGACGTGCAACTATAGTTTGTTTCTTTTGCAACAGTGAGTGCAAAACCAACCCTATTCCCAAAGCTTTCTGACTAGAGCCCTGGTTTTGGTTCCAGTTTCCACAGTAATGAAGGCTCCATTTCAGAAAGTTACCTACTTTAAGGAAGCTGGGAATAGCCACCAGATACATGTGAATGAACCAAAAAGCTAATAAATAGGTGAGGAGAGACAGCCTAGAAGTGTGGGGAAGTCGGATGGGAACTTCCAAAAGGACGGAGGTACTTAACCCATACTTACTAAAGGCAGTTAAGACCAGAAATTTGGAGATTTTATGCCAAACTGGGAATTTTATCATTTCCATATTTGCTTATTTTTTCTCCTTTGCATACGCTTCCTTTCCCTGTTTCCATTTCTGCCTCCTTTCATTTCTGGCTGGGTTCCCCTTCCCCGGCTTTTGTTGTCAATGTCCCTGTTTTTCTTTGAGCTCCCTCCTGTATCCCCCATGGCTTCCGCTTCCCCTCATTCCTAACTCCTCTCATCTTCCCCCTTTTTCATGGTCCCCCTTTCACATTTCCTCATGCCCCGTCCCCTTCCCCCACCACACACACCTGTGTATGCTTAAAACAGATTTTTGGAACTGAGCACTCATTATTAGCCACCTGCCGGTGGGGTGTTGAAAATTAGCCTTTGCATAAAGGGGATCTGTTTAGGGGAGGTGTTTGAGGGTGTGAAGTTGGAGTCGCGGGTATCCCTAGTATCAGTCTATTGCTGTTGGATTTATTTATCTAGCCTCTATCCTAGTTTCTAATTTTCAGTTGATCTCCTTTTGCCAGTATACAGAAAGTCAGGTAGGGTGAAATACGCACTTCGTGGGTGTCATTGTTTTTGTATATTGCCTGCTGAGACTGTAACCATTGCTCCTATGTGGATTCCAAGTTTCCTGTTAAGATTTCCTGAAGCCTGCACTCAGGGAGTAAAAATGGTTTCCCCCGGTGCAGGCAATGCACATTTTTAATCTGGTCCCTGACTAAACCGCCCTCGTGAGGTTCCAGTGGGCCCATGTTTCCTACTTAAGATGGGAAGACTCTTGCCCAGATGCTGATGTCCTTGCAAGTGGGTGGAGTCCCCATCAGGGTGGCATTGGGAACAAATGGAGAACGAGGGGGAGGTTAGGCAACTTGCCCAAGGTCATGCAGCCAGTCTGTGGTAGCGCTAGGAATAAAAACTGTTTGTTCTGGTTCCCAGTCCATTTCTGTAACCATGTAATCCTTCAGGGAAGGAGGCCATAGAGATGTTTCTTCCAGACATTTCTTCTGACTTTTGGCCAGAGTGTGGCTCGCAGTAAGCGGCCAGCTGTGGGAGATAACAGCCAAGTTCCCTGTCCGCTAAGACAACAGTCCCAGAATAAGGGGGCAGGTTGGGGTGCTTTACAAAGAAAATAAATGGAAAAAAATAAGGTGCCAGGGGAGATATGAGAGACATTAGAGAAAACAAAAGAAAAATTGTAGAAGGTAGAAGAAGGGAGGAATGTAAAGCTACAGCAAAAAATAAACTTAATGTTGTCCAGTGCCTTTTATTCATGGTTTGTGATTTTTACTGTGTTTTCATGAGGGCCATTGAGGTTGACTATCTCCCTCTGCCTTCTCTTCCCCACCCCCGCCCAACAACACAGTCACAGGCAGCCGCAGGCTTCCGCTGAAGGTTGGGCCGTGCATTTTGTGGGGACTTCAGCCTGTGAGAAAGCAGGTTACTCATCACACACCAGCAGCCTTTACTGAAACCTGGCACTTTTGATTCTTCTAGTGCAGGGGAAGGGATCACTTCCCCAGAAACTGCGTGTGGAGAGGGAAGGAGACTGTGCACTGCCTTCCAGGCAGCCCGTTGTAAATCTGCTAAAAAGTTAATACTGGCTGAGGCTGTGCTAACTTTATGCAGCTCTTCTTCGGGCTTTGCTGTCACGGAGCTGGAGAAAATGGCAGCTTTGACAGGAGACACTACATAGGGCCTCTATAGTAAAACCCTGGGCTTCCAGCGGATGTGGGGTTTTGTTTTTCTTTTTTTCTTAGCGAGTGGGGGAGGTTGAATGCTTGTTTGTGGTGGGAAGGCAAACCCGGCCCCCTGCGACAGCAGTCTGGGGGAAACTGAGAGGGAAACCTAGTGCAGTTTTTCTCTTCTGCCCAGATAGATACTTTTTCTTCAAGAAGCTGGCAGTTCTCCTCCATGCCTATAACGTATATTTATAATGAATGTGAGAACTTGATCTGGCTTTAACATGGTAAGATGAAGCTCAAAGGAACACTCTATCTTGAACATTCTATTGTGTGAATTCTCCCCGATCCCTTTCTTTAACGAACCTCTTAAAATGAGATGCAGTTTTTAGATTCATTAGGAAATTGCACCTATTTTCAAATGCCCCCACAAAACAGCGGCTTTATTCTCCTAGAACAGGAACTGATTTGATCTGCCTTCAGAAAATATTTTATCATCCTAGGACAGGGGTCTCCAAACTTTTCAGCCCGAGGGCCGCATTAACTATCAAATAGCAGTTCGGGGGCCGACAACACACTCGAGGTCCAAATAAAAAAGAATCAAAACATGGATGTTATTTTTAATTATTTATTTAATATTATTTTATTCAGTTATTATTTAATAACACATTGATACACTACACATGAACACCTGTTCACTACACATGAACACTACACATGAACACCTGTTCACTACACATGAACACTACACATCAACCCCCCAACTGACCCACCCAGCCAGGTCTCTCCCCCCAAAACCTCCTTTCCTCCAACCCCCCCCAAATGACCCACCCAGCCAGGTCTCTCCCCCCCAAACCTCCTTTCCTCCAACCCCCCCCCAACTGACCCACCCAGCCAGGTCTCTCCCCCCCCCAAACCTCCTTTCCTCCCCCCCCCCCAACTGACCCGCTCAACCCGGTCTCTTCCCCTCCCCCCAACTGACCCGCTCCACCCGGTCTCTTTCCCCCCCCCCCCCAACTGACCCGCTCAACCCGGTCTCTTTCCCCCCCCCCCAACTGACCCGCTCAACCCGGTCTCTTCCCCCCCCCCCCCCAACTGACCCGCTCAACCCGGTCTCTTCCCCCCCCCCCCCAACTGACCCGCTCAACCCGGTCTCTCCCCACAGACCGTTTCGCCGCCTGGCAGTGGGTGGCTCCTTGTTTCGCCGCCTGTAACTGGGTGGCGGTGCGGCGCGCCCCAGCTCTGAGCGGCGGCGGCGGCAGCTGCGGAGCACGCGGCGCGTCCCGGCCCCAGCTCTGAGCGGCGGCGGCAGCTGCGGAGCACGCGGCACGTCCCGGCCCCGTGGCTGGTTCCTGACCCCTGCCGAAAGATCTCCACGGGCCGGATGAGAGGGCCTCGCGGGCCGCATCCGGCCCGCGGGCCGTAGTTTGGAGACCCCTGTCCTAGGACAAAGAAGAAGGAGTAATACTGAGTAGACGGTAGGAGTAGTTCTCTCACATTTATGCCCAGGCAACCTCATTGACTTTATTCTCTTTATAATCCAAACAGCATAAAAAAATCAGATCTATGTTACTGAATACTAAAGTAGACCTCCCAAGCTATATTTTGCTAATAGGATAATCCCAGCCTGCGCTGACAAAGCATCTCTTTAAAGAGAGTGCACCAGATGATTTGCAGAATGCATGTTTGAAGATTACAGCTGAGTTGTGTAATAACTTTTGTGCCAGCCACAGCAAAGGAAAGTATTTCCTGTTCAACTCCGAGTTGCCAGGACATAACGTTCACAGTAAGGCTGAATCAGTGAATAAAGGTTGTGAACAGCCCTTTTGGTAACAGGAGTCAGGACCAGATCAAAGCAGGTATATTAGGAGCTCTGGCCAAGACCAAAGTAACTAGAGACTTTGGGTGCCCAACATGAGACACCTCCAAGGATCTTAATTTTTCAGCATGAGCTTAGCTCCCACCTCCTGGAAAGGTGATTCAGGTTGGACACGCAAAGAGACAGGCATCCACGATCACTAGTAGTTTCTGAAAATCTCAGACTTATTGTTATTACGGATTCCTGTGTTTCACTTGCAATTGATTTGTTGGGTGGTTAAAATCCATTGGAAACAATGTATCCGTATAGACTTGTTGGGAAATACTGTTCCACTGAGGTTTGGTCAATCACACCACTTCATGAAGTTGCTGGGCATGATAGACACCATCCATTCAGGCTAAACGAGGGGAAATTGAAATACCTCTTTGTTTAGTGATGGCTGAAAAAATGGAAGCCCATTGCCCTAGGACTAGCCTGCGTGCAAGCCTGGGCAGAGGCTGAACTATGTGATCCAAAGAGTTTCCTGAGTGTCTGACCACTAATGAGGGATGGTGGATTGCTTTGATTGCTGCTGTGTGTGAGAAGCAGGAGGAACAGCACAGAAGTATACAAAGAAGGAAGCAAGAAATTTTGACAGAGGAGCACTTTCAGCATGATACCGAATTATGGAGCAAGATTTTGGGTAGAGTGTTTGATGGAACAAGGCTTATAATTGTGAGTAAAGAAACTTGACTCTTGCTCTTTGATACCTACTGTTTTGTACAGTCTTTGTAAATAAACAGGATTGCATCAAAGAAATACCTGACTGATTCCATCAGCTGTTACTTCGAACAGAAACAACTGGCCAGACCTTGAATATTGGCAACTAGGGCTAAAAGGGGTAGCAATATTTAGATGGCAAAGACTTGATGCTTTGCTTCTCCCCATACCTTAACTTCTACCCAAGTAACTGCTAATTTCCCAAGATTTTTAATCACTCAGTGGTGAGTCAGGAACAGTGATGGCTAGAGCCTCTTATTTTGCAGTTGTCCTTACTTGGTGCCAATTCTTTGCCCTGATGATGTGGCTTTAGACCTTCCTAGTTGGTTGAGTATTGGACCTACAGACCTAAAATCCGTCTACTGAAGCTGTACAAAGATCTGTAAGATCTATGGGACATAATGCTCTTCTCGGTCCACTTTGAATGGGACATAGTAAATATATTAGCTAGTGGAATTGGATAGTACTTGCACTCTGCAGTATATATGTTTACATCATTCTTTACAGGGAGTTGCAATGAGCTTTTCTTTAAAGCTACAATACTAGGGTTACTTATTTAAACAGAAAATTATTGAACATTTACATCCACGGCATCAACTGCAATGAATAGGCATGTCTGAGGAGATGGTGGGGCCTCAGTGTAACTGGGTTGCCTCGTATGTAGCTGACTGGAACTCTCTTTGAAATCATTAGGACTTTTGTTTGCCCAGCAACAGCAGAATCCTACCTCATGAACACTTACTGGTAGTACATATGTAGCAAATTTCGACATGTCATGGTGGTATGAAAGTTCTATTGGCGTACATTTGTGATCATCACGTTACTGATGGAAACAGAGAAGACTAGAGTTGCTTAGGGGGCTGCCGCACCCCCTGACTTGAAGTGTTTTCCATCATATCTAGGGTTTACAGTTTGAATCAGTGGGGCCCAGCACCCCCACTGTAAAACTTTGTGAAGATACAAATGAACTATGTATGTCAGCCCAAACACATGCCCAGATACCACATCATCCTGTGATTGGTTGCTTAATGTCACATGTGTTAGACTTTTTTTTAAGGAATCCTTTACAGAGTGCTATTGAAACTGTTTTGTTAGTCTTTATTCTTTTGTATTGTATCCATCCACTTGTAAAATCAGGTGTCTGAGTTACCAGGAGTTCAACTGAACCAGGAATCAATGGTCTAAAAACATTTTTTTAAAAAAATCTTCCAAACATGCTCCAAAATAACACTTATATACATGATGCCTTGGGCCTTCCCCAGACAAGAATCCTCCTGTCCCATTGGGAAGCTGTGATCTGCCGTCTCCATTGGCAGGAAGCTTCTGTTTCTAGTCCGTCAGCAATGGTTCTCAACCTTTCCAGGGACACCTTTTTCCATACAGGGCCTCCCACCCCTTTGTCATGACTCCCAACACTTGTTTGTGAGCGCTTTGGGAGTTGAAACCCCCGAGATTGAGAATCAGTGTTAAATTTCACCCTTGGAAAGAAGCATTCAGAGAGAGCCAATGTTTCTCAGTGGGGTCAGTGCATGTTACACCTGTGCCTGATCTGGTCTGACTCTATTACAGCCCCAGCTACAGACTCTGGCTGCAGAATCATGGGATACATGGGGTCCTGAAAACAATGACTAACAATCGCAAATCATCAGAATGAGCTAACTTGAGAAAATGGGTTCTACTATTAAAATTAAATTATAATACTTACAAAAACTCAGTTAAAATGAATAGGAGCTGGTGAGAAAGGGGACATTTTACAAGGGTTACCGGTACATTCTGTCCGCAGGCTAGGCTTGTGCTGATATTTGGACTTGGGAGGCCTCTTCTTCTGAACGTGAGTCTCATTTTGCTGTCACTTGGATCTACCCGCAGTATGACACCGTGGACTTCATTTCTACCAGCCTTGTTGGTAGTCTGCCATCTTTCAAAGATCTGCAGTTACACAAAAAGGGGGTTGTGTCTTGTAATGACAGAGCAGCAGCGTATGCTACGATCTTTCCTTACAGTTCATAGCTATTTTTGTTTTGAACTGGCTTACTGTCAATGTGATTTCTTTGAGTATGGAGCATAGTTGCCGCCTTTCTCTGCCAGTTCAGCAACAAATAACTCTTGTTCTTAAACAACTCGATCATTATCTGGTGCATGCTAATCCACTGAGCTCTGATTAAAGCACTCACAGAAATAGAAATAATAAAACGAGGGATAACCACGATACCTGGGATATCTCTATTTTAGCTAAATTATTCCGGATTTCATTTGCATTTGAAATGTATTGTGCCCAGCCAACCATTTCTCGTTAGTAGCAGGAATTAGGGACTGTGCGGGTGAAAGTGAAGGCATGTCTACACTACAATCTTAAGTCAACATACAGCCACGGCAATAGTTACTGCAGTTTTTTGTGTCTACACTGCCCTTCTTCTGTTGGCAGAGTGTGTCCTCACCAGGAGTGCTTGCACTGACTTAAGGGGCAGTGGAGTGGGGGAGTAGGGCTCGCAGAGGGGAGTCAGGAGCCCAGGCGGCAGCTGGGCTCCCTGGGGGGAGCTGGGCAGTAGGCAGGCTCCAGCTCCAGGGTGACAGTGGAGCTGTGAAATTGACAAGAATGACAGCCAACAGCCGATGTAAGTAAGGCAGCTTCTACATGGACCCTGATACACCGACATAAGCTGTCCGACTCTTGTGCCGGTGGAGTTATGCTGCCAGTGGAGTAGAGCACTTCCATCGGCGGGAGCAAGGCTGTAGTGCAGACACTGACACAAATAGGTCGACGGAAGCTGCCTTGGGCTGACCTAACTCTGCAGTGTAGCTCAGGCGAGAGTCTTACATTCCAGACTGAGATCATTCATCCTTCATCCACTCCAGTACTAGAGTCAGTCTGTGGCTGCTTCCCAGAGCTGTAATAGAACGTGGCTCTCCTCACTTCTCCCTCTCAGAGGAGCGGTTAACATTGTAACCAGCCCAGCTGGTGAACTGAAATAGATTCCATTCCTGCAGGGAGCTCTGCATGGCCAGTTCCGGAGCTCTCATGGAGACCAGTCCATGGAGCTGTGTGTGGGTGCAGGGCTCCCCTGTGCAGAATTCACTGCAGCCTTAGCTTTCAATAGGTATTTTTGTTAGCTTCCACTGCAGTACACTACACTACACACACAGGTGCTTTTGGAATCAGCTTAGGAAATGATCTCAGGTGAGTGTGGAATTAAAATCTATATCAGGGATTGGCAACCGTGGCCCGTGGCACCGCAGGGTAAGCACCCTTAGCGGGCCTCAATGGTTTGTTTACTTGCCGATTCGCTGATCGTGGCTTCCACTGGCCGCAGTTCGCTGCTCCGGTCCAATGGGGGCTGTGGGAAGCGGCGCGGTGCTGGCTGCCGCTTCCTGCAGCCCCCCATTGCACCAGGATGGTCTATACGAACATAAAATAAATTGTATAACAAAAGCGATCTCTGGCTTTTTTTATCATAATAATCATTGGGGTGAGATTTTCAAAGGCACTTAGAAAAGTCTGTGTGAGGCACCTCCCTAAGTTATTGCCTATATCTTTCCATAACACCTATCACTATAGTCTCTGAGCTGTAGGAAGGCTACGTTATTTATGATGTGTAAAGGTAGCATCAAGTTTTAAACAAAATGTTTTTTTTCTGCTTTCCTCTTCGCTGATGAATCTTGGTGCCTTTTTTTTTTTTTTTTTTGGAGGACCTAGAGAACATCACATACAGTCTAAGTCAGCGGTTCTTAAACTATTGAGAACCGTGACCCCTTTTTGCTTCCTGCCTCGGCGCGGCGGCCCTTTGTATGTCCGCCAAATTAATTACCGGAAAGAGCTCGGTATGTCTGCTGAAAAGCCGCCGAATGCGGAAGTGATCGCGGCGGCAGCGTCCTCCAGGTACCCAGGGCTGCGGTGGGGAGATGCCTCTTCCCGCGCCCTGGACCTGCTGCAGCTGGGGGAGAGGTGCCTATCCTGCAGCTCCTGCCCCGGAGCTGTTGCAGCAGGGAGAGACGCCTCTCCCCTCAACAAAGGTGCTGCTGCGGGAAGCGAGAGCTGCGGGGTCTTCTGTCCCTGCTGTAGCCCTAAGGCAACCTGCACCCTCATCCCCAGAGCCCTGTCCCCCCACCCTGACTTTCTGCCCCGGTCTCAAGCCTCTCCCCCCACATTCTGAACCTTTTGGCTCCACCCCAGCCTCATGAATTTTGTTATGTGTACCACTATGAAGGTGATGACTTTGTGTGTGTGTGTGTGTGTGTGCACCTGTCTCTGTAAAGGAGGAAAACACAATTAGTCTCTTTTTATTAAACATAATTTCCTCTTTACAATGAGAGAAATCTGCTAAACTCTTATAAGGGTTTGGCAACCCTCTTGGTTTTTTTGTTTTTAGTTTTCATAGACTGATCCTCACCCTCCTAGTCTTTTACTTTGTTTTCAGCTGTCAAATGAACACTTGAAAGTGAAAGTGGCTTGTTTTGGAGGAGGGTGGGAAGTGAGATTTTTATATGAAACCCTAAACACTTTCTCCAGCTCTGATAAGGTTCAATAATACTTGGCTGAGATTTTGAACTTGAGTTACGTTTCAAATTGGTAATAAAATTCAATACCAGGTTTCACATAACTCTAGTGGTTGAAAGATTATGTTTTGTTTTCTTCTAGAATAGGTTAATACCTTTATCTGACCTGCAACGATCTCTTCCAAATGTAGATAAGGCTCTGATAGTGAAGTTAGTAGTTTTGTACTTCAGCCAATTCAGCACCATTCAGATATAATGAAAACAAGTGGAAGCTATTGTAACTATAATCCTGGTGTGGTGCTCTCATCACATATTAGTTGCATATTAGTTTTCCCTTAGTTTTTTTTATTGGGGGGAAAATGGTTTTGAAAAATGCAGCTACTGGTATGAGATCCTCAATTGGAAGGGTGGACAGACATTGTAGTCACTGGTAGCTACATTAGTTTCAAGAAAAACTCTGCTTTAAAGTCGTCCTGATGCTGATTGACAGTGCTGTTATTTATTGCTGCAGGAAATAAAGTGACCAAAATGAAGGCCACTTTACTTGTAAGAATTCAACCACACTACACTAATGTCATTCAAGTGAAAATACTATACTTTATTTTATAAAAAGGAATTAAAACAAGAACCCTGCCAGTGTGTACATTGTACACATTTGAATGACACTCACAACAATGAAGTTTTATTCAATATACATTGAAAGATCACTAGCCCACACTGGTGAAGGATGATGTTTACAAGCAAATCTATTGGACTTCACAGATGTCACTTCCTGTAAAATTGACGTTTCAAGTCCAGATGACAGCAACAATTATACTACACTAGCACTGGTAATAGCTTTTGAATACATCCATGCTATTTATTCCACTACAAACTGTACAGAAAGCAAGGCAAGAGTTTATTCAGAGTAGGATTCATGGATACGTTTTATCATTTGCTGGAATAATTCCTCACTCTTCAGTCGCCATTTTCAATAGATGTTCTTTGTCAATTTTGAAGAGCCTCCATCCTTCCTCAGTGGACAGATCAGAAGCACCTCTTCTCTTGTAGAACCTGATCGAAGGTTCATTCCATTCTGCGACTACAAAGTGCATGCTGCTACAGCGGCATTTGAGAGCAACCTACAAACATGTAACCAGTGTATTGATTAGGTATATACCAATCTTATTTGGTGTGTACACATATCTGTCCTTCCATTCACTATTGATAGGCAAGAATCCCCAGCACTATGATTTATTCTGAAGTGGTCACTACTAGTAAAATGTTTGCAACTCTTAAATATAGCAGTTTCCTTCTCTGTCCATCTCCATTGTGTCGGTCAATTCTGACTGTATTAGGAAACAGACAGATACTAAGTTACTAGAAGTTTACGGAATCTGATAAGCCTTCCCCATATGTCCATTTAACCACTTTACTACAGCAACTGAATCACTCACTTTCAAATACTGTTAAGAGAGTAATAATTCAAACTGACACACAGACTTGCATCTCTGCTATTGTTTTGTGCTAAAAATCTAATGGAGAAAGGAAAAGCTTCTTACCTGACTCAGATTCTTCAGAATTTCTGAACCCATGCCAAGTCCTAAAAAGTCAAGAAATGTTAGTTGTAATTATTTTTTAAAAAAGCATATACAATGAATACTTTTAAAAGCTATTCCTTAAAACATACCTCTGAACTCAGGCATTACAAAGAAATCTTCAAGGTACAGCAGTTTTCCAATCCATGGGTCATAAGTGAAGTAGTACATGGCAAAACCCACAATAAGATGTCCTGTAACAAAGGATTATATTACGTCAGCAAAAAAAAACCCACCCTTATTTTTTGAAAGGCAACAACAGCAGTACATTTCAGCTTACATGCATATAACTTAAATACCTAGGTTTTCTTTCTGTACATGCAACTATGAATTTATTAACTGTTAAGCCTGATTTAAGAATGGAAGTTTGCAATAAGCATATTGAGGTGTAGGTAAAATAGGAATTTGGAGGGCTTGAGATCTGTGTTGTGGAATGAAGATTATCGTTCTGGTTCCTCAAAGGCAGTGTGTGTACAGTTATAGCGAACAATGAACAACTAAGGCTTTCTGCTACAGACACATTATACATACCCTACTGATTTATCAGTATGTCCACTTTGGATTATAAATTGGTTTACATTTTACACGGCAGTTCAGAATATGGTGGCAGTTAACTCAATTCTGCTTTCTTAAAAATCAGAACACAACACCGATAATGCAATCTAAAAACACACACCTTTAAGTCTGTCTTCCAATTAATATTTCTCAAAAATTGCTCAGTGGGAAAACCAGGAGTGCTCACAGGCAGCCATTAGTTAACA
This sequence comes from Sternotherus odoratus, assembly GCA_032164245.1. NCBI lineage: Eukaryota > Metazoa > Chordata > Testudines > Kinosternidae > Sternotherus > Sternotherus odoratus. Next base: position 181,493,931 of record JAVMKO010000001.1, read on the forward strand.
TAATGGCATCTCCAGCACTGCCTCGACTGTGTTCCCACTAATAAAGTGGTAGTCTGTCTCCTTTATCCTGGGCACCAAAAAGAGATCTACTTTGGCCAACAGCATTCCTTGTTTGCTTGAAACAACTCTATGGCTCACCCTTTAAGAGGAGCCAGCCAGTCAGTGCAAAACTGGTACCCTCTTCCAACATCATTCCACTCAGTCCGAAAACTTGAGAATTATTCAAATCATGTTGTTAGCCATAATGCTTTGCACATACTCATATGAAGAGAGTGCATTCAGAATTTCTGATCTACCGTGTGTTTTTGGTAAATGCTTGGGAATAGAACTTGTCCCTGTTAGACCTTACCTCATATATCATGATCATCTACTTTATTGTGTAACGGATCTTTTAGTTACCTCCCCGCCCATCCATGTACACGGAAGGGCCATGTACATGGCGAAGCTAGAGACTGTAACCTGAAGATTGGGGACAAATTAAAGAAAAAATGTGATTCAACAGGATTACATTAAGGTAAATTAGGGTCAAACAAGAACAACTATTGAATTAAATGGAATTACAGTATATTATACAGTATATATACAGTATATTATACCTGTTCTCCAGTGTCTTCAGGACGGTTGATCATTTTATAAAAACAATGATGCTTCTATTTCAATAGTTGCATTTTAACTCTTTCTTCTAACCCAAATTCATAGCTGGAACTTTATGTACAATCAGTGGCTTTAAATAATGTGTTACATATATCCTGTGCATTTCTGATTTTAAAAAAAGTAGCAGGAAGTCTTACCTTCAGCTGTCCACTGTTCTTCTGGCACTTCTGCAACAAGACAGTGGTAGAAAGGATGCTCGCCAAAGCCATCTTCAAGCAAATCTACAAGATGAAAATAAACAGATATATATTATATATTAACTGTAGTAGAACTATCATCAAAGCAAACTTACAGCAACTAATATGTTACCTTTCTCAGTTAGAACTACTTGATCCTCCATATCCTCATATTTAGCTAGTTCCTGCAAAATAATAATAAAAAAGTATAGCTATACAAATATATTTCCATGTGTAGAGGAGATATTTCTTACCCAAGTACTGTTTATACAAAATAGCGCTGTCCAGAAGGTGAAGAGCAAGCAGCCCAGTACAGTTGTTTGAACACAAACAACTTGTTTTTGCCAAGTCAGGGGGGCAAAGGTATCCCCCCCCCCCCAACACTGAAGGGCTGGGTGCTGGGGAGATAAAACCCCAGGCACTGGGGGGGGGGGGGGGCAACAGGTGCAAAGGATCGGATGACAAGAATGACAAATTCTACTCCTCCCCCTTCCTCCCTCAGCCTCTCCCTCCCCCTCCTCCCCCCTCGCCTACTGCACTCCCCTCCCCCCAGCCAGCCAATCCACTCCGCGCCCCCTCCCTGCCCAACCCTCCGCCGCAACCTCCTCCGCGCCCCCCGCCCCCCATAGGGGGACCAGAAGCAAGTGGGATAAATCAGGGCCGGGGAGGGGGCTGGGGGTAAGAGGAGCCTTTAAAAAACAAAGACCAGAAAACCGGGACATCGGGTCGCGCCCCTCCCCCCCCCGCGGCGCCCGTCTCCCCCTCCCCCCCCGCCGCCCGTTACCTTGATGAGGCGCAGCAGGTCGGCGCAGTCCTCGGGCCGCGCGCCGCGGATGCGGAACGGGGCCATTTTCGGCGGCGCTTCCCCCTGCGGCCCCCCCGGCTGGCGAGTCCCCGGTACGTGAACAGGAGCAGCACCAGCTTGTTCATTCGTGTCCCCGGCGCGGCGGCTCAGTCAGGCTCCGAGCATGACGCGGCGGCGGCCTCGGACCGACCCTGCGCACTCCCGACTTCGCACGCTGTGGAGGCGGCCGGCCGGGTGGCCCCTATTTATCGGCAACAGGCCCCGCCTCCTCCGCCAATGGCCTCGCCCCCCGCTCAGGCTCTTGGCCAATCATAGCGCTCCTGACCCAGGCATTACCTCACTCTTCCAGAAACGGCCGGCGCGGCGCGTGCGTCTGGCCAGCTTGAGGCCGGAGCGCGCGGCCGGTAGCGCCCCCTGGCGGGCCGAGGCTGCAGGCTTGCTCCCGCCTGGGAGCCCTGCCAGGGCCTGTGGCTCCCTGCCTGACCTACAGATGCTTCAGCGCTGGGTCGGGCCCTGTGGCCTTTGGGCTGCGAGCTCCTGGGGGCAGGGACTCTCCCCCTGGGGTGTCAGGGAGATGCCTGTGCAAGGGACTGCCACAGGGCATGGGGCACTAACTGCTGCTCACCTGCATGGACCACACCCAGGTTGCCCTCTTCTGGCTTGGCAGCATGGCAGGGATACAGAGCTCCCAGCCGGCAGGCAAAGCATAGGTTCCTCACCACCACAGGAGAATCTCTGTGAGCTGCTCTCAACAGTGTTGGGTCTCTGACACATCTGAGCAGGTCTGACACCTCACCTCCCCATCCAGCACCGAGCAGCAATACACAGACTATAATGCCCAGTAAATTCAACACAGTGCTCTCACTTTTACACAGCCTTATCCCACAGGACTACAAATCCCAGGGCACAATGATGGGGAGGGAAGGGACCCCAGGGCAGACTCATCAGTGCACAACACGACTTGTGAAGATATTTTTATCTAAAAGTGCCAACCTCCCACCGGCCTCTAATGAAGGTGCCATGGAGGTCTACAACCATACAGCACACGGGACTCTGATTTGTAAAAGTCTCATTAATATAAATCTGTAGAAAATCCATAAATACTCTGGGAAAGCTCAGAAACATGACACAGACAATCAAATTTTATAAAATCTCTGGTACTCATGAAACCTTTGTTGATTTTCCATTTGACACACACAAAATTATATTATCAAGAAACCTGAGGTTGGGAAATGTAGAAAAGTGTCTGTTTTTTCTGGTCACAACACATGGCATTAGAAAAGCTAGTTTCATTAATGGCTCCTTCCTGAGAGTTCAACTTTAATTCACCCCACTCCACTGAAATATGCTGATGATGTGTGTTGTAGGATCAGCAGTGATCTGTATGCTCAAAAAGTCTGTTACACTTCCCTTTCCCCTTCTCTCCTTGAATACCTGTGAAGTGGCTTTCCCCCACCCCTCCCTCCTGGAGTGCTTGTGAGATGGATGGGCTGTTTAAACAGCTAGATTCTAGAAGACAGAAGAGCTCCAGAAGTAAACAAGGTGTCTGGGACTCTAATTGGGCAGCAATCACACACCCAATGCATGGACACTGCATGGACCTTGTGTGAAGTGAAGTGTAACCAACCAGATGCAGCCAAGTGATCTCTAGTTGCAGGCCAGGAGCTGGTCTTTAAAAGGGGAAGGTGCCATGTGCTCTCTCTCTCTCAGTCATGTACCTCCCAAGAAGACCCTTTGCTTGGACCACCTGGCCAGTGGTCTCCTGAGTTGCCTTCCATCTGCCTTGGGAAGATTTACCCTCATCACACCATCCATTGCTGCACTGTGGGACACTTAACCCTAAAAGATCCTGACATCTCCAGTGCTCTTCCTGTCCTGGGAGCCTGAGTATGCAAGTGTGAGTGTGACCTGACCCCCCTCACCCCCTTTAGAACACAGATATCAATGTAATAAATGTGCTGCTTTCTGTCAAACTCTGGTGGGTCATTAATCCTCCCTAAGCTTTCTAGCTGGCCCAGTTTTGTGTAACAATGTGTTATTCCAGGTGTGATAAATGAGAGTGGGGGATAGCTCCCTTTTGTGGACACCCAGACACTACAGAATCCCTCTTGGTGAATGTTCTCTACTTGCTTTACCTGTAAAGCGTTAACAAGCCCACAGGTTAAAGGAAAGGAGTATGTACCTGACCAATAGATGGGATGGAAGGCCTGGAACTTTTTAATATTGGGGGGGAAAAAACCTTCCCTTTGTCTGTTGTTGTTCTCCGGAGAGCGGAGACAGAGAGAAGCAATGCTGTAATCAGTTTTAAAACCAGGTATGTAAAAGCATCAATTCATACCTCAAACCTACTTATCTGAAACCCATGTATGTAAGTAGATATGTAAATAGATCAGAAATGTCTAGAAAGATGCAATTAGGGTTATTTCTTTTCTTTTGTAAGGCTTGTGGACTCCTCTGCACTAACCCAAGATGCTTTTGTTTTGCTTTTAACTTTTAAGCTGACCCTCAAGAGATCTATCTTTATGCTTAATTTTTGTAATTGGGTTTTTAAAATCTAGCAAAAGTCTAAGTTGCAGATGTATTTTCTTTCTTTTTGTTTTTAATAAAATTTACCTTTTTCAAGAACAGGATTGGATTTTTGGTGTCCTAAGAGGTTTGTGCATATGTTGTTTAAATTAGCTGGGGGCAACAGCTAATTTCCTTGGTTTTCTTTCTCGCTCATTCCTGGGGGATGAAAGGACTTGAGGGTACTCCACAGGAAGAAATTCCCAAGTGCGCCTTTCTGGGTTCAAAAAAGGGTTTTTTTTTGCATTTGGATAGTGGCAGCAGCTACCCATCCAAAGTCAGAGAGAAGCTGTAACCTTGGGAATTTAATACAAGCTTGTAGTGGCAAGTATTAATCCTTAGGGGCCACCACCTTCTGCATTCAAAGTGCCAGAGTGGGGAATCAGCCTTGACACCAGCTAACATGGTTTGCTTTCAAATTAAAAAAGGTTAAAAAAACCTTGCTGAAATGACAGAAATAGTTTTATGGGCCAGACTAGTACAGAATAGGAAAAAATATAGAAAAGAGGAAACAAAAGGAAAATGATACACTAATACTTATGTCTCACAGCCTTACACACTACACTGATTAGTGGTACACAAACACATATGTAGCTGGCTTGCCAGATCAATCAATTACAGGTAAAAATCCATTTCAGCAGAGGATCCAAGCAAGAAAATTTTGTCTATAAATTAGCATGAAGTTCCTGTTTACTCTGGCCTTGCATAGGGGTGAGGGCAGTACTGGCCCTGAATCTGGAGTTAGGAGAATGACGCAACAACAGCTATTATGGAATGGATGTTGAAAGAATGAAGGGAAAAAATGGGAAGGAAAAATGTCATTAGACCTCTGTAAATTGGGCCCTGGAAAGTTCAGACAGTGCCTTCAAAGACAGAATGCTTATTGGTTACTGCTGCAGGCAGAGATTACCTATTGTGAAATATAATATCATGGAAAAACAATGAGGACTTGAGTTGGGAAATGTACGACATACCTGTAAATGTATTCAGCTTTTCCTAGAAATGGCTGTAATTGGGAGGAAGAAGTTCATTTTGAACAACTTACAAATAAACAGGCAAACCCAAATTGACCTGGTGTAAGCAGGGAAGTGATGCCTGTTTACATCAAGTCTGAATATACTTGGAATATTTATCTGATCTTTACATTTATATCATACACCATAGTATCGGATCACCTTTGGTTGGTAAAAATACTCTCTGAAGAGTTAGTTTTCTAAAAAGTTGTCATATTTTGGCATAATTTGGTTCTGACACAAGTCCTGAACCAAAAAGAGAGATGAATAATGCTTGAACAGTCTTACTTGTGTGTGTGTGTGTGAGAGAGAGAGACAGAGAAAGAGAGAGAGAGGGGCGCTTCATCAAAAGCTATTCCATCATTGCAAACAAAGGTTACTCTTACAAGGCGCTCAGCATTGTGCTTCTGATCTAGCAAAGCATTTAATCATGTAATTAACTCGGAGTATGGAAGTAGTCCTGGTTAAATCTTAATCTTTGTAACCCTGTAGCCTGGGGTACACATGCAATTGTAATCACATTTTAAAATTATTTTGGAAACTGAATTTATTGTAAATTATCACATGACTAGAGTTGGCTGGTTATCCATTCACAACTAAGAAGATTTCTGTGATCCAGAGGAGAGGTCATTTGAGGATCAAAGGAAATGTGTACAGTTCTTGCAGTTAGAGTTTCTTCTAAGCCAGGGGTGGGCAACCTTTTTTTGGCCCGAGGCTCACACTGGGGTTAAAAATTATGCAGAGGGCCGGGTAGGGAAGGCCGTGCCTTCCCAAACAGCCTGATCCCGCCCCTTTTCCAACCCCCACCCATTTCCAACCCCCTGACTGCCCCCCTCAGAAGCCCCGACCCATATAACCCCCCCACTCCTTGTCCCCTGATTGCCCCCTCTGGAAACCCCCCACTCTAACTGCTCCCCCAGAACCCCACCCTCGAAGCCCCCCTGATCTTTATTCCCTGACTTCCCACTCCCGATATCTCCCCACCCTAACCACAACCACCCTGGACCCCACCACCTAAGCGCCCCCCCCCCCCCCCCCCCCGCTTACCACAGTCAGCAGGGAGCTCCTCGACTTGGCCAGGGAGCACGGGGCCCCGCAGCGCCCTGCGCTGGGTCTGGCCCCCGGCCAGGGAGTGTGGGGCTGTGGGGCGCTCCACCGGGCCAGGGAAGGCGCAGTTCGTGCTTGGCCCAGCCCCGGGAGCATGGGACCCACGGCACACCGCGTTCGGGCCGGCGGGCTAGATAAAAAGGGCCGGCGGGCCAGATGTGGCCCGCGGGCCGTAGTTTGCCCACCCCTGTTCTAAGCATTGCTCTGCTATGTACATCAGCCAAACTGGACAGTCCCTACGAAAAAGGATAACTGAACACAAATCAGATATTAGGAATGGCAATATACAAAAACCTGTAGTGTAGGAGAACACTTCAGTCTGCCTGGACACACAATTACAGATTTAAAGGTCACCATCCTGCAGCAAAAAAACTTCAAGACCAGACTTCAAAGAGAAACTGCAGAGCTACAATTCATTTGCAAATTTGACACCATCAACTCAAGATTAAACAAAGACTATGAGTGGCTTGCTAATTACAAATACAGTTTCTCCTTTCTTGGTGTTCACACCTCCAGATCAGCTGCTGGAAGAGGACCATCCTCCCTGATTAGAGATAACAAGGTGGTTCAGCATGATTGAACTAACCTTGTCATCTCTAATCTGGGTCTTGCCTACTTGTTTATACCTGCCTCTGGATATTTCCACTGCATCCATCTGACGAAGTGGGTATTAGCCCATGAAAGCTTATGCTTCAATACTTTTGTTAGTCTTTAAGGTGCCACAGGACTCTTTGTCACTTCTAAGCATTTCACAGCCCAAATGCTAATGAAATCTCTTCTGCTGGATGGAAAAACGGATTCATCCAGACTCAACAGGTTTTACATGGAGTTGATTGCTAGTTGATAACATAAGAAAGAACACTAATTTGATCCAGATCATGAGTAAATCTTTTGAAAAGGTCATTTCAATGACCTTTTATTTTAAGGCTGATAGGGGCCTACCGAATTCACAGTCCATTTTGGTCAGTTTCATGGTCATAGGATTTTAAATCTGAAATTTCACAGTGTTGTAGTTATAGGGATCCTGGCCCAAAAAGAAGTTGTGAGGGTGGGGTCGCAAGGTTATTGTAGGGTCGGTTGCTACCCTTAATTTTGCACTGCTGCTGCGGTGGTGCTGCCTTCAGAGCTGGATAGCTGAAGAATGCTGGCTGGGAGCCCAGCTCTGAAGGTAGAGCCGTCACCAGCAATAGTGCAGCAGCAGAAGTAAGGATGGCATGATATGGTATTGCCACCCTTACTTCTGTACTGGTGCCTGCAGAGCTGGGCCCTCAGTCAGGAGCCATCACCCTCCGGCTGTCCATCTCTGAAGGCCAATCTTTGAACATAATTACATAATTAAAAAACAAAAACTCAATGCCCTGACCTTTATTAGCTCTACACAGACTTCCCACAGTTGGGGCATGTTCCTCTATACTTACCCCTACAAGCAAATTTCTGAGCAAATAAATGGCATTAAAAGGCGAAGTTCTGGCCCCACTGAAATCAGTGGAAGTTTTGCCATGGATTTATGCAGGAAGTGTGGTAGAATTCAGGGGCTGAAAACCTCCACATTAACCTGCAAGCACTGCTATCACACCTCTTGGGCTGTAGTGATAGCTAAGGTTCCTACATGTCATGTCTACCAGAGGTCACAGATCCATTGGCTACTTCCCTACCGACTCTTTGTCCTTGAGCTCCAAACCATTCTCTTTGTTGGGTCGAAGCACGGCCTGGAAGAAGAGTGCTGAATTCCACTGTACTGCTCCTCTGCAGTATCGCAGACGTTCTATAGCACTTAGGCCTTCTGCGCTCGTGCATGGGGAGGAGGGAAGAGCATCACAAAACCCAACAGTATTTTAAAGGCATATTCCTATCTCTCTTATTCCCATGCGTTCCTCTACTGCATGTCCATATCCGAGTGCCACGTTTGCAATATTCACTAAACTTCCCCACTACAAATAACTAGCACAGCTGGGGTTAAAGAACATTGAGAAATGACTTCTAGTTTCTCTATTTAAATGTAGTGTTTTGGACTCCCTTGGAGAGTACATTTATAATTGTATCCTGTCTGTTCCCTTTACTTAATATTTAGATATATCCTTGAAATGAATCTCTTATTACCATTCTCTATTAATGCAGATTTTCTTTTCCTTCCTCAGTTTAATTCGAAAATTTCCAGAATAAGGGCCCAGTCCGGCAACTCTCACTTGTGAGTAGACCCTTTGACAACAGTAGGACTCCTCACGAGTATGGATTACTCATGTAAGTATGGAATGCAGGGTCAAGGCCCATGTTTGTTAAAAATATATTTTGGAGCACATCTGTACATAATAGAAGTTAGATGTAGGTGGACCATGCTCGTTTGTTCAAACGACACCACATTCACCTTGTGTGTGTGCTTTTCTCTACGCAGACACAAGATCTGTAAGTTATTTTTCTTCAGTTGAAAAATCAGTGATCTTCAAACTGGAATATAATATGAGTATTAATGGCATTCTTCCCACTTATGTAAGCTAGGGTTGTTTTTTTAAGTATGTTTATAGAGTGGTTTATAATGGGGAAATTACATTATGACAAATTGTGGGAACTATGTGGAGTTTCCATCCAGTAGCGCACCACTTCCCGCAGCCCCCATTGGACCAGGACAGCGAACCGCGGCCAGTGGGAGCCACAGTCAGCAAAATGCCAGGTAAACAAAGCGGCAGGGCCCACTAAGGATGCTTACCCTGTGGTTCCGCGTGCCAAAGTTGCCGATCCCTGATCCAGAGGAATCATGAAGAGCATTTCCATTCCATCACAGCTTAACAACATTTTGCTTAAAGTAGCGTTTTTCAGGAACATAACTGCAATGTTAAGAAAGGAGTTACTGTAGAGTTTGGAACGGAGTGTGGACAGACCATGTTTCAGCCACCTATGGACATTATTAGTATTTTCAACCCAAAATGACCAAAAATCTTGAGTCAGCTCCCTCTCTCCACAAATCATGAGACTGTCTTAAAAATCTTTAGACTTAAAAAAAAAAATTAAAAAAAATGCTGGGTTGACTCCTCATTTCTGAGCCTTCACAGTGCACCTAGGTCATGTTTTCTAGTTCATCTCTGCAACCATGAGGGAAGATACTTTTATTTTTAAAACATAGAAGTTGAGATTCCCATGCAATCTCTTGGAATTTTAAGAAGAAAAAAACCCAAATCTGTGAGATTTGTTGCTAAAATAACAAGAGTTGGCAATAGTGGTCAATAACTGTTTCAAAACATTTCAAACATATTTATAGGGTCTAGTAAGGTCTTAGTCTAGTCAGACAGGAAGTGACTCTTCATGAGTAAGAAGGAAATAAAGAGAGAAGAAGGGTGAGCGATTAATGAAAGGCATTGCTGCTGAAATATATAAACAAATTACTATCCTTGCTTTTCCTACTTACTGAAATAATAATACCCTCTTCTCTTTTAGGGTATGTCTTCACTACAGCAGTAGTTCGATTTCCTTTATGTCGATGTTGTGAACGCGACTGTATACAGTTGATGTTGTGTGTCTTCACTAGGCACAGCTAAGCACAGCAAGTCGACAGTGTCTGTCCGCAAAACTTTTGCAAGCATCGACATGACGAGCGTTGCACTCTGGGTACCTATCCCACAGTTCCCTGATCCCCCAGCAGGCACCATTTCGAGTGCTGCACTATGGGTAGGCATTTCCAAATTTCGCGCCCTTTTTCCGCGCCGCCCACCCCCATTACGAGCGGTGCACTGTAGGTAGGCATCCCATAATTCGCGCCCTTTCTCCGCGCCGTGCTAACGCCATAGCATTGCAAGCATGGAGCCCGCTGACACCACGGCTGCAATAATGGCCGTTGTGAGGACCTCGATCACGGTTGCTGAGGTCCTGCTGCACCGTCTGCAGAGGAGGAATGCGATCCGGGGAGAACTGCGCTTTCTGGAACCCGACGACAGTGAGGAGGAGATGGACGAGGACGTGCACGAGATGGACGAAGACGTGCACAGCGGGGACGACATGGACACTGCCGTTTTTGCAAGTAGGGCGACTGACAATCTGTCAAAAATGGTGGCAATGGGGCAGGCTCATGCCATCGAACGCCGATTCTGGGCCAGGGAAACAAGCACGGACTGGTGGGACCGCATAGTGCTGCAGGTCTGGGATGACTCCCAGTGGCTCAGAAACTTCCGCATGCGAAAGGGCACCTTCATGGAACTTTGTGACTTGCTGTCCCCGGCCCTCCGGCGCAGGAATACCAAAATGAGAGCGGCCCTTACAGTGGAGAAGCGAGTGGCGATAGCCCTCTGGAAGCTTGCAACGCCAGACAGCTACCGGTCAGTGGCGAATCAGCTTGGGGTGGGTAGGTCTACAGTGGGCTTTGCTGTGATGCAAGTAAGCAGGGCAATCGTCGAGCGGCTGCTACACCGGGTTATAAACCTCAGAAACCTGCAAGCCACAATAGATGGCTTTGCCGCCATGGGATTCCCTAACTGTGGTGGGGCTATAGATGGGACTCATATCCCTATTCTGGCACCGGACCACGAGGCCGCTGAGTACAGAAACAGGAAGGGATATTACTCAATGGTCATGCAAGCAGTGGTTGACCACAAGGGACGTTTCACCGACCTCTACGTGGGGTGGCCGGGAAAGCTTAATGATGCTCGAGTGTTCAGGAACTCTAGGGTTTTTAGACAGCTGCAGCAAGGCATTTTCTTCCCCGACCAGAAAATTTCCGTGGGGGGGGGTCGAAATGCCGATCGTGATCATTGGGGACCCAGCCTACCCCCTAATGCCCTGGCTTATGAAGCCCTACACAGGAGTCCTGGACAGGGGTCAGGAGCTGTTCAACTACAGGCTGAGCAAGTGCAGAATGGCCGTAGAGTGTGCATTTGGCCGCTTGAAGGGGAGATGGCGTTCCTTCCTGATTCGCTCAGACATCCGCGAGAGAAATATCCCCATTGTTATAGCTGCTTGCTCTGTACTCTACAATATCTGTGAGAGCAAGGGGGAAACGTTTATGGCGGGCTGGGAGGCAGAGGCAAATTTACTTTCTGCTACTTATGAGCAGCCACACAGCAGGGAAAGTCGAAGAGCACACCGTGAGGCCCTGCGCCTCAGGGACGCCTTGAAAGACAGTTTTATGAGTGCCCGAGATGGCGTTTGAGAATCTGCTCCCTTGCTGTGCTCTAAGCCTGCTGCCCTTGAACCCTCTTTCCCTCCCCCCTCCCCATGCTTCCCCTTCCCCCTCCCCATGCTTCCCCTCCCCCATCCCCATGCTTGCAGAGGAAATAAAATCACTGTTTGAAAAATCATGGTTCCTTTATTGGTTAATCGGAAATACAAATACAGGGGATCACTGTCCTGGTATCCTGGAGGGAAACCGGCAGTCGCAGTGGGGGAGGAGCGGGCAAAGGAGGGGGGTGGGTGGGAAGGGGGGAGAGGAGGGGTGGGCAAGACACAGCAGCTTTTAAAAGTTTTCCGAGAACGTCAGCCTGCTGCTGCTGCTGCTGGCTTGTGGGGTAGAGTGGAGCGGCCCACGGAGCTTGCCCCCCATGTTCTCACCCCGCGTCTGGGTGGGGAATCTATGGGAGTTGGGGAGGTGGGGGAGGTGGTTACACAGGGGCTGCAGAGGTGGTCTTTGGGCATGCTGCAGCTCCACCAGAGATCGCAGCATGTCGCTCTGGTCCTCCATTATGCGCAGGAAAGCATCCATGTGTCTTTCCTCACGCTGTTCCCTCTTTTCTGCAGCGGCTCTCCATTCCTGCCTCTCTCGAGTCCTTTCCTCTCTCTCTCGATTCCTTTCCTCTCTCTCTCGATCCCTTTCCTCTCTCTCTCGATCCCTTGCCTCTATCATTCTTTCCCTCCAGTCCGTCTGGCGGGCTGCCTCAGCGCGCAAGTTCTCCACGAGTTCAGTGAACATCTCATCGCGCGTTCGCGTTTTCTTTTTACGCTTTCTTATCTGCGGTGCACGGCGGGAGGAGGAGGCCGGGGGATTCTGAGATACTTGTTCGTCCGTGGGCGAGTGTGGGAACATAAAGTTTGAAAGTTATGAGACAGATACATTCAAGGTTAGGAGGCAGATGCAGTCTCGGACGGTACACAATGGGAGTACTATGCCATTTGCAACCTCAGTATTCAGAGGCCTGATATGATTTCTGTACAAGGTCATGTTCTACACCTAAAAGTGACTGAGAAGCTCACAGAAAAGTCAGAGCATCTCAGACACATATGCGTGCCTCAGCCCAAGACGGCTTCTGAAATCACCGTGCAGCCGGCCATGGTAAGTTAAAAGTGGCGCCTGCATACTGTAGAGCAACCCTGCCCCCTTCCCCCCACCGCGTGGCTGGCTCCCACTGAAACCGCAAACTGCAAAGCAAATGCCAAAAAATCTCTCGCTAAGGGCTAAGGTCTTTTTGGGGCTCTTCAGACCGCGTGCAGACTGCTCAGATTCCCTGCTAGCTACCGCTACGGGCTGGGGGAGGGGGGGCGGTTGGGTGCGCGTTGGATCTGAAGCGGAAGCAACCGTGTGCAGACTGCCCAGATTCCCTGCTAGCTACCGCTATGGGCTGGGGGGGGGGGCGGTCAGCGTTCGGGGGGTGTGTGTGTGCGGTTGATCGGTCCTCAGCAGAAAAGAGTACTTTGCAGCTGGGAATCTTTATCTCCCTACTAATTGCAGTCCGTATCTCAAACAGGCAACCCTGAATGACATCACTTTGCTGAGAATTTCTCGGAGAGATAGGGAGCGCATGCTCCTTGAGTCCATGCAAAGTCCTGGTCCATACGCCGCAATGCTAGCCTGCTCCATGATACCAGACAACTTACTACTTTCGTGGCGTGGGCTGGTGTCCTATCACGGGGGACCACATAAGGCGGCTCTCCCCAGAAATCTGCTGCGCTGGATTCATTGCTACCTCCTGGATAGCTTCCTTGAAATGTCCGCGGAGGACTTATGGTCAATCCCGGAGTATATTGACAAACTCTTTGAGTAGAAATTGACCAGCAATGAAAGCACGCTAAGTCCTTAGGGCAAGTTACTCATTAATAAATGCTTCCTTTACAAAATCACGCGTCATGTAATCACTTAAAAAAGAAACACTTACCCCCCTGGGAGGCTTGGGAGGGTACTGGCTCCAGAGTGACAAACAGCTCCTGGCTCTCTGGGTACACGGGTTCTGCGCTGGGCTCCTGCTGCTCCGTGAGATTTTCCTCTTCATGGTCGTCCTCCTCGGAATCAGTCTCCTCCCTGACGATTATCCCATCGGTGGAGTCCACGCAGACTGGCGCGATGGTGGTGGGGGCGCCCCCCATTATCGCATTTAGTTCATTGTAGAACCTGCATGTCCATGGCGCGCCCCCTGATCGTCCGTTTGCCTCCTTGGCTTTCTGGAACGATTGCCGCAGCTCCTTAATTTTCACGCGGCACTGTGTGGTGTCCCTGTTGTGGCCCCTTTCTAGCATGGCCTTGGAGACCCTTCCATAGGTATTGGCATTCCGTTTGTTGTTTCGTAGTTCCAACATCACGGATTCCTCTCCCCAGATAGCGATGAGATCCAGCACCTCACGAGTGGCCCATGCTGGAGCTCTTCTCCTCTGGCTGGTCTCCAAAGTAGATGAGCTCTGCATGGAGTCTTGTGATGCTGAGCTCTGCATGGCGGCTAGTGCTGCTGATAGCTCTGAATGGCGACTGAGCAGTTCAGGTGAGCTGGCCACGCTGACCAAACAGGAAATGGTATTCAAATGTTCCCGGGTCTTATCTACCTGGCCAGAGCAGCGAGTTCAGAGTGCAGTGCAGAGCGGTCACAGTGGAGCAGTAGTGAGGCAGTCCAGAGCGGTCAGAATGGAGCATTGTGGGACAGCCTCTGGAGGCTATTAATGTCGGGTTCCGTCTTCACTAGCCCACGGTCGAGCTTGGAATGTCGAGATTAGCCTTATGTCTCTGGTTAGGCTGGAGTTCCAATTTCGATCTTGAGGGCCCTTTACATCAACGTTAAGGGCATGTATGTGAAGACAGGTACAGGTTTAATTCGACCTAACATCGTTAACATCGATTTAAAGTGGTAGTGAAGACATGCCCTTAGATTCTCATGTGATCCTGATTACTTCTGTATTAAGACTCTAAACAAGGCATACATTTATTTGACACAAAAATCCCAAGTAAGTGTCACTGATATTTTAAATGACCAATTTAAAATCGTGGAATTTATGACTCTCATGACAGCCATGGCAAACATCTATCCTTATAGTTCTGATACACAAGTTTCTCAGAGTTGTTTATATTGCCTATGTAGCCATGAAAGTGATATGGCTTGTCTCTCTGCATCTTTAAATTTCTCAATAGTCAACCTGTGTGGGGAGATTTTTTTTCTTAGAGCTCAGTAGAGGCTGTCATTGCACCCTGTGCTCTCTCCTGCAGTCTTTACTTTTGTTCATTTTCATTTTGCTGTTTTCAATACAAAATAAAGATCATTCCAACTGAATGTATTTGTCTGCTCTGTGTGTACGGAAAACCATACATTTGTTAATCTTATTCACCTGTGTATTGCTCCATGAACCTAGCAATAACAAATATCAATTTGTTTTTATGTATTCAATATTTTCTCAGGATACCTGCACTGGATTGAATAACAGTGCTGTCAAGTGTTAGATTAAATAAAAAGGGAAAATATACTTGATGACCCACTAACATGTCTCAATTATACAATTGTTAATCCTCCCTAAGTATTTATCGTAGGAAAGGAACTTTAGAAAAGAATTAAAACAGAAGACTGGTGAAAACAAATATCTGTTTCCAGATGGAGTGAGGAGTGCTACTGAAGCAACCTCTGATTTTAAGTAATTGTGTTCAATTATACATATATGTATCTATTTCCTTCTCCAAACTCAATGGAATTAAAAAAGATTAACAAATTCCCAGTTATCAAAAGTTGCTGATATTTGTAAAAAAACCAAACAAACGAACAAAAAAAAAAAACAGCTATAAAAACCATGGACTCCATAATTTTCACGCCAGCAATGGCATTCACCCATAATGATACATGGATGCATCGTATATTCTCCTTCAGTTGTTTATATGTCATCTGTGACTTTGATACACATGGGTGCAACGACTCCAAATATCTTGAGATATGCTTCAGAAGGTTCTACAACCTTGCTTGAGTCTTAAATAAAACAAAAAAAGGGGGGCGAGGGGGAAGCAAGCAGTTGGAAGGACAGAGAGCTTACAAATCAGCCAGGAAGGAGCAGGCTGCATGGGAATTCTATCAAGTGGGGACCAAGAAAAATAAACCAGATATGAAACACCTGAACTTGAAGGACTGAAGAAGCTGGTCCCTGGATCAGATAATCATGGCGATTTTTTCTGAATAGTGACCTGCTGCTGCTTTCCCTGGCCTCAAATGACAAAACAGACAAAAACCCTTGATGAGCTCCAAGTAAAAGAAGGCAAGTTTTAGCAGAAGGCAAAAATGCACCCGGCACTCCACACACACCTGCTTTGCTCCCTTGAGTTTCATTTATTCTGTCTGATACTCCATGCACCAGGGGTCACATGCTCTGCTCAGTTTAAATAACTGGGACAAGAAGATGCAATGCAATCATCCACCTCAGCTATTTCTCAACAGGAAGGTTTGGCAAGCTTGAAGAAAACACAATTTACAAAGAATCCAGAATAAACAGATGCTAATAATTGATTTTAAACACATATGGACACACATACAGCCACACAAAAAATCTGCACTAACCAGTTAGGATTTCTGGCTCTCTCTCCACCTCCCATTTGTCATGAGGAGCTATGTTTTCACACTTGGCACCCAGCTCTGTATAGCTACATTGTTCTCATGACTGGAGGATGGGTCCATCGATGGCTACTATTAGCCAAAAGATGGCCAGAGACATAACCCTACTGCTCTGGGCATCCCTAAACTTCCAACTGCTGGAAGATGGGAATGGACGTCAGCAGATGGATCGCTTGATAACGGCCTTGCTCTGCTCGTTCCCTCTGAAACACCCGGCACCAGCTGCTGCTAGACCCCGTACTAGGCTAGCTGGGCCCTTGGCCGGACTCAGTATGGCCCTTCTTCCGTTGTTGCTAGCCACAAACGAGCTCGTGAAGTGCGCGCTGAAGAACAGAGGGAGGGGAACAAAAGACCAGGCAGGGAGGCTGCAGGGCTCGGCAGGGTGAACAGTGACACTGGGGCAGGGGACGAGCTGGGGGAGGATGCAGGTGCCAGCCGGGGCAGAGCCCTCAAGGCCCAGGAGAGGAGTCTGAAGGGCACGTGCCGCCGGGAAACAGGCGGCCAGGGCCGCGCTCGCGGCAGCCAGGGCTCAGAGGCCAGGGGACAGCGCCGGGCGGGATGGGGGGAGGGGGGACGGAAGGAACCATAGACACAAAAAAGGATTCGGCGGCCTCTCTGCGCCGGGGGTGCTGTGGCGTGTCTATGGTGCTGGAGGACCGAGTTCTCGCCGCGGGGCGGTGGCTCGTGGCGCTCGGCGGCGGCAGGATGTTGGCCCCCAGGTGAGTGGCCGGACCGCGCCGGGGCCACCGGCCCCGCCCCCCCGCGCCGGGGTCCGACCTGGGCTGGGCGCTCGGGGCCGGGCTGGTGCCTGTTGAGCGGGGCACCAGCGGCCCGTTCGCGGCGCCGGGTAGCGGGGCTGCCGAGGGAGCCGCCTTTGCCCGCGCACGGGCCCAATTCGGGGCCGCTCCTGCGCCCGCCTGGTTGCGTTGTGTTTGTGTTGCGTTGCGTTGTGTTTGTGTTGCGTTGCGGCCCTGCCTGGGGGGCGGTCTCCGGTCCCGAGGCTGCGTCACGTGAAAAAATCCAAAAGTAAATTTCACCCCCCCCCCCGCCGCCGCCGCCAACCTTGCAGTTCCGGATGCAACATTGTCGTCGGCTCCGCGGACATTTGTGTTGCACCGTTAGGTTGTCAACATCCCAGCGCTGCAATCCGGTGGTTCTCAAACTCTTCTACCGCTGTGACCCCTTCCACATAGCAAACCTCCCAGTGCGACCTCCCCCGCCAAATTAAAATCACGTTTTAATATCATTATAAATACTGGACCCAAAGCAGGGTTTGGGTTGCAGGCTGACAGCATTTTAGAGATAACTACACAGTGTAGGAGGCCATGAAGAATCAGGCTACATAGATATTAAACTAGCTGCTTTGCAAATCATTCATTAAATGATTCAACGTGAAAAATACATTTTTTGGCATTAATGCGAGTTGCCTTTTTTTCTTCTTCATTTCACTCACCTTAGATAATGAAAATTGGAGAGTTGAACTGTCCTTTCCAGTATTTAACTTCATTTTCCAGTTCTGGACGGTCATAAAGTAGTATACTTGAGTTGAAAACACTGAAGAGGAATGTTTAAATTCAAGCAAGCTGTTTTAACTGAAATGCAAGCAAAACAAACAGGCAGATTTTGAATTCTTTTCTAGTAATGCTTGAGGCTAAATTCTGCTCTAATTTATACCCTGTGCAACTCTGCCGATGCCAATGCACTGAGCCTGTACAGAGTGTCAGTGAGGCTAGAATATGGTGTTAAATAGTATAACATTTTTTTTCCTCCCAAAGTACTTGCCACTATACTTTAAAATCCTGTAGGAATGTGAACTGAGTTAAGCAACAGATCATCTGGGGGCTGTGCTAAGAAGTGTCTATTAGAATCAGAGGCTATGTCTGCAATAGGGGATGTTCAAAGAAAGTTTCCACCATTTCCACTGTGTCAGTTCCTAATGCAGATGAGACTTGGTGCAGTAGTCCCCAAACCTTTTACCTCTCATCCGCCTTACCCATGTCCATGTCCCCCGGGAGCCATAGTCAGGAGCTGGGGCCACGGTTGTGGCCAGGGCCCGGACTGGAGCCAGGGGCCAAGGCCAGGGAAGCAACTGGGGTGGGTCTGGGGATGGGAGCAGGCCAGGAACTACGGCTGGGCTGTGGTTGGGGGCCAGGGCTGGGAGTGGAGGTGCAGTTTGGGGTCTGAGGCTGTGGGTGGGGCCACAACTGGACTGGGAGGGGAGCTGCAGCTGGGCCCTGGTTGCAGCCAGCAGCCGGGGTAGTGGCCAGGTGCAGAGCTGCAGCCAGGAGTTGGGACCACAACTGGGGGTTGGGCAGGAGAAGAGCTGGGGGCAGAGTGGAGTGCGTGGTGCTCCCTCCCTGCCCCCCATGGAGGCTATCCCAGGCCCTGTTGCACCCCCTCTTTCCCGAATGTTCCTCTGTGCCCCACAGTTTGGGGACCATTGTTCTAGTATTTTTACTGTCCTGTTAGTTAAATCAGCTAGGAAGGTGCAGGAGCCATAGTGATGTGGTGATACATGATCTTTATAGACAGCCCTGACCTATTGTACATGCTGAAGACTTACCCGTTTTTGAGGTGAACCTCCTGGCCATTTTTGCAGGAGGTTGAGGGACAGGCAAACCCTTGTCCTTGACAGGACAATATGGGGGATTGCTGTGAGAATTTTACCATGTATAGGGATTATCTGGCCTATTGAGATTAATATGAGGAACAAGCAAATACAAATCAATAACAATGCATCTTAGTTTATTAGAAAAAGCAATGTTGCTTTGTGATCAAAGTATGAAGCTTGAAGTCAGGACTCAAAAAATCTAGCAACTTTGGTGCTGACTCAGTATGTAACCTTAAGGAAGTCACTTAAGCCCAGATCCTCAAAGGTATTTAGACTCCTAACTTCAGCTGATTTCAGTGCTGAGCATCCACCCTAATATTAAGCAACTTGCACTCTGTGAGACTGTGACCTGAAATGACCTAGCTTTTTCACTAGGAATATCAATAAGCCTCCTTTGTTGTTTGTTTTCCAAATTAAAACTAACATCTTACTGCAACAAAATAAAGCCTTTATTTCACTGAATTTTACATTTCCCCTATTAATGTTACAGTAAAAGATTTAAACTCATGTTCACTTTAGTAAAAATATTCGGTATGTCCAAGAATCCCAAAATGATTAGCAGTGCTGTTATACCTATTTTATAAATGGATAAATTGCGGCACAGAGACATTAAGGCCCAGATCCACCAAGGTATGTAGGTTCCTAACTTCCAACTGAAGTCTCTGCCAACCAAGCCTCTTTAAGGTGCCTCAGATTGGGAACCTAAACTCAGGAGGTTTGGGGTTGGTCCTGCTTTGAGCAGGGGGTTGGACTAAATGATCTCCAGAGGTCCCTTCCAACCATAATATTCTATGATTCTATGAGACATTTCTGAAAATCTTGGCCACTGTTTATATGCTTCGTTGACAGCTTCTTCCAAACAATGTTATGAAAAATTCAACAGTTCTTTCTGTGGGGAAACAACATACGTGGTTTGGCTTTATTCTCCCCCTCCCCCAATATTTTTACCATACAAGTAATGCAAACTTGGTCTCTTTTTTACTAATTATCTGCAAATGTCAATTTGCAATTTAGCCAACTCCTCCTATAATATGTTTAAACTATCGTGTTGCTTCTGAAAAAAAACGTATATAAAAATGATGAAATAACTCTCTTAAGTCGTTTGTATCTTTCTCATTTGTTTTCACTGCAGTAATTTTGAATGAATTCCTTTCATGTCTACAGATGGTGTACTGTAAGGAAGGCTTCTTCTCTTCTGGCTAGGACACTGACATCCATGACTAATGGCTTCCAGTCTCCTCCAGACATGTCTGAAGGTAATATAACTGGTTGAATTTTGGAAGATCATGTCATTAAATAAGAAGAGGAAGACTTGTAGCACCTTAGAGACTAACCAGTTTATTTCAGCATAAGCTTTCGTGGGCTATAGCCCACTTCATTGGATGCATAGAAAGGAACAGAAGTAAGATGAGTTTATATACACACACACACACAAAAAAGGTTGTACATTAGCATACCAATTCTAAGAGGCTGTTTAATTTGGATAAGCCATTATCAGCAGGAGAAAAAAAAACACCTTTTGAAGTGGATCTCTGTGTCTGACAAGAGATAACTAATTGGACACTATAAACCAAGGGCTAAACAGGACTTGTGAATGGTTTTCTCATTACACTAATTGATTGCATTTCCCTAGTTAATTTACCTTCAATAGTTGTTGAATTGCTGATGCTCACCCAAACTTCACCACCAATCTCCATTCAAATCCTTTCTGTAAAAAAAGAAATAAAGCTCTCTTCTTCTGTATCCCCATGAGAGGTGAACCAAACAACACATTTAAGATAATCCTCCATCCCCAACTCTCCAAAAATAATAAATACTCCATGTTATTTCTTCTTCTGACCCCCATATTGCATCCTTCCCCATTTACATCTCGAGGCCTTGATTTTTGGGGCTGCTCACATGTGTCAAGTTAAGCATGTGCATAAATGTTTGCAGGATCAAGGCCATAGATTGTAAGCTCTTCTGGGCAGGAAGGGACTATTGTCATTATTGGTGCATAACGAAAATTAATATTGATAGTGTTTGCCAGCAGCAGGTTTTCTTGTTAGCAAATGACTGATACTGTACATTAATTTGAAATGTATGCTGGCAGCAAGTAACATACACCAGCTTTTAGTAGAGACATAAACTGTATAGCTGTATATTTTTGACTGTATGTGACGGAATGGACTAACGTACCTATATTAACTGCAAACCATGTAACTGAATGAAGACAGGTTGCTTTTACAATTAGATATTAATGAGCATGTGCAAAGTGGAATTTGAAGGGGAAAAATAACCAGACAACCCATGATTAGTAGTATACTCTTTTCCTTGTTTTATGGCGGTACTGATTATGTAACTTGTTTTTTCCACTCCGCAGGACACTTACCCATTCATGTGAATGATGGTGTGTGGTGGTAATCAGCATGCATTTTAATATTTACAGAACTGCTTCTAGCTTATCTTGCTACTATCTAACATTACTTGAGGATTCATGAAAAACAAAAACTAACATTTTTCTCTGTCAACTTTCAGAAGTCATCCCTGTGGTCATTAAAACTGTTAACTGTGAGATGTAAATGGTTCCAGTCTTATTGGTAGAAATATTGTCACAAGACATGCATACAATGTGCAGATTGATATAAGGTCATACTAGATAACTTTTATTTAAAAAAAAATCTGCGGGTAATAAAAGCATTTATATTTTAAGGCAAATATCCTGCAGTTCTTATACATGTAAATCTCCAATTAACATAAATAAGAATTTGCCTAAATAGGGATTTCAGGATTTGACCCTAAAAATATAAATAGAAGTATGCTCAGGAAAACCCCTGGAATAAGTTTTTCTAGCTTAGGTGCCTGAAGTCATGCTCTGTATTTAGGAATTTAAGCAGCCTGACTTTTGAAAAGTTTTGAGTGTCTGTATCTTCCAATGAAATCAATAGGAATTGTAACTGATTAATATTCTTGAAAATTCAGGCTATTTATTTAGGTCACTGAGTATGGATTTAGCAGCGTAATTTTAGGGAGATTTGAAAATCTCTGACTCGGTATTTGAAGCAGTGCTGATAATTGTAGGGAGATTTGAAAATCTCTGACTTGGTATTTGAAGCAGTGCTGATAATTTAGAGAGATGCCACATACCAACTCTCGTCTGCTTTTGTTTAAAGACCCATGCCAACATTTTCAAAGTTGGTTGCCTAAAGTTAGACTTCGAAAGCCTCCTTTAGACATGTAAATAAAAACTTTGATTTTCAGAAGTGCTGAGTACCTGTAACTCCCACTGATATCAGTAGCAAGGTCTGACTAAAAAATGATGGCGCAATATGGTGCTTTGTTTGGGGAATACTGAAATTTACTTGCAACTAATGGCAAACTTACTCTCACTGTTAATGGAAATTAGATTTCAGTGCCTCCAGTAAATCCGGTTAACAGCATCAGCCTCTGATTACCTTCACATTCTCTAGGGCAGTGTTTCTCACACTTTTGATTCCAGGGACCATCTTGCTGCCTTTCTAAACTTCCTGACCTTGTCTACACTCCAGATTACATCAGTATAATTTATGGTGTTCAGGGCTGTGAATAATCCACACCCCTGAGTGGCGTAAATTATATTGAACTAAGTGCCGATGTAGACAGCACTATGTCGGCGGGAGAGTTCTCTGTGCTGATAGAAAACCATTTTCAGTATTCTGGTCTCCAAAGAGCCCATTTCTTGTACATTGTGCAAAAGTCTCTACATGCACTGAAACATTGGGGTTTGTTTTCCTAGCTGCCAGCTGTCTCTGAGGCTACTTTACATTTTCATCTGTTGAAATTGGAAGAAATCTATATCTTGATACCATCCCTTGTAATCCACCTCAGCTTTCATTTTCATTGCCGTTTACGACAGTCTCTCTTGACCTGAGAACTCATAGTATTTTTATTTATGCTAAACAGCTTTAGTGTTGTTTTTTTAGTTAGATAACCTTTTTTTGGTTTCAGTGAATACTGTTACAGTGGAGCTGTAATGATGAGTTGGAAACTGATGCAGGATCACTTTTAGTATGCTATCGCAGGGACGCCCAAACTTTTGTATAGTGTAGGCCACGTGATCATATGGATTGACTCATAGGAATCTCCCCTCCCATTCATGATCTCATAACATTTCTGTCACAAATAAAGCACTTGCTTTCATGGATGGTTTACTAATATTTTATACTGCTAAGAGATTAGTGTGTAATATTATAAAATAGTAAATCAAGTATGGAAGTTCAGGGAGCATTGGCTCTAATTACTTGAAAGCCTATTAAATCACGAAGGGAGTAGATTAATACTAGAATTTACTCACTAAACAAATTCTGAAATACAATTTAGTTTTAAATCTGTAAATTAGGATGGACTTGGTTTGCGCACATTTTGATAATATTCATTATGCATGTTTTCCTTTTACATTTTGTGTAATCAAAATGAAAGTACTAAGCCCTCTACCCTACAGACACTTGTGCGTTTTAAATCTGTGAATAGTTGCACAAAAGTGATTGGGACTACTTGCTCATGTAAATCTTTGCAAGATTGTGGATTAAGTCATTAATAGTTTATTGCCTCACTCGCTTCCCAATGAGAAATGGCTACAACTTTCTCTTCAAATCAAGGCACAGAAATTCTAGGTCATTTATTTTTCTTCAGTTTGAAAGAATATTAGAGAAATGAGGCCTTATATGGTTGTAGATGCTGTGATAGTGTTCATTCTAATGCTGCTTTACTCTAATGGATATTAGGGCAAGTTCACTGCTGGCTCCATGAGTGGAATTTAATTGACTTCAGTGTAGTAGCTCTTCATATCGAAATAGGCCACTGATGAGTCTTAATTTAATTTAGTTAATTTTCAAGTGTTTCTTTTAGTTAAGGTTTATTGGTGTAAAACTAATCATGGAATTTTCCTTAATCCAAAATATACTTTTGATAATGCTAATACAAATAGCCTTGAGTGTTCAGTCTGAAATGTGCAAAGCAAGGCTATGTGTAATGATTTTAATTTGCTGTGTATAAAAAATTTGAAGGATCAGCTGCTGTGCTATCAATGGTTGAATCTGTGTCTTGCTTGTATTCTTTATATAATTGTTCCCTGATGTGTCCTTAATTCTGTCTTCATAATTTAAAATCCTCTCTCTCTTCCTTCTAAAAATCTTAATAAGGAGGCAAGGTTGCCCTGCTTGTGTAAATTGCTTCATGTCATTGTCTGTCTGAAATTTATGAACTATTGCTGGCTGAGTTCAGGCACTGAAGGCTCTGTGCCTATACCAAACACAGAATAAAGTCCCTAGATAGGAGTAGACCTAGCATC
Organism: Sternotherus odoratus; assembly: GCA_032164245.1. NCBI lineage: Eukaryota > Metazoa > Chordata > Testudines > Kinosternidae > Sternotherus > Sternotherus odoratus. The sequence continues at coordinate 181,517,934 of JAVMKO010000001.1, forward strand.
AACTTGGCAGTCCCAAATGAGAAAAGAGCAAAACCATTAATCTGCCTCTTCACCCCAAATTTAAAGAAATCTCACATCTTTGCACAGATGCTAGACCTGTTTCACTGGTGCAGGCAATGGCAGAAGAACTATTGACTGTCTGTGTGTAAGCCCAGCTAAGACCTGCATTCCTACATCAAGGGAGATGGGTCTCCGTTTGCGAAAGCCAATATGCTGACACTGCCTGTCCTTGTTTGGAAATTATTGATTAAAAAAGAGAAATCTTCCTTTTTTCCTCAGCTGCGCTGTTCCATTTTGGGTTTGTCTTGTCTCTTGTCAGTCTGTGAATTAGACTGGATTTGTTTGTGTTTAGGTTGAAATGCCCCCATATTCTAATTCCTCAGGTTAATATTGATCTGCCGCATTTTTTCAGTTATTCAAGGCACTAACAACTTTTGCATTTTCATTAGTAAATTTTCTGAAGGTATTTTTAGTTAGTCCTTGCTGTACACATCTGGTTACAGAGTCATGTTACTAAAATAAAAAGAATCCAGGTTAATTACATTATTAAACTGTGGAGAGTCTATTTAGCTCATCTCAAGATCATGATATACCTACTAAAACCAGCAGTGAATTTGGCCAACAATTTCTGGTTTTAAAGCCACTGTTTGCATGACTTTGCTTGATCTTCTTGTTCTTGGGATGAAGATTGCACCTTTTAGCACCAGGCAACTTCACATTTGTCGCTTGACTGATTTGCTTTGATTTTGTTTCAGTGCGAAGCAGATTGAGGGCTATAGTGGGAGCTTCTACCAACTGGAGGTACAGTGTACATGAATGTATTTTTCTTTCATTTCTGATACCCTTGAGAGAGCTCACTGTCACAGCAATGGAGGTTAACAGCATTACACAGCTAACCTGTGAGAAAACACCCGACTAAGGCTGGGAGAAACAATGAAAACTGAATGCTTTTCAATCTAAATTAGTGGCTAAAGTTTGAGGTGGCAGCTCATATAGACATACCTGAGCTTGCTTTGGGACCAGAACAGTGAGGCTATAGCAGTGCATGCTTACGTGCTGGCTTGCTGTGTAAATAATTACCCAGAGTTCTGGGCAGGCTTGTACAGCCCACTGAAGAACATGCCATCTCATCTTCACTGCTCTGGTACCATACTAGTCAGATTAAGCTAGTGAAGGTAGGGTTACGTGAGCTGCAGTAATACCCATTGATTGCAGTGTAGATATACCCTAAGTTTGTTGGAATGAAGTTTTGGTTCATGAATCTCTTGTGGAAATCAGTGCTATTTTACATTACAAGATCAATCTATCTTGCTTGTACATGTAGGATTTATAGTATTTTTGAGATTATGAGCACACTCTTCTTACCCAGTAAACTGTAAAAATGGAGAGACCATTTACATCAACACTATTGTGCTGTTGTGTGTACAAAATTATTAAATGTAATCTATGGGTGTGATTCAACATGTCAAATTCAACAGAAACATATTGACTTGAATGGGAGTTAGATTGGGTCTACACATGGCTTTTATAATGGAGTGATACAGGGGGTTTTGGAGGAAACTTGTTATAGTATTAGATGATTGTGCTTGTGATGTGATTAGATGATTGTGATGTTTAGCTAATTTAGAGATACAAGATTTCCTTTCTGTGAATGTTTGTCACCTAGCAGTTGCTAAATGGATGGAGTATTTGTATAATATTTTAAGAGTAGAGGAATATTATTTCCTTACAGAATATGCTATAGACAGCATAACCCTTCATATTTACATCTATGCATATGGAAGTGTGAATTTTTCTCACTTTTAGGGGTGAAATCCTGGCTTCCTTGAAGACAATGGGAGTTTGCCATTGACTTCAAAGGAGACTTTAATATGTCTATTAAAAGTGCAATGTTGGAGTAGGGTGGAGAACAGAATATAATTGGAACTCATTGTTCAATTCCTACATGTTTATGAACTGTTGAATTTGCCCCTGTGACTATCAATTTAATTTAGACCTCTCTTTTAAAATTTGTGTCTTCTGTGAAATGTTTCATTGATAGTCTAATCGAGAGATAAATCCACAGAAACTAAAGAATAGAGCATCTTAATTTAGCAATCTGGTGTATTCCACATCTGTACAGCTGTCTAACTTAGAATATAAAACCTTTGGGATAGGAACTGTAACTTCTTATCTGCTCTGTGAACTCTGATATGCACTAGAGCTGATCAAAAATAAGTAACGTTTCACAATATTTTTAAAGCAGTGAAAGTTTTTCATTTCACTCAAAATGTTCTGTGAAATTTTTGGTTTCTTTGATTAAAATGTTTAATCTTTTAGTATTTTTGAAAACATTTCAAAATAGGTTTTAGGGAAGGAAAAAACTCCCTCTCTTCCCCCCCATTTCGTTCCACTGGAAAACAAGGGTAGCAAGAGAGTCAAAATGTTTGAAAAAGTGTGGGAGTTTGCATTTGAAAAGGCATTTTCAGTCAAAAAAACACCTCCAGACTTTTGTTAGAAAACTTGGGACCAACTCTGCTATGCACAATGATGCATAGCACTGTATTGTAACATGCGCAAAGGATCATGCTGCACATATATGAGTGGTGTAGATCCATTTTGTGGCATAGATCCATTGTGAGAATAATAATAATAAAAAAAACCCGGTCCAAGAAACAGATTTGTGTTTTAGAGACTATCTTTAGCATTATATTTGAACTCTTGTAGGTTTAACAGATTTAATACCCATTTGTAATATAGATTTAGCATGGACTCTAGAAGAATTATAGAATATATGCTTTTTAAAGTTAGGTTGCACTTTTAAGGAGAGGGAACTTCTGAGGCTCATGTAAGGAATGATGTTTAGAGCAAGAGTTTTTTACCTGACATCTGCATCTCTGCAGGGAAATAGGGTGGGATGAGGTGTCTCCTTATTCCCCTTTACAGGCTATTTGCCTCATGGATGACAGTTTTGTGGGGAGAGCACCCTTTGCAGGAGCAGTGTCCCCTTTTCTGCATAGATGGATTGAGGAATGGATAGATTTGGTTTTCCCCTTCCATTAATGTGTTGGCCAGCACAGGTGAGCTGGTATAGAGGGGAAACTGTTGTTGGCATAGATTGTAGAACAGGCGTGGGCAAACTTTTTGGCCTGAGGCCCACATTGGGGTTGCAGAATTGTACGGAGAGCCTCTCCAAACACCCTGGTACCGCCCCCATCCAACCCCCTCTCACTTCCTGCCCCCTGACTGCCCCCCTCAGAATCCTCAACCCATCCAACCCCCCCACTCTTTGTCCCCTGACCGCCCCCTCCAGAGACCCCCCTGCCCTTAAACACCCCCCCCCCCGGACCCTTCCAATCTAAGGCCCCCTGCTCCTTGTCCCCCGAGTGCTTCCTCCCGAGACCTTCCACCCTAACTGCCCCTCCAGGACCCACTCCCTGCCCAAGCCCCCCTGCTCCGTTCCCTGACTGCCCTGACCTCTATCCACATCCTTGCCCCCAGACAGATTCCCTGGGACTCCCACATCTAGCCAACCCCTCCATCCCCTGACTGCTCCCCCTTCCCCCAGAACTTCCGCCCCATCCAACAGCCCTCTGCTCCCTGTCCCCTGCCTCCCCCTGGGACTCCCTGCCCCATATCCAACCCCCCGGCTCTGGCCCCAGCCCCCTTACCATGCCACTCAGAGCAGCATGTCTGGCAACTGCATGGCCTGTCTGGAGTTAGACGCACTACCGCCCCACCCTGCAGGAGTGTGCAGCTCTGCCCCCCAGAGCACTTGCGGTGCAGCAGCATGGCTGCAGGGAGGGGGGATAGTAGAGGACGGGTTAGGGACAGCCTCCCCCATTGGGAGCTTGGGACCAGGCAGGATGGTTCTGCTGGCTGGATGTAGCCCGCGGTCCTTAGTAAGCCCACTCCTGTTGTAGAACATTGGCAGGTTACTTCTCTCATGGAACAAAGTGCTGGCGGTGCAGTGGGGTGATGGGGCTGGGGAGAAGAACGGAGGAGAGAAAAGCAACGGAGTCACAGTTCTCTCTCTCTGGCCTTTTTACTCAAGGCAGATTGTAAAGTGATAATTTGGACCTAGTAAATGTAATAGATTTGATATGTTGGAAGAGTTGGGCTATAGTATGTGAGCCATAAGAATCTGCACAAAAATCATTACGTGAAATTATGTTTTCTTAAAATAAAGTATTTGAAATCAAGTGTTCTTTAAAGCAGCGCAGAGTTTTTTTTAACAGCTTTGCATCATTTAGGATTGGACATATATTTTTATTTAATTATTTAACTCCCTCGTACATAGTACACTATTTTATTACAGTTTATTTAATAAAACCATCAGATCCTGTTGACTAAGAGTTTGTACATAATTTACTTGCTTTTAACATTCCTGATGATGATGTGTTGTACGTTTCTGTTCCTCTCATGATGTGATCCCTGGTATAATATACATTTTGTTTTTATTGCTGCTGTTTTGTTTGTTTTAAACATTGATTTACAGCATGGCATATTTTGGGGAGAGTTGCATCCTGTATTCTGCTGATGTCTTCAATTTCTTTTCTTCCCCAGTGACCATGTGCAAGCAATGCATGAAAGAAAAGACCTACATACTCTATTGGCCAAACAGCAGGAAGACTTGCCACATAGGAAAATGAGTGATAGCTACATAGAAGTTACTTTACCTCTAGGAAGTCAACCTGAATTAAGAGAAAAATATTTGAATGTACATAACAGTGTGAGGTAACAAGGCAATCATTTTATGCATATGGAAAAATAAAAATTGCTTTTTTATTGTTAATGTAGTAGTTGAATTCTCATTATTTATGTCCTAGGTTTGGAAGAATTCTTGAAGATCTTGACAGCTTAGGAGGTATGTAACTAAACCTACACTTAATGCAAATCTACTGTTACTGTAATAGAACAAGAGATAGCAAACAAAGATGTAGCTGCTGTATTGTTTGGAATGAATTACTTCAGAACAGTATACAGTAAAAGCTTTGTTATCTGGCATATTGGGGGAGAGGGAGGTGCTGGTATTTAAAAAATTCTGGTTAACTAAGAGGGAAGGGAGTTTGGGTATGGGAGGGACCTGGGGCATGGAAGGGGGTGCAGAGTGCAGGTTCTGAGAGGAAGTTTGGGTATGGGAGAGGGATTGGGACATGGGAGGTGGTGTGGGGTGCCGGATCCGGGCGATGCTCACCTTGGGTGGCTCCCGGCAAGCGGCAATATATCTCTGCAGCTCCAAGGCGTAGGCGCAGCTAAGCAGCTCTGCATACTGGCTCCGCCGCATTGGCTGGCCAGCATTCAGGGTGGGGCAGAGGCGGTGCGCAGAGCCCACCAACCCAGCCCCAACCAGACTATAAACTGTACTTTCAATGAAACTCAGAAATGCCGGTTTATAGAGCTTTCTAGTTGGTAAGGTGCCAGATAACACAGTTTTTACTGTAGTACAGCAATGTGTCCTGTCAGTGAGGATGTGCTATAACCTCTAGAAGAACAAAGAAGGGAAATTGAATACAGTTGGAAGAGAGGAAAATGTGATACGGTGTAGTCAGAGGCAAAATGGCTCAGCTGCTTGCCTATGCCAAATTTAAAGAGTAGCATGCAGGTAGATGTTCCTAAAAGAGAGTAAAGTCCTACTGGTTTGTTTTAGATGGGAGAGAAGCTATGAAGAAAAATGCTCTTGGGAAAGAGCTGTGTATTGTGTTGTTGAAAGTCATCCCATGGGTTGCAAAGTTTAGGAATCAGGAAAGCATGGAATCACAGACTAAGGAGGGATCAGCCATGCCAACTGGAATAGGGACTTCCTGTTGGATTTGGAGCTTGCCAAGTGATTGTTCAGCAGCCTCATCAACAAAGTGCATAGCCTTCGGATTACCATCAAATCTGGTCAGAGAGCAGTCGTCAGTGATTTGTGATGCTGTCTGTCTTTGGCCATGACCCCAAGTTGGATTCTGTTGTTGGCCCCCGGTATGCAGGCTGGTTTCGTGTTGAGCTTGACCTATTCAAAATTGGTTCAGAAGGGCCTATGAGTGGTGTGGGAAATCAAAGCCAGGGACATGTGTCAGGTTGGTTATAAGAGACTGGTTTCTGATGTCAGCTGCAGACAATTTTCATGCCACTTCAACATCAGAGAAATCTAGGCAGGGCAAGTGGGTCCACAAGGGGTTCCTCGACAGCAAACATGCTCTTGAGTGGTCGAAGAGATGTTTGTATAGTGGTAGTCTTGGGTTTTCCCTGATCTTCTCAACCATTCTGTCTGTAGCAGCTACATGATGTATGTGCGGAGCTGGTGTCCCTGAACTTTCTCTAGAGGTATTAGGTGGAGCTGGTGTTGGTTGAATCTTCCCAGCTATGATGAGCATGGTTGAGTATAGTTGTGTGTCAGCCAACTTGATGTGAGGCAAATGAAGCCAGAGTAGAGCACAGTATTCTGCTGCAGAGTAATAGAAGGCTAAACTGAATATCGAAGAGTTTGAGCATTTGCTCCCCATGAATTATTGGTCAGTTTGCCTATAGGGTTATAATGTGTTGTCACCATAGCAGTTTTCCTCAGGTGATTAAGATATGTGAGCTACCTATTGAGGGTTACCCTGAGAAAGACTGGTGGGGTTTGTGTTTCAAATGATGTCCTTTGGGCTGCTCTGGCATTGTAAAGATTGGAGCAGCAGGAAGATCTGAAATGATGAGAATTAAGAAGATGCTTTGTATCTTTTCTGTTAATACAAGAACAAGAGGATACCCAATAAAACTGAATTGCAACACATTTAAAATTGATAAAAGGAAATACTTTTTTCACAATACGCAATTAATCAGTGGAACTCACTGCCACTAGATGTCATTGAATACAAGATCTTAGAAGGAATAAATAAAGAATTAGACATTTATAGGAAGAAAATGTATAGTTACATTGGGCATGAAATAAAATTAGAAGAGGGAGTCTCTCATGTTTCAAGTCATAAACTAACCACTAACTGCTTGGAATTAGGAAAAAAGTTCTCTTGGGCAAGTAATGGAAGTCCCTTTATAGGTGTTTTATACTTTCCATTGAAATGTCCCCTCCCCAAGAGTGGCCAGTACCAGGACTAGATGGCTCACTGGCCTGACTTGATATGGCAGTTCCTGGATTCTGGAAAGATTAATGAAAGAGAATAAGAAGTGTGTTTCTGAGTCGGATGCTTGAGTTATGGCAAACAGTGTGCAGGGTGGAAAAGGAAGGAGGCAGGGTATAGAAATTCATATTAAACTCAATGTTTTTCTCTCTTAAAAACAGCAGGAAGTAGGGTAGTTTTGTCTGAGGAGAAAGTTGAAAAGTGGGAAGAGGTAATGGGGGTGTCATTAGAAATTGCCTAGTGTGGAGAAATAAGAGTTGTTTGGCATGGGAGTGAGACCACATAGAAAGCAGTCCCTGAACTTTTTCTAATGGCATTAGGATTAGGTGGTGCTGAGATGCAGGAAAAGGAGCCTTTCTTTTACAAATCACATTGAAATACTAACAAGGAACCTGGCTCCGTAGCTCAGGCGTTAGAATATTGGCCTTGTAAATGAGGGGTTGCACGTTCAAAGCTTACTGGGTCCTGGATAGCAGTTTCTGCCTTGGACTGTCATCTCATTGCTTGTCACCCAGAACCAACCTCCACCCTGTGCTGAGGGAACTTGGGATGTAGCTCAGGGTTTAGAGGATTGCCACTGGAATAAATGGCCCAGAGAGGCTGTGGAATCTCTGTCACTGGAAATTTTTAAGAGCAGGTTAGACAAACACCTGTCAGGGATGGTCTCTAGATAATACTTAGTCCTGCCATGAGTGAAGGGCCTGGACTAGATGACCTCTTGAGGTCCCTTCCAGTCCTTTGAGTCTATGATTCTAAGGTTCTCTTACTGCTTTTTGTGCAGGATCATTTACATCCAGCCTTTAAAGACATTGAGATCCTAACCTTTTGCGTTGCAGCTAAAAGAGGGGGGCTTGTTGCTGATAGAAGTGTGGGAACATGTTTGCAGTCAAAATGATACTAGACAATTGCGGTATTTGTGTCTGTTCTGCCCAGCATGTAAAGGTTTTGATTCATGAAGGTCATATACCCAATTATGAAATATTTATAGCTGTGGGAACCGATTTTCATGTAAAGACGTAATGTTTTGAAACCATGTCAAGCTTCATCTGATGAATGAGCATCACTAATGTTTTGATGGCCTTGAGCAGTTCCGAATAGAAAGCTGTCTGGAAGCTTAGTTCTAGTGAGAGCTTTGAGCTGAATTAGAGTAATTTCAGCACATTAACTGGCTGTTACTGAGGTCAGTGTGAAGTTCTGCACCTCTGCAAACTCTTACATCCATGACCAATGGCCACCAAAGATTGTTAATGAGGGCACGATCAACAACAGTCCCAGTTAAACCATCCGGCTGGACCAGGTCTGCTTGTGAGTTGTTAGATGGCAGAAGAGTGAGTCAGCAATCACCATGTCAATGGCAGCTGCAAATTCTAGCCGTTGCTGCCCATTCTGTTCTTCTGCCTCATACCACATTTCCTGAGTGGATTTGCTCGGTGCTATTAATCTTTCCCATGTTCCCATTAAAACTGCCTGTGTCAGGAGGACATGTTTTCTTAGAGTTTCATTAAGAGTTGTGTCCTGTTGCTGGTAAAAATTATCTGCAGCTTCATTTATAGTCTGGAAATGAGTATGGAATTGCACTTTGATAAGTCACTCATTAATTACTCACTAACCCTGCAGTGCCCATCAGGTATATAAGTACAATGGCCACCCTTTGCTGGAGCAATCCGTCAGTTCAGCCTGAGAACTAGAGTGTAGAACAGGGGTGGGCAAACTTTTTGGCCCAAGGGCCACACTGGGGTTAAAAATTCTGTGGTGGGCCGGGTAGGGAAGGCTGTGCCTCCCCAAACAGCCTGGCCCCGCTCCCTATCCAACCCCCACCCACTTCCTGCCCCCCTGATTGCCCCTCAAAATCCCCCATCCATCCCTCCACTCCTTGTCCCCTGATTGCCCCCTCCAGAGACCCCCCCACTCTAACTTCCCCCCAGAACCTCACCCAAGCCCACCTGCCTTTGTTCCCTGACTGCCCCCCTCAGAACCTCTGACCCATCCAACTCCCCTTTCCTTGTCTCCTGATCGCCCCCTCTGGAGACACCCTAACTGTTCCCCCGAAAACCCACCCCTTATCTACCCCCCTGTGCTCTGTTCCCTGACTGCCCCCTCCTGAACCCCCCCACAAACTAACCACCACCCCTCGTAATCCCACCACTTAAGCCCCCCCCCACTTGCTTACTTGCTCAGCCGGGCGCAGAGCTCCGCAGCTCCCCACGCTCCTTGCTGTGCAGGGCCCAGCCTGGCTGGGGAGTGCAGGGCTGTGGCTTGCCGCGGTTGGCCCAGCACCCCGGCCGGGAGTGTGGGGCCGCACGGCTTGCCACGGTTGGCCTGGCTGGGAGGGCGGGGCCACTGGCTCCGCCCCTTGGCCCAAGCTCACGGGCCAGATTAAAATGGCCGGCCGGCCACATGTGGCCCGCGGCCCGTTGTTTGCCCATCCCTGGTGTAGAAGCAAGAAGCAGTGCATAATGGTGCAAGAAGCAGTGCATAATGGTCTAAGAAGCGGTGCATAATGGTGCAAGAAGCAGTGCATAATGGTGCAAGAAGCGGTGCATAATGGTCTAAGAAGCGGTGCATAATGGTGCAAGAAGCAGTGCATAATGGTCTAAGAAGCAGTGCATAATGGTCTAAGTCCCAGATCAGTACCATTAAGCAGCCTCCACCTCCAGATTACAAACACTCAGTTAACACTAACCCAGACATTATCCCACCCAGACATTAACCTGTCTGGTTGGGATATCGAGCAGGTAGCAACTGTCAAAAACTTGGGCAGCATCATAAACAGTGCTGGGGGATGCTTCAAAGATGTGGATGCTCGTATACTAGCAGCTGCCGTCATGTTCCAGGCCCTTCAGTGGCCTCTGTAGAGAAACATGATGACATCAAGCTTGCTATGAAATTATTGCTCTGGAGAACCATGGTTATACCAAATCTGTGGTACAGCAGGGAAATATGAGTGGTGATGAAGGCTGAAAAGCACCAAATTTGTTGTTTTTGAGTCTAGTCTTCATCAACTGCTCCATGTTAAGCATCAGGACAATAATAGAAATAAGGATATTTGTAGCTGATCCCAGCAATTGCCTCCATTAGCACTGGTTCAGTTCTGACCATTTTCTTGGTTCAGACATGTTAGTAGGATGGAAGACCAACAAATTACAAAGCATATGAACCAAGGAATGCAGCTTACATGGCTGTCAATTACTATGACACCCAAAGCTTTAGAGGTGCAATAAGATCACTAGTGATGGACATAAACTGACTATCCAGTTAGTTTGCCTTACAGGCCTAATTAGAGATCGGTCTGGATGGCACTTGATCTTGCAAGGAGACTTTGGGATTTGTTTTGATGATGATATTTAGTATGTTTTTCCCCCCGTGTCCCCTGATTATGAATCCTGCCAATGAGCTCTGTGAGAGCCTGCCAAACTGTTTTGTCATCTGGGAGTGACAGTCCTTGTATCACAACCAGATCTTTGCTGACCATGCTTTTGCCAGGACTAATAACTTTAAGATTTTTCAGTGGTGTGGTGTTCTTGACAGACTTTGTGGAAGAAGCAAGTGAAGATTGTAAGTGTTCTCTCTCACATTTTCTGCCAGGGTAGAGTTATTTCTTTCTATGTTCAGTGCTGCTTTTCCGTTGAGCCCCACATAAAGTGCAAGCAAATATGTTTAGGGTACATCTATACAATTTAGGATGTGTTCTTTGCGTGGGTTAGCTGTCTCAGGTTACAATAGCAGTGAAGACATGGCAACTAGGCTTTTAACCTGGATTATGAGCTTGAATTAAAGCCTATAGAGGAGCCTGGGGATGAACTCAAGATGCTAACCTGAGTTACTGCTATTTTAAGTAACCTGTGTTAAGAACAAACTTTGTTATTTGCAGTGTATGCATACCCTCAGTTACAAAAATCCCCATCAGGTCAAAACAGTATGAACACTTAAAATGATCCAGTGCAATGTGAAATTGATCTAAGGAATGGGTATACTTGAATGATCAGACCAAATTAACTTGCTCTGGGTGAATAAAGTTTTGTAAGCAGATTAAATTACTTTAGTCATTAACCCTTCAGGATAGTCTTGTTTGTCCTCAGTTTTATTTGAACTGTACATGTGCCTTTCATTTTGTATCACAATGGCTACATTGTGAAGCTTGTTCCACTTTTTAAAATCCCCTTTAAAATATATGGAGAGTAGATAACTGACCACTCTTTGATCTCTCCACAGTTCTCATTTGTTACACTCACACCAAACATGAAGCTTCTCAGAGATCTCCTTTGTCAATAGTTACAGCCCTGGTGGATAAAATTGGTAAGTGGTCATTTGACCAACTAAAAAAATGATGGGTTTTAGAGTGGTAGCTGTGTTTGTCTGTATCATCAAAAACAACGAGGAGTCCTTGTGGCACCTTACAGACTAATAAATTTAGTCTGTAAGGTGCCACAAAGACACCTTGTTGTTTTGGATTTTTTAAATGATGATCTATACTATGAACACTTAGTAATTAACTGCTTATCTCCAGCAGAAACTGATTTCTTCCTCCTTTGTTTACATTAAATTGTTTGGTGCTAATTCTGATATGTTGCATTATTTCTTAGATACTGTTCTTCCTTTTCTGATGCCTTCCCTTCCAAAAAGTGAATATTTCCTGTTTCATGCATTTCTGTATTCAATTTTACACCAATCAAGTCAGTCTCCTAGATTTTGAAAGGCCAGTGTTGTGCCTCTTCCAAGAAAGAGGCTTATAGGAGTGTCACTCAGTTTGATTTTGTACAGTACATAACCACGCACACTAATGGTACTTAAAAATAACAATTTAGCTCTTGTATAGCACTTTTCATCTGTAGATCTCAAAGTGCTTTACAAAGGATGTCATATCATTATCCTCATTGTACAGATGGGGAAACTGAGGGACAGAGAGGTTAAGTGACTTGCCCGGGTCATCCAGCAGCCTAATATCAGAGCTGGGAATAGAGAGGAGTTCTTCCCTTTTCACTGTATATATAATCTATTAAACCATTAAAAAAAAGATTAATTGATTAATTGTAATTGGCAAGTGTGATGACGTGCTGCCATCTTGCTGAAAAGTGACGCCAATAGTGCGTATGTGAGTCTATTGCTGATGATTCTAAACCAGAACTAATCTTGATTTAATACCAGAATACATTTTCTGTGTAAATAGGAAACACTGTTGCCCTGATTCTTTACCACATGAGAGCTGCATTTTGGGTTTGTCTGCAGGGAGTCAGTTTATAGGGATACAGGGAAAGACCATTCCACCAGTGTAGGATGGTATGTAGTGGAACTTTACAGTAGCCTGCCATGCTTCTTCCCCTTATGCTGATGTTAGGAGGGATGGCTGGTATAGAAGCCTTCACCAACAGAGAGTTGCCTTGCACTGGGTGCAATACTGACTGGCCATCTCTAGGTATTTTAAGGCTACTTTGTGCTGCATACTCTGTGTGAAATGGCCTAGGAGAATTCAGACCTTTGCTTTTTAAATACTGAACTTCAGTTATCTTGTCTAACACATTGTCATGTATATTCTAGATTTGTGCAAGAAGGTCATATACCCAGATTGTGATATCAAATTCACTGGAAATGTTTCTTGGGTTGGGAAGACCTCAATGGAAGTGAAGATGCACATGCTTCAGGCTGGGGTCAGTGACCTCTATTTCTTCTTTAGCAGAAAATTCCCTTCATTTCTCCCAAGATTCAGAAGGAATTATGAGTGGTAACATTAGAAACCTAAATTCACACTGAGGATATCATCTATTTTAGAAGGGCTACCAACCCCTGTGCCTCAGGACCTAAATGACTACCAGTGGACAGAGATTGTACTTCCCTGTTCTCTCCTCTCCAAAGTATAATTGTTTATGGTATGTGTTTTATATCTTCCACTGAAGTACCTGGTACTGTTGGAGACAGGATGGACCACTGATCTAATGCAACAGGGCAGTCTGTAAGCCCTCCTTTTTCTCCTCCAACAAAGGGGTCCTCCCAGCTTTCTAGAAATATTTTCTCCTTTATTTTAACCTCAAAAGATACCCAGATGAGAATGCCAGAGTTTAGAATTGATACTGAAATGGGATATCATAGAAACTTAAGGCTGGAAGGGACTTCATGACATCATCTAGTCCAGCCCTCTGCATTGGGGCAGGACCGAGTAAATCTAGACCACCCCTGACAGGTGTTTGTATAACCTGTTCTTAAAAACCTCCAATGATGGGAATTAAACAACCTCCCTTAGAAGCCTGTTCCAGAGCTAACTATCCCTATAGTTAGAAAGTTATCCCTGAGATCTTGTGTCGATTACTTCTTGTCCTACCTTCAGTGGACATGGAGAACAGTTGATCACCATCATCTTTGTAACAGCCCAGGAAAGGAGAGTAGTTATTTAAGTTAAGGGCCAATGTTGGCACAAAGGGACATAAGGATATAAAGTAGCCATCATGGTTTCTGACTATTAGAGGAGTGATGTTCTGGAACAGCTTTCCAAGGGGAGCTTGGGGGCAAAAATCCTAACTTGTTTTAAGACTGAGATTGGTAGGTTTATGGAGGAGATGGTATAATGAATTCCCTACAATGGCCTATGGCCCATCCGCTACTGCTGTTAGCAAGTATCTCCAGTGTCTGGAAATGGGAGTCTGGAGGGGGAGAGCTCTGAGTTACTACAGATAATTCTTTCCCAGGTGTCTGGCCGGTGGGTCTTGCTCTGGGTTTAACAGCTCACCATATTTAGGGTCAGGAGGAAATTTTCCCCCAGGTCAGAGACTGGGGTTTTTTCATCTCCCTCTGCAGTGTTGGGCAGGGATCAGTTGCTGGTTTGAATTAGAGGAAATGGTGGATTCTATGTAACTTGAAGTCATTAAATCAAGATTTAAGGACTTTAGTAACTCAGCCAGAGGTTATAAGCCTACCTCAGTAATGGGTTGATGAGGCTGTGGCCTGCAATGTGCAGGAGGTTCAACTGGATGATTCTGATGGTTCTCTCTGGCCTTGAAGCCTCTTAGATACTTTAATTGGAGTACAGTTGGTTTACAAAAAAATATACCTGGCTAAATAATGGAAAAATTATTTATTAGTAACCATTCAATGAAAAGCTGCCAGTGAATATGATGTATTATTCACAATCAATTATTTGTCCAGCTCCATTACAAAATACTAACGTGGCAGTTGAATTGTTCAAAATACATCTTACACTTCAGAAAAACAAATACAAAAAAATCCAGTTTTGATCCAGTTTACTTCTTGAAAACCAATGTTTATACTGTTGAACTGTTAATGGATAAGGGATTATCTGTTGCTAAATGTGTCATTCCTCTCTGTGCTGGCATTAGGTAGGCAAGTCTGCAGTGTTAAAGGGTTGTTGTCATGGTCTTTTTCCCTGGGGTTGTTTGTGAATGGAAGTGGGAACTAATTGATAACTAGAGTTATTGCCATTTTCTATACTAATTGTGTATCATTGCTGGATAGTTGCATTTCAGTTCTGCTGAAATAGACTATTATGTTGAGCACTTCTCTCTTGTCTTAGATCCATTGCAGGAGAACTGGAAAGGGGTGAAAAGTGAAACAAACAACATCTTAATTGCATTATTAGTCTGAACTGGGTGGCCTGTTAAACAATGTCACTTTTGTAGAGATTAAAACTGGATTTGTTTGTTCTGTTTTAGTTACATGATGGTACTTACAGCCCTGTGTTAGATGCAACCTTTGTCATGGTGGCCCGCGATCCAGAAAACAAGAGGTAATTTGTCTGTATGGGACACTGGGAATACCAAAGTAATTCAGATTGTTGTTGTGGAAAGTGGCAAATGCTCTAACTTTTATATGTGCTTCAGTTAAAGTATATGTGATTTAGTAAATTGTATACTTGCCTTTTTTGGGTTAGAAAATATTTTCAGGTTCTTTTGGGGAGAGCTTGAGGGAGAGGAGGTCTATAGTTAGCTTCTCAGAACTGTATAGAGTACTGTTGGTAGTTTTCAAACTATAATTGGCATTTGACCCATTTCTAGAAATGGGGTTTCCCTGAATTTAAACAATAGACCCGATTAGCATGCCAGAAGGAAAAGTCATCTGGAGCCTACCAGGAATCTACTGGAACCATGAGAATGAATTGGTCCCTGTAATAAGGGAGGGAAGAGCTGATCCTCAACTTGTAAATGATCACTCACGAATATCATTTTAATACCATATTGAAAATGCTGTATGCTCCTTAGAGGAGTCTGTCAACCCAGAACTTGTGTAACTAATAACTGGGATTGTTAATGATCTGAAAGAATTTTAAAATTCTGATTTACATTTCCCCATCTTGCTGGTTTTACTTCCCACATATTGTTTTGCGTAGTCATTTAAAACAAACAAACTGATCATTTTCTCTTTTGGCTTATAGGGCACTAGCATTGCTGTGGGAGGTTTAACTAAAACTTCTACCTCTTCCCTGTTTAATTTGAAATTTTCAAAAATCTTAAATCTTTCTATTCATAATAGATTTAACAACTTCTTGTGTGCTTACTAATAGAAAATATTTTTTGTGATTAAAATAATGCAGTGTATATAACATAGTAATATGGTCACGTTTATAATGTTTATAATGTATCTATCCTAGGTACTTAAATGGGTCCTGTTGTTGTAATATCTGAGGATCTTACAGTCCTTAATGTATTTATCCTCCCAGTACCCCTGTGTGGTATGAAGTGCTATTATTTCCATTTTACAGAAAGGAAAGGGATGTACAGAGTGAGTAAATGACTTTCCCGAGATCAAAGAAGATGGCTGTGGCAGAGTAGGAATTGGCCACAGGCAACCCAAGTTCTATGCTAGTTCTCCAGTCACTGTACCGTCCTTTCTAACCTTGGATCTGGTTAGCTATTCTAAAAAATAAAACATACAAAATAATATTAAAAAGACCACCTCAGCCCAGCTCCCTCCTCTATAGTCAGAGAACAGAAAGAGAGAGCCTGGATTTTGCAGCATGCTTGGAAAGTTAGCAAATGTGGGGAACAGAGAGAGAAGCTGCCTCAGCAGTGTAGCATGATGCAAACATAGCGTATATGAATCTTTTTGTATCCAGTTTGAACATAATTTAACAGTTTAAGAACAGAAAATAACTTTTCCAAATTATGGAGAGGAAAGACTCCTCAGAGTAAACAGTCATCTTGCTTTGCAAAAGATTCATATGTGAATTTGATCTAATTATGCATTTTAGATTTATGCAGCACAATAAACGAATTGGACTGTAGGCAGCTTCTTAAGTTCTTATTTGGCAAACTGTATGTGTGGTAAACAGCTTTGGGTTGCTGATAAGACCACTGCTGAAATGAATAGATTATGGCGAAGGCTTGCTACAGGTTTTTTCAAGTTCTTTCGTTTCATTAATTTAGAATTTAGACAGCTATTTAGACAATTATTTGACATTATTTTAGACAATCCTAGATCACAGCTTGAATTAACTGTACTTCTAAATGGTTTCAGTCTGCAGTAATCTCTTTTATATGAAAACTTTGGTCATCATTTAACTTTTTTAAGGAGTATAAATGCCATGAGGATTCGTTTTAAATTATGCTAGAGAACTTTTAACAGCCTGAGATCTGCTGAACAATAAAGCCGCCAGTGGATGACCTTCTGGTGTCACCAACCATCCTATGAAATTTATTTATTTCTTTAGATATCATCTTATCTGTGATAAAACTATGTTTTTCTCTCTTAGATTGTATGTGGACGAAGGAATGATGAAGGAATGTCTATTGATCTTTCCCCCTGTGTATTTACATGACAGTTTTTTCTAAAGCATATCATTTTAAAAATATTTCATATCTATAGGCCAGCATTTGTTAATCCATTAATTCCCGAGGGCCCAGAGGAGGAAGAAATCTTCAAGAAAGGAGAATGTATGTAATACTTTATGTATATTTTATGTTAGTGGAAAACTGTATAGATTCATTGCAGTAAGAGAGAGAGAGAGAGAGAGAGAGAGAGAGAGAGAGAGAGAGAGAGAGAGAGAGAGAGAGAAAAGTTCAGAAATTCTGCTCACAAGAGTTGTTCTTAATTTATTTAAGATCAAATTTATTTTCACCTCACACACCTCCTAGTACCTGGAGATTAGTCCAAACCATGAATTTTGAATCTGGATTTTGAAACATTTCCCCCCTCACTTTACCTCTGTTACAGGGTTTTGTTTTAGACCATATCTAATTATATCCATTGTAATATGCTATTCTAGTACATCAGAAGTGCTGAATAACTAAACTGAGAGTAAGGAAACTGTGTATATGTTAATTAAATAAATCCTACTTTCTGAACTGCTGCATCTTGTCTTCATATTTGGACTGTGGCTCACTGAGGGCTATATTATCTAAATTGAATCACATAATATCTTAAAGCCCCTTTTCAGGACAGCATTTAAACACATGCTTAACATTAAGTGTGCACATCAATCCCCGTTGATTTCAGTTTTCCGTGTTTCAATCTTTGGATGAGCAATTTGACACTCTGGAGGGGCCTGATTTTCAACAACTGGCTGCTCATCACCTTCTGAAAATAGAGCTCTTTTCAGGTGTCTCAACTTGGGCACTCCATAAGCAGAGGCAACCAATATGACTAGTCGCTGGTCTGTTCCTTTATATCCTAAGTATGTTTCACTGCACAAGACTTAAGATAGAGAGGAAGTCATTGTTAGCTTTCTGGATGTGCATGGTAAACCTTTGGGGTTTGTGGAAGCATGTTCTATGTATAACTGATTTTTCTTACTCACCCGTGGTGACTTTTTTTTATTTCATTAAAATTTTGTTTCAAAAATATCTTGTTTTAGAGGAGTTCAAAACTGCTCAAACTGAATTCAAATAGCCAACTAAGTTAAAATCTGAAAGTTGTGGTCTGCCATAACTGGTTTCATCATAACTCATATCCTCATAAATTTGGTTTTTTGTACTATCTCCACAGTAACCACACAAGTTTGTGGGGAAATCCAAATGCATGAGAAGCTAATTAATTGAACCACAGAAATGCTATTGAAGGAGATATGAGGGATAGGTTGCAGTATCAGGACCCTTGGAACTTTTCATGATAAAGCCAACTTTTTTTTTAAAAAAAAAGTATAAGGCATAGATCCTTGCTAAAGCCTCATTACGTTATGTTTTTTAATATCCCTTTTTGTTTATTTTTAAAGGTCCACACAAATAAAATACCAGAAGCTTCTTAAAAGCTCCTTTTCCCCAAAAGTTCTACACTATCTTCAGTAAATAGAGTATATACTGCCAACAATACAAAAAGTAGAAATGTCACACGCTATTCAGTTCCTTTGCATTCTTTAGTATGAATCAGTCTGTAGTGGTTAAAGGATGAATATCCTACTGTGTGAATAATGGGTCTGCAGTGCATTGCTGTGTTTAAAAGACCAACAAATTATGTTCCCATACCAGCTAAGTGACCATTTCAAAATAAAGCACTTAAATAAAATGGTATGGGTGAAATCCTAGCCCCAGTGAAGTCAATTGCAAAACTCCCTTTGACTGCAATGGGGCAGATACATCCTAAATATATATTTTAATGCAGACAAATATTAAAAGCAAATTTCTGATGATAGTCTGACTGTGAATACAAAAAACACTTAATCTGCTGATGAATTTTAAAATGGAGAGAGGAATTGACCCCTTTGTAAAGCAATTTAAAACCAAGTGACATTCTGTAACCTTTCTGCTCAATGAATTCTTTTTCTTTAGTGAACAAGATAAGAAGGGTTGATTTCAACATTGCATCTTTACTGAAAATGGCTCCCACTGCAGAAGAAAGAACCATTGTTCATAACATATTCCTTAATACACTGGACACAAGGCAAGTAGGGGAAGAACTAATAACTTGTAAGAAGGGCTGGTAATGTGGCAGTTGAATGCTCAGTTGTAAGGGTAGGAGGAGTGCAGATCCTTTTTTCTTCTCTATCCCATCACTTAAATACTCGGATGCTGTCTCCGGTACCTGGAATATAGGCACAAAGCACCATCAATGTGCTGATATACCACATATGTTCCCAGACGGAATGTTGTGGCATCCGAGAAAGCTAATGATATGCAGCAGCTGCAATCAAAATTAAACCAACAAGGTTACAGTAGATGGTTTCTGAGAAAGCAGCATAGAATAATCTTAAGAAAAGGGTTAGTCATGCTTAACCACAAGAAGAAATTTAACCCCCTTTGGGGCATTTGGAGCTAATTCACTGGCATTGCAGTTTTGTGCTTTAATAACTGGCAAGACTTCTGAAGGGAAGAGGTTTTTCCTTGGCTATAATAATATTTTGAACCCACTGATCCGAGATTCTTACAGTGTGTTGTAAACATAAATTCTGGCACCCTATGAGACTTGCTGCTTAGCATAATAATTTACAGATTATGAGGGGGCTGGGAAATCGAGACACAGAGAGATTGATTTGTGGACAAGAAAAGCAGAGTGAAAGATTTTAAAAAAATGTGATGGGGCAAATAATCTGAAAAGTGGCAGAATTAGAAAAGATTAAGAAGTGAAGGGATAGTAATAGAGGGAAAAGAAAGCTGGAAATATAATTCTTGTACAATTTAGTAATATTTTTAATCTGAAGTGAAACGAGAATCTGGAAAGACAGCAGGAAAGTCAAAGTAAGATACAGAAAGTGAAGTGAGAGAAAGGAGGAAAGGGAAGGACAAAGAAGGGTAAGGGAAACATTTTATTACCATTTGTATTTTTAGTTGTTTTTTTAAATCCCTCTATCATGATATCTTTAAGTTTTCGGAAGGAGCAGCTGCAGAATCAGACACGTGCACTCACACAGAGCCAGTTTTGAACTAACTTTATTAATACAAAGCAGGAATAACAGTACACAGGAAAATTCTGTAATGTCTATAGAAATAACATTAGAGGAGCTCTTATTTATTCCAATAATTCACAATGTATGTCTCTTAAAATTTAGTTGTTACATGGCTGACATTTGCAAGACTACATAGTGGATTTAGATACATCTTCCATTTAAAATTAGTAGATGTATGTGTAAATCCCCTAGTTTTGCAAATCTTAAACTGTGTGTTTGTGATTAATTCATCTGGCATCTTGCATCTTCTTATACCGTAATACAGTGATTTTCAACCTTTTTTCATTTTCAGACCCTTAAAAATTTTGAATGTAGGTATGGACCCCTTTGGAAATCTTATAGTCTGCAGATCTCCAGCAATCCAGGGGCCACAGGTTGAAAACCACTGCCCTAATAAAAAGGTGAAGGACTTGCTTAGGGAGTGTAGAATGGATTTTTTTGGTTGACTGGATTTTTTTTTTGCTAGTTAAGCACTTCATGTCAGGGGACTTGAGAGGTTTCTATGGTCTTAAGAGATATGGTTCCCTCTTAAGCATATGCATATACATTTTGAGCATCAGAAGCTAACTTTACTCATGTGAACAGTCCCAGTGAAATGATCCACTTAAAGTTAAATATGAGCATACATGTTTGAAGGTTCAGGGCCTTAGACTAGTCACCTGCATTAATCAAATAGTGGTTTTCGAGGTCTGTCAAAAACAGCATATGTTAGTAGAACTTATTTTTTCTATTTGAATCCTAGCTCGCTTGATGTGCGTGCACACAAAAGGGGTTTTTCTATTTTTTTGTGGTTGTAGCTTGTTGAGCACTGTTAAAGCTGGATATAGAGTGTATTGCCTAAAACCCCTTGTTTCTACAGGACTGTAAGTTTTCGGAGTCGTGTGCTACCACCCA
The DNA here is from genome assembly GCA_032164245.1 of Sternotherus odoratus. NCBI lineage: Eukaryota > Metazoa > Chordata > Testudines > Kinosternidae > Sternotherus > Sternotherus odoratus. Next base: position 181,538,736 of record JAVMKO010000001.1, read on the forward strand.
ATTCAATATGGATGGAAGATGCAAAACTTAAGGGCTTGGAGATCTGCCATCCTCAGGTATTTGAAGGAGTACTAATGTGTTACAAACGTCCTAATAAAACGAGGAAGACTTCTTAGCACCTTAGAGACTAACCCAGGGGTCGGCAACCCGCGGCTCCGGAGCCGCATGCGGCTCTTTCATCCCTCCGATGCGGCTCCCTGTGTGTGCTAATTTTAACCGTCCCGCAGACTGTTTTCTATGCGGCCCGCCAGCACTGTCCAACCAGTGCGCGGAGCCGCAGCCGAAAGAGAGGGGCGGGGTCAATAAGAGGCGAGCGGCGGGGGGGGGGGGGGGAGAAGAACGGAGGCGGAGGCGGAGCCGGGGCCGGGGCACGAGGAGAGGCGGAGCCGGCGGAGAAGTGCGAGTCGGGGCCGGGGCACAAGGCAAGGCAAGGCAAGGCAAGCTGGGGGAGGGGGGGAGGAAGAAGAGCGAGAGCACGGCCGGAGTGGGGGGGAGGAAGGGAGGGAGCGGGGGGGAGGAAGGGGGGGAAGAAGAAGAGCGAGAGCACGGCCGGAGGGGGGGGGGGAGGGAAGAAGAGCGAGAGCACGGCCGGAGGGGGGGGGGGAGGGAAGAAGAGCGAGAGCACGGCCGGAGGGGGGGGGGGAGGGAAGAAGAGCGAGAGCACGGCCGGAGGGGGGGGGGGAGGGAAGAAGAGCGAGAGCACGGCCGGAGGGGGGGGGGGAGGGAGGGAGGGAAGAAGAGCGAGAGCACGGCCGGAGGGGGGGGGAGGGAGGGAGGGAAGAAGAGCGAGAGCACGGCCGGAGGGGGGGGGGAGGGAGGGAGGGAAGAAGAGCGAGAGCACGGCCGGAGGGGGGGGGGAGGGAGGGAGGGAAGAAGAGCGAGAGCACGGCCGGAGGGGGGGGGGAGGGAGGGAAGAAGAGCGAGAGCACGGCCGGAGGGGGGGGGGAGGGAGGGAAGAAGAGCGAGAGCACGGCCGGAGGGGGGGGGAGGGAGGGAGGGAAGAAGAGCGAGAGCACGGCTGGAGGGGAGGGGGAGGGAAGAAGAGGGTGGGGGAGGGAAGAAGGGGGAGGGAAGAAGAGCGCGTTATTTCATTTTAAATGTCAAAAGGGTTTTGTGGCTCCTAGTGTTTTCTTTACTGTGGGAACCGGGTCCAAATGGCTCTTTGAGTGGTAAAGGTTGCAGACCCCTGGACTAACCAGTTTATTTCAGCATAAGCTTTCGTGAGCTATAGCCCACTTCGTCGGATGCATAGAATGGAACAGAAGTAAGATGCATTTATACACACAGAAAGAAAGAAAGAAAAAAGTTGTACATTAGCATACCAATTCTAAGAGGGCTGTTAAATTTAGATAGGCAATTATCACTAGGAGAAAAAAATACCTTTGAAATGGATATCTGTCAGGCAGGACATAACACCTATTGAAGGTAAATTAACAAGGGAAATGCAATCAATTAGTGCAATGAGAGAACCATTCACAAGTTCTGTTAAGCCTTGGTTTATTGTATCCAATTTGAAAATTAATTCCAGTTTCTCGTTTGAGTCTGTTTTGGAAGTTTTTCTGTTTCAGTTTCAGAAAAACTTCCAAAACAGACTCCAAGAAGAAACTGAGTGTTGATCAAAAGACAGTATTCATCAGTATCTATCAATGATAGTTCCTGCTCTGGCTTCGTGGTCGGGAACCTTCTTTGGGCAGGTATTGGATCCAGGGTGATGAAAAGGTCCTGGCTGCCGGGGAGAACGGATTCTCTGCTTGCTGCTGTGCATTCTCCTCCTCCTCTTCCTCATCCACAACATCGTGAGACTCCCCCCTTGCAGGTGTCCACTGTGGTGGGATATTGGTAGGGTCCCCCCAGAATTCCATGCAGCTGATCATAGTAGCGGCATGTATGGGGCTCTGACCCGGAGCGACCGTTTGCTTTCTTTGTCTTTTTATAGGCTTGCCTCAGCTCCTTAACTTTTATGTGGCACTGCTGTGTGTCTCTGTTGTAGCCTGTGTCCAACATTTTGGGCAATTTTGGCATATATATTCTTCTTTTGGGTCGGAGTTTGGCCTGCACAGATTCTTCTCCTCATACAGCAGTCAGATCCAGTGTCTCACGTTCGGTCCATGCTGGAGCTTGTTTACGATTCTGGGACTGCCTGGTACCTGTGCTGCTGAGCTCTCCAAGCTGAACAATCAGGAAATGAAATTCAAAATTTCCCCGGGTCTTTTCCTGTGTACCTGGCTAGTGCATCTGAGTTGAAATTGCTGTCCAGAGCGGTCACATTGGAGACACTGGGATAGCTCCCGGAGGCCAAGGCTGTCAAATTGCATCTACACTACCCCAAATTCAACCTTGCAAGGTCCATTTTTAGCGCTACTCCCCTTCCCGGGGACGAGTACAGCAGTCGATTTTAAGAGCCCTTTAGGTCAACGGAACAGGGTTGGTTGTGTAGACGCATTGATTATAAAATTGACCTAATGTAGCTAAATTTGACCTAACCTCGTAGTGTAGACCAGGGCTTAGGGTTGCCATCTGTCCAGTTTTCATCCAGTGAGTTTGGGCTTTGGCTTGTGTTTCTGGGTGCCATTTAACAACCCGCTGATGTTTGGGTTTTTTAACCTGGGAGAGGAGGGGGAGGGAAGAAGTGGAGCAGGGTGCGGGGCCTCATAGGTCTGATTACCAGCCATTAGAAAGGTGGGAACACTAGTTAGTCTAATTTGAGAGCACGAGATTTTGACTGACCAGTTCACATTATTTTAACAGCTTTTGTCTGCCATGAATAAGATTTTTTTTTTTAATTAGCATTTGAATATACCAGCTAGGCTCACAGATCTGTGCAGTGCAAACCCTGAAGTTACAGAGGATTACCTGTAGGGCTCAGCAAATGTACAATTCCAGTAATACAAATACAAAAGTGAAAACACCTGACCGATTCTGCCCAGAGTGTTTAAGATAGGCTGACCACAATTTTTTTGTTTTTGTTTTTTAATTTTGTTTTGGATGAGGTGAGCTCTTAAGAAGTAAGCGTGCTGAGTCACTTAGACTTCTATATATGTTTTAATTGTGCTGTACAGCTGTCAAATATACATCGCTGCTGTAATGAATAATTCCATAAACAAGAATATGGATGAATCTGACCGTCTTTATCACTGGTGTTGTGTGAGTCCATGCATATTGTCGCCAGTTTGCTGTTTGTGTTTCTAAATGCAGGAACGGAACATTTTCAACAGAATCTTTGGGGGGTTTCTCATGAGGAAAGCATTCGAGCTCGGGTGGGCTACTGCCTGCAGCTATGGGTGAGTTTCAGGTTTTCAGTATTTGTGTAATCCAGAACATTTTGTGTGTTTACTAATGGGGTACGCGGAAACTGACCTAGAAAATAACAGTTCAGCAGTCAATGGAAAATACGCATAGTTGGGATAGAAAAGGGTTTGATCTTTGAATGGCTATTCTAACAGCAGGGCACATCAGCTGTAATTTTAGCCTAATGTGGGTCAGAACACACCTTTCATTAAAATAACTCTAAATTTGCATACCAGAGTACTGGGGCACAGATTTTACAATCTGTTTCTGGGAAAATACGTAACTGATGGAATTTTGTTTTATTTTTAAAGTGCTTTTCTGTGCTACTATCACTAACTCTTGAAGATGCACACACTTGCTAAAATGTCAACTATGGGTTCTTGTAACAAGATGTTATACCTACATCTGTGACTTGATGAATAGCTTATGAACTTTACCTTACAGCCACTTACTCTTAGAAAACTGACTAGGTTCCTGTCCTGCAAACACTTCCAAACCTGCTCAACTTTAAGCACGAGTAGCCCCGCTGAAGTCTGTGGGACTACACATATACTGACAGTTAAGCACGTGTGTATGCTTTTGCAGGAATGAGGCATGAGTGAAGAGGACTAGACAAACCAAAAGTGGCAGAAAATTTTGATTTGACTCTAGTAAAGTGGTTCTCAAACTTTTTTTTCTGTGGACCACTTGAAAATTGCTGAGTGTCTCGGCAGGCCACTTAATGATCTTTCCAGATGTTGTTTGTACGGTTAGCTAACTACTGTAAAGTGCTATATAAAAAAAACTTAATTAACATTTTTTTGTTCTACAAATAAAAGAACACAATTTTAATATCTGTAGTCTTACTTTTCTAATGCGATGGATGTACCCTCTCTCCCCCGCCGCAGCAGGCCCTGAGCTGGGGCTGGGAAGGAAGGGGGTCTCTCCCTCTCCCACCCCCTCTCCCCTGCCATGGCAGCCTCTGAGATGAGGATGGGAAGGAGGGGGTCTCCCCCACTGTGGCAACCCCCGAGCTGGGCTGGGAAGGAGTGGAGTCTCTCTCTCTCTCTCTCTCTCTCCCACTGCAGCAGCCACAGAGCTGAGGCTGGGAAGGAGGGCCATCTCTCCCAGGTAGCCGCATCCTTGGAGCTGGGGAAAGTCGCCTCTTTTTCTGGCCGCTGCAGCCCTGCACGTCCCAGTTTCCCCCCACCCTCTCTTCTTGCCCCACTACTCCTTCCTACCTACTCCCTATTCCCTCTAAGGTCACCACCTCACCTTATATGTGTGTCCTCTCCAGGGTCCAGGCACCTAATTAGTGGACTCATGCCTGCACAGCTCCACTAATTAGGTGGGTGGCCCTTCATTCTTTTGGGTGCAGCCACCCAGGCATGCACCTTAGAGGGAACTATCTCCAGACCACCTGAATAGAGCTCGCGGACCACTGGTGGTCCATGAACCACAGTTTGAGAATCTCTGCCTAGTACATAATGTTGCTATAGTATGTGGTGTAGTAGATGAGGATGGGAGCCAGTACTGTGGCAGGAGTACATATATCACCTCTATGCTGGCATTCCCTCAGGATATTTTTTTTCTTCTTGGCACCCTGGCAGTATTCTTTAGCAATTCTCATTGTTTTTTATATTTATGTGGCTCAGTTTCAGATATATTTTGCATTAAAGATAATTGAAATTGTTTCTACTTATGCAGAGACAAATAGCTGCTCTAGAATACAAAATGCCTTTTTTTTTCTCTGCCAGAGGTTCCAGACCTTATGTAGTAGCTGTAGATGATATCATGTTTCAAAGACCAGTTGAGATTGGATCCCTGTTACTGCTTTCTGCACAGGTAGGAGTTGGTCTCTTTTCAAACAGCCATAAAGCTTATTCAGCTTGATGTCTTTATTGTCAATCATTGGCAATGAGCAGTGAGTTAGGAAAGAGAAACTGACTTCCAGTGTCAAGCAGTGGAATTAACTCGTCTTCCGTCTTGTCTCCTTTCTTCAGTGTAAATGATAAAATAATAACTGTGTCCACTGTTCTTTCTAGGTTTGTTATACAGAAAACAACTATATCCAGATTAGAGTACACAGTGAGGTTTATGATTCAAATACCAGAGAACACAAGACAACCAACGTCTTCCATTTCACTTTTATGTCAGAAAGAGAGGTACCACAGATTGTCCCCAAAACATATGGTGGTAAGTGGCAATTTTAATCCATCTAATAAAAACTTTGTTCTTGGAAGGGAAAGACATTTCAGTCTGCTGGTGGAGCATACTTAATTTTTAATAGACTCCTACTACTGGTAGAGTAACACAAAATAACCCTTCATGCTAAACTGTATTTATTCTATCCCATGCCATAATGCAAATGTATTTCATATTGCTTCTCAGACTTGGTCTTCTGTGTAGTGCCCAGTATAGGCCAGAGGCTGAGTTTTTAAAGTGATTATTTTTAAAAAATATTCTTATCTCTTCTTCCTTCCTGTCATTTTAGAGTCTATGCTGTATTTAGATGGGAAGAGGCACTTCAGTGCCACCACGAAAGAAACCAGAGAAGTGGAGTAAACTACTGCAGCACCATAGCAAATTGTTAGCTTTGGAGAAGCCTCTGCCAAAGATTGCTAGCTTTCTATGCACAATGTATCAGTAATGGTATTCCTGCTATTTAATGCAATGTGGTTCTCGATGTAGGCATACTAGAATGTGGTCTGTTTTTGTACAAAAAGAATCATTTAGCGCTATTTATACAACTAACTGCAGGCTGACTGTGATGTTATTCAGCTTTCCCCTTTCCTCTTCCTTTAGAGCTTCCACAGTTAAGATGTATACCTTCTTAAAATTCTGCTCTGACAGGCTGTTCGTGTTAGCACAGAGGGATGAAAAACACAGCCCAGAAAACTTTAAGGGGATACTACTATTGAGAAGTCAATTTTGTCACCATTCCCATCTCTTCTCTCCTGCACACACTCGTGCTTCTCGTTATGGTCCCTGACACAGGAAAGCTATCGTCTTTCTAAAATGAGGCCTGCAAATGTTGAAATCCTGTTTGATCATTTGTGTGCAAATCTGACCCAGGGTCCTGTCTAAGTTAAAGTCAGTTTCTCAAGAACCGGTGCATTTGGGCAGCGGAAGGACTGTGTGATGTACTGCTCTGTGTCATGTGAACATAATCCTTGCAATCACATGTGTGTTTGTCGGCTGGTGGGATCTCACAAGGTTGCTGCAGCCCTTGTTTTGAAGAATTGATGATGTGTGTTTCCTACTTCTTTTGAGGAGACACTAATTTTTACAATGAATGAAATGGCCAAATGGGAAGTTTACGGATATCTGTATGTGAGAGATCCCACCAGTAATGTATACTCCTTTTTGTATTCTTTTATATAAATGGTTCAGTAAACAAAAGATGACACGGGCAAATTCCTGAGACAATTATTCCCGAAAACTGTTAGGCTAAATACAGTACAGATGCTATTGGCAGGGAGTTGTGTATGTGTGGAGGGGAAGGCAGGCTTTTTAGAACTGAGTATTAGGTTCCAGCTTTGTGTGGAAGCTCTGTGTGGAGGCTGCTAGCACAGCAAGTGGATTGAGCTGATCCATGCAGAAGTCGGGGCCCAGTGACCCTATTGAGCAGCTTACAGGCCAAGTCCTGAGGTGGAAACAAAGTAGTGTTCTCAGACCCAGAAAGACTCCAACCAGATGAGAGAAGAAAGAATCCTAGAGGAATGGTAGAAGAAAGGGTCCTCAACTGGACCATAGACCTGTTTTTGTTGGTACTAAGGTGGGCAACAGTGAAGCACTGCACCAAAGGGTTATTTTGTATGTATGAAGTGCACAACAGTTTTCCATTGTAGAGGGACTCTGACACCAGCTCAACTCTCAGAGAAATAATAGAAACTCTCTAATATGAATTACAAAGGGAAGACCTAGATCGGGTTGAGAACAACGATAGGATAGCTGTGGAGGAAGATGGAACGATCTCCACTTAAGTACCTTAGAAAAACTTCCTGTATGGCAGCAAAAGAAGAAAAGGGAAAATTCACGTGGAAGCATGCAGCCTAGAAACTGGCATATACATTAGAACCGTGACATGACAGAGCGAGGAAGATCACAGGAACAGAGGCAAAACACAGACAGCCCATTCAGGCAGTAAAAGGCAATTATTAAAAGGGAGCCACCAAAGAGTACTATAGATAATAGATGTCATATTAGACTTTTGATTAGTATTATGCCTCATTGATTGGCTTTAAAAATCGATGGCTTTAAAAATCGATGAGTCTAAAGTCTTATCCCGAATGCGATTTTAGTGTACCGCAAGCTGGAATGTAAATCCACTGTTACCAAATGTGCCCATTACTTTGGGGTATGCTCATTTATTCGGGTTACTCTTCTGGGTGGGGGGTAGTTCTGTAATTCTATTAATGTGCTGCTTATGTCACTTGTGTTCATATGGAGCTCTACTCCTTCCTTCTGCAAGTCATCCCTCTCCTCCCCCCCCCCCCCCCAGTGGAGCTATCCTACTAGGTTCCCCGGGGCTGGGTTCCTCCAGCCCTAGAACTAGATGAACACACACACACTCTCACTCTCACTCTCTCTCTCACTCTCTCTCTCTCTCTCTCAGAGCAAGTCTGAGTGGACTGGGTCAATTGGTACTTTCCAGCTGATCCCCTTATATGTCCCTGTGCTCAGTGAGCTGGGTTAAACAGCGCTCTCACTCTCAAGCTGATCCCCTTATGTGCTCCTGGTCTCAATGGGCTGAGTTGAGCAGCACTCTCAGGTGCCCCCCCCCATGTGCCCCAAGTTGAACATGTCCCTATTCCACTTTCACAGTAACCAACTCGATGAGCAAACCCCACAGTATCTTTGGGCACCACAGGGATCTTTTAGCTGAGGTAAAAGAAGCGTTGCTGAGGAGTAAATGGGGGAAGCTACAGACACAAATGAGTAAAATTCAGAGAGTGAGAGAGAAACAACCAACTTCACCATAAGGGTCATTTATTGCATAATAATGATAACCATACAAAGAGAGTCTAAACCAGCATAACATCCATTATTAAAGGGTAATACCTGAGGCAGGAAGGAAAACAGAGAAAGAGAGAGAGAGAGAGAGAGAAAAGGGGATCTCACCACTCCTGCAGCATGAATTAGTCGGGGTTCCCAGGTGATGGTAGCCGCTCAGGGTCCTGAAGGTAGGAGACTGGCAGAGCCCCCAGCAGGATCAGTTAGGTGATAATGGAGTCCCAGTGGAACTGGTGCAGAGTTTGGGTCTCAGCATCAGAACACTGATTTGGGCACAGGGAAGGGGTTTTATAGAGAAAATACAAAGGTTCAAGGGAGAACAAAGATTTGCTTAGGAGTAAACTGGGGATTCAAGGGTTTGCTTTAGGATAGACAATGGGGCTGATCACTCTTGGCTATGGGAGGTGTTTTCTTCAGGGAGCTCACAATGTAACCAGGTTGCTTCAGTATTCTGGATATCAATCAAAAATCTATTACTAGAATGGGTCTGAATTGCTGAGCTGGGTGTGTGCAGGTGTAGGTTCATTAGCATTTGGAGCAGGGATTCCCAGAATGCAATGCATTCCTGCTTTTAGGTCCCAGAGTTCAGTGCGGTTCTCTTTTCTTCATTCTTCATGCTAATTCCTGTCCATCTTTCATGCAGATGAGGCTAGAGGAGTAGTCTCAGTTCTCCATTCCTTATGCTAATCGAGATGTCTTATTCTTGTCACCTTGTCAGGAGGGATCCAGGCGTGTCTCCCAACACCATTTATTGTTCTCTGCAGACCTTTCTCTGATCAGTTTTGGTTCAAACAGAGACTGGGCGGGGAGTGTCTTTCATGAGCCCTGGTTCCCCAAAAACACAGAGCGGACTAGTATCAAACTGTGCCCTGGTTCCCAAAAACACAGAGCTGCCTGGTATCACCACACCACCATGTGGAGAAGCCATTAGAAGAAGCAAGTAATCTTGGTCTCTGACTCAGCAATTGAAAAGGGAATATGTTGATAGAACTGAGCACTATAGTAGGAGCTTATTTGAGGATAACAACGTTTGAGAACTTCAGAATCCTGGCGTGGACTCTTCCGCTTCTCGTAGTAAAGTCAGCCCATTGTTTTTAAAAGGAATTTAATACAGTTCATTTCCATTAATAATCAAATAAAATTTAACTGTACCATGTGTTGCTGTGACATTCCCTAGGGTACCGTCTGGACTACTGAACAGTTGTGTCCCCTCAAGTCTCCAACCTTGGGTGCCTTTCACACTGCTTTGCTGTGGAAACAACCCCTCCTGGTTTAGTCACACACGCCTCTAGCATGCAAAATCACTCACAGATTAATGATATGAGCGCTCTAGCCAGGCACTCCTGAATTATATTGCAGAGTGACACCAGCAAATTCTCAGTTTTGGACTTATCCCCAGAAATGTATTTCCATCTCTGAATCTAGGCCAGCTAAAGCTTACCTGCTTAGAAGAAATTCATTACAATTTACATGTCATGTTAATGTATGTGTTTATATACAAGCACATATGAGATCAGTTTATATGAAGTTGAATAAATACTGTGTGTAATGTTGCAAAAGATAATTTGATGTTGCATTAAATGAGTTTCACGTTAGTTAAAAATGTTATATTATTTTATTTAATAAAATATTTATCCCAACTAAATGACCAAAATATAGCCCTCGTTCCTCCTTTAAAATGACTACCAATATCAGACAGGCCTAACGATAGTAAATGCAAATATACTGCTAATAGTTCTTGGGGGAACAATTTACTGTAATCCGATGGGCAGAGCCAAATGTGCCCCATCCCCCAGCTGGATATACCGGGATGGGAGAGGAAATATAAGAGGAGAGCTCTGGAGCTCAGTTGGTGCTGGACCACTAGAGGGAGCAGGTATCTCTTTCTGAGAGCTGCAACCCCTCCATGACCCCAGACCAACAGCTGAGCTGACCAGCACCCAGTGAACAAAGAGGCAGAGATAGGGTGACCAGATCGCAAGAGCGAAATATCAGGACACATTGGGCGAGTGGGGGGGAGAAAGGGGCGGGGGCAAGGGGGGGGGGGAAGGAAGGGGTGGGGGCAAGTGGGGGGGAGGAAGGGGCGGAGCAACAGGGGGTGGCAGTGCAAGGATATTTTGTGCCCTAGGCAAAATTTTTCCCTTGTACTCCCCTCCCCTGTTCCTGGACCATTGCTGCTTATACATTTTTAAAATGAATATTGCATGTAATGTAATGTAGCATGGGGCAGAGGGTTGGGGTGGGGTGGGGCTCTGTCTGGGGCTGGAGATGAGGGGTTTGGGGTGCTGGAGGGACTCAGGGCTTGGGTAGAGGGTTGGGGTGCAGTGGGGAGATATGCTCTGGCTGGGGGTGTGGGCTCTGGGGTAGGGCTGGGGATGAGTTTGGGACATTGCAGGCAGTCTGCTCTGGGACTGGGGCCAGAGAGGAGGACTCCCCCCCCCCCTTTCCCTGCCAACAGCAGCAAGCTCTGGGGAGGGCCCCTCCTTTCCTGCCCCCCCAACAGCACACTCACTCACCCTCGTCACTGGCAGCAGAAAATGGCGGGCACTAAGACCCTGCGGTGGCAGTTGCTGAAGGGAGGAGAAGTGTATAGGCCAGGGGTCTCAAACTCAAATGACCAGGAGGGCCACATGAGGACTAGTTCATTGGCCTGAGGGCCGCATACTGACATGCCCCCATCGCTGCCTCTGGCCCCACCCATCCCACCCCTTCCATGAGGTCCCACCTCTGCCCCGCCTCCTCCCTCCCGCTGCCGGGACCCGGGCTGGACCCGGCAGCCAGCCAGCCCGCCCGCAGGTGGGAGCCGGGAGCCAGCAGCCCGCCCACAGGTGGGACCCGGGCGGGAGCTGGCAGCCAGCCCGCCCGCTGGCGGGACTCGGCCGGGAGCCGGGAGCCGGCAGCGAGCCCTCCCGCTGCCGGGACCCGGGCGGCAGCCGGAAGTCGGCAGCCAGCCCGCAAAAAACGGATTTGGGATGCATCAGAAATTTTGTCCGTTGCATCCGAAGTCCGTTAAATCGGGGTCCGTTAAATCGGGGTTTTACTGTACCGCAATTCTTACTGCCAGAGTCAATAGAATCAGATCAGGGTAGCCACTTTGTGAGGAAGGTAGTGCAGGAAGTAGCTAAGGCCCTGGGTATTAAATGGAAGCTTCATATCCCATGGAGGCCCCAGGGCTCAGGCCAAGTGGAGCGTATGAATAGGACGCTGAAGGCAATGCTAACTAAGATTTGCATTGAGACCCATTTAAGATGGCCCCAAGCTCTTCCCTTAGTTCTGACCCGCATTCGTTGCATGCCCCGCAGGGGAATAAAACTATCCCCCTTTGAATTAATGTTTGGAATGCCAGAGTGTTGCTAGCCGGGTGGAGGGAACAAGTCACTGTAGATGTGGGGAAAGCAGAACTTAAAGAACATGTTACTGCCTTGAGGTCTGTTTTGTCTTCTCTCCACAGATTTGCTGTGCCTTTCCAGAGCTTGCCCTTGGACGTTCCTATCCACAACTTCCAGCCCAGAGATCAAGTCCTGGTCCAGAGGTGGAAGAAGGCTCCATTGAGGGAGAAGTGGGAAGGACCGTTCCAGGTTCTGCTGACAACACATACAGCAGTCAAGCTAGAGGACAGTGATAAGTGGACTCATTGCGTGCGAGTTAAGAAATATACCCCACCTGAGAGAGAGAACGGGACTGGACTTTGGACTAGTGTGCCTCTCTCAGATACGAGACTGAAGTTGATTTGGGAAAAATGAAGGGTTTTTGTATAAGGATGATTGTTATACTGTTTTGCTTGTATTGTAATGTGGATTCTTATGAGGATAATTCCTTTGTGAAGTATTCTCATGAGATGAAGTTTTGCCTTTTGGGGAACCTCAGTGACTGTTGGGTGTGCACCAGGGTTCCAACAAATGTGAAACAGGGACTTTCCCTAATACCTATTCCCCTGACTGTAGCCAACATGACTGGGAAAATGCATACTCAGACATGGGCTCAAGAAAAGGTACCTCCCTCTGGGTATTTGATGGTTGTGAATAAAACAGGGTTATTGTGTTTTGTGAAGAGGGAAGGTTTGATCCATGTGGGGACAAGTAAGTGTCAGATTATTATGATGGGACTACCTTTAGTAATTCTCCTACTTTTGAGAATGGTCGCCCATCCTTGTCCCATATATGGATCCCTTTTATGAAGGGGGAAGGTTGTCCCAACACAAGAATCCAGACTTTGTACTCAAATGGCCAAGTTAGAACATATTTTAATTGTACTAGTGGAAGTGTTCTAACTTTAGAAAGTAGTGCCACTAAATTGTGTCTCTGTAGGTCAGATGACAGAGAGGCATTACTTGGGGAAGAATGGGATGAGGGGTGGTTTCCTAGGTTTCGTCCCTTCTCTAGGGACCAGACCACTCATCCTGCCTTTTATGGCACCTATTGGGTGTGTGGGTCTGAGGCGTATTATGTGCTTCCTAAAGATTGGGCAGGGTCTTGTTATTTGGCCTGGCTAGTCCCTCCTTCCCGTATTTCCTCCAGACCTCCTCATTTTCCCCATGTTCGGAATATCAGAGATTAACCTTCAAGATGGTCTCTCATGGAAAAGATGGGCAGGCTTTAACAGCTCAAGAGGAGGCATTATTCGCCTGCAGGGATTGCTGGAAAGTATTGCCAGTGAAACAGCAGCCTTGTTTGAGAACCAGGCTGAAGAGATGTCTCAGCTGCGCCAGCTTGCTTTGCAGACCCGCTTAGCACTGGACATAATGTCAGCAGCTCAGGGAGGAGCTTGTGCTTTAATCGGCGAAGAGTGTTGTGTGTTTGTTAATGACACCTAGCATGATACCTTCGAGCGCCCCAAGCACCTGAGGGATCTAGCTAAAAATTATTCCACTGGCCAACCAACCATTGATTGGCGGGGGTACTTATGGTCTTGGCTTCCTGATGTTGGTGGGAAAATTAGATTGTGGATTAAGGTTGGAATATGTGGATTTATTGTGTTTGTGGTTTTAGGAATGTGTTTTTGTTGTGTGATGAATTGTATGCCTTTATTGTGTAATACTTCCCTGCCTCATGGAAGATAATAGATGGAATGTAGAAGAATTTATCTTTTAAGAGGAGGGAATTGTGGCATAAATAGAAATGTTAAATGATGTTTACTGGGTATTATATAACATGTGATGTATGCTTCTGGTAACTGCTGGGTTAGTGGTTATGTAAACTGTGTATTACAAGATGGAGTTTTTGTTTTAAAATGGAGTCTGTCAGCTGGGTGGGCATGTAGCCATGATTTAGGACTGAGCCTGCTCGTAGACCTGTCAGCTCATGTCATACTTTGCAACAATGTCTGACATGCTTGTGTATCAGTGAGTGCTGTGGGCTAATGGCCGGTAGCCATGACATTGTTTGAATCTGTATACAAGTTATGTATGTGGCATTAGGTTATTGGCTGTATGTAGCTGTGACTCTTCAATTGTATTGGTTGTTTGTATCTATGACGAAGATTTGAACCTTGTATATATGTTCTGTCCCGCCTTGTGCTGGTGGGATTTCAGGTTTTGGAACTGTATTCCACTGAACCCCTATTTGCATGCAAATAAACCTTTTTGTTCAGGTTACCTTGAGCCTTTGCCTGTTCTTGGATGGTGATTGGGAGGCCTCCAAGGGAAGAACAGATTTGTGCAACAAGGTTACCCCTTTATATATAGATATAGTATATCATTTCCATAACTATATGGACTTAGCTTTAGGAATCTCATTTTGGGTAGATCACTTAATTTGAACAAAAGCTTAATCCAGAAAATCCTTTATGCCTTTGCTTCTTTTTCAGAAAGATACCAGAATTTTCCTCCCAGTGGTTTTCTATAAAGCCCTAACTCTCTATTTTTGATGACATTTTAGAAGCTGTAGCTGAAAAATAGCCACCTACCAATTGTCCACTATGAGTCTGAGATCATATTCCACAAACTAAAATTCCTCTTTGTCTGAAGTTGGAAAACATTTTAGTTTTTCTTCAGTCTAACGTTAAGAACCAGATTCTCAGCAAGGGTAAGTCAGCATAGTTCAACTGAAATAAATGGAGCTACGCCACTTTTGTATTAGCAAAGGATCTAGTTTTATCTGCTTAACTTTTTCTAACACTTAAAACTTCCAGGGTATGTGCTAATATAAAAGGAAGATTCTAGTGTATTTCAAATTCCCATAGTCTGTGGATGATTCTCCTTCCATGCTATGACCCGAATCTTTTTCCTGTTCCTCTTCAACTGTTTTCATGGCTCTTAATTTAAATCAGGAGAATTGTAGAGTCTTCTCCAAGGCCAGCATTTCCATGTCCAGTGGATTGGATAATATTAGCCATCATAAACCTCTGGGATTCATGTGCACACATTTCTTCCCACAAGAGACAAAAACATCACCTCTAAAACATGCTTGATCATCACAGAACTTGATATTCCTCCTAAATGCATGTCCTTTGCATGGGTGCTCTTCTCCCACTGTGATTTCTTTGACATAGGGTCATGCATGAACCCCCAAAAAAACCCCAAAACACCCCACACAACATTGCATGCAGTCAGCAAAGCAGCATCTGATATTATAAAGTGTCCACCTCTCTTCCTGAGAATGGTAGCATGATCCTTAAGAGAGTAAACAGTGACTTTCTGCATTGCCGCTGACGCTTCTTATTCTTATAGTGTCGTAGAATATGATTTTTTTCATATATACTGTAGTGGTGCGGCTGCCCCACTCCAGCAAAAGGGCTTAAAACAGCCCTGAAAAGGGCTGTGGCTGGGAGCAAGCAAGCTCCAGCCTGATTGAGCAGAGCAGCCACAGCTGTGGCTGGGTCAATTCAGGCCCAGTTGTCCCTGATAAAAAGGGCTCAGCTGGAGGGAGAGAGAGAACAGTCTCCTCTTCTCTAGAGGCAGACAAGCCTGGCTGCTGGGGAGCTTGACAAAGTACTTAGAGTGAAGCAGGGTTGGGGCAAGGCTAGAGGACCTGGGGATGCTCTGGCCTGGAAACCCCCAGGCTGCAGGGCCTAGGGGAAGGCCCAACAAAGGGTACTGGGATTGCAGGGGGCAGCCCAGGGCTACTGAGATAGAAGCAGCAGGCCAAACCCTCCTTGACAGCGATGAGTGGCAATGATACTGCAGTCTGCCCCAGTGAACGGGGCCAAGTGGTGACTGGCAGTTGCCTAGACTGAGGCAAGGTGGGGATAGAGGGTGGGGGTTCCCCAGGGAGGGGGAAGACCTGAGGGGGTACTGCAGGGATGCAGCACCCAGAGGAAGAGGGCACTAGGCTCCAGGGAGGGACTCTGGGCCAGCAGCAAGCGGGACATCAGCCTGCAGAGGGCGCTCCGGATGCTGGCGAGCTAATTCCCTGGACAAACCAGCAGGAGGTGCCGCGGGGCGAGTTGCCGCCCTGCTACAATACAGAATGATGATGCAGCAGCATCCCAGGCTCTGGCCATCCAGATGGAATTTAATTTCACCAAGCTATACAAAAGACTACTCTCACCAGTCTAAATTTCTTAGGTGGGGTGAACTCTTCTAGGTGACCAGACAGATATTCATGTAGCACCTAGCACATCCTGTGCAAGGCCTCTGGGTGCTGTTGCAATATAAATACATACATACATGCAGGTAAAACAACCCCGCAGCAAACAGACTTCTCCAATCCTCTACTCAGTTTCTCCCCAGCTGTTTGGGGAGGCACAGCCTTCCCTACATGGCCCTCCATACAGTTTTGCAACCCGGATGTGGCCCTTGGGCCAAAAGGTTTGCCCATTCCTGATATAGTTTGAGACATCTTTTTGTTTCAGTACTTCTCTATTCCACCCAAACTGCATCAAGCAGGATAGCCTCAAACTCAAATTCTTAGCCTCCTTTTAGGAGGACCTAGAAGACCAATTGTGTTAACTATTTCTGCTACTGGTGGTCTCTGCACAGTGAACAGCTATATTTTGAGAAAGCAACTACAATTGGTAGCCACTATAAATCAGTCAAACACATGGAAATAACAAAATTAATGGAATTTTATTGACAACTTGAAGTTGCATGTGACTTGTGTAGTTCAGTAGAAGCAAGTTTCAGTTTAGTTTATCAAAATACTTCAGTTTTCCGGCTGGATCAGGGATTATCTGTGTGAGAAAGAAAGTTAAAGTGTTGGTCTAAAAACAAATGGAACAAACGTTATCTACCTCGTATTCTGGCATTAATGGTCACATACTACATTTAGAAATTACCTTTCACCTGTTCGTATCTAAGGTTACTGCTTATCTCTAATGAACACTAAACAGTGGAAGGCAATAGGGGTGAGTTCAAGCCAGATGTACTCCAGTCTGATTTTCCCCCTAAGTGAATTTGGAATTATTTCTGTAAATTAACATCTGTACTCAAGTGCCCCGGACTTTACTTACAGCTCTTGTCTTGGCCACCACGCTCTCATGGCATCTTCAGGTTTGATCTAATTAAATCAAACACATTTAGAAGGCATGGCTACAGATGTTAATATATACTGTAGAGTGCTTTGCCAAACTATTCTGCTGTTTAAGTGCACTGCAGCTTTTGCACAGGAAGTAAAGAGAACTTCTTATTTGTATTTACACCAGTGCTATACATTTATTGGGGCCTGATATTCTCAGCAATGAGCCAGTTGCCAGCAACAGGTGTACAGAAACAGCAGATGCTATGAAGTAGTAATCTATTACTGCTATCAACTGGTCTCCCTTTTATTAAGTTTATTCAAAGGCTTGACCCTTCTCAAAAGGGGAAATCGCTCACTTGTTAGCTGCTAATGGACAAATTATTCAGTTTATCCAGGGTAGTGGAAGGCACCATTTCCAGTGCCACACATAAGCCATCCTATAACCCACCTTCACCACAGAGCCAGTTTTCACCGCTAAGACACCTCTCAACTAGCCAATGAAAATAATTCCCTACATCTGCTTGTTTCGCATTTTCATGCAGAAGTCTGCTGCTCTGCAGCAAAGCTAGCTATACAGACACTCTGGCTTCTTGTATGCACTGGTTGAGATCTTGTATGTAGACACAATTTAGGGACCGTCTTTTAATGTGTGTCAGCACAGTGACTAGCACAATGGGACCTTGAGCTTGGCTGGAAACTCCAGAAGCTACTAGAATACAGTTTATTAATAATGTTGTATCAGTTTATGTCACTAGCACCCTACTGACATTCTGAAAATGTTCCTGTTTATAAATAAGCCCACTGTCTAGAAGAACGAACACATTTCATGGCCCTGCCAAAATGTGGTATTTGATACTGTCACATATTACCAACTCAAGGAAAGATGAAGGGACCACTTCAATTTTTCACTGCTACTGAAACCTTATAGAATTTCTTTCAAGGCACCTCTTATTATTTTAATTTTAATTTTTTTACATAATGATTTTTGTGTCAACAGCTGAAACAAGCAGCAGGGCAGCTTCCAATAAATGCCAGTGATGTGATACTGTAGCTGGAAGCCTTCTGTAGCCCAGTTTCTGTAGGCCATGTCTACATATACACTGCTGCAGTCGCGCTGCTGTACCGGCACATCTGGGAAAGATGCTCTCTATGGTGACTGGAAAGAGCTCTCAGATTGGAATAAAACCACCCATGTGAACAGCCTAACCTCTCCCGCGACAGAGTGCTGTGCACACGAGCGCTCATGTTGCTCGGGGTGGGGTGTGTGTGTGTGATTCACATACTTTAGTGACAGGTTATGCCAACATAAGATGTGTGTGTAGACATAGCCTTCAAAAAATACTTTCGTTGTTCTATTGGGGCCTGATTCAATGCCCATTGAATTCAGTTGTTTCAGTGGGCATTGAACTAGGCCCTTGCTCTTGGGCTCATAATCATGTTAGTGTGAAGAAACAAGAGATACTGTGTCGTAAAATGGAATCCATTTCACGCTTCTAACAGTAGTAGTGTGCTTTGCCTGATTGTGGGCAATTATACAATGGCCTGAGAAGTGAGATTGTTTATACTGAGGAACTGCCTAGGAAACCCAGTCAAGGATCAAGTCTCCATTATGCTAGGCACTGTACAGATAAGACAGAGAAGATAGCCTCTTCTTCAGAGAACTTTCAACTCTCTCTTGATTTGCATTGCAGGATGGGAAGGAAATTATCCCTCTATTTAATTCTCTGGTGCTTGAGGTTTTGATCATACATTGGAAAGTTGAGGGAGAAGGAAACTCATGAGGTAAAAAGATTAACTTTTTTCCCTGCATGAAAAATGCAATACTGTAAACACGATATCCTGTAATAAACCAGTCAGTAAAATTCCAGTGATAACAAATTAAGAACTTATAAAAATATCACAATGCACTGGGCCCGATATTGTGCTTCCGTTAAACTGATGAGAATTTTGCTTTTGCCTTCAATGGAGATAGGATTGGGTGCCTCATTTTATTTAATCATATAAAATAATGAATGTATGCTGAATATAAATATGGACTTACTGTTTCACTGCCAGGTTTCCAACCAGCAGGGCAAACTGGAAAATAAAGGCAAAAATGGAAGCTGATTTAGTAAAAAAGAAATTATTTTTCTCATTTATTTGATTTTCTGTCCAATTCTCATGAAAAACGAATCTTTGAATTTTAAATAATATAGCAAGAAGGTGTCACATGTAAACAAATATGTAATGTTCTTATTCGTCAGACAGTATCCCTAAAACATTCATATTGATACTACCTGCAGGGCAGGTCGGATTGTTCCATTCACCAAAAACTGGAAATCTTTGCTTGGTTGGATGTATGTTGGTTTTGATTTTCACTGTTTTCAGTCTATTAGTCAATTTACTGGCAAAGTAATAGTACCTCCCGTTCTGAAGATGAATCCACATTCCATGAGGATGCATGGTGCCAAGATAAGAGCAGCTGCGTTCCATCAGGTGGAAATGGAGATGGGTATAACTTTCTTTAGAACTAATGTCAGGAGGCAAGTACTACAGTAGCAATGAAGAAAAATTAAAGCTCTCTCTAGAAAGTGACTGTTTTGTTTGATGTCCTGCTTAGGACACAAAAGTATTAGGATGATCAAAATAAATATTTGTCATTCTTGCAATTGCTCAGTTGCTCATATATGACCAAGGTGAGATGCTTTAGGAGACCAGGGAGCTGATCCTGCAACTGCAGATGGGTGGGCAGACCTTGTGCCCAGGCAGAGTTTCATTGGCTTTGATGAGGCTTTGCACAGGCTCAAGGATCTGCCTGCACAGCTGGGATTACACAACTGGAGCATAAGCCTTTTATCCCCTGAAGACAGTGCTGCCAGCTAAAGTGGGGTGAGCATAATAAAAACCTTCTCTTCATCCTAGCCTTTGCGCTGAATCCAATGAACTTGATGTGTGTGTATTGCCACAGAAATTCAGCAAACCCAACAGGATTTCACCTGCCTCACCAGGAGAATCCAGTCCTGGGTGAGCTGAGAGAAAGCTTTATTCAAAGCTGAACAAAAAGGACTTGATCTCCTTAATCAAATCACTCATTGCCTTTAAGTATCGGAATTTGTTCTTTTCAATTCTGAATTGCACAGTAGAGCTGTTTATACTGATAACGTTCCATTACATGTTAACATGTTTCAAACTATGTTAAAGCACGCTAGGGAAGCTGGCATGCGCACCATCAGGATCTACGCAGACCAGCTGATGTGCCACACATTAGTGCACTTCAGAACGCACACCCCTATAGTGTGCATCACCACACTATGTAGACAACCCTAGGATGAACTGCAGCTGTCTCTCTTTCCATAGGTTTTCTTTTAAATACCAACACTTTAAATTGAGAGCAGGAAGATTAGCCAGCTGAACATATACATGTGTTAATTATTAAAGTTGAATAGCTTACTGTGGGCCAAATCCTCAGCTGAAGTCAAGGTAAAAAGCTGAAGTCAATGGAGCTATGCCAGTTCACACCAGCTAAGAATCATTTACTTTAAGAGAAGAGAGCGAAATGGGCAGTCTCCATTACATTGGGAGATGCTTTTCATGGACTCAAAGTGCTGTATTTATTTTGTCTTTGGACACCAGACTCCTCTCCTGCCTCCCCTGTGCACCAAAACAACAACACAACCACCCCACCAAATGTTAAGATTACACTAGCATTCCTTTTTGGATCAGCTGCAGCTTGTCCACATTTATTAAAATACTGAGCCTGATTCTTCACTGCCTCATGCCTTGCGCAGTCATTTATGCATATGAGTGGAAAATGGGTGTAAATGCTACTGTTTTGATTTGGTAGCATTACAACCACTTTACATTCACTTTGGACACTACACTAGGAGCAAGGCAGGGGAGAATCAGGTCCACTGAATCTTAAATGAAGGGAAGAGAAAACTTTGCTGAGGAACAATCACAAAGCTATCAAATGCTGCTATATGCCTTGCTTCCTAACAGCTAAAAATACATGTTCCAAAATAAATAAAATCTCCATATAATTCCCATTGCCAAAATATTGAAAACAGGTACCTTCTCCGTGTTTGTCAGTGTACTGGAATGCTTGTACTAGACGAAGTGTTTCATCCACTGATCTGCCGACGGGAAGATCATTCATGGTTATCTGTCGAAGGACCCTCTTATCGTCAATAATGAAAAGGCCTCTGCAAAAACATGATTTTTTTCTTTTAGATATAAATCTAATGATCTTGATCTTTATCACGTGTTGGTGTTCGGATATCGCAGGATACCTATGCTAGATCAGCAGTGGCTGGATCTCTCCAAGCACTACACAAGCAAGTTGAGTTCAGGTTCTGTGTTAACTTTTAATTTCAACTCCCTTCACATTTCTTTCTCATTCATAATGCACCCGGACTATTAAGGCTCTAACCTCCCCCCACCTCTAGAATCCTTCAATATTAGTCTCATTTATAGGAGGTGCTTTTCATTGACACAGAGACCTTCATGTCTCACTGAAAGTGTCCTCAATTTTCAGTGCTCTTAGATCTTGCTGTGATCCAGGGAAGGTCAAGTCAGAATTAAGAAAGCAATAAAAACATAAGAATGGCTATACTAGGCAGACCAAGGGTCCATCTAGCCCAGTATCCTGTCTTCCGACAGAAGCCAATGCCAAGTGCTTCAGAAAGAATGAAAAGAACAGGTACTCACTGAGTGATCCATCCCCTGTTGTCCACTTCTTGTACAAATCCCCGGGGGACCCCACAATTTATCTCTCTCCATTCTGAAAGCTGACCATTTATTCCTATCCTTTGTTTTTTGTCTTTTAACTATGAGATTACCTCCTTCCCTCTTATCCCGTAACTGCTTACTTTGTTTAAGAGCTTTGTTTAACTGCTTACTTTGTTTGATGAGGGATCCTATCAAAGGCTATCTGAAAGTTCAAGTGTATACGGTTGCATCTTTCTTCAGTGATATAATGAATTTTTTATATGCACTTTACAATTTTAGACCTCATATGGAAGTCTTGAACACTATTTACCCTTAATTATGCTGCTTGATAAGTAGATCACTAATGTTATAAAACACTGAACTGTATAAATGAGAATTTAAGAGCTTTTAGAATGTACGGTATGTGCTAGGAGCTAGTTGCACAGTCCTAAGTAAAAAACAAAAAAATTACAAAGATAAGCCAGAAGCACTTGTTATACTTAAATATCTAGACCTGGTGAGATAATGCCCACTCAGGGTTGACAGCATGATATTGTAGGAATGTACAGACTCAGTCCATCTAATCTAGTTTCCTGTCTCTGACAATGGTCAGAAGCAGATGCCTCAGGGGGAGGTTTCTGTCTTATGGTAGGCAGATGTGGGATAATTTGCTCTCTACATTAATTCTATAATATTTAAAAACTGATTTTAAACCCTGAAGCATGAGGTACACTATCCCTCCAATTTTTTTAGTAGTAACTATAACAATGCTGGATATTCTTGACATCCATAGAAGTATTTAATCCCTTTTTAAATGTTGCAAATGACTTCCTCTGGCAATGAGTTCCAGCTATGTGTGGTGTGAAAAAGTATTGCCTTATGTCAATCTTTGAATTTGCTAACTTCTAATTTCACTCAATGTTCCCCTGGTCTTTTTATGAGGCAAGGAGAAAGTTCCTGATCTACCCTCTCCCTACCATTAATTATTTTGTATACTTTGAATGTGTCCCCTCTTATTCTTCTCCCACCTGAAGTAAATAATGCCGATCTTTTCAGTCTTTCTTCAAAGCAGATGTTTCCCATACTGTTGCTCATTCTCATCTCTTCAATGAAGGCCCTCTAATTCAGCAATTTCCTCTTTGAGATGCGGCCATCAGTTCTGCACACAGTACTCCAGATGAGACGGCACCACTTATTTACATAATGGCATATTATTCTCCTTCCTATTCCTTATGCATCCTAATATCTTGTTTACTTTTTTGAATGCTGTGGTACACTGAACAGGGGTCGCTGTGATGCCCAGGGTTCTTTCCTGAGTTGCTACAGTTGATTTAGAACCTTGGTAAGGGGTATGGATAGTTATTTCGCATTTATTGACACTGAATTACATTTGCCATTGTGTTGGCCATTTACCCAGCTTGGTTAGGACTCTCAATCTCCTCACATTCTTCTCTGATTTTGACAAACCTAAATAACTATCTTTTGAAAATTCTGCTACCTTGTACAGAGCATTAAAAAACAGGGGACCAAGTATAAAACCTTGAAGAACCCCACAGCTACTCGTTTGCTATAATGAAAATTGATTATTTAATCCTAGTTTCTGCAGTGATAATAAGAGCATTTAAAAGTTATACGTTCAAAATGTGAACATAAGTCAACGTAAGTTTCATTTTCTTCTACACCAGGAGTTGGCAATCTTTGGCACGTGGCCCGCCAGGGTAATCCACTGGTGGGTTGCGAGACATTTTATTTACTTTGACTGTCCGCAGGCACAGCCCCCCCACAGCTCCCAGCGGTCACAGTTTGCCATTCCTGGCTATTGGGAGCTGCGGGAAGCAGTAGCCAGCATGTCCCTGCAACCTGCACTGCTTCCCACAGCTCCCATTGGCCGGGAATGGCAAACAGCAGCCACTGGGAGCTGCGGGGAGCGATGCCTGCAGGGGGTCAACATGTGCTGAAGGTTGCTGACCTGTTCTACATATTAGGTAATCAGACATAAATATTTACATAGGACCTTGCTCCTGCCAAGTCCACCTTCTTTACCTATTTACTGCAGCAAAGATGCAATTCTGAATTTGCAACGTTGCCCAGAGAGAAGATCTAATGTCACAAAACATGATGCTTTTCACTACAGGATCAGGTAACTGCAGTGTAAGAGAGACAGATCTGTTTCAAGTATGAGTATCTATAGTATTAACAAAGAACACTGAAAATGAATGGGTAAGAAATACTACTTTATCAAACAATGCCACAACCATCACTCGACAAGATTTACACCTGTGGTCAATACAAAATATATGACAGACAGTTCTTTGCCAGATCTTGAGTTCCTGGTTGTTTCTCCTAATAAAACACTGTAAGTAATGGAGGAAAAGGCCCGAACTGGGAATTCAGATAAAGCATTTCAGTTTACCTTTAAATCTCTGAGTTTTGCATGCACAGTAGATCATGATTTTTTTTAAAAAAATCAGAAATTAAGAAATATTTCCTTGTGAACTAAGAGCTTTAATATAACATTTCAGCTAAGTTATCAACAGTTGGTAGAAAAAAATGCCTGTATAATGGACATGCTGACTTCCGAACAGGAAGCTTAAATAGCTGTTATTTTACCCCACGTGGCTTATAGCATTCTGAAAATTTTCCTTCCTACTCATTTCCCCACCCTTCATGCATGTTCACTTGGTTTGTTATTGTGCATCTTCACCTGTTACTTTTTCTAAGAAAAGTATTTTATCTACCTAAACAGACTCAGTATACGTTCAGATACTAACTACTGTAATGAACATAGTATATAACTAAATAGTCTGAGAGAAAAGTGCCGCTGCTGAGTGCCCCTTTAAATGGAACTGGTAGAATGCACTGCTAGAACAAGCCAGAATGCACTATAATGATTTATAGTACCTAAGTGTGTGTCCTTGGTCCTCTAGATATACTCCATAATCCTTTGAAATCTGGTGTGTCAAATCTGAAAGAAGTGGGATCTTCATTGGTCCAAGTCCTCCTTGTTTTCGTGGAGTATTAATCCTTTAGCAAACAAACGAGATGAACATTTATTCTTCAGATTTTTATTCCACATACAAATAACTCGTGCATGCACTATTTTTGCAGAAATAATATCTGTTTCTGTTTTTCTCTTTTCTAGTCGTAGGCTTGAACCTGCTTCCTACACTCCTTCAATGTGTTCATTTATAGTTGCCTTACTCTCCCTCCATGCTTCATTTACACTTGAAACACCCTCCTTCTCTCTCTGTGGCAAACTACCCTGTCTTTCTTCCAAATCCCACAATTAAAAACAACAACAAAACCACAGTGATGATTTTTTTGGTATTAATCTACCATAGAATGTTTGATCATAAAGTTAAATGAATAATTTGTAATGAACAGTTTATTCTAATGGTAACACCAAAGTAATCACTTTTACTCTGACACCTTCAACAATAAACTTTATTTTGGAATTTCTGACTATTAGTTTTACTGCTTACCACTTTTTATGCAACATAACAACATATCTCACACCTTATTTTTCAATATTTACTTGATAATATTAGTGCATCAGACAAAGTATGTGAATTTGGGGAAGCAACCCATAATCTCATATGTATCCACCAATAATTTCCTATAAAAGATATGTGGGTAGGCTACATACCATGCTAAGTGAGTGAACTGTGAGTCAACAGAACATGCAACCACTTCAGTGTTAATTGCTCTGAATTCTTCAATTCTGTCACTGAAGGCGATAATTTCAGTTGGACACACAAATGTGCTAAAAAATTGAAAACAAAGTAAATTCAGAATTTTCAGAATATCCAGGAGTGATTTCTCAGTTAGCTCAATACTTAGGTAAGTTAGTTTCTACAGAGACGCTAGATATTGTTTGCAGTATATAAAATAGAAAAATTGTCAATTACTTATCACAACTATTATTTTTATTTAAAGACAGAAACCAATATACACAATTAAAATAATTTACACTCCACAAGTAACTGCGTTCCTAACATCATTCATTAATATGTTCACAGATGGATTATCTATTTTCAAACCCTGTGCAAGTGGTTTGTGAATAATAAGACTGAAAATAAAGTCAGTGTTGACTTAGTAATACAGTAAACCCTCGATTTAACGGACCTCGATTTAACGGACTTCGGATGCAACGGACAAAATTTCTGAGCAAGTCTGATGCATTCCTGATCCATTTCTGGCGGGCTGGCTGCCGGCTCCCGGCTGCCGCCCGGGTCCAGGCAGCGGGCAGGTTGGCTGCCAGCTCCCGGCTGCCACCCGGGTCCAGGCAGCGGGCGGGCTGGCTGCTGGCTCCCGGCTGCCGCCTGGGTCCAGGCAGCGGGCGGGCTGCGGAGCTGTCGCCCCGACCCTGTGGCGGGCGGGCTGCTGCTCTGACAGCTCTTTTTTTTAATATTATTAAATAACGGACTTTTTGATTTAACGGACACCCCCTCGCCCGAATTAGTCCGTTAAATGGAGGTTTTACTGTATTACAATTTACAGTTTATCTACATGTACTATTATTCACCAGTTTTAAAACTGTACAGAAATTACTGGATTAAAGTATAACACATCAAATTGCAGAGGAACAGATGTCATGATGTCCTGAAAACTAGTAATGTAAGTTGTAGCTATTTTGCATTTGACCTCTTCCTGCTTCTTCTAGGCCCAAAATTACACTTTAAATCACAATTGTTGAAGCTCTGAGGCTAGAAGGAAAATCAGCCAGGATTCCAATTATTTTCACTATCAGAGCAGCTAACTGTCTCTACCACAGGCATTTCACGTCTGACGTGAGGGTTCCGTTCCAGGGACCCCGCGTATAGCCAAAATCGCGTATAGTTGAACAGTCATTGTTTGACTATACGTGATCCCGCCACAGGCTGGCTGCCGGCCCCGGTCCCCGAGGCGGGTGGGCTGCCGGCTGCGGCCCCAGCGGCAGTGGGATGCTGGCCCCAGGCCCAGCCCCTGCGGCAGCGGCCGGACTGCGGAGCTGCTGATCCCAGCCCCCTGCTGCAGGCTGCTGGGCCCGAAAGCTCGTGGGGGTTTTTTTTTTTCTGGGCCAGCCGCGTAAAGTTAAATTCGCATATGTTAAATACGCATACAATGTGACAGGCCTGTACTTACTCTTTCTTTGTTCTACTGATGAAACGTCCTGTAGGAATATTATTAATATTACTAATTTTCTGTATGTTTTGTTCTTCATTTCAAGAAAACAAGGGGCCTGATTCTCCTCTCATAACGTTGGTATACATCAGGAGTAACTCCACTGACTGCCATGGAGTTACAATAGTGTGTAATGAAAGGAAAATCCATCCAATAATTTAAGTTAAATATATCTGTGGTGGGGTGCCTGCCCACTCCCATGAAAGTGCAGGCCAGAGCGGCTGCGAATGCAGGCAGCAAATCAGAAAAGGGCTTATTGGAAGCCAACCAGGGCTGAGGTTGGAGCCAGCCAATAAGGGCTTGGCTACGCCCTATAAAAAGGATGCTCAGGGAAAAAGAAGGCAGTCTGTCTCAGGCCTTTGGAGGGAAAGGTCTGTCTCCTGTTCAGGAGACCAGCACCCTAGGCAGAGCAGAGCAGTGCTGGGCAGGCTCAGGGGAGCAGAGGTGAGCGCTTCAGCCTGACTCCTACCTGACCGCGGGGCCTGACGGAAAGGGCCTAGAGGGGGTGAAGGGCCAGAGGGGAAGTGGCCCAGGGACAGGAAAGTAAGGGGAGAGAAGGAAGGCAGAAAGGCTGCCATCAAAGGGTCCCTGGTTCGGGACCCAAAGTAGAGGGCGGGCCTGGGTCCCCCCTTTCGCCCTTGTACTGCACCAGGCTGTGGGCAGCGGCCACGTCAGGCTGTAACTTGCCTCTCTGGCACAAGATGGCTAGGCTTGGGGGTTGTGGCAGATGGCTGAGGCTGGTGTAAGGACTGCAGTTAGCCACCCCCTGGAAGGGGGTGAGAGTGGACTTTGGGGGCACTGCCAGAGGGCAGTGTCCTGAAGAGGATGCTGCCGAGCCAGGAGAGGAGCAACGCAGGTCCAGATGCCAACAGAGGGCGAGGGACTGACGGGACACCATCGACAGACAGTGCTCCATTTGGACTGAGAGCTAATTCCCGGACTGTCCAGCAGGAGACACCGTGGTGGTGAATCCTATCCTGTTACAGTATTCCACACCACCCATGAAAGTCTATAAGAGGAAATCAGTCTTCCTCAAAATATCTTCCAGAGCATATGAAGTGAAGAGATAACACATGGTATTACTCTTTCCTGTATGCATTTTCCATTTGCAGCAATGAGTTGTATGGTAGCAAAGAATGTAAACATTGCCCAGTAACATGCTACAGAATTACAAAATGTCAAGTGCAGTTGAAATCAACATCTTAATGTTCCCTGACTTTAATCAACACACTTCCAAAATTTGGAAAAGAGGGAGGAAGGGGAGTATATATCTTGGTATGTCTGCATCCATTTTACTTACAAGTCAAGGGGATAGAAGAAGAAGACAAGATATTTTCCTTGGTAATCTGTTAATTTCAGCTCTTTAAACTCTCCATTGATTACCGCTGTTCCTTCCCAGTAAGGTGCAGGCTTGGAAACTAGAAATATAAATGATAGATCCAAACTGAAGCATAAGAATAAAGTGAAGCATGTGTACATAAATGAGGTTGTTCATCAGGTAACACATGTCCAAGGACAGTTTTCCTCTCTGGATGGATATCTGCGGTTCCTTACACTGAAAAACACTTTGTAGGACACATGACTTCCACAATCAAACTTTGTTAATTCATTACTAATATAAACCTTTCAGAGGAGGAAAGCACACCACACATTGGCATCATGCTGTGTTGGAAAAAATGTACATTTAAAGATGCATCAAATGTATATAATAGATTTGTGTCCACAAATTTCTGAACCATTTGAAATATTGCCAAGGATAAGGCTGCATGAAAGATCACTGCACACACCTACCATGACCTCCTTAACACATTACAAGATTACTACTGGCTGATGACAGTTCATAAATTAGCATGTTGATTTGCATTGAATGATGTATGGTTACTGAGTTATACATTTCAGTAAATTATATTTTGCTATAAATAACTTATGTGCCATGAGTAAAGAGTGGTTCAATTTCACAGTATTTTTACTCCTTAGCAAAAAAGAGTTTCTAAAATTCTGCAGGAAATACATGACAGAAGATTTGTTCAGGGCACAAATGCTTAAAATATGTAGTCTGTTACTGCAACCCATCTATAAACTAACTCAGTGGTTATTGCACAAAAATATTCTGATTATGCAGCAGAAAAAGATTTAGGATATGCCTACAGAAGCATTTTTGTCGGTACAACCTGTATTGCTCAGGGTTGTGAAAAAACACCCCTCTGAGCAACATAAGTAACGCCAACAGAAGTGCCGGTGTGGACAGTACTATGTCGGCGAGAGGCACTCTCCTGATGACATAGCTACCACCGCTCGTTTGAGGTGGTTTAATTACGTTGATGGGAGACCGCTCTCCCGTCAGCATAGAGCATCTACACAAGCGATCTTATAGTGGCACAGCTGCAGCAGCACAGCTGTGCTGGTGTAAACTTGATAGTGTAGACAGGGCCTAAAACATTACCAAAATTGCACTATGGACATGCTTACAGGAGGTATAACACTACTCTACCACAGACTAATCCAGAGTCCTGGAGGTTTTCAAATGGTAAGTACAGTGAAGTAGCATTTCTCAATATCAAAGCACATAACATTGAGCATTCCATGCCTGAGGGCAGTGTGTTGGTGATCCAATATCAAACTGAAGGTATTTAAACATGACTGAAATGTCAAGCATATATTGCTGGGTAAGTTACTATACAGCTCAAAGCAATGTTTGGAATTGATTTAAAGGAGAAAGGTAGCATGCTGATTAATATTAGACAATTATTGTCAACAGCACAGTATCTGTTCAAAGTAGGCTTGATGCAATGTTGTAGCTGTTATGGTCCCAGGATATTAGAGACACAAAGTGGGTGAGGTAATATCTTTTATTGGACAAACTTTTGTTGGTGAGAGGTGCAAGCTTTAGGGTTTACAGAGCTCTTCTTCAGGCGTGGGAAACTAACTCAAGGTAGGTCTACACATTAGTGCAGCTGCACCAATGCTGCATGTCTGGGAAAGATACTCTAAGAGGATGGAGAGACTCTCCTGCCGACGTGGCAGTGGTAGGCAATCTGCAGCTTGTCAAGGTAATCTATTGGGGGGCCGCCAGGCAGTTTGTTTACATTTGCACAGCTGCCCGTAGCTCCCAGTGGCAGCAGTTTGCCGTTGCTGGCCAATGGGAGCTGCAGGAAGCGGCAGGCAGCCCCAAATATAAGCAAACTGGCGGACCACCAGTGGATTACCCTAATGTTACCACCACTGTTACATGGGGTGGAGGTTAGTGTAACAACATTGCTCAGGGGTGTGGATTTTCACTCCCCAAGCAATGTAGTTCAACCGAAGTAAGTATGTAGTGTAGACCAAATCTCCGAGTCATTGCTAAATACAAGGTGGAACAGATCGAAATGTGTTGACTATTTATGCTAAACAAGAGACCACTCAAGATGAAGTGGCCTGTTCATCCCCCTCCAGTCATAGGGAGGAAAAGAATGTTGTAATGAGCCATAAATCCAGTGTCTATATTCAGTCCATGAGTTTTAGGCATGTCTACACTACAAACTTAAGTTGACCTAATATGGGTTAACTTACAGCCACCACAGTAATTACCCTCCTGTTGATGGTGCACGCATGTCCTCACCATGTGCACTTCAACCAACTTGAGAGGCAATGAGGGGGGCTGAGAGCCTCTGCATGTAGCTGCTCACTGGGGACCAGCTGCCCCCTCAGCAGGCTGGAGGGGAGCCAGGAGCCTGGAAGCTCTAGCTGGAGCTCCCCACCCAACCAGTGTGACAGCTGTGAGCCAGGCTTTCTTGTCAATTTGATGCTCCTGCAGGGAGTCGTGAAATTGACAAGAATGACAGCCAACTGCCAATGTAAGTAACCCACAACGTCTACAGGGACACTGCATCACCCTAACTACACCAATATAAGCCCTACACCTCTCATGGAAGTGGAGTTATTATGTCAGTGTAGTAGAGCACTTACATCGGTGGGACCAAGACTGTAGCGTAGACACTGATGTAATTAGTTTAATGTAAGCTGCCTTATGTCGACCTAACAATGCAGTTTAGATTAGGCCTATGTGTCTGGCAAAGTTATGAATTTAAGGTCCCAGGCACATCTTTTGAAATGTTGTGCAGTTTTCCTTTGAGGATGAGGACTGAGAAAGTGACCGCTGACCTATATGTCCTCGTCCACAAAGGAAAAGTCCACAACACCTTTCAAAAGATGAGCCTGGGATCTTAAATTCATAACTTTGCTAGACATGGACTGAATATAGACACTGGATTTATAGCCCATTACAATAACCTATAACTCAGTTACAACCCTGCCTTCCAGCTGCTTTCTCCCCATCCCCATTTCCTCCTGACTGGAGAGGTATTAATGGGCCACTTCACCTCCACTGGTCTCTTGAAATGTGTGTTTAGCATAAGTAGTTAACAATCTGTTCCACCTTGTTCTCAGTGAGAGTTAGTTACTTGAAGAGCTCTGTGCAAGATCAAAAGCTTGTCTCTCTCACCAACAGAAGGGCGTCCAATAAAAGATATTACCTCATCCACCTGGTTTTGCTAATAATAGGCTTGGCAGTTTGATTTTTATTTTTTATAATTGTGAGATCTGCTTAAGCATTTTTTTTTAATGATGTAAACTTTCAGTTACAGGAAATTATGGGTGAGGGTGTCTCACAACTATTTGACAGCAGATGTTGAAATTTAAAAAGTTCAAGCTTTTGTCAACATTACATATCAAAATATACTAGTTAATATCCTTAAATCAAATTAGAAGTTCTCAAGCAGCATTTTTCTTACTCTGCCTATCCGTAAATTTTGATTATTGATAGATTTTTTTGTCCATTTGTGTGTACGGTGAAATTGACTTTTATGTACACCAATTAAAAATTAAATCCTTACAAGTCTAGTTATAAGATACCTATGTTAATAATGGCATTAAAAGCATGCACTGTCTTTATTTTTATTAGCACAGCCCACAAATTTTGGTAGACGTACCAAAGTCTTTCTCTAGTAACTTACAAATTTTTATAAATTACCCATACACACCAATCATAGCAAGATGCTTAATTAGACAAGTCTAATTTTATTTACGGCAGCACTTTGCTGTCAGTGTTTTCTAAAATCCTTCACTGTGAAACCTTGAAATTTCTCAGTAATACTCTTCTACTGAATCTCTGCAAATAAGAGGGAAGACACTATTTATTTCCAAGTGTGAGCAAGCTCTATGTTTCTATTTAGAGCTGGTTGGGAATTTTCTGACAAACCACTTTTTGCCAAAATACTGATTTATGGTAAACAAAAATATTTGTGGGAAAGGGTTGGTTTCAATGAATCTCCCGATTCAATTTTTTACTGAAAACTTTGAAATTTTTGATGCTTCTGAAAAGAAATTTCAGTTTGAAATGACTATATGAAATTTGTTATTCCAAAAGTTATAGGTTGAAATCTAAACACAATGTTTTGATTGATCAAATTAATGTTCACACATAACTTTTTGTCCAGATTTAGCATGAGAAAAATGGCAATCTCAAACTTTTGTGGAACAGAAAAACATTTCCTGCCCAGCGTTCTACTGTAGATTAATGTATCTGGGAATCTCACTTGGCTAAAAAACTGTTCATAATTTCTAAGAACAGATAACCGATGAAGTGGGCTACAGCCCATGAAAGCTTATGCTGAAATAAACTGGTTAGTCTCTAAGGTGCCACAAGTATTCCTCGTTTTATTTATGGATACAGACTAAGGGTTGGTCTTCACTACGGGGGCAGGGGGTATCGACTGCAGATACGCAACTTCAGCTACGTGAATCACATAGCTGAAGTCTGCGTCTCTCCAGACGACTTACCTGCCGTCCTCATGGCGGCAGCAGGTGGCGGCGCGCTCCCCAGTCAAATCCAGCTTGCGCCTCTCAGCAAGCTGGAGTTCCGGAGTTGACGGGTGCGCTGCGGGCGATCGATTTCTCGCGTGTTCACCAGACGCGAGAAATCGATTGCTAACAGATCGATCGCTACCTGCCGATCTGGCGGGTAGTAAAAACCAGCCCTAACACGGCTGCTAATTTTAAACCATTTTAAATGGGTGCCCATAACTGTAACTCAATTAAAATGATCTGCCCCTGAATCTTCAATGTAATCAATTCTCATGAGAGCTCTCTGAATATAGCTAACCAAAAAGAAAAATAACAGTCTTTTGTGATTCTGATTTTTATTTTTAAGTTTAATTTCAGGAGACTTTTGCTGCAGTTAACTTTTGGGTCAGATCTTACCATTCTTTTGTACACAGAACACTTAGTGAAGCCAAAGTAGAGCCTGTAGCTCATCAGTCACAGTGTGACCCTTTAGTTCATCAAATATTTGAAATCTTAATGAGAACCCCAAAGCATTCTGAATATTTACATTACTTCTCTTCCTTCATTCCTCAGTACTTCAATGAAAACAGCACCTTTGTTAAAGAGGTTTATCTGTTACTGTTCTGCGGCTTCCCTTCCCAAGCTCTCCACTGTAATACAGAGGACAACCATGACAAATGATTGTCCTCACAAACTGAAGAGACTTTCAATGGAGAAGGAGGGGGAGAAATGCAAGAATAGATGAAGATTTTTATGTGAATATTCACAATAATGTAATAAAACATGCTATACGAAGTTCAAAATTGAATCTTGAAAAACAGTGTGTCTGACCCAGTTTAAAACCCTATTAAGTTTGTTCTGCAGAGGCCCTCCCTTAGGGCTGGTCTTCACCGGGAGAGGCATCGACTGAAGATACGCAACTTCATAGCTGAAGTTGCTTATCTTCAGCCGACTTACCTGCCGTCCTCATGGCGGCGGCAGTCGGCAGCGTGCTCCCCAGTCGACTCCAGCTTGCGCCTTGCGTCAAGCTGGAGTTACAGGAGTCGACGGGGGCGCCGCGGGTGAGCGATTTCTCGCGTCTCGATTGCTAAAAGGTCGATCGCTACCTGCAGATCTGGCTGGTAGTGAAGACCTACCCTTAAGCAGAAATCTGTCCACATTCATCTCTATCCTGCTGCTTGATAACTGAAGTACCTCCTCTGAACAAAGCTGAGTCTGTAACAAAATAAGTAACTGAGTAAATATACTTTTCTATTTATCCAGTGATAAACAGAAAAGTGATCTAGAGTTGCACTCGAATTACGCCACTGACTTTGGAGGGGGTGGCTGCTGCAAAGCCCCTGTGAGTTCATTTAGGCTAAGGCTGGCTATAGGAACGTAGCTGAACAAAGCAAGCTACACAAGCAGAGGCTTAGAACTTCCATAACACAACCTGGCATGGGCACAAATTCCAGCTGTCTTCTGTGCACCACGAACAACTAAGATATCCAAAAAAGGATTCCAACATATTGGTATCTAGGACAAAAACTGTAATTTATCCTATTTAAAAAATCTCCCTTTAGTTAAAAAAAAGAGTTTAACATGGTCTATTTACACTAATCAGAGAGGTAGCGGTGTTAGTCTGGAATTGCAGAAGTAACAAAGAGTCCTGTGGCACCTTAAAGACTAACTAAAGTATTGAAGCATAAGCTTTCATGGGCTAACACCCACTTTGTCGGATGTAAGCAGTGGAAGTCGAAGTGGGTATTAGCCCATGAAAGCTTATACTTCAATACTTTAGTTAGTCTTTAAGGTGCCACAGGACTCTTTGTCACTTCTATTTACACTAGTTAGTTCTATAGCTGGGGCATATTTGGTGGCAGATTTCTCATTGCCAGTAGGTGTCCATTGGCATGGTTTTTGATTCCCCAAACAGGCTCCATTGCTTTGGACAAACTGTTTTAGTAGAAATGTTAACTTAGGACTGTTACCTATTTACAAGGAGGGGAAAAGGCAGACACTTTGCAGAACCTTGGGCCATGGTACTAAATACTTCCCCTCTCCCCCGTGAAAATCCTCAGGCAGGATAAATTCTGATTTTCAGATGACAAACTGAGCAGTGAGGGAGCCGCTTCGGGCTCTCTGCACACTTTAAACCAATAGGCTTTGTCTGACGTGGCCTTCTCCCCCAGCAGCAGGGAATGAACTGCCCATCCGGCTCAGAAAAGCAAATAGGGGGAGCAAAGTGAAGTGACTCCAGTTTAAGACGGCAATAATCCCCCCTCCCCGTCCACACACCCGGGCTGCCCCTAAACCCAGCGGGGTACAATATAACCAAGAGCTCTACGTTAGCCCGCCTGGGCCCCTTTTATCCTCCTCGCAAAAAGGGCTCCCCGGAAGGCCGCTTTGCGGAGATGCTGCGCAAGGGCCTGTGCCCGGGGGCGGGCAGACAAAACCCTTTACAAGCCTCAATGCAGCCGGGCGCTGGCTGCCCTGCGAGGGGGGGGGGGAATCGCCGCCTCCACTGCACGAGGTGAGGGAAACTGAGGCCGGCGGGAAGCCGCAGAGAACCCCGGCCCCACAGCTGGGATCTCTGCTCCGGCCGGGCCCACGAGGGATTCCCGCTCTCCGGGCCCTGTCGGGGACGGTGTTCGCCTGTGGCCCCGCTGCCCCTGCACCCGCGGGGGGGGGAGGGGGACAGGGCAGGAGGGGCGGGCACGGAGCGCAGCCCTGCCGCGGGAGGGTGGGGAGGAGGCTGCGGTGGGGAGACGGGACATTGTTCAGCAACAACCCGCCCGCCCCGCTACCTACTCTTGGCCTGGGTGAGGTGCAGGGAGTGGTCGGAGACGGGCACGCGGGCCGCCTCGCCGGGGTAGACCTGCCCCCCCGCGTAGTAATGGCACTTCT
The DNA here is from genome assembly GCA_032164245.1 of Sternotherus odoratus. Classification (NCBI taxonomy): domain Eukaryota; kingdom Metazoa; phylum Chordata; order Testudines; family Kinosternidae; genus Sternotherus; species Sternotherus odoratus. The sequence goes on from JAVMKO010000001.1 coordinate 181,573,973, forward strand.
CCTCCTGCGCCGCCCCGCGCCCCGCCAGCGCCAGCGCCCCGCACAGCCACAGCCACCGCCGCGCCGCCTCCATGGCCGCCCGACACACTGCACGTCCCCGCGCCCGGGAACAGCCAGCGCCGGGGCCAAGGGGCGGGGCTCTGCCCCCTCCCCCCCGCCCCTTCACATCGTTCCCCCCCCGCCCTGCGCCCGCCCACCGTAACCCCGCTCCACGGACACACACACTGTCCCCTTCCCGCTGCTCCCCTCACACTGCCACCTCTCCTCACACACCCTGCTGTTGCTGCCCCCACCGCCCTGCTCTCCACACTCCACCCGCCTCCCCTCCCAACACACACACACCACAGCCACTCCCACTGCTCCCCTCGGCCTTGCCTTCCCGTCCTCTCCCCCCCCAGACACACACTGCCTCTGTCCATTCCTTTCCCCACATTGCCCTCCTCTTCCACCACACACACACACACACACACACCTGTGCGCAGCCCCTTTCCTTGGGGTGTGCACCCAGGGAGCACCGCTTCCATCCACTCCCTCCCACTTCCCACCTCCTGACTGCCCCCCTCAAAACCCCCAACCCCCTCCCGCTCCTTGTCCCCTGACTGCCCCCTCCTGAGGCCCCCCACCCTGACTGCCCCCCTAGGACTCTGCCCCCTGACTGCCCTGACCCTAATCCTCACCCCTGCCCCCTGAAAGGCCCCCCCCCAGAACTCCCGACCCATCCAACCCCCCTGACCTTGTCCCCTGACTGCCCCATCTAGAGACCCCACACCCCTAACCACCACCCCGAAACCCCACCCCTATCCAACCCACCCTGCTCCCTGTCCCCTGACCCCTATCCACCCCACCACCTTCTGACAGACCCCCCAGGACTCCCATCCAATCCCCCCTGCTCTCTGCCCCCTCCAGAGATCCCCCTCCCCTAACCACCACCCTGGAACCCCACTCCCTATCCAATCCCCCATCTCCCATCTCCTTACCACGCCACTTACATCTGCCTCCCAGAGCCTCAGCATGCTGTGTCCAGGAGCGGCCCTGGACAGCGCTGCAGCGGTGTGTCACTGGCGAGACCTGAGCTCTTCCGCACAGCCCGCCAGAGATTGCAGCCCCGCCCTGCCCCCTTACCACGCTGCTCCGAGCGGTAGGAGCTCAGGTCCCGCCGGAGCCACGCTGCTGCAACGCTGTCCAGGGCCGCTCCTGGACATGGCTCACTGAGGCTCCGGGGGATGGGGAAAGGTGGGGTCGGGGTCGACACACTCATCCGCACGCCTATGCAAAGAGCCCCTTGCCACTCCTCTCCTACACACTCCCCCCCCCACGCACTGCCTTCCCTATCCGCTCCCATCACACACACACAGCCCCTTCCTACTCCTCTCCTACACTCCCCCCCCACGCACTGCCTTCCCTATCCGCTCCCATCACACACACACAGCCCCTTGCCACTCCTCTCCTACACACTCCCCCCCCCACACACACTGCCTTCCCTATCCGCTCCCATCACACACACACAGCCCCTTCCTACTCCTCTCCTACACTCTCCCCTCCCCTCCACCACACACGCAGGGCCGGCGACAGGGGGGTACAACGGGTACAGCTGTACCGGGCCCCGGACTTCAGGAGGGCCCCTGAAGTCCGGGGCGGGCCCGGTACGCAGCTGTAGCCCCTTGTCGCCAGGGCTGTGAGCAAGGCGCGGCTCTGGGCAGCCACTGCAGAGCTCATCAGCCCCCTCCCCTGGCCCCCAGCAGCCTCCCCCCGCCCCCCTTTGCTTCTCCCGGCCGGGCCACGCGGCTAAAGCGCATGCGGGGGCCACGCGGCCAGGCGCATGCGGGGGTTGGGGCCCACGGGCGGCGGGAGACTGGCCCGGGGGGGGGCACCTCACAAAGTTATAGTGAGTGAATAATGCACAGATCAGAGGGCTCCCCATGTAACATAAGGGATGCTAACACACACACATAAAAAGGCACAGAGATAGGTCCGCTAGGGGGCCACGAGCAGGTTGCAGAGGGTCTGCCAAGCAGGGCCATCATTAGACTCACTGGGGCCCAGGGCAGAAAGTTGAAGCCCTGCCGCATGGGATTGAAACCCAGACTCTGAGCCCCGCGACCTCAGGCTGAAGCTGAAGCCTGAGCAATGTAGCTTTGCGGGGGCTCCCGTGGCATGAGTCCCCAGGTAATTGGCCTTGCTTGGTACCCTAATGCTGGCCCTGGCTTTTATATGCAGAAAACCCGCTACTGTGACACAGGACGGCTGTAGAGTTTTTATAGCATGTTGCTGGGGGGCCCCATGGGCAGCGAATATCATAGAAAAGGGGAGGCTGTGTCTCCCCAAACAGCCTACTGTGGCCAGGAACCCAGGCCAGTGTGCCTCTTGCAGGGACTTGAGGCTGCCAGGACGGCTGGTGCTGGGCTGCGCTGCCTGACTGGAGCCCCCGTGATGGGGGTGCTGAGGCTGTGGCGCACCAGGTCTGCTGAGGCCTTGCTCACGCACCTTGGTTACAAGGGGAGGGGCTGGGAGTTAGCCTCCCCGGTGGCCAGGTCACCGGGCACACATGGACGGGCCTCAGAAAGAAGGTTGAGAACCCCTGTTGTAAAGGGCTGATCCTGTTCTGTTCTGATGCGGGATTTCAGCTCCGGTCCCATGTCTAGTAACCAGAATTCAGATACAAGAGAGTGAGAAGTAACTCCCTGTTGTCCTGTGGGTCCCGTCACCATACCACCCTTACTTCTGCACTGCTGCTGCCCGCGGTGCTGCATTAAGAGCGGGCACCTGTTCAGCAGCCACCGTTTTCCAGCTACCCGGCTCTGAAGGCTGTGCTGCCACCACCAGCAGCAGCACAGAAGTAAGGGGGGCAATACCATATACCATGCCACTCTGACCTCTGCGCTGGCTTCAGAGCTGGGTGCCTGCATGACACAAAGGGTGCAGAGGAGCCAATGACACAAGAAGCAAGGAGAGAATATAGGAGGATAGCCAGGGAAATATGGCTATTTTATGGACTTTTCTGGAGATGTAAACCACAGAGCTCTATCCAGTACAATGTCTCGCAATCACTGCTGGATTAGGGAAAGGATTTTTTTTTTTTAAAAAAAAATTTGTTACCTTTGTTTGGTTCATACTAAAATATAATTTGTTGATTTCCATTCAGTGTTCCTTAATAATACAGAAGACAAAGTAGACATAGTTAATTACTTTTACTGATTATTGATTTAATTAAAAGTTGCTATTATGATGTGTCATACCTGGTTGCTAAGTATTAGTACAATATAATGCTGCAGTTATCGTTATTTCAACTGAGCAAAGAATGGTTGTAGAGAATGTGTGTGTGTATTGGGGGAGGGGTGTTACAAGAGGGCAGGGAATAAGGGATGTGTGAGAATAATATGTAATAACACTTGGGAGAAAGCCAGAGCAAAGGTGGATAGGTCACTAGCTAGAGAATATATTCAGACATTAAAAAAATTTTTTGCTGCTGCAATTGCTTTTAATTAATTTTTCTACACAAGCTACTACTTTATAAATGATGTCGAATATGTGGTTGTATGTACAACTGGTATGTACAATAGGCTACTCTTTTTAAATAAACTTGTTATGACTGAATGTGCAGCAGTATGATAGTAATTGGTAATGACTAAGGATATGATTCCGAAATGGTGGTCATAGGTTCCTGGACTTTTGGGGATCTCCGGGACTACTTCTGGGGCAGGGCGGGAGCAGCTGTCTGCCTCCCTGGAGCAGCGGCTGCCAAAACAGCTGATAAACGCCCAGCTCCAAGCCATGGAACAGCTGACCGGCAGTCAGGCCCAGGGCTGCTGGAGTCAGTGGCCAGGCCTGGAGCAGCAGCCCCCAGAACAGCTGTAAGCCTCAACAGCGCTCTGTTTGTCCTTTCCCCCAGGATATTTTTAATAAAAGGTTGTGGGCTTTCCTGAATTTTTGTTTGTCTGTGACCTGTCCCTGACTTTTACTAAAAATACCTGTGACAGAATATTAACTTAATGACAATATTGCTGCACATTTAAAGTCACAACAAGTTTAAAATTAAATCATTACTTGAACCCCAGCACCTCTTTCATTACAAATTAAGCACTGCCTCTAGCTCGCACAAATGCCCCTTTGCTCTGGTTCCACAGCTCCTCAGTCAGCTATCAGATGTTGATTGGTAGATAATTTCCCCTCCCATCATGCCCTGGGTCTGGCTCTGCAAATTCTTAGCAGCTGAACCACTGTTTGTTTTTTGGGGCTTTTTTTGGGCTAGTATTTGTACTCTGGCAGACTAACTGAGAAGAAGCATAGTTGAAGATGGTGGAGCATATGTGTTTTGTCAGCTAATTTATGTTGGAGAAATATCACAAATTCAATGTCTGATAATTAAAGATAATATATAATAAATTACATGGCCCACCAGAAAAGCAACATTTTATTAACTCAAATAATTCCATTCCTTGACCTGTCACCCCCCCAATAATAATAAAAATAATTCTTTGGGGGAAAAATATTTTTTATAGGATCACCTAGCCAGGAAGCATCTGCTCTTCCTGCAAGCAGTGGACAAACCAGGCGGCTGCTAAATGATGTTAGAAGGGAGCATTGCACAACTTTAAAGAGCATGTTCCCTAATTGATCAGCAACAACAAGGAAACAACAGTAACAAAGAGTCCTATGGCACCTTAAAGACTAACTAAAGTATTGAAGCATAAGCTTTCGTGGGCTAATACTCACTTCTTCGGATGCGAGCAGTGGAAGACAACAATGTTAACCAGGATGACTTTATGTGAGGAGTTCCTGTAGCATTCCTTTAAGGTTCATGTGCTTCTATGTAATGTAGTATACTTTCAGGGATCATTTCTATAGTTTGTAACTAGAGAAGTGTCGCCTCTGTTATATAGATAATGGAGACCTGGGAAAGGGTATTGAGACAACTAGAATGAATTTCTCTTGCTTGTTAGGCTACTGTAGAGCTATTCAGATTTTCTTTCTAAAAGTGATAAATAAACATTAACCTTTTGGTAAATGAAATCCAAGATCCTGATGTGTGATTCCCCCTCTCTCTCCCCCCCCCCCCCCGGGCGCAATGAACAAAAGGGCATATTCACCATCTTTCCCTAGGGGATGAAGTCCTTGAATTACAGATTGTAATTTAAACTGTTCTAATTAACTTATGGTGGGAAAATGTAATGGTAGAAACAATGGGCTAAATTCAGCTTGGTTACTCTTGTACTGATGTTAGCGGGGTTGGCAGAATGTAATGGAAGGAGAGCAGTATTTGGCCTACTGTACTTATCTGTTCTAAGAAAGTATTTGCTTTTGTAACACCATATCTCAGCAATTCAAGTTTGACTCTCCCTCGCTTTCTCAATTCCAGGTTGGTGTCCTTGAAACAGACATGGGTGTATGATATTACAGTGGTTTGAATATGGTTATAGAATTTATGGCCACTTTCAAGTACTAGTAAAGTACCTCTTTAATTTTAGTTTATCTAATATGAAAATATTGTGAACAAAATTAGCATAGCATATTGTAGGAAGGTGCTGGTCACCATTTTTTGGAACAGATCCCTGATATTCAATAATACTTTGTTGCAATTGGCAGCTGGTTTTGTCCTTGTAAATAAGTCTACAAGGGCATTTTAACAAATATCTGACATTGCTTGTCATGCATGAGAGAAAACCTATAATACAGAAAACTTTGTTGGAGAGAGGATGATAGAAAACAGCTGTTTCATAAGTGTTATTGGACTGAATAGAATGACTATAATTAAAATGACCAATTAGAAGGGTGATCTCCTGTTTGACTCTTAATAAGGCTAGACTGATAGGAACAGTCATGTGTGTGCTGACTGCAAAGTGCTTCTGAAGGGTGGGGCAGAGAGAGACAGAAAAAAATTCGTAAAGATAAGTATCACTAGGCAGGATCTTTGTTTTGACAATAAATTCACCTTGCCTCTTTACCTCTGCTAATGCTGACAATGAGCTAAAACAATGTAAACTGGCTGATTAAATATAACAGTATTGTTCTTAAACTGTCATCTTTGATAGTACAGAAGTGTAAAAAAGAATGTTTGTTCTTATTCCCTAATTTAAAATACTCCCTATTCTAGGGAACTACTCCAGTGCTTGGAAGTAAATAAAATAGACTCCCCCTTTTTGAAGAGAAGTTCCATTTAATCTTTCTTCCTTTCCTCTTGTTCTTTCCTCTATATGCAAGTGGAACTTAGCCAGCTCTGACCTCATGTGTTGTAGTTCATCAGAAGCACAGAGAGGCCCATGTGGTTGTTACAGAGATAACTGTTTATTAATGTCTACTTGGCATACACAGAAGAGTAATCAATACTTCTAGCTCTTGAGAGTCCTAGGTTAACTCAAAGTGCTTTCCAACACTCACATGACATCGAAAGCTTCCCTCTGTGTTTGACATTCCACTTCTGAGAGCTCTCTGCTTGCATAAGGGAGACCTGCAAGATATATAAATGTCATCTGCTTGCCCTCAATGAATTTGGTCGTCTAGTGTCAACTATCACTTGAATTTTAGCTGTGGGTTTATTTTTGTGCATTTATTTTGTATCCTAAGTTATATTGCATTAAAACAAAAACAAACAAAAACTACTTTAAAGAACGCCAGTTTCTCTGGGCATAGGGACAGTTTTTTGAAAACCCTTAATCATAATGACTTATGGAAAAAAACCTCACTCTCCTTATCATGTCACCTTCTGTTCAAATGTAGTATTGCGGGTACTCCCAGCCTCAGTTTATAGGTCTACCAATGATGTAAGCCAGGGGTCTTCAAACTTTATGAGATGAGGGCCATATTAGATTTTTGAAGGGGCTTCGCAGGCCGCAGTGACTGGGGGGGGGGGGGGAGGGAAGAAGCAAATATATGACCATTATATGTAAAATCATAAAAAAACAACACTGCTGTGTCAGTGTTGCATTAAATTCTAAATCAGATATAAAAGTTAATTGGTGCAGGAACTGTGAAATCACACAAAATATTTGTCAATACATTAAAAATCATTTCACATCTGGCTTGTATTTTTACTCTAAGGCAAACCAGACAGTCTCTACGCAAGAGAATAAATGGATACAAATCTGACATCAGGCATCACAACATTCAAAAACCAGTAGGAGAACATTTCAATCTCCCTGGCCATTCTATTACAGACTTGAAGGTGTCAATTTTAAAACAGGAAAACTTCCAAAACAGACTCCAACGAGAAGCTGCCGAACTGGAATTAATTTACAATTTGGACGCTATCAACCCAGGGTTAACCAAGGACTGTGAATGGCTTAGTTGTTACACTAATTGAATCTATTTCATTAAGTTTCCTTCACACCTTCTTGTCAACTGTCTGACATAGATCTACTTGATTAACACTACAAAAGGTTTTATTCTGCTGGTAATAGCTCATCCAAATTAAACAGCCTCTTAGGATTGGTATGGTCATTTCCAACTTTTTATGCTTTCTCTGTATATAAATACATCTTGCTTCTGTGTGTTCCATTCTATGCATCCAATGAAGTGGGCTATAGCCCATGAAAGCTTATGCTGAAATAAATTTGTTAGTCTCTAAGGTGCCTAATCTTAAACCTATCAGCAAGTTTATTTTTGACCTGTGAAGAATCACAGCTCTGATTGAAGTTGATGGATGTGTTAGCCACCTTTCATTCATGCTAAATGAGGAAGCAATTAATTGCCTCTTTGTTTCATGATAACTGAAAAGAAGCTACCACCCAAAGAATAGTCCCACATGGCAAGTTCTGAGTAGAAGCTGAGACTGGGTTGTTTTTTTGTGGGGAGAGGCTGGTTACAAATGGAAGATTCTGGGACATGAATTTGGTGACAGCTGTCTGTCTGAGAATGTATAAAAGAACCAGAAAGCCACAGAAGCAGTATGAACATGGCCCTGGAAGGATGCCAGGAGAGATATCTTCTTTTGAGCACATTTCTGTCTGGAAAGGCAGGCTTGGAACTGTGAGCAGGGACATTGTCTCCTGTTGTTCCCCTGGTGTCAATGGAAAAAGAACTTTGTGTACATTCTTTCTAAATAAAAAAGGATTGCACCAAAGAAACACCTGTCTCATATAATCAATTTCTTCCCCTCATGGAAGCAACCCAGCAAGGCCCTAAATCTTGGCTAATTTATAACTACTTGAGCCAAGAGGCAAAAATAACAATTGTCTAACAACATCCTCTGCAAATGTTAATGCTAGTGTCCTGGCATTGGCAAGCAATTATTGTACCTCATGAAAGGCTGTAATTTGTCAGCTCAGATTAAAAACATCTGAGCCAAGGATACATATTAGAATTCCATTGGAATTACTAAGTCTTTTCTGATAGGACCATTTTTCTACATACAACTTTAAATAACTGAATTATTCTTTATCTAAATGTGTCTGTGTTTTGGACATGTGTGAACAGATGAAATGGTTTTGGTCAAAACTAGACTCTTCAGTGCAGACCATGTTTGCATTGCTCACTAGATGGCAGCAGGCCATTAGTTTTTACACTTTAAAATGGCAGATGAGAGAATGTCCTACAATCAGGTGTAAAAAAGTGATTATTTAATATCATCAAGTATTATTTCTAAGATATGTGCTGGAAGAGAAGCACCTATGCTAAATACTCATTAAGACACACTATTCTGATTCCTCAGAATTCTCCCTAACAGTAAATGAAATCAACCCCATAAAATCTTTCAGTAACAAGTCTTTTCCATTATGTTTCTGAGTGAGGAGACTATTTTAATACCACAAATATTCCCTCAATAAGAAGAATATAATAAAATGTAGATAGCTATTCAGTTCTGGGTGAAGGAGAAGGAAATTTACAACAAAAGATACTTCTTAAAATGATCCATCTGGAGAACTGAAATGAATATTGGCTTCTAATTTCTGCTTTAACAATGCAAAATTTAATCTATTCTTCAGGGGACTTAAACAAAAGGCCATCATCTCTAGTCTGGAAATAGCTTGGTTGTGTATAGCACAATGGCCTTCATTCTTATGTCTTAAAATAGCTTTTTTTTTTTTTTACTGTTGTAGAAATCACTGTGCTGTATATAAAAAGTGGGGTGTGTGTTCCAATATGAGTAATTGCTGATCTTGTCATTGTGGAATGTTAATATTCTCATCTTCTCCAGACGTCTATATACTTTGCTATAAAGTTGTAGAGATCCACAAATTTCAAGTTCAGCCTGTACTGTGGCTACAGTTTCAGAACTTTCTTTTTGTGGTAATTTTTGCAAGTATTGTTGGCCAGGAGGATTACCTCAGATATTGTAAACCAAGTCAATGTGGCACCATTGTCCAAAAAACATAGGCACATCTCTTGACTCAGGCCCTTGTGGGTTTATTTATCCTTAAGTGTCTGTTGGTCAACTGCTTTTTATCACATATCAATGGTGAGATAACCTCTGCATGGTTCAAGGCTGAAATTTTGACACTGGAAACTCAACGTGCTTATAGAAATTGCCAACCACTCAACAGTCAACACTAACTTTATTCTGGGAGGCAAAAAGGCATCTGTTGTTACTTCCCCTCATCTAAGTTTGAAAAAGAGGCCTCTTTAAATTTCTCTTCATAAAGAACAAAACACACCCTTCCCGTATGAGAGACTTATTTAAGGTTCAAGTAAATCAGCAGAAAGAAAGTCTTTAAGAGTGCTTCATGCACATTCATGAAAGGTGGATAGGGAACTGGTTAAAGGGGAGACTACAATAGGTCATATTGAAAGATGAACTGTCAGGTTGGAGGGAGGTTACTAGTGGAGTTCCTCAGGAATCGGTTTTGGGACCAATCTTATTTAATCTTTTTATTACTGACCTTGGCGCAAAAAGTGGGAGTGTGCTAATAAAGTTTGCGAATGACACAAAGCTGGGAGGTATTGCTAATACCGAGAAGGACCGGGATATCATACAGGAAGGTCTGGATGACCTTGTAAACTGGGGTAATAGTAATAGTAATTACTGCAGTAATAGTAATAGGATGAAATGTAATAGTGAAAAGTGAAAGGTCATGCATTTAGGGATTAATAACAAGAATTTTACTTATAAGCTGGGGACGCATCAGTTGGAAGTAACAGAGGAGGAGAAGGACCTCGGAGTATTGGTTGATCACAGGATGACTATGAGCCATCAATGTGATATGGCCATGAAAAAAGCTAATGTGGCCTTGGGATGCATCAGGAGAGCATTTCCAGAGATAAGAAGGTGTTAGTTTAATTATACAAGGCACTGGTGAGACCTCATCTGAAATACTGTGTGCAGTTCTGGTCTCCCATATTTAAGAAGGATGAATTCAAACTGGAACAGGTACAGAGAAGAGCTACCAGGATGATCCGAGGAATGGAAAACCTGTCTTATGAAAGGAGACTCAAAGAGCTTAGCTTGTTTAGCCTAACCAAAAGGAGGCTGAGGGAAGATTGTTCTCTATAAATATATCAGAGGGATAGATACCAATGAGGCAGAGGAATTATTTAAGCTCAGTACCAATTTGGACACAACAACAAATGGATATAAACTGGCCATCAGGAAATTTAGACTTGAAATTAGAGGAAGGTTTCTAACCATCAGAGGAGTGAAGTTCTCGAACAACTTTCCAAGTGGAGCAGTGGGGGCAAAAGACATATCTGGCTTCAAGACTAAGCTTGATAAGTTTATGGAGGGGATGATATGATGGGATAGCCTAATTTTGGCAATTAATTGATCTTTGACTCTTAGTGGTAAATATGCCCAATGGCCTGTGATGTTAGAAGGGTTGGGATCTGAGTTACTACAGAGAATTCATTCCTGGGTGTCTGGCTTGTGAGTCTTGCCCACATGCTCAGGGTTTAGCTGATTGCCATATTTGGAGTCAGGAAGGAATTTTCCTCCAGGGAAGATTGGCAGAGTTTTTTTCGCCTTTTTCACCTGGGTTTTTTTTCACCTGGGTTTCACTCTGGGTTTTTTTCGCCTTTTTCACCTGGGTTTCACCCTGGTTTTTTTTTGCCTTTTTCACCTTCTTCTGCAGCGTGGGGCATGGCTCACTTGCTGGAGGATTCTGCACCTAGAAGTCTTTAAATCATGATTTGAGGACTTCAGTAGCTCAGACATAGGTTAGGGGTTTATTACAGGAATGGGTGGGTGAGATTCTGAGGCCTGCGTTGTGCAGGAGCTCAGACTAGATGATCATAATGGTCCCTTCTGACCCTAAAGTCTATGATTCTATGACACTTCCTCTATATCAAGGTGGTTGATCAGTTGCAAGAACAACAATGGTTGCTGTCTCTACAGACTTGTAGAGTTCTTAAAAAATTTAAAGGTTTAGCACATAAAACAAAAGCATAACATGCTACACTTAAACTGTGCTGTCCTACTCTAGTTACAATCTCAGGGTTCACATTCTTATCCTATAATTTTATCTATCTGTCAGGAATGGAAAAAAATAAAGAAGAATATGTTTACATTTTTCAAATATTTATTGGAATGGAGAGGAGCTGACTTCCCTACAAAGGCTGCTCTGTCCTTTAATAGAGGTAACAAAGAGTCCCGTGGCACCTTAAAGACTAACTAAAGTATTGAAGCATAAACTTTCGTGGGCTAATACCCACTTCGTCGGATGCAAGTGTCCACTGCTTGCATCCGACAAAGTGGGTATTAGCCCACGAAAGCTTATGCTTCAATACTTTAGTTAGTCTTTAAGGTGCCACGGGACTCTTTGTTACTTCTGCTATTCCAGACTAACACGGCTACCTCTCTGATTCTGTCCTTTAATGTATGTAATAAAATTAAATGCATCACATAAGGACTTTAAAAATAAAAGGGCTATGGCTATTTTCTTCAGCACAGCATCTAAAAGTTCATGTGGTAAAAAAAAAATATTGACTGGTACCAACTGTGCGCTTGATTTGAAAATAAAACATTATCTGTATATTTTTTCCTTGATGTATGCACACAACTCTCATTCATGCTGCAAGGCATTCTCTGAGTTGAAGTGACACTATAATCCTAATATTGAAATTGATAGTTCAGAATCTTTTCATGGCTGCAGCTATCTTACCAAAATAAATGTATATCATTTGTGATAAGTACTGGGTGGCAGCCAGTGTTAGATCTGTCCCGCTTTTATATTGGTTTGATAGAAGAAAAGCACTGTTTAAACATCAAACATCAAACATCAAACATCAAAGATTTTAAGACAGCAGGTATTCCTAAGAAAAGTAAGTTATGGGCAGTCAGCCTTAAACCTAAGTTTATTAAATGAACTAGTTGTATAGGACCTATGCTGTATCACAGGAAGAAGAAATGTCTTAGATGAAAAAATACTGGACACCTGATCTGTAACAACAAACTGGAAAAAGAAAAAAAGCTCGCTTCTAGCTTTTTAGTACTATTTTTTTATATGACTACTGTATTTTGTCCTTGGCTCCAGAGGTCTGACACTGAGAAGCTAAAAATCTGCCTTCAATCTAAAGCTACCACTATGAAAACTTGAGCTGTTTTTTTTTTAAAAAGCAGCATTAGGTGAATTAAATTTTAGTAAAACTGGGTGTTAAAGCTAAATGCTGGCAACAGGTACTATGAGAAAGTATTTTTAATTCACTCATACACATAGATAGGGATTAAGATTGGTTTGGGCTGATATTTTCAGTCTCTCAGCTGTATCAGGTGCCTGAAAAACAGTACTTTGTAACGATTATTAATTAATAATTAATTATTTGTATTACAATAGCATTTAATTTTAGGGCCTCATAGGGCTAGGCAATGCGTGTGCAGACAGGAACATATTTTCTTGGTTCTTTATCTGTCTCGTGAAAAAATATTATGGGAGCTTCCATTGACAGAGGGTGTAAATGATCAGTCTACCCATGTTCCTCAATTCTTTGGGGTCCCAAAAATCCTTCCTCCCCTTTTCTCCACTCTGAGTAATGCTTCAACAACAAAGGAAAATGTGTGTGTGTGTGTGTGGGTCTATTTGATCTTGCCCCCAGCTCCTCCACCATTTACATCAGCTCTCACTATGATCAAGCTCTCAAACTGATTTTGTCAAATAAGTGATTTTATTCTACGGTGTAAGAAGGGTTTTCATTTGACACTGTGTTATGGCTAGGCTGACCATATTTCCTTTAGACAAAAACGGGACATTGGGATGGCAAAAACGGGACAGGGTGGGGTGGGGGGCATGGCCCTACTTGGACCCCCCAGCGCCGGGCGGGCGGGGGGGAGGCAGAGGGGGGTCGGGGGGGGATGGATGGAGGAATAAGCAGAACAGGGATGGGGGATGAAGAGGATGGAGGGAGAGAGAGAAGGGGGGATGAGGGATGAAGATGATGGAGGGGACGGAGGGAGAGAAGGCACGAAGGTGAGAAGGGAGAGGATGGATGGATGAGAGAAGAGATGGGGGTAGGGAGCAGGGGGGATGGAGGAGGCAAGGGACAGCGAGAAGGAGGGATGGAGAGAGGAGCCAGTGGACGGAGGGAGAGAGAGAAGGGAGGAAAGGAGGGATGGAGAAGGGGGATAGAGAGAAGGAAGAGGGATGGAGGGATAGAGAGAAGGGAGGAAGGAAGGGATGGAGGGATGGAGAAGGGGATAGAGAGAAGGGATGGAGGGAGCGAGAGGAGGCAGCGGACAGAGGGAGAGAGCAGGGAGGAAGGGAGGGATGGAGAAGGGGGATGGAGAGAAGGGAGGGATGGAGAGAAGGAGGAATAAAGAGGAGGAGGCAGCAGCGGGCGGCGGGCTGAAGCTGACGGTGGATCGGAGCTGTCCGGAGTCGCAGCCGGGGGCCGAGCGCACCGGTAGGGGGGCTGCCGGACGGGTTTTATGAGACATAATCACATAAATTCAGTTATGTGATTATGAGTCATAAAACGTCCGGCCGGCAGCGGGCTGAAGCCGACTGCGGAGCGGAGCTGTCCGGAGCCACAGCCGGGGGCCGAGCGCGCCGTCGGCGGGGGGGGGGGGGGAGGGAGGAGGGAGGGCGGACGTTTTATGACTCATAATCACATAACTGAATTTATGTGATTATGTCTCATAAAACCCGGTCGGCAGCCCCCCCACTGGTGCGCTTGCCCCCCGGCTGCGACTCCGGACAGCTCCGATCCGCCGTCGGCTTCAGTCCGCCGCCCGCTGCCGCCTCCTCCTCTCTATTCCTCCTTCCCTCCTTCTCTCCATCCCTCCCTCCCCGTTCTCCATCCCTCCCTTCCTCCCTGCTCTCTCCCTCCGTCCACTGCCTCCTCTCCCTACCTAAGGACTAGTATCAGATGTCAAAGTCTCCGATGAGCGCAGTTTGCTCATCGGAAATTTTGACATCTGATACTTGTCCTTAGGTAGCAAGATTCTTCACCTAAGATCTTGGGAGTCCTGCACCTGCTCCAAAAACGGGACAAAATTGATATTTTTGACAAAAAGATGGGACGGTTCAAAAACATGAAAAAAACGGGACTGTCCCGTTCAAAACGGGACGTATGGTCAGCCTAGTTATGGCTCAAGGTTTGCTATATTTTTGGCCCCGCCCTCAGTCTTTCTATGGGGACATACCCAGCACCTGCACTTCTTTCAGAGTGCAACCCTGTGATTCATCCCACCTTTAGACTGGGTCTCCAGGCTACAGAACCCCTGTTCATCACTTGTGTTTCCTTATCAGGTCCAGCTAGGTTTGGTGCCTGCCAGACCCTTCCTTCTAGAAGCCGTGATCAGCAGGAAAATGCAGTGTCACCAGAACTAGTTTATTTTTCCATGGGAAAATAGAAATAAGACGGAAAAGAGTTAATATGCATGTAGAGCTCTTGCTGTTTTGTTTTAACTACAGCTTAGCATTTTACTCAGAACTTAGGCCCAACTTATCCCAGATACCCTAGCTCCTGGAGACCCAGGCTTCTGTAAGCTTCCTGCAAACCCTTGCTTCTCCCCCTCTTCATCAGGGCTGTCTTTTAACAGGTTCTAAATTCTTTATCTACTGTTTCCTGCTTTATATCCTTTTGCCAGCAACACAATAATCTGCAAACAAACAGAAAGTCACGTAATAGTCATACAAATATTACAGATCTCTCTCATGTTCTTCACACACAGCAATTTTGTACATGCTGTAGAATTAAGGCTCTTTGATTTATACAATGTGCCATTATAATTTTACATGAAACAGATAAAGAACTAATTTTTTTAGACCATGTATGTATAGTGCCTAGCTCCATGGGGCCCTGATCCTTGGAGCCTCTAGACGCCAGGGGCCTCTAGAACAAATTCTTGGGTAAATTCTCATTTTTCATCGAAACATTATTTAAAAGGCAGTGAGTCTATCCTTATTGTGCAGGTGTTATTTTGGATAGAAGCACCTTTGCACATATGAGGATATATATGCTTTTAAAAAAATCTCTAACAAATAGCCAGGTTGGGGGGGCTGCTAAAGGTTCTAAGTCAGTGGTTCTCAACTCTGGTCCACCGCTTGTTCAGAGAAAGCCCCAGGCGTGCCGGGCCGGTATGTTTACCTGCCACGTCTGCAGATTCAGCCAATTGTGGCTCCCACTGGCCACGATTCACCGCTCCAGGCCAATGGGAGCTGTGGGAAGCAGCCCGGGCTGAGGGATGTGTGGTGGACCAGAGTTGAGAGCCACTGTTCTAAGCAGAAGCTGTTCAAGGGAGAAGCAGCACACTGCTTAGCTTTAGAGATACAGTAAACCCTTGATTTAACGGACCCCTATTTAACGGACTTCGGATGCAACGGACAAAATTTCCCGATGCATCCGAAATCCGTTATTGGGGGCTGCCGGCTCCTGCCCCGGGGAGCCGGGTGGGAGCTGTCAACCCGGCTGCCCGGCTCCCCGCAGAGGGGAGCCGGGCGGCCGGGTTGACAGCTCCCGCCCGGCTCCCCACAGCGGGGAGCCCGGTGGGAGCTGTCAACCCCCCCCAGGAGCCAGGCGGGCGGCGGGCGGGAGCGGAGGGGGGGGGGGGTTGACAGCTCCCGCCTGGCTTCCCGCAGCGGGGAGCCCGGCGGGCGGGCTGACAGTTCCCCCGGGCTCCCCGCAGCGGGGGGGGGGGGGGAGGGCTTTGACAGCTCCCGCCGGGCAGGCTGACAGTTCCCGCTGGCGGGAACTGTCAGCCCGCCCGCCTGGCTCCCCGCTGCGGGGAGCCCGGCGGGAACTGTCAGCCCGCCCGCCTGGCTCCCCGCTGCGGGGAGCCCGGGGGAACTGTCAGCCCGCCCGGCGGGAGCTGTCAAAGCCCCCCTAAAACCTCTATATAAGGGACTAATTTGGGTGAGGGGGTGTCCGTTAAAGCCAAAAGTCCTGTTATTTAATGATTTTAAAAAATATTAAATAATGGACTTTCGGCTTTAACGGACACCCCCTAGCCCCAATTAGTCCGTTAAATCGAGGTTTCACTGTAATGCTATAATCTTAATTCCAATAAAGTTCATTGTTGGAAGAAAAGGATACTCACTCTGTATACTCTTTACTGCTGTAATATGTCATGAGGTGTCTCAATATCTTACTAATAATAGATAATGCTTTCTTAGCCAAAAGGCCGAGAAGTTTGCAAATCAAACTAATCAACATGCTTGTTCTTTTTTTAAAGTGCTTTAGAAGCCAGCATGAAAACGAAGCTCCTTCTAGTGACATCAGAATTGTTAAGTACTGGGAAGAAAATTCCTTCTTGAATAGAGCAACATAAACTAAGTTTTGAATTGAAAATTAATGAGATATCACTCAAGAGAACAACAGACTGTCTTGTTTTGTTCAACAATAGCTCGGTGGAGTCATGCTGTTAAGTGCTAACCAGTCCTTTTTTAGGCAAGAGGCGTAGGAGTTGTTATGACCCAGGGTCTTGAACAATGTTCCCTCTAGTTTATGACAGGCTGTGTGTGCATAAAAAATTTTCTGTGCAAATTTTTGTGCATGCGGTGTTTTGCTGTGTGCATGCGGGATTTGGATCTGTGTGTGTATGCACACACGCACAGCTTAGAGGGAACAGGGGTCTTGAGGATGGTGGGTGTTTTCTTTTGATCATAGGATTCGGTAAGTGGGGAGCATATGGTACGAGTCTCTTTCTCCAGCACTGAAAATGATGTAGGTCAGTTCATTGTAGTTCAAATAATTCTAGACTTTCACAATCAGCATGGCTTGCTTGAATACCCATTTTATTTTATATTCAGAGCCATGCCAAGGATGTTTTGGACCCAGTTTGATGACTGAAATCTGCCCCCTCCCCGCTTGCCTGCTGCAAAAAACCTGACAATCATCACCTAAGTACTTTTGCAAAGGAACCTTTAACGCCTTACCTGAAAAAAATCTCATTAATTAGCGCATCACAGTCTATCTGTCTTGCTTCTGAACTCACTATAGACACTCGCAGGTAATTCTAGTTTGCTGTCTCTCATTAACGGCCAGGAATACAGCAAAAAATACACAGTGCTGTTTCTGTGCTAGGGAAGTTCACATCCAATGACATTTTGTGAATGTAGTTAAGGAGATCAATAGGCACCTTTGAGTTCAAGTCACCTTTAAAGATTTTCTTGTAAAAACTGGCCAAGAGCTTGATCTTATTCTCAAAACTCTGAGTTTAAATCCTCAGGGTAGGTGCCTCCTCGGTTTCGAGCGTGCCTTTGCTGATGAGAGTTCAGTTTCTTACCCATCAAAAAAGCAATCCTTTCTCTGACTCCATTGTACTTATGCATCCTATTATCCAATTGTGTTAATACTGAGCCTAAGATGAGGTTGAAAAGTTCATATTTAAGAACTCTTCAGGACTGATGACCTTTCATCAGTTTGCCTGGCATGACTTCCCTCCTTCAAACTCATTTATCTTTGAATGGTGTGGATATTCCTAACATTTCAGACTGAAGAAGCACCCTTCTTATGTGCAATGAACTTTGCAGACTAATTTTGACAAAGCATCTTGAAGGCCACCAATTAAACCATGAGCCATTTGAATGTCAGGATCTGAACTGTGCAATTTTTTGATCACATTTGTTAATTTTTTATAAGAAAATATACCACACTTTGGCCAAAACAGTAAATGAAAACTCTGAAATGTTTGTTTGTAAGCTATTCGCTTTTGACTTAATTTCTGGCATAAAATAATGTGAAACCTTGATTTAATCTAAAGCATCAAGAACGCACATATCCTGATTTTGCGGTGGATGAATTGCCTGTACCCTTGCTGACCATCTTGTTGTACTTTGGCATTTTAATGTAATGCTAGTACGCTTTTTCAACACATCCCAATCACTAGTAGAAACAGAGAACAGGGTATATACTGTGTTAAAACAATGTAAAAAAGCAGAACAACTTGGGGAACAACTATTGCAGCAGCTTCTCCAACACGATTCAGTGAGTGGATAGCATATGGGATGAAGGGTGCATACTGATTTACCTGCTGAATTCAATTTTGAACCTTGCTGTATGCTGCAGCCATGTTAGCTCTGTTCTCATAGCATTGTCCCCTACAATCAGCCATATTTAAACCATCTTTATTGCTTCTTTTATAAAACAACCTCCATAATACCCTTCCCTGTTTGGGTGTGGATGCCAATGAAATCTACAAAGCACTGAACAGGACCCTGAACACCCCCTTCAGGATGCACTAAATAGAGAAGGCTCTAGGGCCTTGTGACAGAAGAAAAAAAAAGAGAAGTATGCCCGTCCAAACAATCATCCCCGCAAAGCCCATAGCCCTTTAAGGGCCCCTGACAGGCCAAGGCTTGGTTCCACTGTAACTGTTTTGAGCCCCCCTTTATACAGTTCTGTTTACATTTAGGATACTGTAAATTAGGAGGTCATACTTTTCATGACAAGACACCCCCCAGTAAAGCTTGAGCCAGCCTTACGTACATACTGTGATAAACTGGGAAAAGTGTGTATTATTTTTAAGATTATTATGTGTGAGTCACTTTCCCTGTTCAATATGGTATTGTGGCCTGACTGAATGCATAGAGCTAAATCCAGTTCCATAGCCAGGATATCAACATGGGGGGCAGCCTCTATGATGAGAGAGGCAGTTGTGTGTGGCCTCCAGAGTTCATGGACTGAGTGAAACACGCAGTCTCAGTCAGCAGCCTTTTAAAAATTGTTGTTCTTGGGAAATAAGAAAAAATAAGATTCCTATTTGTGTGATTGTTCAGTATAACAAATATTCAAAACATTCAAAGATTCAAAAATATAAAAGTGTAGCTCTTGACATGAAAGTGCTGTGTAAAGTATAGGCTGTTCTTGCAACTGAAGCTGAAGTCTCATAGCAGTGGCTGAATTCTTCCTCAAAGACATACAGTTTCTGTTTTGAGGTCAAATTACTTTCATAGGACAGGGGATACAGCTCTCCCTCTCCCTCTCTCTCTCTTCCCCCCCCTCTCTTTTTATGGATCATGCTCATCATTAATGTGATAACATTCTTTTCAAACAAGAAAAGGAATGCTTACCACCTGCAGTTGATGCTCTAAATAACAAGATCATTATAAACATTTAAAAAATACACAGGATAGCCTCCTTTAATTCCTTGGCAGCATTTAGAACATCTTCAAATTTTTTTGCAATGTCTCTTATCTAGCAGTGGCTTAAATTCAGCCATTTCAACATTCACCTTCTCAATATCTAATCCAAGCAAGTCAATCAAAGCATGAAATGATTCCAATTTCAAGAAGTCTGGAGAGCCATTAGAATGGATTGCTGACAAGCTTTTATATAACGGAGTTATTCTCAGAAAATCTCCTTTGCAATTCACCACTGGTTTCATTATTCTGTTCATGATAAATCTGGGACTGCTTAGGCTCTTTTGCACTTTGGAATCCTGCTAAGGGCTCTGTACTCTTGAAAGTTGAAATCTAGAATCTTGAAAGTTTTGGGGAAATACCTTTTGGTGGCACAATTTAATGTTGATAATTTATTACATGCATCTTTCAGAACAGGATACTCGGACAAAATCTCTGAGGAAAAAAACCTTCAAAAGTCTCTGTCTTTTCTTGAAGTTCTTCAGAGGCCGTAGTAATCAATTCAACTCCTTTATCAAGGTGCATTATTTCCTTTTGAAGATCATTTTTCACAGGAGCAAAACTTTCAAAATCATTCTCATAACCTCAGCCAAGAACAAGAATTCGGATGATTTTGTAACTTCCAACAGCCCTCTTGATTCATTGAACAGATTGTCATATCCATTCACAAAGTTTGGCAGAATACTCTGAATATCTTCCAAATTATTGAGGATTATTTCCTAGGTTTTCAGGTGACAAGTCTATTTTGTTTCTCTGAGTGTTTGCAGGTGCTGGCCTTTGTACAGCACACTCACTTCATGCCTTCAAAAAATGTTTATAGAGACTTATAACTGAGAAAACATCTGCCACTGCCGAGTTCTTCACACATGAATAACCACCAGATGGAACTGGAAACAAAATCTTGTGGCACCTTAAAGACTAACTATAAAGTTTTGAAGCATAAGCTTTCGTGGGCTAATACCCACTTCGTCGGATGCAAGCAGTGGAAATGTTTAGAGGCAGGTCTGGGAAAGTAGGTAAGAACCAGGTGGGAGGTGAAAAGGTTAGTCCAAATAAGCTGAACCAGTTTGTTATCTCCGATCAGGGAGTGTGGATTATTCTTCTAGCATTTGAATGGGGTGTGTGAACATGGAGAGAGGAGAAACAATGTCTGTAATGAGCCAGCCATTCTAGATCTTTGTTCAGTCCTAGAAGGTGTGTGCTGAATTTGCAAATGAATTGAAGTTCTGCAGTTTCCCTTTGTAGTCTGGTCTTGAAGTGTTTTTGCTGCAGGATGGTGACTTTTAAATCTGCTAATGTGTGTCCAGGCAGGTTGAAGTGTTCCCCTACAGGTTTGTGTATATTGCCATTCCTAATATCTGATTTGTGTGCATTTATCCTTTTTCGTAGGGACTGTCCAGTCCGGAATAGTATCCCTGATGATGCCACAGCACAGGTGGTTGCTAAGCTCTGTGACTTTATCCTCACACACAACTATTTCAAATTTGGTGACAATATATACCTCCAGACCAGCGGGACTGCTATGGGCACCCGCATGGCCCCACAGTATGCCAACATCTTTATGGCAGACCTGGAACAACGCTTCCTCAACTCTCGTCCACTCACACCCCTTCTCTATCTACGCTACATTGATGACATCTTCATCATCTGGACCCATGGGAAAGAAACTCTGGAAGAATTCCACCATGACTTCAACAGCTTCCACCCCAACATCCACCTCAGTCTGGACCAGTCCACACAGGAAATCCACTTCCTAGACACCACAGTGCAAATTAATGACGGCCACATCGACACCACCCTATACCGAAAGCCTACCGACAGCTATGCCTACCTTCATGCCACCAGCTTCCATCCCGGACATACCACACGATCCATTGTCTACAGCCAAGCACTGAGGTACAATCGGATTTGCTCCAACCCCTCAGACAGAGACCAACACCTACGAGATCTTCACCAAGCTTTCTCAAAACTACAATACCCACACAAGGAAATAAGGACACAGATCAACAGAGCCAGACGTGTACCCAGAAGCCTACTGCTGCAAGACAAGCCCAAGAAAGAAAACAACAGAACACCACTGGCCATCACCTACAGTCCTCAGTTAAAACCTCTGCAACGCATCATCAGCGACCTACAACCCATCCTGGACAATAATCCCTCACTTTCACAGGCCTTGGGAGGAAGGCCAGTCCTGGCACACAGACAACCTGCCAACCTTAAACAAATTCTCACCAGCAACAGCACACTGCACCACAATAACTCCAACTCAGGAACCAATCCATGCAACAAACCTCGATGCCAACTCTGCCCACATATCTACACCAGCAACAACATCACAGGACCTAACCAGATCAATCATACCATCACTGGTTCATTCACCTGCACATCAACCAATGTCATATATGCCATTATATGCCACCAGTGTCCCTCTGCTATGTACATCGGCCAAACTGGACAGTCCCTACGAAAAAGGATAAATGCACACAAATCAGATATTAGGAATGGCAATATACACAAACCTGTAGGGGAACACTTCAACCTGCCTGGACACACATTAGCAGATTTAAAAGTCACCATCCTGCAGCAAAAACACTTCAAGACCAGACTACAAAGGGAAACTGCAGAACTTCAATTCATTTGCAAATTCAGCACACACCTTCTAGGACTGAACAAAGATCTAGAATGGCTGTCTCATTACAGACATTGTTTCTCCTCTCTCCATGTTCACACACCCCATTCAAATGCTAGAAGAATAATCCACACTCCCTGATCGGAGATAACAAACTGGTTCAGCTTATTTGGACTAACCTTTTCACCTCCCACCTGGTTCTTACCTACTTTCCCAGACCTGCCTCTAAACATTTCCACTGCTTGCATCCGACGAAGTGGGTATTAGCCCACGAAAGCTCATGCTTCAAAACTTTATAGTTAGTCTTTAAGGTGCCACAAGATTTTGTTTCCTCTGCTATTCCAGACTAACACGGCTACCTCTCTGATTCTTGACAGATGGAACTGGTGATTCAAGCATTGCTTATAAGGTATTTGCTTGTTTAAATTATGATGTAAATGCATTTGTACACCTCTTTTGCACCCTGACATAACACTGGTTTCTTCAAGGTAAGAACCTAAGGTAAAGTTGAGTTCATGGAGCCCAAGTTCATGGAAGTCTTTCAAAATTTGTTGTGAGGCCATGAAATTGGGCTACTCCAATAAGTCTCTCCTTGGCTTTTGCTATTAGTGTAGCGTAAAACAGTGGACAAATTTCCTACATTGACGGTATCCCTTGTGTCACATTTCAGGCAGAGGAACTTGACATCACCATTTTTCTGAATATCTTCAATGATATCTTCTATAACCATCTTAATATCAATTATTTCAATCTGGATTTCAGCAGAAATGGACTTTGCAGTTTTTGGAATGGTTTTCAGTGCATCCTTGAATTTTGGATCATGTTTGGCAATAAACTTAAATAGGTTGATGAAACTTCCTGATCAATTGTTCAGAATAAGGTCAAAGTCCTAGAAGTTTATAATACCTTGATCTTTTCTCAGAGACAACTCATTTATCATAACAAACTGGATAATTTTTGCCACAGTTTTTAAATAGTATCTGTTTCTTTCAATTTGAAAGAATGACACCAAAACAGCAATTGTGGCACCTGAAAAAGGAAGTTATGATAAAGAAAATATCATAATCATATTAATAATCCTTTAATGTTATTGAGCAAATGAACAAACAGAAATAATAAAATTAGTAAATTTTGAATGTTGAATCTACCACATCAAGTTTTGGAGTTTTCCTTAAGATGATGGATTTCCTATTCATAAGTGCTGACAAGCCTATTTTTGCCCTTTTGACATGGTAACTTCTGGTTATTCAGGTTTGGGAAATTTTCCTCCATTCTTAGTTTTCCATGACAATGGTCATGTTTTCAGTTTCAAGTTGTTTCAGTGTTTTCCCTTTAACTGTATGGTCCATAATTGTCTTTTCCTGGGTTGTACAATGCTAAATTCTTGGAGCTAGCCTCATTGTCTGGTTGGGGAGGCAGCCCATCAGGATCTGAATGGGGAGACAGGAGGATTAAGGAGATAAAAGAATCAGCAAGCTGAAAACAGAATGTCTGTACTAACTAAGTTAAGTTAAGGACCAGGAAACCATTTACAATGGATGAAATAATAATGGATAATAAAGCCTGGAAGGTAAGATGAGGTAAAGAGTAAGTTGTGAACAGATTGTGAATGGACAGAGCATGGCATACGGGGGTTGGTTCTTAGGAAGTAACCAAGCCAATCTCAAACCTGTAATGCAAAATATAGTGAAAGTAAAGTAATGTGATGTGTAAAGGTATATAACGAAGGGAGTTTCAGTGTAACTTTGGATGTGTGGTATACTCTCCACCAACCCTGTACATCTGAGTCTAATCAGCTCTGTGTAGCTTTACTGTATGCCAAATAAAGGAGTTTGAGTACCAAGACTGGAGTCAAACTGAGTTCTTGGGGAACCAAGTGGAAGAGGTGTTGGGAGAACCTCTAATGACAACGGGTATGATTAGACTATAGATTGTAGCGGGTTTTTTTATAGTGCTTCCCAATTTAGCGCAATAGGTTTTGCGCTAGAGGCTCTACACATTTAATCCCTGTAGCGCCAAAGAATGCACACATTTGCAGAGCTTCTGGCGGCAGACAGAGTAGCGGGATAGGGCAGGTATCCCAGCATTCAGCTGGGTGCAACCTGCTTTGCAAAGGAGTGGGGTGAGGGGGAACTGGGAACCTGTGCGTAGGGAGGGAACTTCCGGCTGTCAGTTACTTTTTCAAAACTGACAGGCTCTTCACACACACCTCCCTTCCGTAACCATTTATTTGGGGTTTCTCAAACTTGGAGTCGAGATGAGGGGGGGGGGGGTAGCGGAGTGCTCCCCGGGGGGGTTGCGAGCTCCTGCCACCGCAACTAACGGCGGCGGGCCAGGGGGCCCGCATGCAGCGGGCCCGCATGCAGCGGGCCCGCATGCAGCGGGCCGCCTGGCCACGGCGGGGACCCGGGGCAGGGGCTGGGAGCACGGCAGGGCTGCCGCTGGCAGCGGCGGGGAACTAGCAGCCCTGCCGCCACCGGCGGAGACCAGGCAGCCCACCCGCAGCCCTGCCCGCAGCGGCGGGGACCGGGACAGGGGCGGACCCAGCATCCCTGCCGCCCACAGCGGCAGGGGACCCGGCATCCCTGCCACCCGCAGCGGCAGGGGACCCGGCAGCCGTGCCGCCCACAGCGGCAGGGGACCCGGCATCCCTGCCACCCACAGCGGCAGGGGACCCGGCAGCCCTGCCGCCCGTAGTGGTAGGGGACCCGGCAGCTGTGCCCGCAGCAGCGGGCCGGTTTTTCAAATTTCAAAGGGACTGTGGGGGAGGGTCTGACGTGGGGTCACCTGAGGACGGACAGAAGAGTTTTAAATGGTGGCCAGAGAGGATGTAATTTGGAATTCTGGGCCAGGATGCTGGAGGCTGGAGGCTCATTATAACGCAAGGGGTGTGCACATTGCAACCTTTGCGCTAAAACGGTAGCGCTAAAAGCTTTATTCCTCCCGTTTTGAGGTTTACAAGTAGCGCTATAAACTGTCAGTAAAAGCACAAAATGTGCCTTTTAACTGTGTTTGGGCAGTGAAATTGTAGCGCTAAAGAAGGGTTTTAGCGCTACAAAGCCCCAGTCTAACCATACCCCCAGAGTCCATTCATCTGTAGCAGGTAACGTATAGTTATATATGTAGCTTTACTGTCAAGGATTGCAACCCAGCAGTTTAACAATGGCTAAATGTAAACTTGAGAAGATTTCCAGAGCACAGAAGGAGTGGAATTGATCTAAAGGAGGTTGCTACGGACTCCCCAGGGAAGTATTAGAAGAAGACTGGGGGTGGGTGCAAAAGGAACTCCAACAAACAGTGCTAAATAAAAAACACAAAACCAAGATGTAAAAAACATGTTGCAAAAACTAATCCTGAACATTAGGAGCCCTGTTTAACAAAAGTAAAAATTGGGGACCTAAAAAACCAAAGGGAGATATATGAAGTATTTGCGATGAAGTCTAACAAGGTATTTTAAAAGAAAATGTAAAAGGTATTTTAAATAACTGTGTAAAAGAATGCTTGGTAGAACATAGTATATGTGTATTAAATGTCATTACAATTTTAAATTAAAACCCAGGGGCAACCAAAAAATAAAAATAAAAGAAAAAGTAATTGTAACAAAAAAAGTACATAAAGAGCAAAATAAAAGGTTCAAAGCTACTTAAAGAAATCTGCCAAAACTGTGTCACTTTGAAAAATAAATAAGTTATTTTTTTTATGCAAGTGTTAAAAACTTGACAAAATAGTAAAATTAAAAAAATTAAGCAGGTGGGTGTAGTAAAGATACTAAACCTAACATTCAGTAAAAAGGGAAAAGAGAATGCTTGGTTTAATAATAAAATCTGGTTATGGCATTACAATTCAGTGCAGCCTCACTTGTTGGAAATCTGACTATGCAAGGAGAGGACCACCAGGTTCAGAACATGCCAAGTTTTTGTAAGAGACCTATCTGACATATAATATACACAATATAATATACACAATAATATTATACAACCAGTTGATTCAATTGCATGTTCTGTGGGGTTCAGGCCCTGTTGCCCTCTTGGGGTATCTGGACCACGATCGTCACAAAAATGTAGAAATAACAAAACATTACCTGTAGCTTCTCTTTCCTTGTTGCAGTCCAATCAGCCATTGTATAAAAGTGGACTAAGCAGTTTTCATGTCTGATTAAACGTTTGCCTTGAGAGTGCATTTTTCCAATTGCAAAATCTAGACTCAACAAACATCGTATCAACTCCCATTCCATTAGCACTGTGAGGTTGGTGTCACAGTCCCTGGAGAATCGGATAGTCAGCTAAGGTTTCTTCTGGGCTATCGAGGAGCATTCCAGTTTGAACCGTCCCATCCATGAGCTCCAAAAGGAGCTATCCCTTTCTCTCAATTCAAAAGGCACTCTTCTTCTTTCCCCTGTGAACAGGTGGATTTTCACACCCCCGAGTAATGTAGCTGTGTCAAATTAACTTGAATGTGGACCTGGCCTCTGTGTTGTGAGCACTGTCCAGTCTTTGAAGAAATGCAGTGTTAGTTTTGTGTTGTTTTTCCTTTTGGGAGGAGCCATTGCAAGCAGCAGAAGAGTTTGCTTTCTCCCTTAACTGCTCTAACTAGCATCAGTTCCTGGGGCAAAGTTGCTTTCTGGGAATTGGGCATTGGTGTTTTTCTGGAGACTCCTAAAAGAGGAGATTTCTCGTGTAATGTTTGACCATCTCTGTTCAAAAAAATTACACTAAGAAAACCCCCTCACTCTGCATCATTCTTCTCACATAGTAGGAAACCCACATGCAAGGTGCTCTTCATGTGCTACCACTTGACAGAGGCACAACATGTTTTCAGTTTTGGGTGTGGTTTGTATATGCAGCAACATTATGAACTGACTAGAACAATTATTTCACTATTTAGCTTAAAAATATTTAAAAAATGCCTTTGCTTCAGTGATTTCACTTTCAGCATCTGGAAGGTTAGTTTACTTATTGGAAAACTTTAAGTAAAATCTCAGAGTTATGTAGCAAATGGATACTGACATTAAGCAGGCTTGATTGTACCTCATGTTATTGGGTTTTATTCCCCTGCAGATAGAAATAGTGTACATTGCAAATTACCCACAGTTCCCATCTCACTTGTTACTTTGGTACCCCTATTTGAACAGCTCACCACAGCAGATGTTTATATTTAGCAAATTATTTATTAAAGTGGTGGCTCATTATAGTCAAGCATTCTTCAACACATTTGAATTCTGGTCTCAGTGCTCCTACGTTGATCCCCAATATGGGCTTTGGTGATGATATGATTACAGTAAGCTCCTGGAAAATTGATTGCTTTAAGAACGAGGTAGGTTGGGATGCACCTTGAAATGAGAGCAGTTGAGTCTTTATTGTTGGGAGGAAGGGAGGAAGGGAAGTAGCTGTAACTCTATTATTACTAGCCCTGTGCATGTCTGTTTCCCCCCCAGGAGAATCCATTTCCTAGACATCTATCTAGATGACTTTTATTTCAGATTAAGGAAAATACTTCCCTGCTCCCGCCCCCTCAAAAAATGAACAGAAGTCTCCATATGAGATGAAACAGGATTAGGGGAAGGAATATGGTAAAATGGGACTCTACCTCACCCTCAGTTATCTCAGTGGAACAAGAAGCTACCTGTCTCTTGTGCCCCAGGCATTACCCAGAGAATCAGGATGATCCTATTTCCCCACCTATGGGGATAGGAGGGACATTAGGAACTCCAGCCAGAGGACTTCCTTTCACCTGATCTGTCTAGCAATGCACTGACAGTACTCCAGCAGGGTCTTTCCTATTGGGTCCCCAAAACACTCTGGGATTGGGTTTAAGGCTTAAAACCGATTACCTTCCCTCTTGAGGCTAGGGTTCCCTATTTTGATTGGACGTAGTCCTGGAGATTTAATCACATGACATACTCTTTAATCTTTAATTCCTGGAGACTCCAGGTCAATCCTGGAGAGTTGGCTACCCACCTTGTATGCCACCCCTTTGTTTATATAATTTTTGTGTGGTTCTGTGATTGTTTTTGTCTGCTGTATAATTAATTTTGCTGGGTGTAAACTAATTAAGGTTGGATATAATTGGTTATATAATCATGTTACAATATGTTAGAATTGGTTAGTTAAATTTTAGTAAAATGATTGGTTAAGGTATAGCAAAGCAGAACTAAAGTTTTACTATATAGGTTGCAGTCAATCAGAAAGTAAGGAGAGAATGGGAACAGGGAATGGGGGTGGGGGAATTGGAATTATGTTTCACTAAGGGGGGGAATGGGAACAGGGACACAGGCAAGGCTCTGTGGCATCAGAGCTGGGAAGGGGGACACTAAGGAAGGAAATTGGAATCATTGCTTTCTGGAACTTCACCCCAATAAATATCAAATTGTTTGCACCTTTGGATTTTGGGTATTGTTGCTCTCTGTTCATGCAAAAAGGATCAGGGAAGTGAGCGAGTAAAAAAATAAGCCCTCTAACAATAGCTATATACAGAAAACAACCAGGAAGAGTTGCCAATTATTCTAATCCCACTCCACCTAGCATATGTTTCTTTTCTGGTCAGATGTCTCAAGAGGCTCAGTACAAGACTGGGATTATTAGGGTAACAATAGAGTATGAAAAGTTAAATCAAAATGCCAAGAAAAAGAAAAAGAAAATGGAGGGGGGAAAAGACAAATAAATGAACAGCTACCAGGTCTCAGAATATGAGTGGTATCAGCTGTTGCTAAAATATGGTATGCAATGAACAGAATGAAAAACAAAAGCTATAATGAAGCCTACTGAGCTCCTGAGTTGGAAACGTTACCATGTTCATCAGTGTTTAATTACCTGAAAACTACTCTTCCATGCTATACTCCCTATAAGTAATTGTCCTAATGTGGCTGGAATTGTATTCTAAGCATTGATTTGATATTTTTTTCTTTTCTGAATACTAAGTATTGAAACAGGTCCAGAGTGCAGTGAAATATCAACTCCTTGTATGCATTGTTTGCTCAAGATGTGTTACATACAGAGAGGAAATGTTAACGTGGTAATTTGAAACAAGGATAAAATAATTAACTGAGAACTTATCCTAGCTCCAGTGAAGTCAATAATTTACACTAGCTGAGGATCTGGCCCCAAGCTTTGAATTTGACATGAAAATCTTGGAGTGCTATGTATGTAGCTAGGCTGGAAAACAGCATCTGACTGGGGGTTTTGCATTGGAGGTTTTTTTAAAAAAAATGATTTTGTCTCTCTACTGGTCATATTTTTAATTTATTTTTTTTAGTGGACAAAGGCCCAGTGAGAAAGAATAGTTCCCTTTCCATAGTGGGACTTTGGCTCTTTTGTGAAGAATGTTGAACTAATATTGACATAATACGCATGATCTGTATTCACAGAAAGGAATTTTTTAGGCCCAGATCCTGCAGTGAGCTTTCCATCAGTGCACAGCTTCATCTAGGCAGAGCTCACTTCAGGACTTGGGTCTTAAATTTTAATGGCAGACCTCCTGGGCCTCAGAATATGGGCTCTTTCCCAGTTTCTCCCTTGGGAACTTTCTTTTCTCATTAACTCCCACACCCTCTGTTGCTGTTGGATGGCTCCTGGAAAGCAACCCTTTGTGAAACTCTGTGCATACTATGTTGCAGCTGCTAGATCTGTCTAGCCATGGTAGTTTGGGGCCAGTGTGAGTGTTTTCTAATTAGCTCGCTAATTGAATTCTTTAACAGATAGGATTTTATATATGTAAAGTGCTATTTAAGCTACTAGTGGCTCTTTATTTTGCCTTTACACATCTAAGAATTTCATTTTGTACTGAGAAGCTGAGACAGTAGGTTGCTTAGGCTAAGCATGCCTAAGACTCTGAAAGATGTTTAATGAGAAATCTGAGGATAAAAAGAATGAGTCAGTTAACAGAATGGTAAATTAAATTGACAAGCGGTAGACCTTACATTTGCAAAATTAATTTTACCAAGAGTAACTTAGTACCAGATGGTATATCACACTGGAAGTTATTTAAAGAAAATTCCAGCAACAGTGGAGTTCTACATAATAGGCAACTTAAGTCTCAAGTATTTATAGAATGTCAGTCACCATAGTATCTAGGAGTTGATCTCAGAATCTTAAAAGGGAAGTACCGCTATGGGTCATAAAGTTCAAAATCTGTGTCAGTGGATGAGCAAAATTATCCCTTCATTATCCATTTGAAAGGGAGACCTATCATCTAATTTGTTCAGCTAATGGCTGAAAACAGAGATGGAAAGCATCAGTTTGGGAGACTTGTAGCAGGGAGGAAGAGGCAAAAACTCCAGACATTTAGGGTATGTCTACATAGGGATAAAAAACCTGTGGCAGGCATAGGTCAGCTCACTTGGGCTTGTGGGGCTCAGGCTTGGGTGCTGAAAAATCACTGCGTAAACATTTGGTCTCAGGCTGGGGTCCAAGCTCTGGGATCCTGCGAGGGAGGGGGATCCCCGGACGTCTACCCAGCAATTTTTAGCCCCACAGCCTGACTCCCACAAACCTGGGTCAGCTGACCTGGGCTGGCTGAAGCAGTGCTATGGATCTTTTATCCCTGTGTAAAAATACCCTCAGTCGACTAAGTGGCTCTGATTGTCCGACAGGCGTCCCAGAGGTGGCAATGCTCTGTCCAAAATGCCAAATTGATCCAGTAATCCAGAATTTTCTAATTAAATAAATAAATGAAAACCCCCTGGTGTAATATTCTAGCAGACCAGGGGGTACCTTACCCTCAGATGTTGGCTCCAACCTCAGGAGAATTGTGACATCAAGCACAACAAAGAGCATGCTGGGGAAGCACATTGAATATCATTCTGTAGTGGGTTTAGATATAGTGGAAAGTGTAAACCAGAGAAGCTAGGTTGTGCCAAGCACTCCTTCACACTGGTTATTTGGGGACATTTGGTTGATAATGCTACAGTTTGCACGAGGTTTTTAATGGTTTATTGCTACATGTTTAATACTGTACCTTTATTTATTCTCCACCTCTTAATAAATCTTTGAGCTTGAGCAAACAGCAGATGGTTTTAATAACAAGCATATAAAGGCTTGGCAGGATTTGTTTTTTTATTTTTCTTACATTTTCACAAATAATATTGATGTTTATTTTTAATCATGTTTTTTAATTTGTATTAATTTAAATTTTCACAGTTTGAGGAAAATTATTCAGGGGCAAATAAGAGAGGGAAACTAATTAGTTAATGACAGTAGCCTTTGAGATTCAAAAAATTAAGGTATTGTAACCATTAAAATACAAGTTGTCAACATCACATGTCAAAATATACAAATTAAATATTCTTAAATCAAACTGTATAAAGTTCTCAAGCAGTATTTTTCTTACTTTGCCTTTCTGTAAATTTCATATATTGATGTATATATTTTTTGTTTGTTTGTGTGTGTATGGTGAAATCGATGTTTACCGACATTTACCAATAAAAGTCTTATCCTTTCAAACCTCCCTATATATTGTTGCTGCAGAGAGAAAATTACTCTTTAACTATAGCTGCTTCTATGAAAATGGAATTTCAGTGTGAGCACAATACAGACCTGGAGCTAAATTAAATGTCTGTTTCTGCATAGAAGGTACATTTAATCAGGTGCTCAAAATTAAATTAAAGTGGGAATCAGTTGTGAAGAACGTAAGTATTATAATTCAGCTAATGACCCAAGGTAAAACTGGCAAGTAATTTGCTTTTGCATTTGTAACTAAAAATTGCTTCTCTGATATGTTGCTGCAGTTTGTCTTCCAGAGGCCAATGTCTTGTTGTGAGAACAGCCTTTTATTTACAGCCTTTTATTTACACGGTTTAGTCCTTGTTGCAACCTTTTATTTACACTGTTTAGTCCTAATTCATTATAGTGGTACTCAGTGTTATCACTATTTTTGTAATTTGGCTGTGAAATTGGATGGCTCAATAGCCCCTGTGGCTGCTGACCCATGGATGAGCGTCATGTGTTCTTCAGAAACACTGGAGTTTATAAAGGAAACCGCTCTCCTTCAGTGAATATAAAATGCCTCAGGAATTTGGTCCTAACCTTGCTGCAGAATGGAATTACTGATTTACTCTGCCTGATTAGATTGCTGTACAGTACATTGGCCAAGCTTTTGAAAATGACAGTAGGGGACTCCACTGAGCCTTGCCTGAGAGTTGTACAGCTGTTCTAATGCAATGGCAAGCTCTTTCCCTGTCAACTGTTGTCGTAGAATCATAGAAATGTAGGGCTGGAAGGGACCAAGAGAGGTCATCTAGTCCAGCCCCATTGCTGAGGCAGGACCAAGTAAATCTAGATGATCTCCAACAGGTGTTTGGCCGACCTGTTCATAAACAAATCCAATGATGGTGATTGGACAACTTCCCTTGAAAGCTTATTCTAGTGCTTAACTAGCCTTATAGGTAGAAAGTTTTTCCTAATATCTCCTAACCTAAATCTCTTGTGTTGCTGATCAATCTGATTACTTCTTGTTCTACTATAGGATAACTAGGGAATTAAAGAATTAGAGTCATCTCAAGTTTGGTTCAGGAGACATATATGTTTTGTACAGAGAAGCCCTGATTAGCAAATAGAAGGAAGGCCTTGAAAGTAATAAGTTATAAGGCCAGAAGAAATGAAGTAGGGAGGATGTCAGGTTCAAAGAATAACTAATGAGATAAGGGAAAGTTTCTAAAAAGCAGGACTCTGACCTATAGGGACAGAGGTGAAAGTAAGTCTAGCATCTTACTGGTACGGGACTGGGCTGCGGCCAGCTCTGGCCCCTGGAAGAGACAGGGCCTTGGGCTGAAAGAGCGGGGCTGGGAGGGTCAGAGCCAGCTAATCATTCTGAGATTGCTTCAGCTAGTTGCTTAAGTATCCTTGGTTGTATTTCATCAGGCCCTGCTGGCTTGAATACATGTAAGTTACCTAAATGTTCTTTAACCCATTCTTTGCATATTTTGGCTTACATTTCTTCCTTCTTCTTGTTGATATTGTGTTAAGTATCTGGTCACAATTTACCTTTTCAGTGAAGATTAAAGAAAAATAGGCATTAAATGCCTCAACCTTCTTGATGTCCTCGATTATTAGCTCTCCTTCCCTGTTAAATCAAGGACCTACACTTCACTTCCTCTTTCTCCTGTCCTAATGTATTTATAGAATGTTGTCTTATTTCCTTCTATGTCCCTTACTAGGTGTAACTCATTTTGTGCTTTAGCCTTTCTGATTTTGTCCCTACGTTCTTGTGCTATTCTTTTGTAATCATCCTTATCAATTTGTCCTTATTTCCACTTTTTGAAGAACTTTTTTTCCCCAGGTCATTAAAGAACTCCTGATGGAGCCTTTTATTATTCTTCCTATCTTTCCTTAGCATCGTGAGAGTTTGCAGTTGTGTCTTTAATATTGGTTCTTTGGGAAATTGCTAGCCTCCTGAACTTCTATTTTTCTTAAATTCTCTTTCCACAGAACCTTACCTATCCATTCTCTGAGTTTGTTAAAGTCTACTCTTTTGAAATACATTGTCCTTATTCTGTTGCTCTCATTTTTCCCTTTCCTCGGTAACATGAAATCTGTTACTTTATGATCACTTTCAGTCAAATTGCCTTCGATGTTTAGATCCTCAACCAGTTCCTGCTCGTTAGATGAAATTATGTCTCAAATGGCTGTCCCCCAGGTTACTTCTTCCACTTTCCGGAACAAAAAGTTTTCCTCAGTACATTCCAAGAACTTATTGGAAATGTTGTGTTTTGTCTTCTTATTTTTCCAACAGATGCTGAGTAGTTAAAGTCTCTCATTACAACCAGGTCTCATGTTTTGGATATTTGTTATTTGCTCCAGAAATGGGTCATCGACCTCCTCCTCCTGATTTGTGGTCTATAGCAGACCATTCAAAATGGTGAAACCTTTGAAAGAGCCGTGCAGCCAAAAGTTGTTGTTGGGTTCTTCCCTGACTGTAGATTAATTCCAAACATTACTTTGTCTCTGTTGTGGAGTGAGATTGGGGAGAGGGTGGTTAAAAGCTGTGATCATGAAATGTTAGTATAAAACTGAAATATGCAATCACTGTATTAGATGGAATATATTCAACTAAAATGGCCGTGATATGTTGCTCTTTCATCCCTATGTCTGCACTGCACCTGGAAGGAGCTTGAGGGGACATACCTATACTAGCTTTGATTGAGCTGGCATACTAAAAAGAGAATGTTGCTGCAGCTGCATGAGTAGGGGGAGGGGCTAGTGGTCCAAAGAAGGATCCTCGCTGAGACCCTTGCTAGGTACTTGAGTTGGCTATCCTTTCACACTGCTCACATGGCTGAGGTTACTGTTATATTTTTAGTGGGTTACCTGCATCAGAGCTAGTGGGGATAGGTCTCCTGGAGCTTGAATTTATACCTTCCAAAAAGTTTTCCTCCGTACATTCCAAGAACTTATTGGAATGCTATAGGCCATAAACCTATACCTCTTAGGAGTTACTAGCAAATTGAATCTAGGGAAGGTTGCTCCCTGACTGTTTTCAAATGAAATTAGCTTGCCTCAAGAGACCAGCTCATGTTTGTATGTCCAAGGAGATAATGAAGTTTAAGTTTAATCCAAAATCTTGCCAGATAGAAAAAAACAAACAAACAATGACCTCACCCTTATCTGGTCTCAGCAGAAATCCAGTAACTCACAGGCTTTCCTCTGGTAACAAAACAGAGCCTGGAATTCTCTGGATTAAATTCCATAAATCCAGAGTCCCAGATTGTGCTGCATATACTCACACTGGGTAACACTTAAAGAGTAGTTCCACTCTCTTCAAGCATCTGAAAAGGTGTCAGGGTTTGACCCATAGTTTCATAGAGGAAATAAGATATGGTTTTGAGCATTATAATATACAGTAAATTAAAGAGTTAAAGGAAATTTCTCAAGAAGATCTAGACTCAGCTCTAATTAACCTAAGAGAAAAACCCTTCCTCACATACGTGTGGGAGTTGAATAACCTCCAGAAATTTTTATGTAGTCTCGTCATTTAAATCATCTTTGTTAAATGTTTTTCAAGTGTTAAGAACAGATCCTCAGTTGGTATAACACTATTGCTGAGGAGCCGGCCAATAATGAGTTGATAATGATATATCATCAATCATTGTACCTGTCTAGTGACTCCCACCTCCCTCCCCTACACCGAAATACAAATATCTAAAATACGTTTTTAAATCTATAGGTAATAAATGCTACTTAAAATAAATTAGCAAAATATACTATGAGATTAAGCAACCATAAAGTGGCATGTTGTTCAGTGGGGATTATTAATCTCTGAAAAGAATCCATGACAATTTTTCTTACAACTCTGTATTAAAAAATGTAGGGTTTTATAATGGCACTGCTCATCTCCATCCAGCTATCCTCTGGGGAATCCTAGCCAGTTATGAAAATCTTGTAACACAGAAAAAGGCAATTCTGAGTTAAGAACAATAAAACCCTTTTTTTTCCCAGGAAAAAGACTGCTATTTCTAAAAATGGATATACTCTGCAGAAAAAGAATGTTCAGCACTTTCAGATGTAATTGGCCATATACGAATAGCTAAGAATTTCAGATGATTAAATTCCTTTAAAAATGTCAGTTTAAGAGAGGCTGGAATGATTTAGGCTATTCAAAAGAACAAGGGAAAATCATTAACACAACTGACCAGTGTCGATATCGGTATCATACGGACCAGGAGAGATGGTATATGCAAATCAAAGCGTAGTAACAACATAATGTCTTCATGTGGCCCTTCTAGTAGGCTGGATTGCATCACTCAGGAGAATATGAAAAGAGGTAGAAGAAGTGTCAGAATCAAAAACTAATTAGGGGAACTGGTGAGGCTTTTAGATTGGCCAGCTGGTATCCCCTGGTCTTCAAAGATAATGGACCCACATTGCTTATTGAAAAGGGTGTGACTCAGAACCTTTTTATACATTTTATTCAAACACTAAAACAAAAATAAAATCAAGAGAACATCTAATCAAAGCTAAGATACCTATTAATGTTATTAAATTAAGAATAAAACAATACAACTATCAAATCAATATCAAGGTCAAAGCAACAAGTTAGCCTGAATATGGGATTGAGGTTACATCCCCATTTGAAGGATGTGGGAGCTGCCTGTAATATTTTATGATTATTATACATCTGTCTTTATTGTGGGGATTACTATTTGATTTCAAGGGGTTAATGCAATAGCTGGGTGGCCAGTCAACTGTCCCGAAAGACTGATGATAACCCAGATAATAGCCCTGGCTGGGTTCTTGCTGAGGAACTCTTAACTGTGAGATGCTATCTCTACCCTCCCTGATGGGCTGTCTAAACTGGTTTGATCTTGTTCAAGATACACAGGGAGACAAAAAACTGTGCGGTGGATTAGTGGGCAGACCCCTGAGGAACAAGGGAGAGAGAGAGACAGAGAGAGGCAGGGACTCCCACTGGGGAGCAGAGTGAACCTCTAGCCCCTAGAGGTGGAGTGTCTGGGAGAAACCAGGCCTCTCTATGCTTTAGGTAAGACAGATCTGCTTGAAGATTGTTTGTTTGTGTTAAAAAACCTTTATTTTTGTCATAATGTGTTTCTACTGTTCATCTGGAAAAAACTGTTTTGGCTCACTGTATTCACACACTGGTCAGTGCTCCTAATGGGAAGACTTTTGGGTCTTGAACCCAGTTTGAACTGCTGAGGTATGCCAGTTGGTACACAGGATCTCTAGTGTTTTCCTCACAAATTGAAATTAGGGAGGATGTTTGAATTTACATGGGGCTGTGTGTATGTCAGGGCTGAGAGTGAAGGTGGATGGTATAGCACCATAGTAAAAACTGAAAAATCTTTCATGACCATTTTATTAGATTTAACTTATGTTTTAAAATAATCACACAAATTAAAGTTGGCTACTCAAGTCTTATGAGAAACACTAAATCTACATCCTTCTTGTTTTCTTGTTATAATTTTGCACAACTCTGTTAATGAACTTCTTGAAAGCAACGTGTTCATCTTTGGTGGTTTCTCGTGTGTCCAATACTTCCATTCCTTCAGCTGATATGCTCATTAGTTCATTCACCTGATCCGGCAGAGGGCGACTTCTTTCAGAACACAATTCTATTCAGTGATGAAAAAGAACACTCAGCCGTAGCTGTTGTGACGGAAAGAAATGAATTTCTACTTCTTTCATCCCAGGAAACATAGCACAAAGATTGGGTCGAGCCACTAAAAAAAGATGATAAAAAAGAAGGTGAAGTAAAATCTTCATTCATTCGTCATATGATATTCCACTCTGTGTTTAAATTCTCTGTTCTGTCCTGAGCACATAGCAGCCCCATTGCTGGTAGTGCCTCACTTGACTCAACTGTCGGTGTTTTATAGGACAGGGATCTGTAAAAGCTACATAGAGGTTGAATAGAATCTAGAAGTCGCTTTTGTAGATTTTTAAGAATCAAGTCTGTGTACTTTTTCAGTTGTCTTAACAGATACTTCTTGTCCTTCTAAGGATTCAGTATAAATGCCTTCATTAGTCAACTTCTGGACTGAAGTCTTCGCTTCTTCCAGAACGTTTTTAACGAATAGCTCTCTGATTGATCCAAATGTAGCTTCTATTGCTGGGCAAAGATTTACTACTGTTGTAGCAGATCCCTGGATGGCATTGTTTAATGACCCAAGTGATTTCAACAGTAGATTTACAAGAGACAGAATGGCAATAATCTTCTCTGAACATAGTAGCAAAACTAATCTACCAGCCTCACTACTTAGATCCATCCTATCTTATTAGATACTTTCTAAAGCCAGTAATAACAGCTGGAGTAATTTTAAGACAACAGCCAAGGATCACTCATGAGAAAGCCAGCGGGTTTTCCCAGGTTGGACTAATTTGAACGTCAGTCCCAGTGTATCTTCTATATTTTCCAAAATATTCAGTCCTTTTGGACTCTTGCTGAAAAAAGAATATAATGAAAACATTACATTTATAGCTTTTTTAATGTCTTTTGAAAAGTCTGCAGCTTGTACTAGCACTAGTCGGAGTAAATGGTCTCTGCAGTGTTTTATAGGAGAGATTAGGGTTACACTTTTCTCTGAGCAAAGCTTGTACACCACCATGTCTTCTAAAGAAGTTTGCAGCTTCATAAAATTCACAAGAAGCCACGTGTTTGGGATCCAATTGACAAGCATTTAACTCCTCAAAGACCATTGGATTGGTAGGTAGTGATCGATCTATTGGGGATTGATTTATCGCATCTAGTCTAGACACAATAAAGTGATCCCTGAGTGCTCTGCCCATCGAATCCAGAACTCCATTACCACAAGAGGTGGAAGCAGAGTTGACGGGGAAGCAGCAGCAGTCGACTCGCCTCTGTGAGGATGCCGAGGTAAGTCGACCTAAGATACATCGACTTCAGCTATGCTATTCGCGTAGCTGAAGTTGCGTATCTTAGATCGACCTCCCCTCCCCCAGTGTAGACCTGGCCCAAGATGTGGGTTGCCACAGATGCGTCTTCCATAATTTGAACATCTAGAAATGCATCTACTGGCCTACCAGTGTTTTGCAGCCTTTTCACATAGTTTGTCAGTGTTGATACACACACACACACATATCTATATATATAAAAGTCAAATGGTGTATGCGTGTATGTTCCCTTACTACTTCCACACCGTTTCAGCTAGATACTTGAAATTTGGTACAGTTATAGACTTCAGCGTCCTAATCAGGGTAAGAATCGAAAATTTTTAAAATCTCACCTCTTACACCCACTAGGGGTGAAATTCTTTAAAGCTCATTAACATCAACTATACAGCTCACATAACATCATCTGGGCAACAGGTTAACACATGCTGTTGTCTGTGACATAGTTATGATGTAATAATACAGATAACCAGAGAGCTTAGTGTTGTGTAGCACAAACATAATTAAATACACAGTTTTTT
Organism: Sternotherus odoratus; assembly: GCA_032164245.1. Classification (NCBI taxonomy): domain Eukaryota; kingdom Metazoa; phylum Chordata; order Testudines; family Kinosternidae; genus Sternotherus; species Sternotherus odoratus. The sequence continues at coordinate 181,612,920 of JAVMKO010000001.1, forward strand.
TCTTAAAAAGAACCCTATTCGTTATGCCGCGTAAAAAGCGAAAATGTTTAGACTCAGGTGTACTTCCAGACAAATATAAGAGCAGAGGATCTGGAGGCTGAATTAAAGGTGGTAATTTAATTTGATAGTAATTTATGGAATGTACTGATATACAATAAAAACAAAATTTGTATTAATAAAAAACATTGTAGTCTTTTTACATCCCAGTTTCCAATTATATATACCCCGAGCAACGCCGGGTATTTCTGCTAGTGTGTGTGTGTATATATAGTACAGTGGGCTCTCGATTATCCAGGATTGGGTTAACCAGGATGTCAAAAAATATGTGTAACTCGCAGGGCTGGCTCTGGCTTTGTTGCCGCCCCAAGCGCACACACACACAAAAAACAACCCACCAGGGCGCATGGCAGCCAGTGAACCAACATCCCCCCCCCCATATTTCCTATGGATGGTGATTATTCAGGATTTTATTAACCAGGATTAAATTTTTCCCTATCATCCTGGATAATCAAGAGTCTTCTGTATAGTCTTTTTTCCTGGTGAAAAAAAATTCCCTGGAATCTAATCCCCTCATTTACATTAATTCTTATGGGGAAATTGGATTAGCTTAACATTGTTTCACTTAAAGTTGCATTTTTCAGGAACATAACTACAACGTTAAGTGAGGAGTTCCTTTATCTGATGTAGCAAATTCCTACAGATAGAAATTTCTTGCACACACATGTGTGTGTGTGTGTGTGTGTGTGTGTGTGAAGGCTCTGGCCACAGGGGGTGGGTGGGTGGAAGGGGAAGAGCCGAGGCTAGCTTTCCTGAACGGGGGCTCCACCCACCGCCCCTGGAAACTAGCATTCCTCATGAGTATGTGAAGCGCCAATGCAAGGAGCCAACTATGCATGTGCAGAAGTGATGTATGAACTGTGACAGGTTAATAGAGATGTAACTTGCAGCTGCAAAAGTTTGTAGTGTAAACATGCCATAATTAAACTAATGCAAAGCCCTGGGTAGACACTCATTTCAGTTTGAGTGTCTTATTTCAATGTAGATTAAGTTGGCAAATAATAGACTTAAATTAAATTTATATAAGCCTCTCTTGAACTGAAATAAGAGTGATCATACTAAGTTGTGAAGTGGTTTGACTAAATTAGTTTAAAAACACATTATTAGTTAAACTGTTGTAAGTTTTTGTGTAGACAAGGCCTGGAAAAAAAAAAAGCTTCTTCCCAGTGGCTTGTGTAAAAGCATAAAGACAGCTTTTGTTTAGACTGAGCAAATCTTATTGATTTCTGGAATATATTTGTAAATCAGGCCTTTGTAAGAGTTTTGTTTAGCGGGGGTGGTTGGGGGTCCTTTCCTTGATTTCTGTGGAGCAAATTCCTACAGATAGCAGTTTCTTGCACTACACCTGTGTGTGTGTGTGTGGGGGGGAGGGGTCACAGGGGGTGGGTGGGCAGAAGGGGAAGAGCCGAGGCCAGCTTCCCTGAAGGGGAGCCCCACCCATCGCCCCTGGAAACTAGCAATCCTCGTGAGAATGTGCATTTTGAGCAAATTATTTGAATATTAAAGTTTTGATGCAATCTGTTGAGAAAAGACTCCGAGAACATACTCCCATTGCAAGTTTTGGTTGTTGAACTGCCCGTGAGGATCTACTAGCTTTCAAACACATTTATGGATAATATTGTGTGCAATTATAAGCTAGTCCATTATGGCTGCATGTAGCTTTTAAAAAATGTTTATGAGGATTGCTTGTCTATTATGTTTTTAAAAAAACACAGAGTTAAAAATAGACTCCGAACATTAAGCCTCAGAACACTGGGGTATTCTTGTATCGGCCATCAAATGCAAGAGCATTCAGAGTTTGCATTAGAACATTCGACGTCCCTTATTGTGTCACAATAGCCATTTACATTTTGTATGTGTCTGAGCTGAAGACTGTACGTCCTTTCTGAAAGGGCACTCAGAGAACAGTCTGACTTCTAAACGAAAAGGCATGCAACTTCAGTCACATTGAGACACACAAGCCATTTTGAGTGAACTGGCCCCCTCTGCGACATAAATCTTCCATAATTTGTTAAGCTACTGCCATTTTTAAGAGAAATCATTGATGTTCATTCATAGCTTCTGCCAGGTAATAATGGAAATGATACGGCTGGACAGTTTACATGAGTACATATGGTACAGTAGTGTTTGACTTTTTCACCTTTTTTTTTTTAAGATGGCTACATCCAAGAATGAAAATGGAAACATATACCGTTATAAAGTGATTTATTTAGAATCCAGAAAACTTCTACTAAAGTTCTATGTGACAGATCAGGTAGCGTTGCAAAAATTCAGGGAGCAAGGAATGGGTACAGATAGATATTGATACAGATACAATTGGATAGATATTAATAGCAAGAATAATGGCTTTACCGAGAATGGCTCAGGCAGTATGGAAATTCAAGGATGCTTCCAATGTCAGGGAGTTGTTTTTACATTAATAAAAAAGTGAAATATTATTCAATAATGATCTGATTAAGATATCTTTTTGAAATACAAATTTCAAATCTGGTTGCAACATTTACATTATCTGGTGGAAGGTAAAGAAGTGTTAACACTTGTCCTAGGTGTATAGTCATGATTAAATCACTTGAATTTACATGGCATAGGGGAAAAGTCAGCTGAGGGGGATTTATTGCACTATATAAAATCTTATATAGTGTGAGTAATGTCAATTTGAGTTATTGTTATCAAAGCAGCACAGATGGTGACTCAAAGGAGCAGAAAAATAAATAAATAAATCCAACAATTTATTGCATAGAAACAAATTGTTCTCGTCCAGCAAGAGGAAGTACTATGTTTATTTCTAAAATGATAGACCATTGCATGGATTATCTCATTGAGATTCAAGAAGATAACATTTGCTAACCATTAAAACATAAATTGTCAACATCACATGTCAAAATCCATGAAGTAAATATCCTTAAGTCAAACTCTAGTAAGTTCTCAAGAAGAAAAATTCTATCTGTAAATTTCAGTTATTGACAGAAATATTTGTAATTGATTTGTGTGTATATAGTGAAATCAATGTTTATTGGCATTTACTGATAAAAATCTAATCCTTTCAAGCCTAAAAAAGAGCGCATACACACACTTTTGCACTAGATAACTAAACTGGTTTTTAAACTGATTTGGGTTAAACAAATACAACTTTCCTGCCTTTACATTTGTGGGTATGATCCTCAAATGTGACTATGTGTATTTCTTGTGAGATGCAGAGCACCTTCAGCTTCCATTTTTGGTGATGCACAATGCCCAGGGCAGATTTTATATGATTTGATGTCATTAGAGTGAATGGCCTTTCGCTGACTGGACTGGACTGGACTTTCCCTTCCTGTTACTAATCTCTCTCTCTCTCTCTCTCTCCCCAGTCACTGAGGAATTTTCTCTTATAGATCTTTCTTACTAGGTCAGAAACTCCAGAGACCTACAGAATTTCTTTATGGATGATGTGGACTTGCAAGTATACAAGTTTATAATATCGAGGGTAGGCTTTTTCAATTTTTAGTTGGCTGGTCCTCTTATTAATATGCTACGTAGATTATAACTGGTTCACAATCCAGCTGCCAGAGCCTTGGTTCCTACTATGAATCAATAAATATATTACTGAAATGTTAGCTTCTTTACCTGGGTTACATATTCAATTTAGAACAGGCTATAATATCTTGCTTTTCATTTACAAAGAATTATATGGGGAAACACAATTGTTTCTTACCTCCCTTCTGTCAGGTCTTTCTTCTCTCTGGTGCTAGGCCCACTGGTTTCTTTCAGACACTTTGTCTTTCCTAACCCCCTCTTCTCTTTAGCCTTTTTCGTCTCTTGATCTCTCCCTGCTAATACCTATCCTTCTTCACGTCTTTCCTAGATTCTAAGACCAGATGGGATCATTGTGATCATCTAGTCTGACCTCCTGTATAATACAGGCCACAGTAGACCTTCCCCAAAATAATTCCTAGAGCATCTTTTAGAAAAACATTCCATCTTGAACCCAGATCTCCAGGTGACATGCCCTATGCTTTAACTACGAGATTAAACTTTCCTTCTGTCCTTAATGCATGACATAGTTTGCTATCAACAGTCAGCATCCTCCCAGTCTGGGTGCTTTGCCACGTCCTGCTCTATTCCTGAGAACTCGCTCCATGACCTCGCTTTCCCACACACGTCCTTTGCTCTCAGTTCTCTCATTGCTTTGCTATCACTTCTCATAACTCTGGCTGAGCTGTACCTTGGGAATGAAAGGAGAATTAAGACAAATCACTGTTCTTACATTCACATCTTGTAATTTAGTTTCTATCTAGAGCTGCTTGAAAGTGGGGAAAAACATTTTTTCAAAAACGTGTTCACATTTTTTCACCATTTTGTTTCAGGCCATTTAATGTCTCTGGAATGGCACTGTTCCATGAGAAGGTGTCAAACTCACTCATTGTCAAGGGCTGAATCCCATGTTAAATGATTGCCCTGGGGCTAGATTACAAATTAGGACTGTATATATCCCTAAATTTACTGATGTCAGTGGGAGGTTCTGAGAAAATTTAAGGGGAGAATTCGGTCTTTATGTGGTAACTAAACTTGTAGGTGTTGTTTATTGAGGTATATTTTTCTGTCATGTTCAGCATCTCTTGGTGGCAAAATATTGTCCCCTTTAGGATCATTGGTCTTGTTGCCCTTTGTTTCTCTTCTTTTTCCAGCCTCCCATCTCTCCCACTTCCCTGTTTGGGTCTCTGTCTTTCCCTCTACAATTTCCACCTCCTTGTGGTCTTCAATCCCACTGCATGCATTAATAATCTATCTATATAAAAGTCAAATGGTGTGTGCGTGCGTGCGTGTATGTACGTTCCCTTACTCCTTCCACACCGTTTGAGCTAGAGACTTGAAATTTGGTACAGTTATAGGCTTTAGGGTCCTAATCAGGGTAAGAATCAAAAATTTTTCAAATCTCACCTCTGACGCCCACTAGGGGTGAAATTCTTTAAAGCCCATTCACATCAGCTGGGCAGCAGGTTAACACCTGCTGTTCTCTGTGACATAGCTATGATGTAATAATACCCCCCTCCAATGGACCCCGCACTCACTCAGCTCTCTGCTCCCTCCCTCCTCCAACGGACCCCGCACTTGTTAGCTCTCTCCCCCCTCCCCCCTCCAACGGTCCCTGCACTTGCTCAGCTCTCTCCCCCCTCAGGTAAGAATAGAAATTTTTTAAAATCTCCCCCCCACCCCCCACTCCAATGCCCCCCCCACTTGCTCAGCTCTCTCCCCCCTCCCCTCTCCAACGGACCCTGCACTCGCTCAGCTCTCTCCCCCCTCCCCCCTCCGACGGACCCGAGCAACGCCGGGTATTTTTGCTAGTCCATCTATAAAAATGATCAGCACCAAAGTTGATAATGTTGGCACTGACATGTCACAATTCGAATTTAGAGCTGACATCGAGAGAAGATGGGAATGACTGAAAGACAGAGAAAAAATATGATGTACGTCTGCTCCTGTGCTTCCTTCCATTTGTCTTTCCTTTCCCCAAACTCCCCAGATGACATTCCTACATGCAGTCAATGGACTGACCACTGGGGCACGTGACCTTTTTGAGTCTGGTTTATCCAAATATCTACAAGACAACAAGTGAGTGTGTCAGTAATTCTTGCACCAAAAGTTTGACTAGGTTTGCATTGTGGAACAGAAGGTGAGGTTGTTGATCGCAGGAACCAGGCATCAGAACTGATATTGATTCAGCAAGGAATACCAGCTGCAACAGCAGCATGAATTAAAACAATAGGCAGAGATTAGATTTGAAAGAATATGCACCAGTGCACACTCTACACAGCATCTCTAGCCGTAGCTAAGCTCGTCTGTTCTGCATCGGCTCCCAAAATGTACTCAAAGCATTAAGTATGTTCTGTCCCTTCTGAGACTCCAGCTGTGCCTCTTGTACTGTCTCCAAACTGAGAGCCCAATTCCACGTGAGTGTGAATCAATGGAAAGACTCCCACTGACTTAGGAAGGAGCCCCTATCAAGTGAACAGTAGACAACCTGACTCTCCCATCCCCAGGGAATATAAACAAACAACACTAACTCCAAGTGGAACTCCAGTCCTAAACCTGATTATGTTACAGTGGACTATATGTATATATAGTAAAGCGATTTCATCTAATTGATTTCCATAATGTATAGTAATCATTTCCACCTTGATATTAAAAAATACACAACAGCAAGTCACCTTGAAATTTTTGTGGACCTCCAGATAGCACAAAAAGAAAAAAAAGTTGTGCCCAATTTCAATAAAAATGTGGCTAATTAAAAAATGTTAGCAGAAAACACTGCATATTTCTGGGAATTCTGCTAATGCAAACATAGGCTAGTTTGCTTTAAAATGTGTTTTTTAAATTTTGCACTGAATATTTTGTGCAATTGTATTCCTAACTCTCTCTCTCTCTCTCTCTCTCTCTCTCTCTCTCATTCACACATGCTCATACACACATGCTCACACACACACTCGCACACTCGCACACACACACACACATGCTAGTATCCACATATCCACAGGAAATGGGGGAGCCAGTATATGGAAGATTGTTCCATCATACAAATAATTCAGAAGAAAATACAAGTTGGCTATAATATAAATGCTAATTTTAGCAATTTACATATGGTTAAGAAGATTTAAGTGGGAATGTGTTTCCCACAGAGGAGCAATTTATTTTCAACATCATTTTTAAATGAGATTTTTTTTTTCAATCAGAAAAGACAGACTCAGAATTAACTGATGATAATTGGCAAGCATCAGCATCCTTGTTCAAGTTTTCATCAGAGGAAGCAGGAACTACTAGACATGGAGAATGGACTAGTAGAGGTGGACCCTCCAGAACAGAATTTGTGCATGTTGTGTAGTGTGGAAGCTTGCACTGCTCTCTGACCTGCCTGTGTATCTGTCTCTCATCAAACTTGTGCCGTGTACCCATTTTGAGCCTTATTCCATTCCCATGAAGTCTCTAGGTGAAGGAGATTAGAGTTTCTAATGCTGCCAATTCTCTATTCTGATTTAATTGGGGATTGGTCCTGCTTTGAGCAAGGGGTTGGACTAGATGACCTCATGAGATCCCTCCCATCCCTGATGTTCTATGATTCTTTAACTTTTATGATTCTCTACATTACAATGTTTGTTGTAGGCATTTTCCTGGCTATAGGTATCCATTTCCTTTCTGGTATTCCTGCTGGCGGCTAATTTGGTGGGTACTGAATTTCAAACAACCTTGCATCAGACAACAATGTTATGTTGAAGGCCAGGCTTAGAAAGTCAATGTTGAACTTCCAGTATTAACAAGTAGGGATAATTGGCTTTTCTATACTCAATTGTGCCCCAGTGTTCAACACATCTCAAGTGGCACTCAAGTAGTTGTGCCCTCCTGTGAGCTCTGTAGTTACACTGATATGTAGCAGAGTGCATGCTAGATTCATAATTTGTTTTTAGTTGTTTAGAATTGATAGAGCTTACTTAGCACCAATTACGTTACTAGAGATCTTGAGAGATTATTTGAAGAGCATTAGTAGAGTTGGATAGCACAAAGTGAATTTAAATCTGCTTTTCTAAACAGATTTTCTTCACTGCTTTAGGCTAGTGGGTACAGTACCTGGAGATTCCTGCAATCTCGTAGCTTCAAAGAGGTTGCTTTGAGCATAGTAGAGTTCTTAACAGCATGGTTCTCGGCCAATGGGAGCTATAGAGGCGGCGCTTGGGACAGGGGCAGTGCGCAAAGCTTCCCTGATCTCCTTTGGGCTTATGGTAACAATGCTGGCTGATTCTGGGAGCTGCATGGGACTGGGCATGGAGCCTGCCTTAGCCCTGTTATGCCACTGCCTGAACTTTTAATGGGCTAGTCAACAGTGCTACCAGGAGCTGCCAGGGTCCCTTTTCAGCTGGACCTTTCAGTTGAAAATGAGACACTTGGCAACCCTGTGTAGGAGGTGTGTTATGGTTCACTGGACTGGTGGCAGAAATGTGTGATAATCTGGGATAATTTGGTAATTCTCAAGAATGGAAGCTGGAGTCTGAAGTTTACAGCAACCTGTTGCTATTTGAGGAAAATAAGAGAGATCATTTGACAGTTTCAAAATCATCCAACTCTCATGAAGCTCACAATGTACAGTCACTGAGAATATGGTAGATCGTTTGTGAGCACACTAATAATTATAATTATAGAGTTAGATGAGTTAGCTGTATTAATTTGTCCAAATGAGTTTATTCAAATACAAAATTGTCAAACGTCATCCAGAATCAGAGATTTCCCCCCCCCCCCTGAAATTTAACTGAGTTCTAAAGGTTAACTAGAAATTGATAAGGGGCAACTCCAACAACACCTGGAATCCACAAACTTCCTGAATCCTTATCAGTCTCGCTTCAATACTAGGTATGGCACCAAGGGCCCAGTCCAACTCCCACTGAGTCGAAGGGGAGTCTTTCCATTGACTTCAATGGGCATTGGATGGACTGTATTGATTTTGTTTTCTTGTTATGTACCCCAGTGGCTCTCTACCTTTTCAGATGAATGTTCCTTCTTCAGGAATCTGATTTGTCTTGTGTACCCCCCAATTTTCACCCTCACTTAAAAATGACTTGCCTACGCGTACCCCTGGTTGAGACCCACTGATGTACACCATCTTCTAATCTTCTCTAAAATGATTTGCTGAGTGATATTGTCCATCTAATAATCTACCCCAGCAATGGACTTGGACTATTTGATATTGTTGACTATAAAGTATTATATTGTTGATTTGCTTCTAAGATCCTGTGGGAGTTCATGGAATGAGACCTGAAAAGATTTTCTGTTTCTTAGAGAGGTCCCAGAGCTGGGTAACACCTCATGCTCCCTGGCTGAAATGGTGACATAACAGGTTACAGCACAGTCATAATCACAGGATAGAGGTGATATTTAATGGCAGACAACAGATTCTATAGTTGCAAGGTGGGGTGGTGACAGGACTACTCATTGAGAGCTGATAGATCCCTTTGGCCAAAATAACTTGTTTCCTTACACCTCGTTGGATCCATCGCTACATCTCCCTGACCCACACCTCTTGGTGTCCATCCCTCATTTGTTACCTCCAGGCTAAGCAAATGCAATGCTCTCTATTTAGGGCTACCCTTGAAGACTACACAGACACTCCCGCTGGTGCAGAATGTGCCCTCCTGCCTCCTGAATGTGGCAGATATTGTTACAACATAACATCTACGCTCAAGTCTCTCCACTGTCTCTTATTGTTTCTGGGAGCACCTGAAGATCTTGCCTATTATCTTTTAAAGTCTTGCTTGCTGATGAAACTGGTTACTGGTTATTAGTTGAACAGGCTAACTGATTGCCAAGGCTGAGTCTAGACTGAACTGTGACAACCAGGGCCGTCCTCAGGATTTATGGACCACTAGCATAAGTGCCCGGCGTTGCTCGGGTCAGTCGGAGGTGGGGAGGGGGCAGACAGTTGACACCCCCTGACCAACCCCAACACCCACCCCTCACCCACCCTGACACCTTCCCACCCCCCCTGACCAACCCCAACACCCCCCGGCTCACTTACCCCCCGACCAAACCCGACAACCCCACCTGACCCCCCCCAAGCAAACCCAACACCCCCACCTTACCCCCCGACCGAACCCGACACCCCCACCTCACCCCCCGACCGAACAGTGTATTTAATAATCTGTGTGCTACACAGTGCACCGTGAGCCGGGGGGGGGGGGGGGTGTCGGGTTTGGTCTGGTGGGGTGGGAAGGTGTCGGGGTGGGTGAGGGGTGAGGTGTGGGTGTTGGGGTTGGTCAGGGGGTGTTGCGGTTGGTGGGGGGGGTGAGGTGGGGGTGTCGGGTTCGGTCGGGGGGTAAGTGAGCCAGGGGGTGTTGGGTTTGGTCTGGGGGGGTGGGAAGGTGTCGGGGTGGGTGAGGGGTGAGGTGTGGGTGTTGCGGTTGGTCAGGGGGTGTTGCGGTTGGTGGGGGGTTGAGGTGGGGGTGTCAGGTTTGCCTGGGGGGATGAGGTAGGGGTGTCGGGTTCGGTCGGGGGTAAGTGAGCCGGGAGGGTGTCGGGTTTGGTCTGGGGGGGTGGGAAGGTGTTGGGGTGGGTGAGGGGTGAGGTGTGGGTGTTGGGGTTGGTCAGGGGGTGAGGTGGGGGTGTCGGGTTTGCTTGGGGGGGTGAGGTGGGAGTGTCGGGTTCGGTCGAGGGGGTAAGTGAGCCGGGGGGTGTCAGGTTTGGTCTGGGGATGTTGCGATTGGTGTGTGGGGGGGGGTGAGGTGGGGGTGTCAGGTTCGGTCGGGGGGTAAGTGAGCCGGGGGGTGTCGGGTTTGGTCTGGGGGGGTGGGAAGGTATCGGGGTGGGTGAGGTGGCGGTATCGGGTTTGCTTGGGGGGGTGGGAAGGTGTCGGGGTGGGTGAGGGGTGAGGTGTGGGTGTTGGGGTTGGTCAGGGGGTGTTGCGGTTGGTGGGGGGGTGAGGTGGTGGTGTTGGGTTTGGTCGGGGGGTAAGTGAGCCGGGGGGGGGGGTGTCGGGTTTGGTCTGGGCACCCACCCCAACACCTTCCCCCCCTAGACCAAACCCAACACCCAAACCTCACCCCTCACCCCCCCGACACCTTCCCACCCCCCCAGACCAACCCCGACACCCCCCGGCTCACTTACCCCCCAACCAAACCCGACACCCCCACCTCACCCCCCCAAGCAAACCCAACACCCCCACCTCACCCCCTGACCGAACCCGACACCCCCACCTCACTTACTGTCCCACCAAACCCAACTCAGATCCTTCGCGGGCGGGGAGGGGCCCCAGAGCCGAGGGATTCCGGGAACCTTCGCAGGTGGAGGGGGGGGCACAGAGCTGATGGAGTCCGGGGTTGAGGTGGGAGGGGCAGAGAACTGAGGGATCTCCGGGGTTCCGTTGGGAGGGGGGAGGGGCAGAGAACTGAGGGATCTCCGGGGTTCCGTTGGGAGGGGGGAGGGGCAGAGAACTGAGGGATCTCCGGGGTTCCGTTGGAGGAGGGAGGGGTGAGCTGAGCGAGTGAGGTGTCTGTTGGAGAGGGGTATTATGACATCATCACCACCTAACCGCCCAGCCGATGTGATTGGCCCTGAAAGACTTTCACCCCTGGGGGGCGTCAGAGGTGAGATCCGAAAATTTTTCGACCCTTACCAGCATCTAGACCCCAAGACCCCTCACTGTACCAAATTTCAAGTCTCTGGCTCAAACGGTGCGGGAGGAGTTCGCAGTCATACGTACATACATACATACACACATACATACACCACTTGACTTTTATATATATAGATATACAGTATTATTAAAGTGGTGCCCCTATGCCCGATAGCAGCCCAGGATTGCATTTGTATTTTAGATAAGGATTTATTTTTTAGGATTTATTTGAATAACTATATGTCTGAAGATCCAGGCATTCAAGGCTAAAGATGACTACTCGGATTGTGCATCTAAAAATCTATGCAAGGATTTTTTTAGAGATGTTGATTTTATAATCTTCACCAACCCACTAATGACATATTTTTGAAAGAAAATTTTAAACTAAGGTCCTGTAGACTAAGATGTTGTGAGTAAACTGTGGGCTTGTCAACACTGGCACTTTACGGTGCTGCAACTTTCTTGCTCAGGGGTGTGAAAAAACACCGCAGCAAGTTTCAGTGCCGTAAAGCACCAGTGTAGACAGTGCAGCAGTGCTGGGAGCCACTAATAGCTATGCCCCCTCATGGGGGTGGGTTTTTTAGAGCGCTGGTGCAGCGACTACACAACCCACATTAAAGTGCTGCTGCGGCAGTGTGTTAGCATTACCAGTGTAGACTAGCCCTGTTTTTGTCAGTACAGAAAACCCTCGATTTTGCGGACCTCGATTTAACGGACTTGAGATTTAATGGACAAAATTTCCGGTCCGTATGTCATATGTGAAAATTAACACCCTGTTAATTTTAAAATGCTTTTAACCAAGATTTGCTTATGATTAAATTAACAGCTTATTTTTTTGTTATTAATTCACTGTTACATTAGACTCCCGATTATCCGGGCGCGGGTTAACTGGGCTGCTGATTAACCGGGATGTCTAAACGGGGCGGTAGGGGAAGCCCCAAAGCGGCGGCAAGCTCAGCCTTAGCCTGCCGCTGCTTTGGGGCTTCTCCCACTGGCCCCTTATGAGCTGGGGTCTCAGCCTGCTTCCAGCCTGGGTGTAGGAAACCCAGACTGGCAGCGGGCTGAGACCCCGGCTGGCAGGAGCCTGGGGGGAAAGCCCAAAGCGGCAGCAGTCTGAGTGCTGAGCTTGCCGCCACTTTGGGCTCTCTCCCCAGGCTCCTGCCACCTGCCCCACTCAGCTCCCGTTGACAGCCTGGGTGCAGGGAGCCCAGGCTGACAGTGAGAGCAGACTGGGGCAGGAGGCAGGACCCCGGCTGGCAAGGGGCCAGCGGGGGGAAACCCCAAAGTGGCGGCGGGCTGAGCGCTTAGCCTGCCGCTGCTTTGGGGTTTCCCCCACTGGCCCCTTGCCAGCTGGGGTCTCAGCCTGCAGCCAGCCTGGGTGTAGGAAGCTCAGGCTGGCAGCGGGAGCTGAGACCCCAGCTAGCAGGTGCCTGCGGGGAAACTCTAAAGCAGCAGCGGGTTGAGAGCTCGGCCGCAGGGCCGGCAACAGAAATTTTGGGGCCCCCTACTCTGATCATTGGGGGCCCCCTACTCTGATAGCGGACCTAGGGTGGGGGGCCGCCCCAGGGGCAGCTTCTCCACGGCCCATCTGGCCCTGCCGCAGCCCCCCCCCAGCAGATCGGCCGCTCGCCACGTGTCCACCCCACAGCAGCAGCTGGGCAGGCAGCGCCCCACACTTCCTGGGAGGCTCCTGCCAGCGGCCGGCCGCCCCGCCTGCTGCAGGCGGGGCGGGCGTGGGGCCGGTCTCCCGCCAGGGCTACCCCGGGACACGCTAGGGCCACCCCGCTGCACCCCAGCCGGGCCCCCAACCCTGCCGGCCACGGTGGGAGGGACCCGGCCCTGGCCACGGTAGGAGGGACCCGGCCCGGCTCCCGCCCCAGCGCGCCGGGGGAGGGGTTTTCCCAGGCTCCGTCAAGGCAGCTGCTCCTGGCTCCCCCCCGCGCCCCTAATCTCAGCCACGGGCGGCAGCAATAAACCATCCTGGCACGAGCACCGCCCGCGCCCAGCCCGCAGAGACAGGCCCAGCGACAAGGGGGGGACTATGGGCCCGGACTTAAGGGGGCCCCCCTTAAGTCCGGGGCCCGGTACAGCTCTACCCATAGTACCCCCTGTCGCCGGCCCTGCTCGGCTGCTGCCGCTTCTCAGCTCTCTGCCGCTTTAGACTTTCCCCCGCAGGCTCCTGTCAGCGAGGGGTCTCAGCTCCCGCTGCCAGCCTGGGCTTCCTACACCCAGGCTGGCAGCAGGAGCTGACTGGGGCAGGCAGCAGGACCTCAGCTGGCAGGAGACTGGGGAGAGAGCCCAAAGCGGCGGAGGGCTGAGCAGTCAGCCTGCTGCCGCTTTGGGGTTTCCCCCGGTGGATCCTTGCCAGCCGGGGTCTCAACTTGCTGCCAGCCTGGGTGTAGGAAGCCCAGGCTGGCAGCGGGCTGAGACCCCCGCTGGCAGAAGCCTGGGGGGAAAGCCCAAAGCGGCGACAGGCTGAGCACTCAACCTGCTGCCGCTTTGGGATTTCCCCATAGGCTCCTGCCAGCCGGGGTCTCTGCTCCCGCTGCCAGCCTGGGCTTCCTACACCCAGGCTAGCAGGGGAACTGACTGGGGCTGGTGGTGGGACCACCACCATCCCCCCCCCCCCAGGGCGGACGGTGAACCCCCCCCCCCCCAGTAGACGCGTGATTATCCGGGATTTTATTAACCAGGATTAAGGTTTTCCCGATCATCCCGGATAATTGAGAGTCTACTGTATAGAAAACTTTTCTGTGAAATTAAACTTTTCATACATACTTAATTTTAATTACACAAAGGTGTCTACATAAGTAAAACCAGGTAAACTAACTAATTTGTCAATTTTTTAACATACGCATTTGGAAAACCTACTTTATTATATAACAGACTTTCGGCTTTAACGGACACCCCCTCGCCCGAATTAGTCTGTTATTGCGAGGTTTTACTGTACATTCAGAAACTGATAGTATATACCTGGGGGCTGGCAAATGCCTGTTAATTGGCTTCATTACCACTTGCATGGCTCTTTAACAGTTTTAGTGTTGTGCTAATAGGTCTGGCAAGCTAGGAGACTTTTTCACTTAGGTACTAGATCCCCTCCGGAGATCACCAGGCTGCAGCAGCCAGCTGTGGTGGGAGCCTGCAGGAAGGGTCAAATTAGAACAGGGATAGGAAGAGGCAGAAGGGTGGACATTAAGACCCAGGGTTGTCCCAAATTTTCAGGTGCCCTATGTTCCCTATGCCTAAGGATGGCCTTGGCAACAATTGTGAAGTGTCAACATTAGTATTTACAGCAGTGATTAACCACACATGACAACATGAGAAAAAACACTGATTTAAACAAGTCTGAGAGACCACTTGTCATCTGAACCTCCACAGAAGTAGCTGAGTTTGGCAGGGATGCTCTTCCTATCAAGTCCTAGGGAAGGACCCTGAAGCTGGTGGCAAGGCGTTTGGAATTTGCTCCCCTTGTTATTTGCAGGAACCTGAGCATGGGGAGTGTGAGAACAAGATTTAAGGCTATGTGTGATGGTTAGTGATTTTGTGGCTGTTTGCATTTAGTTTAGTTTCATCTTAAGTTTATTTAATTTTTTTTCTTAATTTGATCAGTTTGGGATGAATATTTGGTGTAATTAAGTTACGATGAGTGACAGTCATGATAGTTCAAAAGGGTAGTTTATTGAAACCATGTATCTTTAAATCCATTTTTTGTATTCAATTCCCCTAGCTCTAACAGTGATGGATAGTGTATTAAATTAACAAAATCAATTAATTAAATTTGGAGCAGACAGAGGGGTATGTGTCTAGAAGCACACAATTTTTACCTATAGCTAATTTAGAAGGACCAGGGAGACAACCATTCACCCTGAGTATTTTATGCAAAGTAGGCTGTTGGTGGCAGCATAATCATGTTCGATTTACCCTCTAGAAATAATCTGCCAAAACCCTCTTGCTACTACTGGTGTGGGATTTGAAGAAAGAGCCTGACATAAACATTGCAGAGTTACCATAAGGCATGAAGCAATTGGGGAACCATTCATTGTCTCTGCTCAAGAGAAACCCAGGACGGGAATCACAGTAGTTCTGGTGCCCTGACAGAGCTGTTTGCACGAATGAAGCTTGCACAATGTCACTCTGGCTCAAACGGGGCTATTTATTAGTCTCTTACTTTGATGAGCAGCAACATTCACTCACTTTCCCCCCCAGCATAATTGAAGGGATGCAGGAACTCAAAAGATCAGAATAGGGTCATTAGTGCATGAGTACACTAGATGGGGCTATTTGCTCGCTTTAAAATGCTTTATTACACAGACAAAGCAGTTGAGGTAGTATCTTTTACTGGACCAACTTTTCTGTTGGGGAGAGAGACAAGTTTTCAATAGAGTTGCCCACTGTCTGTTTTTTTATTGGAACACCCGGTCGAAAAGGGACCCTGGCGGCTCCCCTGTTTAAAGTGAATGGAGCCTCCTGCCTCCCCTGGCCTAGGAGCTAGACCTGTTGTCTGCTTCTGCGATGCAGGACAGGCAGGGAGTCTGATTTAGCCCCATTACGCCACTGACAGGGAGGCCTGAGATAAGTGAGTGTCCCAACTCCAAGCTCCACCCCTCTGCCCCAGCCCTGAGCCTCCTCAAACCCAGAGCCTCCCCAAACCTGATGGCCAGGACCCGGACATTGTGAGTGCCGCTGAAAATCAGCTCAAGTGCCGCTTTTGGCACGTGTGCCATAGGTTGCCTACCCCTGATGTAGAGAATGAGAGTCAGAGACAAACAGAACAAAGCATGTTTTAGAGCATCATCCCTTTCCTCTACTGTAAATACATGTGTGCTTGTGTGTGTGGGTATACACATGCTTACCCAAGACATACTTATTATTTGTTATTTAAACAACTGTGGTAATTTAGTACTGTGGTAATATATTTACATTAAAAGGCTACAGACAACAGCAGGTCTATGTCACAGAGAACAATGTAGATTGCCCTATTCAACACTTCTTACTCAGGCAGAAACAACTGTAACTGCAATTTTGTCAGAAGGATTGCAGAACAGGGCCTTAAATGTTATGGAAAGAAGAAGAGAGAAACTTAAAAACTCACTTTTAAATAATCCCCACACAGTAAATCAGTCTGTCCTTGTACTTTATTTTTATAGTAGTTTTCACACTCTCCCCCTCTGCACAGTTTTTAATATAGACAGCATATGAGTCATTACTTACAATGGAAAAAAAGTAATTAGCTTCACCACAACCTGTTGCAAGATCTCAGTATAGGAATGAAGTGAATGTGTGTCACTGGTATTTATATAGACATATGTATATGACAGATACCTTAAAAGAACAAGTTTTAATCCAGTAGGGAATGTTCACACTTGGTAAAATTTTATTTTTGAGCACTGTTTTGGTTTTTTTTTTTTACCTCTGTCATTTTGACTGGTTAGACTTTTTCCCCTTGAAGTCCTATCGGCTGAGGTCACAAAGGCATTCTGGTCATGACGATAAGGTCACATACTGTGTTTACCCCATGTTCTGTATCGGTCTAATCTTCTGCATACCTTCATTACTACAACCGTCATGGAGATCTAAAAAGAGATGTAGAAATCCTGTGGCATACTTTCAAGATTATTACAGAGGCCAGCAAATACATAATGTGATTTTTTTTTCCTTTTATGGTATGTCATAATAACAGAAGTTGATATAATAAAAAAGGGAAAAGCAGGTTCCAATTATCAAATTATCTTTTCTAGCATCAAGCACATACTTGAAGCCAATTGGTTGCAGCAATAAATATCCATTACATTTATCACATTGGATTTATTTCCCCTTCACTTCATTCAATTACCTTTTCTATGACTGGAAAATATTGTAAACCTCTTTCCACATCCTCAAATAAGTTTATGGTTCTCCCTTCTCAATCTTTCAGCAAGATATGCTTCTAATTAAAATGTTCATGTAATTGTCCAGGTTCATTCTCCAGTATTCAGACAATTGCCACTTAAACCTCAAAACAATGCATGCTTGGAAAAGTGGGACCGGAATACGCCATGCCCAAGAGACGGTGCTGTATTGAAATTCTGTGGGAACAGGAACTTCTCCAGAGGTTGCTATAGTGCTGTTGTTTGTGATGTTATAGTCAAAGGTCGTTCAACATTTCTATCACAAATCTCTTTGTTCAGAAGTTTATGCCTGGGCTATTAAAATTTGTGTTGTGACCAAACTTGATATAAATAGCCCCAAGCCAGAAGTCTGTAAAAAAATAAAAATAAAATAAAAAATTGTTTTCATAGTTTTGTTTCATAAGAAATACTTGTTCCTGGTTAGCAGAGAATTGCCACTCAGAAACTCCACAACTCCTTTGTGCAAATGGCGATGTAGCAATGGTATTCTATCAGTATCTTGGAGGAAATAGATTTTTCTCACCCCTCTGATGGTGACTAAGGCATATGTTTCTTGCAAGAGGGAATCTCAAATATTTCCATTTTTTGAGGGCGTGTGTGTTGGGCGGAGGCCATTAATGGGTTAATAATTATCTTACATTTCCAATAGCCCTTCATCCCAAAACACATTACAGGATGTGCTGGTGCGTTCAAGACATCCTCATATTGTTATTGTTTTCAGCTCAGAACTGAGGTTAGGAAAGCAGGGAATGCTGGGAAAGGGGGACAGGTAACTTCTTTTCCCACAGTGAAGAGACATCTGGAGTGAGAAGGTCACTGTGTGTCTCTCTACTGAAGAGATCTGGAGAGAAGGGCTGCTGGTAGGTCTCTCCAGTGAGCTGCTGCTCAGAGGGAACTGAGTAAGGAGCCTGAAAGGGATTGTGAAAAGGATGCGGAAGCCGGCATCTGTGTAGTAGCAAGGGTGGCTGGAGGAAGCTATCCTAGTCTATTCTTAGCCTTGGAAGGATTCATTTTTTATCAGTAAATATTGATAAATGTTGATTTTGTTGTACACACTTAAACCGATGAAAAACATATTTCCATTGAAGATAATCAAAATTTACATATAGGCGTAGTAAGAAAAATGCTGCTTGAGAAATTCTTAGTTTGATTTGTCTATTTACTTTGCATATGTTGTCATATGATGTTGACAATTTGTGTTTTAATGGTTATAAAACTTTAACTTTTTGAATTTCAGTGTCTACTGTCCTTAAATAATTGTCTGGACGCTCCCCCGTTAAGTTCCTACAAAAAAGAGAGAAAAAGAATACTTAAACCCCAAATTTTTGCCCAACTGTGAAAATTTAAATGGATAAACATTGAAAAAATACTTACAAATAAACATTAATATTTTCAATTGAAATTATATTAAAAAAATAACAGTTGAATTCTACCAAGCCTATCTATTCCATTTGGGTTTTCATACCACTCTCATCATCTGTAGTATCTGAGTGCCTTCCAGTGCATTAAACATCTACACATCTGTCACATATAGTTTGTTCTCTTGTCCTCTTTCCAGAGGGAGAAACGTATGCAGTGAAGTGTCTTGTTTGGGTAGGGTGTGCTCCCCCACTACACTACACTATACAAATATATCTGTTGCTATATGTTTATATTAGAGATGGTAGGGCCAAACAAATGTACATTGCTCTTGGAGTGGAAGTGGTGAGGTTTGTGTTGGCCCTTTGTTCCTGAGAGAGGTCATTCCACACTCACTCCGGGGCACCTGGCATTGGTCACTGTGGGCAGACAGGATACTGGGGTGGATGGACCTTTGGTCTGACCCAGTACGGCCACTCTTATGTTGGTAAGCTAAAGAAATTGAGCTCCTAGTCTATCACTATAAGGCATGTTTCTTAATCCTTTAATCATTCTCATGGCTCTTCTCTGAACCCTGTCCAATTTATCAACATCCTCTTGAATTGTGGGCACTGGAACAGGACACAGTATTCTCACAGCAATCACATCACTGCCAAATATAGACAACCTTGCTAGTTCTACTCCACATTCCCATGTTTATGCAGACAAGGATCACATTATCCCTTTTGGCTACAGCGGTGCACTCGGAGCACATGTTTAGCTGATTATTTACCACGCCTCCCAAATCTTCAGTCAGGGCTTCTCAGGACAGATTCCCCCATCCTGGCAGTATGGCCTCCATTATTTGTTCCTAGATGTATACCTTTACATTTAGCCATATTTAGGACCCTACCAAATTCATGGCCATGAAAAACGCCTCACAGATTGTGACATCTAATCTCCCCCATGAAATCTAGCTCTCAGCTAGGGGCTTCTACCTTGTACAGGGTTCCAGCTGCTCATCCCAGCTGGGGGATGGGGAGGGAGAAGACTTCCTCTTCTCCTGAAGGGGCCACTTCTGGGACGGATCAGACCCCCTCCAGGATTTCCCCAGCTGCAGCAAACTTGGCGACCCCAGCTGCCACTCCTCCATGTGGAGAGGCCACGACCCCAGATGTCAGGCCTCCACTTGGTTGGGAGACTGCTGGAAAAACTGGACATATGATAACACCCTCCTGCCCCCATACACTATGATCCTCATTTCTGCGCTGCTGATGGTAGTGGCACTGACTTTAGACCTGGGCAGCCAGAGAGGAAGGCTGCTGGCCCACCGCCCAGTTCTAAAGACAGTGCCCGGTCAACAGCAGGGCAGAAGTAAAGATGGCAAACACATGAACCCCAAAGAATCGCCTTGTGACTCTCTGACCCTGACCGCCTTTAGGGTCGGGACCCCCATGGTTACAACACCATGAAATTTCCGATTGAAACATGAAAATGTGAAATTGACTTGTTTGAAAAAACGCTGGCTGTGAAATTGACCAAAATGGACTGTGAATTTGATAGGGCTCCAGCCATATTAAAATGAGTATTATTTGGTTGTGCCCAGCTTACCAATTGATCCAGATTTCTTTTTGTCAGTACCTGTCCTCTTCATTATTTATCACTCCCCTAATTTTTGTGTCATCTGCAACCTTTATCGGTAATGATTTTATGTTCTCTTCCAAGTCATTAAGAAAACTATTTAATAGTATAGGTCCAAGAACTCATCCCTGCAGAACTCCATTAGAAATGCACCTGTTCCATGGTGATTCTCATTTACAATTACATTTTGAACCCTATCAAAATCTTTACCTGCTCCCCATGTTCACTTTACTATAAGCAGTGTTCTCAATGCACTTTTTCACAGAATGGATCCACAGTTACCTAATGCTCCTTACCTCTTCTTTGTTTCTTTTTCCTTTGAAATTGTAAAACTGGAGATCTAAATCCCTGGACGAGGCTATCTGACAACGATTATTCCAAATCTGACAGTCACCACAAGCCAATTCTGGTTGAGTTAATTGTCATAATTCAGTCCCTGTAGGTGGTTTCCAGAAATAGGAGAAGGTACCATCCTTGCCTCGAGGGGTTCAATCTAATGACAGGTAAGTAAGCACACTGACAATGGGTAGGAAAAAGGGAGCAACAAAGATTTAGTAGGGCTAAAAGCAGATAAGCAGGACATGTAAATTAAATCAAAATTTCTCCTCAAGTGTGACGGTGTCATATAGCAAGCAGGTTTGTTAGAAAAAAATAGACAATCATTCAGATAGAAGATAAAAAACCATGAACACCCTTCAGAATAACGTTGCTAAAAATAGCTAGGCAGGAGCCTAATGGTATATAACTAGGTTTGGAAAGATTAGATTTTTATCGGCAAATGCTGATAAATGTTGATTTCACCGCGCACACACAAGCCAATGAAAAACCATTTCGATGGATACTCAAAATATACAGACTGACAAAGTAAGAAAAATGCTGTTTGAAAATTTCTTAGAATCTGATTTAAGGATTTTTTTTTACTTTTGTAAATTCTGATATTTGATATTGACAATTTGTGTTTTAACAGTTATCAGACTTTTTGAAACTTTTTGCTTCTGTGTATCATTAAATCATCATTATCTGACCTCTCCCGTTGTCTGACTCTCCTTAATTATCTGCAACTGTGAAAATTTAAACTGATAAAAATGAAAAAAAGGCATAAAAATAAATAGATATCATCCGTTGAAATTTTAAAAAAGTAGACCGAATTTTTCCAAGCCTATATATAACCTGCAGTGTAGTTACAAAGTCCTTTGTCTCTCTCACATTTCAAATCCCTCTGTAGCTAGCCTCTTTCCATTTGTGTGGCACAGCAAGTGTGTCTTGTCTTTGTTTTAGTCACCACTGCTCTTTCTTACAGGCTGGTTTTCAAATCCCATTTAAAATTAAGTTTGGGCATTTCCTCCTCCCGCCCGAAGCCACTGTTTTGTGACTTGCCTTTCTCTCCCATTTATAATATAATATATATAATATATAATTTCCAACAAGTATGGTGAGTGAGACTTCTGTTTGCAGGCCCTGACCCCGCACTGGGGTGCTGCAGGAGCCTGCTGGCAGGGGTTTCAGTTCAGGTCAGTTGTGAGATTTGCCCCAGTATTAATACAGCCTTTTTGGCATGGCGACTACAAACAGAAACATTTTCAAATTGATAGTTTCTATCTAACATGCTTAGGTGGTTCCCATTCCTGTAGTATTTGAGCCCTACTCAGGTTTTTAAAGCATTTGTCCTCACAATTAGAGCTGTGTGAATAACTGATTTTTTTGGTTCAGTGGCCAAAACGAAAAATGTAAACAAAATTTCATTTGCACTCAAACCAAATGTTTTGTTTCCTGTTTTTTAAAGCACTTTTTAAAATTAAAAACATGAAATTGCAGAAAGCTTTGAAATGAAAAGGCATTTCACGTTGCAAAATCAGAATCGTTTTGAAAATATCAAAGTATTTTGAATTTTTTTCTAGGTTCCCACCTGAACAATGTGGCCAATTCAACCCGAGTTCTCCTATTATTTCCATTGACCAGAAACTGCATTTTGTGGCATAAAATATGTTTGGGTGAAAAATTTCACCCATCTGTTCTTCCCACAGCTTGGTGAGGTAGGTACACTGGGGGAGCACAGAGAGGCTAAAAGATGTGCACAAGGTCGCACAGAAAGTCTGTGGGGGAGCAGAGAGTTGACTTGAGCCCAGGCCAATGGCCTCACCACCTGTCCATTCTTCCCCTCCTTTTAACCTTCTCACCTTGGTGGCCACCAATAAATGAGCCACTAGCTACCACAGAGCAGCAGTGCTTAATAAAGCCTAGAAATCCTTGCAATTATGCCCCAAACCTAGGCAGGCTCTGGATAGCTGATGCATAATGGGCCAAATCCTTGGAATTAGTCAGGCTGTAGGGTCACAAAGCAGCCTTTCTGCTAGCTTGCACGGCCAGCTGAGGATTCCTCTGATGGAATGGAATAACTGAATGTGATACCCCCAGTATAGTTAACTCTGCGCCCCTCCGCTCTCGGTAAGGAAGGAGGAAGGAATTGCTGAAGCCATATGGGAAAGGAGGAGTGCTGTTGTACTCTGGCTATTCTGGCTATGTTGGAAGGGCCTCTGAGGGTTGTGGCAAGTGGCTATTGCAAGTGGCTGTCAGCTGAACCTGCCTTAACAACCCTGGGGGCAGGGGAAGCACAAAGGTGACATGGTTACCGTTCCCCATCCTCTTGGGTCCTGCTGTGGTGGAAGCATGGCCAGGTTTGAGAATTCAGGCTGTTTGGGGACCTGTGAGAGAGGAGACCTGGGGAGCCACCATAGGGAGGTGTTAGTACAGGAGTGAATTCACTAAAGAGTCACCTTCCTGAAAGCAAAGGTTGCTCAGCTGTGTCATGCCTTTCATTATATTTTGCTGGCTGCATTTCTGTTTTATCTCTATAACCTGGGGCTCCTTCCGAAGCACTCGGGAGTCTCAAGCACTCCTAGCCTGGCTGTTTCCGGGAAAGTACTGTGATTGCATTGCTGGTGAGTGTGCAACTGCACCTGTGCCATTCCTAGGATGATCATAGCTTGAGCCAAAGCCCATCGGTATCAGTAGAAAGGTTCTCATTGACTTCAATGGCCTTTGGATCAAGCCCCACTTCTGGGGAAGGCAAGTCACAAGGAGAGCTGAGTGGATAATGAGCAGATATTCATCAAATAATTAGTTTTTAATCAGTTCTGAAATTCATTGACTCGGTTATCTAAATATTATTCAATCAGCTGTCATCACAAGTTTCCTCCCTCAGAGACACAGACCATGACCTGTTCTCATGCCTGTAGGAATTTGTGGATTATTTACTGGAAAACTTTGACGGTCGGATCTGATCCCACATAGCCTGAGCGCTACTTTTTGGGGAACAATTTGCAAACATTCCTATTAACATGAGTTCCTAAAATTATTATTTTCATTGCTCCATGGTTTCCAGGGCAGAGGAACATCTGGGCTAAAGGTAATAGCTGCTCTTCAGCAGCTAACCTCTGAATGAAGTCCAGATGTAAAAATGCCACTTTCCCCTAAATACTCCATATACCTTTAGAAATGCAAGGTGAACTACAGCTACAGTATGGTTCATAATCTGCAATGCTGGAAATTGAACTACTCTACTTTTCTTAATAGTGAGCTGAGTGCACTGGATCCTATATTCAACCACCATAGCTGCTCAAAGCAATTTAGAATAATGCATTCAGGAAATAAATTCTTTCTCTAGCAGTTTACTTGGTATGTGTGTGGGCGTATATACTGGAAGTGTCTTGGGTTTGCTGATGAAACTACGGCCATGAATAATATTTGACTGCTATTGCGTGATGTTTCTAACAATGCAGTACATTTGTATCTGTGGTTGTGTGATACTGAGCATACTGTGTGTGCATGAAATCCTATACCCCTCTTCACTCCTATTCTTTACGTTCTAATCCTGTCCATTTATAAAACAAATGGTTACAAGGTTTTAAAAGAGAGGATATTTACACTACTTTAACACCCCCCCCCCAAACTATAAATGAAGTCAAGTTGAAGAAATAGAGAATAAGATTTCGGGGCATAGGATATGATCCATATCTTAGTGAGCTGTTCCGATTATGTTTTTTCTATGATGGCATATTTATGATGACAAATGCTGTACAGAGGAGGATTTGCCTTTATTTACTTTTCAGATGAGTGAGGATAAATATTTACATTTCTTAGTTCCTACTGTATGCTTGCAAGGATAGAAGACAAGAAAATAGCTTGCTAGGAAGAAAAAAGAAGGGAAAATAGCTTCCTAACCCCCCCCCCCGAATATTAAGGAAAAGGATAAATTGACCTAAGACTACACAGAAAAAAAGCCATAAGCACTGGATAGATTAATTTGACTAAGAGAACGAGGCATATATGCAAAGCAGTGAAATTAATCTACTAGTCTTGTTTCATATTGCCAAAGATTTATTAACCATGACAGAAAATTTAATAGGGAACAAAATCAAGGTATTTGTAGAATTGTAAAGGTGAGACTGTTTGCCAGTTATAATAAGTAACTTTTATGTTCGATTTCATGAGGATTCTCTGTCTCTGTCCAAAGCTGAAAACTAGAAAGAATAAAATAAATATGAAATGGTGCATTGTGTGGTCACATTCCTAGGCTGTTTATGTGTAGGCTTCAAATTAAGGGTTTGGTGTCATGGAAACAGCTTCTTCATTTGGAAAGCGTCTGCTGCATTGTGAGAAACAAAAGTGTGTGTGTGTGTGTGTGTGTGTGTGTGTTGGTTTTAACAACCTCCATCACCCTCCCAAATCCCACACTCCATTCTTACAGGAGAAAATGGAACTAAACAGGAAGGCAATGCTCCAGCTATACTTGTTGTACTATGATTTAGAAAAATGTAATTCATTTCATCATTGCTACTTGTCACCTGCCAATTTAAATTGGTCTTATTTTGTAATTAAATTGAAGTGCAGTGTTCCCCCCTACTAATGAAAGACTATGTGTCTAGATGCCATACATATGTGTATATATACACTTCACGTACATACATAGGATTGATCTATTTAAGATAGATGAGTTCAGAGTATAAACACATATTGTGTTTATTACTATGCAGTATGTTTGTGTGTGTGTGTATTATAGTTTGTATATGATTTTATTAATAAATGAAGATTTTTGTTGTTGCTGGGGATCAGGAGAAGGCAGTGTGAGACGAAACAATTTTTAATTTTAGCAGACTGGAGAGAAACTCACAAATCAATACAGGATTAAAATATAAATTTGGGAATTAACAGCACTGGAGGCTTTGTCCTGGGTTTGATGCCAGCTGGTTTTATAGGCACAATTCAGATTGCTCGGTAATTTATTAAATTAATTAGTAACAGGGGAGTTTTACAGAGACTACATTAACTACGTGTGGTGTTTTCTTTTGCAGTAGCATCATATATGGCAGTACATTTCAGAAACAGACCAGTTTAATGTCACATAAAGTTCCTGAATTCTTGAATCTTCTAGATTTCTGTCCAAAACCATGTGACAATTCATGCAGTAGATGGCAAGCTTTTAACCGATAGGGGCTTTGTGTCAGTGCCCATTAACAGTTACAGTTCACATACTGCTGTAGATTCTGATGTGCCCGCAGGAGTCACATACTCTGACACAAGACTTCTCCTAATTAAAGCATTTTGTGAGAAGGCTTCACAAATATTCAAAAACAAACCAACAAATCCTCAGCCTAATCCATGTGTCTATCAATTCAATTAGCCCCCTGCAACATAAGAGGGGTGTGTGGGGGAGTTCCATATGAGTCCTGTGGAAGTTCTCACTAGGGGATACTGTGCAGTTCCCTGTCTACATAGCAGGAGGAGACACGATGATAGTGAGGTAGCTGCATTCTCTCCAGATTCTCAGGATGGATTAACCCGTGCTGGAAACCCAATTTAGGGAGGTTTCTAAAGGAAG
Organism: Sternotherus odoratus; assembly: GCA_032164245.1. Classification (NCBI taxonomy): domain Eukaryota; kingdom Metazoa; phylum Chordata; order Testudines; family Kinosternidae; genus Sternotherus; species Sternotherus odoratus. The sequence goes on from JAVMKO010000001.1 coordinate 181,638,853, forward strand.
CTGTTGTAGGGGAAGATCCAAGACATAGGGTGCCCGTAGGAGCCCTGTTTGCAGGAGTCAGTGGAACTGGGGAGCAGTCCAGAAGCAAGGGAAGAAGCCTTTTGCCTCCAGTGGTTTCCCTGCAGGATAAAGGCTTGATTGTGCACTCTGAATAGGGCACAAGCTGCTACACCTCTTTAAGGGTGCAACTTTCTCCTTCCACCTGGCTGGCCAGCCTAGCCTGCTGGTATGTGGGAAAGCAGGGCCATGACTGTGTTTATTTTTGTAACACTTTCTTCCTCACCCCTGGCAGTAATTAATCATGGCCTCTGCACTTCCTTGAATACAGGAACTGCATTTGGGGATGGCCCATCTTGGACTATATAAAGGGGGGATGTCTCCCTCCTCTGTCCACCAACTCAATCCTAATCCAGCAGAGAACCCCTGCTTATGGAGGAGCAAGTCATGTCCCATCCTTTTGATGGAAGAACTGAGGGGAAACTTTGTCAGGTGAAACTCATGGAAGTTCCTCTGTCCTACCTAGGTTATTCCCGTGTAGAGGAAAACAACGCTTCCTTCCCATATCTACCTCGTCTAGTCAGGTAGAAAATGGCAGTTACCATGGTATCCAGGCAGGGACTCTTGTCACCCTGCATCACTGCAGGACCAAAGAGAGCTGTTTAAAAAAAAGGGAGTTAATTTTAGAAAAACATGAAGATGATTTCCATTGTTTATAGACTAGTAAGAAATCAATCAATTACCGTTCAAGATTTTTAAGATGGATATTTCCATTTCAAACACTGGATTTCAGTTTTGAAACTGTGAAACTAATTTGGACAGAACGGAGTTGGTAGTACAAGTCTTTTCATTCTAGATCCTGGAATCCTTTGGAAATATCCCGAATATCACGGTTAGGGAGACCACTGATGCATCCCCAGAATGCCCGGCATTTTGGTACTTCTAGGAGCAGTGTGGGCCTGCCCTCGCCAACCGCACTGCTGCTGCCGTGAGCTCACATGCACCAGGGGGCACAGAGGTTGACATTTGCGGGGAGAGGTTTAGGATGTGGGAGGTGGGGTGCAGGGTGTAGGGCTGGGCCAGGGACGAGGAGTTTGGGGTGCATCAGGCAGGCTGCCTCAGGGCTGTGGCGGGCGTCGAGAGGCCCTCTCCCCACCAGCAGCAGTGAGCTCCGGGGTAGGGGGAATCCCCCGTCCCCTCCCCTGGCATGACATTCACCCAAGCCCCGCCAGGCTGCTGCTCAGAAGGTCCAGCCAGAATAACTCCCCCTTTAAGTCGCCTGCCATGGGAGGCTCCATGCGCCTCCTCATGCACAGCAGCTACCTCAGCCTGCCCACAGCACTGTTCCCGTGTAGCTGGCAGCAGCCATCGAGGGAGCACAGCATGGAGCTGCAGGGGGCAGCCGCCCACTGACCAGGGCAGGCAGGGACGCTTGGGGGAGGCGCAGGGGCAGCAGACAGGGCCGGGGGACAGACCTGGCCCCGAACATTGGTGGAGCGGGGCCCGCTGGGGCCTTGAGTTTGCTAGAGCCTGGGCACCATGGGCCCATACAACTCACCACCCCTGCCTCTCTGTAGCCACAATACATGTGATGGCCATGAGTTTCTAGACCACAAAAGAGCTCCCTTTTTATCCTAACTCCCAGTTCAAGGGTTAGAACGGCAAACTGAGGGTTGAAGCAGCTGCCCCCTCCAATAACCTAGTTGGGAGGCTCTGAAGTACTGTACAGCCCTTATATGGGTCATGCAGGGGGAGAAGCTCCTTACTCACCCCATCGCCCAGCTCCGCACAGCCATACAAGGGTTAGCCGGGACCAGTAGCTCTTTGGCAGCAAAGTAAAAGTGAAGATCTGGCTCTGTGAGTCTGTGGAGAAGAATTCAAAGTTGCTATGAAAAGTATTGCCGCAGTGCAGTTCTCACCTCTGCAGTAAACAATTGCATAATAAAGTGCTATTCTTTTTTTGCCTGCTCTACCGAAGGAGGAAGGATGTTAAAGAAACCAAATGCTAAATAATTATTTTAAGAAAAGAAATAATTCCCACAGCAAAAATTTTCATTAATGCCGACGAAAGTTTGAGAAGTGTGGTGATCTGGGAAACTTTCCATCTTAGAAAAACTGTATTAGGTTAGATGCGGATGCCAAATATGCATGTATTCAAAGACAATAGAATGGAACAGGCTTTGCTGCAAAATCATGATGTTTTAGCCCTACGTCCTGTAGCATTCCAGGCTACCAGCCCACAGAAACATGAGGAAAAAACGGTTGATATAGAGTGAAGTGGTCTGAACACAGAATGAGAGCTAGGAACTGCCAAGATATAATCCTAGTTCTCACAGTGACTCCTGTCATCTGAGAAAGTCCCTCAGGGCTAGCTAGAGCAAGCCGTGTTCTGCTGGAATAGTGCCTTTCTCTACAGCTAGTCTCAATGGTTTCCAAGGGGCTGGTTGCAGAATAAGATACCACTCAAAGTCAGGGGATCAATCTGGGCCTTAACTGCTATGTCCCAGTTTCCCCATCTGTACGATTGGGATAACGATATTTATTCTCTCTCTCTGATGACTGATAGCTGATGCTTTTAATGTACTTTGCAGATGAAAATTGCCCTAGAAGTGCTAAGTATTATTGTTAAGTATCTTGGGCACAAACCAGCACAGGCTTTCCCTGGAATAAGCAACAGACGCACATCTCCTCAGAGACAGAGTCACTAAGAACAGAAGCAGGCTAGATACACATGCTTTCGCATGTCTTTCATCTCTGGGATGAGACAGCAAATTCTGGCCGTCTGGGACATCCTGTGGATTTGTATCACTCTCTGGAAGGTTTGTGTTCATAAAGCAATGAATACATTTCACTTTTTTATATCCCGCGTTTACTCACGTAACATTTATAATATGGATGATGTTCTTCCTTTAATAAGTAATTAAGGATAACTCAGTGCGAGTTACTAATTGAAACTTCAAATGATTCTGCACTGCACTTAACTGGTTCAGGACACCATTATGTTAGCTTGTGGCTTTTAAATCTTTGGAAGGTGCAGTGCAGAGCTGTCCCCCTCCAGGAAGAGCATGGGATGGATTGTGTCTTTGGCAGATAGAGTTCTTCCAGTGCTGCTCCATACACATGGGGCAATGGAGAAGATTGCTGCCTTCAGTATGCTGGCCTCATGCCGTGCCAGTGTGGAGGGGAACCTTGTGATGATCCTGTTTCCTGCCTGTACCTCCTCTTTCCCTTTGTGGAGTCCTGCCCTCTGCAAAGGGAACGAGAGTAAGTAGTCCCTGCATGCTCCAGACAACAGGACTGCTGTTGTAAAGGGTCCTTGCATAGCCATATGAAAAATGGGGACAGGTTCCTCATTTACTTGTCCCGTGAAATCTGGCCCCATGTTATTATTTATAGGTTAACACTTCTCTCTGAGCTTTCCAGCAACCTTCCTGATCTGCTGTTTTGCATGCACCATTGCAAAATGGAACTAATTCAGATTCACTCCATTATTGATCATGAGATGGCAGGACTCTGAAGTGGGAGAGTCCCAGATCCCAGGCGGTGTCCTGAGCCGGGAAGTCTACCCTGCAATCAAACAGCCCTTCAGCTGGAGCCCCACAAGGCCAGTCAGCTGGCAGGGGCCAGCACAGGTGTCTAGATGCAGTGTAGAGATACCCTGAGACTTCTGTCTTTTTGGGGTAAAACTCTGCTTGGGGTAGGGTTTCTGTTTGATTTAAAATTTTCTTAATTTACTTTTTTTTAAAGGTTCATTTGTTTCAGGGTTTTTTGTTAGTTGGTTGGTTATGGTTTTTATGGGTAGAAGAACGTGTCCTATGGGTGCTTCCCTGAATCAAGGCCCATGTGAAGATTTATTGACAAGTCTTTAAAAGAAAGTAAAATGAACACATATATTTGAATACGTACTTTTTCAGTGACGTTTTTTAGACTCCTCCCTGCTTTAGTAGTCACACTGCAAAGGATCTAACAAGATGCATCTGACAATATGCAACCATAAAAAAAAGGTCATAGGACAGCTTTCTCATATTACAATGTGATGTCAACAGGAAAATGTTTGGCCTTTCTACGAGAGGTAGCAGAGAAGAAGCCAAAGAAAAATTATAGCAATGAAATCAAGTGATTATTTTTCATTTGTCTTAAAAGGACAGGATGCAACCCTACTGAAATCCGATTTACAGGGCTGAAGATTAATTAAACAATCTCCAACGAGAACCCACTCGTTTTGTTATTACAAAAAATTCTTTAATGAATAAGGCACTAAGAAAAGACCACTGACTGGGAATGTAAACAAAAGGAAATAGAAAATCTCTGGCTGAGTTTGTGAATTCAGGAAGAAGCGAGAGGGGCTTGGCAACTGGCCAATGTTGTTCTGAGCACAGATGGTGGAAATTTTCCCCTCAGTGGTACCTGTTATCCACAGGGAGGTAGAAAGCTCTGGTGCCCCCTGATGCTGATCAAAATTACAATAAGCACCAGTATAAAGGGTTTGACCGACTCTGTACCACTTTAAGTTCCTTCTTTCTGGCCAACTCCAAGGAGGGGTAGGAGGACTGGTCATGGAACGGATGTGTGCAACACATCTTGAACGATAGCAGTTACAGAAGGGTTAGTAATCATTTTTTTTTCTTTTTTTGAGTGCTTTCTCATGTCCATTCCACTTAGGTGACTCTCAAGCAGTAAAAGAGGATGGTGGGATCATCGTTCATGGACATGTTGACTGTAAGTCAGTTGGACCAAAGCTGGCATTGTCTTTGGCCTGTTGAGTGATAGTGTAATGAGTAGAAAATGTGTGCACAGAAGACCAAGTTGCTGCTCTGCAGATAGGGTGACCAGACAGCAAGTGTGAAAAATCAGGACGGGGATGGAGGGTAATAGGAGCTGATATATGAAAAAGACCCCAAAATCGGGACTGTCCCTATAAAATCGGGACATCTGGTCACCCTATCTGCAGATATCCTGGATAGGGTCTTGAGCCAGGAATGCCGCTGATGATGCTCAAGCCTTGAGTCTGGGTGGAGGGATCACTCCTGGTGACTGAAGAAAGACCTGCTGAGGTGATCTACCGGTTTGTTTTGTGCTCCCTGATGGTGAGAAGCCTTGAGGTGGATTGAGTGGGGTCTGCAGGGTAGAGTAATTGAGTGGGTATTCAGAATAGCAGGTGACAGAACACCCACCTGTTCGTAACAGGTACAAATGCATGACGTGATCCAGGACAAGATACTCTGGGCCAAGATGGGAAGGCCTTTCATCCCATCAGCCTTTGCAATTAAGAGTTGGGTGAACTCTTTGGTCCTCTCTATGTAGACTGCTAGGGCCTGTCTATCGTCCAAGGTATGGAGACATAACTCCTTGTTTTCATGTGGTATGGTATGGCATATGTGGTATGTGGTATGGTATGGCATATGTGGTATGTGGTATGGTATGGCATGGAAAGGTATGACAAGGGGCATGTTACCAGCAGCTCAAATAGGGGCCCCACAAGCCTTGATAAGACCAGGTTTAGATCCCACAGAGGGACAGGTCCTCATATTTGTGGGTATAGCCTTTCTAGGCCCTTGAGGAGATGGACATTTTGTGCGAAAACACAGAACAGGTTATCCACAGGGAGGTAGAAAGCTGAAATTGCAGCGAGATGAACCTTAATAGATGAAATCACCAAACCTTGCAGTATGTAGACTGGCTCCAACTCCCAGTGAAATCAATCCATCCTTCCATTGGCTCAGCTGGAGTTTAAATACTGTTAACATCTTTTTGCTAATTTTATTAAAAACACAATAGAAATGTATATATATAATTTAACTGGGGAAGAAGACAGTGGAGAGAGAAAAAATTGGCTCATGCATTAATGACTACAGGGGAAGAAACCATCAGTAATCAGGAGTTGTTGTTCCTGGATTTCTTTTTGTTCTGTGTTCGTACAGTTCTAGCACAATGCTTTCTGGCCTATGACTTATGTCAGTAGGCACTACTGCAATATACATAGTAATATTCTGACTAGACAAAGGTACTAATGACACAGTACAGTCATTGTTGTTAGGTCTGCAGCTTTATTATTCTTGAAGTGACTTGGATAATGACATTACTATCCAGTGCAGACTCTCCAGATCCACAGATTATAATGACAAGGGAAAAGAAAAAAGAGTTATGACAGATATGGAGCTATTTAGCTAATATACATTTTTCTAATATGTCAAATACCTGTTCAAGGCAGGTGTTGTAGTGAAAAAATGGGAATACATTTGACCAGAGAAAATGCATATGGATTAAAAAAAAATTACAATCTTTATAGGGTGTGAACAAGGTGTTTTTAAAATACATCACTTTATCTACTAGACTAAATAGTTTATGGTGAGCAGACAGTACATGGGGAATTAACAGATGAAGTTTTAGGTAGTGGAGGAAGTCCACATCATTCCTTGAAGGTAATAGGAACATTCAGACAAATCAAAGAAAAGTTGATTTAACAAAATTAAATATTTTGGTGCACTTCTGATCTCTGTTAGTGGGATGTGTATCTGGAGTAGCTTTATTTAAGTCAATGTAAGCGTATGGATAAAGAAAGAAAGAAAGAAAGAAAGAAAGAGTCAGTGGAATTAGTGTGGGTTTAAATTGAAATTAGAATTTGGTTCAAGAGCTGCAGTCTCAATCCTTTTCGGTGTCTAACTACCTTTGTAATTCTAGCCCCCACTACTTCAGAATCTAAAAATCTTCAATTAGGTCACTACAATAGTTTGTTCAGTCACAGTTGTAACCAATGGGAGGCACATGTGCACATTCAGGGCAAAATTTGGCCTTACATCTTTAATGCCTCATCATTTGGCATCCAATATACTATACTAGCATATGGGTTTTGTTATAACCCCCTAACAATGCATACTCCTTGCAGTCTGTTTTCTTTCTTCTAATTCCTTTGCTTACTGAGACTATGTACAGGAATAGACCATTTTTCCACAACAATGTCTGGTCCCCTGTCTTGGTTGACAGAATGAAACACCATTCCATTTAGGAAGTAGGCCCCTGATTTCTTCTTTGTGTCGAAACTTGTGCTTCTACATTTATTTTGAGCGAGCATTATTTAGTATATTAGCAGAGGTACTTTAGTTAGATCCCGTATATCTGCGTACATTGTTCATTATTACCGAGAGATGGCTGTATCTTCAGGGTTCAGGCTGTGACTAGTTTTCCACTAATACCGTTTTCTGATCCCAACCTCAGTTTGCCAAAACGAAACATTTTTTGTACATGACTTTCCTCTTACCTCCCCGAGGTCACAGAGTGTAATTTGGGAAAATTGCTTTTCTGTCTGGAGGGCTTTCTCTTGTGTGTGGAGCTCTGCAGAATTTCCTGTCTCGTCCAACATGTATATGGGGCCACCAGCAGGGTTTGAATGAACGATTGTATTCTTGGCCATGGATGAAAGAGAGCTGGCTCAAATTCAGTCTGGATAAGACTAAGGTGATGGTGGTGGGTTGAGGGCAGCAATCGGAAGATGTAGTGATGCTCTTTTAAATGAGGATGTATGTGCCTGTCCTTTCTTGCCAAAGTTCAGAGACTGGGGCTATGCTGGATGATCTCACAGCAGCAATGCCTAGGAAAGCTTTTCTCCCATCTTTTATGGGTCAGGTTGTTGTGACCATGATTTCAGGACCCAGACCCTGCTATCATCATCTGTAATTGTATTGCCTCAAGCGTAGACTACTGCAACATGCCCTACACGAGGGGTAAATCAATCTGGAAACTGAAGATGGTAAACATGACAATTTGCCTTGTAAGCAGCATTACTCATGAGAAGCAAATGAAAAACCCAAGGAGCCTGTCTGATACCAACAGAAGATTAGTAAAATACTGGGATTTTTCATAAAAATCCAATTTTGAATACATATTTTTAATATAAACAACTGCTGTTAAAACAGGAAAGTAGGAGGAAAAAATCCTACTTCATGATAATGTTAAGAATCAGTTTCTAGCCATAATAACAAGCATATCACATTCTGATTGATTTACAAAGCTCTGACACCCAAAGAGGAGATGCTGTCTCGATGTGTCAGTCAGTTTAACCTTCATTACCACATCAGTAGCTGCAAACAAAAACACCTTAATATCATATTGAGTGTTCAGTTCACATTCACATGCACAAACGTAATTCATGGAGGCACAGTGTAGTTGTTACTAGGTTCTGCAACAAGGAAACAAAAAACAAACAGAATCTGCTTCCTCTCCCCACAATTTGAGGAGCGGCTAAATCAAAAAAGTTGGTTAATTTATCACTTGGAGATTTTCTTTCTAGTTTTTGACTAGTTTCTCTGTCTCTTGGGATAAAAACAACCACTTGTGAATTCCAAAAATGTAATTTGACCGTGATGACATTTTCTTTAGTGATGGAATTGGGCAATACTGACTCATTTTAGCAACAGCATGAAAAATGCCAAAGTATGAAGCATAAAACATTTGCTGCAAAGGCTGTTGTGTTAATAACCGTGTAACGGGGTCACCACTCACCCCCGCGGCGCCTCCCGCTGGTCGTCTGGGGAATCAGCTCCTTCAGCGTCCAGAGCGCCCTCTGCAGGTCGATGCCCCGCTCCTTTGCTGGCCCCGTGTCCCTCCTGGACCCCAGAGCCCTCCAACTGTGGGTGCTGCACCCCTGAAGTACCCCCTTTGGTGTGAGTGTCTCCCCTCCCCGGGGGAACCCTTTACCCCCTATCCCCACCTCGCCTCAGAGTGTGCCACTGTCAGTCACTACTTGCCCCCGCTCACTGGGGCGGACTGCAGTATCATGGCTTCTCATCACAGGCAAGGAGGGTTGGCCTGCTGCTGCTATCTCCAGCCCTAGGCTGCCCCCTGCAACCCTGGTAGTCCTGGGTCGGACCTTGTATCAGGCCCGGAGGCCTGGGGCTCGTGGCTAGAGCCCACCCAGCTCCTTCTGCCCTGCCCCGCCCCAGCTCTGCCCTAACCCAGGTACCTGGCTCAGCTCCTGCAGCTAGGCCTGTCTCCCTCTGACTGCAGAGGAGACTCTTCCTTCTAGATGCAGAGGAAGACTGTCCCTGCCTCTCTGCCTCCCAGCCCTTATATCCTGGCTGGGAGTGTTTGGGGCGTGGCCGCCCAGCTGGGCCTAATGCCCAATCAGGCCTGAAAAGCCTGCTGGCTCCCAGCTTCAAACCCCCTTCCAGGCCATTTCAAACCCCTTTTGGGGCTTTTCCAAGCCCCTTCTGGTAGGGGGCGGGAGGTCACCCCGCCACAAACCCATTGTAGTTTTTTTTAAAGATGGAAAGTCTAATTATAAACAAGTTGACCACTGATAGCTTGCAGCAAAGATGCCATTTTTTTCATTATACTGCAGTATGTCCCGGAGTGTATTTTCGTGGCCTTTTGAAACCAATCTACTGGGCTGCATAAATGCTCTTTCCACTGAGAACTGGCTAGTGCAAATAGATTATGTAATAAGACCATTTACATAAACATTTTTTTGGTGGAGTGATGTTAAGCTTTCCCCCTCTTCCAATAACCCCGAGGATATAAATATAATAGAGAGCACTACCTATTAGACAAAATCTATCAATCTGTAACTCATGAATAATACATTGGTGCTGAATACTGCTTTAAACCACCAGGAAATCATTTCCATGGAATATTAGGAAGTATTTTCATTTCAGTGCAGAGTCTGTTTGTTACAACTAAATTTGCCTTTAGAGCTTTATAATTGTGCATAAAAATTAAATGATGGTCTATAAAAATACAGCTGGCTAGGAAGCCATATATAAATGGGCCAAAAGTATATTTGCAAAGGTGACAACTAGAGTTAAGTTTCTATATATTAACCCAGTTTTCAGGAGTTTTTCTTTTTTATACAAAAGGGACAAATGGTACCTGGCTGCAAATGAAGATAAAAATTCTTATGTGTTGTCAATTCCTTGAACAATTTCTGTACCTGTTTCCATTCCACCCCACCACCTTTATTGCCATTTTTAAAAAAGGCAAAAGTCAATATACTGAGAAGGAGACCTGTTGCATAGGTCATTTTGTATGGGGAAGCAGGAAGGAGATGAATAGTTGAGTGAGTGGAAGTGGGAGGAAGGGGTTCTCCAACAGCTGTAGTATTCACCTGGGATTGCCAGCTTTTTAGGGAAAGAAAGTTAAAGGCATGGCATCGTTTAATAAGCTAATTTAAATATAACCATATACTTCACTTTAAAAAGCAACAACAACAGACATGATTCTTTGCTGGTTTAAATTGGCATTGATCCATTGACTTAAATAAGGTCAACTTCTAGACAGCAATCTTAACTGTCAAGCAACACAGTGTTTTTGTCTATGTTTCCCATTTTAAAAAAAATATCATCTGTCCCAAAGCAATTTCACACAGAACAGGCTCTTCCTCAGAGAGCCCATCTGGATGAACAGCAGAGCTCTTGTTCTGCATGAAAGTAGCCGTTGCTTTGTCAAACATTCTGGTCTTCATTAAACTCATCAGGTGGCTCAAGAGCTCCACTTCTAAATCAGCCGAGCAGCAGAGTCTGACCCTCTTGCTGCTCAGCTCTGAATACAGGCCCAAGCCATAGACTCTATTGCCTCTGTGACTAAGGCTGCTCTGCAGGCTAGAGAGCCTAACTGACTGCCCCTCCGCCAGCCAGAGCCACACACTCTGTGTTGCCCAGCTAATTCCCAGTGATGCCCAGCAATGTAGTGAAGGGGAGGGACCACTGCTAACCCACTACACTTGACTAGTTAGCTGATTCAGGAGTAGAGTTCAGCGATCCTGATCTTTATTAAAACAACAGCTGCCATGTCAAAGATCCAATTCTTCATGAAACGTTTCAAGAACAGACTGAATAGTTTCATTGAGATCATTGTCTTGGACAAATCAATAGAAGATCTTGGTTGTCACAAAACTGGTCACTGTCAGCCAGTTCGCGACCTTCAGTTTCACAGAAGCCCTTGTTCATCAAACAAGCAGGTACTGTGTAGAAGAACTCCTCTGATGCAACAAAAATGTCCAGGGACTAGCAAAATCCATTTCTTAAGTGCCCAGTTTTGGATGAAGGGAACATTACTGAGAGCATATGTCAAAATACCATTTTGCATTTCTCTCCTGTTTAAAAAAGCTTCCTTGCACAGTGTTATAGAACCAAAGAAGCTGTAGCAATTCTTTTCTCAGTTAGTTGAGCATGGCACGTAAAAATTCAGTTATGAGGAAGAACACAATTTCTTTCTTTCTGTTAATTAACAAATTACATAACCACAGAGAGCCCACCAAACTCTCAATAGGCACATATTTTTGACTTCCTATATTTTGTATTTTTTTAGATAAAGGGGCTCAAAAATCATAAGACTAAAAGTGTGAACTTGTAGGTTTCAGATGAATAGGTGCAACAGGTAAAGTGTCCTTAGTTGTCTTCCCATCAATAGTTTTTTCTGGAGATAGTTGAGACCCAAGTGGTGTTGACTGAAAATGCAAAGTCTGCGCTGCTCTCGCCACTTCCCCATCTCTCTGTGGGTAATGTGGACTACTAGTACTACTGGGCCTACTCAGACCGGGCCACCATACAGATTGTTGTGTTTGTGCCCCGCACTTGTTTACACCTTGATGTCCCTCATGGGTTTTGGAGAATATCTCTTTCTGAAGTACTGTAGGGATCAGAATGCACTGTCCTTTCAGAACCAGGCCATTGGACACATAGACTCATAGACTTTAAGGTCAGAAGGGACCATTATAATCATCTAGTCTGACCTCCTGGAACGCAGAATTTGACCCACCCATTCCTACAATATACCTCACCTATATCTGAACTATTGAAGTCCTCAAATCTTGGTTTAAGGACTTCAAAGTACAGAGAATCCTCCAGCAAGTGACCCATGCCCCCTGCTGCAGAGGAAGGCGAAAAACCTCGAGAGCCTCTGCCAATTTGCCATGGAGGAAAATTCCTTCCCGACCCCAAATATGGCGATCAGCTGAACCCTGAGCATGCGGGCAAGATTCACCAGCCAGACACCCAGGAAAGAATTCTCTGTAGTATCTTAGATCCCCTCCCCTCCAACTTTCCATCATATACCACCAGGCCCCTCTATTACCATAGTCAAAGATCAATTGCCAAAATTATGTTTTCCCATCATACCATCTCCTTCATAAACTTGTCAAGCTTCATCTTGAAGCCAGCTAGGTCTTTTGCCCCCACTGCTTCCCTTGGAAGGTTGTTCCAGAATTTCACTCCTCTAATGGTTACAAACCTTCGTCTAATTTCGAGTCTAAACTTCCTGTTGACCAATTTATATCCATTTGTTCTTGTGGCCACATAAGTACTGAACTTAAATAATTCTTCACCCTCCCTGGTATTTATCCCTCTGATATATTTGTAGAGAGTAATCCTATCTCCCCTCAGCCTTCTTTTGGGTAGGCTATACAAGCCCAGCTCCCTGAGTTTCCCCTCATAAGACAGGCTTTCCATTCCTTGGATCATCCTAGTAGCCCTTCTCTGCATCTGTTCTAGTTTGAATTCATCCTTCTTAAACATGGGAGACCAGAACTGCACACAGTATTCCAAATGAGGTCTCACCAGTGCCTTATATAATGGTACTAATACCTCCTTATCCCTACTAGAAATACCTCGCCTAATGCAACCCAAGACCGCATTAGCTTTTTCATGGCTATATCACATTGGTGGCTCATAGTCATCTTGTGATCAACTAATACTCTAAGATCTTTCTCCTCCTCTGTTACTTCCAATTGATGTGTCCCCAGTTTATAACTAAAATTCTTGTTATTAATCCCTAAGTGCATGACTTTACACTTCTCACTATTAAATTTCATCCTATTCCTGTTACTCCATCCAGGTCTTCCTGTATGATATCTCGGTCCTTCTCTGAATTGGCAATACCTCCCAGCTTTGTGTTGTCTGCAAACTTTATTAACACATTCCCACTTTTTGTGACTAGGTCAGTAATAAAAAGATTAAAGCATATTGGCCCCAATACAGATCCCTGATAACCTCCCTCCAGACTGACAGTTCACCCTTCAGTATGACCCTCTGCTGTCTCCCCTTCAACCAGTTCCTTATCCACCTTTCAATTTTCATATTGATCCCCATCTTTTCCAATTTAACTAATAATTCCCCATGTGGCACTGTATCAAACGTCTTACTAAAGTCAAAGTAAATTAGATCCACTGCATTTCCTTTATCTAAAAAGTCTGTTACCTTTTCAAAGAAGGAGATCAGGTTGGTTTGGCACGATCTACCTTTTGTAAAACCATGTTGTATTTTGTCCTATTTGCCATTGACCTCAATGCCCTTAACTACTTTCTCCTTCAAATTTTTTTCCAAGACCTTGCATACTACAGATGTCAAACTAACAGTCCTGTAGTTACCCGGATCACTTTTTTTCCCCTTTCTTAAAAATAGGAACTGTATTAGCAATTTTCCAGTCATACGGTACAACCCCCAAGTTTAAAAATTAATTAAAAATTCTTGCTAATGTAATTTCATGTACCAGTTCCTTTAATATTCTTGGATGAAGATTATCTGGGTCCCCCAATTTAGTCCCATTAAGCTGTTTGAGTTTGGTTTCTACCTCGGATATGGTAATATCTACCTCCCTATTCTCATTCCTGCTTGCCATGCTACCTTTATCCCTAATATCCTCATTAGCCTCATTAAAGACGGAAGCAAAGTATTTGTTTAGATATTGGGCTATGCCTAAATTATCCTTAACTTCCACTCCATCCTCAGTTTTTAGAGGACCTACTTCTCCTCTCTTTGTTTTCTTCTTATTTATATGACTATAGAACCTTTTACTATTGGTTGTAATTCCCTTTGCAAGGTCCAATTCTACTTGACTTTTAGCCTTTCTCACTTTATCCCTACATGTTCTGACCTCAATAAGGTAGTTTTCCTTGCTGATCCCTCCCATCTTCTTCTACTCCCTGTATGCGTTCTGCCTTTTCTTAATCACCTCTCTGAGATGCTTGCTCATCCAGCTTGGTCTACAACTCCTGCCTATGAATTTTTCCCCCTTTCTTGGGATGCAGGCTTCTGATAGCTTCTGCAACTTTGATTTAAAGTAATCCCATGCCTCCTCCACCTTTAGATCCATAAATTCTTCTGGTCAATCCACTTCCCTGACTAATATCCTTAATTTTTTAAAGTTAGCCCTTTTGAAATCAAAAACCCTAGTCGCGGATCTATTTTTGTTTGCCCCTCCATTCAATTTGAACTGAATTAGTTCATGATCACTAGACCCAAAGTTGTCCCCTACAACCATTTCTTCTATAAGATCCTCATCATTCACCAAAACCAAATCCAAAATGGCCTTCCCTCTTGTTGGCTCAGTAACTACTTGATGAAGGAATCCATCAGCTATTGCATCTAGGAAAATCTGCGCTCTATTATTATTACTAGCACATGAGGGTCGTTTCAGTCCTGTGAATATGGTAGTAGGTCTGTTGGAAGCTGATTCCTTCAAATGCACCTTCTTTAGCTGAATTTCTGGCAAGTCTCATCTTTTAGTTTTTCATCTCTAATTTGCTGAAGTTAGATGTCAGATACTGGGATTGTTGCCAGAACAAGGTCAGCGTAGATTTTGACATCTCTCTCTAGAGCGGTGGTGGGCAACCTGAGGCTCGCACAAGGCCCGTCAGGGTAATCTGCTGGTGGGCCGCAAGACAGTTTGTTTACATTGACCGCCCGCAGCTCCCAGTGGCTGCGGTTTGCCATTCCCGGCCAATGGGAGCTGCAGGAGGTGGTGCAGGCCGCAGGGAAGTGCTGTCCGCCACCTTCCGCAGCTCCCATTGGCCAGGAATGGCGAACTGCAGCCACTGGGAGCTATGGGGGGAAGGGGGGCATGCCTGCAGATGATGAATGTAAACAAGCTGTCTTGTGGCCCACTAACAGATTACCCTGACAGGCCACAGGTTGCCCACCACTGCTTTAGACCTTATCTTCTTCTATTAGTGAGTTAGGCTGCTCACTTGGGGAGCTATGCTTGCTTTTCCCTGGTATGTGTTCAGTGTTGAAAGAAAATTGCATCAGCCACATGCGAAGTTTTTGAATCGTAAGTGGAAAGTCATCCAGTGGTTTTGAACCCAATAATGCCCCTAAGTGCCTGTGATCTGTTTCTGGGTTAATATCCAAGCCAAACAGATATGTACTGAGCTGTTCACAGGCCCAAGTGACTGCTAGAGCTTCCTTTTCGACCGAGCATACTGCTGCTTGGTTTCTGTGAGGCTTCTGGGTATGCCACAGGTCCCTAGTCTCCTTCTTGCTGCTTTTGTGTGAGCACTGCTCCTAAGCCATATGAAGATGAACTTGCTGCTACTGTTATTAGATACTTACGGCACATTGTCAAAACAGGTGGAGATGTCATTACTTCTTTTACGATATTAAATGCTTTTTGTTGTGGGCTAGACCATTAAGGTGATCTCTTAAAGATTTTGTTAGATGAGCCACAGTTGGTAAGAATTTCCCCAAATGAGTTGTTTTACCCAGGAATATCCTTACAGCAAGAATATCTGTAAGGTTCAGGTAAGGCAAGTAATGCCTTCAGTTTGTCTGAATCTGGCTACATTCCCTGTTTGCTAATTATTTGACATACACATTTTATCCTCTCCTTTCCAAATTCACATTTCTCATTCAGAGTGAGTCCAGTTTGTTGGCAGTGTCTTAATCCTGCATGTAGTCGCTCATCAAGATCATTCTTATCTTTGCCCTCTATCTACCATCATGTCTGCATGCCAAAAGTAGTGTTCTTCTGGAAATGTTACGACGCTGAAGATATGCCAAATGGAAAATGATTGAAATGGTACCTGCCAAATGAGGGATGAATATAGTTAAAGGTAGAGATTCTTTAGCGGCGGGGGGGGGGGGGGGGGGGGGGGGGATCTACCAGAAGCCTGCTATAGCATCTAACTTTGTGACGACTTTGACTTCTGATAATTGAGCTAGTGTCTGGACAACTGCAGGAAGCATATCTTTCTCTGCAGGTGCTTTTATTCAGTTGTATAAAACCCACAGAAACCCAGGTTTTGCCATTGGGCTTTGGTGCTACAACCATCCCCCACAGCATTTGGTGGGTCCTTAGTAGGAAATAACCACCATGTCATCCATTCTTTTTAATTCTTCTTTGACTTTCCTTAGTAAGGGAACAGGGAAGTGATGTGGGTCCATGACAGCAAAGGAAGTCAGTTGCTGATGGCACCATTTTTCTTGTGTACTCCCCTGACACCTTTCCTAGCCCCGTGAAGATGGGTGGATATACCTCTTGTATAGTAATTTTTTTTTTGCCATTAATGAATTCCAGTTTCCATGCAAGGTGTAGCTCTTGTCTTGCTGGCAACCCTTGTAGGGGAGTTGTCAGTCCTTCTCTTACTGGTACCATTTGTTCAAGACCTTGCCATCTTTTCTCCAGTTTCCCAAGGAACTGGCGGTAGATATCCACTGTAGTGTTATTAGCTCCATGTAGAGTCTTTGCAGCTCTTCATCCTGAGATCATTTATAGTTCTTTTTTGGAATTGCTGCCCTAGTATCAATTTTAAATGTAGTTTCAACCATTTAGATTCCTATTTGTGTACAAGGTGCTGTCTGTGCTATTGAGGTTGGTGTCCCTAAAAGTATGGACTCATCATCACCTGATGATAACATTCCCTTGTGGAAAGTTTCCACAAGCCCGGACCAACCAGTTGCTATTGCAGAATGCCCTGTTTTTGTGGCATCTCCTACATCTTGTCTCTTTATCTGGACACTGTTGGCAGCTATGGCTTGGGGTCTTGCCACATCTTCCATAGCTTTTCCAAGCTTCCCTTCTGTTAAGGTTCTTTGGTCTCCCACTCGCTAATTGTGAGCTATTCCGATGTTGTAAGCTTTAGCTGACTGCTTTTTTCATATTTGTGTCTTTTCTCTTTGCATGGTCTGATGCAGTCTGTCCTATGCTGCTAGCATGTAAGTCACATTGCTGTTTCGTTATGGTTTCCTGCCTTCTACTTTTACTATAGTTTCTGCTAGTGTGATAGCTGAGTCTAACCGAAGCTGTGCTAATAAATTGATGTCTTTCATACCAACAGATATTCTGACTCCTATTACTTCTTTAAACTTTAAGCCCCCTGGTGGGCCCTGCCGATTTGTTTACCTGCTGTATCCACAGGTTTGGCTGATCACCATCTGCAGTTCGCTGCTCCAGGCCAACTGGGGCTGTGGGAAGTGGCACGGGCCAAGGGATGTACTGGCCACTGCTTCCCATAGCCCCCATTGGCCTGGAGTGGAAAGCCGCGGCCAGTGGGAGCTGCAATTGGCCGAACGTGCAGATGCCACAGGTAAACAAACTGGCACTTGAAATTTGGCAGGAAGGTTATTTTTGTTGTCAGGAATAAGCCTTGCCATCCCCGTGAAAATTCATCCAAATTTTGCTAAGCTGTAGGCCTCTGAAATTTTTTTATTTGCAAATGCTCAGTAGAAATTTGTTAGAGTTTAGCACCTAAATTTGCCAAAGATTCTCTCTGCACTGGGCATGCTCCATTCCAGAGTTGCAGGGGTGGAGCAGAACTTTCCTTGTAATTGCTGTTTTCTGCTGCTGCGCTGCTGGATTCTGGAACTAAGAGCAGTGAGGTGCTCTCCTCTGTGCTCTCAGTGTTTCCCCTGTTGGCACCCAGGCAATGAAGAGGAGGAGAAAGCAGCCTGGTTGAAATGCAGAGAGGTGAACAGCCAGAGTGGGGGTGAGGCTGGCAAGGAGGTAGACTGGGACAAGAGGCTGCAGGGTGAGGAAGCTAGGACAAGGGTTGTTGAGTGGAGGTGGGATGAGGAATGGGGCAGGGAATGTGGACAAGGAACTGGAGATGGTGGGGGAAGTGGGCCAGGGATGAGGAACAGTGGGAGGGAGCATCAGGAATTGGATGTAGGTGTGTGTATATGTGTGAATTGGGACAAGGAACGGGAGGGAGAGGTCAGGGACTGGAATGAGGACTGGGGTTGGGTTGAGGAGTCAGCAGAGAGGAGAATTGGCATTGGGACACAGGTCTGAGAAGGATTACTAGGACTGGCATGAAGAGTTTAAGAGAGCTGGGGAATAGAGACTGGGACAAGGAGCAGAAAGCCTCAGACTTGGGGTGGGTGGGTGGATACAGGGACAAAGGGTCTCTAAGCAGTAGAGAACACTCTAGTCTGAACCTGGAACAGAAACAATGAGTCACACAGTCTTTAATTAGATCACATACTATTTCCCCCACAAGATCCCTCCCTCATTCTGTTCATGGGATGAATGGTGCTCAAGTAATGAATAAGGGTTATATAGTGACTGACATGGTTATCTGAAAGACCCTGCCTCATTTGTTACAGGGGTCTGCATGGAAAGAGAAAGAGTCCAGTTCTTCAGGGTGGTGTTCACTACGAGACCTTGATTCTATTCCTGCCTCTGCCACAGACTTCCTGTGTGATGTTAGTCAAGTCTCTTAAACCAAAATGTTCATAGGTGGTCACTGATTGTGTGTTCCTTATTTTCTGGGTGCCTGGGGTTTGATTTTTCAGAGACATTGAGTGCTCACAGCTGTACCTGAAGCCAATGAGAGCTGTGCTTTGAACATATTAAGAGCTGTAAAATGCAAAGTTCCCTGAAAAAATCCGACCACAGACATCTCAAATTGGGCCCCTAACATTTATGGATCCTTTCGACATTAGTGTCTCTGTACCTAGGTTTTCCATCTGTAAAATGAGGATAATAATATCCATCATCTCACAGGAATGATCTGAAGATGAATTCATTAATGTTTTGTGAAGTACTTAGACACTATAGCGATGAGCGCCATAAAAAAGCCCAGGAGGAAATTAATAATTCTCTCTTCAGGTCAGGGTGTGAACACTGTGCAGTAAATGAGGCATGAGGCCAAATGTTGAACAACGAGGTTAAAAGAAAATATTGAGTAGCTGCTCATTTAGTGAGCACCATCCCTCCCGTGCACTGAATGAAATGGGGGCTCTGTGGAAAAAATCACAAGTGATCATGTAATTAAAGTAATGTAAAGTGATCATGTATGTGATATCATAATGCACATGCACAAGGGGATTGAATTAAGGTTGTATGAGCAACTGTTATTCTGGTGTTCTCTAATTTTGGTTCACTTGATTTTGGAACCTTAGCATTCCTTTAATGTGTTATTTAGATGTAATAGTTGTTGCCTGGCTTGGATACTGTCAGCTGTCTCTTGGTGTCGTTATATGTTCTTTCAAGCATGAGAGAATGTCCAATGACTAGTAGTTTTAGGGTAAATATTTTGGGGTGCTCTACAATGTGCAGTATACACTAGTATATGGAAAAGCACCCATGTACCTCAGAGACAGTGTGAGAACATAGATAGAATGACGGCATGTATGTGTGTTTATTTAGTATATACCTGTGGGTGTTTAGTGGCAGGGTTAAATTTGAAAAGTAACTAATGAATTTACTGAGTTAGATACATTTCATTATTTGGAAATGTTTGAGCAAGATCTTGAGTGCCACAATAATGTATTTCTGTCACAAATGATCATTTGCCTCATTTACGCTGAAATGAATTTCGTATTTTGATATGTTACTTCCCCTGTAAAAGTTTTGAAAATAGTTTGCATTGGAATGTCTAAGGCACCTCAGACAAAGTGAATACTTAGGAATGCATCAGAAGCTGTTCCTAATCCAATTTGGTAGCAAGCAGAGATTCTTGTTACTTTCCATCTTCAGAGCTAATATACAGTCCCATCTGGCAGGTGTACATGAAAGGATTATGCATCAAAAAGACACATTGTAATAAGGTTTGTAGTTGTAATCAGGTAGAGAGGAGCAGGAATGGGACTTGTTGGTGTTAAGGAATGAAATCCCAACAAATAATTTTTCCATAAGAAAAATTTGTCAGAGAAATGTTAAAGACTGGGTCCAAATCCTACTTGCCTTACTCACAAGAGTAGTCCTACTGAAGTCACCTTGCATGAGTAAGGCAGGAGAGATTTGGCTGTTCTCCATTTAAATCTGGTGGGAAATGTTATATTATTATTGTCAAAGGGGCAGGCTGGTGAAGAAAATCTCCATTAAAAGGGGAAGACAAGAATAGAAAAGATGGTTAGATCAGAGAGATAGCAAACTCTCCAGGAGCTCCTCATCGTGCAAATAACTGTACATCTTGCAAGTGGAATGTTATGGATAGTATATAATATTCAGTACAGTAAAATCTGGCACTAATGTTTCATAGTGTTCGTTCTTCTGAAGTGGCATACTCTAGCATCGTATTCATGTTTGCCACAATTATTACATTCTACTTCCTGAGTGGGACATCTAGGAAAATCTGCTGAGATGTAAAATCATGATGGAAACATGTATGGAAATGCTGAGGGTTTTTGAGTGCAACTATGGTGTCCTTAGGAGGAGTATGGCATTAGTTTATTCATTTCACTGGAATTCCACTTACCTGACCATTATTAACTGCTTTGATTAACTGTATTTCTCTTAATAAGATGACCACTTGCTCTGATTTTTTAATGGATGTCTCTTATTTGCTACTTAAGGTCTCATAACCCATATTTATTAAGGAGATACTCTCCAGTTGATTAGATAAAAATAGGTTTTTATGTAGTAATCATGAAAGAATACAATGTGATTCAAATATATGAATTTGTATTAGGAAAAAATAAATCTTGTTCTGTATTTTTCATTCAGTTGCTATTTATTTTCTTTAAATATGGATGGTCGCTCTGCTTAGTGAGCATCTTTGTGAAATATCATTGAGTATTTTACAGTGTAAGCGTAGAGTCAAGTCCTCCTCCTTTCATTAACAAATCAGTCTTGAAAATCTAAACGGTTTTGTTTTTGAGTATATTGGTAATACACTTAGAAAGGATTACAGTAAGAGGTGCTATTGTCTCTAATTTATGTCAATGTAACAGTAACTTTGAATCCTTGTTTTGATCACACTTCCTCTGCAATATTGTTCCTTAGGCCTGAAGTCGGTGTATCTCAGGGCAACTAACCTGGCCTTCCACATGGCGGCGAGTCGACCGCTGTCACCTCTTGTGGAGGTGGAGTTCCAGAGTTGACAGGGAGCACACTCGGGGATCGATTTATTGCATGTACAGTAGATGTGATAAATCAGTCCCCGACAGATTGATCACTGCCCACCGATTTGGCGGATAATGAAGACATACCCTTACACATGGTGGCTCATCAGACCAGAGATATCTAAGGCACTGGTTTTCAACCTTCTTTCATTTGTAGACTCCTAAAATATTTCAAATGGAGGTATGGACCCCCTTGGAAATCTTAGATGTAGTCTGTGGACTCTCAGGGGGTCCTCAGACTATAGGTTGAAAATCACTGTTCTATAGGAATGACAACCTTACGCGGACCCTTTAGACATAGTCTGTGGACCTCCAGGGGTCCACGGACCACAGGTTGAAAACCACTGATCTAGTGGATCGTCTGGATATTCATTAGCTCCAGGGATCATGGTGTAATATTCCAGTCATTTGAATTGGGTAAAGCTGCAAATTTGAAGAAGGATTAAATAGTTGAATCATTTTCAGTTATTCAGACATTTGTCACTGTCCTTTGAAAATTAGGGGGAAAAAGATTTTTTTGTTTTGTTTTTTTCCTTCACAGATATATTGCAGAAGACCCATTGTGAATTCATGAAATTTGAATGAGTTTGCAACACTTTTCAGCTGAGAACAGTATTTATGGACAAAATATATAAGTACAATGTGGTCAATTATGCAAGCAACAGCAAAAAAGCACAGAAGAGCTGACTCAAAGCTAGTGGACCAGTTATCTGGGATTGCTGTGGTACTGCTGCTGGGACTATTAATGATTATATGCTAAGCACAGACAATATGGGCTTTCTGCCTTCTCTTCCCTGTGAAGCCATCATTGGAGTATTGGAGTAAATGGGTATTATCGGCCACAAATGGGTATTATAGGCCACAAATAATCAGACAGCAAAGCAGTACAGGTGAGGAAAGAATGTTATGTTATGTTATGTTATGTTATGTTATGTTATGTTATGTTATGTTATGTTTACATTTTCTATGCCAAAAAAAGGCACACGTTCAAATTTAGTCTTTCTGCACACAACTCTTAGCTTTGATTTCAGGTAGAGATTTAAATGTCAAACCTCCCGTTGACGTCAATGGGGCCAGGATTTTACCCTTGGGATTTTGACATTACACTTTCTTTTAAACGATAATTGTTTTTGAACTTATCATTTTTCCTTTGCATTTTTCTTCCTTCTCCTTCCTTTTTCCTTTCCTTCACTCTTATTTTTTTCCATTGTGAGTATATTGTGGTACATTTTCTCTTTTTCTTTTCTGTTTTCCCCCAAACATATTTGTCTCTAATATATATTTCTGTCTTTTTCTTTCCCTCTATCACACTTGTTTACCATCTTGTCTTTTTATTTCTGTTATGTTCTTTTGGTATCTTTTCTCCCCTCAATCTCTCCTTCCTTTTCTCTGACCTTCCCCATCCTTCCCTCCTTTTTTGTTCCAGACACCCCTCCCCACTAAAACATGCTCCAACTAATCACTATTCAGATTTACATGACTTAACTTTAATAGATAGGCTGGTAACAGAATGATCAGTGGTCTCAGCTGACATCTGGTTTCTTGTAAAGAAAGCATGCCTTTTCCAAGTGACATTCTTCCCTGGATCAATGTGTTCTTGACATTTGGAAATGACTTTTTCTGGCAGGTTGAAAGAGAGAAACAGGTAGTCCCAAGTGAGCCTGGGTTGAAGAGAATTCTGTAAATGCAGGTGATGCAGCTTGCATAACGTAACTCCTGAATTCAGGGTTTCTAACTTACCTACTGAAAAGGTTGCAAGAGATATTCTTAAGGAATATGATGAGGTGTTTAAAGGACTCATTTATATTAAGCATATAATATAGCAGGTGTTCTATGAAGTACAAACTGCAGCATATGTATTTCATAATGTTCACTGGCCACCCAAAATCTCATAGAAGAGACAACTTTGATTATTCTCATCTCAGCCATTTCTAAAGGCGAGAGAAGAATGAAAGCCCCTCCCATTGGCCAGTGTATAGATTACCATCAATCTAAAGGGAAAATTGCTCACTAGCCTTCTACTAAAGGAGTAGTTCAATTATCTGTACATTACATGTAGAATATAGAGATGGAATTTGTGATGCTAGAATGAAATGGCAGGAAACCTTATAAGCCCCTTTGGACTAACCCTTTAATTTACAGCCTTAAATTGTTTCTCCTGATGTCAACAGCAAAACTCCCTTCGGGCCAGATTCATCACTGTCCCAGCCTTTTGTCCTCATTTAGTCCTGTACGGAGTAAGTGCAAATGACTACACAGGATGCAGTGCAATGGTGAATTAGGCCCATTGACTCTAATGGGAGTAGGACAAGACACCAGCTGCGGGGAGAGAGAATTGAAATGTGGATCCTTGCAGGAGATGATTGGAAGAAAAAAATTCAACATTAAACATTTTCTGTGCATATTCATTTTAAAATGCATCCTCCTTGATCACATTCATGTCCCTTTTAATATTTGTGAATGTTAATGAAATTGGAGTGAACTGCTATGAATGTTTCACAAACATCAATTTCAAAGTCTCATGTGCAAGTATTTGTGGGAATTCAAAGATGTGAGTATTTGCACCAGAAATGTTCACGTGTGCATCCAGGCCTCAGGCCTTCCAGGTCCTGAGCCCCCATTTATGATCCAGCAAAGTACTTCAGCATTGGCTTAATTTTAAACAGGTGAGTAATCCCATTGAGTGCAGTGAGACTACTTCTGTATCAAGTTAAACACATGCTTAAAGGCTTAGCTAGACAGGCCCCAGAAAGCTCAGACCCTTGCTGGACTGGGAGCCCAGACAGAGAACAGAAATAAAACCTTGTGTCTGACCTGGCCAATCATAATTGCACAACACAGCTCAAGTGGATGTAAAATTGGATGTAAAATTCACCTTTCTATAGTAACCCCCCCATCAGACCTATGCACCATGTATGTCCTACTTAAGCCTTGCAAGTGGTATACATCTCTTCACCACAGTGAATTTCACAAGCATATGCTTGGAAAAAATAACTGCAGTCAATCCATAGAGTTAAAAAAATCATCAACATTTTGTTAAATAATATTAAATCATTTGGTACATTTGAGAAAATGGATTGGCTTGTAGATATTCGATGAACAGGAAAAGAGTTTGAACTCATCTGATAAATGATTTGTTATGACTATGTGCTCAGGTGCAGTAGAGCCCAGATACTCAGTCATTGTGGTGTTGCACTCTCCAGAACACAAAACCAGCTCCAGAACTAGCTTCTTTTTGTAAGTTTTAGAGCTTCTGCTGGATATTAGCTCACCCGCAGGGCAACCCAGTCTTGTCAGTTTTGGATTCTTCCTCCTCCCCGCATGCAAAGGTTTTAATTTTAAAATCACACGTTTGGTGGGTCCTTGAGCAAATGGTCCCAGATTTGGCACACAAAAACTATCCCAGACCCTGAACTGCCATGCCAGATTTAAAGCCAATCTAATGATGCATGTGGATTTCAAAGACTTTTGAAAATTGGGCTTTAAACAGAAACCCTGCTACAACCTTAACTATCGAGTCATTCCTGCTCTTCCATAATCTAATATCTTGTTTCAAAGTTAATATTGCATCCAGTGATGAAGAACGACGTCACGTTTGGCTCCTATTTGTAGGCAGAGGAAGGAAACTTATTAATGATGATGTCTCAGGAGCAGAGCTGTCAGCTTCGTCTGATGAACCACCCAACTTTCATTAGAGGGGAAATTCCCTCTGAACGATCAGATCATGTTAGTCAAAGTCAGACTCCTGCTCCACAAGGTCAAACCTCCCTCTAGAACTGATTTTAGAGGGGGTAGCCGTGTTAATCTGTATCAGCAAAAACAATGAGGAGTCCTTGTGGCACCTTAGAGACTAATACATTTATTTGAGCATAAGCTTTTGTGGGCTAAAACCCACTTCATCAGAGTGAAAAATACAGTACGCAGTATAAATATTAAAGCACATGAAAAGATGGGAGTTGCCTTACCAAGTGGGAGGTCAGTGCTAACGAGGTCAATTCACTTAAGGGGGAAGTGGCCCCAACTAAAACCTCTTCAGTGCATCATCAAGGATCTACAACCTATCTTGAAGAACAATCCCTCACTCTCACAGACCTTGGGAGACAGGCCAGTCCTCACTTACAGACAGCCACCCAACCTAAAGCAAAAATTCACCAGCAACCACACACCACACAACAAAAACACTAACCTGGGAACCAATCCCTGCAACAAGCCCCCTTGCCAACTCTCTCTGCATAATTGTTCAAGCGACACCATCATAGGATGTAACTACATCAGCCAGACCATCAGGGGCTTATTCACATGTACATCTACCAATGTGATATATGCCATCATGTGCCAGCAATACCCCTCTGTCATGTACACTGACCAAACTGGACAGTCTTTATGCAAAAGAATAAATGGACATAAATCAGACATCAAGAATTGTAACAGTAAAAAACCAGTAGGCGAACACTTCAATCTCCCTGGACACTCAATAACAGACTTAAAAGTGGCCATTCTTCAACAAAAAAACTTCAAAACCAGACTTCAGTGAGAAATGGCAGAAATGGAATTAATTTTCAAACTTGACACCATCAAATTAGGCCTAAATAAGGACTGGGAGCGGCTGGGTCACTACAAAAAGTAATTTTCCCATTGCTGATACTCACACCTGCTTGTCAACTTTTGGAAATGGGCAACATCCACCTCGATTGCATTGGTCTCGTTAGCACAACAAAAGTCATTTCCCCTCTTTTGATATTCACCCCTTCTTGTCAACTGATGAAAACAGGTCACTTCCACCTTCATTGAATTGGCCTCATTAGCACTAACCTCCACTTGGTAAGGTAACTCCCATCTTTTCATGTGCTGTAATATTTATATTTGCTTACTGTATTTTCCACTCCGTGCATCTGATGAAGTGGGTTTTAGCCCACGAAAGCTTATGCCCAAATAAATTTGTTAGTCTCTAAGGTGCCACAAGGACTCCTCATTGTTTTCCCTCTAGAACTGAAGAGATGATGGATAGAGGAATATGGATGTTCCCCTCCCCATTCCCTGCTCTCTGCCCAGCTCCTCACTTACCCACAGACTGTTCTGTGACCCCTAACATCTCCATGCTCTCCTCACACATGTCAAGTGTCTCCTCAAGTGTCAAGACACAGTAGTGACTTCCCACAGTGCTTCTTTCTGGTGTTCAGGTAGGTTGGAGGAAAGTGAGCAGAGCAGTGAACAGAGATGATTGGGAAGGAGCAGATGGAGAAACAGTATGTGAACTGGCATGAGTGGGGTTGGGGACTATATTGGAAAGACTGGGGCTAGATAAATAGGTGGATGGATGGACTCAGGAGGTCATTTATAAGCACTAATATCTCTGGACTTTAATGACTCCTCCTGTATGACTGTCTGTTCTCCCTCAGCAGCTCGGTAGGGGGCTGTTCAAGCGCCGATGTTTTGCAGAGGGCTTGTACTCCCCATTCCAGCCCCACAGGCAAAGCCCAGTTTCCCTAACACAGAGCTTCCTTGCACACAAACCTCATTTTCTCCTCTTAGACTGATTTTTTGATACTTGCACAGAACCCCCTTTTCTCAACATCCTTATCTAAAAGTATCTACATGTGGAAGGGATTTCTGATAGATAATTCTTTGGTCTATCCACAGTTGAAAAAGAGAAATAATGTTAGTTATAAGCCTATCCTGATTAAGGGGGGAAAATGGGGAAAAATATGGAAAAAAGAGGATGCAGACTGCAATCAGAATAAATTAGAAGTAACGTGGTATAGAAAATTGATAAGGGAAGCTAAAGACATCAGGGAAAAATCCATATTTTTCAGGGCCAAGAAGAAGTTTATTTAAAGTATATTAGAAACAAAGGAAATAACAGTGGTATAGATCATTACTAGATGGATATGGTAGCCCTGTGAATAATGATGCTGAAAAGGCATTTGGAAATTTGAAAAGAAGCAGGACGATATACTCATATCACCTACGGATGACATAGTACTTTTCAGTCCATTAGTAACTGAGGAGGATGTTAGACAAAACCTACTATGGAGAATAATTCTTAAATGAACAGTCCCCAGTAGCTCGCACCTAAGAGTTCTGAAAGCTGGCTGAGGTGCTCTCTGGCCCCGTGTTGTTACTGTTTAAGGTCTTGGATTAATGGGAAAAATTCCAGAAGAGTTGTAATGTTGTGCCAATATTGAGAAAGGGCAAGCAGGGGGACATGGGTAGCTATAGGTCATCCTACCAAAATAATGGAAAAGCTGATTTGAGATTCAATTAATAAAGAATTAAAGGATAGGAATATAATTGTCAGTCAACACTGAAAATAGAACTTGTCAAACTAATCTGATTCCATTCTATGATGGGACTATAAATTTGGTTGATAGATTTATGAAAGGCACCTGCCACAGTACAGCATGCCATTCTGATTAAAAAAATAGCATTATACAATATCAACAAAGCACTTGTGGTATGGACTAAGAGCTAGTTAACAGATAGATCTGAAAATAGTTGTCAGTGGTGAATAACATTTGCAGATGAGACAAAGATTGGGAGAGCAGTAAATACTGATGAAGACAGGGCAGTTATACAGAGCAATCTGGATCACTTGGTAAGCTGGGCCCATTCAAACAAGATACATTTTAATGAAGCCAAACGCATAGTTATAAATCTAAGGACAAGGAATGCAGGTCATGCCTACAGAACAATGGCCGTTCTCCAGGCAAGCAGTTCCTCTGAAAAGGATTTAGGGATCAGAGTGGACAATCAACTCAACAGGAGCTCCTAGTGCAACGCTGTGGCAAAAAGAACTAATACGATTTGTGGATATACAAATAGGGTAGGAGTAGTAAGGTGATTTTACCTCTGTATACAGCATTGTCCAGACAAATATTGGAATACTGCATAAAGTTCTGGCATCCATATTTTAAAAAGGATGTTGAAAAATTGGAGAGAGTTAAGAAGAGAGCCACACAAATGATGTGAAGGCTGGAGAAAATGGCTTATAGTGAACTTGATTTAATTTATCAGAAATAAGACTTGAGAGGTGACTTCATTACCGTGTGTAAATATCTTCGCAGGGAGAAAATACCAGCTACAAAGGGCTCTTTATTTTAGTCTTATTAAGCCAACACAGACAGTGTACATAGCGCTGTCCACACCGGCGCTTATGTCGATGTAACTTATGTTGCTTGGGGGATGCTTTTTCACACCCCTGAATGACATACATTTTGCTGAGGTAAGTAGTAGTGTAGACATGGTCTTACTCTAAGAATAGGTAAATAAAAACTGGCCTCTCAAAAATTGCATGGTAACCATTGGCAAATAATGATTTATTTTTTAGTGATGGCCACTATATATCAAATCCCATGACAAAATTTGCATGTGAAGGGGTGAGTAATGGAAGGAGATTTATAAAGGAGTCAACTCTAAATTTCCTTTCTTTGTGTTTGGTTTTATTTTAGTTAAGGCCAGATTCCTGCAAACACTTACATACATGCTTAACTTTAAGCATGTGGAGAGTCCCATTGAATCCATTGCGTTTGAAGGATTGAGGCCTTAATTTGTTTTTAAGGTAATAAGTCTCCTTTTAAAACTAATAATAAAAATGTCATGCGCAATAGCTTACCTACTGGCGCTTAAGATACTATTGTTTGGGCCATATGCTCCCCTACTCTTTCTTGTGTTTTTTTTTCACATGGAAAGAGGAGCATATAGTCCTATTGCATGAAAAACATCATTGACCTTCCATTGAAATCAATAGAATTTGTGCCCATTTCAGTCAGAACTGTATTTAGCCTGAAGTGTAAATGTAGGAATTGACCTTCGTGCTCCCTTTGCTGTGATATATCCCACAAGGAGATCTGGGGGGTGGCATGGGGAGAAGGGTAGAGAGGGGAGTGTGTTGGGGGGGAAGGAGAGAAGAAAGGGGAGAAGAAGGGGAAGGGAAGGGAGATACAGAGAGGAATAAATCTTCATATGAATGAGGCACCCCCTTTAAATTCCATGGAATCTGAGTTTATGGAGGAATATCATGCTCGAAATCCATGGATCTCGAGGCAACTTTTTGAGTGCCTGGCTGTCCACACTGGTCCCTGTCCTCTTCCTGCTTTGAGGACCTGTGCTGCTTGGCTGTGCTTTATCATCCTCTCTGCCAGTGCAACAGACTCAGGATGGAAGGTTTGCTGCTTAGAACAGTATTAACTCCTGGAAATTTCCTCTTGGAAATCTGCTGAATTGGAAAGGAGCCTGCTGCAGACTATTCCCCAAGTTCATCCTCATGAAACCATACTATTCCCTCAAACCTCCAGGCGGCCCACCATTTGGTGTCCTTGTAGAGTGACTTCCACTGCCTTATGGAAAGGGGAAGGAATGTGTCATGGTGTGTCCTTGTCCACTGGCTTCACAGCTTTTCAACTCATTTTCCTTTCCTTTTACTCCCACATGTGCCGTGTCGCAGAAGAGGGAATCTAACTTTATAAACCCTTCAGTATTTCTTTATCAACCCAATGGACCATAACGGCTTATTTGGAGCATTGCACTCTTCTATGTGATGACCCAGTTGAGGTCTCACTAATCAGTAGAATTTTGGTTACTTAACAAGCCAATTCTTAATTGACATGATAGATTGTAACAGCCCCCAAGGAGGTTATGGGCAGGGTGCTGAATTAAAATTTTCTCTTTGCAGTTTAATGCAATCGAATAGTCAGTCCATATTTCTCATACTCATCTTCACCCCATCTTTCAGTCTCTCAGAAAAGTGCATATTATTACAGAGATACAGTAGAGAAATTATATTTTTTAAATGTGTGCTTTATTTTTTAAACCTGTATAAATAAATACAAAATGACAAAGAGGTTTATGTTTACTAAACATTGCATTTGATTGTATGACATTACACAGTGTGTGTCACAATAGTTCAACTTGTAATTGTGTCCTTTTAGCTGTTGGTGCATAATTCTATAACTTGTAGGATACAATTAGTCCTGAAGCTGCATCCAGCCACCCTTTGAATGGATCCCCTGAGTGCTTACAATTGCAAAAGTGTCTTAGGGGAGCTATTGAGCCACAATAGCCGAAGACTGGGAATTTCATAAGAACAAAAGAAGAAGGGATTTGGGACAGGTTGTCTGTAAGGAAAAATATATTAAAGTCAATTCTGGGCTTTGAAACATTTTTATTTCTGATTTTTCCCCCCTATGGCAATGGTTAAAAAAAAAACCCTCTAAAGAAATTCAACGTGAAGAGATATCACAAATTCATTTGATCACACTGTCCAATTACCTGATTTGTTTTTCATGCTCCTTGAAAGGATGCTAATGGCGAAGCCTCCCTTGGCCAATATTTATTTTTGGCACTCTTTAGAAGAGTTGGATTACATTTTGTGTGTGGGGAAAATATAATCAGCCACTTGATGCAATCCTAGTCATCCAAACAGCTCATTATTCTCAGCCCAGGAAGGTCAACTGCCAAGGTTCTAAAGAGGTATGCTGGGGTCATACGCGGTATGTCTGTCTTCTTTATGTATTCTATACATCTTGCCAGCATTCTCTGTAGATGGATCTGAACAGAGACACTTTATCTTCACAATTAGACATGGTGAAATTATTTATTGGGAACAGTTTGTTCATTTTATTTGGCCTATTTTTTATAAGCAAATTGCCCACAAATAGATTCTCATTTCTACAGTTCACACTTCTTAAATGAATAATTTTATGAACAAATGTGGACTTCTGGAATGTTTGCAAGCTGTATGTAGGAAATGCTCTTTCCGGCAATCAGTTTTTGGTATTTGCTATTGGAGCTCTGTGCATGGTCAGCTAGATCATGTGCTATGGTTTATGTTTGCTGATTGGATCATCTAACATCAATAGGAGTTATGGTAGTACCTAAAGAAATAACTGCAGATTAGAATGAGAGAGAGAGAGAGACAGAGAAAAAGAGTTAGTTGGAGCTACTTCAGTGAGACAGACAGTAGCAGGAGGTAAACAAGTCTAAGAAATGTTAGGACTCTGAAAAGATTTTCTTGTCCTCTTTTGCACAAGCATGAATATTTGGTAACATATGGTGGAGCCCAGATTTTTAAATAGCTGGGGTCTTTACTGAGGGATAGGGAAAGCTATAACCTAGATTTATTGGCTGGCTGCATTCAGCTCTCTGTCACATTCACACCAGGTAATTACTATTGCTGTGGGCCTCCCCTTTCCTGACCCGTCCCGCTGCTTGCTGTGCTTCCTCCCCCCACCTGTTTCCCTGTTGATGGAGTTAGGGCTGGTGGCTTTCATTCCTTCCAGCAGCATCTTGAAATCAGCCTGATGGGTATCCTTGTTACCACAGAACTATATGCACTTTAGAGGTTGTCCCATAGGGCAGTTGTGTCTAGACACTGATTCCCCAACTGACTTGATATTTGGCCACACTGTAAGCACCTAGCTCCATGGCTTGGGCTGAAACATTTAAGAAAAGACTTCAGAACTGAGATTCTGCGGCAGTGGCATCCCCTTGCTTCCTATCTTTAGCTTCTCATAATTGCTCATGCTGAGCGATCACCCAGTTGTGTTTATTTAGGCTATTTTTAAAGAAAATGTCCACTGATTTTGTGTGCCTCAAGTTTTGGGTACTCAAAAGGGCTGGTTTTTCTGCAGAATGTGTCTGTTTTGACCAAATGAAATTTTCTGCAGAATGTGTCCGTTTCCTCAAAAATTTTAAATTTTGATCATAAAACTGGAAAGATTAAATCTGGAAATTGTTGGTTTTCCAGTTTTTTAATTGAAAAGTCTAAAATTTTCAGCAGAAATTTTTAAGAAAGCATTTTTTTTCATGTCTGTTGATATTTTCAGTGGGAAATATGTTTTCCAGCCAGCAGTAGTATTTGCCTTAGTCTGATTTTCAGAAGTACAGAAAATCCCAAGTTCCCATTGACTTCAGCTGGATTTGTGAGTGTTTACACCTTTGAAAATCAGGCCGTAGGTGCGTGAAGTTAGATACCTAAAAGTTATGCACCTGAATCAGAGGCCACATTCCAAATCTGGGCCTCTGTTTGTTTTAAAAATGGTTTTTCTCAAGTTCCTATTCTCTTCCTGTCTCTGACACCCTCATTTCCAAACACACAAACCCAGTAAACATAGGATGGGCACGTGAGCACTTGCAGTGCAAATACACTAATTCATGCATGAAAATACTTGTTCACACACACACATCATTTTTTTTTCAGCACGCAACCGTGAGAACAAAATCTTGTCACGTGACTCTCAGGTGGGTTGCGAAGTATGAAGCCAAAGGCAGAGTGCCATCAAGTGCTAGAGATGTGCAGGCATCCTGTAGAGGTATCTCTGTTACTGCTTTTATAAAACATTATGCAAGTTAAAGAAAGACTCTGCTGATTTTTTTGGTGAGTTTTTTAAAGAACATTTTTAAAAACAGTTTCCTTTACAATATTAGCACTGCGTTTTCTTTTTTTCTTTCTTTTTTTTTTTTTAAAATGAAAAGTGAATTAAAGGCCTTTGGCACTTCTAAGTAGGTTCAGGTTGCTTCTCTTTCAACAGCTGATGACCTCCTGTCCACTGAGGTATTATAGGGATGCATTTCTTGTCGTTCCAACTGTTCCATCAATGTTAAGAGATACCATCAACTTTAGAGGAGAAACCGATAACCTTACACTCAGCCCTCGGCAGCTAAGTGAAGGAGGAACTGATTTTTTTAACATTCAAAGCCAAATTTTCAGCAAGTGTAAATCTTCATAGCTCCAATGGAGATGTAATCATTTATGCCAACTGAATTTCTGCCCTTTTAGTTTTAAGTATATTTAAATTTCATCTCTTCTCCTGCAGCTAATTAATCACTAAGATTTATTTACCGAAATTTTCCCAGTCACATTTTACATTTTTCTCTTTCCAGTCCCCTGGTTTAAAGGGGGTAGGCTGTAAAAATCAATAATTTTAAATTCTTACCTTATTTTCAGCAAGCTGATGGAACAAGACCACCTGAAGATTTGTTCAGGGCTGTGTGTATAATTGAATGTTCTTCTCTTCTTGGTTTTTACATCATGTTCTTCTACTGTCTTCTCTAAAATAAATAAATCTATGTGTTTCTTGATTTCACTTTTTGTCTCCATTTTACTTGTCTTTCCTGTCAACTACTAATTTCAAACATGTGTTTGTTATCCTTTCTGTGAAATACTTATCCTTATATATTCTGTTTTCATTCCATCATTGTTTTAGACTCAGTACCTTATTTTTTTAACCACATACCGGGATGGGGAGGGGGAAAATGAACTCTGTAAGCCTAGAAATCTTTTATTACATCAACCTCAATTTTCTCTTTTCCCAATGAGAATAAGCCCAGTTCCTTTAACTTTTCCTTACAAACCTGTTTCTTCAGGCTTGGCTGTCATTGTCCGCAAGGCAGTGATCTTTCCCTCATTGCTGTACAAGGTACTTCAGATGTGTCTAACAAATAGCTAAGTGGCATCATCTCTTTTGTTCTGTATTCCACTCCTCTGCTAGTGCCACATTATAGTAGTTTCATGTCTAGAAACTGTCTAGAAACTACATATGCATGTACACGGGTAATAAACAATAACAAGGTGTGTATTGGAGAAACGGCTTTGAAGATTTCCCCAGAATAAGCCATGTAAGCTCCACAGTGTTAGTTACCCATATCAGAGGCATGAGAGCAGGGAATTACAGTAGGGACGCTCACAGTAAGAACAGGTGAAGCAATCAGCAGAGATGGAGAGATTCAAAAGTCACAGTAAGAGTCATGGTATGTTGAATTGTATAGTGGTATGAACAGGCAATGCTGGGGCATCTCACAATATGATTAAATAAATAACATGCTGAGAAGAAGAAGAAAAAAAAAAGAGGGAGAAAATTGCAGATGATCCTGACTCAAGAATCTTCTGAGAGTAGTGACATTTCCCACTTCCTGTGACAGGTACTGTACCACATGGATTCACTTTTGAGCATGAAGAAAGATTGATGACATTTAAAAAAAGAAAAAAAACCTCATTCAACACATGAATATTTTATAGGGAAGATGTAGGTTTTTAACATGTTAAGTCATTTGCTTCTTTAGAATTTAGAATCTTCAATACATTTTTTATATATATAAAATAAAAATCCTTTTGCTAGGATTCGAAATCTCTCTCTCTTTCTCTCTCATTCAATGATTAGAATACAGATATTTTGAAAGGGAATAATTGGCCAATGAGATTTGACCCAAAGCATTATCAGATTGTTTTTTCATTCATGTAAATATCAGTGAGGAGTTCTGTTTTGAGTTCTCCAGAATTTAGTTCTGGATCTGCGTTCAAATTCTGAGTTTCCATAGTTTACCCAAAACCTCAGGGGTGTTAAGTCTACCTCTGATTTGATTTTATATATGTTATTTATATAGGCAGCTGTGAAATTTGAGAGTCAATGAGAGTCAAGCTGGACCATCTTCTATAGTTACCAGTACAAATAAGAGATGGAATTATAGACTTTTTTTACTGTATAAATTATGTTAGGTAATCTTAATATATGTTCCAGCTCCATATCCTACACACACACACATTCAAGCAATACTGCTATCTCCCTGTGCTCACCAAAGCATCCCTCCTCCTTCAAACTCAACAGCTTCTACACCATTTCTGTCTCTCTCACTTGATAGTCTGTTTATTTCTTCCTCAACACCTCTGGTTGTGCATCTGTGCATCCAGCTTCTCTTTTCCTAAACTCCTTGACAGCTTCCCTGTTGCTCTCCCTTTGCTGATTCATTACTGCTTTCAAGGCCACTAAAGTAGCTTTGCCAACCAACATGCAATACTGTTTCAGTGGATTGGCTATTCCTGTTACTCGTAGCCTGAGTTGAGTTGGGCATATGGGCTGAAATGGATTTAACATTTCATATTGCAATCTCTCTCTCTCTGTATAAATATTACATAAAGTGTACATGTATTTGTTGGGCATATGGTTATTAAATAATTTATCTGACAAATTTACCCACTTTTGCTTATAGTATCAGCAAATAAATTGGTATATTCTCAAATGTAGTCACAGTCATCTGTCTGATTTTTTTTTCACATTATAACTGTCTGTAGATTGATTGTGAACAGTATTCTGTAAATATCTGGCATTTGTTGTTCAAGCTAGATTGTTCAGTTGTGATAGGTCAGATAAGACACATGATATTGCTTCTCTTCTCTGGTTGCACAGCGTTCAAATACTTCTGGCACAAATCTTTATATGTATAGATTTAAAATGTTGATTCCATGCAAACTTACTGATGCAACTTTGAAATTTGCTTTCTGGGAACATTTGTGCTGCTCAACTCAGACACAGAGTGTAGTGCACATGGCCAAAGAGAACATTTATGGAGTACTTTGCATGCCTTTATACTTCTAGGTTATAATACACATAGGATATGACAAATGGCAAGATCGCTCTTTAGATATACAACTCTTTATCTCCTTTAGGGGGTAAACTTAATACTGGACCTATACCAGCACCTGTGTGTGTGTGTGTGTAAAATTTCATATGCATCTGCACTTCTCACACACAAACACCTGCTACAAAGGGAACACTTGTTCACAAGCTTGTTATCTAACACCAGCATGTATTTATATTTTCACCAACAAAAGAAACCCAGGTCTTTCTAATGAGTTCTCTAGGTGCAAATGGTAACACTTGCACATCCTTAAAGGGTGAGTTCAAGCGCTAGCACACAGGTGTTTCGATGTGCACAGGAAATTTATGACTTGTTTATGTGTGCAAGTTACTGCAATTGCGCATGCAAATCCAGTAATTGCACAAGTGACTAATTATGGTAATTTGTAGTTAAAACTATCTGATTTGCATGCCCTAACATAGGAATTGCACATGAAATGTGGGCATATTATTTGTGCCCAACTCCACACCTCACTTATTTAAAAATCAGATCCAATGTGCCTTCCTCCTAAAGATATGGCTATAGGCAGGAATGTGTGTTTCAAGAATAATATATTAGTACAGTTAAAAAAAAAAGTATTATTAGTCAGTTACATGCAGGGAGAATTAGTCACACAGCTCTCGGTAACATTAGTACATTAGCACTGTACTAAAATGTTGTTCTTTGAGTCCCCGAAAGACATTGTAGCCCCTCTCTTACATTAGATTAGCAATCAGAAAATCAATGTGTTTTTTGTTACCGCCAGAATTTCTGCCATCGATGCATGAAAATCTAGATTTTAAGATAATTTGATAAAGGATGATTGAAATGGACTAGAGCAGCAACAGTAACTAAGTTGATCAATCTACCTCTGAATTTGACATTTGACTTCCAGACTCACAATCTCCATTTAAATTAAAGTGAGCAAAACTCTGGCAGCCAAACCCTCTGCAGTTCCCAGACTTGCTGCTTATCATTGTGTCTTAGGCTTGTGTCTGGCTCACTTGCTCTTTTGACTAGACATTTTTTTCAGCTGATTGCTGCACCCAGGTGTGACAGAGCAACTGCTGCTAACACATGTCTCTCAGTGTAATTGTTACTTCAGTTCTGAAGCAGTCGGTCCAAATGGACCTCAAGGAATAACAGTCAGTTCAGGGAAAGCACTGAGGGAAGTCGGCTTCTGGCTTTCCAGTGATGATGGGAGTCTCTGAGCGGGAAGGTGAATAAAGGTGATAATTACTGGGAAGATTTGAAAATGAACTCAGCACTCAGTGGCTCCACTGGTCATTTCATTTAGATGTGTAAATGGGAGCTGAGCCCTCTGAAAATCTGGCTACATACATTACATGACACTGCTTTATGAACCAATGGCGGGCCTGAGTGTGTGAGAGGGAAGAAAGACGTGCACAGAAAGAATACACAGCTGTGAATCTGCCTTAATGTCCTCAGTGTTATCAAATGTCAGTCAGGAGGAGTGTATCTCTCAGGTCTAGGGATGTTGGTAAGAAGATTTTAAGAGCAGTCCTTTTGGTAATAACAAATACCATTGTTCAGTCCATCAAGATAATGCTGCATTTTGCGCCACTCAAATAAATTGTAACTATCTCCAGATTTTAATTTTAAATAATTGGATAATCAGGGCTGGATTTCGGCTGCAGGAAATGGCCAAGGCAAATGAATAATATGACTGTTTATATTTAAAGGGGTAATTCTATGAACATGGAGGGACCTGCCTGCTGTGGAGTTGTCTTTGTTCCATTGTACCGAGTTATGGGGACCCTGTGTAGAGAGTGACTGTCCAGCTGCTGTTGGGCTATGTGCTGTCAGGGCCTCTTCCAGGTAGGGCCTGAAATTCATGGTCCATTTTGGTCAATTTCCCAGTCACGGGATTTTAAAGATAATAAATATCATGATGTCCGCTATTTAAATCTGAAATTTCACTGTTGTGATTGTAGAGGTCCTGACCCAAAAGGGAGTTGCAGGGGGGGTTACAAGGTTAATTTAGGGGGGTTGTGGTACTGATACCCTTACTTCTGTGCTGCTGCTGGTGACAGTGCTGCCTTCAGAGCTGGGCAGCGGGAGAGCAGCAGCTGCCGGCCAGAAACCCAGCTCTGAAGGCAGCTCAGAGGTAAGGGTGGCAATACCACAACCCCGCTAAATTAATCTTGTGACCTCCCTGCAACTCCCTTTTGGGTCAGGACCCTCCAACTTGAGAAACACTGGTCTCCCCCATGAAATCTGTATAGTATAGGATAAAAGCACGGAAAAGACCAGATTTCTCAGGGGTTGACCAGATTTCATGGTCTGTGACATGTTTTTCATGGCCGTGAATTTGGTAGGCCCTACTTATAGCATGAAGAGGCCAATGGAGGAAAAGTGTGTGTTTGTGTGTGCAAGAGAGAGATCCAATAAGGGCCACAGAGCTCAGTAATTCTGTGCAGCCTTGTGGGAAGATTCCTTCTCCACCTGGTCCTCCTGGATAACCTAGTGCACAGCTTTACAATTTGGCTAGATAAATCAGTTTCTTAAATAGAGGACAGAATATGATTCTGCAGCAGTTTGGGAGCACAGGAAGCAGAGAGAGAGAGATTTTATTTTAGGCATTGGCTATACATTGAGATTTGTTATACAGGTTTTTTCCTAAATTAATACAAAAACAGTAACCAAAAAAACCACCTGAAATTTTGCAAGACATTCATTACCAAATGGATTAAGACCTTTGAGTATCTAGGAGCTGGAAAATTCAAAATGACCTAGAATTTTTTGTATCTGTTTCCCCCCCAAACAAATGGTTGTGAAGATTTTTAGAAGGCAGCCTATCAGAGACAAATTCAAGTCTAAGAAATATGTGCCTCCCAAAAGGCCACACAATACATGCTTGCAAAGGAATCGTTATTGTGCGCCCATCCTTTGAGTAGCAAGAGCTAGACGCGTGACTAAACTATGTAGGGCTATGTGTGTGTGTGCGCATGCCTAGGTGCCACTGCTGGATAAGGGGACATATCTGCAAAAATATGTGAGCCATGCCCCGTTAT
This sequence comes from Sternotherus odoratus, assembly GCA_032164245.1. Classification (NCBI taxonomy): domain Eukaryota; kingdom Metazoa; phylum Chordata; order Testudines; family Kinosternidae; genus Sternotherus; species Sternotherus odoratus. The sequence continues at coordinate 181,677,329 of JAVMKO010000001.1, forward strand.
TCAGTGTAGCAGTCAGGAGCGCCTCTCTGCATCTGCAGGTAGACAAGACTTGCCAAGCAGCCTCTACTGTGGCTCTAGCAAGTACAGGATCCGGAAAGTTCTGCCCTGCACTTACCCTGCGGTGAATGAATTTCATGGGGGGTTCTTATGTGCAATACTCTGCCAGACTTTAAACCGAAGGCCCCAGTCCTGCAATCCGAGTCCAGAGGGTCAACCCCTGTGCTGGTGCAGAGCCCCAATCAGACAAGTGTCCACCTGTGTAGGGTGAATGCAGGATCAGGGCCTATACGTACACCTTTGGTAGGTGGATTAGTGAGTTTCCTGCTGATGCTACCGGTCCGCTTCACCAAAGACACAGTGGACAGTCAGTTTTCATGACTCTTGTTTAAGGATGTGGGCATCATTCTTAACACGGGCTGTCAGGTTGTGACATTGCTTTAACTTTTTTTTTTTTTTTTTTTAAATGAATGAAATCAGATTTTTGGTTGGGGTAGGATGTGGCAACTGGCAGGAAGGAGGCGACTGAATCCAGAACAGCATTTAAAAATACAAACTGTCACTTCACAGCCTGCCACTTCTTCATCCATTTTGTCTGAATTCAGTCCTGCCTCAGGAAAGCTCTTAGATCTGAAGAAAATGCTGGTATGTTTCATAGACATATCAAGCTGCTTCAGTGATGCACTCTCCCTTTAGGCTCATAAAACTGACCTCACTGAGCTTGTTTGTTTTTGGAAAAGGAGCCTGTTCCTCTTTATTTTTTTTTGTTGGTTTTTTTGTTGTACATTTTTTTTTATTAACAGACCAGAGTAGGAAAGTCCGCTGCTGGGCACCATTAGTTCATTCTCCTTGTGAGCCTGTTAATCTGATTTTTCCTGTTGCCAGGTTTTCCTCAGCTTTCACAGTTCTAATTTTAATCTAACTGGAAAATTCTCTGATAAAGCATTGGGCAGAAAATTCTGCCATGGCCAATTTCTGTTTACAGTGAAATTATTCCAGATGTTCCAGTTTTTCTCTTTGTGTTTCCCCGAATGGAATACTTGTAAACTGAAAATGAACTCATGTTAAGCCACCATAGGGAATAATTTTACAAGAAAAACTAGACCGAACTTGATGGTCATATGCACTTCATTTTTTTGAACATGCTTATCCATTATTATAAATTTTCTCTGAACAATAATGTATTCAATGGAAATGTTAATGTTTGTAATTTATGTTCTGAATGGAACGGAAATCATATTTAGACCTTTTTAAAATAAAAAGTCAGAATAATATTTTATTATCCTCAGATAAAGCTATCTCATTTAACTCTCAGTCAATGCCTGAAAGTAACACAGTGTTAGACACTGACTGAACTCCCCTAACTGCCCTCCTCCTCCCGCCCGCAGGAAAAGGGATTTTCTGTACTGCAGTTAAAAACACAGGGAAACCTCTGGCAAGGGATCACTCAAGGGTGTGACAAAAACTGGTTGCTTAAACGAAGATGACCTTCTAAAACAGGGTGATATTACTTTGCCTCAACATCCTCTCTCCAGCAGATTTTGGAACAAAAGAGTAGGTGTTCTAACTTTTTTTTTGCCTTCTTTCTTGGAGATATCAAAAGGCCCTACTTTACTCAGATTTAATGAGAGACCTATGAAGTACAAGCTTGAAAACCCATCTCTCCCCTCGGGAGCACTTAAAGACAGTCCCAGCTATTCATTTAACTTAAATGTAAAGAGGTTTATAATAGTGTGTTTTAGTAAATCTACTGATAGTTACACTAGCTTTTAAACGTCAATAAATATGTATTTATCTATCTGTTGAACAGTTCTAATGTAGGGTAATTGTTATTTGGATGACAATAATGTCTGTCACATAAAATTTGAAATAAAGTGCATCTGGGAACCTATTTTAAAGACTTACTGACATCAAGCTGAGAAACAGATATGAAAAATTGGACCTTTCAAAGGATCTCAAAGTTCAGCTCACAAGAAGCAACAGTGTGCTTAGAGTTCTGTGGGGAAAAAATGAAAGTGGAAGTGAAACAAGAAGACAAGAATCACACTTTAGAGTAGACAATCACATGAAAAGTCTTGAATTTTTACTAAAACATAGCTGATTTTCTATGCTCCCAAATCTCCCTCCATCCCCCATCTGGCTGGAAACTATAGACCAAGGCTTGAGCCTAAGGAGCATATGAAAAACAAACAAAACCAAATCTCCAAACAAACAACAGGTCTTTTTTTAAAAAAGTATCTAGTGCTCCTCAAAGTACCTTTCCACCCATCCCCAGGTTCTGTTGTCTTGCTAGAGGTCTGAGGATGTCTCACAATTTTTCTGCCAAGAATAAAGTTGCATTAGAGCTTCTAGTTGCTGCTAGATAGTCATCAAACTTTGCTTCAGGGTAAAAGGTCTAAATTTTTGGCCAAGCAAAAAGTTGTCAGAAATATCTCTTTGAAAATTAAAATTCACAAAATGGAATCTGAGGATTTCACACAGGTTTAATGGGAGCCATTTTGAATTAGTGATAAAAAACGGTACTAGGCAGTGATGGGCAAACCACCAATTCGTTACAACGGACGCACTAATCATTGTGGAACATATGCAACCTCCTGTAACCAAAGCACCTTAGTTAGCCCAAGCCACACAGCGCCTGAAAATATTAGTTTGAGTTTCACAACCCGTGATTTAAGTTCCCAGTTATTGAAATACTTTCAAGTACTTTTACTTTCTGGACAGATGTTAAGAGAGACTAGTCTCTAGAACATCGCACACAAAAGCATGTTACTGGGTTTTAGTTGACTAATTTAGACTGCTCTAGCAAAACCAAATCAATTGGCCTATGTTCCCAGAAGTGGGTCTGACTGGTTGGTATATAAAACCTCACAACTATGTCCTGTGGTTCTTAAGTGGGGGAGGAGGGTCAGGATGCTTCTTTATCCACATTACTTCACATCACAGATGCTGACATAATTATTGATTTAGAACACAATGCTCCAAAAAGATTCAGTAATGTAAAAAAAATAATGTGGTGTATTCAATAGGCCCCTTTGATACAGGCTCTTTGGGGAGACAGTTAAACATGACACTGTTAGTGTGGTCCTACCTTTGAACTGTGATATATAACTCACATTGTGGTCTGCTGTCTCCTGGAAAAGCCCATAACTGTGAAGGCTATTGCTTTACAGCTAACTCTAGGAAGATTGAGGGATTAAGTTATACATTATGTAAAACTATCCATTAATCCTCTTAGTGTGCATTACTAGTGAATGGCCTGAAAGAGACTCTTATTAAAGGAGCCCTAACATTCACTTTTCCTTGGTGACATTAGGTATCTGAGACTTGTTTCATGGATTTTGGTGCTGAAATATTCAGTACACCATCTTTTATCTGCTGTTAGAGCCATTGGCATATGTTAGTACAGTACTAACAAAACTACTGGTTGGTAAAGCAGATCCCTTGTTTAACTAGTAGCAAGACATTCATAAAATAGAACTGTACTTCTTCTAGTGTACCAGAGTCACTGAATTTTTTTGTTTTTGTTTCTTTAAAAAGGAACAGCTACAAAAACCATGACTTTAAAAATGTTCTTGGGGATGAATTACATTTAAAAATAACTGTATTTTTAGAAAAGAAAACAATTTGTAACACAAATTTGTTCGGAAAGTGTCTGGTTGCTGCATATAGCCTTCTTCCCTAGTTCAATTCGCTTTCTGTTATACAAACTTACATGAACGTTTTCATTTGAGGAAAAGAGAAAAGAAAAGTTCAATGTGATGGCTAAGACCTATCAGAGCTGACTCATTGAGCTGAATTATTGCTGTGCAGAAAGTTTGTAAAGCCTTTACCTCTGGATGAACACTGAGCGTTACTTCAGCCTTGACAGTTGACCTTTCAATTTGATTGGGCTCAGCAATAATAATAGCTGTATCTGCAGTATAGAAAAGGCAGAACAGTGCTTAGTAACCCAGCTTCTCTTATTAGAGAAGTGACTAAAATTCACACTCTTTGCGTGTGTGTATAAATTCTTTCACTAACAATACCTTTGTTATGGAGGCCAATTATTGTACAATTTCCCTCCCCCCCACCATTTTGGCTATTGGTTTTAGTTTAGGAAAAGAAAAATCAGTAATCCAATATTTAGTCAATAATGATCTCTTTTCTCTCAATAAGACCTACTGTGAAAAGACAACAAACAAACAAGTCAAACTGTTGTAATTTGGTCAACCACTCGGGTACTATCCATATCCACCATTTCAACACACTCTATTTCCTCACGGTTTTCAAGATTCTTCTTCTCTTTCCGTTTTTTCTTGGATGGTGGCACAAAAGTCAATATCACAGGTAAAATGGCAAAGCAGTGAAAGAAGGTGACTAATGCTATTAAAAACAAGCACCTGAACAGTGTACGGGTCAGATTTGAAGGCACAGCTGCAAGAGGAATCAGACCAACAATATAGCAGAGGTAGCTCTGTAAAATAGCTACCCCGTGCACTTCTAGGGAATTTTTTACCCATTTAGTTCTTGTGAAATCTTTGCCCAGGATAAAGGTTGATAACAGTGGTGCACAGTTGTCAATTGTATAATTAATCCCATAAATTAAGCACAACACAGAAATACAGTCCAGTTCCACTTTCCACAAGGTCATGAAACCTATGACTCCAAATTCGACTGAGGCAACAGTTAGAGTGAGCCAGACATTGATTAGAGAGTCTGCCACCAGGAATGCCGAGAAGAAGAGCAGAAATAAAGCACTGATGCAGGAGTTTTGTAAGGGGGCTCCCACTGAGGAGGCGTAACGATCCATGTACACGAATGATGGATTGAAAACGATGAATTTCACCTTGGACGTGAGAGAGAGTTTCCTCAAGGTTTCCAGGAGATCATAGAGTTCTTCTCTCTTGGTTTCCATTGTCTTAGCCACCAAGAACATCCTAGAAGCCACGACATCAACTTCGTTGTTGTATTTCTTTGAAAAGATGATATCCTCTGAAAAATGGGCATACTGGGGGGTTTTCAGGAAAGAGTTCCTCAACATGTCAGTAAAATTCTTTTTGGGCAATCCAGTAGATATGTTGAGTTTCCTAAGATAATTTAAATAGCTCTCAAACCAAGATATCCTCACAAACCCTTTAGTATACTCTAGCACATCTTCTTGAACGCTTGTGTTCCAATATTCTATTGACTCATAGATATAAAACCCAATGACTGGGCTGTAGTTACTGAAATACTTTTGCTGGGCAGTAGTGTATTCAATGGTTCGTGTCGCGGTTGCTACGATGTTACTAAGGTCTGACCCTTCATTGACCTGCAGGTAGCCCATTAAGGCAAAGGAAATATAAACAAGGTAAAAGAGAACTACAAAAGGCTTGACGTAAGTGTTTGTTATCCAGTCACAGTAATAGCGTTTGAGGAAACACACCAAAAGATGACTTTCGTAAGTATTTGTTTCTTCTGAATCGGTTGTGTCCTCGCTGAATTTGGCTGTCAGAAGAAACCTATACCACATGGGCTTCTCTTGCAATACCTCTGGCTTTGGTACCTTTCTGCAGAAGATACTATGCTGGTAGTTGTTTTCTATGTAGCCAGTAAACACCAGGCTGGAACCATAAAAGGAGAGTACGTAGAGGTAGTTGAAGAAAATTGCAATACAGGAATTGCAGCAGAAAATCCTAGCTGCTTCAATGTTAGTGAAGGGGCTGGCACCTATTCCAAAAGTGACCAGGTACATGGCAGTGGTGAGAGAAAAGGAGAGCATGGAGTCTGCAAACACAGCTGCAGTTCTCTCTTTAACATGTTGGTCTTCTCTAGTTTTCCTCCAGGAGGACAACATTTCAAAAGTCCCATATAACCCATGACCTAGAATAAAGAACAAAGCAAGTGTTTAAGATCTGTATGTTTTTAGTCAGAAAGGGCAAAACAACATGGAAAATTTTTAACATGGACATGCTAAAAGGCACAAAGGAGTTATAATTGGTCCCCCTTCATTTAAGTTGCAAAGGTCTTGTGGAATAAAAAAATTAAGATTTTGTAAATTGCAGAAGCACATTAATCATGAAAAAGCAGCTAAAACCCAAGTATCTTCATTATGTATTTTTTGTAAGGATAAACATGTGGAAGCCTAATGGCTTTGTAAAGAATTCACTAGTTTCCACACATCAGTGTTACTGGGTTGGTGGTAACCAGGTAAAATATTTGTTTTTCTCAGCCATTGGTTTTAGTTTTCAAGAGCGCCTGAGATGGAGGATGCTTTGAAATTCAATAAGTTTGTAATGGTTTCAGTGGTGGGATCTGACTAGTGATTAGAACAAGTGATTAAGAACCAGAAGAGCTTGGGCATTATTTGGTCATCTTGCTGAAAATCTAGGAAAAAATAAAATGAAGGACTGCTGTATCTGAGTTGAGTTTTGCTGGGTGAATCAATCATAGACTTTTCCAGTCCCTTGCCACGTCCTCTGGCTAGAAAAAAGATAAATCATAGAAATGTAGCAAACAAAAAAGCATGAATAAATTTTACAAAAGCAGAAAGGCAGAATTAACGTGGATTATAACAAGCTTATATGTACAAACCTACGCAATGATTTATTTTTCTTACTTTAATGTGTATACTTACACAGTTTATAAAAATAAATGCAGATCCATTAAATTTTTTACCAACCCCTAAATGTTGTAATTTATTTAAATTACCTCTTAAAATAAATATAGTGTTCATGAAAGAGCTGAACTGAAAGTCCTGGAGACTGAAATCCTCTGTTTAACCACAGAACAAATATAGGACTAGCAAAATACATGTCTTTCCCTGTGTCTCTGGTTCTTTTGTCCTATATGCCCATTAAATCCTTGGTCTCTCTCTCGCTGTCTCAAAGGTACCAACTGTGATGATGGTTTTGGTGATGTGGACACCTACTCCCTTGCAGCAGAACTAAACTGCGAACACAGACTCATTTCACATACATCACCAAAAAGTTATTTGATGGGAACAGGTATGAGACACAACCAGATGTTAGATTTTAGAGGAGAAAAAGTTCTGTAAAAATAATGCTTGGAAATAAGTTGAAGTTTGTAAAATGCCAGCTGACTGATACCTAATCAGTCCTATAAATACATTCCTGAGAGGCAGGTAAGTCCTAAACTGATTTGAAATAGGAAAACTGAGGTAGACTGACTCTACAAGGAGTGTCAGTGTTTAGACTCAGGATTTCTGGGATACTAGTCCCAGGCTTGGATCATTTGACAATGACTCCTCACGCCTCTACCAATTCCTTGAGCCCCCAGGCTAAATTCTAAGCTAATTATGGGCATGGGGCAGGGTGTATATTCTGGACTGTTTACTTCTCATAGTGGAATGCCCATTGGTTTCAGTTTGAGGTTTGCACAGAGATCATATGAAAAATATGGTTTTTATGTAAGAACTAAGGGTGGGATTTATAGCAGAGGTTGGACTGGGCATAGGCACCAACTTTTCTTGGCGCCGTTGGGTGTTTGCCGCCCCCCTGGCCCGACTCCATCCATGCCCCAGAGTCCCTGCCAAAAGTCCGCCCCTCCCTGCCTGCCCCTATTGGACCCCTCCCCAGCCCCGCCTCCTCCCTTGAGCGCACCATGTTCTCCCTCTTTCCCCCTCTCTCCTGAAACAGCTGTTTTGTGGCACAAGCACTCAGAGGGAGGGGGGAGAACCGGGAAACTGCGGAGTGCTCAGGGGAGGAGGCAGAAGCGGAGCAGGTGTGAGCTGGGGCGGAATGGGGTGTTGCCGGTGGGTGCAGAGCATCCACCAATTTTTCCCTGTGGGTGCTCCAACCCCGAAGCCCGTGCCTATGGGACCAGGTCTCCCACTCCCAGGTGAGTGCTCTAACCTGAAAAATCATGCTCATGGTCTCTCGCCCAATGACTCTTTAAGTGTTTATCCACACTGGGACAGCTTTAACAGGAGAGATTTCCACTTTAGAATATCCCATAGCTCAGTGGTTAGAGCCCTCCACCCCCACGGGATGAGACCCCTGTTCAAATCATTCCTCCCCCTCAGCAGAGAGGTGAATTGAACACAGGTCTCCACATCAGAGGTGAGTGCTCTAACCACTCAGCTAGAGGTTATAAGATGGATGGTGGTGACACCACCTTCTCTGGCTCTTTTGTGTGGCGTGAGGCAGGCTCTAACTCATTCTCTCAGAAACTGACTTAGCACCTAGGTCCAGACTGCAGGGAAGTGCCTGTCTCACTGGTGAGCCATGAACTGGGATCATCTTTGCTAGAGTCAGGTGGCTTAGGTGCATGACTCTGAGAAGGGTGGGGTTTAGGATACTCCCCTCTTGTCAGTATGTCCCATTGGTTGGCCTAACTCCCTTTGTGAATTTGGGCCTAAAAATTTAGTTTGATATGATTTCTTCTTGTTGCAGATTTGTCATCCAGTGAGAAGTCTTTCCCTTTTTGGGCCAGCCACTCTATCTCCCCTTTGGTTTTCTTCCTTTCCCTTTCTGCTTTCTCTGTGTTTCTCCCCTCTCGGCCTTTGTGAGTCTACTCTGCTATTTTCTCTGCATTTCCTTCTCTTCACAATGCCCAATTCCCAACCCAGTAGGCTTGCTTTGCTCTCATCTTCCTCCTCATTCCCTCCACCAACAATGTTCAGTGATTAAAATATATTTAATGAGGGAATCAAAGTGTAAACCGGACTGTAATCATTAATTCACGGTCGGGGCATTCCGTCTCTGCATTATTGTTTCAGACTGTCTGCAAACTCGGGCAGACATCTTTGCATCGATTACATTTGGAAAGTTATCTCTGCTGCCATTAGCGCTGAAAATTTTCTTAAAAAATAAATGGATTCTTGAGCATGTGTGGCCACATACATACATACATGCCATGTATGTATGTGGTCATGAAGGCCACATACATACATACATGCCATTGGCTAGATCTGGCCTGTGGGCTGTATGTTTGACCCCCATGCCTAAGTAGTTCTTAGAGTCACCCCCCTTTACATAATCAGAATATCCACACAACGGATAATAATAACCCTGGCCTTGATGCAGAGGGAATTTGCATACCTAAGTTCTGAGCTGATGGCATGGCTGTTCATTCGGGTAATAATGGAAAACAATGAAATCGCTAGTCACAGATACTTTGAAACAAAAGAGAAATTTGAAATATGGAACTAAAATGAGTTAATGTGACTAGTGTCTTTTCTCTCCAGCATCTCTTATTTGCAGTAACAGAGTGCTGGCCCTCATGCATATCAGATTTTTTAAAAAATCCACATCATGGCATAAAACATGAATATCTATTTTCTAGTAACATTAGTCATGTTTCCAATGAGACATTTATCTTAATTTGTCCAAATATTATTTTACAGTTGCTTCTAGAGGGCAGGTCAAGACTGTCAATTTGATAGCTAGTACAGTGACCCCTATTAAAACTAATTGGGGATGCCAAAACTTCCCAGACACAGAAAAAGTAGAAAGTACAATCAGCGACTGACGCCCCATTGTTAATTATGTTTTAAATAGTTATGTGCTAGGTTCAGCAGGGAAAACTATTAAGCTTGCTTTCACTGTGTTCTTTGTAAAGACAGACTGACCTTTATTTAAAAGTAACAGATCACTTGTCTAAGCGAGGAATGAGAGCTTTAATCTCTTTATGCTTCCCATAAGTCCTGCAGACAGGCATGTCTCACTATTCCATATAGCATCATATTACAAATTACTTTTATCGTGAGCTTTAGTTGAATGCATTTAAAAAAATTGCTTCAGCAGTAATAAGGCCTTTCATAACAATTTCAAATAGAAGCATTAATTTGGCAGGCTTTAGTCCTTACAATAAAACAAAATTTAGATATACAGTAAAACCTCGATATAACGGACTAATTCGGGCGAGGGGGTGTCCGTTAAAGCCGAAAGTCCGTTATATAATAAAGTAGGTTTTCCGAATGTGTATGTTAAAAAATTGACAAATTAGTTAGTTTACCTGTTTTTACTTATGTAGACATGTTTGTGTAATTAAAATTAAGTATGTATGAAAAGTTTAATTTCACAGAAAATTTTTCTATACAGTAGACTCTCGATTATCCGGGATGATCGGGAAAACCTTAATCCCGATTAATAAAATCCCCGATAATCACGTGTCTAATGGGGGGGGGGGGGTGTTCGCCGGCTGCCCTGGGGGTGGGGGTGGGATGGTGGTGGTTCCACCACCTGCCCCAGTCAGCTCCCCTGCTAGCCTGGGTGTAGGAAGCCTGCCGCCGCTTTGGGGTTTTCCCCCCAGGCTCCTGCCAGCCGGGGTTTCGGCTCCCGCTGCCAGCCTGGGTTCCCTACACCCAGCCTGGCAGCGGGAGCTGACTGGGGGAGGTGGCAGAAGCCTGGGGAGAGAGCCCAAAGAGGCGGCGCGCTGAGCACTCAGCCTGCCGCCGCTTTGGGCTTTCCCCCCAGGCTCCTGCCAGCCGGGGTCTCAGCCCGCTGCCAGCCTGGGCTTCCTACACGCAGGCTGGCAGCAAGTTGAGACCCCGGCTGGCAAGGGGCCAGTGGGGGAAACCCCAAAGAAGTGGCAGGCTGAGCGCTCAGCCTGCCGCCACTTTGGGGTTTCCCCCCGCTGGCCCCTTGCCAGCAGGGGTCCTGTCTCCTGCCCCAGTCTGCTCCCACTGTCAGCCTGGGCTCCCTGCACCCAGGCTGTCAGCGGGAGCTGAGTGGGGCAGGTGGCAGGAGCCTGGGGAGAGAGCCCAAAGCGGCGGCAAGCTCAGCACTCAACCTGCTGCCGCTTTGGGCTTTCCCCCCAGGCTCCTGCCAGCCGGGGTCTCAGCCGCTGCCAGCCTGGATTTCCTACACCCAGGCTGGAAGCAGGCTGAGACCCCAGCTCATAAGGGGCCAGTGGGAGAAGCCCCAAAGCAGCGGCAGGCTCAGGCTGAGCCTGCCGCCGCTTTGGGGCTTCCCCTACCGACCCGTTTAGACATCCCGGTTAATCCGCAGCCCAGTTAACCCGCGCCCGGATAATCAGGAGTCTACTGTAACAGTGAATTAATAATAAAAAATAACCTGTTAATTTAATTATAAGCAAATCTTGGTTAAAAGCATTTTAAAATTAACAGGGTGTTAATTTTCACATATGACATACGGACCGGAAATTTTGTCCGTTAAATCCGAAGTCCGTTAAATCGAGGTCCGCAAAATCGAGGGTTTACTGAACTTAAAAATGATCCAAGGTCTGATTTTTGTATGTTTGTATGTTAGTAGTAATGTCTGATGATCAGTGGTGCTGGAACATTTTTAGTAGTGTGGGTGCTGAAAGCCAGCCCCGTTACCCCTGTCCATGCCACCCCACCAACCCCGAGCTGAGGCTGGGAGAAGGATTGTATCTCCGGGAGATGGGGGGGACCCAATCAGGGGTACGGTGGCCAAGGCCACAGCTGTGGGCATGCGTGGGGGCAGAAGTGGATCCCCGGGCAGGGGCCAGCAGCCAGAACCCCACATGCGGGGCCAAGAGCAGAGCCCTGACCAGGAGGACAGGTGTGGGGCCCTGGCTGTGGAGCTCTGGGTGCAGGGGATTGGGCACGGGGCCCCGGAAGCAGAGGCCTGAGAGCAGGAGGTGTGGCCGGGCACAGTGGCCGGGGAGTGGGGCCAGTGGGTGAGGCCCTGGGCACAAGCCTGGGCACAGGACCAGCAGCCAGGGAGTGGGGCCGGTGGCTGGGACCCGAGCCCCAGGTGAGGGGTTGGGAAGTGGAGTGCAGGTGGCGGGCTGGGAGCAGGGCATAGGTGTGGGAAGCACCCCAGGTTTTATGTGTGGAGTCAGCGGCTAGGGAGCTGGGACCCAAGCTTAGGAATGGAGCACTGGGGTGTGTGGCCCCCCATAAATCCTGGTGATACTGCAGCACCCCACATACCCCTACTTTCTGCACCTGAGATCTGATTGCCACTTACTATACGAATATATTTTAATAACAGAATACTTTGGGATACTTTTTTACTTTGCATTTACATAATTGTGGAGGATAACTTGAAAAGGAACTGGATTAATAGAACTATTAAAGTAAATGAGTCAGGCTCAAATGCATATAATCTAGAAAGCTAACTGAAAAAAAATGATTGCCTCGCATACCATCCTATTTTATGCGTTACTTTTTTTGTCTTTTATATACTCCATACACGATGGATTGGTATCTTCTGTTTGAATTTTGTGTATTTCTTCACCATGCTCTGTATCATGACCAATATTTGTGAAGAGTCCTGAATGCCTAATTTTCAAAATTGCAAGTCTGAAAGGTGTCCTTAACTGTCTAACCCAAAGTGACAGATTTTACATGCAGTCACACTCAGGACTTGATGCAGCGCCCACTGAAGTCCATGGAAAGGAATAGGCCCTAATTTCATATGTTAATTAGGCACAGTATTTTAACGATTAGCCCTTGTTGTCTAGTGTGTGGAGGCACTCTAAGAATTTTTACTTTCCTGCTGTGGTTATGCTGATTTCATGGTCTTCGTTTTTATCACCGTCTGCCCATCTATATTTGACTCTATTGTTCCTCTCTCTCTCAATGTTATGATGTCTGTCCTATAAGCCATCAGCTAGAGGTGATCAAATCATTCCTTGCAAATAATCGTGTTATTTTAACCCTTATCCTGCCAACTAGTTATGTAGCACATTATTTGTTCTGATTTGTTTTCACAATTGTTCAGTAAATGTGTGAACACATTTAGCCAATGGGTTATTAGCACACTGTTCACCACAAACATTTACTTACTATTCCTAGTTCCTGCAATTGGTCACCTAGATCAAAAGGTATTGTTTTTGTTGCTTGGCTGGGTGACTTTAACTATAGCATCAGGCAGAGTCCCCTTTACTGTTTAGACCAGTTTGCTCACCATCCACAACTCTTTTTAACCAATCTTTTGTGTAAATAGCAATAATAAATGAGCCGTGAATAATAAATGAGCTGCTCTCAAATATTTATTCACTCTGGGTGGAGAGGAAAAGTGAGACATGATGGTGCAGGACCTAGTGGCACTAGCTGACACCAGTAACAGGAAGATGAGTAGAGATAGAGCCAAGAGAGGGCTAGGGAGGCTGGAGAGTGTGAGCTGAAGGGGAAAATGAGGTTGTTGGAGGAATGACAATGAGAGACTGTCTGTTCTGTGTTTGTACAGCACCTAGCGCAATGGGATCCTGGTCCGTGATTGGAGCTCTTAGGCACTACAATAATACAAATAACTAATAATAGCACTGCACAAAGCCAGGCAAAAATCCTCTTGCTGCCCTAAAGAGCCAGTCCTTTGGGACACAGGGGATTCCCCCTTCTCATGTTTGCTGTTGCTCAAGATCTATCAAGCAATTCTGATTAAATCAGCCCAGAGAGTAAGCCCAGAGTCACAGAGAGACTTAAGTATCTAAACCCCTGATTTGGGTGTTACTGCAATCAACAAAACCCCTGCTCAGCTGCCACCTAAACCTGTAGGTGCCTAAACTCACTTGGTGCATAAATGGCTGCGGTAAAGGTTCCTTAGGTGCCTACATTTCTACCTCAGGCAGGAACCAGAATACGTATCTCACGCCTAAGCTCCAGTGTGATCCTCAAATCAGGTTAAGACAACTGTTGGTCCACCTATCTCACTTAATGGGACACCATCCAGCAGGTGTGGTCTGAGTACACCTAACTCCACACGAAATGACCGAGGGAGGGACTGTGTATGCATGTCTGTGTCGCAGTGCTTACGCCCTTCTGTGAAGTCAGGCTCTAAGCATTTCCACTGTACTTTCTGCAGCAGCCTGGGGTTATTACAGACTGAGTCTCACCCATCTTTGTCTTTAGAAAATAAGATAAATAATACCTCGCTCTTACATAACACTTTTCATCAGTAGATCTCAAAGTACTTTATCAAGGAGGTCAGTATCATCATTCTAATTTTACAACCACAGAAACCGAGGCACAGGGAAGTGAAATGAGTTGCCTGTGGCAGGTCTCCTGAGTCCCAGTCCAGTGCTCTCTCCACTAGGCAACACCACCAGCCTAAAATGACCGCCGCTGTTAGATTGTCTTTGTTTAAAGAATGCAGTGTGCTCCCTGTAATTTCATACAAAAATTATGTGGGTTTTCTCACAGCCCACATAAAAAGATTAAATTTATGTATTTAAGGAAAAAACTGAATAGAATTTTTTCAGTAATGGGAAACAGGGAGAGAGACTAGGAATCAAATATTAGCTCTCTTTTCACGAGGGTATGTCTGCAGTACGGACCTTACAGTGGCATAATTAAACAATCCCCAATTTGCAGGGGTAGCTATGTCGACAGGAGAGCGTTTCCTGCTGACATAGCTCTGTCCACCCGATGCTTTTGTCGGAAAAACACTGGTCAGTCAAAGGGGTGTTTTTTCACACCCCTCCCCAACAGAAGTTTTACCGACAATAGTGCTTGAATAGACATAGCCTTAGTTTTACATGCACATAGATACAGTAGAGCAGTACGCGGTCATGTGGAACTGCACTGTGTTTGTTTACTTTCCTTGGAAAGTGGGACATCCCCTAAAGATGGGGAAGGAAGTTCCACTCTTCCACGGCTGTCTGTTACACATGGTAGCATTTTATGCATAGGCGTAGTTTGACTTCTATAGTTGGGAGGGCGGCTCCGGTCAAGCCAACAGGGCCACTGGGAAGGGTCGGGAATTCTGTGCCAGCCCACAGGGGGCACCATTTCAGATTTGCTGGGGAGGGGGCGACTTTAACCGTGATTCCAGGGGCTAATTAGGCAACCGAAAACTCCAATTTTTTTTTTTGGCAGATAATAACTTAGAAATTATCTGACAGGAGCACTGCATTTAATTCCTATATCAAGAAAGAAAATTAAATACATATTAGACCTACTCAGTTCTAATACTAGCATGTTCTAACATCTTGTGGCAAGATATTTTTGGGACACTGGTGAGGTTTAAAATTATAATGTATATTTTTTCTCAGATACTCCTACTAAAGTCAGAAGGGGCCATTGTGGTTATCTAGTCTGACCTCCTGCATGTTGCAGGCCTCAGAACCTCACCCACCCACTCCTGCAATAGACCCTTAACCTCTGGCTGAGTTACTGAAGTCTCAACTCATGATTTAAAGACTTCAAATGACAGAGAATTCACCATTGCCACTAACTTAAACTTGCAAGTGACTCATTCCCCACGCTGCAGAGGAAGCAGAAAACCACCAGGGTCTCTGCCAATCTGACCCCGGGAAATATTCCTTCCCAATCCCAAGTATGGCGGTCAGTTAGACCTTGAGGATGTGGGCAAGATCCACCAGGAAGACACCTGGGAAAGAACTCTCTGTAGTAACTCAGAGTCCTCTCCATCTAGTGTCCCATCTACAGCCATTGGGGATTTTTGCCACGGGCCATTGCCGATGGGCCACACAACATTGTAGGCAATCCTGTCATACCATCCCCATAAAATTGTCAAGCTTAGTCTTGAAACCAGTAGTTTTCCACTGTACTACTAACCAGTAGTAGTTAGGTATTTTGCCACCACTGCTCCCCTTGGGAGGCTGTTCCAGAATTTCACTCCTCTCTGATGGTTAGAAACCTTCACCTAATTTCAAGGCTAAAACTTGTTGATGGCCAGTTTATATCCATTTGTTTTGGGGTCAACATTGGTGTTTAACTTAAATAATGCCTCTCTCTCCCTGGTATATATCCTCTGATGTATTTATAGAGAGCAATCATTTCTCCCCTCAGCCTTCTATTGGTTATACTAAACAAGCCAAGCTCTTAGAGTCTCCTTTCATAAGGTAGGTTTTTGATTCCTCAGATCATCCTAGTAGCCTTTCTCTGCACCTGTTCCAGTGTGAATTCATGTTTCTTAACCATGGGAGACCAGAACTATACACAGTACTCCAGATGAGGCCTCACCAGTGCCTTATATAATGGTACTAACACTTCCCTGTCTCTACTGGAAATACCTCGCATGATGTACCCCAGGACCATGTTAGCCTTTTTCACAGCCACATCACATTGACAGCTCATAGTCATCTTGTGATCAACAAATACACCCAGGTCTTTCTCCTACTCTGTCACTTCAAACCGATAAGTCCCCAGCTTATAGCAAAAATTCTTGTTGTTAGTCCCTAAATGCATGACATTGCACTTTGCACTATTAAGTATCATCCCATTTCTACTACTCCAGTTTACAAGGTGATCCAGATTTTGTATGATATTCCGGTCCTCCTCCATATTGGCAATACCTCCCAACTTTGTGTCATTCACAAATTTTATTAGCACACTTCCACTTTTTGTGCGAAGGTCAGTAATAAAATTGTTAAATAAGATTGGTCCCAAGACTGATGAGGAACTCTACTAGTAACCTCCCTTTAGCCCAGGGGTCTCCAAACTTTTCAGCCCGAGGGCCGCATTAGCTATCAAATAGCAGTTCGGGGGCCGACAACACACTCGAGGTCCAAATAAAAAAGAATCAAAACATGGATGTTGTTTTTTATTATTTATTTAATATTATTTTATTCAGTTATTATTTAATAACACATTGATACACTACACATGAACACCTGTTCACTACACATGAACACTACACATGAACACCTGTTCACTACACATGAACACCTGTTCACCACACATGAACACTACACATGAACACCTGTTCACCACACATGAACACTACACATGAACACCTGTTCACTACACATGAACACCTGTTCACTACACATCAACACTACACATGAACACTACACATGAACACCTGTTCACTACACATGAACACTACACATGAACACCTGTTCACTACACATGAACATTACACATGAGCACTACACATAAACACCTGTTCACTACACATGAACACTACACATGAACACTACACATGAACACCTGTTCACTACACATGAACACTACACATGAACACCTGTTCACTACACGTGAACACCTGTTCACTACACATGAACATTACACATGAACACTACACATCAACCCCCCAACTGACCCACCCAGCCAGGTCTCTCCCCCCAAAACCTCCTTTCCTCCAACCCCCAACCCTCCCAATGACCCACCCAGCCAGGTCTCTCACCCCAAAACCTCCTTCCCTCCCACCCACCCCCCAACTGACCCACCCAGCCCGGTCTCTCACCCCAAAACCTCCTTTCCTCCAACCCCCCCCCCAAATGACCCACCCAGCCAGGTCTCTCACCCCAAAACCTCCTTTCCTCCAACCCCTCCCCAAATGACCCACCCAGCCAGGTCTCTCACCCCAAAACCTCCTTCCCTCCCACCCACCCCCCAACTGACCCACCCAGGTCTCTCACCCCAAAACCTCCTTTCCTCCAACCCCTCCCCCAAATGACCCACCCAGCCAGGTCTCTCACCCCAAAACCTCCTTTCCTCCAACCCCCCCCCAATGACCCACCCAGCCAGGTCTCTCACCCCAAAACCTCCTTTCCTCCAAACCCCCCCCCCCAAATGACCCACCCAGCCAGGTCTCTCACCCCAAAACCTCCTTCCCTCCCACCCACCCCCCAACTGACCCACCCAGCCCGGTCTCTCCCCCCCCCAACTGACCCGCTCAACCCGGTCTCTCCCCACAGACCGGTTCGCCGCCTGGCAGTGGGTGGCTCCTTGTTTCTGGCGGTGCGGCGCGTCCCGGCCCCAGCTCTGAGCCGTCCCTGGCCGGCGGCGGCAGCCGAGCACGCGGCGCGTCCCGGCCCCGGGGCGGCAGCCGAGCACGCGGCGGGTCCCGGCCCCGCGGCGGCAGCCGAGCACGCGGCGGGTCCCGGCCCCGCGGCGGCAGCCGAGCACGCGGCGCGTCCCGGCCCCGCGGCTGGCGGCCCGCGCGGCGCTTCCAGGCCCCAGCGCGGAGCCGTCCCAGCGAAAAGCTCAAAAGAGCCAAAAATTCCCTAAATAGCCAAAAAGATCTCCGCGGGCCGGATGAGAGGGCCTCGCGGGCCGCATCCGGCCCGCGGGCCGTAGTTTGGAGACCCCTGCTTTAGCCTGACAGTTCACCTTCCAGTATGACCCACTGGAGTCTCTTCTTCAACCAGTTCCTTATCCACCTTTCAGTTCTCATATTAATCCCCATCTTCTCCAATTTAACTAACAAACTCTCCACCTGTAAGGTAACTAACTCCCTTCTCTTCATGTGCCAATGTAGTTATGCTTGTATCTGTAATTTTCACTTTTCACTCCATGGACCTGAAGAAGTGGGGTTTTCTACCCATGAAAGCTTACGGTTAAATAAATCTGTTAGTCTTTAAGGTGCCACCGGACTCCTTGTTGTTTTTGTGGATATAGACTAACATGGGAACCTCTCTGAAACTGTTTATAAACAAAATTCTGACTCCCAGCCTCATAGGGGCCCAAGCTGGGAGAAGACTCCTGTGTTCTCTGCAGAATTTATTACATTGCATACTTCAGGCTTCCTTTCCTGCCTGCCTTCCTGAGTCTTGCAATTTTGGGGGATGCAATACCCCCCCCCCCCCCAAAACCACGCATGATTTTATGAGTAATTAGTTTTATTTGCCCGATCTTAGCACACTTGTACACAAAACACTAATAATGATTGACATCTGCATTAATGAGATTAAATACCATAACAATACACATAATTTTCACCAACTGATGGGACTAAGAATAAAAATGAGCTAACCTAGGCTACTGTCTTCCAGAGATGGCCGTATCTAGCTCCTGTGACTGACTGTTGATGCAAGGTTTATGCATGCATGGGAAACTGCTGCACATGGATTCAGGTGGCCTGATTCTGATCTCACTTACATCTGTGCAAATCCGAAGTAATTCAACTGAAGTCGAAAGAACTAACCTATGTAAAACCAGCACAAGAGATATCCGAATCAGGCCCATGGAATTTTCTTTTACAAAACTATAACAGTAATAGTATATGATGTAATGAAGACACACTACATTCCACTAGCTGATGGAATTAAAAATAACACTGTACTCTGCTCAGCTACGCAAGTGCCTTCCAGCATTAGACAAAGAGCCTGGGATGATTCTCTCCATAATTTTTCCAGCTGGATCAGACAGCTCACCTAAAGCCTAGCTCCACCTTCTCTGAAGCTAAGTGAAATGGCCGCTGCTGACTTTCCTGATCACCAGGGTTAAGAATAGCCAATCAATGACAAAGTAAAAATGTCATGGAACTTGTCGGATGTGACCTCTCCCAACAAATATACTTTGAAATTAAAACATACCAATGAATAGCAGTCTTACAATATTCATGAACATGAATACAGAGCAAAAAAGTGAGCCTTCAGTTTACATAAAATCTTCCTGATCAGAAAAATAAAATTCAAAGAAGCTGATTGAACAAGAACCACAGTTAATTTACACTATCATTTTTTACTGAGTTTACTGGCCTGGGTAACACTCTACAACATTTGTGTCCACGCTGCAGATGTCAGTCAACCATATATTACCTTATCTGCTATCCTGAAACATAGCTGCCTTCCTGACAGAAGCTCATAACTCTACTGTTTTATCTTTGTCATAGTCACAAACCCAGGTATGCCTATATCCACCCCATCTTAGGGTTCATTCACTGATTTATTTTATGGATCAAAAATCAGAGTGCATTGGTCAGATTTTCATTTACATGAGCTAAGAATCTGCTCCTTGTTTCTGGACACATTGTCTGAGTCCTATACTGGATCCATTTGGGAGAAAAGGAATAGAGATTGAAATGCTTAACAATATCCACATGAATAATGGTTGTGTTGTGGCATTTACAACACAGTTAATTAGTTGCATTGAGAGAGGAACACTGATGAAAGGTAAAAGTTATCACATACAAACATGATCAATGCATATTGATAAGGAAAACAACAGCAAATGTGCAATAGCTTGCTCTTCTTAGAGGACAACAGTCTTCTGGGTCTGTGGACCTCAAGGAAGAATATGATAAAATTATAGAAATGTAGGGCTGGAAGAGACCACAAGAAGGCATCAAGTCCAGTCCCATGTATTGAGGCAGAATCAAGTAAATCTAGACCATCCCTGAGAGGAGTTTGTCTAATCTGTTCTTAAAAACCTCCAATGATGGGGATTCCACAATGTACTTTGGAAGCCTATTCCAGAGGTTAATTACCCTTATAGTTAGAAAGTTTGTTCTAATATCTAACCTAAATCTTTCTTCTGCAGATTAAGCCCACTATGTCTTGTCCTACCTTCAGTGGACAAGGAGAACAACTGATCACACTTCTTTTTATATCCCTTAACATATTAGAAGACTGTTATCAGGTCCCCTCTCAGTTTCTTTTGTCAGGACTAAACCAAGGGTTCTCAAACTGGGGGTTGAGACCGCTCAGGAGGTCACAAGGTTATTACGGGTAGCGGGAGTGTCGTGAGCTGTCAGCCTCCACCCTAAATCCCGGTTTGCCCCCAGCATTATAATGGTGTTAAATATATTTAAAAGTGTTTTTAATTTATAAGGGGAGGTCGCACTCAGAGGCTTGCTATGTGAAAGGGGTCACCAGTACAAAAGTTTGAAAACCACTGGACTTAACTGTCCAGTTTTTTTAACCTTTGCTCTAGCTCAGGTTTTCTGAACCTTTTAAGAATTTTTATTGCTCTCCTCTGGACTCTCTCCAGTTTGTCCACATGCTTCCTAAAGTGTGCCCACAGAACTGGACACAATACTCCAGCTGATGCTTCACTGGTACTGAGTAGAGTGGACAACTCCTGTTAATACAGCCTAGACTATTAGCTTTTTTCACAACTGCATCACATTGTTGACTCATATTCAGTTTTGATCCTTTATAGCCCCCCATCCTTTTTAGCAGTATTACCACCTATCCAGTTATTCTCCATTTTGTAGTTGCGCATTTGATTTTTTTCCTTCCGAAGTGCAATACTTTGCGCTTGTCTTTATTGTATTTCATCTTGTTGATTTCAGACCAATTCTCCAGTTTAAGGCCATTTTAAATTCTAATCTTGTCCTCCAAAGTGCTTGCAACCCCTGCCCTCTTGGCATCATCCACAACTTTTATAAACATACTCTCCACTCCATTATCCAAGACATAAATGAAAATATTGAATAGTACCAGCCCCAGGACTGATCCATATGGGGCCCCACTGGATATGCCCTCCCAGTATGACAGTGAGAGAGAACTACTCTTTGAGAATGGTCTTTCAACCAGCTGTGCACTCCCTTTATAGTATTTGGATCTTTGGACACACATGCATGTGCTATTAGTTGAACTGCTTGATACACTACTTTATCTTGCACATTCATGGTGAAATTCACCAGCACAAGCCTTATGTATCACTTAAGACCCACACAAGCCCTCAAAATATTTGATAAGGCATTTAGGTTGTAAATAGGACTTATGTGGGTCCTCTACCCAGGGGTGAATTTCATCCTCAGTCATTTGGATGTTCCATATCAGACACAGAATATTTCACCCATCCTACATTTCTGAAGAATGCACCTGTTTGGAAAGGCGACATAGGGCCAACTTTCTGTTCTCGGGTGGAACACTGACTATTGGTTAGGCCATGCCCTTTTTGATTTCTGCTCTCGCAAACTTGCACAAAGAGGGCTCTAGCAAATGCAACTCTTCCCCAATATTCCATATCACAGAATAATAAACCAGGGTGAGTGGTGTCATCTTTCTAAAGATAAAAACCAAAATATTTATATAAACTACTATAATACAAACAATAGTATTTTAGCATGTCAAACAAATAACAATAGATATACATTTTAGGAATGTCTATAAAAAGAACAAACTATGTTATCTGTACTACCATTCAAGCCAAAATTACTGTCTAGATGTAAGTCCTTAGTACAGTATGTACAAACACATGCACATAAGCTATGTATACTTCATCTCTATTGTCTTTTTACCCTGATCTATATGAGAGATAGAGGAATACGGAAAAGGAGAAATGTGTGTAAAGTACAGGAATGAAATAAGAATAGCCATCCTGGGTCAGCCCATTGGTTCATCTAGCCCAGTGTCCAGTTTCCAGCAGCCAGTACAAGAGCTTCAGAGGGAGTGTAGAGAACTGGGCAACTTTGGCGAGATCCATCCTATATTCCCTTCCCGGTTTCTGGCAGTCAGAGGTTTAGGGTCACCTGAGCATGGGATTACATTCCTGATCATCGTGGCTAATAGCTATCGAAGGAACAATCCTCCATGCATTTAACTAGTTCTTTTTTTTTCAATGATCTAGTCACAATCTCTCTTCCTGCTTTTAACATGATCATGAGCAATAACAGCAGAAACATATAATGGATTCTATTTTCTGTTTTAATCATTAAACTTTGAACACAACATATTTTAATCATGTCCACTTAAAAAAAAATCTCTATCAATATATTGTGTTTCCCAGTCAGTGTATGATGCAGCATACTAAATCCAATTAAAGTAAATGGACAAAAGCTCTACATTTGGTGATTGTATAGGTATTATGATCCTCATCCAGCAAAGACATTTGCACATGGCTAACTTTATGCCCTTTGTGTAGTCCCATTGACTTCAATGGAGTCAAGAGACCCGATTGGGTAGGATGTTATTTTTGATGTGGGTTGGAATAGTTTCTTTTGGAGCTTTCATTTTTGGATACGGATCCAATGCAATGTTTGTGTTTGTTATTATGACAGCAAAATGTCAGCACATTTTATAAATAGACAAACATCTGAGAGAGAAGTTTATTTTGAGAAGCAGAGATAAGCAAGGCAAAATATGGTTCAAAATCTGTTTTTATGTAAATTGAATATTTAATCTGGTAGCAGAAAACCATTTGAGAAAACCACTTTTTCCTACAGTTCAAATATTTGTCTTAAGAAAATAATCCAATATGCTTCCACGTCAAAGGCTTGTTTTGGTGTTTAAATGTCCGGATGTCAATTCTATTTCAACTCGTGGATTACTCCCCTCACTCAGAGAGAACTGGCTGAGGCTGAAATGTCAGATCATATGTTTCTTTTAGCACATTGAAAAAGATTTGAATATAAGTACTGTGCTGCTCTTTAGCTATGTGCTTTTAGCTGGCTGGTTATTTATTTATATATGACGACCCAAACTTTCTATATGCTTCTCTGAACTGAATCTCTGCTTAAAGCTTTTGAACATTTGCTGATCACTAATAAATACTGGTCTACGCTTCAAAACAAACTTTTGGATCATTAGAGGGGAGATCTTCAAAGGCACAAAAGATAGTCAAGGTCTAACTCACATTGATTTTCAATGGGAGCTGGGGCCTAATTGCCATTTGTGTCCTCAAAAATCTGCTGCTGGGTGGTCTTTCATATTGAAATGTGTGAAAAACGTGCAAATCCCCTTCAATATGGGCTGAATTCTTAACTGAGGAGAGAGTATGAAAGCAACAGAAAGAGAAACATTCTGTTTGGTTAACCACGCACCTGTTATGGATACAGAGAGGAAGAGAGGAGTATACTGTGGCTGCAGAGAATGGAGGATGGTGCAGAGGTCTGGACCATAGAATATCTAGGGATACTTTTCCTTGCATGAGGAATGGGGTGAGTTGCATAGAATATGAGAGACTTTAACCATGGCGCTAGGAAACATAAGGGGACCCTGGCACTGTAGACACACAGCAAAAGCATACAGAAAAAGTTTCCCTAGCATTCAGGTGCATCAAACCACTTTAAGCAAGATAGAAGAGCTTTCAGCATGAATTCCAGCCGCTGGCGTAAGACAGACCTCCCAGACAGATTCCCATTGCTGTCATGTCACCATGTGCAAAGCACTACCGATTCTTCCTTTTATTCTACCCACTGAGATTCAAAGTACTGGAGATTAGCAAATGAAAGTTAAATAAAATAACAGTGTTAGGCAAGAGCAGAAGATACTGTGAGCTCACCTTCTCCATAGAGAATAAAATAAGTTTTCTTGACATGAAATATATAAAACTGAAGTAACAGCAATTAAAAAGAAAACTGAGGCCATGTCAACCTGCCCATGTAAAAATAATGTGTGTGGGTAACAGACAAGTTAAATACCACTGTTTGGGTACGGTACATGAGAATACCTAAGGATGGAATGAGATGGGGTGTATTTTAGTTTGGGCAAAACCTTAGGCATCGGATTTTGGATCTGAATTCAGAAGCCAAAGCATCCTTGATACTGGGTTATGTTTTTTCTTTTCTGGATCCATGGTCTACTGAAATATGGAGTAGTTTAAACTCTCCCAGTTTCCCCATTTGCTTCATAACACAGAAACCAATATAATTCAATAATGTGTTCATTTTATCTTTTAAATACTTTTTGCCCTGTATAATGAATAGAATAAAACAGATTAAAATAGAAATCTATACAGTAAACTGCCCTTAACATTGAAAACTTAATAAAAACAGGAGACAGTAAATTTAGTAATGGGAAAACCTCAGGTTGAGAGATCAGCTTGGATACTTAGCTGAAAAGTCCAAACTTACGGAGAACTCCCCGAACTGCCATGGACCTCTGTCCCTACACACTCACCCTTGCCCCAACAGGCCTAGTCCCAGACTCTCTTCCTTTGTCCCTCCTAGCACCTGGTGTATCCCCTTCACAGAAGAGGTCCGATTGCCCAGAGATGACAGGCCTACACATACCTCACAGTTGTCTCTCATTTTGAGAAATATCATTCACTTTAGGTCCAAAATGAGTTACATTCCCATACAAATGTGGTGTCTCCTTTTATTTTTGAGAACTATTTACAACAGGATCATGAAACTGATGTTATAACTGGAGTTATTTACAGTAACGGAAGGAACCCCACAGCAGTTATGTATGTTTCCTAAATAAATAATTTTCTATGCCTCTTCTTTTGGGCCTTTGTCTTGTACTGCATCTCTGGGCTATGTCAAGGTGTGTGTGAGAGTGAGAGAGATAGGCCTGGTATTTCGGGGACACATCTGCTGTCCTCCACAAGACTGTTATGACACATGGGGGTCTCTCTCTCTCTCTCACACACACACTTACTTGAGATAAAGAGTCAAATTGGGTTCTGCTGACCTTCTTGAGCACCTGAGACAGGCTCAGCCAAACAGCAAATATGAATATATGTCATGTTACCTTTCTGCCCAGGGACCAGCCCAGCTCAAAATTCAAAATGCATCACAAAACATCCTCAAGATGTTCAGAATCTAGAAAGTTATTTTTAAAACAAAGTTTCTGCCCCAACTTTGATTATTTTTTTTTCATGGATGTCACGGGGCTGTACAGGCTTCCTTCCCCTACTCCCCATGCTTAGGCTGAACAAAGAAAGGGTCTCAGACACTCCTCTTTGGTGCTTCACCCGTGCTCTTTTATTTACAGTGCCTTCAAAGTTCCCACATCTCCAATGTCAGGCCCCTCACAGACCTCTCACCAGGTCCTCTGGCCCCTCAAGGCTGGTATCCACCGGCAGAGCTAGGTATCCCCTGTCCTCCTGCCTGGCTAGCCCCCTCTCACTGCCCCTGAGTCAGGGCTTTTCTAGCCCTTTCTGCTCCCTGCCCCAGCTGTGGTCAATCTCTCCAGCCAGGGGCTGTGAGCTAGCCTTCATTAAGGCTTCCAGCTGGGCTTCTTGCAGGCTGCTCCCTGCATTGGCCCCTGGCCCTGCTATCTACAAGCAGGGTTTAGCCTGCAGGGGCAGGGCATTCTCAGGGTTCTTACCCTTACCCTGCCACAATAGACATGAAGCATTTTTTCATGGAACTTGGGAAAAATACCAGGAAATCAAAACCAGGTAGATTCTGACAATGTTTAATTTTGCCTCAAAGGTTGTATTCCTAAACTGATGCCTATACCCTTGCTAACTTAGCACACTGAGCCATCTCTGATATGTTTCACTTGGGACAAGGATAGTATCTGAGTACAAAGTACTCTTGCTTCCTGACCTTTTATAGGTGAAAACAGTTCTTGCTACACTAATATTTGCTGTGGATCTCACCACAGTTTGTTAGCTATGGATTTTCTTCTTTTTGAAGAGAGCTGGGAGAATATGGCATAAAATGTTTGGTAACTATTTGTATTTTTAAATACATTTTTTTTCAAATGTTAATGCCTCCTTTGCTTTGCTTTCCTCAGTGGACTGGAGGCAGAAGATCAGTCGGTAGGCAATATAGAGGAAGGGAAAGCAGCAGTTGTTTGGGGAAGATGGGTGATCACTTGCCAGTGAGTGTGGGGATAGAGGACCAATTTGTTTGGAGATCTGTGGGGACACAGCATAGGTTAAATGGGCATGGCTGGGGTGGGAGAAATTTATGCTCATCTAACCAAAGGGCTAGAAATATTGTGTCAGGACTATGGGGAGGGATTGTGGAAGGTGGATTGCAGGTCAGACACTTTGTTAAAGTGATTGAGAGGAAAAGGATGGACTGGGAAGAGAAATCTGATTAGGGTAGGTAGGGAGTCAATTGATTAGGGAGCAGGGAGGTGAGAGAGGTAGGAAAATCAATTGGGGATAGAATGGAGTTGGATCAGATTAGAGTGGAAAAGAAGAGGAGGATCTGAGAGGTTCAAAGGATGGATTGATGAAGAACAGAGTGGACTTTTGTGGGCAGAATATGCACTGGGGCTAAGTAGGGATGGGATGGGATGGGAAGTGGACAGGCTGGAGAACTGATTAGGGAGTCTGAGGAGGCTGATATTGTATTCAGAGATGTAGTAGGGGAAGAAGATGGATCAGGCAAAGAACTGTTCAGGGCCAGAGCAGTCATTGGAGAGACAAGGGGAAAGGGTATGGATTGTGGGTAGAGTAGCAATTTTACAAGTTTAGGGGGCAGAGGATGGATTGTTCAGGCTGGGATTTGTTGATGTTAGATTGGGGGCAGATGACTGAGCTGGTGAAAAATGGGAAAGAACTGGTAGGTGAAGTCAAGAAAGAGATGGGAGCCTAAAAAAAAAACAGGGAAAAACCTCCACTGCTCTTCACATTTTTCTTGCCATACCATAGCCTCCCTGGTTTTGTTTAGTTACATAGAGGCTTGAGTATCTTTAGACCTTTAGAGTTCCTTTCATTTCCATTTTTTGCTCTCACATTCTGTTCTTGTCCCTCTCCCCTTCACACACAGCCAATTCCTACCCTGCTTTTTAACCCCCCATTTCCCTTCTTTTGCTCACAATGTTCACATCAATCTGGCCGTCAACATAATTCCCCATCTTCCTTTTCTTGACTTCATATAGCCCCTTGTGCCATCTCTATCTGCTTCTTCCAGATGTCAATGAGCCCACAGACTTTCCAACTCCCTCTCTTCTAGTCCAAACCTTACCTGGCTGATATTCAAGAAAAGGCTCTCTACTCTGACATTTTGTTTTAAGGGTTCCGTCTGGTTACTCTGCTAAAATTTCACATGTTCTAGCCCTTGAACTGCCATGTGAACTTCTTCTCTGAGCCTAAGGACATTGGAGAAGTTGCATATTTTGAAGATTGCTGCTGGCTCAGCAGAGATTCCTCAACTTGCTGAGACTGCAAAGAATGTTTTGACAAAGGAAAGAGGCTAGTGGAGGACTGTGAGTGTTGGCACTGCATTTAGCTGTATTTTATCAAACTTAGCAAAATGTTTGATCACTTTACGGATGGCTGAAAGTTCAGGCCATTTTTATTTCTGATGAACTGTTTTTTCCATGCCTATTTTAATGCGTTAGAGCACTTTTAAATCGGAAGCTAAATATAAGCCAGTGGAACATTTACTGCATCTTTTCCTATATTTGGCAATGTCTGACATCCCACAATTATTTTACATGGATGCTTCTTTCAGTGAATGTGGCAGCTTAAAAGAGCTGAATCTTCTTGAACAAACTGTACAGTTTTTCTAAAGGAATAACAGACTGCCTTTATGAAATAGAAAGACTAATATTGAAAATTTCATTTCAGTTATCTAAGATCAATGTGTCATTATAGCTGTATGATATAACATATCAAGGGTCTCATGAGCACAGCTTATTTTTAAATGGTTTGATATGTAACAGTGCTTTTGAGGAAGTGGAAATATGTTTAAGGATCAGGAATCATTAAATGACACTTACTAGATATGGTGACCCATGGTATTTTGATACAACATTTTGGCCTGGGCCCAGATAACAAATACCTCAAAACTTTGATTGGGGAGGCTATAGTGAATCAAAATCTGGATCTCTGTTTTGCTGTTCATGCCCACCTATATAATTGGTTTATGAAGAATTTGATTTGTCATTACATACGTCTGGAGGTTAAAAGTGTATAGACCCTAATTTAGCAAAGTATTATTCAAGTACCTAACTTCAAGCATTTAAATAATTATATTCCTGTTTATCAAAGCATTTATATCAATGCTTAAGTGTGCTAATGATTTGGGGCCATAATGTTTAAATTATTTAGCCATATTCTCCTCCCAGTTACATCCAGGCTGGGGTTGCACAGATGTAACAAATCAGAATTTGGTTCACTGATTGTTTAAAAAAGATTGATTTTCTTTTTTGCAAGGAACACCTTTAAGAACATAAGAATGGCCACACTGGGTCAGACCAAAGGTCCATCTAGCCCAGTATCCTGTCTTCTAACAGTGGCCAATGCCAGGTGCCCCAGAGAGAATGAACAGAACAGGTAATCATCAAGTGATTCATCCCTGTTGCTCATTCCCACCTTCTGGCAAACAGAGACTAGAGATACCATCCCTGCACATGCTGGCTAATAGCCACTGATGGACCTATCATCCATAAATGTATCTAGTTCTTTTTTGTACCCTGGTATAGTCTTGGTCTTCACAACATCCTCTGGCAAGGAGTTCTACAGGTTGACTTTGAGTTGTGTGAAAAAATATTTCATTGTGTTCATTTTAAACCTGCTGCCTATCAATTTCATTTGCTGGCCCCTAGTTCTTATGTTATGAGGAGTAAGAAACACTTCCTTATTTACTTTCTCCAAGCCAGTTATGATTTTATAGACCTCTATCATATCCCCCCTTAGTCATCTCTTTTTCAAGCTAAAAAGTCCCTGTCTTATTAATTTCTCCTCATACAGCAGCCATTCCATACCCTAATAATTTTTGTTGCCCTTTTTTGAACCTTTTCCAATTCCAATATATCTTTTTTGAGATGGGGTGACCACATCTGCACGCAGTATTCAAGATATGGGCGTATCAGGGATGTATATTGAGGCAATATGACCTTTTCTGCCTTGTTATTACCCCTTTCTTTATGATTCCCAATGTTCTGCTCACTTTTTTGACTGCCGCTGCACATCGAGTGGATGTTTTTAGAGAACTATCCACAATGACTCCAAGATCTCTTTCTTGAGTAGTAGCAGCTAATTTAGACTCCATCATTTTATATGTGTAGTTGGGATTATGTTTTCCAATGTGCATCACTGCATTTATCAACATTGAATTTCATTTGCCATTTTGTTGTCCAGTCACAGTTTTGAGATCCTCTTATAGCTCTTCACAGTCTGCCTGGGACTTAACTATCTAGAGTAGTTTTGTATCATCTGCAAATTCTGACACCTCACTGTTTACCCCCTTTTCCAGATCATTCATGAATATGTTAAATGGGAGTGGGCACAGTACAGACCCCTGGGGACACCACTATTTACCTCTCTCCATTCTGAAAACTGACCATTTATTCCTACCTTTTGTTTCCTATCTTTTAACCAGTTGCCAATCAATGAGAAAAACCTTCCCATGACTACTTATTTTGCTTAAAAGCCTTTGGTGAGGGACCTTGTTAAAGGCTTTCTGAAAATCTAAGCACACTATATCCACTGGATCCCCCTTGTCCAAATGCTTGTTGACCCCAACAAAGAATTATTGTAGATTAGTGAGGCATGCTTTCCCTTTACAAAAACCACGTTGACTCTTACCCAGCAAATTATGTTAATTTAGGCCATCTGACAATTTTGTTCTTTACTATAGTTTCAACCATTTGCCAGATCCTGAAGGTCAGGCTTACCGGCCTGTAATTGCCGTGGTCACCTCTGGAACCCTTTTTAAAAACTGGCGTCACATTAGCTATCCTCAAGTCATTTGGTACAGAAGCTGATTTAAAAGATAGGTTACAGATTACAGTTAGTAGTTATGCAATTTGTGTTCCTTCATAACTCTTGGGTGAAAACCACCTGGTCATGGTGATTTATTACTGTTTAGTTTAGTTTATAGTTTTGTTCCAAAATCTCCTCTAATGACACCTCGATCTGGGACAGTTCTTCAGATTTGTCACATTAAAAAAATGGCTCAGGTTTGGGACTCTCCCTCACATAATCAACTGTGAAGACCAATGCAAAGAATTCATTAGTTTCTCTGCAATGCTCTTATTGTCCTTGGGTGCTCCTTTAGCATCTCGATCGTCCAGTGGTTGTTTAGCAGGCTTCCAACTTCTGGTGTACTTAAATTTTTTTTGCTATTACTTTTTGAGTCTTTGGCTAGCTGTACTTCAAATTCTTTTTTGGCTTTCCTAGTTATATCTTTACACTTCACTGGCCAGAGTTTATGCTCCTTTCCATTTTCCTCACTAGGATTTAACTTCCACTTTTTAAAGGATGCCTTTTTGCCTCTCACTGCTTCTTTTACTTTGTTGTTTAGCTACAGTGGCTCTTTTTTAGTTCTCTTTCTATGTTTTTAATTGGGGGTGTACATTTAAGTTGAGATTCTATTAAGGTGTCTTTAAAAAGTTTCCATTCAGCTTGCAGGGATTGCTATGGTGTTGGGCTGCTGTGGTGTCTCCCCCACCACAGGTATGTTAAATTTAATTATATTATGGTCACTATTACCAAGCAGTCCAGCTATTTTCACCTCTTGGACCTGATCCTGTGCTCCACTTGGGACTAAATCAAGAAATGCCTCTCCTCTGGTGGGTTCCAGGACTCCAAGAAGCAGTCATTTAACTGAGAGCTGTGCAAAACGTACACAGTGAAAACAAAGATTGTTGCAAAAATTCCCATATTTAGCTCAATGGCTGAAACCGCACCCCATCAGTGCCATATAAAATTCCAATCTTCGCAGCTTTTCCTGTCCTCCCTGTTCCTGAAGCCTCATTTGTATATGGTGAAAGTAGAATCTTGTCCTTTTGGGACTAGGTGGAGAGGCTCTGGCTGTACTTCTGACGAGTACTGAAGCTCACTGAATAGCATATCTCAAAAGCCTGTTGGTTTCAATGACTGTATTTTATTTCTGCTTTGTTTTAATAAGAAATGGATGAATCCTAATTGTGGTAAAGAAGCCTACCCACAACATAAAAACCATTACCACAATCAAGACTTAGTGAGGCAAAGAATTCAATAAATACAGAAACTGAAACTTACCTTTCCTGCTCTACACATTTTTCACTGTTGGAGGGGGTTGAGGCAGACATGAGGTAAATAATTAAGAAAAGGATTTGTCAATAATCTATTAAAAATAGTATACAATGAATTGAATACTTTTTTTTACAAATATATTGCTTGAATTATTAGCAAAATTATTAGTAAAAACGAGGAATCCTTGTGGCATCTTAGAAGGCAACTCCCATCTTTTCATGTGCTGTATTTTTATACCTGCCTACAGTACAGTTAGCCTCTAAGGGGACACAAGGATTTCTCATTGTTTTTTTCCGATATGGACCAACACGACTACCCCTCTGCACCCTGAATGATCAGTCTGGCTGTATGTAACTGGGAAAATCATCTAAAAACATCAGTGAATAACTGAACAAATATTGCAAAATGTTATGAATAAATTATTTGAGAAATATTATTTGACCAGCTGTAGTTGATCACACTGGTGGCATCTGTATAAGGTCAGGATTTGAATCAGGAATAAGTTGGTTTTTTTTGGTCAAGTGTTTGCTTGTCGTCATGAGATCATGGATTCATAGATTCCAAGGCTAGAAGGGACCACTGTGATCATCCAGTCTGACTTCCTGTATATCACAGGCCACAGAACTTCCCCAAAATAATTCTTAGCGTAGATCTTTTAGAAAAAACATCCAATTTTTATTTTAAAATGGTCAGTGATGGTGAATGTACCATGACCCTTGGTAAATTGTTCCAATGGCTAATTCCTTCACTGTTAAAAAATTGCACCTTATTTCCAGTCTGAATTCCTCTAGCTTCAATTTCCAGTCATTGGATCATGTTACATCTCTGCTAGATTGAAGAGCCCATTATTAAATATTTTGTTCTCCATGTAGATACTTAGAGACTGTAATCAAGTCACCCCTTAGCCTTCTCTCTCTTTGTTAAACTAAATTGATTGAGCTCTTTCAGTGTATTACTATAAGGCATGTTTTCTAATCCTTTAATCATTCTTGGGGCTCTCTGAAACCCTCTCTAATTTCTCAACATCTTTCTTCAATTGTGGGCAACAGAACTAGACACAGTTTTCCACTAGTGCCAATACAGAGGTAAAATAACCTCTCTACTCCTACTCGAGATGCCCCTGTTTATGCATCCCAGGCTCGCACTAGCTCTTTCGGCCACTGTTTTACTCTGGGAGCCTATGTTAAGCTAAGAAAACACGGGTAAATAGTACAGTAGCTACCAGACTAAACCACAGACCAGAAAGCCTATATTCTCTAAAGGTCAGTAAATCTAGGGTCTGATCTAGTCCTCTCTGAATTTAAATGAGAGTATCTCCATTGACTACAATCAATGTTAGATACCTAAAGGGAGACTTTATATTTTAAATGTATATATATGAAATATTTGTTTAAATCTGTTCAGAATCTTTCTATGTCCTGCTTCACTTTGCTGTCAGAAGAAAAAAAATGTGTTTCCAATTGTCCACTTGATTAAACCAGTTCACATTAAAAAAATGTACATTTGTCCTTCATGTACATGTCTGATTTTTAGGAGTTTATATTAATCCATGCAAAGCACATGTACGATTCAAGTGAAATGGGCTATTAGGGTCTGCCAGTTATTTAGAATTTAATTACTTGCTAGAAACTCACTCCTAAAAAAATAATAATACACTTGAATTAAAAAATGTTGGTTTATAGTGTTTGGCATTCAGAGGAGAGCTGGAGTAAAGCTATATTAGCTTACCCACCTTATTTCTCAAATATCATATGAGCAACTCGGCTATAACAACACTGCATGCAAATTTACTATAGTTAACTTTGCGCTCCTCCCCCACCCCATATGAAGTGAACATTGCAGCATATTCATTGCCAATGAATTAAAAATGTGAAAGGTTGTCTTCAAGCAGTGTGAGTTTTGATCCCTTAATCTAGCGAACATTTCATATTTCAAAGTCAAGCCATGCAAAATACTTTCATTTCTATGGATGGACTTTTAGATTTAATTTCTACAGTGAATATTCTCTTTCTAACACACACACAGAAAAACAGGATATTTTGCATAATCTCCTTAGTTTGATCAAGGCGTTTTTACATTACATAAAGTCAAATATAAGAAAACAGGGCAGATGGCTAGCCGCCCTGTGATTGAAAATTCCTGCAAGATATTTCCTTTTGATCATGTTACATTTTATATTTTAATATTTTGGATGTGATTTGAAAATCAGATTTACATACTGCCTCTGATGTGACATTTGAGGGTCTGCTTTCTGTTTACTTACTTTTCACTACGTATATTCTGCACCTAACTGGCTGCTTTATAAAGTGTAACATCCTTTTAATTAAACATGTCAGGAGCACAAGTATATTATATGCACATCATAGGGTCCTAATTTTGAATATAAAACAATCCTCCTGAAATATGTAACATCACTACATGACGTGACTTAGTAATTGGAGATCCACTTGTGCTGAAAATGTGTAGTACTGCACACTGATTTTCAGCTGGGAAAACTATTATCAAATCTATGCCTGAGGTATTCTTCACAAATGAATAATGTTGCGAACAAGGACATATCAGACACCTGCAGTGTACAAAGTTTTTCTACCATTCATGAACTAAACGCAAAAGCAAACAGAATGAGCTTTCCGGCTATCTTTTTATGTCCACTAGTGAAGACCCCTGCCTGCTCTGATTTAGTGCCAAGTTTCCCCAAAATGTGCCTAATCAAAAGACCCTTGAAGTCAATAAAAATCTTTCCACTGACTTCAGATCAGGTACAATCTGACTCTCCTGGTTTTGAGACCCAAAACATCACGGTGGGTGAGTGGAGTATAAAAACAGAGACGGACAGAAATCTCTGTGTTAATGCCACCAACCACCAGGTCTGCACAGGATGATCTTCATAGTCTTTCAATACTTCAATCATTTGCAGGGCTTGATGCTGAATGGTGTGAGCTGGCCTGATCAGCAAGAGACAGTGCATATTGCTACTTAAACTACCTTGGCAAATTCACTTTCAAGTGAAATGCCACAAAGAAACTGCCTACTGCTGCATTTATTCCCTAAACGGACTGATTAAAACATAAGCCCATGATAAAACAACAGTGTGTACTCAAGGGGAGTACAGTTATTGTTGTGGAAAGGAAAAGTGCCCCTTTTATTTACCAAGGCAGCTGATATTTTAATTTCACAAAAGGGTCCCGCGCAAAGGTTTCCTTATAAAGTTGAGTACCAAAAACATAATCAAATTTCCACAGAGAAGCTGCTGTTGGTTTCCCTCTCTTGTATAACACACTTCACTAGCACAAACTTGTCTCTACCACATGAGCAGAATGTCCTACCAAATGGTGCTACAGAACAACTGAGTCCCTGTGGAGGTTTTTTTTAATGTCATAAGCATTATTATTACAAATACCAGATGAATTCATGATGAGGATGCATACACTGCAGTGTCACAGTGAATGGGTAACTGGGATTCATGCAGTGATACTTGGCTTCTTTTCTGCTGCCCATGAAATATGTCAAAGAACCGACCTCCCCCCCCCCACAAAAAATAGAATGAGATAATTACCTAACATGATGAAGGGAATTCCCAGGAAGGTGGAATTATATTTCCCACCAGTCAGATTGATGATTCCAGCTGCAGTCAGAGTGGCTAAGCTCACCGTTAACAATCCTAAAAGTCCAAGCCAAGGTTTGCTGCGGACACAATCCTGCATGGAACAGCACAGTATGGCCAAAGTGACCACAAGGACCAGGCTTGTGGTCAGGTAACGTTCTGACACCCTGCTTGTCTTCTGGAAATCCTCCCTCAGCGAAGACGAAGTGAAGGGATACATTTTGACTTTCCTGTTGGATTTTTGGAAAAGTTCGACGGTGTCACAAAAGATGGATTCCCACTTTTCTGCTACCAT
This sequence comes from Sternotherus odoratus, assembly GCA_032164245.1. Lineage (NCBI taxonomy): Eukaryota > Metazoa > Chordata > Testudines > Kinosternidae > Sternotherus > Sternotherus odoratus. Next base: position 181,712,369 of record JAVMKO010000001.1, read on the forward strand.
GTCATTCAGAGAGTTGATCGCCTGCAAGTAGTAGGTGAGCTGGATGGCTTCTGCAGACTTCACCCGATCTTTGCTGTGCACGGTAACCCCGCCAAGCTGGTGCCCGTTATACACTTCCCTGCCATCCTTTAAGTGAGTGATTGGATATGTGATAACAAAATTAGTTCGATTAGAAGATCGAGCCGACTTTAGCTCCTCCAGTACATGCACTATGTCGTCCACTATGCAAGTCTTGTCATTATTCAGGATACATATATGGGCAAATGTGTAATTGAAACCAGGTCTTTGTACTTGGATCCTGGTCACAGCTGAGTGCAACTGTAAGAGGGAGAAAAATCACACATATTATTCATCAGCTAATTGTGCACCATAGTAGGCAGAATGACAGCAGCTTTGTCATCAGTCCATTTCCTATTTACTCTAGGCAAAAAACAACAACCCCTCCCCACATTTCTAAATGCTACAATACCAATAGTAAGCACATTATAAAAATGCAAAACGTGCATCAAAGTACTGATATTTCCCACACATGGCCTTTACTCACAACTCAATTATATTTGACTTCTATAAATGCTAGGTGCACCCGCTGTTCACCCTCTCCCAAAACAAAACAAACTATCATTCCAATAAACTAGAATGCTTCATTTCCAAGTGAAGCAAAAGGGACAGCTACAGACCAACCACATTATGGCAATGTAATAATAATCGGGATTGCTAAATGACGGCTGCATCAGATAACTTTCAGGAATGCAGTACAGAAAAGCAACATGATGGGTCATTTCAATGTGTCACTAAGGTGAGGTGTCGTAGACTCTGTTGATTGGCTGTGGGAGGGTTAGCCCTCTCTTTGGACAAAGGCAAGATCACAGCTGCACGTCCTATGTGCCAGGATTGTCAGGACAGCAGGGCCAAGTTATCTGGCATTAATTAATTAAATTAGTCCTATCCACCCAAACTACAGCAAAGAGTTGATATGATGAGGGAGGCCAAAGTTAGAAGCTGGAGCCCCCTGGAAGAACATATTAGCTGACAAAACCTCTTATTTTAGAAGTTGCTGGTTGGGGCCTTCTATCATTGCACTTGTATCCCAGCTCCTTTTCAGAAGTGCTTATATCGTTCTGTAGCATACTGCTTAGGCTGAAATTTCCCCAAAGTGAATTGTTCTGGAAAATGTGAGCCAAAAAGGCTGTTGTTTTTGAAAGAGGAAAAGAGTGGAAAAATTGCACAGTCCCCACTGGCACAATCAAATCAAATCTTGTGACTTCTTTTGAACTGGCTTCCAGCTAAAACAGGTGGACTTAGAAGGTTGAAATTTGGAAGGGGAACAGTCTTAGGCATAGTGAAGGCCCATTCAGTATTCTGGTGAAAAAATGTTTTACCTTGACAGTGTTTGAAGTCTTTGCAAACTATATCGCTTACTTTGCAGATGGTTCCCTGATAAGCTTATAGAGTCAGATCCTCAGCACAGTTAAGTCCTCTTTGTGCTGCTGTAGTGTTGCAAAGGGTACTTAATCCTGCCTTAAGAAGGCAAGATTCCATGAAAAGCCAGCCGTATGATAGCCATGCTTTCCACAGGGTATGGGAGTGGCTTGGGCTAGAATATCATTTACTTTGACAGTCCTGGCTGATAGAGCAACCCCTTAAGGGCCATCATTGGCTGGTGCAATTTAGACAAGTACTGAGGCTGCTCTAACTTGCATTAGCCTTTGGCAGATGCCAAAATCAGGTAGAAAGGTGTCCTTCCCTTCCTTTCCCGGTGCACTGCTCTCAAAGTGCTACACTCCATAGGTCCCTGAATTACTCTGAAATGATCAAGACTGCTGTGAAAATGCTTCAGGGAAACATAGTATCTGGTCGAAGGGACCCCTTGGCTTCTCAAAGTGTAGGGTAATAAACATGGGCCTGGGTGCCAGAATATCCCAAGTTCAATCTCCATCCCCTTTTCTGACTGGTTTTAACAATTCAGTGTTCTTCCCAATCCCTCTTTTGTGAAGGCTCACAACACTCCTTGCAGGCGCCCAACAATATCTTTACTGACATTTTTCAGATAGGTTAATCGAGGCACAAAGGAGACTTAACTTGACCAGGATTACTTGGTGTGTGGAAGAGCTGTGACCAGAACCAGATCATAGACCCATGTCTCATTCACTCGGGCACAGTTCCTCTCAGAAAAAAAGGATCCAGTCTAAAAAAAGGATCCAGTGCTTGTGTGTGAGTAGCCTATAAAAGCTGTCTACTCATGCTTTCTTGACCATGTTTGCCATTTTTAAGATCTACAGATGGAAAAGCAAGGAGGGTGCAAAGAGTACTCATTAGGTCAACTTTAAAGACAGGAAAACTGACATGGAAAAGCTCAATGACTTGCTTGTAAGGTGCCGGGGTTTGGCAATAAATCAAAAGATCTTGGTTCCCAGGATTCTCTGGTGTCGGGAAAGTCTCTTGTTTCCTCATCTGTAAAGCAGGGATATTAACAACATATTTACTGATGAGGTGAGAGATTGAATTAGAAATGTCTCTAATTTTTTTAAAATGATGAGTAATTATAATCTGACCTGCTGCTTAGGACAGAGAGCACTAGCCTAAGGGAAAAAAAATTTCTCTTCCTCTTTATATTACATGTGTTGCCATTCACAGAATCCCAAGGGAGGGGGAGATTCTCAGTTTATACAGACAGTGAAGAGCTGAATTGAGGCAATATTAGCACACATGTATTCTGTAGCAGAAAAACTGTAATTGAAAAAGAAAATGAGAGAAGGTACCCACAATAACAATGGAGCTTGCAGGCTCTGCTGGTGGAGATGGATTAGCTGTCTAAACACCGTAGGTGAAATCCTGGCTCTCTGGAAGTCACTGGGAGCCCTGGACGTCAGTGTAGCCAGAATTTCACCATAGTTGTAGAAAAAGGTGCATTGCCATTATTATTTATTTTACCAGCGATTTGATTATCTCGTAATTATCTTATATAGATCCACTATCCACCATTGGGATAAATCTAGTTGAAATTGTATCCAATTCTTATGATGATATAAATAAGATACGTAAGAAGATACAAAATTCCTGCCCATTGAACTTGTTTGTCTTGCAGTAATGTGGCTTGTTTCACTTGCATTTGAGTAGCTTTTATTTTCTGTAAAACTATAGAGCAATATTGACAATGTGAAGCTAGGTTGGGAAAAGGAAATGAATCAACACAGATCTCCAGAGGACTGGAAGGATATAATGTTAACCAGAGTGAGCAGGCTAAGTTCTCCCTCATGGAGAGATTACAAATAGGAATTTCTGATTAAAGATTTTTGCACAACAGTTCTGCAAAACAAAATAGAAGACTTCACAGGAAAATGCTGGAGGAAATGGGTTATCTTCCTGTTTTCTGAGACAATGATATAACTTTGAAAATAATATATATTATTTTAAAGATAGATTTTAAAATAATATATATTATATATAATATACAAATATATTACTCACTCTATGTATCTACATACCTATTCTGTCTCAACTCTGCTGTATTTCCTTTTCTTGTATATCTGAAACCTTCTCTTATTTAGGTTAGAAAATAATTTGTCCTGCTGGCAATTCTGTTTATCTTTACTAAAAAACTAGTAGCTAAACATGGTATTTGAAATAATCATTCTCCCTGGAGGCCATCATTTCTGATTCAGAGACCAGATCATATCATGTAGTATGGTCTTTTCTCTGCTGTACTGGCAGAGCAAATGGGCTATAATGCTGGATTAGTCAGACAGATGGGATATCTTCTGACCTAGGAGAAGGCTCAAGTAACGTGGAGTTGGCTACTGGGCTTTCCTACTGTGCCAGCATACGGAACATGCCAGGGATGCATCAGGGAAGGAAGGGGAGCAACCAGAGTGCACTGTGCTCTGGCAATCCCTGAACAGTATAATGGCCCTTGAAGGTTGTTACAAGATGGTGAAATTTAGAGCAGTGCTAAGGCTGCTCTAAATTGTGCCGAGAGTCAAATTGGCCCCTTCCTGGCCTAGAGTCAGAGACGGATGAAAAGGTAGTTTTAAAACCACCTTTCCCTTCATATCCTCCCCACTCCCTACATGTACTGAGCATTGTTTCAGCCTTAAAGAAGGCTGACTCGCACTTCATCCTGGAAGCAGATACATTCAGCACCCTGCAGTTTACTATGTGCTGTTTTCAGACCAGATCGTAGAAACTAAACCACTCTTGCTCGTGTGTGAATACTAAGGAACACTCGGGAAGAGTTTGGTTTGGTGCAGCAGCATCATAGAATATCTCCCTCTCCAAACTAATCCATCAGTCAGTGTGTCAGTTGGCTGCTTCCCTCTTCCCCAGAGACAGTTGTAGTTCCATGGCTCTCCTTATATGAAGGCATTTTAGGAACCTGATTGTTAGATTTGCATTGAATTTTTCATTTAGAGTAGAAATCCAGCCTCTTTGTTTCATAGAATATATAAAGTGCTTTGTGCTGAAGGTGCTATTAATTTAAATGATTACACTATACACAACTTCATATGAACATGGTATATTATGACATCCCTTCAGGAAAGTGTTTAGTGAATAGTAGTGACTACTCTTTAATTGGGACAGCATTAGCATACATTTAGGCATGGCAAAATAGTTTAATAGTGAGTAATAAAGATTTTAAAAGATGTGACATTCGAAGCTCGGATTAAGGACGGGTCAGACGGTCTTATTTATTCCTAATCAGTTTTCCCAGTCCCTAATTGTCTTATACCTAGAAAGGGAGAATTGAAGTAATATGAATATAATCCGCACAAATATTTTTTATGCGAGATCCTCACAGGGCAAGTAGTGCTGGTTCATCATGGCATACAGCTTTCTCAGTTAACTAAGGGCTGGGCTACACTGGGGGAAAGAGGATGTCAACCTAAGATACACAACTTCAGCTATGCGAATAGCGTAGCTGAAGTCGAAGTATCTTAGGTCAACTTACCTGCCCGTCCTCATGGCAGCGAGTTGACTGCTGCTGCTCTCCCGTCGACTGCTTCCGCCTCTTGCCGAGATGGAGTTTCGCAGTTGATGGGGTGCGTGTTCGGGATCGATTTATCATGTCTAGACGAGACGCAATAAATCGATCCCTGATACATCGAACACTACCCACCGATCTGGCGAGTAGTATAGACGGCCCCTAACAGTGTAACTTTAGAACCCAGTATATAGCTGGAACAGCAAAGCACTGTGCATGAGAATTTTATAGTATCACTTTAGCCACAATAGCATGCTGGTTTTGCTCTTGTACCTGAAAATGCACCTGTCATGAATTAAATAATAATTGAAACCCCCCCCCCCCAAGTCTTCTTGCTTAGAGGGACATTTTCCACTGAAATTCACATTCCCAGTCCCCCCACATTTCAGCTCCCCAAGTCCTAGATGAGGTCTAAGGGAAATAGAATGTAAGGCTGCTATAACTTACATTAGGACGGAGGCTGGACAAGGCATGGATTCATAGATTCCAAGGCCAGAAGGGACCACTGTGATCATCTAGGTCCCTGCATAGCACCATATATGGGATATGCAAAGGTAGTTTTAAAGTTACATTTGGCTCCCAGACCCCCATATCTGCCTCAAATGCAGGAATGGAGAAACTGAGAATAAGGACCTTTCTCTACAGTCAGTTTCACTGTTCTGATGATGGTGAAGTCCTTCTCCGGGAACTGCAAGAGGGCATTAACCAGTAGAATCAGTGACAGCAACGCTGGAACTGAAAGCAAAGAGGCAGCTGTCAGGGGTGTGCTCAGGAGAAAGGGGAGAGTTTGTTTTTGCTCTTATGACCATTCAGAAGATCCTTTTTAACTCAGGAAGGGGAGAAAGCCTCTCCCCCTTTAAAAGAAGGAATTTTCTGATATAGAAGTCTGCACATACTATGTAAATGGGGCTCTATCAAAAGATATATTTTAAAAAGTCAAGTTAGCAACGTCCCTTTAAAGTAAACAAATTATATTCCAGATGAAAGGGTTGAAACTGCTGATTCATTTGCAAAATGATGCATTCCAAGAAATCCTATAAAACTATGCTGTACAACATGGTACTGTGATCAAAGCCATGGCTGAGCAGCACAGAGAAAGCAGCTGAAGAATCACAGATAGTCCCTGTGTCTTACAAATTTTAAGGCTCTGTGGTTAATGATATAAATGTACTTCCAGGCAAATGAGTTACCAAAAATCAACTGGAATCTTATGACCTAATTCAACTCCCATTAAAGAGACTCTGACTTTAATGGAGTCAGATTATTAAATCTAAGCATGTGTAAAACTAGCCAGACATAAGTTGGATAGTGGTAATGTGTGAACCATACTTTATCTGATTCACACAATGTTTGCAGCTTGCTGTCCGCATATGGATTTGAAAAATGTATCTGTTTTTGGTTTTGTTTTAAAATTGTGATGTATAATATTTTATGGGTGACAATACATGGCATCACACTGGATTACGCTGTGTCACTTGACCTATGGGACATAAATAGCTAGCTAAATAAAATTAGTTAGATGGATATATTTTCCTCCTATAACATGAGTAATTTGACAAAAATAGGGACATATTTTGTTATGAGAGTCTGATCTTTCCAATGCTATATCACAAATATATTTGTTACTGTGATTTGTTTAGCCTCTAAATGCCAGGATCAATGGGCATCTGATGGTCAGTATTGGAGATGTCCTTACATGTTGCCAACTCTTGCAATTGTATCGTGATTCTCACAATATTTGGTGTTGCTCTTAAAGCCCCAGCTCCTGAAGTCATGTTGGTTATTTGATCATCCCAACTTTCATAAAAATCCCAAACCACAAAACATATACCTCCCAATTGTGGAGCAAAGCTTAAAACCCAGAAGGCAAATTATTGTTTACAATCTCATGATTTTTTGAATGCTTGCAGCTAGCAATACTACTTAAGTCTATGATTTCATTTTAAGTTAAAGTTGGCTTTGTCTGGTTTATTTTGTTGGTAATTTTACAGGTAACTTGTGCCAAGGGAAAGGGAAAAAGAGGCAAAAAAACTACTGTAAAGTTCTTCTGTTTTTCTATGATCTCCATCTATTTTTGCATAGTGCTTTTTAATTGTATATTTTCAGAAGATTGTTCCAGTAAGGAGGAATGCCTCCATCTGAATTAAGTGAGAGAACAGATTTACACAGCTCTCTTAATTTACAGGGGGAATACCTTGCATACTGTACAAATATGGACAAAAATGAGCCCTGAATCTTTAGCAATATTTTACATAAGGATTCTTTATTATAAAAACTTGAACACATGAAGAATGAAGGGGAAAGATGTGTAACGGTGCCATAAACATTTCATAATGGGCCAGATTCTGCTCTCAGCCTCACTTTTGTGTGTCTAGAGTAACAGTCTACAACGTGATGGAAAGCAGTGTCTTGCATAAGACATTCCAGCATGCGTTTGTAACCTGCATACAAAGCAGATGAATGAAACCAACAGACCATAACAGTTCATAAGGAAACATTAAAGACTAAAAGGCAATTCACTTGTAACTTGAGAATATGCAATAAACAAACAGTATGGGATACTGGACTAATATACCAGTACTGTTTTCACCAGCAGTATTTGTAATCTGCACACAACATGGGGGGAACAGAATATTTGTCCCAAACTACTAAACAATTTTAATGTAATTAAAATTCTTCAGTGACTTTCAAAATACAGAAAGTTACTTAAGTTACTATTATTTGCATTAAGAATTGAGTATTAGCAGGAATGTATGCTTTTCCAGTACACATATTTCCATCCATTTCCCCACTGGCTCCATATCCAAAGAGACTGCTATGCATAATTTTCATTTCTAATCGAAGGACAAAAGCTTTTGTACCCAATATGGTCTTCATTTCAACCAATGTCATGACAATTCAGTCTGAATGTGTGCTACATTGAGCTGAATACAATTCATTTTGGCTACCTTGTTTCAGATCCTGTTTCTCCAACAGGCACATGGGGCAGAACCAAGGTTGATTCCTGTTTGGAGCACCTGAAAGAACATTTGTGCTGCAGCTAAGATAAAATGCTGAAGTTTTAACACTCAGATGGGAAGATTTAGTTCCCCCCCACATTTTTGTTCTAATTCTTGGATCATTATTAATATAGGCCGGTAACTTGGTACGTGTCTTTATATAGGGCAAATAAAACTTGTCTTTCTGTTTGGGAAAGGAGTCTGTCACAAGCTGTAAAGTCATCAATGATCATTTTAATTCAAACTTGGGTCCGTGTCATCTCCTCCGCTCGAAGAGGAGCATTACTCAAAGTTCTGTGCCTTTGAAGCCACTCAGTTCCTGAGGCATCATGCTGTTGAGGTTATGCCATGATCTTTGCCATCCACGGAAGGGATAGTGGTTGCTATTGAAAAATCATCAAAAGGGCCAAAAGAGAAGTGCAGAGGGGACCTCTTTAAGGTGAAGAGTAGCTGGAGGAGCTAGTGTTAAATGGTGGCAGAAGGGAATACTGGGGCACACACGCGTGGGGGTAAATTAGAGGTCTTTGTGAATTAAAGGCGGCAGGGAACTTGATGGTTCCTGTACAGACAGATCTGCTCCTGACAGCCTGAATCATCTCCCATACAGAAGTAACTCAAGTTAATGCTGACATTGATGTTTCTGCACTTGTATTTCCATGCTGTTCTTGCACCATGTTCCTATGTATTTTTCTTTCTCATCTGTCTGTGCCCAGATCTTACCTGCATTTCTCAGTTCCACTGTTTTTGCATAAGGCGCATTTTAACCTCATGACATTGTGCTGTTGTGACAAATGTCTTGCACTTCCACTGTTTTCATACACTTTCCTCTTACATTAGGATTTTTTTCTTCTGCAGCTTTTTCCTAAAGGCATAATTTGGCCCTTTATTTTCAACTCACTACACAGTTTGTCCATGGCTAGAACTGTTTTTCAACTTTTGAGCAAAATAGTTAAAATTTGCAGTGTCACACAGCTATATTTCTTGTACATTTGTGTGTGTTTGTATTAGTAAAAGTAACTAACTATTGCTAAGAGGTGACCAAGATGTCAAATGAGTACCTAAAATTACGTTCCAAAATCCTAGGTGGCCTTATTTTCAGAAGTGCTGAGCATCCAACAGCCCCCATGGACTTTTGCAAATGATTTTTTATATTTGCAGTATATCTAAAAGATAATGATTATAGATAACGCAAACATTGGACCGTAACGGAATTATTTTCCCCATGAGTTTCACCTTCTGTAGAAACTATCCATCCAGAATATAAATGAGGAAATCTTTGAAAATATTATCTACCATATGCAGATGTAATGTTTACTGACATATGAAATAATTAAATAACAATCTCTTAAAGAAACACTAAGCAAATAACAATGGGAAGTACAGTGGTACAAAAACCCTGCAATTAACCAGTTTATTAATAAGTAGGAGCTACGAATTTCAGAAAAAAATATTATCCTAATTTTTACCTCCACATATATCTAGATATTTTCTTAAATATCTATCCCTCACTATGGCAGGCTACGTGAAAGAAGGGGTAGATAAACATTGCTGCTGAAAATGTGAGGTTAGTGTAGTTCTCAAAAACTCAACATCTCTATATCTGTAGATACACAACTGTGAATATAAAATCCCTTTATGATACAAGGCATGTTAGGGTTGATTACTCTTCTGCCTTAACTTTAAGCCACTTTAAATTTAACAAAAATATTCTTATAGTGTTTCTTATAAATATAATAATAGAGGTGGAGTAGAAAAAAGATTAATTTAAAATCAATGTGCAGTAGAGTGGGCACACTTTTACTAGGGCTGAGCAAACAGGTTCAAACAAAAGACCCAGACATTGCCATCAATCTCCAGCTGAATCTAAAATCAAACTTTTATTTTAAAGCGCCTGACTAGTGTTTTTTACAGACGTTATGTGCCTTCAATTTTCCTGATTTCCTCTGCAAGTGGAAATACCACACTAAAATAGAAGAAGCCCTTGCAGTATTTTCAGCTTCGTTTCCAGACTAAAAAGAATGGGAGACGTTTTGCATAAGATTTCTGAACTTTTGGATGATCAAATGTCCAAATAATTGTTTCTTCTTGCAGGTCTGTGTTGAGGTGCAACTGTGAAAACAATATCTTTAGTTATATTTTTTATTATATTTCTCTCTCCTTTCCACAAAATAGTGAATTTTTGAGAGAAAAGGGGTCTGGATTGACAATGCAGGATGCCAGTGCCCTGTATTTAACTATTGAATAGGCATAGCATTGGCAATGGAAGTATAAAATTCCTGTGCTACCCTCCTACCATTATCTCTCTATCTCAATGTGAGATGAGAGGGACAAAACATTTCATGAATGTTGCAGGCCCAAAAAGCTATTTTGTTGCTATTTTGTAATTTCTGTGCTAGTTCCGGGAGGCAATAAGCAGTGTGTTTAGAACTGGTTTGTGCGTTTGTGGATGGCGTTAGAACGGTGGATGGAAGCTTCCTCTTAAATAGGAAAAAGGTAATCAGCATTGTAAGCCAGGCTGTAATACAGGGCAAGACAGCCTGATTCTCTAGAATGCACTAGTTGTCATCACAAAACTGCTAGTAAACGTGTAGCAGCTTCTAGATTCAGCAGTACTTGGCTCTGAGGCGTGAGCACCTACACCATGCTAACACTCAACATGCCCATTGGGGGTGAGGGGGCTGGGTCTTTAGGTTTGGCAGCATTGTCTAAACCGGTGCACTGACAGGGTGATTCAGACTCCATTCTGTTTTCCATTTCATACTTCACTTCCCAGACTGCCAACCAGGTGTCCTTCAGTGCCTATTGTGAAGACAGTTTCTCCCTCCCCTCTTCCCTGATGTGGACATCTGTCCATTGGGAACTGGACACAGACCACCAAACCAATTTAGATAGGCCACCAAAAAGCTGTTAGATAGTAATTATTAGTGCTTTCAACCTTCTTCTGATTCCAACCAGACTAAATGCTTCATATCATTACCAGGATGACTGTGCACACTCATCCGTCTTCTAAAAGCAGGGGGAGAGCTCTCCTTCTTCTTCTGTGAGTGGGGGAGCACAGCACCCCAAGGGTCTCCCCCTTCCCCTTGGCTGGTGAGGTTAAGACTGAGCAGATAGGGGAACTTGGAGGAGATGCAGCAGAAGCAGCTGGTGCCTGGCTGGGACATTGCTGTGACTCCCAGTGCTCCAGCCAGTAGATGGAGCAGCATCAACTGAGGTGATAAAACAAGGTGTCCCATCCTGAAGTCTCCTACCTGCCTCTTCTAAAGCAGCGTTTCTCAACCTTTCCAGACTACTGTTGTTATCCAGAATCAAAACAGTTAAATCAAAAAGTGAAAAGATAAAAGCCTTGCTAGATAATTATTGTGGGTTTTGAAGAAAGGCTATGCCTTTCTTGAATGTTTTATTATGTTTTTATTGTTTTTCCTAACTTTATATTAATTGATTTAGTGGAAGTGTTAGAAGATGACTGTAAAGGGAGGATGGTGATTAAAGGGGAAAGTAGGAAGTAGATGTAAAGGTAGAAGAAATAGAGAAGAAGAGTGTTTCTGTGAATGTATTCATGGGAAGTAGGAGATGAAAGAGGTACCAGTGCCAGCCTGAGCATTACAGAGTCTCGCATTGTTGGGCCGAAGAATGTGCAAGGCGAAGGTGATTGGATGACTCTGAAGGCAAGCCGAAACCCCCCGTTATCACTGGTCAAGAGGGCCAAATGGCTGAAGAACAAAGATACACAAGATAACCTGTGCAGGCATCATGGAGGTGCTACATGCTGATTGATTATCTCCTCAAAGGTTGCAGTTACCTGACAAAGCGTCCTCCATAGGCTTACCTGGGAGAAAATCTCTACAAGAACAGAGTAAATATAACAAGATGAGTCTGGTTCTGCTATCACCCTCCAGAAGCATCTGATGCGCATCGGACAGAGGCTCGGCTCCACCCTCGTGTCCAGACTACCTGGCCAGTAACTTGGCACGAGTTAACTCGTAAGTTGGTAATGATAACAACCTCACAGAAATCTTAGGAATGAATGCATGAGTGTGTGTGTGTCTAATGATGGGTTAGAACTAGAAATAAGTAATTTGGTATTGTGTTGCTTTTCTTGCCTGTATTTAAAATAAATGTGGTTCTTTGCCATGTCCCTCTTATAAGATTCTGCTAGTTTTTATTTAAGTTAGTACAACACTGTAACCTTTTCAGGAGTCTGATTTATCTTGCATACCCCAAGCTTCACCTCACTTAAAATTACTTGTTTACAAAATAAGACATAAAAATACAAAAGTGTCACAGCACACTATTACTGAAAAACGGCTTATTTTCTAATTCTCTCTGTATGAAATTCTAGTTTGTACTGATTTTACTAGTGTTTTTTATGTAACCTGTTGTAAAACCAAGCAAAAATCTAGATGAGTTGATGTACCCTCTGGAAGACCTCCGTGTATCCCATGGTACCTCTGGTTGAGAACCACTGCCCTAAAGCAAGCTCTGTCCCTAGGCCAACTTTCCCTCCTCGACAGAAGGAAAGACAAACAATGCACAATGATTTGTTCAAATTCTCTCTTTGAAATGTCCTAACGTTTTAAAATGTAGGACATTATTAAACACATTTTCTATCCTGATTATGTCTATGTGGCAGTGGTTGTAAAACAGGTGGGGTGAGCACCTCGCCATCACACATACTGTATGTAGTCACAGCACTTTGTTTGGCAGGCTTTGGACTGCATGGAAACATGAACTCCCCTCAGATTACATTTATGCTCTTGTTCCTTTAGGTGCTCACATATAGTGGTGATAGGTATAGTATAAAAACCTACATCTAGTTCTCATTTTCCTTCACTTGCTCCACCCTGTCACTACAAGATGATGCAATGCCGCATGACCACATAAGTGCGAGAACTGCGAACTCCGCCTCCTATTTTGATCTGTTTAAATCCACTGCTCATAATCAATCTCCTTGAGCCATCTACGGGGTTCTTTCGGTTGCTATCTGTGCCTGGGCCTGCCCACAAACAGACCAATAATTAGAACAAACATATTTTGAATATTCTGTAAAAATGTATTGTATATGCTTAATGATGTCATATTAACAATAAGTACATGGAGTCAAATGACAATAGCGTGTTTAATCACGATCTCAATAAGTGAAAAATAATCATTTTGTGGGCACATTCCAGCTATAAAAAGAGAGGCAGCATTTAAAACTGACAGAACTTTCTAAATTATAGGTTTCTCCCTGCTATGATAAATCTAATGCAGAAGTTTGCTTGTGGAAAGATTCAGAGTAACATTTATTTGTGTGTCACTATTCTATTGATTAAACTACAGATCTCTAGAGATAGCACTACAGGGGAAAAATCCATTATAATTTTTAATCTGTAACTGAATGAATATGCACAACCTGGATGCAAATGCAGTTCAGAAAAATTGGAAAATGAAGGGATGAAAATTGTCTTCTCTGGAGTTTTCTTATTTACCACTGAAATGCTCCTAGACTTACTGAGACTACATTCATTAAATCTATTTACTGATTGTCGATATGTCAACAACAAAAAGGAAAAATATTAAATATTTGGGTGGATCAGTGCAATAGTTGAAATAAGAAAAATGAATCAACTGAAAGACATTTAGTTTAGTGAAAAGAGTGAAATCTCCCAGAACTGTCAGAATATATATAATTTTTTACTTATTTTCTCATTTTACGAGAGACCCTCCCTACTGTTCACATTAACATTATCTTTTATATGTTTTGACAGTTTGACATTCAGCAAATAGAAAAGTGTTGACAGTCTTTATGCTTTCCACAGGGGAACAATGTTAACATGCACTCCTACAGTTTAATGCTAAAGTGTGTAGATGCTGAGAGCCACACCTTGAATATTTCCAAATGTTCCAGAGATTCTTCTTTCTTTCTGGAACTCAACCCTCTTTGCGGCCCAATTTTTACATCCCTCCTACTTTCCCTCCCTGCCCCCCAAAACCTACTCAAAACTATTGCAGTCTAGACCAGATAATGAAATTAAAGAAATTCGTATTTCTGACATGTTAGGCTAAATTGTATTATGAAATGTCACATTACATCAGATTACATATTCCATGCAACATAAATAATATGACAAGATGCAACCTGATGTAACTTGATCATGTTCATCACTATACAATGCCTCAAATTTACAACCAGGCTGTTCTTTCTTTCACTTTCTTTAAAAAAAAAAAGGTTTGTGAGGATGAGTGGAAGAGGAAATACTACCAGTTAAAAACAATTAATTTGGCATGTGATTTGGTTCCAAGGACCATGAAATGGAGGCTTCAAGCTATTCTGTATCCGAAAGTCACAGGCAATCCATACCTGGCAATCCATACAGAGCATCCCCTTCCCCAAGCAGTTTGCAGATTTGTACTCAAACTTCAAAAACAGTTATTGAATTCCGAGTGAACTTAACTCACAAGCATGATTGTAAGAATAATAAAGAGTGCTGGAAGAATTGTTTAACAAAGTGTCCTGACTTCCTTATTCACAAAAATACACACCTTTGCCTAGGTTATTTCATCCACAAAAATAAGGGAGATTAGTTATTTTAAAGGAGATCAGGAGTCATCCCAACTGTTGCAGGGATGTGACTTAGTAGCTGTGTTCATAAGACACACAGTGTCTATGGAAGGTAGGGCATAGCCCAACAGGCATAAATGTGTATCTGGACAGGGTCTGAGTTATTATAACACAGATTGGGAGGGTGGGGAAGATTGGACAGAAGAGGGATGGGAGGGAGGGAGGTGCGGAGGAGGTGAATAACTGGGAATATAGCAAAGGTTTACCTTTAAGATCAGATCGGTATGATGTTGGTCCAGCATGTTCGCCTTCCTGAAGGATGTGATAATGACCCTGCCGTACCTGCCAGGGGTCTGCAGGTCAGAGTAGAGCCGGTGTTTGGAGCGGTTCACCGGGAAAAGGCTGTTCACCAGGTTCCTCTCGATCTTGGCCAGGCTGTGTTTGGGGGCCAGGAGATACTCCACGCTCTCCTCGATCTGGTACCTGCTGAAGCTGGCGCCCAGCAAGATCGAGATCAGCACAGGTGCGGAGGCGAAGAACACCGGGTGACTGGCAATGAAGTGGCCGAGTCTGGAAAAAGACGTTCTCAGCCCCCTGTGCAAAACCTGCCGCAACATCCTAGTGCAGAGGGAGCTCAGGAGGGCGAGGTGCGATCTGAAGCTCTCCCGGAGCCGAGGCAAAACCATCGGGGGAGCCCGGGCAGACGGGAGCTGCCCCTCCGGCCTGAAATACACCCGGGCAAAACAAAAATCCGGCCGAGCCGAGCCGCTCGGTGGGTGTGTGCGCTGGGGGGGCGGGGGGCTAAGGCTCTTCCCCTCCCGGCAGGCGGCCGTGCCCGAGAGGAGTTTCCCCGCGCCTCATCGTCTGACTTCAGCCCGCCAGCCGGCTGTGGGGAGCGGACGGCCAAGGGCAGCGGGGGGCGAGCCCCGAGCCCACCGCGGCGGTGGGCGGCCCGCAGCCGAGTTTGCCGGGGAGGAGGCGGGGGCTGGCCGCGGAGCGCCGCCGGGTCGCCAAGCCCGCGCAGGCAGCGTGGAGAGCGGAGCGCCCGCTCCCCCTCATGGAGCGGCTCGGGGAGGCGTGCTCGCAGCAACAACAACAACAACCTCCCGCCCTCACACACACACACACACACACACACACCCCGCACACGCCGGATCCTTCGCGGCGGGGGGGCGGGGAGAGGGCTGCGGCTGCTCGGCGGTGGATCCCCCGTGCGAGCCGGGCGGCGCCGACTGGCTTTCGGGCGGCTCCTCGCCCGCCCCCTGCCGCACGCTGCTCGCCGTCCGGGGTGGGAAGGGCACCGCCGCGTGCGAGGGAATCCCGCGGAGGGGCTGGAGGTGGCCAGGCGCGGGGCGCCTCGGGGCCGGCTGCCTCCCCGGCTTCCCCACCACAAGTTGTGCAGGGGGCGGCCCCCGCCCCGCCCCCTTCTGCCCCCTCCCCCGCCCAGAAAACGCTCAGTCCGTCCTCAGGGCAGCCGGGCGCCTCCTCCTCGCCCCATCTTCAGCCGCGGCTCCTAGGGTCCTGGCGGGCGCTGGGGGGAGGGTCGCATCGCCGCGGGCGGGGAACTTGGCGGGGAGAAGTCAGGGCGGCCGGGCTGCCGAGCACAACGCCCGAGCCCCGGGCAGTCGACCGAGGCGTCGGACTCCCCCCGCCACCCACTTTGCAATCCGAGGACCTGATGCTCCCGCTTTATGTCCGCCCCATGACAGCGCCGCCGCGAGCCTCCGGGGGACGAGTTGCCAATCAGGAGATCCCCGGGCGCTCCAGGAAGGAGGGAGCCGGGCAGGTCACTGGCACATTCACGCGCCTCCGGAAAGTTTCCAGCCTCACCTCTCCAAAAATCCTCTCCGCGGCGCGCCTGGGGGGCTGGGCCCCACGCCGGCGGGTCCCATCGTGCCCGGCCCGGGCTCGGCACAGAGATACAGTTTTGTGTATTTCATTGGGGTCACGCGATCCTTTAGCTCGGCCAACACATGCAGCGGGGGGAGTCGCTCGCCGGAGCCAGAAACGTCTAGGCGATTCCTCCGCCCGCCGCCCCTGTCTGGCCGCGTGTGAGTGCGAGCGTGGGGCTCCCCCCCTGTCTGGCTCCGCCGCTCGCTCGGGATGCGGCTTGTGCGAGGGCTTTGCCGCTGGAAAGGCAGAATCCGCCCGGCCTCATGCGGCCCTAATGGGCATGTGCACCGGCTCTGCACATGCCCATTGCCAAAGTGAAGCCCCGCCGAAGCCGGTGCCCTTCCCCTGCCCTCTGCCCTGAGCTGCTGCAACAGCTCCCCTTCCCCAAACGCACCCGTGGCGAGCCGCCGGCAGCGGGAGGTGGTCTGGGTCTGGGAGGGCGAGCCGAGCAGCTGATCGGAAGGGAGGAGGAGGTTGGGTGTGGGCGATGCAGCGCCGACGGAATGTGCAAATCGGAGCCGGGGAGCGGATTCCCGTCTGGATTTTCAATAGCGGGAGGGTGGGGCGTGCAAAGGATGCAGAGAGAGCCAGCAAAAGTTGAAGCTGCGCTGACACAGACAGCCCCATGTGCCCGGACATTTTCCCCAGCCCTGTGATTAATTGGTAGGTGTGTAGTGATGTCACAGTGGGGTTCTCCCTTGGAGATGACAGTGTGACGTAGGGCTAGTGAGCAGATGAGTCATTTAAGATTTATAATAGTGTCTCTCTTGAGTGACTTTCAAATTTTGATTCAGGTTTCATTTCAATGGCTGGATTTTAACTTGAATTGGGTGTTTAAGGCTTATTTTTTCCTCCTTTCACTAAGAGATTTTCTGTTGCTTCTGTAAAAAAATTGCTACCTGTTATAAATGTTAACGATTTTGTTGAAGGGCCACCTTACCTTTCTTTCTTTCTTTCTTTCTTTCTTTCTTTCTTTCTTTCTTTCTTTCTTTCTTTCTTTCTTTCTTTCTTTCTTTCTTTCTTTCTTTCTTTCTTTCTATAAAAACAACTTTTTTCTAGTAATGTGTAATATTATAACCTATTACATCTGTATACCTAGCTCCATCTACAGTCTACTCTGAATAAATGATGTAACTATACCCATAAAAACAGTTTAAAAATCAGATATACATTAGCAGCTGGTTTAAAGCTTTCATATTTGGATACCCAGATAAACATGTATGTTTATTTGTGTTACAGTTAAACCATCTTTCTTAGCTTCACCCAAGCCATCACTTCCCAAACCATAGAGACTTTATTGTTATTAGACCAATTACTACCCATTCCTGAAACATTAAAATGAGTGAAAAAGGAAACTTGTGGTGACTATTTAGTTTTGCACATACTGTTGAATCAAATAGTGGCAGCTTCATGTCTTGGTTATTGTACAATAAGGTGGTATACCTGGCAATATCAGGTTTCAGTACTGTCTGATCTACAATGATGATTATTGGTCTGTTGATGGATAGCTGGCATATGAAAAGTTTTATATCATCCCCATACAAACTTGAGTGCCGAGTTGGTCTGTGTGTTTTATGTGGATTAGATCTTGTCCCTGATGATTTCCAATGTGAAAACTATGGAAACAAGAGCTTGATTGAGCAGTATGCATTATTAAGTTATTGCATGCCGTGTTTTCATTCATTGGAATACTTCACCAGAATTCATACTCTTTTTGTCCAGTTGCAACAAATGTGATATCCAGTACTTTGTCAACATACAATTTCATATATATATGTTGTTGAATCTAGTGATATTATTATTATTTGTATGATGGTAGTGCCTAGAGGCCCCATTGTGCCAGACACTATACAAACACATAGTAAGAGATAGTCCATGTACCAAAGAACTTAATCTAAAAGAGAAAAGACAAACAAAGGGTGTGAAGGGAAACAGAGGGAAAATGATTTCCTCAGGGTCACATAGCAGGTCAGTGGCAAAGCCAGGGATAAAACTCAGGCCTACTGTCTCCTAGTCCAGTGCTTTATCAACTAGACTATGCCACCTCTCTGTAGCTATAGATGGTTCACAGTGTAGGATTGATTTGCATTACACACCTTATGCTTTGCATGGTAATTTGTCATCAGTGTGGAACAGTGATCTTTGCTGTTGTAACTGGGAAGATTACACACCCACACACACACACTCTTGGCCTTAGGGAAAATGGGACCTGGGGTGAACTTGAATTTTGGTGCCCCTGGTCCCCATGTACTTGGTGCTCCCCATTACCCTTGATCTCCTGTGGCTCCCCACTCTCCCTTCCTCTCTTCCTCTGCACTGTGCCACCTTCACCCTTAATCCCTGCAGCTCCCTCCTACACTCCTAATCCCTGCACTGTGCATGCCCTCTTCACCCCAACCCCTGTATTTCCTTCCTGGGTCCCAACCCCGATATTCCCCTCCTGCAGCCATATGGGGAAACTGATCCACTTGGATGCACAAAGCAGCTGGCAGAGAGAGAATGTGTGTGTATGTGTGACAGAGTGTGTGTGTGAGACAGTGTGTGTGTTGTGTTGAGGCAACTTGCGGGGAATGTGTGTGTCCCTTAGGGTGACCAGATGTCCCGATGTTATAGGGACAGTCCCGATTTTGGGGCCTTTTTCTTAGATAGGCTTCTATTACCCCCCCCCCCACACACACACACACACCCACCCATTGTCCCGATTTTTTACACGTGCTCTCTGGTCACCTGAGTGTATGAGTGTGCTGGCTCTTTAAGAAAGCACTCAGGGTCAGGAGCCTGAAGTCTTGTGTTCAGACACAAGGCAGCCCTCAGCAGCTTCAGACCCACAGAGGCAGCAGCAGACACACAGATTCCCCCATCCCGTCACCCCAGCTCAGTGGAAACGAGGTGCACATCCCTGTTGTTGGGGACACATCCCTGGGATGTTGGGGACATCCCAACATCAGCCTCCCCACCCAGCAGACAGGAGGATGCCCCCCAGTCCGAGTGGCCAGGGCAGCTCTGGGGAGGAAGGGGCGCGGGGCAGGAACAGGGAGGAGGAGGGGAACACTTGCTGGGAGGAGTCACCTGTTCACCTGGCTTGGAACTGCCCCCTGTAGCTCAGGTCTCCACCTCCCCTCCCCCAGCACTGTTGCTCACCTGCCTGCAGCCTCCATCAGCCCAACTGGCCCTCTGCAGGTCAGGTGGGAATCCAAACACTGCACACCCCACCCTCTTTGGCACACACCCCCCCACACCCACACCCACACCCACCCACCCACACACACACACACACACACACACACACACACCAATGTTTTGGTATTAGCTGTCAGGTTTTTTAATGATTAGACTTACAATGTTGCGATTAGGTGCTTCTGTCTGATGTAGCTATATAATCCTATCGTTCGTTAATATCAAACTACTGATTCACAGATCTGAGTTTTACTTTGTTCTTCCAAACACCTCAGTAATGTGACTTTAATATCCAAATCCTCCACCAAGTTCCCAGTCTAATTAGTTCCAGGGTCACTAATCCAGTCTGAAATTGCCACAGCCACCCCAATTCTAAAACAATCACTTTACTATGGCAGAGGGGTTAGAAGGATTCAGATCTGGAGCCTTCCTCACTCCTCCCACTCTTGCCTCAGTATTATCACCCCACGTCTTCTGCACGATGTTGTATAGAAAGCCATCTTGGAGAAGAGATTTGCACGATGCTGGTGGCAAGCCCCTTCCCCTTCAAATTCCACCTCTCCCCAGTGCAGGGAAATCACACTATTCCGCCACCGGGGGACACACGGACATGCACACACATGGGTGTCCAACACAACGTAGCTTGAAAAATGCTGCTGAGCAAACATAACTCAATCATCGTCGTTGTAAGTGGTTTGGATGAGAGTCTTACAAAAATCACAATGTTACTGTAGACGGTTTTAATGTTGGCAACCAAAATCCTGCTGGTGTGCTTCAGACCAAACAAGAAATGAGACCCCATCAACACTGGCCGCCCTTTCTCTGCCTCTCTGTAGCGAGGGGACGTGGCCTCCCTCAGAGACAGATGGAGGGACAGCAGTGAGCCTCCCCCCCCGGTGGGCAGAGCCAACACACCCATGCCCACCCCTCCAGAAGCAGAGGGGTGTGACAGGAACCGGAAGAACCGGAAGTATAAAAGGCTGGCCCTCCAGCTCAGCTGGAGAGGAGCTACTGGAGGAGAAGGACATCGCTTACCTGCTGCTGGAGTTCAGACTTGACAGTAACAGCTGCAACACCTGAGCTCTGGAGGCCAGAGCTACCGGTTGCTGGAGGGAGTTGCTGGGGCTGCTTTTAGCTGTTTTCCCCCACTGCGATGGATGATGACCCTGGGAACCCTGCCCCCCCATTTCGCAGGCTGCCTGAGTGCCACCCCCTGCAGCTCCCAATTTACTAGAATTCTTTGAGTGGTTCAACAAGCATGTAGATAAGAGTGAACCAATGGATATAGAGTACTTAGATTTTCAGAAAGCTTTTGACAAGGTCCCTCACTAAAGGCTCTTGAGTAAGGTAAGCTGTCATGGTGTAAGAGGAAGGTCTTGTCATGGATTGGTAACTGGCCAAAAGATAGGAAACAAAGGATAGGAATACACGGTCCATTCTCAGAATGGCGAGAGATATATAATGGTATCTCCCAAGGGTCTGTACTGGGACCAGTCTTGTTCAACATATTCATAAATTATATGGAAAAAGGGATAAAAAGTGAGCTGGCAAAATTTGCAGATGATGCAAAACTATTCAAGATACTGAAGTCTCAGGCAGACTGCAAAGAGCTACAAAAGTATGTCACAACACTGGGTTACTGGGCAACAAAATGGCAAATGAAATTCAATGTTGATAAATGCGAAGTAATGCACATTGGAAAACATAACTCCAACTATACATATAAAATGTAAATTAGCTGTTATCACTCAAGAAAGAGATCTTGGAGTCATTGTGGATAGTTCTCTGAAAACATCCACTCAATGTGCAGCAGCAGTTAAAAAAGCAAACAGAATGTTGAGAATCATTAAGATTAATGGGGGTAGATAATAAGACAGAAAAGGTCTTACGGCCTCTATATAAATCCATGGTACACCCACATCTTGAATACTGGGTGTAGATGTGGTTGCCCCATCTCAAAAAAGATCTGTTGGAAAAGGTACAGAAAAGGGCAAAAAAATAATAATGATTGGGGTTTGGAAGAGCTTCCGTATGAGGAGAGATTAATAAGACTGGGACTTCTCAGCTTGGAAAGGAGATGGCTAAGGGGGGATATGATAGAGATCTATAAAATCATGATGGGTCTTGAGAAAGTAAATAAGGAAATGTTATTTACACCTCATAACACACAAACTAGCGGTCACCAAATGACATTAATAGGCAGCAGGTTTAAAACAAACAAAAGGAAGTATTTCTTCATACAATATACAGGCAACCTGTGGAACTCTTTGCCAGAGAATGTTGTGAAGGCCAAGACAATATAACAGGATTCAAAAAAAGAACGAGATACATTCATGGAGGATAGGTCTATCAATGGCTATTAGCCAGGATGGGCAGGGGTGGTGTCCCTAGACTCTGTTTACCAGAAGCTGGGAATGGGCAACGGGGAATGGATCACTTGGTGATTACCTGTTCTGTTCATTTCCTCTGGGGTGCCTGGCATTAGTCACTATCGGAAGACTGGATACTTGGCTAGATGGACCTATGGTCTGACTCAGTATGACCATTCTTATATTCTAAGACTTGGGCTGATCGCCTTTATCTTTTTGTTGCTGCCCAGAGCACATATGCTTAGACAGTACCAGCTTTAACATCACAAATCTTTTTTAGAGCAATTTAAGAATAAGTTTTCTATTTATTAATTATGTCCCTCCACAAATATGCATAGTGCTTTACAACACAGAAAATGTTTCATACCCCAGACACTTAATTAAGAAAAGAACAGGAAGCGATGACAACACATTGGGCTGGAAGGGCTAGGAAGAGGGATAATGAGGGAGAAAACAATATGCATGTGCATTCCCTTTTGAGGTTACAGTGTATGTCTTTTTGGCAGGTAAGAGTTAGTTTTGAGAAAACATAAAAGAGGTGGGAGACATTCGTTAGATAAAGGTTCAGCTCTATTTGTAATAAAAGATCAGGTAAGCAGGCTCAATTTTATTAATAAAAAATTATTAAAGATTAATCAGTGTAATACAGAAAGGTAACAAATTGATTAGTACAGCACCAAGCATCTCTGTTCCACATATCTTTTAGAAATGTATTTCCTTATATACTCTACCTTTGTTTATGGAATTTCTTACTCTTTTCATTCTCATGGTCTACTTGTTAATGCTCCTTTTGTGACACCTCAGTTTACATACTTGAAAAGCTAAAGACATCTGTTCAGCAAATCATCTCATTAATCACAGAAGACGTGTAACAATAATTATTCCATTTCTTGGATTCCTGCACATCTGGACATGTTTTCTAAGTGTCTAAAGATCAAAGCAAAAAGACATACAGGATCCATTGCTTGACATCACACAAAGTTTTAGTCTGGGACTTGGTTCATATACAGAGAACCATGGGAGCTTGGTTCATCTGCTAACACATTAGATTTAGTTCATGAAGAGGGAATTCCATTTAAAAACAGGGCACAGATAGCGGTAAGGACATTCACAGTTTCTAAGGCCAGAAGGGACCACTGTGTTCCTCTAAGAGGGTAGATTAAATAACACAGGATACAGAACTTCCCTGAACTAATTCCTGTTTGAACTAGAGCAGTGGTTTTCAAACTTTTTTACTGGTGATCAGGGCCGGCGACAGGGGGTACTACGGGTAGAGCTGTACTGGTCCCTGGACTTTAGGGGGGCCCCCTTAAGTCCGGGGCCCGGTACACAGCAGTACTCGTAGTCGTCCGTCCCCCCTTGTCGCTGGGCCTGGAGAGTGGGGAAGGGGTGGGGAGGCGGCGCGGCTCTCCTCCGGACGAGGAGTGGTGAGCCCGGCCGGTGGCAGCGGCGCAGCTGGGGGAGAAAGGGCGTGGGGCGGGGAGAGCAGCAAGGGCGGCTCGCGCCGCTCCCGGGCTCGCGCTCCCTTAGGACCCCGCACTGCCGCCAGTCGCTGTCAGCTGGGGGGGAGGGGGGAGCGCCGGCTGGGCTTCCCACCCCAGCCGCTGTCAGCTGGGGGGGAGCGCTGGCTGGGCTGGGGGACCCCGGCTGGGCTTCCCCCCCCAGCCGCTGTCAGCTGGGGGGGGGAGCGCCGGCTGGGCTGGGGGACCCCGGCTGGGCTTCCCCCCCAGCCGCTGTCAGCTGGGGGGGGGGGGGAAGTGCCAGCTGGGCTGGGGGGGCCCAAACGATCAGAGTAGGGGGCCCCCAAATTTCTGTCGCCGGCCCTGCTGGTGATCTCTTTCACACAGCAAGCCTCTGAATGTGACCCCTTCCATTAAATTAAAAACAAGTTTTTATATACTTAACACCATTGTAAATGCTGGAGGCAAAGTGGGGTTTGGGCTGGAGGCTCACAGCTCGTGACCCCCCCAAGTAATAGCTTTGTGACCCCCTGAGGGCTCCTGACCCCCAGTTTCAGAACCCTTGAACTAGAGGATATATTTCAGAAAACATCCGATCTTTCTTTTAATAATTGCCACTAATGTAGAATCTTCCTTAGCCCTTGGTAAATTGTCATAATGGTTAATTACACTCAGTGTTAAAAATAAAAATAAAAAGTCTGCTTTATTTCTTGTCTGAATTTGTCTATCCTCAGCTCCAACTATTGGATCATGATACATTTTTATCTGGTAGGCCGAAGAGCCTTATTATTAAATTTTAGTTCCCCATGTAGATACCTATAAACTGAGATCATGTCACTCCTTATAATCTTCTCTTTGTTAAGGCAAAAGAGATAGACATGAAGGAAAGCATCCCGATAGCAGCTTTGGCTATGCAAAGAGGGCATGGAAGGACATAAACGGTGACGAGCCGAGGTATGGAAGGCTGTGGTGGGTAATGTGAATAACTTGCATTTGTTTTGTTAGGTTGACGGTGCCAGTGCAGACACCTTAGGAGTGTCTGACTGAGGTGTGGGGAAAGGCAGGTGATTTTTGTAATAGAATGCTGAGCAAATTCTGTGATGTGGGCTTCAGCTGGAGCCTGAAGAGAATAGGCTTACAGCAGTCCAGGGCGAGGATGGTGCTCAAGAGTTTTGTGAAGACAATTGAGAGGAAAAGGAAGATTTTCAGTGATGTTGGGGAGAGTAAGCCTGTGTGAGTTAGGGTCAGATCCTTAAACTGGATCCTTAAAATGGTCAGATCCTTAAACTGGAACTACATCAGTTTACACCAGCTGAAAATCTGGCCCAGCATCCATATGGGGATATGAAGGAGAGTGGCACATGAGAACTAATGAAGGTGCTCAGATTTGTGCCGGGGGACAAAACTGAGGTGCAACTGGACCATTTATGTTGGGAGTGTAACCCACACACCTCCTGGGTGTGGTGTTCTGCCCCCCCTAATGATACTGACACCTTTTAAAGATTAATGAGTCTGCTCTACAGCCTTAGCTAAGGGCCATGTGACTTAGCTCATGCAGTAGAACAGGGATCCATAACCTTCGGCACGTGGCCCCATCAGGGTAATCCGCTGGCGGGTCGCAAGATGTTTTGTTTACATTGACCATCCACAGGCATTGCTTCCTCCTCCCCTGCAGTTCCCAGCGGCCTTGGTTCGCTGTTCCCAGCTAATGGGAGCTGTGGGAAGTGGCATAGGCCACAGGGACATGCTGGCCACTGCTTCCCGCCGCTCCCATTGGCCGGGAATGGCAAACCGTGGCCACTGGGAGATGGGGTTGCCATGCCTGTGGATGGTAGGGTGACCAGATATCCCGATTCTATAGATGCCCCGATTTTTGGTTTTTTCCTCTTATATAGGGTCCTATTCCTCCCCCCACCCTCTGTCCCAATTTTTCACATTTGCTGTCTGGTCACCCTAGTGGATGGTCAACATAAACAAAACCTCACAGGGCCTGCCAGCAGATTACCCTGATGGGCCTCATGCCGACAGTTACCGACCTCTGCAGTAGAGCCTCATGCATTTAGCTCCAGAGGACCCAGGTTAGATACCAGCATCTATTGGAGTTACAGGTGCACCGTGACCACCTTTACAGCCCCTCAGTGAACTCTGCTTTGCACTCCTTAGCTGAGGATCTGAGTTGATGGTTTTTAAAAGTCAATTGAGAAACTGACTGTGCAGAGAAAGCTCTAAAGATAACACCCTACTGAGGGTGAATGAGGAAAGTTCACACTTTTTGTCTTAGACAGTTTGCAATTAATATATAAAAGAGAGCAGAGGATCTCAAACTTCTTCACAGTGCGGGTCACATTTTAATAGGCAGATTATCTGCTGAGTTCTCCCTGCCATCTTTCATCCATATTCACATAGTATCTCTGTGGCAACTACAGCAATTGCTTATCCTGGAAATTGATATTGCTGCATTTTTAGCTTTGTTTTGATGCAATACATGTTTTCTCCTTCTGAATAAAATTAATCACACTGTTTACTTTTGCTTTTCATTTGCTTTCTCCTTCCCATCTGTTCTGTCTCTCTCAGCTGGCAGCAAGGAGCAGAGCCAACTTTATAGGTCTAGCTAGCTCTCTTAAAACCACCAGCAAGTGCTGTGTAAAGGCCACAGTATGGGGACCCCTGACACAGAGTGATTGTTTTCATCGTGGTGATGACTCCAGGAAAAAATATAGAAATCCATTGAAGGATCCGATTAAGGGAGAAGAATTTTAAGGGCATGCAGTATCCCTCAGAACATGCTTTTCAAGGAGTTAGGATGACAATATTAAGGTTGAGATTTTCTGAGAGGTGTGCTTCTTTATGGACCTGGGATACAAAAAGGAGACTGCACACTTGCTGAGGAGTATCTATACCTCTCATAATTTACAGTGATAGATTTCATTGGTGGCCTTCTTAACGTCTGGCACACGCAATTGAGAGCAGGGCATAGTTTTGCTTTCCCCTGCTGCAATGGACTGCTGGCAAGAAAAATTTCATCTGATTTGTTTCATCTATGGGAGTGGAACCCCTTATGTTAACCACAGATAATGGAAGAAAAGGGGTAAAGAATGAACTAATGCTTCAATTCTGGATATGCTTCAAAGCTGCCTTCCCTCCAGCCCTCAGGCCTCGATTGTCTGCCACCCATAATAGTACACTGAAAATCCAACTGAACTCGCAAATTTACATTTTGGGGAGAAATCACATGAACTGGCAAAAATTCATATGCATATGCAAAAATTCAAGGAAGTATTTAGATTTGGAGATTTCTTTAAAGTATCTTCTTTTGCAGCGTGTTCTATAAAATGCAAATCCCCGGGCTTCTCCCTGGGTTATCCCTCCTTCTAGCTAAGTAGATATATATAAAAAATATAAATCAGCAAGATATACTTGGACAGCTGGCACATGATTCTTTAGTGGTCACTCCTTGGCAGCGCTTTACTGATTCATGACGATTGCTAAGAGAAAGCCTGAGTGACTTATCTTTTATGGTGTATAATAAAAAAAGAGAAGTGCCCTAGGTGGCTAGAAATGCCGTTTCATGGGCATCTCTGAGATGCTCCATTAGCCTGCTTCTGGCTGTGATGATACTAAAATTGGATCGGAGATCCCCTGATTGCACCATTAGTATGAACAGAAAGAAAAAGAAGGGTGGGGGAGGGGAGAGGGCAGCGTTGTGTTTGTATGAAGCCTCAGTATAGTGAGGAAAATGATTCCACTTACTCACACATAGGCACAGGCTGCATGAAAACACAATTCAGCTCCAGTCAGAGCTCTTCAAATGTTACATTACATCTGGATTTACCTCTTACATGAAAATCTTTGGAACGGCGCTTCCCACTCTGGCTGTATTTCTTGACTTCACCGCATACAGCTTGCATTTATGACAGTCCAGATTGTTCACTATGTCCACTCATCTGTATATTTTAGAACGCAGGCTATCGGCAGACATCCATATCCATACTGATTTGGATCTGTTAGGAGGGTCTTTCCTTTACCAAAAACAATGATTGACTGACAAAGTGTCCTTTCCTTTCCTTTTTTTTTTGGCAGAAAGATGAATTACATTTGTATTCTAAAAAGCAGCCTAATTATCCCAGTGTACTGAAAGGGAACAGCTAATATGAAAAGTTGAGTCAACTTACAGCTTTCCTACTACATTTAACAGACAGAACAAGCAGACTGGACTGCACGATATCTCCGCCTTTAAGGTGGACCACTCCAGTTGACATTAAACAGCATTAGATCAGATAGGTGGGTGATGGAAATTACTAAAAATACAGAATGCAAATATTTTATCAGGGACATTAATTTTTATAAAGGTGCTGTGAATAGATTTAAACATATTAATGTAACTGAAAGGCTATATGACTATGAAAGATACAGGTCTAGAGATACTGTTCTTTGTTCACAAATATAACATTCACATCCTAATGGTAATCCTGATTCCTGTGTGAACGTTAGTGAAGGAGTTTTGCTATTTGAGATGTAAAAGTGACCCATAGAGTTAGAGGGGGGGATATGGCAGCATTCATGCATATCAGGGATCAGCAACCTTTGGCACGTGGCCCATCAGGGAAATCCGCTGGTGGGCTGGGATGGTTACCTGCACTGTCCGAAGGTTCGGCCCATCGCAGCTCCCACTGGCCTTGGTTCACTTTCCAGGCCAATGGGGGCGGGGGAAAGTGGCGTGAGCCGAGGGATGTAGGTAAAGAAACTGTCCCAGCCTGCCAGCAGATTTTACGGATGGGCTGCATGCCAAAGGTTTCTGATCCTTGATGTACATGTTATGGGGGAAACAGGATTTCATTATTTAGCTATCAAAGTTAATTGTTTAAAATGTTCAGTTAGTCTGGTTTAAGAGTACAATGGAAAACAAGTTAAAGTTAGGGTAAATGATTTGATGGGTTCCTCCTGAGGTGCTACCTGAAACTGGGGTACCACTAAGCCCCCTAACCCGTCAGCCTGGGTTCCCTCTCACACTGTATTGATGTGACAAACTACAAAGCCCTCCAGCCTGTATTTTCATCAGCCTTAACACAGGTAGGGACACACTTAACTACAGTTACAAGTAGGCTCTCTGACCAGCCCCCCCATGGGAAATCTACTCCCAGCTCCTCAGGCATGCAGCTCCTCTGGGGCATAAACCCAAAATTATACTGTCTTGTGCCGCACAGGGAGCTGTACAGTGTAAGCTCATAAAATTTGCCTCCTCCCTCAATGTGGAGAGAAATATGCAACAACCTTTTGCCCCTGAGTTGTGATTCCCTCACACTGGTTTAAATAAAGCAAAAACAAGTTTATTAATTACAAATGATAGATTTTAAGTGATAGCAAAGAGATCAAAGCAGATTACCTAGCAAATAAACAAAAAAAGGAAACTAAACTTAATATGCTAAATAGATTTGATATGAAGAGCAGATTTCCCCCCTAAGAGATTATATGGGCAGGCTGCAGATTCTTGGGGGGGGGGCAAGCTGTACTTGCTTTACAGCATGGAATCCCCAAGTGTTTCATTCACAGGCTAAAAATCATTTTAGCCTGAGTCCAGCTCTTCCCCCAGTTCAGTCTTTGTTCCTCAGGTGTCTTCTTGGGTGGGGAGCAAAGAACACCAGATGATGTCACTCCCCACCTTTTATAGCTTTTGCATAGGGCGGGAAGCTTTTATTTTAAAGCTTGGTTCCCAGATCAGTCTGTGGAAAAATGCTGACATCCGAAGATGGAGGCTAGAGACATGTGGTCTCATCACATGTCCCTGTAGAGTCATAGCAGCCATCACTCACAGGCTGTTTGGAGTGTTCACAGGAAGGTTCACCAGGTGGGACCTAAGCGTCTCCTAAGGCCTATGTTTTTTTTCCTAATGGCCCATTGCCCCTAATAGGCCCTTCCCAACCATCTATCTAGACTGAAAACATCTTATCTAGTGGGCGTTACCCAGGTGTAACTACATTTGAAATAGAAACATAGTCAATATTCGTAACTTCAGATAGAAAAATGATGCATGCACATAAATAGGATAATCATTCAGCAAATCATAATCTTTTTGACGACATCTCACATGACTTATTTTGCATAAAATGCAAAATCATAACTATGTCATTATCATAATACTATCACGATGAAGAATATGGGGTGCAGCGTCACAGACTGTAATTAGGAAGTTCTGTAGATATTTAAAGTATGCAGACATCAGTATTTTGGCAGGGAAAGAATAATTTGGTCCATACATCTTGACTCTTTCATTTCTGTTTATATCTCTATATATAAAAGTCAAATGGTGTATGCATGTATACGTGTATGCGTGCGTGCGTGTATGTACGTTCCCTTACGCCTTCCACACCGTTTGAGCTAGAGACTTGAAATTTGGCACAGTTATAGGCCTTAGGGTCCTAATCAGGGTAAGAGTCGAAAATTTTTCAAATCTCACCCCTGACGGCCCCCAGGGGTGAAATTATTTAAAGGCCAATCACATCAGCTGGGCAGTTGCTGTTCTCTGTGACATAATTATGATGTCATAATACCCCCCTCCAACGGACCCTGCACTCACTCAGCTCTCTGCCCCTCCCCCCTCCAATGGACCCCGCACTCGCTCATCTCTCTGCCCCCTCCCCACCTCCGACGGACCCGAGCTGGGTTTGGTCAGAGGGTAAGTGAGGTAGGGGTGTTGGGTTTGGTTAGGGGGGGTAAGGTGGTGATGTTGGGTTTGGTTGGGGGGGGTGAAGAGGGGGATCGGGGTTGGTCGAGGGGTAAGTGAGGTGTGGGTGTTGGGTTTGTTTGTGGTGGTAGGTAGGGGTGTCGGGTTTGGTTGGGGGGGAAAGTGAGGTGGGTGTGTCAGGTTTGGTCTACGGGGGGTGAGGTGTGGGTGTTGGTCAGGGGGTGTTGGGGTTGGTAGGGGGGTGACGTGGGGGTGTTGGGTTTGGGTGGGGGGGTGAAAATGTGAGTCGGGGTTGGTCGAGGGGTAAGTGAGGTGGGGGTGTCGGGTTTGGTTGGGGGGGTGAGGTGGGGTGGCAGGTTTGCTCTTTGCCCCATCCCCCCTCCAACGGACCCCGCACTCGCTCAGCTCTCTGCCCCCTCCCCACCTCCGATGGACCCGAGCAACGCCGGGTATTTTTGCTAGTTTCACATAAAATAGACACATTGAATGTTTAAATTTCACCATATTGAAACACATTCAGTGGCATCTGGTTTAATATTTAGGGATATAAGACCAAAGACTAATATTGGACTTACTTTTCAGCACAGTGGACAGTTCCCCAGCTCCGATGGTACAATATTCTTCAATTAGAAGAAAGGTAATTCTTGGTTGACACCAGGACAATTGGTGTTAGATAATTCCTTGTTGAATATCACTAGTAGGTCCTTTTATTTCATATGCCCTGATGCTGCAAAGACTTACACACATTGTATAGTCCCAATGACTTCAGTGGGTATGCCTTTGCTGGGTTGAGGCCCCCGATCACCAGAAGGCAGTCCCATGTAGGTGAATGTATAACTAACAAACAAACAGAAAGTGAATCTGTTTTCTCATCTATAGTATTTATAAAATACCCATCTGCTGAATATCTAGATGCTGGGTAATGACTGAATAACTTGTATGTTAATCTATTTATATACTGCCTACATAGCTTGGTGCTTTCCCTTATGGTAAGCATGCCTCCCCACCTTTGTTTTTTTTCCACCACCTGGCTTGTTTTCCCTTTAGTCTGTTGCTTAGGTTTTGTGTCTGTAATGCTGTTAGTAAAACCAATTATGTAAATATAAACAACAGATGTCCATCTTCAATGTATTTCTGACTCAGAATCGTCACCCTGTCACATTCTTTCACCTGTGGTTTTGATGCATATTAAATCATAGTGGCAATGTACTTTGCAATCATATGAGAGATTTTCAGATTCAGAATAAATGAATTGCATATTTTGGCTTCTTAAAAGGCTTTTCTTCCCATCTTTAAATGATCTGTGTTTATACATCATCAGGTAGTTTACAGATCATTTAATAATGCAGCATGGTCTAATGGAGTGAGCATGGGATGGGTAACTAGAATCTGCTAGGAGCTAGTTCTGCTACTGATGCACTGCGTGATCTTGGGCATCTTGCATCTGTTTCCCCCTCTTTAATACTTGGATAATGCTTACTCAGTTACTTTACTGGAGTGTTGTGAGGGTAATTTCTTGATACTTTTACAGTGATTAGAAAATGTAATGCTATATTACTAGTAAGCTTTATAGAGCTTGCTCTGGGAAACCTTTACACACAAGAACAGCCCTTTCTCCTATTCATAATCCCATTGAAATCAATAGGAATTATGTAAATAAGGGTTACAGGATCAAAATAATTAGTTGATTGCTGTTATGTGCTAAAGAAAGCAATAGATAATACAAAAACAGAGGGAAAGATTTAACTGGCCTTGAGCCAGTCACTGTTTTTCAGGTTAGCATCCAAAATATTAATCATAAATAACCCCTGCCACAGTGCTGGTCAAGTTCTCCCTTGTCAATATTCACCAGGCTGCTGAGTCTGGGCCCTGTAATGGCCCAGCCTCATGCTGACTAGTGCCCCTTTGTATCAGAGTACCAGGGGGTCTCATCCCTGTACCCCTACAATGGTCACTGCCTCACTCCTGCGATGGCCCTGTCTCCTTGGGTCTTCTATCACCTGCCTCATCAGCCAAGTCACACAAAAGTTCATTCTCTTTCTGGGATAAGAAAAGATCCAGCAGAAAGTCTAAAACAAATGTCCAAACTGAAGTTCTCTGTTTCTTGGCCTCATGTTCTGCAGAGCTTCCCCCACAACCTTCTTTCCCCAGGGAGACTGTCAGCTTCACAGCAATGACACTCCTATCACAGTGCTCCCTCACAGCAGGCTACTCTGTGGTCTCTTCTATCCCGTTTCACTTCCAGAACACTCACTCCAGAACTGTTTCCCTGAACACCTTGCCCTTTCTTCCAGCAGCTCCCCCGCAGGAGTCAGCTCTACCTCTAGGGACCAGCTCTCTAGCCACTGCCAACTCCCAGACTTCCTCTGCAGCAAGGTCCTACATCCTCCACAGTCTCTTACCCTGCACTGAATTTCCATTTAAGTATGGAAATTGTCTATTTAAGTAGTCCTGCCTGAGTCCCTGAAGCTGGGCTGGCTAAGTATCATTACGTTTCCATATCACTGTCAGTAGGTGTGTATGTGCTAGGTCACAGACAAGGCTGAGCCTGGCTTCCCTTAAAGGGCCAGCTAGCCTGTCACAGGCCCCCATACTAGACCCAAGTGCTTTTAAGTTTTCCTGAGTCTGAGCAGAGTCCAGGCACACTTTCAGGGTTCACAGAGTTTCTAGGCACACTCCCCGGGTCCTGATACTCTTTCTAACACCCATCCCCCTCTGAGATTCCACGGTCCAAGTTCCTAGGCCTTTCCCCAAACGCCTCAGGTGCTTAAGCTCCAGTCTTGTGGGCACTCTGCTTAACAGTTTACCTCTTCACACATGATGGTGACACAACAGACATAGGCTTTTCAGAAAGGTTTCCAATAACTTTAGCCAATACAAGAGATACACAGATGTAAGTCACAACAGTAAAACACCCTACAGGACCACCTCTGCTTCAGGTTCCTTGTGACTTCTGTGCATTCTTTGGGATTTGGTCAGAGTCCTCTGGTGTATCCAGGATTCTCCCTGCAGCGCAAGGCTTCTTCTCTGATTTCTGGAGCCTCTCTCTTTCCTACTGTCAGCTTACTTAAGCCTCGGCTGGTTCCATAGCCAAAAAGTCCCCCTCCCTCCAAAAGCCTATTCCTCTGTTTCTCTCTCCTACCCCCAGCTTCATTTGTGTCTCTCACTCACCCAGACTCTGTTTTCAAAGAGCCACACCTCATCCCTTTGTTCCATTCCTTTAAACTCTAGCCCTCTGCAGAAGAGTTGGAGAAAACTGATTTTGTCTAGAATGCAGTTCTGCCTGAGCAAGAGCTATTCAGGTGCTGATAGTTTGTAATGACCAACCTATTCATAGACCGACATACTGGTGTCACCCACACCACCACAAAAATCGTAAAGTAAGACCACAGTAAAAGGCAGCCATAAGACATAAGGATACTGAGAGTTCAAAAATATCAAACTTGAATTCATAAACTGTACACAGATTTCTCAAATCACCACAACCACCTATGCAGATGTGTGAGCGGGAGGGCCCCATTTAAACTGTGATTATTCTTGTGGTGTCACAGCTACAGAAATAATTGTGCTATGTAACTTGGTGCTGACTCACTGCGCAATTTTTCAAATAATTTAAAGGGTGGTTCTCATCCCAGCGATTGCTGTTCAGAAAAGTGACAGTTGGAGTGGCTTAATTGTCAATCTGCCTTTATTATTTTTTATTTTTTGAGGGGAACTTGTCTCTTTTCTTGTTCCCAGAGCTGCCTCAGGCAGCTTCCAGCCTGCCTCCAAAACAGGGCCGGCTCTAGGCACCAGCAGAGGAAGCACGTGCTTGGGGTGGCACATTATAAGGAGTGGCGTTCGGCCAATCTTGCCTGCAGCATTCAGCCACCTTTTTTTTTTTCTTGCTTCTGTGCTCTTGCTGCTTGGGGCGGCAAAAAAGCTAGAGTCAGCCCTGCTCTAAAGTGCCTCTTCCCAAGCTTCAGGATCCTATCTCTTACATTCTTTGTAGGGCGCATTCCCTTTCTGCTATTCAAACTGCTCCAGGATCCTGTGATTACAGGCTACAGATGTTCCTGCCCGTCCACCTTGCTACTCTCTTGGAGGAGGAGGCTTTCTTCCCGTAAGTTGAACTAGATTTTTTTTGAGGCCTAGGAGAGGCTGGGTATCATGCATTTCTCCACTTTCTTTCCCTGATGTTGTTAGGGCTCCTGCAGCCTCTTCTGCAGGCAATGATTTGCATGTCCCCTGCCATACTGTAGAAGTCCACAGGTCAGGGCTTTTACTTGCAATCAGGAAGAAAAGAGAGAGGGGAGGGTCAGTCAGGACACCTAAATGCCAAAAATAAATACATTTTAATACATTTTAATAACCCTGACAACTTCCTACTTGCCTTGTGTTGAGGGGTGGAGCATGTGCAGGAGTCTAGCGCAAGGTCTCTTGAAAGAACTTTATTTTATGGCTGCATACAAAACATGAGTGTTTTATTTTTAGATATAAGAAGTGTAGATGGGAGAAAAATACATCTGGTTTTGTACCCAGGAGACAACCACACTGCAAGTAAAACACTGAAGGAGGCCACAGGTGTACATTACATGAGCAGGTGAAACAAATATTATTTCTGACAATGTGTACTTGGCCATATGTTGCATATATTCAGTTATTTGGTTTCCCAGGAGCTTGAAATATTTAAGCAGGTGTGTGTTAAAAGAAAAAAACCCCACATCTGGTGCTTATGTTCCTCTCTTTATGTTTTTTGTAGGGATGGGCTGATCTTCCAATTGCTCCTGAGATATAAACAGCAGCAAGGGATTTTACTACTGTACAAAGAACATTTGATGATGTTTTTATTTGTTGGCTATGAAAGGCTACTTTCCAAACAGGGCACAGCTTTCCCTGATGAAAACAGAGGTACCATATTATCGTAACAGTAGCATGTTACTTTCTGTTTTAGTTGGGGAGCTGGTGTTCTATCATGATGTGAGGCCTTTAATGCCAGACAACACAAAAGAAAAGCCACAGTGACAAAATCTCAGTTTGTAGAGAAAATGTTTAAATTGAGATATATGCCTAGTTCTAGCCTGAAAACCCTTATCAATTCATACACTGGCTTTCCTAGCAAACAAGAAGATGCAGACCATTGCGGTATGAATCATCTGTTTGCCTCTAATCAGAATTCAGGCTATGTTCTGTTTTGTGTATAATACTAATTGAGATTGGCTTTGCACCTGAAAACACTCACTTTTTTTTTTTGGCTGGACGGGAATATCATAACAGGAAAGGCTCTTATATTTCAGTGAAATTTGCTTTGAGGTCTGGACAATTTGTTAGCCTTTCCCCTCAAGGCTGCAACAAGCATATATTTCAGATTATGGTACATGTGGGTGCTTATGAATATTAAGAGCAGCATTATTATCACTATTATTTAATATTTATGGTATAGTAGTACCCAGAGTCATCAGCCAAATACAGGGGCCCATTGTACTAGTGCCTATTGCTGTCCCTGTCAAAATCTATCCAAATGTGGCCAATTTATAATAATCTCAAAAATCACAAATTATGCATGACCAGTAGCAGGTTCTTTGGGTCAGACCCTAAAAATTGCAGAGAATTCTGTGAGCACTGAGCACTGTAGCCCAGGGCTGCAAGGGTTGAAAAAGACTGTCCCTGCAATGGCCTCTCCTGGCTGTTAGGGGCTGCTGCGATGCCAGGCACTGGAACTGAGAGCAGGGAAACTCCCTCTTCTGTGATCTCAATGTTCCTCCTACTGGCACCTTAACAGTGTGAAGGAGGAATCAGCCTGACTGGAAAGTAGAAGGGGAAGAAGGACAGGCAAGGGGTAGGCTGACCATACGTCCCGTTTTGAACGGGACAGTCCCGTTTTTTACACATTTTCGGACCGTCCCGTCTTTTTAATACAACTATCAATTTTGTCCTGTTTTTTGTAAAAAACGGAACGCGGCTTTACTCGCCTTTATTCTTTCCAGAGACAAACGCGTAGGGACCCATCCTGCCCTCACTGCGATCAGTAGCAACACTTCAGTGGGAGCAGGGCCCTTGAACTAACCAGACTGGGGCCGCTCTGTGGACACTACCCTCCCTCCCTGTTCGGTAGCTCTTGAGCCAGCAGCCTGCGGAACAAGAGCCAAGATCTGGCCCCACGTGGCTGCCCCGTGCTCCGGGGCTCAAAAATGCACCTGCAGAGGGTCTGTCTTTGCAGAGGATACAAGGGGTCGCACCTCCCCCCGGTATTGGAGCTCAGCAGAAGCGCCTGAAAACACAGGCAAGGTGCAGGCAGCAGAGAGAGGGAGAAAGGCAAAGAGATCAAAATCGTCGATGAGCAAACTGCATCTCGCCAGCCCAACACCAGTGTCCCACCGCTGGACGGGTGATGGAAAAGATGCCCAAGAACTATTTATTTCTAATAACTTCCGGCCGGCAGCTCCCCCGCCGGCACGCCTGTCCCCACCTCGGCCCCCGGCTGCTACTCCGGACGGCTCCGCTCCGCCGTCGGCTTCAGCCCGCCGCCTCCTCTTCTCTCTATCCCTCCTTCTTCCCTCCTTCTCTCCATCCCTCCCTTCTCTCCATCCCCCTTCTCCATCCCTCCCTTCTCTCTCTCTCCGTCTGCTGCCTCCTCTTCTCTCTATCCCTCCTTCTCTCCATCCCCCTTCTCCATCCCTCCCTTGCTCCCTTCTTTCTATCCCTTGTGGCAGGGTGGGCTTGACCCAGCCTGCCGCCACTTTAAGAGGGAGAAAAGCCCTCTGCAAACCCCCGGTGCAGCAAGCCTAATTAGCCACCTGGCTTGCAGCCTAATCAACTTGGATGGGTTGCACCTGGCAGCCTCCTCTGGGGGATATAAGGCTGCCAGGAAGGAAGCCCAGGGTGGTGGTGGTGGTTTGAGCTACTAGAGCTGTGTTAACTGTTAGCTGGACTATCTAGAGTCCCTAGAGCTGTGTAAACTGTTAGCTGGACTATCTAGAGTCCCTAGAGCTGTGTAAACTGTTAGCTGGACTACATAGAGTCCCTAGAGCTGTGTAACTGTTAGCTGGACTACATAGAGTCCGTAGAGCTGGGTATTAATGAGCTGTTTAAGAGCTGGATGTTAATGAACTGTGTTAACCTGTATATATTGGTGGTGGGGTCCTGCACTGTAAATTAAAGGGCACTGTTGGAGCAAAAAAGGGTTTCCTGCCTGTGTTCCTGAGGGGGAGTGAGAGAGCGGTCTGCCACATATGGTGTCAGGGGTGGGATCGCTACACCAGCAACACAACTGGTGGCCCCGAGATGGAGGGAACCCTGCAGTGTCTCAAGGAACCACAGAAGCGGACCCAGCAGGCCATGCACGCCTTGCAGCGGAACCACCGGATGCAGCAGGCTCAGTTAGAGCTGAAGGTACTGCGGGACTTTTTGAGAGGGCAGCCACCACAGCCGGGTGGGAGCAGACCACCCGGGCCCTCCGTCTTGCTCCGTACCTTGTGGGCAGAGGCCCAGGACTTGGGGACATTATGGACTCCCTGATATTGGAGCAGTTTTGCTCAGCCTCCCCGAGACTGTCCGTACCGGAGTCAAAAGGCACCAGCCAGAGACGGTGAAGTCTGCGGTGCACCCGACCAGTACGTGGAGACAGAGGGACCTCGGGGGGAAGACGGACCACGACGGGTCCGGGATTTGGGGCGATGGCCCATGGACTGGGGTTTGGGGGCGCCCACTCTGCAGGTACGGGTGGGGAGGGAGTCCCAACCGGGGGCAGTGGACTCAGCCTCCCCATCACGCTCCTCTGCAGAGTATTGGTCTGCCCTGAGTGGTTAACTCCAGGGGCGGGCCTTTCTAGACCTAAGCGGAGGCTGGAAGGGTCTGAGCCAGCCCAATGGGGCTAGGCTAAGGGGGGAGGTGTGTGGCAGGGTGGGCTTGACCCAGCCTGCCGCCCCTTTAAGAGGGAGAAAAGCCCTCTGCAAACCCCCGGTGCAGCAAGCCTAATTAGCCACCTGGCTTGCAGCCTAATCAACTTGGATGGGTTGCACCTGGCAGCCTCCTCTGGGGGATATAAGGCTGCCAGGAAGGAAGCCCAGGGTGGTGGTGGTGGTTTGAGCTACTAGAGCTGTGTAAACTGTTAGCTGGACTACATAGAGTCCCTAGAGCTGTGTAAACTGTTAGCTGGACTACATAGAGTCCCTAGAGCTGTGTAAACTGTTAGCTGGACTACATAGAGTCCCTAGAGCTGTGTAAACTGTTAGCTGGACTACATAGAGTCCCTAGAGCTGTGTAAACTGTTAGCTGGACTATCTAGAGTCCCTAGAGCTGTGTAAACTGTTAGCTGGACTATCTAGAGTCCCTAGAGCTGTGTAAACTGTTAGCTGGACTATCTAGAGTCCCTAGAGCTGTGTAAACTGTTAGCTGGACTATCTAGAGTCCCTAGAGCTGTGTAAACTGTTAGCTGGACTATCTAGAGTCCCTAGAGCTGTGTAAACTGTTAGCTGGACTATCTAGAGTCCCTAGAGCTGTGTAAACTGTTAGCTGGACTATCTAGAGTCCCTAGAGCTGTGTAACTGTTAGCTGGACTACATAGAGTCCGTAGAGCTGGGTATTAATGAGCTGTTTAAGAGCTGGATGTTAATGAACTGTGTTAACCTGTATATATTGGTGGTGGGGTCCTGCACTGTAAATTAAAGGGCACTGTTGGAGCAAAAAAGGGTTTCCTGCCTGTGTTCCTGAGGGGGAGTGAGAGAGCGGTCTGTCACACCCTCCATCCCTCTCTTCCTTCTCCATCCCTCCCTTCCCTCTCTCCCTCTATCCACTGCCTCCTCTTCCATCTCCCTTCTCTCCATCCCTCCTCTCTGTCCCTTGCCTCCTCCGTCCCCCCTGCTCCCTACCCCATCTCTTCTCTTATCCATCCATCCTCTCCCTTCTCACCTTCTCTCTCTCCCTCCATCCTCTTCATCCCCCATCTCTTTCTCCCCATCTCTGTTCTGTTTATTCCTCCATTCCCCCCCCCCAGTCCCCTCTGTCTCCCCCCCTCGCCTGGTGCTGGGGGGCCAGGTGGGGCCATGGCGCTGGTCACCTCGCCCACCGAGCTGGAGTGCCTGGCCAAGCCGCTGTTCTGCTGCAAGGGGGCGCTGCGCCAGAAGGTGATCCACGAGGTCAAGAGCCACAAAGTCACGGCACGCTTCTTCAAACAGCCCACGTTCTGCAGCCACTGCACAGGCTTCATCTGGTGAGACCTCCCTAGAGCCCCCCCAGAGCCCCCCGATCCTCCCCCAGCGCCCCTCAGCCCACGTTCTGCAGCCACTGCACTGACTTCATCTGGTGAGACCCCCAGGGCCCTAGAGCCCCCCTAGACCGCCCAGAGCCCCCCTAGAGCCCCCCCGACCATCCCCCAGCGCCCCATAGCCCACGTTCTGCAGCCACTGCACCGACTTCATCTGGTGAGACCCCCGGGCCCTAGAGCCCCCCCCAGAGTCCCCCAGACTGCCCCTAGAGCCCCCCCAGCTCCCTGACCACCCCCCAGCACCTCTCAGCCCACATTCTGCAGCCACTGCACCGACTTCATCTGGTGAGACCCCCTGGGACCTAGAGCCCCCTCAGACTGCCCCTAGAGCCCCCCCAGCCCCCTGACCACCTCCCGTGCGCCCCTCAGCCCACGTTCTGCAGCAACTGCACTGACTTCATCTAGTGAGATCCCCCCCCCATCCCGTTTTTGCCATCCCAATGTCCCATTTTTGTCTCAAGGAAATATGGTCAGCCTAGCAAGGGGTCAAGGAGGAGATTGAGAGGAAAGAGGAGCAGGCTGGGGGAATAGGACTAGAAGGGGACAGGAATGGAGAAGAATGGGGGCATGCTGGGAGGGACACATGACGTGGGGCAGAGGATGAAGGAGACAGGCTGCTAGGACAGGGCAGAGGGGTCTAACCACTAGAGACTATCCCCTTCCAGAACCCAGTATTCCTGAGTCTGGGCATTCCTTTCCACTGTGTTTTTTCAAGTGTGGTGTGAGGTAAGCCTGCTGCCGCCAGAGCAACTGTAAATGGAGGATGTTATCTCTTTAACTATGCAACCTTCTTCCTTCCAGTCATATATCCACTTAAACTCACCAGCTACTGATGGGGGAACAGGCTGACGTTATCCAAAGCGACTGTGACCATTGCCACAGTCTCAGTTATAATTGCTGCCTAACGCTAAATAACCTGGGTAGAAATGAGAAGGAAATCCTCCCCAAGAGAAGATGATGTTTGGCCATCACTTTCATACTTAAAATTCCACCTTATTGATTGATCTCCCATTCAAAATATTTTTTAAATCAGATGCTGTGCTTATGACAAAGTATCAGCTACTACTGATAGCATCCAGTTAAATTTCTTCCTTCTCCCTGTCTTTCAGGTTAGAGTTCGTTTCATTTAGCTCCAGACTATAAATTCAATTAATTCCAGCCACCCAGGTTTCTGGCTCCAGATCAATGACCTGGGGATGGGTGCTTTTCTTATCTTGATTTTCTCTTTCCACTTCCAGACTTTCCCCCATCCCTGACAAGAAGAAACAGCAAATTTCAGGAGTCAAGCCTGAGTTCAGTCACCCAGTGCAGTTCATTCACTACTGATGTATCCTCCCCACCACTTGACAAATATATTAAGTATAATTTCATCAGTGTTAAAGTACATGGTAGGAAAGGCCGAAATGAACACAGTGGGCCAGATCCTGTCTTACTCCTATGCAACCCCATTGTCTAGTCAATCCAAACCCAGATGACACCTGTATTTACCTTTCCTTTCATTAGCACCCTGTAGAGCAAAATAAAAAGTAAAAGACTAAAAAAAGGTCACATGTGAAAGGAGAAAAGGAGATGAATATATAGGAATATACCATATAATCATCTATTAGTACATAGGAGGAAAGGAGCATTTTGGGGAGCAGGGGTAATTTTTGGAGGTCTGGATAGAGAAAATGATGTGGGGGAAGGGACAGATTTTCCTGTAGAAGAGGCAGAGAGGGTAATCCTCATCTTTTTCTGTCAGGTGCTGCTGCTCTTCTGCCAACTAATAGGAAGTGCGGAAACCCCAAATGCTTCCTACTCAGGCACTGGCTCTTTTTGCTGCTTCTACCTCGGGTTTTTCAGCCTGCTGAGTCCTCTCTTACCCAGCCAGGCAGGAGGTGGGAGTAGGGGAGAGCATCTGCAAACTGTCCGTATCTCCTGTGCCCTGGCCGGGCTAATATCCTCCTGAGTTGGGGGATGGGGTGGGGAGAGGAAGGGAGGGAGGGCCAGTAGGTCTTCTGTGGAGTGCAGCTGCTAAATGGCATTGTGCAGCACAGCCTGAGGAGCACCCGCAGCAGCCACTCCAAGCGTTAGTGGGAACGCAGTAGAAATGGCAGTGGTGCTCTCTCTAGCCAGGCCCAGGAATAGGCCAGTCCAGCCCACTGGAGGTGGGAGAGGTGCTGGTATGTGATCTGGGAAGGGAGAAGATGGGGGATATTACCACTGAATTTACCGGTAGAGAGACAGCTTTGCTGCCCAGCTCTCCCCCAGACTTAACTTCTGGTTCCGGTATTCGAAAAAGCACCATAAACTGGCACTTTCCATGAGCTCAAAACGGGAAGGCCACAATTTTTAAAAATGTTGCTGAGTCGTGTGTGTGTGTGAATTTCAGCGTGACCAATCTGAGTCCCACTAGTGTATTCTCTTATTATGGGAACAGTTTTCAGCATGAAGCATTGGGAATTACATTGACAGTTCCCATTAAGAAACACAACGAAGAAGGGCAGATTTCACTATCTATTAGGTCACAAGTGAAACTGAGTTTGGTGATTTCATCCTAGTCCCCAGTGGATATTTGTCCACACCGCATTGGCAGTCAGTGATTGAGAGAAGAGGCAACACTAGGATGACAATACTGCTATGGGTTAGATTGAGAAGGTTTGGCAAAGCTTAGTAGCCAAGCTAGTGCAGATTCTGCTTGGTTCTGGTCCTGTCTCTCACTTCATTTTAATGAGCATTAAAGTAACCCACAATGAAAACAAAACACAAATAATCATGGTTGCTGTCCAAATAACTTCTTACTGTGTGTTGGCGTTTCCCCCACATCTCTAAAATATATGCACCGAACAGATTGTAAAGGCACAGTAACTATGGGATTTGTCATAGCATCACTGGATCACATACTGCCTTATAAGTCAAAAGTGCCAAACGGTATTTAAACAGTTCAGATGAAAGAGGATGTATTATTCACTTGCATTAAGCTGTATTAATGCAAGTGAATGTGGGGGTTATTGACCTGACATAACATAGTTGGAATTATACACAAATATTTTTGCCAAAGGGAAATTGTCAGGGCTTTTTTCTGGGGGGGGGGGGGGGGATTTTCGGAGCTGGGTGGACACTGTTGCACAGAAAGAAGGCACATTCAAAACCATCGAAAAACAATATATAATGCTTTAACAGGCAGGGGCACACTGATGCAACGCTGAAGTGTTGGAGTAA
The DNA here is from genome assembly GCA_032164245.1 of Sternotherus odoratus. NCBI lineage: Eukaryota > Metazoa > Chordata > Testudines > Kinosternidae > Sternotherus > Sternotherus odoratus. Next base: position 181,754,916 of record JAVMKO010000001.1, read on the forward strand.
AAGCATCTTTTACTAGCAGCAGCAGAGGAGTGTCTCAGAGCAAGTGTCAGAGTGTCTTGGCAACAGTACAAGATGTCTGCAACTTTCTTTCACTTATGCAGAAAACACGTCATGTAGGCAGTGCAGTGGTGCATGAAGACAGCAGTCTAGGTTTGGTTTTGAAATATTTGCATCAAGAGCAAAGGCTTGTTTGGTTGGTGTAGGGAGACAGACTGAATATTTTGTGACAGAGGCTATGGCATTCCCAGAAACATTTTCTCTCTGGCCATTAATTGGTTGTTACAAATCTGCAGTGCAGTCATGGGTGTTTTTCCCCCTTCAAAGTATTTATTGTACTAGTAATAGTACTTCTGAGTGATATAGAACATTGAAGGGTATAGAACTGGCTCAGTTTCTCTGTAAACTGAGCAAGTTAAACACCCACACAAAGTTAGAATGCACTGGACTCAGATATTATCCTCTTAAAATAAGATTAAGGTTTAAAATGTGCAGCAGCAGACAGCAGTGTGTGCCCTAAGGAAGGTATTCCAGGAAATGTCCTGTACACCACATGCATATTTATGGCTCTGTTCCGATCTTTTGTAGTTGCACATATGTGTAATTTGGATATAGCCACCAATTTCCTCTGTGGTTCCAAGATTATATATGTGTACTGTGCCCAGTGTTCTACCCTTCATATGTAGAGATTATGTGGCTGTGAAACAGCATGCAGTAAGAATGTACAGAAGGTGAATAAGCATTTAAACACAAGCACTATTGCTTTTTGCTCTATTCGGTACCAATAACCAGGCAAAATTTACACTGCTGCCTAATCTGTTCCCTGAAATTATACATGCAAACTGCATTAGCACTTGTGGATAATTTCCTTCTAATGGGGACTTAGATAATGTCCTATATACATTTGTCTTTTCTGATGCTGGTAGTTTTTGAGAGCAATTGTGTGCACACAGGATTAAAATAAAACAATTTCCTTTTCTGTTAAGGAATATTAATTAATTGTAACAATGAAAATGAGCAATAAGTCCAGCTGTATAGCCTTGAAGTCCGGAAACCAACTGCTTCGTTTACGGGAGTTTTGGCCTCTCAAAGGGTTATAGAATCTCACACTAATGTTTTCATTGACATTGAAAAAAAAGAGAACTTTTTCTCACTTTAAACATAACTATGCTATTTTTTCCAGTACAAACACTTTCAGATTGTGCTAGTGCATAAAAACCACAAAGTGACTATAAACAAAAATTGAATCGGATTAGACCATTTCATTGTCCAGTCTGAATGAAATATTAAAAAGGAGACAGAGTGACTTAGAACTTTTTATAATTATTTGCTTTAATATTTTGATACATTATTAGTAACACAAGTAAGGGAATTCATTTTTTAAAATATGATTTTCAACCTGACACTTCCTTTTGTTTATAGCACTTCCAGATTGAGTAAAGCATGGCGCAACTACAGATATAGAGAGTGCTTTAAGGGTACAGTTATACCCATACTTGATATTTCACAATAGCCCGTTCTGCAGTACAAACAAGCAAATAATGTATTAAATTCTGCAAGAAGGAAACTGTAAATTCTGTGGCCCATTTTTCAATTGATAGCAGGCTGATGACAACTGATCTAAATGTTCTGGATAATATCTGTAAACACTTTTTGTAGCACTTGATAATTAACAATTAACAAATTATAAATAGAGAATATTGAAACATGAACAACACTCAGTAGTAGACATATATTCATTAAAAGACAACAGCAAATTATTGTTGTGGTCCTCTTTGTCACTCCGTGTCATCCTATTGTCACTAAGGATCACTTTTTTGAGTCTTCCATTCTCCTGCTGGCCCCCATACACTGTAATTCTCTGCAGCATCTTTCATAGATGCTTCCTGTCTCCCATTTCCATAGAGACAGTATGTGCCTGTTAGAGGCACTGCAGCAATGTACTTGTTCAATATAAGGGATGGCAGAGCGTGAGCTGGCCTGCAGTGCTAGGGATAGGATTTTGCGACAGGGCACTGATTTGCACAGCTATTTCTGTGGCCATAGGATCAAAGAGAGCAATCATCTTTAGTCTCCAACAACCCGGGTGGCTTTGAACCTGTAAGGGAAAGGCTTACTAACCCATTACCAGTGCTGAGGGATCCAAACCCTGTCGAAAACTGTTCCTATTAAAAATGACATAAAACATGATTACCTATTCTTCAGTGGAGATTGAAATGTTTTATTTAACAGGAAGGATACCCTTGTGGTTAAGGCACTGGACTATGGCTCAAGAGATCTGGCCTCAGTTCCTGGCTTTGCCACACTCTATATAACCTTGGACAAATGACTCATATTTCCCAGTTTCCTCTTCAAAAACAGGACATTAATACCCCCCTTTTCTTATCCCAGGTCTATAGCGTCTATTTAGACTGTAAATATTCCCTGTCTCTTATTATGGCCAAATTCATTGACCAGCTCATGTGGCACATAGTAGAGTGAGGGAGTATCAGGTGCTTCCTTACTCCGCTGTGCAGTCTATCCATACTGTGGGTAGCAGCACAGGGGGAGATATAGCCAATGAGAGATGCTACCTCCCCCACTCTCCATATGGGCAGAGAGGGGGTAGGAAATAGATTAACTCTTGGCTCCGCTCAGCCCATAGCTAGCCAGTGCATGGGGGAAAGCACATTGCACCAGGGATAAATCTGGAAGAGGATATATCTCACACAGAACAGGGGGAAACTGGAAGGCAGATTGTGACCCACTGAGTCACAATCTGTTTTCTGGCCTCTTTCTGGAGCCGCACAACATGTGCGATTGTCCAGTGCCCAATACAATGATGCAAAAATGCCACCTGGGGGCTCTAGGTCCTACTGAAATAGTATTAATGATTAATAATAGTGTTTATTGTTATATTCTAAAAACTCAAGAGTGTACTTTAAAAATATATAATTTTAATCAGGGTGATTCTCACACAGCTTCTAAATGTAGGTCCTACCTTCTCCTTTTGCCCTATGTTCCTTTCTTGGAGGGACATAGCTCCTTCTGTTGTATTTTCTCTGTTCCCCAGGCACACATTTCTTACAGCACAACAACCCTTAAAAAAAAGTGCAAGCATATGTTATAGGATTTGTTCTACCATTAGCATTATGAAGGATACAGTGGAACTTGCTGATAGTCAACTGGGTGATAGTTAAATTTTGCTTAGGCACAAGCTCTGTGTGAATAGACTCTGCAGGAAGAGGCAGGGATGGGATTCTAGGCCTTATGGTAATACAAATAATAATAGAATACAGGACTCAAGCACAGGAAGGACAGTTTTTCCAGCTCCTTTGCCAGCCCCCTGTGCTTGTGTAACACCTGTAACCTCTGTGCATAACCCCCACTCTTTATGAAAGCATTTGTAGCCACTGGATCCATGTAATTGTGGATCCTGTGACCATTCCCCCATTCAGCTAACTCACTGCCACTCTGCTCTGTGTCCGCTATATGGAGCTGACATAGAGCCCAGCTCTGCTTCTTGCAGTGTGGGGGGAATCCTTCTGCACAGCTGCTCATTGGGTGTGCTCCCCTGCAGAACACATCAGCAATGGTCCATCATGTTTGGGGCCTTCCACGTTCCCTACGCTGACAGACAAGTCGCTATACTAGGCTCTTCCCATTGCCTTCAATGGGATCTGAATCAGGCATGTAATGATGGCCTCACATGTGGTACAGTGTATAGTGAAGTTTCTCTGAGATAGAACAGGTTTCCATTATACTAGTTCCCAGGAAAGCCAGTAATTATTGCCTACTAGATAGATGTTAAATAAAGCAATGCAAGGAGATTACCACTGCCCCCTCCTGCTTGGTTTTGCCGAGCAGAGCAGAAGAAGAGAATTCCGAACACATCCCAGGGAAAGGTTCAGGAAAAGTTCCTGGCTCCTGCTTTGGGTTTAGCAGTTCCTGACAAGGAAAGAAGAAGAACTGGGTTTTCTACAGCTTCTCCCCAGTGGGAGTGAAGATATAGCTTTACACAAAGCAGTGCTAGAGCTCCCTTCTGCTACTGCCCGAGGTGAAGGGTGGCCATGCCACCATTCAGGAATGATGAGAAGAGCTCTTTTGCCAGCTGGGTCTGTTGCTGCTACAAAGAAACCTCCACCTCATGTGAGACTTCTTTTTCTGTATTCAAAACCGTAACTTGTTTCTAAGGCTACATCTATGCCTGCGAGCTGTACAAGTAGTTGCCTATGTACCCTGTAGCTACACCGCATGTCCACGTGTGCTGTTCTGGACATGGGTACACGCTGTGTACCCATATATACCTGCATCCATACTGCCCCTTGTTAGTACGTGACATTAGTGCTACCATTTTAGGGGCGGTATCATAGATTTCTGTGTGTCCCAGGAGCTGCCTTGCTGTGTGGTGTTGGCACTGTCTGCTGCCTTCACACACTGGGTGATGGCAGTTGCCATTCACCTCTCCCTTCGGACCAAAACCCTGGATGATGTGGTTCTGTTCCTGCTACTTCTCACGGGACCAATGTTCATGTGCTGCAGTGCTCAGTCCACTCTTGACAGAATCAGACCAGAACTTTTTGATGCACCTAAGATGGCTGACTGAAACAGAGTGACAATCCACTGTGGTCCCATGGAACAGATATTGTCACTGTTTGTATTGCCACGGTAGGCCTTTAGGTGGACTGCTATTTCTGGTGGAGAACCAGCATTGTGTGATGGGATCAAATCATTTTGGAAACCTAGGATGATAAGCACTAGCTTCATAACTTGGGAGTGAGGAAGTACACCATCATGGGGCTGCACGGGGAGCTTGCATCCAGGGCCGGCGACAGGGGGGTACAACGGGTACAGCTGTACCGGGCCCCGGACTTCAGGGGGGCCCCTGAAGTCCGGGGCGGGCCCGGTACGCAGCTGTACCCCCTCCCCCTTGTCGCCGGGGCTGTGAGCAAGGCGTGGCTCCGGGCAGCCGCTGCAGAGCTCATCAGCCCCCTCCCCCGGCCCCCAGCAGCCTCCCTCCACCCCCCTTTGCTTCTCCCGGCCGGGCCACGCAGCCAAAGCGCATGCGGGGGCCACGCGGCCAGGCGCATGCAGGGGTTGGGGCCCACGGGTGGCGGGAGACCGGCCGGGGGAGGGGGGCCACGGGCGGCGGGAGACCGGCCGGGGGGGGGGGGGAGCCCGCGGGCGGCGGGAGACCGGGGGGGGGCCCACACGATCTGCGTACGGGGCCCCAAAATTCCTGTCGCCGGCCCTGCTTGCATCAACCATCCAGCACCAGACCCCCTGTTTTTGGAAACCCATACCAGTACTCAGACAGCTGGCTATTGCCCTTTGCATGCTGGCAACACCTGACAGCTTTGCTCAGTTGCAAATCTATTCAGGGTTGAGAAGTCCCCTGTCGGATGGTGGTGGTATAGGTTTCCCAGGCAATCAATCCTGTCAGCTACCCATGGGTGGTTGCCATAGCCCAAGTGCCAGTAATTATAGCGGGATTTCAGCAGATGGGCTTTCCCAACTGTGCAGGAGCCACTGATGGCACCGTATCCCCATACTTTTCCCACTGAAAGGCGCAAGTGAATATGTGAACCAAAAAGGACCCTATTCACTTGTTCTCCAGGACTTTGTGGGCAACAGGGTACATGAATACAAACATTGGAACACAGGAAAGGTTCATGGTGCCAGGAGATTGGGATTGTATTTAAGAGGGGGAAGAAGGGACTCTATTCCCCAGTAATGATGTGGTTCTGTATGGTGTTTCTCTGCTAATGGTTATTTTGGGGGAACCTACATACCCACTCCAAACTTGGTTCATGAAGTCTTACCCCAACATCAATGACCGAGACAAAAGGGAGTTTAACTGTTGACTGAGTAGCTGCACAATCGTTAATGGGTGCACATTTGAGTGGCTGAAACTTGTTGACAATGCCTGCATGCTTAGCTAGAGGCTAGTGTGGCGAACATGGTTTGCATTATTGTGGCATGCTGTGCTGTGAAGGAAAAAGGGGAATACTTCCATATGGAGCCAGCACAGAACAGAACAGATGTGCAAAGCTTGTACAGATAACTGGATCCCTCCCACATGCACATCGGTCCTTGTTCCCAGCAGGGAAGGGGAATGTCTATGTTCACAAATCCTGAAATGGTGGGGACCCAAGAGGTAACTTCTGTGACTGTGCTGAGGGATTTGTCACCCTATGCATCTGTGGGGAAAAACGCAAGATGATGTTGGCACTTATGCCCAGATACTTCCCCGATAGTGGTGATTATAGCACTGCAAACCCACACCCCTTATGCCTGCTAGTGTTTTCACTGTTCCCTCTGCACATACTTCAGGGATTCAGATGTGGACAGGAAGAGGTTATGGCACAACTATACACATGTATACATGTATAGCTGCTAGTGTAGACCTACCCTAGGAGGGTATTACTTAGGAACTGCCTCAGAGATCACTTATTTTGTACTACTTGAGATCATGGCATTTCTTTTTTGCCAGTTCTAACATAAAAGACAAAGTGTGTCTTGATCCTTGTGTCACTGTCCTTCCTTGGTCAGTCTCATTTCTCCTCAGATTAATGTGCTCTATGGCAAATTCTGGTTCTTAATATTTTAATTAATAATCATAGAATTGCCTAATCGTACACTATGTGAACTAATGTCATGTCAAAGGAGGTACCTACACATCTCAGGGCAAAGGGATTTGCACACATACATTACATTAAAATTGTCCAAATTAAATTTATTTTGAATGTTGATATTTAATTATATTAGGTAGATATGTATTGAAATATGTTTATTATAATAACAAAGGACATAAGATATTACCTAGAACAAAGATGATTATAGCTACATTAAGCCTGTGATGGGATGTTTGCCACCCCTTCCTCCCAGCCAAGAAGTGGTTAATGAGGCTGAGAAGGGGTAAATTAACCAGATGGGCCACAGCTGAGGAGAATTAGGTGTCCTAAGCAACCCCTGAATGATGAAGAAGCCCAGTTGAGAAGCAACAGGCAAGGCTAATAAAAAAACAGGTAGTTCCGGAGCAGAAGGGGACTGCTGGGGAGGGGAGGGGCTTCCAGCTCTACCCATTAAACTCCCACTCTACCCAGCAACATTCTAGCTCATAGGCGCAGAAATGAGGGGTTTGTGTGTGAGTGTGGGGGTGCTGCAGTGCACCCAGGGGTCTTGGCTGCCAGCCCCGCACACCTGAGGTCTGGTTTCTGGGGGGGATAGGAGCAAGGGGGCTGGCTTTCAGTACTCCCACTATTAAAAATGTGCTAGAACCACTGCTTTAGCTCTCTCATCTCTTTTCATCCCATCTGCTTGTGGGCAGATGTAACAGTGTCTTTGTTCACACATTAGTAAGAGTATAAAAATATCAGAAGTCAAATGGGCAAACAAGGCCCAAAATTCTGTCTCGGGCAAATATACAGGCCTGAATACTACATTACTAACACTCCTAATGCCTCTTTTTTGGTTTGTAAACTTTCAGCCATTTCAAAAGGGAACAAGATGAACACCTTTTGCTACCCTGACTGGCTCCACATATATCATGTGACGTGGAAGGTTATGTGTGGCAATACCATGTGATTTGTGACCCCACACAACCACCTGGTCAGCTTGGAATTCAGCAAATAACATGACAAATTGACACACACTTCTTGAAGTCATCCCAATAGAAAAATATTTTTTTGCTCTAATTTTTAGCGAAATTTAAGATGGCGTTCCATTTTGGGAATATCTTGCAAATATGGAAACCAATATATCTTAATGAGGAAAAAAAAAACCTGTTACCTTTTACCTTGCCCTTCTTCTAATATATCTGTAATAAAGAGGATTTAAAATGTTTGTATAGAATATTTAAATATCAAGTGTATGCAGCAAAACACAAATTCAGATAATTACATTAATGTGATTGATATTTGTATTTAAGGGGAAACTGTGTTAAACTTGCAATTCAGAATTTAACCTACTGGTATTATCTATATTGTAATAGTTACCATATAGCCATTGGAAATTCTCTGATTTCTAATGAAAAGAAATAGCAACTGCTATGGCTGAAAAATTCAAGGAAAAAGAGGCCTGGCAAATATTAGACCTACAATATTTCATGCACATTTGCTGTAGAGTCATCCAGCAGCAAAGAGAATTATAAAACAACCCTTCTATCAACAGATCAGTATTAAATTTATCATGGAAGTTGATGTATAAACAAAGTTTAATGAGGCAGAAACATGTTGGTTATAAGGGGTAAATATTATGGGGATTCTGCTTTGTTTGGCACTTTATGAAGCCATTCATACCTATGCTGTTTGGTAACATTTTTACACCCCCTTTGCACAGCAGTAAATCACTACACAAAGATGGAGACAATGGAGAATCAAGCCCAACATATTCAACAGAGCAAATAAGAAGTATTGTAGTTAGTATTTCTTAGATTCTCAACCCAGTTCTGCAAATCACTTGCTATACAGCCTTGGGTAATTTAACCTCTGTTTCCCTATCTGCAGTTTTTCCCAGGCTCAATCAGACTTAATCAATCAATACATATTTTCTAAGTATTTTGAGACATCCCCATCCCAATGAAAGATGCTGTTAAAATACAAATAAACAGAGGAAAAGATACACCCGTTAACCTTGGTTTATGGCTGCTTTGCCTGACCACAGTATAGTATTGAAGTTGGCCTAAAACATTTAGAAAGTAGAAATGGATAATTTGGGAAAGGGTACTAGACAGTGGAGCAATACCACAATTTTAAAAAATGTGCTTAATGGGTGTCTTGGATATGTTTGTCAGCGAATTCCTTAAAGACTCAGATCACCTAGCATTAATATTAATGTACATTGCACTATAAAGTGTCCTCAGTTTATAATTTAAATATGAACAGTAAAAAAGTAGGAAGATCATAACATTTGCCTGTAAACTCGCTTGTCCGTGGAGTGTGAATTGTAAAGTTAACCATCAGTGAGGAGTTGCTCTCAGCTATACTTGGGAAACCAGGGGTAGCTCCCATGGCTGCCTCCTGATTGGCTCCAGAGTAATGGAAAACAGAATCTGGCCCCATATTTTAATTGCTATTAAAACAATCTGAAAACTAAAAACAATGATTTGGGTGCTGACATTATAATGAAACCATAACAGCAGTTAGAGTCAAATTGATGGATAAACAGAGGATGCAGGTGTGAATTGTAATTACTTAGACAGTTTGGAATGAGAGTAGTTCAGGGTTGATAGAGAAGGAAACAGAGTAATCTGGAGACAGATCATTGAACACATCATCCTATAAACTGATAATGAGAGGAGAGAAGATCTCCAACAATCATGGAAGGTAGTAGGGGGAGTTGCAGGAACAATTATGTAGTAACTAATAGTTTTATAATGAAGCAATTACAAAGGTTTGGCAACATATGTATTGTACATAAAATGATCTAAAATCTGATACTAAGCATTGTTATTAGAAGATAGTATATTACATTTTGAAATCCCACATGCTGAATAGCCGAGAATGTAACTTTTTAAATATTGAAAGGGCATTCTTCCTCTTCTGAAGCCACAGATAATGTGACCAAGAAATCTCCCATATTTTAGTCTGAGCTCTAGAACTCCTGGAACTCACTCCTGCATGGAATAAAGAGTAGGTACTAATTTCAGTGTACTCAGAACTAAAGTCAAGCAGCATCCCTTTGATTTTAGCTTTCTCTCAAGCTTTATACCTGTAGACGCTCTGACTCTTTCCCTTTTCTAACCGTGTCCCAAAATATAAACTAATCAAGTTATTTCTCCTCAAGGCTGGGAATAAATCCTTAATATTTAAAAATAGAAATGAAAGTAAGTGCTAATATATTATGGCATAAGAGAATAGAAGTGCTTAGAGGTAAAATAAAACACTTTTGCATTTGTTTATTTGCTTTTGCTCTTTGCTAGGTCTTAATTTGAAACAACACCTTTATATTTGTATTCATTCAGGCACCTTGGAACGTTCTTTCTTTGAATTGGCTTAATTCTGTCTGGACTTCAGTTCAGTGCTGTCACGTTCAGGCAGATGAAATGACATTAATGGGTCTGATTCTCTTGCACTTTGTATGGCCACATATGCTTGTACAAAGTGAGTGTTCGTCTGCCAAATCAAAATTATCCACTTGCATTCATTGGCAACACTCTCCCTCACTTCAGAGTCATTGTTCCTAGGTATAAATGGCCTACAAGGCTGTGAAGATCCAGGCCCAGTGGGACAGATCCTTAGGTGCACCACTGTTCTGCCCTAGATGTGGTTTCAATACACTTTTCTCCCACTTCACCCGAGCTGCAGTAAAATGCAAGTCAGGATCTGGCCCACAGACTTGGAAGAAATCCAAATCTTGTGATTGGGATAGGGGTGTGCCCCATCATGATCAGGAAAAGGCTAATGAGCTCCCTAGGGCTCAGTTGGCACTAACTAGGCACACCTGCAGAGTCTGCCGCTCTTGGAGGAAATGAGCTTAAAAGGGAGAGTTTGTCACAGGAACAGTTAGCTGAGTCTTGCAACTGAGCTCTGGGAGGAAAATGGTATGTGATGCTCTGCTGTCGGCCAGGCCAGGCGCAAGCTGACTGCAGTAAGGAGATGCTGAAGACCAGCCCTGACCTCCGGTCTAACTGTACATCTAGACATTTTTGAAACACTCAGACCAAGAGTCCTGATAATTGGAAGGATTTTTTTTAAAGGGCAAGAGTTTCTGAAAATACTCAAATGGGACCTAAAAAGGTCTACCTCATAATGATGAACAGCATCATAAGAAGATAGTTATGTCCATAAGTATTTTTTTCTGTATTCAAGAACAGGTATCAGTAAGCCTTTTTCACAGGATACAAATATTACTTCCACAGCGAAAGTCCAGGAGATCTAGAAGTTCATGAAGAGGAGTTAAATGAGAGGTACCAAGCATTCAGAAGTTCTTGATAATTATTTTATTACATATATCAAAGAACTATAGCCTCTGGATGCATAGAACAGAGGTACAGTTTTACTGCATAACTATTAATTTTTTTATTATAGGAAGAGCTGGTAACACCACCTATTAAGACTGTGTGACACTTCCAGTACAGCCTCTTTCTCAGTTGCTTGTAACCGTGCCAAATTATAACCCTTTGGGCCGAAGATTTCCATGCTGGATGTCTGTCTCAGTCTGAATTGTTCTGGGAATATTTCAGCCGAAACAGTTCAGCCATTTCAAAGAATAAAGCTATGGAAAATATTTTGCTCTCATTAAAAATGTCTGGCAGACTTTTTTTTTGAAAAGCTGTACTGACTCTAAGTTTGGAGCAGGGACTTTAAATATGGTAGGCGGTGGCCTTTGCTAGGGATGTGCTTCTGACCATCCCATGAAAACCTGCACAGATTTGGCCAAGAAATACGCCTTTGGGGGGAAAAAATAGCAGTTTGCACATGCTCAATAGAGGCTTTAATTTTAGCAGTTAAATTCCCCAAATATTTCATCTGCACTGGGCATGCTCCAGCCTGGGGCTAGCAGAACTTGACCTGCAATTGCAGTTGTGGATTGTCTGGGTTGAGGCACTAGTTCTGAGAACAGGGATGCTGTCTCTTGTGCTCTCAGGGCTTTTGCATTATGATGCAGTCCTTAATATCTTGTACAGGACCTCTACCTCCTTCAGTGCACAGATCTGACCTGCTCTGGGGTGAAGCAGGGTTGTGTAGCACAGGAGGCTGTCTGTAGGATTCCCGCTTCATTTATTGCAGACTCTGAAACCTGTGTTTTTGAATGAAGTAGGGGACTGCAAGAAGAAAAAGGACAGTTTCATATTTTAGACAGAATCTAATTGTCCAGGGTACTATTCAACTGTCTCGTACTCTGCCAGAGTTCCTGTGTGGTGCTGGTGAAGTCATTTAAACCAGGTTCTCTGCATCTTGGAATAAGCATCAAAAGTTAGTAGGTACTTTTGACCTTAATATCCTTGTCTGTAAGATGAGGATAATACTACCACTTCATGTAACAGGAGTATTGAATCAGACAGGTGTGCTATGAAAAAATGTGATCATATAATTAAAGAATGTTCTATCCTACATATGAACAAGGGAGAAAATTAAAATTGCATAGGAACTTCCAAAGTGAAGTGCTTGACTTAGAAATCTTAAATGCTCTTCAAATGTAGCTGTTTTTTGTATTTATAATCACTTGAGGGCTGATTCTCCACCAAACTACTAGTTTTACACTACTATAATGCCTTTAATTTAGTGGACATATAAGTTCAACTTGTGCAACTTTTCTTTTTTAAGAATCACACCTGATTTGTGCAAGCTCTGTCTTAAGCAGACTGGATCTCTGCCCCATTCCATTTCAGCGACCATCACCCATGGTTGGCAACACTGGCATAGTGAAAGTAGCTTGCCTCTGGCTAATGCTACATTCTTTTTATTTAGCTCTCAGCTGCTCATTATTCTATTTTCAGCAGCAAAAAATCCAGTAGGAGGAAAATGGATCAAGTATCAGAAATATTAATCAATAGTTCTTACATCAATTATTGAATAAATTTGAATACTGGACTGCTCTAGATAGGACTTTCACAAATATCTGAATGTTTTGGATATGTTACAAATTCTTGGCTTAGTCTTACTCTTCCATTCTCACTGTCTTTGGCTTTTCCTCTTTTCACTGCTTTATTTATAAGATAATGGGCTTATCATTCCGCTCAGTAATAATATCGTTTCTATCCTTTCTAGGTGTGTGTATGTGTGGGGAAATTCTTCGTTATGTAGAATCATTCCTTCCTTAATTTATAGTGTGTCCTGTCTTATTCAGTGACCGCTCTTTACTCTGACAGATTCTATATCATCCTACACACTTCAAAAATTGTTAAAATTGCAATAAAATAGTATTCAACTCACTTATCAGGTGAATTTGTCTTTGTTTGTTTTTTCTTCCAGCTATCAAAGCTAGTGTTTTGTCCAGAAGAAGGTTCTTCAGGACCCCTGTAGAACAAGTTACAATTTGCCAATATTTCTTAAAATAAAAAACCTTGGGAGCATTTAAATATTCTCTATTGCCTGGGAAAATCTTTAGATATACAAAGAAATAACATGGAATCTGTTTTTCAATAGGGGCCTGAATGAAAACCCATTCAAGTCAATGGAAAAGGTACTGTAAGGCTTATAATCTAGTCTGAATGTATTATTTCTATGTCTACATCTTATTCTTCTAACTTCAAACTTGTATGACTGGTGTAAACATATTTAGTGGAAGCCAATAAGGGTGCTTCAGAATCCATGAACTGTAAATGGCTCTGTTTACTTGCAAACCTTCCTGTGTATATGTGGGCCGGCCCTGGAAGAATGGAGGCTGGGGTCTCACAGGACATGTGACTATGTCACATGACACTGGACTCCATTTTAAATCTGGTACTTTTCTATTTAGAAGGAGGGGTTTGGACCCAGAGAGACACAAGATTCCCACCTTGTGCCAAAGCTATGAAAGGGGGTGGACAAGGACAAGGGCGGCCAGTCATGAGACAGCCCCTAGTTACCACCTGAGATGGCTGCTGGAACTAACAAGGACTGCATGAAGGAAAAGGATTGGGCCCAGGCTAGGAAGGAGTCTAGTTTGTGAAAGAATCTTATTAGAACATTTGAGGGTGCGATATTACCTATAATCAATTTCTTATTGTATTAGGCTTAGACTTGCATGGTTGATTTATTTTGCTTCGTAACTTACTTTTGTTCTGTCTGTTACTACTTAGAACCACCTAAATCCTACTTTTTATACTTAATAAAATCACTTTTGGTTATTAGTAAACCCAGAGTAAGGGTTAATACCTGGTGGAGCAAACAGCTGTGCATATCTGTTATAGAGGGTGGACAATTTATGAGTTTACCCTGTAGAAGCTTTATACAGAGTAAAATGAATTTATTTGGGGTTTGGATCCCACTGGGAGCTGGGTGTCTGGGTGCTGGAGTCAGGTAACCTGAATAACTTTTTTTACTTAAAGTCTGCAGCTTTTCAGGTGTGGACCAGACCTGGGTCTGTGTTGCAGCAGATTAGCGTGTCTGGATCAACAAATCAGGGTTCTGGAAGTCCCAAGCTGGCAGGGAAAATGGGTTCAGAGGTAATTTCAGCATGTTGGGTGACAGTCCCAAGGGGATCTCTATGTCCGAACCCGTCACACTTTGTCTATTGCTGGAAGTTGCTGATGTAGCTGCTGTTAGGGCAGCTTTTAGCTCTTCTAGATTCTAAACTGTCACTTTCCTCAGCGGCTCTTCCGTCATCTTCTCTCTCCTTCTATACTAGTCTATCAGGAGCTAGACCTTCACTGAGCATGCTCACTGACATCTGGCAACTTTCTCTTTCTACCTGTATGTGACCTTGCACATACTCATTGTTAAGCATGATGTCATCATTATTGCATATGCTCTTTTGTGGTGGTTTGCCTCAGAGCCACAATTACCTCATCTGACCCTACTGCTCATGCTTCAGGTCATTTAATTTGTGGCCAAACCTCATTTTACTCTGCCTTCTATTTGGCATGCTCAGCCCAGGAATTGCTTAACTCAGGTCATGTGACCTACAACATCCAAGGATAAGTGACCTGCAGTTTTCTCCATGGTAAAATGACTACTGCTTATTGAAGAGGGAAGTCAGAGATAAAATGGAGGTTAGTATCACATAGCGTGCAGTCAACCTGTGGAACTCCTTGCCTGAGGCGGTTGTGAAGGCTAGGAATATAACAGGGTTTAAAAGAGAACTAAATACATTAATGGAGATTGTCCATTAGCCAGGATGGGTAAGGTATGGTGTCCCTAGCCTCTGTTTGTCAGAGCAGGGTGATGGATGGCAGGAGAAGGATCACTTGATCATTGCCTGTTAGGTGCCCCCGAGTGAGTGAACCTGGCATTGGGCACTTTCGGTAGACAGGATACTGGGCTGGATGGATCTTTGGTCTGATCCAGTACAGCCATTCTTATGTTCTTAGTATTACACAATGGAATGTGGGGAGTTTTTCTTATATTGGGTGGACAAGGGCCCATGTCTTGTAAGCTTACCAAGCGCCTTCCACCAAGAAAAAAGTCCAAGCCTTTCTAGGGCTAGCAGGGTACTACTGCAGTTCATACCTCACTTTGCCACCGTAGCAGCTCTGCTAATCAACCAAACTAAAGACCCTGCCCCAAAGTGGGTTATACAGACACCAACTTGCCAGAGAGCCATCCAAGGCCTCAGACATCCTCTGAAGTCACACAGTATTATAGGCCAGATTTTCAAAAAAGAACTTGTATTACAAACAGATGCCTCTGATATGGGCATAGGGGCAGTTGCATCCCAGGAGGTAGATGCCAAATAGCACCCCATGTTATATCTCAGCAAAAGAGGTTTTTCCATGAGGTGGGAAAAAGACTATTCCCTAACTGAGATATTGTCTGGTAGTCAAGTGCTCTGTGGAGATCCTGGGTTATTCTCTCATTTGGGAACGTGTTTACACTGGTTTTGGATCATGCACCCTTACCATGGTTGAATGGAATGAAGGAAACAAACCCCAAAATTGTGAGATGGTACCTGTCACTACAACCATATGCTTTCCAAGTACAATACTGCTGAGGAATATCACACTAAAACGTACACTATCTCGATAGGTAGACTTTCCCTGATGCCCTGAGGCTTCAATCAAGGGATGGTGGGTGATAGGGGTCTACAAAAGACACATAGGAAAAAATTAAGAACCCTCCCTGCTTGCAGACAGCCAAACTAACCATGCCACAGTTCAGCTGTGAGAAATGGCAATTGTGGAGACAGACCTCTCCGGTGTAGTTATGAATGAGGGTAAGCTCAGCTACAATGGAGGAGGAACAGAGAGAAAGGGGCAGGGACAGAAGAATTTGGGATTGCTAACAAGAAACAACTCAGTACAAGCCAGCTTAACACCAGACTTCCTCTGAAACTTGTAACCCTTTTGGAAAGCCCTGAGGATCAAGGGCCTTGATTATTTATTTTTTAAATGTTCATAGACTCTCTTTGATTTGAATCCCTGTTGTCTGTGTCAAAGAGTAATCCAGATTGAATGAAGTGTGATTTTTTGCATGCTGTTGTGGTCCTCACAGCTGACAACTTGTCTCGATTGACTTTAATCTTGCTGTTTTTTGACCAATTCTCCAAATTGTCAAGGCCCTCTTGAATTTTAATATACTGTCCTCCAAAGTGCTTGTAACTCTTGCCAAATTTGTGTCATTCTACAGATTTTATAAGCATACTCTCCACTCCATTAACCAAGCTGTTATTGAAAACAGTGAATGGTACTGGACCCAGGACAGATCCCTGGAGGACCCCACTAAATACATCCACCAAGTGTGTCAGCAAACTTGATAACTATTTTTTGAAAACGATCTTTCAACCTTTTAGTAAATTCATCTAGACCAAATTTCCCTAGTTTGCTTATGTGAGAGTCTCACATGACAGTGTCAAAAAGCCTTACTAAAACCAAGGTATAGCATGCCTGCTAGGTTAGTAACCCTGTAAAAGAAGAAAATTAGATTAGTTTGTCATGATTTTTTTTTTTTCCTGGACAAATCCATGTTGGCAATTCCTTCTAACCTTTATATAATTCTTACACACTCTCTTAAAAATCCATTAAACCATTGTAACATTTTTCCATCAGTCCACATACTTTTGTTAATTATTTGTGTTGTGGCAGCGCCTCTCAGGCTAAGGGCTCGTCTTCACTCCCGCGGTGCGGGATTGATCTTCTGGTGATCGATTTATCACGTCTGGTTAAGACGCGATAAATTGATCACCTTCGGCTCCCCCATCGACTCTGGAACTCCAGCTTGCCAGAAGGCACAAGCTGGAGTCGATGGGGGAGCGCGCCGCCGACTGCTGCTGCCATGGGGACGGCAGGTAAGTGGGCGACAGATATGCAAACTTCAGCTATGTGATTCACGTAGCTGAAGTTGCGTATCTGCCATCAATTTCCCCCTCCCCCCCCAGTGAGGATAAGCCCTTAGTGAGGGATTGTGATCCCACTGTGCTAAGCACTGAACATAGTAGAATAACATTCTTTATTATTGGTCTTTATTATTTATTACTGGCGAAAATACCCGGCGTTGTTCGGGTCCATCGGAGGTGGGGATGGGGGCAGAGAGCTGAGCGAATGCGGGGTCCGTTGGAGGGGGGAGGGGGCAGAGAGCAAACCTGACACCCCCACCTCAATCCCCCGATCAACCCCGACTCACATTTTCACCCCACCCACCCAAACCCAACACCCCCACGTCACCCCCTACCAATCCCAACACCCCCTGACCAACACCCACACCTCACCCCCCCGTAGACCAAACCTGACACACCCACCTCACCTCCCCCCCAACCAAACCTGACATCCCTACCTACCACCACAAACAAACCCGCCACCCACACCTCACTTACCCCTTGACCAACCCCGACCCCCCTCTTCACCTCCCCAACCAAACCCAACACCCCCACCTTACCCCGCCACCAAACCCAACACCCCCGACCAACTCCAATCCCCACACCTCACCCCCCACCCACCCCGACACCTTCCCACCCCCCCAGACCAAACCCAACACCCCCGGCTCACTTACCCCCCGACGAAACCTGACACCCCCACCTCACCCCCCGACCAAACCCGACACCCCTACCTCACTTACCCTCTGACCAAACCCAACTCGGGTCAGTTGGAGGGGGGAGGGGGCAGAGAGCTGAGCGAGTGCAGGGTCCGTTGGAGGGGGTATTATGACATCATAACTATGGCACAGAGAACAGCAGCTGCCCAGCTGATGTGATTGGCCTTTAAATAATTTCACCCCTGGGGGGGGGCGTCAGAGGTGAGATTTGAAATATTTTTGACTCTTACCCTGATTAGGACCCTAAGACCTATAACTCTACCAAATTTCAAGTCTCTAGCTCAAACGGTGTGGAAGGAGTAAGTCAACGTACATACACGCATATGTACACGCATACACCATTTGACTTTTATATATATAGATTGGTCCTTTATTGGAAAACTTTCATTTTTGTCAGAGCTTGCCATTCTTAGTGACTTTCTTCTTTCCAACTGTGCTCTAACCTTTTGTTGGTTCTCCTGTTGACTTTTACCTATCTGCTTTCTGTCTGACAGAACAAGAGAGAATGTCAATGACAGTCTCCTGCTGATAGATAAATGTTGATTCATAAGTGTAATAATGTTGACTGATAGTGTTTGTGCATGGAGTGAAATAATGTATATTGTCCCATTAAAAGAGAGCTGGAATAAAGCTCCTAGAGGTCCCCAGGGAATTTACTTGAACTCAAAGACTTAGTGAGCAGGAAGAATAGGACTCAGTTTGCTTGAAACGTTAGCGGCTGGTCCAGTAGTGGAGGAGTGTAGGGCAGAGTGCCTAGCTACATCCTCCCCACCCATGCTCCAGCCAGTCCTTGACCCACCACTTTGGCAAGGGATGTGCCATGAGGAAAGAGCTCCTGTGTGCTGCCTCACTGTTTGTACGGCCCCCTACAACCAGTTCTGAGTCGCAGTGCTTGGAAGTGTTGCCATTAGAGACCTGGAAAATGTGCCTTATACTGGAAGAAGAAAGTTACTCAATCCATGTAGTCTATCAAAGAGAATGTTAAAGGGTGAGTTGATCAGTTTATAAACACTGACATGGAAACAGCAACTTGATAATAGAGGGCTCTTTAGTCTAGCAGACAAAGGTATAACAAGATCCGGTGCCTGAAAGTTGAAGCTAGACAAATTCAGGCTAGATATAAGGTGCCATTTTTTAACTGGGAGGGTAATAAACCATTGGGTTCATTTACCAAGGGTTGTGACAGATTCGCCATCACTAGCAACTTTTAAATCAAGAATGGATTTTTTTTTAAAGAGCTGCTCTAGTTCAAACAGGAAGTAATTCAGGGATGTCCGATGACCTGCATTATTCAGGAGGTCAGATTAGATTATCGCAATTGTTTTGTTCTGTCTGGTTGTCTAATCTATGACCACAAGTCCAATTTGTTATTTGGTTATACTCTGCCTTCTCAAGCATTTTAATCGCACAACTAGGCTTGGATCCAAAGTCTACAGAGGAAAGTTGGGTGCAGATCCAAGCTTTATAACCTAGACCTATCTGTAACACACATCCTAAAATATATGGCTCCATCTTACTCCAGGGACTGGGTATGTACATGCTAACCCTAGGGTTAAGGAACCACAAAGATGGCATAACTTGTCCAGAAACTGAACTTAAATTCACATCTCAGTCTGAATGTTCCTAAAGTTTTGAGGGGGTTTGGAGCGGAGGTTCTAGTTTGTGCCCCTCTCTAGTACTGATAAAACCGTATCCTCCTCCCTTTCTGCATTTCTCTGCTTTGCAGAGTCTCATTCAGCAATTGTGGAAGATTCCTTATCAGTTATCTTACCCAGGAGCTGACCTTTGTACCTTTGTATGAGTTTTAATATGAGGTCCTTTTCTACTAGCAAAGCTTGCCATAGAAAACTTTTTGACACGCTGAATGCCAGCAAAAGCAGGCATTCCACAGCATCTCTCTCCCCGACCCTCCTTCCTTTTCTACTAGTTCTAGCAACTGAAAGTGGCTTTTGCTGAAGAATCCTGATTGAAAACTTGCAATACCTGTTTTCTGGTCTGCTTAGGCTCTAGCACATCAGAAAGTCATTTTCACTAGAGTTTGGCTGAAATCTTTGAAGACGGCAGACAGGAGTCAGAGAGGTCTCTCGGTGCTGATTCTTGTCAAGTTTATAGATGTATTCCTAAGCAAATTGTTTCTGCTCTCTGCAGGATGCCATCACTGCCTCTAAACCCCACAGTCTGTTAAAATAACATCAGAGGCCTGCCTTAACCTGGCAAAAAGCCAGGAATTCTGATTTTTAACAATGCAGCCTCTTCCTCCACCGGATCCTCCCCCTAATTAGTGGCGCGTAGCAGAGCAGCTCTCATAATGAGAACAAAATATTGAATAATGGGTTTTTTTTTTTTTTCAAATATATTGTTTCCCATCAAGCAGCCAGCTCTGGAGCCAAACATCAACTAAATTGTTCAACATGAATAATTCAACTGGCTGTACGGCAGAGGCACTGATAGTCCTGTTTTGAGAGCTTACTGTTGAGGACCATGTGCCAGACAACTCCCTCTTGGGGATAAACCTGCTCTGGAGC
Source organism: Sternotherus odoratus (assembly GCA_032164245.1). Taxonomy (NCBI): domain Eukaryota; kingdom Metazoa; phylum Chordata; order Testudines; family Kinosternidae; genus Sternotherus; species Sternotherus odoratus. The sequence goes on from JAVMKO010000001.1 coordinate 181,775,029, forward strand.
AAAGGGAGGTGGGTAACCTCCTCTACAAGGTTTCCATCACTGAGACATACCCCTGTCGTTCTGTCAGAGGTATGTATGTGTCAGTGCTTGGGGCCCCTCTGTGTGGAACAGAGTACTCAATTTATCCCACTTCTAATTTCTAAAAGTTTGGCCATTCTCATTAGCCCCAAGTAGCCATACCCATGCTTTAGCTGGAATGGACACCAGTGCCTTATTGATCTTACAATTAAAAACCCAATGTTTTCTAACCAGTTCTTTTTCTTATGTTCATCTCCTCTCCTGAGTTGTGCCAAAAGCCTCAAAGCTGCAGTCAAGGATCGTGTACTGGATTTTGGAAGAACCTGTGGGCTTGCTTTTGCGGTTGGACAGAGCAGAGAGGGGTGACTGCAGGAAGCTGGTTGCATCTCTCATTCATAGCCTTCCAACAAGTTAGGCCTATCCCTATGCAATCTTAACTTAATGCTACCACCATAGGAGGCTTTCCAGAATATTCCTCCAGTGAAGGATCAGTCCTATCAAATGGTGCTCTGCCATATAACCGCATCCCTGTCCCCAGAATGTCCTTACCCTAGAGCAGGGGTGGGCAAACTATGTCCTGCGGGCCACATCCAGCCTGCGGGACCATCCTGTCGGTCCCGGCCCCTGAGCTCCCATTTTGGGAGTCTTCTCCCCCCCCCCGCCCCGCCAGAGCCATGCTGCTGCACAAGCAGCGCTCTGAGGAGTGGGGATGCGTGCACCCGCAGATCAGCACAGCATGCTGCTTTGAGCGGTGTGGTAAGGGGGCTGGGGCCATGGGGTTGGTTAAGGGGCAGAGGGTCCTGGGGGGGAAGTGAGGGGACAGGGAATGGGGGGGAGGTTGGATATGGTGTGGGAGTCTGGGGGGCCTGTCAGGGGGTATGGGTGTGGAAGTCAGGGAGCAGGAGGGGGTGGATGGGGGTGGGATCCTGTGGGGAGATTAGGATTGGGGGGATCTCATAAGGGGACAAGGAGTTGGTCAGGGATTCTGAGGGAGGCAGTCGGGGCCAGAGAGCAGGGGGGATTGGATGGGGGTGAGATCCTGGGGGGGCGTTTAGGAGTGGGAGTCCTGGGAGGGGGTGGGAAGTGGGAGGGAGCAGACAGGGGTGGGGGCCAGGCTGTTTGGGAGGCACAGCCTTCCCTACCCGGCCCTCCATACAGTTTTGCAACCCAGATGTGGCCCTCAGGCCAAAAGGTTTGCCCACCCCTGCCCTAGAGGGTATGTGGCACAGGACTTGTAGGGCTGCTTCCACTGGCTTCACACCCGGGGAGAGTTCCTGGCTCTGGGAGGTGAGGTGTGTGTGTGTGGGGAGGTGCTCAATACTGGCCATATCTGACTGGAGAATCCATCCCTATAGGTAAAAAGTGCTTCCTGGACCAATGTCCGGCCTCAGTTACACTCATCAACTGCCGTGAGGTCCATGTATTATGGAGTCAATAAGGTTCCATGAATGCATATTTATGACAGTTCACTGTGAGTCACCTTGTTAGCTCCTTCTGCCTTGGTATAAGTGACTGTTAGTTCCCTCATATCACCAACCTTTCAGCCACTCAAGATTTCTCCTCGCAGCTATGCTAGCCCTATCTCTGTCTTGCAGGTTAACAAGAGATGCAGCTGAGTCCCCTTTAAGTGTTCCCCTGTGATGTCCAGCCCCTGATGCAGAAAGCCCGATTCTCACCCCCCAAAGGAGCAGTATACGCCAGATTTATTTTAAACCACCAGTTGTGTGTAACATGCACTACTTGTAATGAAGTAGTAAGTAGAAGGTTTATGTAAAAAAGAACAGAGATGGAATTATAGCATCATAGAATATCAGGGTTGGAAGGGACCTCAGGAGGTCGTCTAGTCCAAACCCCTGCTCACAGCAGGACCAATTCCCAACTAAATCAAATGGTTATAATAGAAAACAAAGTCATAAAATGTGAAGGAGGGTCTACATTTTATTAAGAGTTCTCTTTTCCATCTAATCCAGTAGCTTCCCTCTCCCCACAAGTTCACTCTGTTGCAGAGCTGGCTGGGTGCTCATGAAAAACACTCCCACTCAGCAAGATGTCTCTTCCGTGAACAAAGAGTCTTCCTTCACCATTTCATATCCTAAATCAGCCTTTTGTCTTTATTCAGAGACAGGCTGATCTTCTGTTTTAGCTGAAGGTGGTTTTGAATGTTTGCAGTTCTCTTTGACTGTTCTGTGATGGAGCAAGGCTAGGCAATTGAATGCCACCTTACATAAGCGGCTAACCAGGGAGGGGTGACGCTTCCCTCCTGCATGAATAGGCCATCTCTGAGTCATTGCACTCCCTGGTGACTCCTTTTAACCTTAAGACTATAAGGCATAGACTTCAAAATAGTTCCATCACCCACCTGCACACACATCACAGCATGATTAGGAACACTGATACGGTGCAAGCTTTCAATAGAAACTTTGTTATGGTTTATGGACAAATACTCAACCATGTATTTGATGTAGTAAATTTGTCAGTTCTGAGATGAGTTGTTTGTAAAGGGACCCTTTGCCAAGGGGCCTATGTGTCACATTAAGGCAGAATTTGGCCTATCCTATATAATAATCAGCTAGGGAAGTTTGTGTGAAGCCATCACGTGCAGTAGAGACGGCCCTGACGAACGGCATGCTGGGGGTTGTAGTTCGGAGGCACAAAATGGCCACCGCGCGTGCCCGCCTGAGCGATCCTCACTCACACGGAGCTAGAGCACCAAGGAGCAGTTATACATATAAAGTTAGCTGGGCTTGGCTCCTGTGAAGGCTCGGACACGCTGGTGCTAACTCGAGCCCATTAAGGGGCCATCAACTGCACAATGAACTGTGTCCACACCCGAGGAGAGGAGCCTCCCCAGGAGTGGGACATGCCTGGGCAAGAACTGAATCATTGAGAGTCTGGTAATTGGACCATGTGGCTGTGGACCTTCAGTTTGCAGCCAGACTCTGCATAAGGAGGAGGAGGGTCTTCACCCACAGGAGGAAGTCTATAAAGCCTGGAAGAACATTCTCCATTTTCATCTTTACCTTCAGCATGCAGCCTGTCTTGCTTCCAGCTCTGAATGGACTTTGCTACACAGGTGAATTCTGAACTAAGGTGCTGACCCATCCCCAAAAGGGGATGCTTTCTAAAGACTTTGATTTGAACCTGCAGTTTATTCTACCTTTGCTGCAAGCCTAAACCAAGAGATGTGCCATTACTGCATGTAATTGATTTCTTTTAACCATTCTTAACCCTCACCTATACCTTTTTTCCTTTTATAATAAACCTTTAGATTTTAGATTCTAAAGGATTGGCTGCAGCGTGATTTGTGGGAAGATCTGGTTTATATATTGACCTGGGTCTGGGGCCTGATTCTTTGGAATTGGGGAGAACCGTTTTCTTTATTTGGGGGATTGGTTTTCATAACCATTGGTCCCCAGGACAGGTGGCTGCTGGTGGTGATACTGGAGTGTCTAAGGGAATTGCTTGTGTGACTTGTGGTTAGCCAGTGGGGCGAAACCAAAGTCTTTTCTGTTTAGCTGGTTTGGTTTGCCTTAGTGTGGAAAAACCCCAGCTTTGGGCTGTAGTAGCCCCTTTGGAAGCAATCTGTCCTGATCTGACACTCACAGTTGGATCCCACCAGGAACAGCACCGTCACACCAAATATAAGTTAAAATATCCTGAAGGCTGCACTAAATTCTATCAGAAGCCAGTAGCCATCCATTACAGCAGCTGGGGCAAGGCGAGGGGAACCGCTGCCACCCACTTTTCCAGGTCAGGATCTCATTTTTACGTCTCTTCCAAAAGATAAAGCCACAAAGTATCCACCAATGCCATGAGTATCTGTGTGAATGCCGATGATCTACGCCACCCATGGACTTTGTTTATTAAAAAAATAGTCTGCATTAGCTTGGCTGGTAGATGGTATCTGGATTCACAAGCAATGATGTTACAGTTTTATGAGTTCATTATCTAAAAAGAGTTTCAGGAGAGTCTCAAATTAACTTTATTCACATCGCATAAAGTCCTTATTTCTATGTCCATTCCCCAAGTCCTTTGTTCCCTACACAAGCTAAGCTTTACATTGTCCGTTCCAAGACTTCCTTTGGTGATACCAAAAGCCCAGCCAGTCTCACATTTACCTAAGATGGTCTCTTCTGCAATGCTCAGCTGTTCTCACTGTAGCACTATCAAAACCATAGCAAGTTTGCTGCTCCTTTACAGAAATAGTACACAGCACCTGCCTGTTAGTCTGGCTGTGGATTTTACTCTTCACTTTGAAACACAGCACTGAGATGGTTGTGTATTACAACAAGAATAAGTGTATTAACAAAGAATAGATATTTCAGTGATACCAGCTAGTGGGAATGGGGATAGAAATGGTTACAAACAAACAAAAGCAAAAATACACATCTAAGACTGGAACCTAACGACAAACCAGTCTTTTGTTTAAAGTAGTTTTTCTCATCACAGTTCGTCTTTCAGCCAGGCTTGCCAATCCTTAGCCTGGATTCAATACACAAAACCCAAAGTGCTCGGTTTCTTTGTCTTCTCAGGAGAAAGAGGCTAAAATGGCCTTTTACTTCATTTTATAGTCCCCAAACTCCTTGTGACCGCACAGTCAGGGTGACTCTCTGTTGTTCTTCCTTTCCTGTTGACTTCCCATGACCCTGGGAATTCCTACATCAATGGAGCTTTCCTTGTTTTGATTCCGTAATGCTCAATTTACATTGGAGACCGATAGCTAGCTATTTGCCCTCCTGTCTGGGGGAGAACTAGGTTCTCCCTTTATTTGTTTGGTCACAGATTTTAAGACATAATATCAGTGAGGGTTCATAATTCCGCATACTGTGTTAATACATTTTCACAGTGATATTACAGTGATTATCAATGTATCACCAGCTTTCATAAAAGACTTTACTTGATACACTTGTAGAGTACAGTAATAGTATATATTGCTTCAATTGCTTATTCATTGGGGTTCAGGCCCTCTTTTCTCCCCCTGGCGTGTCTGGAGCCTGTCATACATGCCCATGTTGTTATTATCCTAAGCCTCTTTCACTGATATTTTCCCTTCGTTGCACCCACTTACTTTGTCTTGCCTTAGACTGTGAGAGCTTTGGGGCAGTGACAGCCTGTTGCAATGTCTACCAAGCTATGTACAGTGTCTATCTATCATGCTGGGACTTTCACTCTTACCAGTATTGGGGTTATCACAATACAAATAGCAATGCTATTTATAGCATAAAATAGAATAACCATGGGTGCTTATAGAGTTAGACCTGCTTTTCGGTCACATCTCTAACCAGGTTCCTTTCCCACTTTTGTAAATGGATAGCCAAAAACATTACTGGGTCTGGCCTATGTACTGGACACTCGGTAAAGATAAGCTTAATAATGTACTAAAGTCAGGCAAGAGCATCAGTGATAGAAAGGGACTAGCTTTTTCCTAAGTGAGATCCCAGTGATGTTAAGGGAAGCATGATTGAATTTGAGCTGTGTAGTGCATCCAGGTATAATGTTATCAATTTAGGGTTGTCAATTAATCACAGTTAACTCACATGATTAACTAAAAAAAGTAATCATGATTAAAAAATTCACAATTTAATCACAGTTTTAATCACACTGTTAAACAATAGAATAACAATTGAAATGTATTAAATATTTTAGACGTTTTCCCACATTTTCATATATCTTGCATTCTGTGTTGTAATTGAAATCAGTGTATATTTTATTACAAATATTTACACTTTAAAAATGATAAACAAAAGAAATTGTTTTTTTCAATTCACCTCATACAAGTACCATAGTGCAATCTCTTTGTCGTAAAAGTGCAATTTACAAATGTAGATTTTTTTTTTACTGCACTCAAAAATAAAACAATGTGAAACTTCAGAGCCCCCAAGTCAACCCAATCCTACTTCTTCAGCCAGTTAGTGAGACAAATAAGTTTGTTTACATTTATGGGAGATAATGCTGCCCTCTTATTTACAATGTCACCAGAAAGTGAGAATGAGCATTTGCATGGCACTTTTGTAACCGGCATTGCAAGCTATTTATGTCTCAGATATGCTAAACATTCGTCTGACCCTTCATGCTTTGGCCACCATTCCAGAGGGCATGATTCTATGCTGACGATGCTCATTAAAAATGCATTAATTTAATTTGTGACTGAACTCCTTGGGGGAGAATTGCATCAATGTATCACCAGCTTTCATTAAGGATCTTACTTGAAACACTTGTTTTACCCGTATTCTGCCATATATTTCGCGTTATGGCAGTCTCGGATGATGACTTAGCACAATATGTTCATTTTAAAAACATTTTCACTGCAGATATGACAAAAGGCAAAGCAGGTACAAGTGTGAGATTTCTAAAGATAGTTACAGCACTCGACCCAAGGTTGAAGGATCTCTGAAGTGCCTTCCAAAATCTGAGAGGGACAAGATGTGGAATGTGCTTTCAGAAGTCTTAAAAGAGCAACACTCGGATGCAGAAACTATAGAACCTGAACCAACAAGAAAGAAAATCAATCTTCTGCTGGTGGCATCTGACTCAGATACCGAAAATGAACATGCGTTGGTCTGCATTGCTTTAGATTGTTGTTGAGCAGAACCCATCATCACCATGGACATGCTGTGGGCACTGTACACTTTGTATTCTGTGTTGTGATTGAAATCAATATATATGAAAATATAAAAAAGATCCAAAAATATTTACAATAAATGGTATTCTATTTAACAGTGCGATTAATAACGATTATTTTTGATATCAGCCCTATATTACAATAATTGTGTAAGAAGGGAATGCAATAAAATTTTAAAAAGATATGATCTCCCCACCTTTCCAACAAACTGGAAAAGAAATGCAGTAAGTGCTGCCCTCCCACACTACAAAACTATAAAAATGACAGTAGATCCAGTGCAAAAGCTTGCTGAAGAGTAATAGAGGTTCTGCAGCTGCAAAGAATGTCTGATCCAACCCCGGATAGGGATGGTTAAGTTTGGGTAAATTGCTAGGTTGCTGGGGGAGGGGTGGGAATTTCAGGCAGTTCTTGTGGCTGGGATGGGACTTGGGTTAGGGAATTCTTGAAGGCTAGTTTTTTGATGAGTATACTCGTATGTACCAGGTCAATGCTCTTTAATGAAGTAAAGAATATTTGCCTGTAGCATTCAACAGCGGAAGTCAGAAGTTCCCAAACCCATACTCATTGCTGAGAGAGCTCTGTCAGAACTCAAAGTAGTGCAGCATTTGATGTGAATGTGTTTAGCGGAGATCAGACTGGAATGGTCTCCTGGAATACGTGGCTACCTAAATTACAACTTTGTATCATGATTTCCATAGATTGGGTTTGAGCACTCATTTCCTCTCTAAGAATATGTGGATTGAAACTGATCCCTGCAGAGGAAATTTGAGAAAACAAAGTGGAATTTATATTTTCATGACCTTATTGAAAAGGATCTGACATAACTGAAAGTAATAGACAACATTAGGATAATGACAAAGGGCTGGCCAGGTTGCCAGAAAGATGAATAATAGGTAGATCATTTTTGAGTCCAAGGAATTTTTCCAGAGACTAGAAAATTGAGGCTTCATAAATCCAAAGGCAAGTATGATGTATTTATAGCAGTAAAGTAAAATTTCAGACTATTCCACAAAGACCCAAACTTTAAGTGGTGGAAAATATTTTTCTTACTGAGGAAAAAATATATCTCTCTAATTTTGGTAACCCTGCCTATTTTGCTTCAAAGCACAGTATTACAAACTGTGCCAATTACTGAAGTTTAATTTCTGTGGGTTTTTCTTTGTCTCCTCTCCGTATGTTGGTGTACAGTATACCATGTTTATGAGGGCAGTGTTTTTAGAGATGTACTTTGGTGGTTGCTTATAAACAGTTGGCATTTGTGCATCTATTGTACTTGGGCATCCAATTACATTTACATCTTGAGCATTTGATCACAAGCTGTAGACGAGCCCTTCACCGCTCGTCTCAGGAATGAGCCAAGACCACGCAGTTTTCCACAACAGTGCCCCTTTTATTCCCTTGTGCAAAGTCCACCACCACCTATATACAGTTCTATATACAAGTTTGCCTACTCAGCTACTTGGGGGACAGCTAGCTCCTGCAGCTAGCCAGGAACACCAGCCAGTTGCTTTGCTTTGCTTTGCTCTGCTCTGCTCTGCTCTGCTCCTCCCTGCGCACTCCCTGCCTGCCAGCTTTATCCGTCTGGCTCCAGAGGCGCACAGGTGCTATGCCTTAAGCCCTCCTGGCTAAGGGCCACACCCTGCCAGCTCCAATTATTCCCCTAGCTGGGGCCTGAGCTAGCAGGAGCTCAGCTAACAGGGGCTGGCTCAGGGCTTCTCAGCCAGCACCCTGTTACACAAGCTAACAAACTCTGTTAACAAACTCCAACATTAAAAAGGCACCCACAAACATCACACAACTACCTATAAAAAATATCTAAAAGCAAAAGTGTGAGAACTGCAAAAATCTTATCAAGAAGAATATTAGCATTGTCTTAACTTTATTCGTATTGAACTCTGTGGTAAAACCCATATTGGCTTTGGTGTTAGTTCCGTTAAATTAATAAAAACACTTTTGAAAATCCCACCAATAAAATAAAAAATCGCTGGTGTCTTATCTACTAAGAAATACTCTTTCAGTTCACATATAGCTTATTCTTAAGCTGGCCCTCCATTCAATTTATATCTCACTGTCCAAGCAAACAGAAAAATGTTTCCAAATGTTTTTTCTTCATGTGTCTTGAAAAATGAAAGTTACAATATTTTGACCCTCAGAGGACACACACACACTAATTCAGGAAAGCATCTCTTTTCAGGATAGCACTTCCACATGATCCTAACATTAAGTCAATAGGACTTAAGCATATGCTTATAGTACTGTCCTAAAGGCAAACACATTTAAGCACATGCTTAAATGCTTTCCTGATGCATGTCCAGAGCCTTATCTCTCTCTCCCTCTCTCAGCAATATAGTCACATATATAATACAGGTGTAGAGTTAGTGTATTTGGAAAAAAAATGTTCATATTCTAAGGTAATTTACATTGTTTTATCTAAGCATCAGTAAAAATTGTTTGACTCTGGTTCATTCTCTTCTTGGTGCCACAGACCCAGGCCTAGTTAGAATGATGAAAAGAAGAAATTTTAGAAGCTGCTTACATGCTACAAATGAAGGCAATAATAGGCAGTTTTATAGATATTAATGAGAAAACACCAGTGATCCATTTGCAAATGTCAACACAAAACAATTTTGAGTGTTTGCTAATGCTTTATGTGTGCATTTAGCTTGCATAGTCACATAACTGGATATGCAAAATCCCTTATCAACTGACTTCTATGTTTCAGGCAAATGTTTCAAATAAGGAGTCTGAATTAGCAGGCCTAAAGCTGCATGACTGAATGCTTGGATATGCAATTTTAACAGTTACATTTTTTTCATGCTGAGAAGCTTATTTTTCAAATTACATTTGTGGTAATAAATTAACTTTATTCAGATATGCAAATCTGAGTATTGGAATGAAAAAAATGTGGCAACCCAAAGATATGTATCTAAATATGTAGGCATATATGACCATATTTTCAAAAGATCTCATATTCCTTTTAGACAGTTCAATATGTGGCCACGTTTTCAAGAGTTCAGTCTAGGTATCACAATAGGAGCAGCTGCGTGCTGAGCTCTTAAAAATCAAGCGCTTATTTAGATTCCTTAAATGAGAGCTAAGCTGTTTGAAAATGTAGCCCCATTTTGGTGCTGAGCACTTGAAAATCTGCCACCCACAGGGATCCTGGAGGAGGACAGACAGGGGTGGCTGGACATCGTCAGAGGCTTCCTGAAGGAAACAAGGGGAGGATCCAACCCTAAGCTGGTCTTGGGAGCAGGTGGCAGACCTGGAGCAAGGGAAAGGTAGCCCCACGCAGTTACCACAAGAGCCCCAATTCAGGTTCTAGGATGACTGCCTCTATCAGCTCACTAAGGACATCCAGATGCTAGATGTCCAGAAATTGTTAGTCCTCCAGAGGTTTCAAAGAGGCCTGTTGCACCTAGCTCACTCGGTGACCTGGACAGGACACCTGTGAAGGGAGAAAACTCTGTAATGGGTGGCACCAAGATTCTTTTGGCCTGTCATACTCTGGGAGGTCCAGGACTGCTGCACCTTGTGTCCAGAATGCCAGAGATCTGGACCAAAGGGGATCTCTAAGGAACCCCTAATACCACTTCCCATGGTTGGAGTGCTTTTTGAGCGTATTGGCATGGACCTAGTAGGGCTCTTGGAGAAAAGTGGGTCAGGATAGCATTATATCCTTGTGGTTGTTGACTATGCAACCTGGTATCCTGAGGCCATCCCTTTGTGAACAGCTATGACCCCCACTATTGCTGCTGACCCACTGAAGATCTTTGCCAGGGTTTGAATCCCCAGTGAAGAAGGGTGGGCCCATGTCCCCCTATTCTGGCTGCCCCACCATGGCGACAACTGATACCTGTAGGGGGCAGACTTGGCAGCTGAAAGGCAACCCTATTGATTCTGGCCATTGGGCCATACTGCCCTGAGCTGCAGGGCCACCACATAGATTTGGGCCACAAGGCTGTGCTGCCCTGAGCAGGACATTTGGGATGTCAAATACCCATGTGGTTAATCCCTCAAATCTGGCACCCTGTGACAGGCTGTACCTACCGCATGACACATGCAGTCCCTCAATATTTGCTGGAATCTCTCTTCCAGGCGCTCAACGTGACACATTTTTGCACAAATATTCAAGAAATGTGTGTTTAAGTGTCACTTAATATATCCTATTTTATTGCATACTGGGGAAAATGGCGTTGAACACAACTGTCACCCTCTGTGCTTGGCCTTGGCAGGTTGTCTACCAAGAACAAATCTTTATAGTTTGTTTACCCTCCAGCCTTTAGTTAGCTGAAACTGCCGTTTTACTGTGGTAGCTGTTCAGCTGCAATTAAGAGGGCATCTGAGAATTCCATAGTCCATTAGTTTGAGCATAGAGTTCATAGTCTAATTACTCTGGCTAAAGGTTGTTTCTATCTTTTTAATTACCTAGTTTCAGTTTATTCGAAGAAGAAACTGGCCAAATTGTTACAAAATAGCAAATCTGAACAGTCCAACATTTTAGTGACAAAACTGGGTTTTTACTAGAGCGGTGCAAAATTCAGAACTGTTGTTCATACAAAATCCCATGAAACGTTATTCACGGTCTCCACAAAATGGCTATTTTTGCTTTAAAAATATGATTCCCCCCCCCCAAATGTTAGATGTCTCTTGGGCCAACTCTATTCCATCGAAGCAAATGTATTATTGTTTCTAATAAGAGGAGTGTAATAATAGTCACAGAATCCATATCTTTCTAAGGTCACATCAGCTAAGAGGTGAAAATTCTTATTGTTTAAGACAGACCTTATTGCTTTTGGTTTTATTGCATAACATCCTGCAAAGCTGTGCCTGTCTGAAGATGGTACAAATGCATTCTCTTTGATTATTGTGACAGTAAAACGTGTAAGCTCTCAAAATACTAGTTACAGGAGTCTTTTCATTAACTTCAATAGGATTTAGTGTCAAAGATGGTCTTTCTGAAAGTATCAGTAGCAATTCTGAATTATTTCAAATTCTGTGTTATAAGATTGATGTTCTATCCAATATTCTGACAATTATCACAATGTCCTATAATATCCAAACAAATTTTGTTGAATTAAGTTTAACATTTTGGGAGTTTATCGTATCAACAGTGCAAGTGTTTAGGTACTATTATGGGATAATATGGAACTTCTTTAGCAGGAATACAGGATTAATGCAATCTCTGGAAAATATTAGGAACTTCAAAGGACTTTTGGGATAATATGTGTGATGTGGATTTCTGAGGAAATACTTGGGCGTGATGGGAATGCAAATGACCCACTTTGAATCCATCCTTTTGAAGCTATGCCCTGGGGAGAGAAACCAATTCTATACTGATTACTTCTCCTGAAAACTCCAGTTCAAAGACCGCCAAAAGGTATAAAGGATGGACTACATTTTTCATGAGGGTACTATCTCTGAACTGAGGGTGTCATGAACTTGCAACCAGAGGAAAACCCTTGTGTGTGGGGTTTGAAGGACTCTTCCTGCCAAAGCGCATGTTGGAGTGTTACCTGAGGTTTTCTGAACCCAAAGCTCTCTGTAACTTTACTCTTTGTGAGGCAGTGTCAGGAAATAAATAATTGGGTCAGAGCACGTCCATCTGATAAATGATTGGTACAAACAAGAGTGCTTTCACTTAAAACTTTTACTTTATTCAGTCCCAAATCCATACACGCATATGCAATAGGCACCCCAAATCTATAGTTACTCAAAGTCTGGAGTGGTCTTCGAGTGGTCAGCGACAGATTTCCAGTGGCTAGCTTTCCATCTGCCATCAGGGATCTTAAAATGAGTTCACTGAATGAGTCCACTCAGCTCAAACCTTTTACCCTTTTTATGATTGTAAGTGTTGCAATAACATGTTAATCAAAAAAACCCTATTAAGCTAGAAAGTTCAAGTCATGAATTGTGTTTCTAAATACCAACAGTCAAATATAGTTAGACTTCCTATTTTTTCAAAGCTGCATACTTCAGCAGTTTTAATAGAAAGCTCAACGGGATGACAGCAGGCTCATGCTCAATTCTCGTGGTCACTCAGCTCCCTCCCCTCTAGCCTTCCTAGCTATGCAAAGGCTGCTACAAAGGCCCTACAGCTGCTTGTGGCAATAAGCATGATAATCAATATTCCAATTACTGGCAGTGACCTAGGCCTTTTGCTGCATTGCCAGGGTCTCCCCTAACAGGAAGTGTTGATCTTTGGTAAGCTTATTAGCATGCATGTAAATTCTTTTATTATTTTATCTGCTGTGCTTTTCCCTTCAGAATAAAATATGCCCGCTTAGGAAGAGTTGTGTGGTAATTTATAACTGTGGGCTATTAAGGAGTACCATTTCTGAGGGGAGACGCAAGCAGGCCTGCTAAGACAGACTGTCTTTTGCTTGGAATAACATCGTGAAGGCAGGGAACTGTTCAGCCTGGAAACACCCTGGTCAGGAGGGAGAGAGATGTGGCTCTCGACTCAAGAAAGGCAACAGCTGGGGAGTTGGAAACCTGAGAGTGGGTTGCCCTGGCTGGACCATGGAGGGGTAATATAGATGCAGATGCCCTGAACTGTAACACATATGTACTGCTTTTGAGCTGTTGTTCTATTTATTCTAGAGTTACTAAATCCTCCAAGTATAAAACGTGATTAATAATTGTCTTGGTTTTCTTTTCTAATAAATCTATCATAAGATATTTCTATCCCAATGTGTGTAGTTAGCTGTAAGCACTGCGGACAAGGTCTCAGATACCAGCAAAGGTTAAGTATGTGCTTAACCTTAAGTACACGTGTAGCCATCATCATGTTCAGCTAATCTTTGAGTGTTGAACATGTTTTAAACAGAACTGACTGAAACATTTTTGATGTAACATAGATGATGTTTTGTGAAATTATAACATTTTTCAAGACCATCTTTATTCTTACAGGAAAATTTTTTAAACATTTTGACAATGCTGAAACATCTCATTTTGATTGATTATATCCTTTCAATTTGGCATATTAATATGGACCTCAATATTTAATTGATATTTATATAATACATTTAATATGATAATACAACACAATATAAAAGTCAATATGGAATGAACTGAAATGACACTATCAAGATGGAATGTCTTGACAATATCTAAACAAACCCAAATTGATGATCCTGAATCAAAATGTTTCAAAGTTTTTGTTTCACAGGAAATTTCAAAATTTCACCTTTCTGTTCTGATTAGGAATTTTTAGAAAATGTTGAAATTTTCAGTGGAATGGAAATTCTAGTTCCTGGCCATCTCTGGTTCTAAAGTGCCTTGCTCAGGGCATTTTGATTTGTAAATAAACCCCTGATAACATCTCATCCTTAGGCATGTCCACAAATCAAGATTCAGTTTTATGTGGCTTTCAATGAGACCCTGGCTCTATTGAAGTCAACTGCAAATCTCCCATTGACTTCAGGATTTCACTCTTTGAGCCTAGTAATTTCCTAAACAATGCATAACTCTCATATAGAACCCCTGACCCCATAGTGAAGTCTACATTTTATTTTACACCATATCCACACCTGTGAGTCTCTTTCAGGGCTTTACTTTGTACTGGATCAATGAATCCCTGACTCAGATTCTATCATGATAATTTAGATTTCCTCTGTCATTGTGTTCAGCACAGAATCCATGTGCTATGTTATGAAGCAGGAAAACTATAGCCACAGGTAGGGTTGCCAACCCTCCAGGATTGCCTGTGAGTCTCCAGGAATTAAAAAATAATCTTTAATTAAAGATGATGTCATGTTATTAAACGTCCAGGAAGACATCCAACCAAAATTGGCAACCTTAGCTACAAGTCACTTAACAGATTAAGAGATCCTAAATTTGCCATTTGGCCATGGGACCCTTACTGGATTGCATGTTATTTGGTGGCAGCAATGATGTTAATATATAAATGGGCCACAGATTTATATGACGATAACTGGATTTGGTATTTTGGCGGATACTTTTTCAAGTAAAACTTCACAAATCTCTCATACCTCTAAACGTGTGGGAACAATGTTTGAATCCTACAACATGTATAAATAGACATGCATCGTAAGGGGTTATATTTTCAAGCACTCCGCTTGGCTCTAGATGGGTGACTCTCCTTGACTAGTTGTATGGCTAAACTCGGGCCTTGAAAGTATGCTACTTAGTGTATTGCTTTAATAGTGTAGAGAATGCAGTGTGCTCTGTGGGATAGGGACACTGGTTGGAAAGCTCTTCACTCTCAGTGGGCACATCCACAATCTAAATAATAAATATATTAACAATTATGCCATTTTCCTTTTCAATCTTGAAAGCAGCTATCTTCATTCAGTTGCTGAATGCCTTCAGTGGCAGATGAGGTTGCTTTGCAACTCATTGGTACACTCGGCACCTTCCAGGACTGGAATCTTCGTGGTCACAAGCTCAGTGTCCATTCCAGTGAAAGGGCAGAAAAAATCCTGAATTTACTCAGCCTTGATTTAGAAGCAGGTACAGCACATGGGCACACTTCTGAGAGTAACACTGGTTATAGCTGTACACTACCTGACGAAAAATTAATCCTAACCCTGGAGAAGCCAGTATCACCAAAGATGTAATTATTTATTCTGTAAATATTACAGCACTGGATATATAAAGTAAACTTAGTTGTGGAAAGATTATAGTGAATAGCAATCCCATATTTACACTGTGTAAGTCCCATTACAACAGACTAATTGTTCTGTTGCATATCATGTATTATCCTTATTAGATGTAAGTTTATCATTCTTTTAAACAATTACAATAAAAAAATAATAATGGCATAGTCACTTGTAATAGGTATCCACTGTATAGTAGCTGAAATACAGGTAAGCACGTGGAATGGTGACCCAGATTTCCATATATAAATAAAAATGACCCCTACATTTCACCTGTAACTTTGAGCAACGAAACCTAGGAGTTTGCTCAGTAGGTAGAGATGGTTGAAAAATGAGAGAAATATGCAGAAAACCTTGCCCCTTTTGGTGGTGGTGGTGGGGGGGGGGTCAGGGGAAGAGGATTTTGACCCTTTTCAGCCAGCTCTATCAATGACTGCGTACATATACACCTTCTTCTAGGTCTTTTGGGGCTCTTGTGTGTGTTCTCTTCCCTGCTTATACACAGCATCACACAAGAAACCAGCAAGTCCATTCTTCCTCCCCAGTGCTGCTTTGATTCCCTTTGATCTTAAAAAATATAAAATGTCTTAGTACAGAATCATGTGAGTTACCCACAATTTTACTCATTCGCTTTCCAGCATGAATAATTTTTTCGATAAGCACATTTACCTCAGCTTCTTTCAGTATCCTCCATCTTCACAGTAAAGAGCAGGCAAGTCATGTTTTAAGTTTAGGTGATAAATTTTTCACAATAGATTTTCTAAGACTGGCTTATGATCTGCTGACTGTTTGAAATTCTGGTTCTCAGATTCTCCTCAGATGAATTAGGCACCATATACACACCTCAGATACGAAGATCTTACATGCTGATCTCTGGCAGTTTATATTTTGTCTGCCAGATAATGCTTTATTTGAACACGAGGCTATCATGTTTGTCCTTACAGCCCAGTAAAACTTGGCTCACCCCCCCATTATTGGGTCTGCTGTGGGCAAGCTGATATAAACTATTGCTTGGTGTCACCATATCTCAGTGGGTCACAACTTAGAATACCAAATTCAGGACAAACGGCTGAGAAATAGGGCAGACATATCCCATAAGATATACCAAATCAGCAACAAAAGTAAACATCTGTTTCACCACACTGGCTAACAAGAAGTCAAAAAAGCAATTTCCTTAGGCCTGGATTTAACACCCAGACACTAGACTTAAAGATGAGTGGTTATTTAAAGCCAGTTTCATGAACAAAAGGGGTCTTCTGATCCCAAAGGACCAGTCACATACCCAGGTCAATATATAACTCAGATCTTACCCAATAATCATGCTGTTGCCAATCCTTTAGTATCTAAAATCTAAAAGTTTATTTATAAAAAAAGACTGAAAGAAAGAAAGGTGAGTTAAAATTGGTTAACGGAATCAAATACATCCAATAAATGCAAAGTTGTTGGCTCAGGCTTGTAGCAGTGATGGAATAAACTGCTGGGTTGTTAAGTCTCTGGTTACTTCCAAATCATTGGAAGGTCCTCAGTCCTTTGGTTAGAATGCACACATGAATATAAGTTCATAGTCCAGAGGTCTGAGCAAGAAAGAGACACAATGGAGGGGTTTCCAGGGTCTTTTATAGCTTCTGCCATGTGGAAGGAAATCCATTGTTTCGAACAAAGGCCTCAGCACAGGCTAGTGGAAAATTACAGGGAACAAGATGGTGTTTGGAGTCACGTGGACAAGTCACATGTCCATGCATGATTTCCTTTAATCATAGCAGAGGCCATTACCTATATTTCAGATGAAACATTCACAGGAAAGTCCATTCAGTGTAGATGGGTGTCTTCCATTGTGAGCTCAGTGTTCTTTTGATGGGCCACTTAAGTTGAATAGTCCCTTCAAGATGTGTAGGCTAAATACCTTGTGGGCATTACCCCAGAAGCAAACATATTTGAAAGCCAGATATAGAGCCAATGCTCATCACTTCCAATACAAAAATGATACATGTATATAAATAGCACAATCCTATTAAGCAAATCATAACCTTTCCATACCCTTTACCTTACATAATTTGTATAAGATTTGTTGCAATTACATACAGTGGTAGCAACAATTATCTACATGATCAGTATTAATCAGCTAATGTCACAGTTGGACTTTGACCTTGTCTACATTACCAGCTGGATCGACGGGTAGAGATTGATCTATTGGGGATTGATTTATTGCATTTCGTCAGGATGCGATAAATCGATCCCCAGAGGCACTCCCATCGACTCCAGAACTCCAGCTCGCCAAAAGGCGTAAGGCAGAGTCGACGGGGGAGCCTGCTATCAACTGCTGCTGCTGTGAGGACGGCAGGTAAGTCAACCTAAGATGCATTGACTTCAGCTACACTATTCATGTAGCTGAAGTTGCGTATCCTAGGTCGACCCTCCCCACTAGTGTATACCAAGCCTTTCAGTATTGCTGGGTTGGCCTGTTTATGATTGAAAAATAAAAAGAGATCCTAGTAATTGCACTCCAGACAAAACAGAAACATTTTAGATATACAGCACAATCTATTGGTGTTGTGACATTAGTTTGTGCTACGTATGCTCAGATAGCTCCAGCTTGGGCTCTAAATTCTTTCAGTTTCTAGGCTCCATTCTTCTCTTGATGCCAAGGAATTAAGGAGACTGTGAATTACAGATCCCAGTACTCATCACCAAAACGATCTCTGCATTTTGGAGGAACTGTTTATTTCTTTGAGGCACTTATGACCCTAAATTTTATGCAGTTTAGAACTTATAATTCCCTAATCACCAGACATGATGGGACAATACATTTATGCAGGAAATCTGCACAATTAGCATGATTAATTTTCCATGTCAACTGTCTAAAAATGTATAAAGCTTACCTGTTCTGCCTTGAGTTATTGCCTCAGATGACAAATCAGCAGAGAGAGGCCTGTGTTTAACACTCTGGTGTGTGATTTTCTTATAATCTCTGACATGACTGATTATGCCAAGGCCTGGAGCAATTTATTGAATTAATGAATTACTTACAAACACATGAGATTGATTAATTGAGATGCCTGTTTGGATCATATTCAGTGTAATGAGGCTTGAGCATTGACAGATGCATACTGTGGCCCTGATCCTGCCACCAGTGGAGTAATGGGAAGTCAATGGGATTACTTGCATGAGGAAAAGGATTCAGGGTCGAGCCCTTTATAGTAAAACAATGCATTGGAAGGGTTAATGGATGCTCTTTTGAATTGAGCCTCCAGGCAGACTTATAGTCATGTCATCCTGTAAATTGAAAAATGCATTGCCCCCTATCCTGCCACTTTCTCCACCTTTTCCTATCTCAGCTAGGTGCTTTATTATCAGATTAGATTTATTTTTAGCAAGTACATGCCTTACAACAAGCCAAGAGTCGTGGAAACTAGATTTCTTTTTAGAGAACAGCATTAAATTAGGAACTGCCTCCTCTGCTCTCCGACGCTGAAAAGAAAGCTCAGTCTAGCTGAAAATACTCGACTTGCTTATTTTATAATAAACACTGGGCTTGAATTTGTGATAATATTTTGTTTCCAAAGGTGATATTTTATTATCCCAATTACAAGAAGAGCATGATCATCTTTTGTGCAGTAACTAAGAATCAAGCCTGACTAGATAACAAATATGAAAGCTATGCTACAGTCCAACGGAGAGTAAGGCAGGAAGCATTCGAAAGTTGAGCATGGGGCTCATCATGTGTGGAACATAGAAAAGAAGAAAGTCTCAGCTGTAAGAGTTGCAGTAATTCCTTTGTCTTTCATGTTGATTTTGTTCCCAGCACGTGCACTCTGATAGTGCTATTGAAGGGCTGAAAGCTGGAGAAACATTCTAGATAGAACATGCATTTTGCTCTTGGACTATTATTATTATTATTATTATTATTATTATTATTATTATTATTTATTATTATTTTCTCCCTTAAGTTCAAACTTCAATGTCTTGGTGAAATATACCAGCTACGAGCTGTAAACCTTTACCAGGCCAAGTTGTTCGCTTATTCATTCCAATAAGCCATAAAGGAGCCAATCTGGTCTGGGTAAACAAATCTTGCTGTGTTTTAGAAAATTATAGGCCTGGTAATTCTCTCACACCAGTATAATATGGGAGGATTTTGATTGAAGTCATTGAAGAGAGCGGTGTAAGTGAGAAGAGAATCAAGCAATGTGTGTTTGTGTTTTTCCTGCACAGATTCAGGGAATTTAAGAAAATAAGTGGGATGCCAGATATGTTAGTCTCATATGTGAGCCAATATGGATCATTGATATTTTGCTGAGGATCTGAGCCCTGGGAGCAAACTGGAAGACATGGAACCACAGAAAAGTGTATTTTACTACAGTACTGAACATATGGTAGGGTGCAATGGCACATTTTGGGGTTAACTGCAGGAGCTGAAGAGAACAACTATAATAAGTAGAACTCCTAGTGAGGCAGGGTGGGGTGAATGCTTGTGGGGAAGCAGGGCTCCATACCTGGGATCCGAGTCCGGTGACCAGATAGTAAGCATTGAAAATCAGGACAGGGGTGGGGGTAATAGGCACCTATATAAGACAAAGCGCCAAATATCCGGACTGTCCCTATAAAATCAGGACATCTGGTCACCCTAGATCTGAGGGCTGGTGGCTTTCCTATTTCTTACTTTTTGCACGTGTACCCGTCTTTTGATTTATGATGATAAATATTTCCTTAGGCCGAACACTGCTTTGTTTTTCCTGAGCCATCCCCTGAGCTGATGGTATTTCAGAGACAGGAATTTTTCAATTGTTCCATCTCACACTGAGTATGTGTCAACCCTTGGTGCTTCTTTGAAATCACTCAGTGTTTTAACGTAACAGACAACCAGGCAGAGTGTGCGCAAATTTTGTGCCCAGGCTGTGGAAGAGGGATCTATTTATGGAGGGATGTGATGAAGGGGTCTGAGGACCCTGCGTGGCAGTGCGTGTGCTCCTGGCCCCCATGAGGCCTTTCTGTGAGTCTGGGGATATGGGAGTGGCCTGGATAGGCCAGACAAGCAGAGTAGGCAGGGGCATGGAGGGATACATGTAGTCCCTCCTGAGGCCTTGGAGAGATTCTTCCGAAAAGATAATACTCGTGTATGTATAGTACCCTGGGGACATGTTATCTTTCCTCCAGAGCACCCTGTCCAGCGTACTGGAGGTCATGGTGGCTAGAAGGATTCTGTGCCTATCAAAGAGAGTATGAAAGGAGATGATGGAACATGAAAAGCTGCACATCCTTCTATGAGTGACAGCTCATTTTGGCACCATGAATGACTGAACTTGGGAGATATTTCCACTCTTACCCAGTCATGAAGGAATCTCTCAGAGCACAGTGGGCCATCTGAACCTCCCAGAGGGGGACTAAGCTCAAGAAGTCCAGAGGAGAATACAATCTTTGCTGAGAGGAAATGAAGCACAAAGAGGCTGGCAGGCTATGTCTGTGTATTTGGACCCCAATATGGAAAGCCACACCCAAGAAATGCAGAGAGCACGTGGGATCATATTTTTACCATCCACACAGTCTGTGGTGAGCAATGTGGATGGAGATTATTTTATAAGCAGGGCTTGTAAGAGTACCACCAGCTCCCCACAACCCCACACCCACTTGACTCCTGCTCCCAGGATGCTTGACAAAGTATTTTTATTATAACTCTTCGATTTCAGGTGCTTATGACTTTAAAAATGTAACCGATGCTGTTAGTAGTGTGATGCTAAGTGACAATTTCTCTCTTGGCTGTCACAGTGGGGACTGGACGGGGGACTTCCAGAGCTAAAAGCATTAGCTGCTATACCTTGAGCTAAAGAGCCAAGCATCTCTAGCTAAGGGCAGTAACAACTCATATCCTATGTGGATCAATACACTCACCAGTCAGTTATATTTACTTCCTGGCCCTACTCAACATACCCTTCTGTGTTGGCAGCAATGAGTGCTCTCCTCCTATACTACCTCCCTACTAACTACGGTGGAGGTACAGGCTCCTGTGTGGTGCCATATTCAGCCATGTGCAGGATTCTGTTTGCAAGTAGGATTGGATTTGAAGATGATGTTTTGGGGAGGATGAGGCTGGAGGGTTGTTTAGGGAACTTTCCCTAAGTAGGATATAGAGGTGTCTGAAGAGCAAAGGCTCTCCCATCTGTGGGAGAGAGTATCAGGGGGGAAGAGGGAACTGATTTGGGTGGCACAAATGATTATTCCCATCCCATTCCCATCTGGACATGAAAGTCTCTTCCCAGTAGGAATTTGGAGGGCGGGACTTCCCCCTATTCAAAGAAGCCAATTCTGGGTAGACCATAGGGAACCATTAGAAGAAGGGTGTCCTTTATCTGTCCACCATGTTACCAGCCCCCTAAAAGCATGCAGCTAGCCCCAGGAGCTATTATTATAAGCCTACCATGACAACAGATATAAGTCCAAAACTAAGCCAAAAGTAATGTGAGTTGAAATTCTTTTGGTTTTTCTCCAACAAAGATGAATCTTTTGGGATAATTTTGTCAAGTTCGGGTGCACCATCATATAAATGCACTTTTGTGTTTACTTGCCTAAGTGATCGTTGGTACCTATGTTCCTATATCAACAGTATGGTCAAACAGACAGACACCACTTTCTTCTATTTAAATCTCACATTGAAATAAACATGTGTTGTTCACTGCTTTGATTTAAGACTTTTTAAATGAACAATCACCACTCTTTTAAAAAAGAAAGGGGGAAAAAAGTTAATTTCAATACCAAAGGAAATGTAATGCAATTTTATGACTGCTCATTTATACACACAAGTCAGAAAATTCAAAGCAATGCTTTCCACAACAATTGTTTTTTCTGCCATTTCACTCACAGATTTAAACAGCAACCATAGTGTTATAGCTTGTATTACTATGAGCTTAATTCTGCTCTCCCTTAAACTGCTGTTAATGCCGAGTAACTCCTCCAAAGTCATGACCCCACACCTCTCTGCAAAGGCCAGTGAAAATGGCCACATGTAGGGATGATGCATCCTCTTCAAGAGTGCCACATTGCATTTTACTCCCCACATGGTCCTACGAGTTCTGGCAGGCATTATGCTTTTCTATTGCCTCCAAAGCACAGCTGTGCCTTAAAAGCACACCAGAGCCTTCAGTGCATAAAGAATTTATCTTTCTCCTTTTTGTTTGCTTAACATGACTGCCACAGTGAAAGCTACTTTTTGGGGAGCGGGAGTGTGGGAGAACAAGTCTTCTATTGCAGATTATACAAGTGGGGAGAGAAGGCCAGTGCAAGTTTCAGTACCTGTACAGAGGATTAGAGTACAAAATTCACTTCACTTTCATTACCTACCCTGGTGTATGGACAAGTGGGATGCATTTACTGTTGATAGTCTTGGGTCATACACACTGGAGTAGTGGCACAGAGAAACTGTGAGATATCTTTCTGTATGATCAAATCAAGTGAAAAGCCAGAAAGAGCCAGGATAATACAACCTAAAGCTAGATTTACATTCTTCAACCCCACCACCTCAATGGTACTTAGAAATTTAAGGGATAGCAGGAGATTTTTTTCTATGCTTTATACATGTGATCTGAGATGGAGTGAGCTATGGCAATGTTTCAACCCTAATTATGAATTTTCTAGCTGTCGTCAGTGTAATTTTCAGACACTCAGGACTTGGATTCTCTGAGTTTTGCTAAGACCACTTTGTATCACATACTCTTCCTGTTTAAATTAAATTGGGCCCAGCAGGACCTTACTCAGAGAGACGATGTCATCTCCGTGCATCTGCTGCTGCACCTGGATTTAGTGGAGAATTGGAGCCTTAATTTACTTTCTTTCCACAGCCCCCATTGGACCGTGACGGCGAACTGTGGCCAGTTGGAGCTGCGATCAGCAAACTGGCAAGTAAACAAACTGGCAGGTCCCGCTAAGGGTGCTTACCCTGTGGTACCGCATGCCAAGGTTGCCGATCCCTGATCTAGTCTGACCTTCTGTAGAACTTCCTTGAATTAATTCCTGTTTGAATTAGAGCATATAATTAGAAAGTGATCCAATAAGAACATAAGAACAGCCCTACTGGATCAGGCCAAAGGTCCATCTAGCTCAGTATCCAGTCTTCCGACAGTGGCCAAATGCCAGGTGTCCCACAGGGAATGAACAGAACAGGTAATCACCAAGTGATCCATCCCCTGTCACCCATTCCCAGCTTCTGGCAAACTGAGGCTAGGGACACCATTCCTGTCCATTCTAGCTAATAGCCACTGATGAACCTATCCTCCATGAAATTATTTAGTTCTTTTAAAAACCCTGTTATAGTCTTGGCCTTCACAACAGCCTCTGGCAAAGAGTTCACAGGTTGACTGTGTGTTGTGTCAAAAAATATTTCATTTTGTTTGTTTTAAACCAGCTGCCTATTAATTTCATTTGGTGACCCCTGGTTCTTGTTTTATGAGAAGGAGTATATAACACTTCCTTATTTTCTCCACACGAGTCATGACTTTATAGACCAGAAAATGAGTTGAGTTCCAAAAGGATTGGTTCTGGGTCCAGTTCTGTTCAATATTTTCATCAATGATTTAGATAATGGCATAGAGAGTACACATAAAGTTTGTAGATGATACCAAGCTGGTAGGGGTTGGAGGTGCTTTGGAAGATAGGATTAAAATTCAAAATGATCTGGAAAAAACTGGAGAAATGGTCTGAAGTAAATAGGATAAAATTCAATAAGGACAAATGCAAAGTACTCCACTTAGGAAAGAACAATCAGTTGCACACATATAAAATTGAAAACAACTGCCTAGGAAGGAGTACTGCAGAAAGGGATCTGGGGGTCATAGTCAAGCTAAATAGGAGTCAACAGTGTAACACTGTTGCAAAAAAGCAAACATCATTGTGGGATGTATTAGCAGAAGTATTGTAAGCAAGACATGAGAAATAATTCTTCTGCTCTACTCCACACTGATTAGGCCTGAACTGGAGTGCAGTTCTGGGTGCCACATTTCAGGAAAGATGTGGACAAATTGGAGAAAGTCCAGAGAAGAACAACAAAAATGATTAAAGGTCTAGAAAACATGACCTATGAAGGAAGATTGAAAAATAAAGGGGTTTGTTTTAGTCTGGAGAAGAAAAGACTGAGAGAGGACATAACAGTTTTCAAGTACATAAAATGTTGTTAAAAGGAGGAGGAAGAAACATTGATGTTAACCTCTAAGGATAGGACAAGAAGCAGTGGGTTTAAATTGTGTCAAGGGCAGTTTAGGTTGGACATTAGGAAAACATTCCTGTCAGAGTGGTTAAGCACTGGAATAAATTGCCTAGGGAGGTGGTGGAATCTCCATCACTGGGGATTTTTAAGAGCAAGTTGGACAAACACCTGTCAGGGATGGTCGATAATATTTAGTCCTGCCTTGAGTGCAGGGGGCTGGAGTAGATTACCTTATAAAGCCCCTTCCAGTTCTATGATTCTATCATAACCACACTTAGTTGTCTCTTTTCCAAGCAGAAAAGTCCCTGTTTTATTAATCTCCCCTCATATGGAAGGTGTGCCATACCCCTAATAATTTTTGTTGCCCTTTTTTTTACCTTTTCCAATTCCAATATATCATTTTAGAGATGGAGCAACCTCATCTGCGTGCAGTATTCAAGATGTGGGTGTACCATGGATTTATATGGAAGCAATATGATACTTTCTCTTATTTTCTCTTATAAACTAGTTAGTCTCTAAGGTGCTACAAGTATTCCTCGCTTTCTTTACGGATACAGACTAACATGGCTGCTATTCTTGAACCTTTCTCTTATTTTGTATCTCTTTCTTAATGATTCCCAACATTCTACTCACTTTTTGACTGCCGCTGCACATTGAATGGATGTTTTCACAGAACTATCTACAATGATTCCAACATCTCTTTATTGAGGATAATAGTCAGTTTAGACCCCATCATTTTATATGTAGAATTGGGATTATGTTTTCCAATGTGCATTACTTTGCATTTATTAACATTGAATTTCAGCTGCCATTTTGTTGCCCAATCATCCGATTTTGAGAGATCCTTTTATAGCTTTTCGCAGTCTGCTGGTACTTAACTATCCTGAGTAATTTTGTATTGTTTTGCCACCTCAATGTTTACCCCTTGTTCCAGATCATTTGTGAATATATTGAATAGGACTGATCCCTAGGGAACACCACTATTTACTGCTCTCCATTCTGAAAACTGACCATTTATTCTGTTGTTTCCTATCTTTTAACCAGTTACCAATCCACGAGGACCTTTCCTCTTATCTCATGACATCTTACTTTGCTTAAGAGCATTTGGTGAGGGACCTCGTGAAAGGCTTTCTGATAATCTAAGTACACTATATCCATTGGATCTCCTTTGTTCACAGGCTTGTTAGCCCCTTCAAAGAATTCTATAGATTAGTGAAGCATGATTTCCCTTTACAAAAACCCATGTTGACTCTTTCCCCAACAAATCATGTTCATCTATGTGTCTGACAATTTTGTTCTTTGCTATAGTTTCAACCAGTTTGCCTGATGCTGAAGGCCTATAATTGTCGGGGTCACTTCTGGAGCCCTGTTTAAAAATTGGCAACACATTAGCTATCCTCCAGTTGTTTGGTAGAGAAGCTGATTTAAATGATAGATTACAGACTACAGTTAGTAGTTCTGCAGTTTCACATTTGAGTTCTTCAGAACTCTTGGGTGAATACCATCTGGTCCTGGTGACTTATTACTGTTTAGTTTATCAATTTGTTCCAAAACCTTTTCTAATGACACCTCAATCTGGGACAGTTCCTCAGATTTGTCACCTAAAAACAATGGCTCAGGTTTGGGAATCTCCCTCACCTCCTCAGATGTGAAGATCAATGCAAAGAATTCATTTAGTTTCTCTGCAATGCCCTTATTGTCCTTGAGTGCTCCTTTAGCATCTTGATCGTCCAGGGGCTCCACTGGTTGTTTAGCAGGCTTCCAGCTTCTGGTGTACTTAAAATTTTTTGCTATTACTTTTAAATCTTTGGCTAACTGTACTTCAAATTCCTTTTTGACCTTTCTAATTATATATTTACACTTCACTTGCCAGAGTTTATGCTCCTTTCTATTTTCCTCCCCAAAATTTAACTTACACATTTTAAAGGATGTTTTTTACCTCTCACTGCTTCTTTTACTTTGTTGTTTAGACACGGTGGCACTTTTTTGGTTCTTTTACTATGCTTTTTTAATTGGGGTGTACATTTCAGTTGAGGCTCTATTATGTTGTCTTAAGAAAGTTTCCATGCAGCTTGCAGGGATTTCACTTTTGGCTCTGTACCTTTTAATTTCTGTTTAACTAATCTCCTCATTTTTGTGTAGTTCCCCTTTCTGAAATTAAAGGCTACAGTGTTGGGCTGCTGTGGTGTTTTCCCTGCCACAGGGATATTACATTTAAATATATTATCGTCACTATTGCCAAGCGACCTCTAGGACCTAAATCAAGAGTTGCCTCTCCTCTTCTGGGTTCCAGGACCAGCTGCTCCAAGAAGCAGCCATTTAAGGTGTCAAGGCACTTTATCTCTGCATCCTGTTGTGAGATAACATGTACCCAGTCAATATGGGGATAATTGAATCACTGTTCCCTCTAAGCTGTGCGCATGCACACGGATCCTAAACCCCGCACACACACGGCGAAACACCACACACACAAAAATGTGCACAGAAGAATATTTTTGTGCACACAGCTGTCAAATTTGCACAGAAGAAATGTTTTGCGCACAGGGCCTATCAAAAATTAGAGGGAACATTGGTTGAAATCTCTCATTATTACTGAGTTTTTTATTTTAATAGCCTCTCTAATCTCCCTGAGCATTTCAGTGGTTTAAATCTTGATTTGAAAATTGCCAGTAATAAAAAGTGCACCATAATCCTTGGTAAATTGTTCCAATGTTTAATTACCCTCACTGTTAAAAATGTGTACCTTATTTCTTGTCTGAATTTGTCTAGCTTCATCTTCCGGCCAGGGTTATATCTCTGGTTTCTAGATTGAGAAGCCCTCTACCAAATTTCTGTTCCCTCTCTAGGTACTTATATAATGTCTGTGATCAAGTCACCCCTTAACCTTCTGTTTGATAAGCTACATTTATAGAGCAGTGACAGGAGAATCTCCATCAGCATCTCCAATCATATGTGAAGTTGGTAAGTTGGAGTCATTACCAGATCCTCTTTGATTTGAAGTTGTTGGTCATCGGACTACTTTGATTTTAAATGTCTCTGCCTACAGATGTATGTGTGACTGCTAATCACTGACTCAGCTGTCTCTGCCTCCGTGCAGAACAGCATGCTCTGTGAATCATACACTATCTCCACTGGCATACTATTCAAAGAGTATGGTTGAATAGTGGCTGTTTCTGTACACTGAGGCAGGGGCAAGAGCAGGCTGCTGAGTGGACTGTAAACACGTCAGCAAATGTTGCATAACCATTAATGTTTCCTGGATCTCCGGCTATGGCCTCTGCAATACAACCTGCCTTAGATCAATTGAGTTAATTTGAGATTCTGTGGTTTTTGCCTTCTGCATGCTAGGTAAAGAGGTGGTCAAATCATATTTAGTTGATTACCTAGTAATGGTTGCCACTGCTGTGTCAGAGGGTGAATTGATTATTCACTTTAGTTTATTATGCCACACTGTGCTGTTTTACCAAATCTTCCACTCGGCCTTCCACAGCTTCCTTGCAGATCTAATCCTGTAGTGAAATGTAGAGATGTGTGAATAGACATCACAAAGTAGCAGCACATTGGCATTATCTGACTTCTCTCTGTATTAACATCGAAGTTGCTGAAGCTCATTAGCAGTCAGATGAGGCATAAATAGCATTCCGTGGTGGAAAATGGCACCTCTCTAACTGAGCTGAAATTATTATTTTTTTGTCAAGATGAGCTAATGCCATGTGTGCATTCATCCTGAAAACTCATGACAAGGATGGATGTCCTAGTTCCCAGCTAAAATCGTAAATATTTCAGAAAGGCCAATAAAACAAAGCTCATAATTTAGAGATACAATTTTCCAAATCTATGGAGAGGAAACAATAAAGGTTCATATCGCCCATTCAACATACACACTTGCTGGAGTTAGGTCCTACTGAGTAAGAAGCACATTTTTATGTCCAGTAATTGCCAGGCATCGAATTTTTCACACTAATTACAGAAGTCAGTCTGCTGTAACCTTTGTAGATTAGCCAGCAAGGTGATTACTGTGCTGTCATTGATGGTACTGGTCTTTACTATGGAAATGTGCATGACAGACTTGATGCCCTAAGTTGTTTTGTGTTTTCAATTATGAACATTAGCCATTACTTCATGATCATTGGTATATGTCAAGCCAATTCCCACAGGGACCTGATTGCTTGTTTACTGGTAATCTTTTGAGACCTGAGAAATATGTTTATTGAACACTGTAGTAAACATTTTCCCCCAAAATCCCTGGTTTGCTCTTTGCACTTCCAGAGCAAGCTGGCAGCTGACAGGGAATCCTGTGCAAATCAGGGTTGTGTTACTGCAGCAATATGCTAGTATTTGCCCATAAAGAGACACTATTCTAAAAAATATGGAAGGAATGTATGTAGTGTTGCTTTGTATAGAGAATGTGATATGGCCAGAAGGTCTGCTTCTGAGACAGAGGTTCCTTGATCATCCCTAGTCCTCTAAAGTTCTGAGCCCCATCTGGCTGCTGTCACAAAATACTTCTGGTGATATTTGAGTTAATTGGAAATAGGTTCCATGCCTATATGTCGTATGCAGCAAAATTTGGGAATATTTGGCATTTTATGCAAGATAATGACCAAATGTTAGTAACTGGCCCATACTGGAGTTGTTACTCCATGTTTATTACATGTTGTTTGTAATCCTGTGCAGCATGTGGCTGACTTGTGTTTCCGAGAACTTACTCATCCTGAAATTTTTTTAGTTTAAACTCCCCTGTCACAGGTGGAGCAGTGATCCGTCCCCAAAGCAATCTGTATTATAAAAAGGCTGAGATGTGGAGATACCACTGGGTGCTTGTGCAGATTCATTTTGCAAGGCACAAAGTATACAATGAAAAAAATCGAAATTTGGGCCACTTGGTCAGCCAGTGTTCCTAGCTGTGCATCCCCCCGCTTGCATTCAGAATGTTGTAGGCTAA
Source organism: Sternotherus odoratus (assembly GCA_032164245.1). Taxonomy (NCBI): domain Eukaryota; kingdom Metazoa; phylum Chordata; order Testudines; family Kinosternidae; genus Sternotherus; species Sternotherus odoratus. The sequence goes on from JAVMKO010000001.1 coordinate 181,804,425, forward strand.
CTAACCTTCTTCCACTGTTAGCTGATATTAGTGCTTAATGGTACATTGTTTAGACTTTAGACGATGAGAAGGATACAATCCACTGGTCCTTGCAACTGCTCCCAGGGATAATTGAATTTCCTTCTTTATATTTAGTAGTCATTGGAGTCAATGATCTTCTTCCTATTTCACCAATTCCCTGTGTGCAGAGACATTTTCTCCCTTAACTAATCTTTTCAGATCTCCCTATTTCTTTTTGAGTTCTGCAAAAACTTGCAAGCAAGAAGAGGGTTTTCTGCCCCGCCATCTTTTCTAATATATTTTTTTTATATAGTTCATAATATATCAATTGGCTGGCTCTATGCTTATAAACTACGACAAACCTGCAAACACACTGTACATTTTATTTACTGTCTTTCCCCTGTATTAGTCTCAAAATTCTGCTTTTGGTTGTGAGGTTCATCACTCTTTGCCCTGGGATACGATGTGGACAGAACATGAGCAGCCAGGATCATTAGCCAGAGAGGATCTAGAACTTTGGTAACCTGCCTTGTACTTTGATTCATCCCAAGCTCTCAATGATATTGCCATGTTAGTTTTCAATAAGGCAAATATGATTCAGTCTGTCACTGCATGATCACATACTGTTTCCTCACAGGAGTTTTTTGGCTACAATGTTCTAGCAAATCTCTACTGAGCATGCACAAACTGCAATTTTTTTTCCAAAGCCACATCTTGGCCAAATTTTGGTGGCCTTTCACAAGGATGGCAAAAGCACAACTCTGACACTAAGGCCACTTCCATAGTGCGAAGGTCACAACCTTTCCTGGAATAAATAAGTGGAGCTCCATTTTAAGTGAATGGAGCTATGCTGATTTACACCAGCTCAGAATTTTGGCTGTAGATGTCCAGTCCATTTATGATACAAACAATTAATGCTCAGTTTCCAGGCTCCTGCCATTATTCAGTCATTTGGTTTTTTATGTGTACATTAAATATGAGCTGTAATTACATTCATTTCAATTTGTTCCAGATATCTCATGAATATGTGTGTATATTTTCATGGTCTACATTTGTGTTTACGGTGCTTGTAAGTGGAGCTGCTCAAAATTTTTAGATGCTACCTGGTCCACTGAAAAATGTAGTTTTGTAGAAATTTAAATGTTTCATGGGAACCTGTCAATTTTGACAAATTTTTCAGCAGGAAAAAAGCTGTAAATTGTTTTGACATACTCATTTAAATTCATTTTGTTTTGACTTTTATTATGTTAACATATATTTATACTATATTTAATTATCTCACCATTAATAAAGCAATTCATCATCAAAACAAAACATTTTGACAATTCTGAAATGAAATTTAAGAATTTTCACTGTGCAGAATACTTTGAAATTTCAGCTTTTCATTCTGATTTGGAAGTAAAACAAATTTTAAATGTTCAGAATTTCCTATGGACCAGAAATTCTGGTTTCCAGACAGCTCTTCTTGTGTGTACTACTGCTGCTTACTCTGATATCTTGGCCTGTTATGGTTGCTGTTGGCATTGTATGGCTATTTTAATGGTAGAGTCTAAAGCATCATCAGTGTTGTCCTTTCTGTTCAAGGGTAGAAAAGACTATTTTGGATTACTTTTATTTTGTCTAGTGGATCTAGAAGCCTGGCAGCACGGAATGCAGTGTGCATGGACTTGTTCTGTTTTAAGAATTGAAATATTTCTATGTAGTTTTAAGAATGTGATTTGTGTTTGGCACTTGCTGAGTGGGGAGGATGTCGTTGGTATGTAGTGTATCACTGGGCATGTGATCTTAGTGTCAGGTGCTGACATGATGACAATACCACACTAGTGGAATTAAGTAGTGTTCACATAACCTTTTCAGTGTATTTTTCTTCAGGTGACAGTGTCTAAACTTTGTCCATTATCCAGCGACTTTCATATACATGCCATCAGTTCTAGCGGAGCAGAGGTACAATAATATTCACAGAAAAAGATGTTGTAACGGAATGAACATTTGTTATATTAAAAATGCAATTTCATACTGTCCATTCTTCTAGCAGTCATCTGCGGCTTTAAAGTACCCAAGGTGTGAGGATGTGAAGCAATGCTGAATAATAATACTATGTGTAGAAATCTGTCACTAATAAAAGACAACGAGGAAATGTGATCTCATCAGATATGAGTTTCACTCAACTATTTTACTTCCTAACTAATATGCATTGTAATTGATGCAATGAGCATCAATTTGTAAGTAGGAGTGTATGTGTATTGATATGATGTTTTACCTATCACAACTAAGTCTACTGTCTTGTATACACCATCATTATATTTTGGGCAGCACAAACATTTTTTAAGAGAACACATATACCTTTACAACAATCTTGTTTAAGTAATGCCTCTAACTTCACAAGATGCTGTATTATACATAGGGCCCTACCAAATTCACAGCCCATTTTGGTCAATTTCACAGTCATATGATGTTGTCAATTTCATGATTTCAGCTATATAAATCTGTGATTTCACAGTGTTGGAATTGCAGGGGTCCTGACCCAAAAAGGAGTTGTGGAGGAGGGGTCGCAAGGTTATTGTAGGGTCGGTTGCTACCTTTAGTTTTGCACTGCTGCTGCGGTGGTGCCGCCTTCAGAGCTGGGTGGCCTGAGCGCAGCGGCTGCTGGCTGGGAGCCCAGTTCTGAAGACAGAGCTGCCGCCAACATCAGCACATAAGGAAGAGTGGCATGGTATGGTATTGCCACCTTTACCTCTGTGCTGCTACTTGAAGGCTGCTGCCTTCAGAGCTGGGTGCCTGGACAATAGCTGCCACACTCAGGCCACCCAGCTCTGAATGCTGTGCCAGACGTAAGGGTGGCACTACTGTGACCCTCTTGCAACTCCCTTTTGGGTCAGGACTCCCAATCTGAGACATGCTGGTCTCCCCTGTGAAACAGGATAGGGTAAAACACACAGAAGACCAGATTTTGTGGTTTGTGATGCATTTTTCATGGCCTTGAATTTGGTAGGGCCCTAATTATATGAAGGTGATGAGATGTCTGTCATATTGATCCATGTGTGATCTTTAAAAGCAGTCTTCTTTCAATTTTATAGGGACATGGATGATTGACTTTAGTGGGACTACTCATGTTTAAAGTTAACCAGATGTGTAAATCTTCACGGCACTGAGGTCTAAAGGAATATGTTTGCAAAATATGTATGCATTATGCTGGTTTTTGAGAAGAACTTGGAGCAGAAATTATATATTATGTCAGTCATTTAAGGCCATTTCTAAGGATGGCATGATAGATTTGATGTTGGCAGAGGCAGGGGGGGGGGGGCGGGGGGGGGGGGAACACAAAGGAGTGCCAGACTGGCTGCTGGGACGCAATCAGGACAAGGTCCTGAAGTAAGAATGAGCTGGGGCCATGGAAAGTGTCCAAGGGAATCATAGCAGCAATGAAACATGTTAAAGGGACATGGTGGATGGCTGCTATCTTTACGGTCCGTGGGCTGGGACTTAGTGTGTAGAGGGTGGGCCTGGATCCCCCCCACCAGCCACTGGGAAAGTGGCCTGGACTTTTGATACACCCCAGAAGGGCAACTGAGCTCTCTTAGTGGCCCAGCTGAAGAGCTGGGGTCAGAAAGGCCCAGAGAGGCCGAGTCTCCAGGGAGGGAGCCCTGGGGGGACGTGGCCCCACACTAGGGCTAGGTCGGAGACAGCACAGAGGGGGCTGAGAAACAGTTCAAATTAAGGTACTTGATAGGCTCTGCTGGGCTGATTGAGGAATGAGCCCAAAGATACGGCTGCAGATCAAGGGACCTTACAGAGGGCACAGAGATAGGCCCCCATTGGACTTATATCCCGGAAGAGGTTTTGATTTTTATCCCACACATAGACATGGCCAGAGGGTTGAGTCACCGAAGACCCACCATAAACAGAGAGAGAGTGAGTGCAGGTACATGGGATGGGGTGTTCGTGAGAGGTAAGTGCACCCCATTATAAACAAAAACTAGCAAGGAAATTCCTGAAGTTCATGTTGCTGGCAGAGCTGGTAGATCCATGCATTGTGTGCTTAATGCCCAGTGTGTATTTGGTTTTGCCTCTGTATTGGAAACTGTTTATCAGCATTTCCCGATAAGGAGAATCATCAGCCCAGCTGGTTCACACAAATGTTTTCAGCCTTATGATCTATGCCTACAGATGGCTGGATAATTTTGCCCAGGCTTTTTGAGTAGCGAAAAAAATAATAATCAAAGTACTGTAGTTCCTAATTTCAAACACATGTGCACCACATGATGTGGAGGACAGCTAGAGTTAAGGGTAATTGAGGAAAATGAGGGCCACTCATTTTGTTGACATCACTTGTCAAATAATTGAATCTACATTTGGAGTAGCATCAAAGCAGAGAACAGGACCAACATCAAGATCCAAACTAGCATTGTTTTGGGACGATGGGTGTGATCAATGGGTAGGGTAACCTATGCCTTTACATAGGTGCCATCTTGTGGCCAGGTGTGGTATTATGGGTGAGCCCGCCTTATTGACACCTAGTTGGAGGGAAATAACTCTGCTGGCACAGATCAGGGGAATGAGAAACCTAAACCAAGCTAATCAGACTAAATGTCTACTTTTAATGACGCTCCATTAGGGATAGTAGCTCAAAAGCTCTTATCTCTGGACCCAGGTTCAGAGCTTTCAAACTTAAAGTCCAAAACAAAGTCTCTGGGTCTGATCAGGCTAACCCTTCTACAGCTGGAGAAAGACAGCTTCAAGTATCCTCTTTCCTGCTCCCCTTCCTGTTTCTGTTTAAATAGGTCAGTCTTTGGGCAAAGTAGGGAGTTGTCTTGTTTTTACCACGGCTGTTCTGACTGTGAACTCCTAGCTGACTCCCTCACAGAAGGGTGTGTGTGTGTGTAGCAATATTATGATATCTGTGTACACTTACTGCTACTGTGTACACTAAGTACACAAAGTGCATGCAACTGTCATGAGTAGCACAGAAGCCGCATTCGTCTTCCTCAGGTCAACCTGTCATACTATGTAATTTTAGAGCCATCTACTGGATGAGATGCATATTAGCAACAGGGCACAGTGACATTCGTGGCAGCTGTGGATTCTAGTACTTCTGTAGCGTGGTCACATCCATAACTGACAAGTTTTGTGCAAGTCAATTTATGACTCACAGGTACCTGATTTGTATAGATACAAATGGAGCGTTAGTATAGGTTGTGACATTACTGATATAATCTGTAACCATATAGATCGCTGTTGCAATCACTGTTATATATGTGCAGCAAATATTGTACAAATGTTGTCATGTAAGGTGTCTATGGAAAGGTTATGATTTGCAGGTTATGATTATGCTGTCTGTGTATGTGTACCATTTTTGTAGTTAAAGTTATAAATATTGGCTATGTACTTGTATCTCAATGTGTTTTGATTCTAAGAAGACTTAGTAAAGCATCTGGTCAGCTTCTTGAGAAAGGAATTTGCAAGTTAAATGTCCAATCAAGAAACACTTAACTGACAATAGACCTTGGGAGACTCCAATCCACATAAGAAGTCTTCCTGGAGACATTCAAGATCGCATGTGGGCAATGGTTGCCACCTGTAAGGAACTAAGTCATCATGCATATGTGACTTGCCCATGTGACTCCAAACTCCATTTTGCTGTAATTTTCCAAAATAAGAACCAAGAGGTGTTCTTAGACCTGGAAGAGACTATAAAAGGCAGCTGCCTATCTCTATCTTGTCTTCAGTCCTGCTTCAGACCTCAGGAAGGACTTTGCTGCAAACTGAAGCTTTGAACGACCCATCCCGGCTGTGATGTACTCCAGAGTCCAGAGACTTGATTTAAACCTGCAGTTTATTTTATCACTGCTTCAAGTCTGAACCAAGAACTTTGCCATTACTGTATGTAACTGATTCCATTTAACCAATTCTAGCGCTCATCTATATCTTTTTCCTTTTATGAATAAACCTTTAGATTTTAAATTCTAAAGGATTGGCAACGGCGTGATTTGTGGGTAAGATCTGATCTGTATATCGAGCTTGGTCTGGAGCTTGGCCCTTTGGGATCGAGAGAACCTTTTTTCTTTTACTGGGGTATTGGTTTTCATAACCATTCATCCCCATAACGAGTGGCACTGGTGAGGATACTGGAAAACTGGAGTGTCTAAGGGAATTGCTTGTGTGACTTGTGGGTAGCAAGTGGGGCAAAATTGAAGACTTCTCTGTTTGGCTGGTTTGATGTGCCTTATTAGTAAAGGAACTCCAGTCTTGGGCTGTAACTGCTCTGCTTTAAGCAATTTGTCCTGAACTGGCACTCTCAGTTATGTCCCACCAGAACCAGCACCTTTACATAGGTACCTATATACATACCTATCTAAGTATGATGGGGATATCACCCAAGATATTCAGAAGTGCCTAGTGATTTTAAGTGCCTCATTTTTTTGCAGTCTCAACATTGACTCTATGAAAATCCATCATGCCTATAATCCCTTGCCCTTCAGATTTTTGCTTTTAATTTCAATGGAAGCAGATCTAGTCCTTCGACTGCCATCTCCTTGTAGAAGGGACCATGTGTGCAGAGGGCTGAGTACACTGATAAACCTTGGTGAATAAGTCACTCGAGCTATATAACTAACCCACAAAAATATATACAGACATCAGCAACATCATCTTGAATAAATGATGCAAATACAGTAGCAATCTATGGTAAATCCATCTTTAAGCCCATGCAAAATTAGAGCAGAGTGAAAAACTTCTTTTTCAATTTTTAATTTTACCAAAATGTCATTCAATTTTGGAAATGCTCCCACTTTATTTTTTTCTGTACTGCCTTTCTGTAACTTTATAGCAGTTAAGAAAATAAGAGACTTATTCCCCACCCCCATCTTTTGTAGGATAGCTTTAGATACCGAGCACTGGCCACGTCACAAGATCCCCCTAATATCAGGAGTGGAATCCTGGTCCTCTTGAAGTCAATGGCAAAACTCCCATTGCTGTATTTAATGGAAGCAGGATTTCACCTCAGAAACCTTGGCAAACTTCTCCAGAAGCAGACTCTCTGGAATACCTGCAATGAGAGAATCTGACTCCTCTTGTACTTTACTCTCCTCTCCTTCCATTTCACCCCCAACCCAAAACTCATATTGGACTGGTCTTCACTACCCGCCGGATGGGCAGGTTAGCGATCCATCTTTTGGCGATCAATTTCTCGCGTCTTGTGAAGACGCGATAAATCGATCACCCTCGGCTCCCCCGTCGACTCCGGAATTCCAGCTTGCCGGGAGGTGAAAGCTGGAGTCAACGGGGGAGCGCGCCGCCGCCTGCCGCCACCGTGAGGATGGCAGGTAAGTCGGTGGCAGATACGCAAACTTCAGCTACGTGGTTCACGTAGCTGAAGTTGCATATCTGCCGTCGATCTCCCCCGGTAGTGAGGACCAGCCCCTTGAGGAGACTAGGAGATAGTAGTTTCTGGTGCAGCTGAGTGAAATCAAAATGCAGCTTTTCTTCATGGATAAATAAAGGGAAAATCATTCAATCCATTACCATCAAATACCAGACCATTTATCATTTCTAGTGGCATTCTCCCATTAGATCATTTAAATAGATGTAATGAGGAGTAACCAGTGTTTTTTACTAAGCAGATTGCTAATTGTCAGCTGAGTGTGATAAGTCTGCTAATGGACTAATAAAATTAATTGTACTACTGTGAAGACCCTCAGTGGGGAAAACACAACTTCAGTTTACATTCTACCTGATCAGATCATGTAAAGCATGATTTGTATATAGACTCTCATTCTAAAGTCAAGAGGAGGGCATGTAGAAATTATTTAAAACACAATTCAAACTCTTGTAAATCCTTGAATTTTATTTCACATCTCCAACCAGAAAATAGTGCTTTATATTACTCTGACTAAATCCACACGGTGGCCCACATTCATTCCTTGGATTTACACTGAAGTTGAATTTGGCTTATTTTTGTATTAGAAAAAGTGTTAAACTCTCGGGAGCTAATGTTAGACTTTGGCACGAAGAAGCACATTTTAAAAACTCCCCTCCACAGATAAACCCTTGAGCGCCATATTAACATCAAACTTCTTGTCCTTGCCTTCAAGGCCCTGCACAGTATCATTCTGGTCTACACCTTGTCGCTTATATTTCCCCTATAGTACACTTCTCTGCTGACAATGCCACTTTTGATGTCCCATTAGTTTCCTGTCCATTACAATCCGATGTTGTAGAGAAACTTCTTTACTAGGTCATTCATCAGGGGTTAGATTATTAAACTGAAAGAGTTCTATTGTTGCTGTTAACAGTGGCCAAAAAAGCAATTTTGATGTGAAGGATGTAACCTGTAGGAACGGAAAGGACCATATGGGTTAGTTTGATTAGAGTAAACCTTACCCAGGAGCAAGTCTCATCGGGGCAACACAGAATTTGAACCAGTTTGAAAGGAAAGGGGGAAACAAATTCCCAAAATAATGAACGTAGATTTTTATGTCTATGTATCTCGTGACAAACATAGTTGTAGTGGAGTCATTCCATGACATGCCAATGGTGGTGCTTTTATCCCCACAGTGCCCCTCTCCTCTTGGGGATCCCTGTGAGATAGGGAAGCAGTATTACCCCCTTTGTACAGATAGGGAACTGAGGCTCAGAGGCTAAATGGCTTGCCCAAGGTCACGCAGGGCATACATGGCAGAATAGGAAATTGAACCTGGGTCACCCATGTCAGTGCCCAACCACTGGGACACTCCCCAGCTTAGATTTACCCTGTGATATGGTTTGATATCTATTTGGTATGATACACATATAGAAGCGCCCTTTGCTCAGATCCACAAGCTACTGAAAACAAAGTGAATGCATTATGCACATGTCTATTCATGTAGTATTTACAATAAAAAGGGCAAACAAAATCCAGTTTTCTATACCTAGTTTTGCATTATTTTCCGCTTGGATGATGAAAACTAATAAAGTTTAACCTTTCTGTATTTATTTTTACATGCAAGTTCTCTTTGCTGCTATGTTTTGGAGAACAGTATGTTGTTTGTGGTGTTTTGTTCAAAAATAACTTTTTATAAAATAAAAGCAGACATTTATGTCAGTCTTGTAAAAGTTTGGTTGCATTATGTTTACATTTGGGGCCAAATTTGACTTGCCGGGGCTCCTTTAAGCATCACATGTTCTGTTTGCATTTTTCCAGGCTATTTTTTTAGTGGTGCATTGTTGTCAGAGCATATTTACTATATGGATAGACCATTATCTGACATTCCATACAATAAGAGACAGTGCTGAAAGAGAAAGCTTTCATTATAAAGATGGGTCAGAGTGGGAAATAATCCTTGTTTGTGATGGTCTCCTTCACCCTATGTATCTGTAAGTCAGACTGTTATTTTACCCACTTGGTAGCTGAAATGGTGTGAATCAGGTATTCAGGACCTAATTAACTACGCAAAACTACTCTTGGTCAGTGCAACATTCCTGCTAGTACTGGGCACATGCCTAGAGGGCTACTGTCTTAAAACTCGAAGGGCTTTTCTATACAAACACTTAGTTCATGGCATGGTGGGATGCAAATCTACCCTGCTCTACCTGATGCACATTTAATATCCGTGTGGACCTTGCTGCCGCTCACTGAAAGTTTCTATCACTCTTTGATCTACAGCACTTTGAAATGGGGATAGATAAAGTGCACTAGGGAAATTTTGGGGTGTGGCAGCAGAGTCCACGGGGACAGTTCTTTAACAGAAGGCTAGTGTGGGCTAGATTTACACCCTAGTGTGCTGCAAAGTAGGTCTTTATATAGACATGCCCAAAGTTCCAGTCTTCCTGTCCTAATTCAATGAGAATCTTTCCACTGACTTCACTGGGTGAAGAATATGATTGAAGAGGGAAATATACTCATTTTATTTTTTTAAAAGAACATGTTCTTCAGGCTCAAGTTAGAGCAGGCTGATTCTCTTATGCAGAGGAGTAGCTATTCTGAAAAGAGCCTCCATAAATATTGTCAGTAAGGAAGATTGACTCCGTCCATTTATTCATAGGTGTACGCATCCAGCGATGATAGAAGTTATATGTATAGGGGTCTTTCCACCATTCTTATTTGTGAAGAGTGCTCTGAAACAGGAACACAACTAAGCAATGAAATAGCTCTGAGCTAGACATTTGTCTTGTGAACTGGTGTATAAATAAGCAAGAAGTGATCCCATTTTCCTTCCTGACTTCCCCTATTCAGTACTGTTTTTTAAAAAGCGTCTCTACCATCAAGAAATCGAAGTAACAGGGATTCCAACCCTGTTTTAGGCACCGGTGAAATTTTATTACAGTGCTTCTCCATATCTCCTTCAAAACACTCATCTGATTTTTCAGACGAGCTTATGTTAAGTGGCTGAAACGTGAAGGCATCTTTCGGCCCATAATACAATACAGTTAGGCCCCAGTTCAGCCAACCACTTAAGCAAGTGCTTAAAGTTGTTCACATATGTATGTGTTTTGCTGGATGGGGCCTTAATGCCTATAGACCAAGTGTAGCTTTGCATTATACCTTTGTCAGCTCAGCATAATATTTTCTCCCAAGGGAACGTCCCCAGGTCCCAAGAGAGTGTGCCCACATCATTCAAGAATATGCTCTAATTCAAATGTGGCTAGAAGAGCAGTCTAAATAATGCTGTGTGTTGCCTGTCCCGTAGGAATTTTCTTCTCTGAGATCGTTTTCCACAGTGACATAGTGAATTATTTAGCGCAAAGGAGCACAGCCTGACAATATTTTCGAGACTATCAGAATTTGTAACACAGAACCTCGAAATAAGACACCCATTTTTCACAGTAGGGGTGATTAATCATTGGTACAAGCTACCAAAGTAAGTGATGGTTCTTAATCTCCTGAGGTCTTCAGATCAAGACTGTCCTTCTGGAAGATACACTGTAGTTAAATACAAGTTATTGGAGTCAATGTAGGGGTAACTGGGTGAAACATAGTGATATTCAGGAGGTCAGACTGAATGATCTAATGCCCCATGTTCTAAAGGCTCTGGTTTTAAAATCTGTGAGCTTCTTGTGAACTCTGAAGTCCTAAAATAGAGACTGAGGGCATGGTGTGCCATGGAGTACTTGCAGCTTTATGCTCCCACAACACCGTAAAGACTTACCATTTATCTCTGTCCTTTAAAAAAGAAAAGATTGAAGTATCAGTGGTGATGCAGGTCATGGGACTGAAAGTTAGGGTGAGACTAATGCTGTGGTGATCAGTTTCCTAATGTCAAATTGATTTGCTGTTGCTTTTGGACAAAGGCATTGGTTTTTATATTTATTTAACGTTTGAGGGCCTACACTCTGCTACATGCTTTACCCTCGAAACCACTTGTTAGGTTGTGCCGCCGATGGTTAATGGCACATGTTTGAATGCATAGGTATATTCATTTAGAAGTGTAGAGGTGCATAACTTTGTACCCCATTAAGGGACTTTCTCACTGGAGCACAAGGGGAGGAAAAAATACTGCACAGTCATGAAATGGGGCCTACCACACCTTTTTTCTGTAGTACTCTGACAATTCACTGTCCACTGGGAAAAAGGAAAGGGAAGCTGTGTCTCCAGGAGCTCAATGATAGAGTATAATTTATGGCATTTGTGGGATCAAGGGATCCTTAGGAAACATTAGCATTCCCGGCAGCCATTGCTGTAAGAGAAGGGATGGTCACTATAGGATAAAAATCTGACCTAAGCCCAAGGGAAAAAAAAATCAGGGTTAAGTCGGTATCCATGCCTGCAACTACAGGGATTTTGAATAAGCACATTCTTACAGGGTGACTTTTTTCTTCCTTGCTCTCTGTATGTTGGAGCTGAGGATGAGCGCCCTGAGATTCAGTAGTTTCAGAGCTGTGCCTCTTGTAAACAAAAGTTATAGATGACATTCCCATGTTTCCTCTCCCTCTTCCCCGTGCTTGTTGTAGAACTGCATTTGTTATGACTCACTGCCAGGCACTGACGGCCTACTGGAGTGGGCTTGTAAAAATTCTGCTTTACTTACACAGCCGGTGACACCTTGAAAGCGGCTGCAGAGCCAGCACTAGGCATAAGCAGACCAGGCTAGGGCCCTGAACAGATCACGCCCCCCCCCCCCTTTTTGCTTTGTGTGTGTGTGTGTGTAGTCCAAATATATTCCTGTTTAGGGCCCCACGGGGCTAGCACCATCTGTAGGTGGTTGTTCCTGATCAGAACCTTGGCTTTTGTTGGTGTGAAGCTAGAACATTAAAAACGTTTTGAAGGTGAGTTTGAAGTGATTAACCTGAACGGCGTGCAACAAGACATACGTACCAACAGACTGGGGGAAGACAAAGAAAAGTAAAAGCATCTGAAAATATCCCTTTGGGCACAATGAAAGGCCGCTATTGGAAAACCAAAATCAGCGTGACCCTGTACTGCTTGCAATATCATTTTGAAAGCCTGGAGACTAAACTCGTTTTCCTGCTGCTATTTGCCAAAAGAAAAAGGACAAAAATTGAGCTTGCTCTTTTCTCTGCTGTTTTCATTGGAGCAGAAGCCAACATAGCCTAGCTTTCTTTGTATTCTCCTGCTGCGCCAGCATCATTGATCACCTCAGCAGCAACGTGCACTACTCTGGGAATGATATGTAATAGAGGCAGCCAGAGGAGCACATGCATTGTTTTGGGAGAACTCCCCCTCTTTTGTTCTCATTTCTTTTGAAATATCGTATCTCAGAGCAGCGGATGCCTGTACTTTAAAAAAAATATATAGTAGCGGTACTCTGCCAACTCTGGCCCTGATCCTCCAACCACGTGTAACTTCTTATGTGTGAGCAGTCTGACTGAAGCTAATATAAATTCTGGTATTCTCAGAGCTTTATACTAGGTTATATTTGAGGCATAAATGGAAGTAGGTGCTTAAAGCACACAGGATGGGGTATGAGAAGATTCAGGTTCATCTTGTTTTGATAATAATAAGCTCTTCAAGACAGGGACTTTTTCTTCATTCCTGATTGTAAAATCCCTGGAAAACGGTTATTGCTATAACAGGAATAACAACACTGTGGCTCTGCCAAAGACTTCCTGTGCAACTGGGGAAAGCCAATTAACCTCTCTGAGCCTGTGTTTCCTCATCTTGTAAAATGGACACAATAATAAATACCCTGGTTTGCAGGGCTCGTAGGAGGCCACACTCACTAATATTTGTAGAGCACTTTCAGCCGCTTGGAGGGAAGCTGCAATAGAAGTGAAAAGTGGTTTTTATATTATTGAATTACTTGAATTTTTTCCTTCATCAAGGGATATAACGTTTGTAGTTAATACACCTCAGGAAGATTGACCGTGCTTGAGATTAGAGCTGCCTTGCACTGGGGAAGCGCCGAGAGACGTTGGTTGCTGCTCCTTCCCTTTACCTGCTGGTGAGCTTCTGGTCTGGCTGTCCCACTTCCTTGCCCTGGTGCCAGGAGGAGCAGGAGCCTCAGCTGCTGTGTTGGCATGTGGAGGGCTCCACATGCCAGGACAGGACTCAAGTGCCACGCCAACATCATGCCCAGCAGCCACGTGATCTGAGCACCAATTGCTGCGCAGTGACTTACAGTTGGCGATTGAAAACCAGGCCAAGTGGCAATCCTAGTGGTGGGGCCAAACCTGAGAGGGGCTGCAATCTTGCATGCCGGCTTTCAGTACCACTCAGGCAGGTCTGTGACTGAGTGGCATTGCAACCTGGTGTAGGGGGGTCACAGTGTGATGCAGGTTTCCCCCCCCCAAAGATTGGGTACCCCACTCCCTGCAACTCTGTAAGATGGGATTTTGGGGTTCCCCCCAGAATTTGAACTATAGGCATGGGGTAGGTTGCTTGTGACTTAATTGGGCCCTGTCAGGAATGTTGGTGATGAGGACTGAAATCCTCGGGCAGACTTGCACAAAGAAGCTCAACCCCAGCAGTGCCGGAGGCACAAATGATGCCTATTTTTTTCAAGCTTCCCCAGTGCAGGACAACCACTCTATGCAGCTAGAAACCTTCGTTACCACACAGCACAAGACAGGATCTTTAAAAATTTTCAGCCTCCTCATCTTTCATTTTCATCAGACAAATACAAAAGGTATTTGTGCTCCTGCAGCAGCACAGGTGGATTTTCTCTGAAACACGTTGCTCTCTCTTGGAAGGATGAGCACTAGGACTGGCACAGAGCATGGCTTGATTAGTATTGAGCACAAGTTTTTCCTTTTCTTTTTGCTGACAAGTCTTTGGCATGTCTTTGATTACTCACCTCTTCCCTCTGCCAAGTCCTTGCAAGGCAGGTACCGAATGTCCAGTGCCAAACTATCTCTTTAAATATCCATCAGCAAGAAAGCGCATCATTCTGCAGTTGGAAAATTGGGCGTATGTACTAGTTGGTCTAAAATAAATGGACTTCCTGCCACAGTTGAGTCTGGCACATTGGTTTCTTCTCATTGACCAGATCCAACTGCAGGGCCAGATAGTAGCTGGGCCTGGTTTGGGCCTAACAGGTTTTTGCAATGCTTGAGTGCCTAAGACCCAGAGCCTCAAAGTATTTAGGTGGCTAACTCCCACTGAAATCTTATTGGATCACCATTGCTTAGGGTCTATTTACGCATCCCGAGAGGTATTCCTGATCAGCTCCATGATATACATGCTAATTCCAGAACAAGAGTGACTTGTTGCTGATTAATTCAACCCACTTTGAAAAGTAAATAGGAACAAGGCACTTTTCTTCTGGAATAAGAGTGTCCACACATGGAATTGTGTTTTAAATTCACATCCGTAACCCATATTAACTTTCAAGTATAAACAAGCTGTAGTGGGGCGGCTGCCCCACTCCAGCAGAAAGTGGCTTAAAACAGCCCTGGGAAGGGCTGTGGCTGGGGGCAAGGAGCTCCCAGGCTGAGTAGGAAAAAGCTGGGCTGATTGGGAGGCAGGCTCAGCTGGGTGGCCACGCCCCAAACACACTAGCAGGCCGGTATAAAAAGGCTGAGAGGCAGGGGCCTGAAAGATAGTCTCCTCTGGCAACAGAGGCAGACAGGCCTGGCTGCTGGGGAAGCTTGACTGGGTACCTGGAGTGGTGCAGTGCTGGGGCAAGACAGGAGGAGCTGGGGAAGCTCCGGCCTGGAAACCCCCAGGCTGCAGGGCCTAGTGGAAGGCCCAAAAAAGGGTACTGGGGTTGCAGGGGGCAGCCCATGCCTAGAGGCAAAGGCAGCAGGCCAACCCCCCCTTTCCAGTAATGAATGGCAATGATACTGCAGTCTGCCCTGGTGAATGGGGGCAAGTGGTGACTGGCAGTTGCCTAGACTGAGGCTAGGTGGGGATAGAGGGTGGGGGTTCCCCAGGGAGGGGAGACCCTAAGACCTGAGGGGGTACTGCAGGGGTGCAGCACCCAAGGGAAGAGGGCATCGGGGTCCAGGGAGGGAGTGTGGGCCAGCAGCAAGCCGCACATCGGCCTGCAGAGGGTGCTCCGGAGGCTGGACTGAGAATTCCTGGACGGACCAACAGGAGGCGCCAGGGGGTGAGTTGCCACCCTGCCACACAAGCCCTTACTTTGGGCTCTGCCCAGCATGGTCAGCCCTGTGTTTGGAAACCTGAAGTTCTCCTAGATGTGGCAGGAATATCTGATACTCCTTAGATCCCCCTTCCAGTCGTGATTCCTATTTTTAGTTTAAATAGACATTTAATATTAGTGAGTTTCACCTATGCCCTACAGAAAGTATAAATGTGCATACCAATGAAGCTGATTTTGCCACAGGAAAATAGAAGGCAAGGCTCTAGGTAATTCATATATTCATAAATAGTTTAATTGGAGTCTTGGGGTCGGACACCATGCAACATCTTGAAAATTTAGAGCCTAATCTCAACACAAAAAGTACCCTGACCAAGTATTATTTGGAAAAACAAGTTTGACGGATCTGAGTTTGTGACTGATCCCAGAAATTCGAGTTCTCGAGGCTGCCAAAAACTCCGTCCTAATTCAAGATCCCACCCTACCCTCCCTCACTGTGCTGCATATGCACAATGAGGCAAAAAGCTTCTTGTGAGAACCTGCGCTCTGTTTCCTGTCCTTTATGAGTAACTGTAATCTCTTCCTTACTGGTGCCTGAATAGAGTTTTTGGAAACGACTTCCTTTCAACAATAAAAACAAGGGAAACAATAAAATAATGCCATGAAATAAAAGCACTTCACAATCTAAAGTGGACCAAGCAGACTGTGTAGAGCACAAAGAACTTGACTGTAGGATCAGTACCCCCAAAATTTTACTCATCATAATGTTCATTTCTCACCATTTTTCTCCATCAACTCTCTAACTCTTCATCTTGTTGCATACATAACCCGGAATTTACCAATGCACAAATGTTACATTGCAAATAAACAGCTAATGCAACTTACTGTAAAGTCAGGCAAGAAGAAACAGAAATAGTTAAGCCTGCCATGCATCGAGCAGAAGATAGAAGTAGAACTACTGGAGTCAGAGAATTTGGCCCGAGTAGAGTTTACAGGACGGGACCCCAATAGTCTGATTCTGACTTTACACCAGTTTTAGATGGTGTAAGTTCATGGATTTTAATTTAGTCTTGATTTACACTGGTGTAAATCAGAATGGGATGAGGATCCAAATGAGCAAACCTCAAAGATTCAGTTGTGGAACCATTACTCCTGTGAGTAATCCCAGTGACGTCAGCAGGACTCGACGTGTTTAAGGATTACAGAGTCAGGCCAACTTTCTAGCTAAGGTCAGACAGAGGACAGACTGCCAGGCTCCATTTACAGTACAACTCTAAATAAAGATGAAACTGATTTCCTTTGACTTTCAGTTCCCAAGCAGAAAGACATGAAAAACTGAGAAGTATTAAAACTAAACTGGATTTTTAACACTCTTTTTAAATTGTAAATATGAAAGAAAATACATGTTCATAATGTTTTCTTTTTGCCTTCACTACCATCTAAATCGAAGTGAGGAGGCACTATAAGATGAAATCCATACAAAACCATATGTTAGGGGGTAATTCTATGTTATTATTTTGGAACTAATTGATGTTTTCCATTTCCCTCTGTGTTGCTCTTGCTGAACTTTTCTCCATAAGAAGGTTTAGTCTGATCAAGTTGAGCCATATATTTCATAACTGTGAAAAGAAGGTTCAGAGAGAACTCGTTTAAGTTTAATAAGGAATTTCCTATTCCTCAGGTAGCTTCTCTTCCCCCTTCCCCCTTCCCGATGAAAGGAAGCTTGTTACCCAAGAGGAGTTTGAATTGGGAGGGATCATCCTTCCTTTCATTGCAGCACCCAGCAAATTAATAGCAAATACCGGTAATTAACCCCCTGTTTTTAAGCGGTGAAAACTTTGATTTTTGTTCTTTGTGATAAAACCCAATAGCACTGTGAGAGCCTAGAAGAAAATATCTACATATGAGTGCCTGAAGTGAGGTAATTAAATCCATGTTTAGGGACATAATGTAAATAACTGGTCTCATCTCCAACATCATTGAGCTACAGCTCCCACTACAGTGCTTAAAGCTTGTGAAAATTGGGCAAATTATTTAGGTGCCTGTATGAGTGTGGGGAATGACCAATCTCGCATCTAGAGCTGTTTCAGTCCATTTTGGAAAGACAAATGCTAATTGTTCTGCTGGGTAGGGCATAAGGAATCTCATGCCTTTGTCTTTGCTAGTGTTTGAATGCTACCAAAATGTCTGGCAGTTCGCTGCACATCTGGATGAAAGGTACTTTGTTGGTGTGCCCTAGCTAATCTTTTCCTCATGCTCCCTCTATCAAATTGCAGTGTATATTGGTGACTTGGAGGAACATTTCCATTTTAGGCACACGGCCTTGTCTGTCTGCTTTGAAAAATTTGCCATTGCCCTTTTATTTCCAATTTTTCTTGAAAATAATAGGAATTTTAATATCATAATTTGCTCCATCTTCGGGCACCCAGCAATTTATTAGGTTGTTCAGTTGGAGTGTGGGCATTAGAAACAGAAATGAAAAGACCTGTGCACCTGTCCACCATATTAGGTTAGCTGGATAGGCCCTGCTTCTCTGCAGTGGGGGTGGAATTCACAAGACTAACAAAGATCTTCTTGCAAGCAGCTATGTTCCACAAGAAGCTCAAAACATCGTTCTGCTTATGGCTCATTAAAGTCCTGCTAAACTAATACAATCCAAACCACTGATAACTGGTGTGCATGCTTTTTGTTCTGCCACAAGCAAAGCATCCTTTCTCAAGTGCTGTAGGGAACTGCCTGTTCAGATCCTCAGTGGAAGGCATATGACTATGCACATACTGCACTGTATTAAAGGCTTTAGCAGCCCCCACTGTTATGTGCATGTCTGAGTCACACCGCGTCGGAGCTCCTCCTCAGCCTCCCTCTCTCACTATGTCTGCTAAACCACAAATAACCTTGTTGTCTCAAACAACCATTTGAGATCTCTGCTTTATTTTAAAGTTTGACGGCTTTTTTGATTCCCATCCTTTATAGCCATTAGGAAAGGATTAGATAATATGGCAGAACATATAATGCCTCTATATAAGTCAATGGTATGCCCACATCTTGAATACTGCGTGCAGATGTGGTCACCCCATCTCAAAAACGATATATTGGAATTGGAAAAGGTTCAGAAAAGGGCAACAAAAATGATTAGGGATATGGAATGGCTTCTGTAGGAGGAGAGATTAATAAGACTGAACTTTTCAGCTTGGAAAAGATGACTAAAGGGGGATATGATAGAGGTCTATACAATCATGACTGATTTGGAGAAAGTAAATAAGGAAGTGCTATTTACTACTTCTCATAACACAAGAACTCGGGGTCACCAAATGAAATTAATAGGACAGGAGATTTAAAATAAACAAATGGAAGTATTTTTTCAAACAACAGTGTCAACCTGTGGAACTCTTTGCCAGAGGAGGATGTGAAGGCCAGGACTATAACAGGGTTCAAAAAAGAACTAGGTAAGTTTGTGGTGGATAGCTCTATCAATGGATGTTAACCAGGATGGGCAAGGATGATGTCCTCAGTCTCTGTTTGCCAGAAACTGGGAATGGGTGACAGAGGATGGATCACCTGTTCTGTTCTTTCTCTTTGAAGCTCATGGTATTGGCCACTGTCAGAAGACAGGATACTGGGCTAGAAGGACCTTTGTTCTGACTCAGTATGACTGTTCTTATATTCTTATGCTCTTGTGTTTAAAGCCCCTCCCAAAAGAGACACATTTATTTTAAGATGTGCTGGTTTCTGTGATGGGATGAAACTCGTAAAAGCACCAAATACAGAAATCTCATTATCCTCTTTGTTGCCGAGCCTAAGAAATCTATCCTGTCTTTTGTGTTTAGTACTCATGAGCTGAACTTACTTTTGGACTTTAAAGCAAACTTCAGAATATCTAGGGTGATGTTGCTAACTAAAATTATGATTCAGCTGCAGGGTGCAGATGCTCTCTTTAAATGGAGCCCCAAGAGTATATTGTATCTAGGTCTACAGATATCTCTGCTTCATGGTTACCTATTATGCAGAAAAGAAACATGATGATTATTTAAGAAGCTTCAGAAAGATCTGCTACTAATAAGGAACATGAATTTCTTGCAAAGGTTGTCCTTGTTTTACAAAGTGTTAACCCATTTATAGTATGCAGAAGGAACAAAGTTAGTCATGGTTCAGTTGTAGTTAGGCGGGGTGAAGAAAAATACTTGGCATTTATATTGTGCTTTGTATTTTCAAACAGCTAAACATCACTGTATTGCATAAACTAAGAAGTGGTCCAACCCTTTGACAGCTCTTGAACCAGATATGAATAGTTTTCCTGATGTGTTCAGATGATCCACTGTCCAGCCACTTTTACAGCTCAGTTGAAGGTATTTCCCCCCCATCCCCTAGACCTCTCAAGCAAAGGCGAGTTACAAAAATAGGCCATTGCTAGGAGGGTGTAGTTCCAGCTCTTCTCCAAGGAGGGTGGTGAGGAGCGAGAAGAAGGGGAGCATTGCTTTATGGCTCCATTTCCCCGCTTCACACAGTTTTGTGGTGCTGGCTGGGCATTCAGAGGGAGGTAAATAGGTTGTTCCTTTAAAAGATATGGGTATATGTGTGTCCTCTCCCTACATGAAGAGCTGGGTGAGTACAGCACCTCCTAGAGCTTCTGGAGGTGCTGCAGCTCCAAACTACTCCAAAATAAGGCAGAGTGGAAAATACAATCTGGTTCTTTAAACCTGGGGACTAAGGTATTTTTCAGTACAATTATGTTGATTCCCTTTTAAAATGATATCAGGGATGTAAAGCTAAGTTTTATGCATTACAAATATTAACTGATGTTCCTTACAAATAGGCCCAATTCCCGCTTTCCTTCCCCCTTGGACGTCCTCTCAGACAACACTATCCTTGTATCTAGAGCAGGTTGGAACATGTCTAGTGAAAATACTTTCTGATGGAAAAACAGGAAACTTTTGGTCAGAAATGTCTATACTCCTCCCTCTTTCCATGGCATTTTTAAAAATCAATTTCAAGTTGTAACATATGGATCAAACCAGGAAGGAATCAGGTCAGGAATGGAAGTCCTACAGAAGAAAGATCCCTTGATACTAGATCTTTCCGTTGAAGTGTCATTGAGGACTAATGATATGTTTACTTGCAACCACTAGATGTCTTTGTGCTGCATAGCATTCTAAACAGGGTGTAGTGATGGTCCTTGGTCCACAAATGTATCTAATTCCATTTAAAACTCAGTTATAGTTTTAGCCTTCACAACATCCCCCTGGTAATGATTTCCACAGACTGTGTTGTGACATAAAATACTTCCTTTTGTTTGTTTTAAACATGCTGCCCCATTAATTTCATTAGGTGACTCCTAGTTCTTGTATCATGTAAAGGAGTAAATGACACTTCCTTATTTACTTTTTCCACATCATTCATGATTTACAGAGTTTATCATATGTCTCCTTTGTTCATTTTACAAAAGAGATGACAATCCTAGTCTTTTTAATCTCTCCTCATATGGAAACTGCCACCCCTAATTATTTTTGTTGCCCTTCTCTGTACCTTTTCCAGAGATGGGAGTAACCAGAACTGCATGCAGTGTTCAAGGTGTGGGGATATTCTGGATTTGTATCTTGGCATTATAATATTTTCTGTTTTATTATCTATCCCTCTCCTAATGATTCCTAATATTCTTTGCTTTTCTTTCCTGCCACTGCACATTGAGCAGAAGTTTTCAAAGAACTATCCACAATGACTCCAAGATCTTTCTTGAGTGAAAACTGACCATTTATTTTTACCTTTTGTCTCCTATCTTTTAACCAGTTACCAATCCATGAGAGGACCTTCCCTCTTATTCCACGATAGCTTAGTTTGCTTAAATCCTTTTGGTGAGGGACCTTGTCAAAGGCTTTCTGAAAGTCTAAGTATACTCTATGGACTGGATCACTCTTGATGAGGTGCTTGTTGATACTCTTAAATAATTCTAGTGGATTGGTGAGGTATGATTTCCCTTTACAAAAGCCATGTTGTCTTGTTACCAATATACCGTGTTTATCTATGTGTCTGATAATTCTGTTTTTTACTAGTTTCAACCAATTTGCCTGGTACTGAAGTTAGGTCTGAAATTTCCAGGATTGCCTCTGGAGCCGTTAAAAAAAAAATTGACATTACATTAGCTATCCCCCAGTCATCTGGTACAGAGCTGATTTAAGTCACATTCCACAGTTAGTAGTTCTGCAATTTCATATTTGAGTTCCTTCAGCTGAGTTCCTATTCATCTGGTCTTGGCATCTTAGTACTGTTTAATTCAGCGATCGGCAATGTCGGCACTTGGGACTGCAGGGAAAGTACCCTTAGCGGGCTCTGCTGCTTTCTTTACATGCCGGCTCACTGCACGTCACTTCCCACAGACCCCATTGAACCGGGATGGTGAACCGGGGCCAGTGGGAGCCACAGGAAGTAGCACGTGGTGAGCCGGCAGGTAAATAAAGCAGCGGGGCCCGCTAAGGGTACTTACCCTGTGGTCCCGCGTGCCAACATTGCTGACCGCTGGTTTCGTTTATCAATTTATTCCAAAGCCTCCTCTACTGACACCTCAGTCTGGGACAGTTCCTCAGATTTGTCATCTTAAAAGGGTGGCTTTGGTATGGAAATCTACCCCCTATACTCTGCAGTAAAGACTGATGCAAATAATTCATTTAGCTTCTCTGCAAAGGCCTTGTCTTCTATGACAAGGAAGGGTTCACTGCAGCTGGATCTGTTTGCCAGCTCTGAGAAATAAAAAATTCAAGTTATTTCTCCACATTCCCAGATATGAAAGCTGAATGGACAGATGCATTCCGGGGGATCTTGGAGATCTTCTTAGTTTCTGTACCGGTTTTTACCTTTCCTAGTATTTTAGATTGGAAGCTACTATCAATGGTAAGAAATGAGAAATTAAATAGCTGACTGTTAATATTACCTTCCTGGTCATCCAGACCATGGGTCCAATTTGTGCTCCACTTTTTGATAAACTTCCCATTAGCTTTGGTGAACCTGGGCAATGTGGCCAACTTGGTGAGGTGAAGAGAAGGACAGCTCTGTAGTGAAAGATTCTCCAATGACTGTATGTTAACTGTCATGGAATCCTTCTGAAATGCTGGCATTTAGAAACAGAAAACTGAGGTATTGCTTTTAGAGCCATCAACCAGGGAACAGACTCTTATGACAGAGAGAACCTGTATCTACTTTTTATGGCAGTTGGGCTGGCCAGAATCAGGCACTCCTGAGGTGTGATTGAACAGTTGGACAAGCATTAAATGGCTGCCTTAGATGTGTCTTCCAGAGACTAACCCAGGCAGGCCAGAGAGCCCTTTAAGGTTCCATGAAGCAGAAGTTGCTGCCTTTAGGATTTGACATCTTTGTTGTGAACCTGGTGGAAAATGAGAAAAGTATTGAGGCATGGATCAGTTTAAAAAAAAGTGGCACCAATTATTTTCCCTCTGCCCCCTGCAGTGTTGTCTTTAGATTAGTAAATAATTATTTACTAGATTTGTATGTATATTTCAAAGGAATTTCAAAGCCAGTTTCAGAAATACCTGTCACTGTTTCAATTATCTCCATTCAGCATGGAATGCTGTGCTGCTCAGTGGGTCTGAAATATTAATGACTTTTCCCAGCTGGGGCCCAGGTGGATGATGCAAAGTAGAAAGAACTGGTTTTGCTGTGAAAAAACATTAAAATAAGAAATCTGAAAAACTATTCTATAATTTTATTAGTTAATGGCTCATTTAGTGACTGTTAGCCAGTTTTTTAAATGAATTCTTCTCTGTAATTAGATACAGTTGCTATTATATGGGAGTTTTTATTTAATCCTAGAGGTTATCTTTAGCGTGTGACATCTCTAAGTCTAACCCCCTAGACAATGAAATAAGAGCCTCACAAACGGTGTATAATGAAGTAATATAGCTATTAGATGTGCTGTATACTTCATGGTTTTGAATTGACATGATCTTAATGTTTTTTACAAAGCTGAAGTGAAAAAGAAAGTTGGTGTTTTATAAATACAACCATTTTTCCAAAGGCCTCTGACCCAAACAACTGACTGAATATACACATTTTGAAATGACTAAGCAAAATCTATTCATTCTGCTATCTTAAATTCCAGATAATGCTAATAATATGAAATTACAGTAGGTGAAATCCCCAGCAGTGAATGTGTATTCTATTCTATAAAGGTTCTTATACCATCCTTTCAATACTGCATTAAACAATACAACCAACATCTGTCGTTGGAGGTTTCTTCTTTCTCATCCTCCCTCCCCAGGGGGAGACTCGTGTGTGTTGTGCAGTGTTTTATTTTGGCAGGGTTTTGTTTTTGTTTCAAATGTACATGCTGCTATGTGTTTGTTAGAGAAGGCTAGGTCAAAACATTGGGCATTGCATTCAGTGCAGAAGATGGTGAGGTTTGCGATGGTCCTTAGTTCTTGTGAGAGTTTGCATCACAGCCCCTAGAGGAAGCTCTATTTCCTGCACAGATGAGCTTACATTTGCGATAGAACGTTCCATTGCGGTGCAGGAAAAGGTTGTCAGTCTCAGTATTTAAATATGTGAATGGCCAAATCTTTAAGAACCTGTTCCTGCAAGATGCTGAGCACCCTAAACTTCCACCGTCTTCATTGGGAGCGGAATTGCAGGTGATTAACATTCTATAGGATTGGGCCCTGCTTTCTTTTTTTGCATGTTTGAGCTCTTTCGAGTAGAATTTGAGTACATATCTAAAGTATTTTCTCAATAAGAGGAGCAGGTATAACAGTCAGGTAATGCCTAGTAAATACTGCAGGGATCTCCACTGAACTGTCCTGCAGTTATATAAAATCTGCATTACAGCTGCAGTGAAATAGGAGAACAAAGAATATTATGAACAGTATTTCTTTCTGGGTCACACCAACCATTGAGTCAACAAGAGTGGTTTGAAAAGACTACATATGACACAGTATATGATAAAGACAGAATAGCATCCTGGTTGCCCCTAACACATAGGCCATCCAGGGAAACAATTGGAACAAGCAATGAAATATTATATATAAATACTGAGTTAGAAACACAGACTGGCCCAAACTACAACAAACTTATGCATTCCCTCTGGTGTTTGCATCCAGACATGGTTCTGAAACTTGCCGCTCAGGCCTATGATGGGCCCCAAGTAAAATACGAACCTCTAAAATTTTGGAATGAAATTCTTACCCTATTGAAGTCAATGGCAAAACTCTCAGTGGGGCCAAGTTTAATTCCTGAACTATTAGGAAATGAGGCTGTGGCTACGAATTCAATTCTGTTCTTTATAGCTTGGGCCCATATCCAGTTAGAATAGTTGCTTGCTTTGCTCCTTTGCCTATCTCTGTTTGTCCTTCTGCATTGAGTAATAGGGCAAAATCATTATTCCATGCTACAGATCCAAATTCTGTAAAGATGAAGAGAAATTTACCAGTTGTGATATCATAACTTTGCTAAATAATATATGCTGTTTTATAGCTTTAAAAGCAGTTAGCAATTTTAAACTTTACAACACATAAAAGTGCCATAAACAATACCGGTATTCTACAAAATGAGGGAAGTGCAATGCATATAACTAATCTGAATTTACATTTCCAAATAATTAAACTAAATATGAAGATGTTTCAAGATCATAAATCATCATGGTATTTATTAGAGCTCTGAGGTTAGGCTTTTTCAGACTCATCCTTGCTCCTGTCAGTCTCTTCTCTTAGCATTTTCAATCAATGCTGAGCTGACATCTGGTTTCAAAACACTGTATGTACATTTTGCCTCCACTGTAATGAGACTTAGCAAGAACTGTGTAGCAGCAGTACCATTTGCCTTAATAAATATTTATCAGCAATCTTCTTATACTTTAGGTGATGAGAGCCATATCCAGGGAAAGGGCGGGTGGAGTGGAAGTTTGCTTATGCATGTGCCTATATGCCCCTCTCCGCATCTGAACAGTTCATACATGCCCTCACAATGTCCTCTGAGGCAGGGGTTTGCATATGGTATAATCACTGCTCTGGTTTTATTGGTCAGTGATCACCTCTTGGTGAAGGACAAGGGTCAAATGACTAAGCTGATTCTTTTAGATCTGTCAGCAGCATTTGATGTCATTGACCAAAAGGGTCTGCTGACTTGCCTCTGGTTCTGTTGGGGGTAGATACTGGTCTACTGCAGTGGCGGCATTACTTCCTTCTGGAGAATTCTTGGGAGGAGAGGGGACTGAGCAAAAGTGCTTTTGCCCTGGAAGCTTTCATTGTCACCCCCTTGTGTGCAAGGTACCCATATATCGGAGGCTATTAAAAATTGAGATGGTTTAGGCTCCTACTGACTTTTCTATTTCTCCTTTTCACTGCATTTGGGATGGATTCTGACCAAAATAGAGGTGTGAATGAAGCTCAGTTTAGACAAGACAGAAATTATTCTGTTACATAGAGGAACATATATGATGAGAGAGTTACTGGCTTCTCTGTTGAGATGAGGGCCTGCCCTTTCTCAGTTATGGTCACATTGGATGGCTCTCCCCAGGTTTCAGTCATGACTACAAGTGCCTTTTTCTATTTCCATGTAATATGGGTTGCAACTGTTTTTCTCTCAGGCAGATTTTGCTCCAGTTAACTGTGCCTTAGTAACCCTCAGATTGGATACCACTATGTGATCTATATGTACTGAAGACAACTTTGAAGCTTAGAGCTATTTGACTTTTTTTTGTTGAATCATGCTTTCAGCAGATTTTGTTTTTGTTTGTAGGTTTATGTATCATTTGTGAACCAGTCTTGTCGGCTCAGAACATATTTGGCATCTGTACTTGCTTATGGAGTAGTTCGGAGGAATGGTTTTCAGTGTATGGGTTGTTTATGAACTGTTCACTTTGACCATTGGCATGGGTTACTCAAGTCACATGGCATTGTTTCTATTCCCTGATTGGATAACTGAAATCTACTGACCTTAAAATCTATGAAGAAGGAAAATCATGAGTAGTAAACTAGATCATCATCTTCATGGGGATGAAATTCAGCACAAGATCTGTGCACCATCTCTAGCAGATCCTCACCTGTAACAGATATTGTCATAGCTACATTGAAATTAATAGAACTATGATATTCTACACCAAATTATGATCTGACCCTCAAAGGAGGACACAAGTGGTATATAGTCCTCTGCATGAAGCTGAATTTCACCTATGGCGAATACTGAATTACCAGTAGGAGTTTTCAGATACCAGCCAATTTCCAAAGTATTGAAAGAATAATGAGAGCCCATGAATAGTAGCTAGTTTAACTCAAGTCTCAAATTTGCAAATAAATTTGTGAATCAAGTTTCTCACTATTCAGACAGCTCTACTTAGTGATAATAGTCATGTGAAGTATCTTGTATCTATTCTGCATAGACTATCTCCCAGTTTGATTCCAGGTACAATTCAAGGTCTGTGTTTGATCCTCACATAATTTTGAGTTCTGGTTGTTATAGAGATGGAATGGAGTGAAGGGAGAGCAGCAAACAACAGAGAAAAGAGATACGTCTGCTAACAGTCTCTAGATTTGAAGTCTGGATGATTGGTTGTGTGAAGTTCATGGTGGATGGCTATATGCTCAGGGAATTCATTTCTCTCATTTCTTCCTCTTAAATCTGACTTTCAAGGCATAATTCAAGGTTAATCTGTTACTCAAGGTTTCAAATGAGTGGTAAATGTAGGCTGATTGGAATGTATTTAAGGGAAGTTCATTTTTTGGCACGTGTCAATAATTTGATATTGTTCTAGCTATATCCACCCGGTGTCTTTACAGTAAATGCACATTTATAGTCAAAATCAAATACAAATTTGTAAAATAAAAGACTGAAATAAACTTCATCAGAAGACATTCAACACCAGGTTGGTACCAATTGGTTTTATAACAAAACACTTAATGTGATACTCAAGTCCACTATCAAAATAGAAATTCAGATAGTTCACCTTCCATAGTGTGGTTGAAGATAGGCTGAAATCATATGAGGCTTAATATTTTCATATGGAAACTCTTATTTTAAAAAGTTCTGGGGCCTCAGGAAATGAAATAACAAGCTTAGTGGTGGTGGGAGCTCGGGGGAAAGATATGGTTAATGTAATTAGAAACAGTTTTAATCAAGGAACAAGTTCAACAGAGAGTATTCTTCCACTGAGAGAGAACTTTCCAGGAATGAACTTTGCTGCCCCATCTTCTTGATCTTCATGCAAAATGAACTGTCTCCTCAAGATTTCATGGCCTATAAACTAAGCTACTTCAGCATTGTGTCTCCCAAATGAAATATTCAAATGTGACCATGGCACTTAGCAGTATACTGTAGTATATTAAAACAGCAATAACAACAACAAAACCTGAGAACAAACGAGTGGGGGAACATGCAGTGATGAAGAAATAAAAAGCAATTAACGAGATATCCATCAGGGACTTGCTAGGTGGAATTCTGGTTTCAAGGAACTAGAAGGAGAGAACTCTGGGAAGTAACTTAAGGAAGAAATGTCATTCTAGTGTTCTAAGAAGTATTAAAAGCTTAATCTAACTGAAATATCATCTAAAGCCCTTATCTTGATATTAACCTGACCTCAAGGGAGCTCATCTTGATAATGCAATCCTAGGATTCATCAGGAGAGGTCTTCTCAGTAGAAGCATTATTACCATTATTCAAGACAATGGTGAGGAATACTGTGTATGCTTCTGGTCTCCCATGTTAAAGAAATATCAATTCAAGCTGGAATAAGTGCAGAGAAGGGCTGGTGATCAGAGAAGGACTTATGAGAGGAGACTGAAGGAGCTTGGCTTGTTTAGCCTAACAAAACAAAGGCTGAGGGGAGATATGATTGCTTTCTATAAATACATCAGAGGAATAAACACCCGGGAGAGAGAGGAATTAGTTAAGGGACAATGTTGGCACAAGAACAAATGACTATAAACTGTCTATCAACAAGTTTAGGCTTGAAATGAAATGAAAGTTTCCAACCATCACAGGAATGATGTTCTGGAACAGCCCCCAACGGGAGCAGTGGGGACAAAAATCCTAACTTGTTTTCGGACTGAACTTGAACAGTTTATGGAGGAGATGGTACAAGATTGCCTACAATGGCACATCAGTGACTACTATTAGCGAATATTTCCAACAGTCAGAGTTGGGACACTAGATGGGGAGGGCTCTGACTTACTACAGAGAATTCTTTCTCAGGTGGCTGGCTGGTGGATCTTGCCCACATGATCAGCATCTGACAGATCACCATATTTCGGGTTGGGAAGGGATTTTTCCCCAGGTTCGAAACCCTGGAGTTTTTTCATCTCCCTCTGCAGTGTTGGCCAGGGATCACGTGCTGTTTGAACTAGAGGAAATGGTGGATTCTCTGTAGCATGAAGTCTTTAATCATGATTTGAGGACCAGAGGTAATGGGTCTATTACAGGAGTGGGTGTGTGAGGTTCTGTGGCCTGCAATGTGCAGGGGCTCAGACTAGATGCTCTCTTCTGTCTTTAAAGTCTATAAATCCATGGATTCTGCATGGATCCAGTTACAAAAATAAGGCCTAAGATTACACATGAACCCAAGCTGGAACACTAGATATGAATACTCAGGCATGGGTAAAGTTTGGATCCAATTCTAAACTTTGCAGGTCCTGCCTATTTCTAGCTTACACTTATTTAATTAAAATGCTTATTAATTCATAACATATTCCTTCTGGGAAATTCTGAAAATCCCATTTAAAGATGACAAATATATAGTTAGCAAGAAGGTTTATTATGTTTACTTATGTACCTATTCTACCAAAAAGTCCAACCTTTGTGCTGATAGATGTAATACCCCCAACAAGCTACAAAGTCTTGTTGATGCTGTAGTACCATGGATGGAGTACTGCTTGCATCCGATGAAGTGGGTATTAGCCCATGAAAGCTTATGCTTCAATACTTTAGTTAGTCTTTAAGGTGCCACAGGACTCTTTGTTACCTCTGCTATTCCAGACTAACACGGCTACCTCTCTGTACCTTGGTTAAACATAGATGAATGACTGATTTCAGATAATGTCCTTCACTATGAATTTGCCATCTTCAATGGGCCTGTCTTTGAACTAGGGTTCCACACCATTATATCCAATAATAGTTCTCCATTTATGTCAGCAGATAACTTGCAGGAAACTTAAGTTTGGAACTCATAGAAAAGCAAGTTGTAAAATTCATAGAGGATGCGGTTAATGTCATGTGGCATTGACAGTATTTATGGATGTAAACAATTTAATAATCCAATATCCAACTGAAAAGAGCAAATGGTTTTGTCTCTGTGGTTAGAAAGAATAGGGTACTGACAAATTAAGAACTTGAAAACTGATTTATGTCCTCTGAGTATGGAGAGATGTGAACTGGAACAGTCATGTATTACACATTAGCCTCATGAGATTTAAAAGCAATTTCACTACAGGAATAGCTGCTCATTAGAAGAGTTCGGTAAAAATGATTTTAGTGGCATATATTGTGGGGCTAAAATAATTACCAAGCTGTGATCTAACTAATCGCTTTCTATTAATTAAGATAATTGAGCAAAACCTGCAGTCCTTCTTCTTTTGCAAAGGAATATAAACTTTTCAGTGGGAAGTATGAAAAATGCAGCCTGTGAGCATTTGCCCAGGCCTTTACAACAGTAATTCAGATAGCTACAATTGTATGTAACATGTAAAGTGGGCAAATAGTGTAAACAAATTCTGTGAATATTCATTCAAATGTTCAAACTTTAGTTTGATCTTTTCTGTTCTGTTTCTATTAATACTTTTGCAAAGGAGTTTACTAGCAGCAGCATTTGTGAAAACAAAAAAAATATAAGCAAACATTGCAGGATATTCACAGAAAACAAATTTAAAATGTATCACAAGTGTTTGCACCAGAAATCAGTTTCTAAAAATCACACTTATCCAGTTAGGGAGCAGAAACATGTCATGTGATCTGTGAATACGACCAATACAGTTTCGATGTCAAATGTTGAATACATGCAGTAAATGTTTAGCAAATGAGCTACAGACTATGAATTAGTCAGAGAAATTATTAGGTGAGTTGGTAACACTGTGATCTTCTTGTAGACAATTTGAGAACAGAAAATAACAAATATATTTGTTATGAATTATTCACTGAGACCTCTTAACAACACAAGTCATCCTAGTGTGAATTTTTGCTTGATTTCATTACGAAGAAAGTAACTGGCATGCATATTGCCAAAGGAACTCATAAAGCACAGGAAAAATTAAGGGACTTTAATACTGTCAGTCTGACACTCCAGAGTGAAGTCCTCTATTTTTCTATAGAATAAACAGCAGTAATGCATGGTTCCCTTCATGTTCCCAGTGATGGTCTTCCACCTAGAGGGGACCTCCATCGGAATGACAGGATAAATAGATCATTTCATTCCCTGGCCTTTCTGATGGGACTGCTGACAAAAGTATCCATTGCAATGGTGTTTTAGCTGTACATCTTTTTTTCATGAAGACTGGACTAAATGCTCTCTTATAAAATCATTCATTTCACATGTACCACCAAACATCCATTTGATGAGTAACTACTTTCATTTGCTATTGCTAAGGCTAGAATCCAAGATCTAGAGATGAATATCTATGTCCTATTAACAGTCATTCAGAGCCATGCAGTACCCAGCTGTTTTTTAAAACAAAACCAAATCACACCCATCTCTCCTCACAAAATATATTCAGAACACATAAATGTCATATTAGTGCCATGGATTAAGCCTCGAGACCAGGCTCTAATTTTACATGCTATACTACAGAGATGAGAACCAGCCTTTTAGTGTGCTTTATCTGTAATGGAAAATCTTGGTATTTGACTTTTTTTCTCAACTATGTTAACGTCCTTTTCTGTAAATCATATCTTTGTTTAGTGGTGATTTAGGGGACATTTGGTCAGGAGCTCAATCATGAATGGAGTATGGAAAGGAAAAACAAACATTTTGGATAACGTTACATCTAAATAAAACTTGCCATCTTGGAAACCACTGTGATATCTGAAAGTGATTTAGTAATTGATAGGCAAAGCTGCAGTTGTATATTTAAAAACCAGAAGGTCAAATGGTTTGAAATATATTTGATGTTGTACAACAAATGGTTCCATGAAGACCGGATGATTACAACTTAAAAACAAATTAAAACCTCGCTCCAGGTGTCCTACTGAATTTTGATATACAACTCTTTAAATTGGAGTTTTGGCTTCTTGTTATGTGCAGCATTTAGAGAGCCAATTAATATAGACCTCTGGCAAAATTTCCCAGCAAGCTTCTGCAACTACAATTTTTCATCCAGTTACTTACATACATTTTAAGTATTGATGCACTCATTCTAGGCCTCTTTCTTCCTGTAGCTAAGGTAGGTTTAAATCTTTAGATCTGGGGCTATTCACTCACATATCTACTATACAAATAGAAAATAGGTGACTATGGGCCTAATTGAAGTTAGTGGGTATTTTTCCATTGACTTCCACGAACTTTGTATCAGACACTACTGTGTGCTATTGCTTAGATTTCTACACCAGAAAAGACAATTTGAGAAACAATACTGAATGTTATTCTCCCAATTTATTGAAGCTAATACCCAGTCAAAAGAGTAGCAGAAAGGGGAGAGGACATTTTGTTTCACTGTTTGCTGCAATAGAAAGCTCAATGCACCGATCAGCTCAATGGAAGTGCTTCTCTTACTCTGAAACTTGCTTCAGAAGGACAGTTTAAATGAGATATTTTGGCACAGATATTTGTTCACATTCATACCTATCTTATGAGCTACAAGGGGAAAAACTGGCTTTGGCAGGGGGATCACCACACTTTATTTTCCTAATATAACCAGGGGCTAGAGGGGAAGGGAACACTCTTTTGCTTGAAACATAAATAGACCCACAACATGACTCTGCTGTGTGTGCAGAATCCCTTATTTGGTGCTGCAGACTTTGAATATTAAGCTGCTTGTCAGTGAAAGTTTCCTTCCCTTAGAGAATCAAAGTGTTGGTTCTCCAGGGGTTTAATAAGGAAATTAATGTCCTATTTATAGAGTGGTAGATTGCTTCTAATTGCTTTAGTAAACTGTCAACTGCTTGGATTAAATGATGGGGGAAGCTCTGTTTCTAAAAAGTGCTTAATCTTTGACCATTACAAAGGCTTCATGTCTGTGGCATTCTATCATAAGCTGTAACATAACACTTAGAAAACTGTGTTACAAAAGAAACAGGAGACAATTTAATAAAAAACAATTACAATTTGACAAGCAAAATTAGCAAAATGTCACCAGTCCCTTGGGTGGAGACTCTTTCTCCAGCACAAGTTTATTAAACTGGAAAGAGGGAAACAGGGCAAATGTTCATAATATTTATGAATTACACAATGGGAATTATGGGGCAGTGATGGGAGTGAATCCAGGTTTTGGGGGAATTACTGCTCTCTCATCAGGGCCTAAATTTTGTAAATATTTTCAGACTCATGGGAGCTGCAGTGCATTCTATGGGAGGAGGTGGGGGTGGCGGGGAGGAGCCCCAAGACCCTTTGTGACCCATGGGGCTGAAACTCTGAGCCCCATGGTATACAGTGGAGCTGATGCCCCCCACACGCCTGCCCCACAGCTGAAGCCCAAAGCCCTGAATGGGTGTGGGGCGGGGGGCAGGCTCTGGGAAATAGTCTCTGAGAATTTAAGCTCTGGCTCTGGTGTATGTGAATAAATTATAACTAGGGTTGTGCTTTGTATTGGACACTGAAAAACTATTTCCTTTCATGAGTGGAAGAAAAGGAAACTGAGGCAGGTGCTCCGGACATGCTGCATCCTGTCACAGGAGGGTTCTCAAGGCAGGGCTGCCCTATGACATGGGGCATCACCTATATTAGCCTATATAAAAATATTATATAAAAGAGATAAGGTGGGTGAGGTAACATCTTTTATTGGACCAAGTTCTGAAGAAGAGCTTGGAGTAGCTCGAAAGCTTATCTCTCGCACCAACAGAAGTTTGTCCAATAAAAGGTATTATCTCATCCATCTTTTCTATCTAATATCCTGAGACCAAAATGTCTACAACAACTTACATAGAAAATATGACATACTACCTATATCTGAGGCCTGTATCTACATGAATTGGAAAAGGTATTCTTCACTTCCTGTCCTAAACTGTTGTTGTGTTGCTGCGAATGTTACTGGCACTCAAAAGTTATGAAATGCCAGAAATAAGGTTCTTAATCCTTAAACCTGCCCCTTTTGGAGCATATCTATTATGACACATTTTTAAATTACATGACCATGATCTTTTCCCACAGGACCCTGACCCTATTTAATGCTAGGGGGTGGAATTTTCAAAAACTCTCAGCACTGGCTTAATTTTACTTCCATTTCAGTCAATGGTCTTGCTCCTAAGCACTTTGGAAAATCCCATACCATAGACTCCTGTCTTTGCTCTTGCAACCAATGCCAACTATCATCACCTATTAGTCTGATTTTCCCCTCGGGCATTTTTGGTCTTTTTCCTTTGATTCCTCCTCTGGGATGAGCACTTTAAAAAAAAATAAAATAAAATAAAAAACCCCCCTGCAAAGCCACTTCACAATCTTCCTTCAAATCTCTCCTTTAAAACTCCTCTCTAGGATGATACTCAACAATGAGTAGGTAGTCAGCTGCTTATATAACTATGAATCAGAGAGGTAGCCGTGTTAGTCTAGATCTGCAGATATAACTATTTGACTTTGTCTCCCCTTCCTTCCTCCCCCCCGCCATTAGTTTGTTAGATCCACCTTTGACTCTTGTTGCCTGAGAAGATTGCGGGTACAGGGGGGTGGACTGTCTCTGTTATTACATATGTGCAGCGCTTAGCACAAAGGGGCCAGGATCCCTGATTGGGGCCTTTGTGAGCTACCACAGAACACATAACTGCATTAATTCTACTTAAGCTTTTTCATGAAGACCCACTCCTGCTATGATGCCTGCAAAAGCCAGCCAGTCACTGATAGCTAGTTGGGTACAGATAGTTTTATGAATAAATGTAGTTCCTTTAAAATATTAAGATGATTTGATACCCTGAGACTATGCAATAGCTAATTGGTGTAACCATGAAATATAATTAGGCTCATTCTTCTTCCTTCCCTCTTTGTGTTTGTCTCATGCATTGGTTGTGTCCTGTCTCAAACTGTAACTTGTCTTGGGCTTAGACCACATTTCCTATTTGTTTGTACAATACCCAGCACGATGGAACGCTGATCCTGATCAGAGTCTCTTGGAGCTACCACAATGCAAACAGATGGTAAATTTGCTGTTACTTGAAGAGCTAAAGTGCTGTAACCACACTGTTCTGCAGATGAACTCATGAGGTACTTAAGATTTGCCTTGATTTTATGTATGTGATTTGTTGTTTTACTGCTTCTTTCCACTAAGGTCTCATGATGATGGAGAGCTGTAGCTCACAAGCAGGTGAGATGAGAGTAAGTAACACACTGAGCTGAAACTGAACCGAGAGAAAAGAATGAGGAGTACTTGTGACACCTTAGACTAGAGACTAACCAATTTATTTGGGCATAAGCTTTTGTCAGCTAACACCCACTTCATCAGAGGCATAGAGTGGAACATAATGTAGGAAGATACAGAGAACAAGAAAAGGTGGAGGCTGCCATACCAACTCTAAGTCAATTAATGTGAGCTATTAGCAGCAGCAGAAGAAAAACTTTTGTAGTGATAATCAGGATTGCCCTTTTCAAGCAGTTGACAAGCAGGTGTGAGTAACAGTAGAGGGACACTTAACATGGGGAAATAGATTCAATGTATGTAATGAGCCAAGAGAAAAGGGAATTTCCCCCTTCCCTATTTTGGCAGACCAGTGTAGATTTCTCCAGTTTGACTATACATGGAGCACAACTTGGCTTATACTTTACAAGCAACCATGGAAACAGTCTGGAAGAATGCACAGGGTCCATTAACACCCTGTTGTATAGCATTCTGCCTCTCTGGGTCTATGCACTCCTACCAAGGCGGTACCAAATTGGGCAGTATCTCTTCTTAATTACTACTTCATTCGATTTTCTACATGACATTTCTTAAAATTCAGAACTCTCCTTTCGTTGCACCAAGCACACAATCGATTAATAACCTCTCATCAAAGTAACAGAGATCTTGCATAACAGTTCAGTTAATGTCTGTAGGAATCTGCAGGGGTGCTCAGTTAGTAGAAGTGTCCCTGATCATTAGTTTCCTGGTTGAAGATGTGCTGGCTTATTCTGGGCCATTGGGCAGTGGCCAAAGTTTAGGAACTAGATTGAGAAGTTTTTTTTTAAACATAAGGCCCACTTATGCCATCTGTTACCCAGGGGCAGCTCCTTTTGACTTCACAGGAAGCTGTACCCATGTAATCAAGGGCGAATTTGAGCCCTGAGTGGGTCTTCTCAGCAATTCAGCTCACGTCTCTCACCCTAGTAAGGCAACATAGTTACTGTAGCACACGAAAGCCCAAACAAATTTGTTAGTCTCACTCCTCATTCTTTTTGCTGGTACAGACTAATATGACTACTCCTCTGAAAATAGTTACTTCTGGATGTTTAAATATTAGGAAGAAATCCTGCCCTGTACCGTGTGGGTATATGTGGAGTCTCTTCTTTGCCTCATCCAAGCAAACAGCAGTAGACAACCAACAAAAACAACAAGGAGTCCGGTGGTACCTTAAAGACTAACAGATTTACTTGTGCATAAGCTTTTGTGGATAAAAACCCCCACTTCTTCAGATGCATGGAGTGAAAATTACAGATACAGGCATAAATATACTGGCACATGAAGACAAGGGGTTTACATTACAAGTGTCAGAGAGGTAGCCGTGTTAGTCTGGAATAGCAGAGGTAACAGAGTCCTGTGGCACCTTAAGGACTAACTAAAGTATTGGAGCATAAGCTTTCGTGGGCTAATACCCACTTTGTCGGATGCAAGCAGTCTTACAAGTGGAGAACCAGTGTTGAGAAGGCCAATTCAGTCAGGGTGGATGTGGTCCACACCCAAAAACTGATGAGCAGGTGTCAATACCAAGAGAGGGAAAATTGCTTTTGTAGTGAGCCAACCACTCTCAGTCCCCATTCAAGCCCAAATTAATGGTGTCCTCTATCAAACACTCAACAGTGTGCTATGACCCTAGACCCTATGTACCAAAGACTGAAGATCATGGATCCCAGCTAGATGGCACCTATAGTGCTCTCTGTACTATGCTCTAGATGGGGAGTGTGCTATTTCTTCTGCAATAGAAATGAAGGCTTGAGCCATCCTGCCCCATCCTGGCAGGATAACTTTTGTCTCAGAGCTCATTCAGCTCTGTGCATCCCTCCCATCCTATGTAAATTTAGCCTGTAGTGTTGAATGCAAATTTATATTGGCACAGTGGTAGGGTAGATTGTCAATGAAAATTTCTGGCAACCTGTCACAGTTGAGAGAGACTAGTTTTACTGCAATACATCTAAATGATGGAGAAAACATCCTGAAGATTTGGAATAACAGAAATATTTATTTAGATTTCATTCCAAAACAATTTCATAACATGGTATAGTACTTTGTGGAAACAAGGGTTAAAGGATTTGATTTAAGGCCCATAAATCATGTCCAGAAAGAGCACAGTAAGGCTAACTCCCAACTCTCATAATGCGAGATTTGGAAAAGTAGACTGTCTACAGTGAAAGGGAAACACAGAATAGAGTTAGTATGACCTAGCCTTGAAGATAAGGATGTTTAAGAACAGAAATGTGAAACTACCAGGATGAGCAGGACATAAGATAAACATAATGTAGATTGTTATTAATTAGTGTACGTCATTAAAGGGTATAAGTACTTGTATGAAACTGTTTGTACTTTGAAGAGAAACTGAGGCAGAGAGAGATGCTCTCTCTCCGCTAGCTGTATTTCTTCCCTGGCAATTGCCTGCTAAATAAAGCTGTCTCTGACTTGTTGTACCCAGCCTCAGAGTGAGGACTCAGTTTTTACTCCACAATATGTTTTGAAAGCATTGACTACAAATTAAGAACTGAGAAAATGTCTGTATTTTACCTTACATTGTCCTGCAGTTGAAGGCCCAGAAACACGCTGCAGTGGGCTGACAGAATTCCCCATCACTGAAATGTAAGCCCTGATTTATTCCATGTTAGCCTCCAAGAATCTTTTTTACAAGTCTGCAAGTTGCAGTGCCCTGTTTGACTCTGGCACTTAGGATTGACATGGCATGGATGAAAAGACATGATTTTACTTTGGCACTCTCACGTTCTTTCAGTGTTTGTGTTGATTAATCCGTATGCAAACGCTTTTCTGGAAGTCCTTTGAGATCAGCCTTCGCTTCCCCTACTGTGTGAAAATCAAAACTTTCTTGCTCAGAGGAGCTACTGCTGTGATCCTTTCCCTAAGTGACTAAAGAACTATAATCTTCTGGATATGCATGTGGAATAAGGAAACATTAAACTAGCTGTTCCAGTTTGTAAATATATGTATTTAGCTAGAGAACTATTATGTCTGTTTTCTTTATGCCACATTTCTATGCTCCTAAGGTACTTTGCAGGTGTAGTTGCAGCTTTGTGAGGTAGACGTGACACAGCATGTTGAAGAGAGAACATACACAGTGCTCTGCCTTGGACGCTTTATTTTTGTTCTTCCTTGTTTTACTATTTCGAATAACCTAAAATAAAAGTAATTGAGACTGAAAGTAAATGTATGCTCGTTGTCTATGGGAAAAGCATAACAGAGAATAGAGTTTCTGGAGAAATGCAGAGTGGTTTTTGTTTGTTTGTTTGCTCCCTTGAAGTATGCTGCATGGGGAATTGCTGTCTCCCAGGGCATGCAATGGAAATTGAGGGTGAGAAAGCAGGACAATAATGACGGATATACCAGCCATTCCCTCACAGAGCTGTAAGTAGCTGTGGGAATTACTGTAGTCCTGAAGGTGGCAGTAATAGCTATGGAGCTGGTCCAGTTGCAGAGGAGTGATGCACTGAGCTAAGGATTTGGCCCTGTGTTTGTAGAACTAGTAACATTTGCAGGGTATAATGATGTTGGAACCGCCTTTTAATTTTCTCCAGTAGTCAAGCTAGAATTATGATAGTAATTTGGACCTGTTAATTCTGGAGGGAAAAAAACCCAAATTAGCTCTTTGTAATTGAGCTGATGATTTAGCTCTGTTAAACAATTCTGACATTGGCAAGACTCATTTAAAGTGAGTGTTTCCAAAGTACATAAATTTGTACAAATGACACTGGCCCAGAACTTTTACCAGGCAGGCTCTCATAATGAATGCCTATTATCTGAATTAATGTAACTATGTATGAAAAGATACCTGCTTTTACTGCTCAGCAAAGAATCTCCAGCTGAAATACAAAACACTAAAACCAGCTATTCAATTGAAATCTTTTATTTCTCTTAAAATTTCCCCCTCATATAAATCTGCAAGCTAGGTTTTATTGTAATGAGGACACCAAAGATTGCTCAGTCCTCTGTTCTTGTTGAACTTCTATTTATCATCTAGAAGACAGAAGAGCATTGAAATAATGGCACCACGCTCTACCACCAGATCTCCAGAGTAGATCTTAATGGAAATATTTGGGGACTGAACCATGCAACAGGTGTGCAGGGGGGATAGAATGGTTTTCTGAATTACTCTGCTAATAAGAATATGGGAAAACTTGCAGTCTTATGACAGGGACAACTGATGGTTCAGTTCATTTCATTTTTTAAAATTGATCCATTGTCCTCTTCTTGTGGTATCTCAATACAGGTGCACTTGAAAAATTGAGGGGAGGACACCATTCAAGGGCAGGGATGTGGAAAGGAACAAGAAGAGGCAGGAGAATTGAGATAAGATCCTCAGCTTGTGTAAACGGATGTGCTCACTGCACAGAAGAAAGCAAGGACATACCATATGGGGTTTTAACCACATTGCAACTTTATTAGTCAATTACAGCCAAGGTTACCATTGGGAGGACAGCTAAACACAGTCACTTGCAATCCACTGATCCTTTCCAATTCTTGGTGTGCTCCCACTGCAGGGGTAGCCAATAACTATAATAAGAGGTTCTCTGGGCACTTCCACCCACCTGCTAGTATCCCTCCTTCTTGGGTTGGGGTGTTGAGATGAGGGGACCTCACCCCTTACCAGCATTGCAGTAAAGTACACTGGTGGGGGAGGTTCTGGATCTAGAGCCTAAATGAGTGACTTCCTACACTGGGCACCACCCAAAAGTTCCAACAACTACACGACTCTTGCAGAAGTCCAAACTGGGCTCTCCGAGAGGAGGAGAGTCCCAGCCCTACAGTTGTCCAAAACCAGCCCCTAGTTTTCACTGGCTGAGGCCAGTCAGAGTGTTCTGTGCTTTTTGTTTGGTTTGGTGTTTTCCCTTTCTTGTAGTCTGGCGATATGGGAAAAAATTTCTTCCCAGCCTCAAAACTGGGACTAGCATAGCCTTCAGCAACCCAGATAAGAGAGGGAGAGTGGGTTGACCACTGACAAACCAGCAAACAGGAAGAGGCCCTGTGTGCAGGTACTCTTTTTGTGGCTCAAAATCTCATGCCAAATCCTACCTGACCTCAAACCTGCCCAAGAAGTCTTGTGTGAGGTCAGGGTGAGGAGCTGGAACTCTCCCAGAGACCCAGGTCTCCCCCTCCTTTTATGCCATCTCCCATCATGGTGGCCACTTAACTGTCCCTCACTAGACTTGGGGCTCTCGTCATTGCTCTGTTGATTTCAGTGGAGCTATGATAATTTACGTGAGTTCAGGTCTGCCCCTTAAGGTCTCTGTTGTTTAAGTCTTGATGTACCACAAGTCCACTTCAATGAGATGACCTTGTTTGAAGAAAGTGGCTGGAGTTAACTACAATAATGCTTTTTCTGTGTAATGTTTGAGGGGCGAAAAAAGTTAATTTAGTTAACTCAGAAGGTCTGACTACATCCGATTTTTTTAACCTCCAGTTTATTAATTGCTAATTAACATAAAGTGCTTAAAGATTTGTGTGGACAGTCACCACACACTTGATCAAGGTTACAATTTTTTTCCCCTTTACCCTAAGGATCAGACTGGGCAAAGAACAAATGTTCGGAAGTTGGAACAAACAGATGGGGAGTGTTCACAGTAGATTTTACAAACATGTTAAGTACTTTCCATTAAATAGCAACTAATTAGCTCATGGTAACAAAAATTCTAGAGACAGTTGAATACATTGCTACTATTCCCCACTCTCCAAAAATAGGAGAAGCAGACAATCAATGTGCAGTGCTGAATTTAACAGGAAAGTACTGTGCAAAAATACTCTCTGCTGCACCACTGTAGAAATACTTACCTGTGGTGTTTGGGAACTGGGGAGTATCTCTTTGAATAGTTTGAACCCTCTAGTGGCACTCATTGTTCTATATTTTTTAAACCAGCCAGAGTCAGCAGTAAGTACATGTAACTAGGCCTGTCAAAGAGATGGACTGAGATCAAAATTCATATCCATACAGCCACACACACACAATTTTGGATAGTTTGAATCCTTTATTTTCTAGAAGACCTATAATGTACAATGGTCTGAACCAAAATCCTGGACCCAAACCTTTGATAAAGTAGAGATTGAGATCTTAAATGCATGATATAAGACTCTATACACCCGGGCGTTGTTGGAACTAATGTCCTATGAGTGAAAGGCTCTGTGTCCCATTACTAGTTCCCTAAACCATTCGGGTTCTCTAAAGCTTGATTAATTTTTAAAATATTGGAGTAAGGGGTAAGAACATAAGAACAGCCCTACTGGGTCAGACCAATGGTCCATCTAGCCCAATATTCTCTCTTCTGACAATGGTCAGGGACAGATGTTTCAGAGGGAGTGAGCAGAATAGGGCAATTATCGAGCGATCCAACCCCTGTCATCCAGTCCCAGCTTTTGGCAGTTGGAGGTTTAGGGTCACCCAGAGCATGGGCCATGGCTCTAACCACCATTGGCTAATAACCACCATTGGACCTATCCTCCATGAACTTAGATGCAGTAGGTATAAAGATGGTGATATAGCCCATGTTACATCTGGTTTCCAAAGTGTTTAAGTGTATGATTTCCGTTTCTCTTTTCTTGAACAGACATGGCTGGCATGTGTAAACACTCTTTCTCTAGTAGCTTGACTTTTGTTTGTTTTCTTTTCAAGTTAAAAACCTTAAATATTAAAGAATACCAATAGTTGATGCATTAATAAAGAGACGTTTAAGTTCCTTTCTGTTAAAATATGTCCTGTTCATTTTTGTAAAATGTAAAGAGTTGGCTCTATAAACCCTTAGCTGGATAAATAGCCTTTACTCATTTGAGTAATCCCATTAAAATCAAAGGGCTACTTGCATGAGTAAGAACGTGCTCAGATTAAGATGTCCAGAGGATCTGTTGATCTGCTAAGGTTTTTATACTAGGTCACGTCCATTGCCATGGTAACTGAATGCCTTAATAATAATTTTGGCTGATTCTTAACATTTTGCTATTGCTTCCAAAAATTCTGACATCTTGAATGGCATTTCACTTTTATATTTCCTTAATGAGGGCCCGATCCTGTTAAATCCCACCTATTATCCACATAAGTAAACTTGACTCTCACAAATGGTCGCATTGACAGTTAATGATGGCCAGATTAAGGGGCAGAGAGATATGAGTAAAGTAATTCATAATGGATGGAACTTTCAAAAGAAGCAAAGTGACTTGTGTGCAAAAGTCCCATTGAAAGTCAATGGGAATCAGGTCCCTCAGTGTCTTTTGAAATCCCTCCCAATAAAAAAAAAAGCAAATGTATGTGTACATAATGAATGTGATCATAGCCCTCTCTGTCATACCCTTCGCATATCAATTAACTATGGCTTGGTCTACACTATCGCTTACATCGACCAAACTCTGTAAGCGTCTACACTAAAATGCAGCTCTCACCGATGTAACATACTACACCGACTTAATAACTACACCTCCGTGAATGGCATAGTGTTTAGGTCAATGTAGTTAGTTCGATGCAGTGTCCGTACAGACATTGTGTTGCATACATCGATTGTTGCTGCCTTTCATAAGCTATCCCACAATGCCCCAGACAGTTAAATCAGTGCAAGTGCTCCTGGTGAGGATACACACCACCAACACAAGGAGCATTGTGTGGATGTGCAAAAGCGATTTAATTACTATAGTACCTCTTGTCAACGTAGCTGAGGCCATGTCTACAGTAGCAAGCTTATAGCGGCACAGCTGTACTGATACAGCTGTGCTGTAGTACGATCGCTTGGGTAGCCATTCTATGCTGATGGGAGAGAGTTCTCTCATCAACATAATAAAACTAGATCAATGAGTGGTGGTAGTTATATCATGGGAGAGCATCTCCTGCTGACGTAGAGCTGTGCACATGAGCAGTTGTGCCGGCAAAACGTATATCGCTCAGAGCTGTGTTTTTTCACCCCCGACTGACAAATTTTGACGTGCTAAGTGCTAGTGTAGACGTTGCCTTAGGTTGACTTAATTTGGCTGTGTAAACTTGCTCTCAAAGGTTTCTAGGACTGGGATTTTATAAATATATTTTTGTACAGTGTCTAGCACAACAAGGCCCAATTTTAATTGGAGCTTCTGGGATCTACAATATGTAGCTATGACAATAGTGCATGATTAAGGCTTCGCAGGTTTTGGCCCTGGAATACTTTCCATTGTTTAAATATGTTAGAGTGGAGCTAATGTTCAACAAGTTCAGTCACTGAAATCAGGGGCTTTGCTGTAGATTTCAGGCCATTATCAGGTCCTAGACTGTTATTTAAATGTATACTCTGGTTCCCAGAACTGATAAAAAATTCATACGAATCATCAAAATAGATGGCTTGATGTTGATGCTGCAAAAACTTATGTACTGACTAGTTCCTAGTTAGAAGAACATCTGTAAACTGGAGCAGATTGACATAGGATAGTTTTGGAACAGACTGTGGGCAATGTGCTATTTCCCATTACAGGCAAAGCATGACTCATCTGTTTGACTTTTCAAAGCCTCTAACAGAGATCCTAAATGTTTTCTGTCTAGCACAACACACACACACACACACAGAGAGGGGAATTTATTTCCCCACAGCATGTATACATTTGCCATGCTGAGCGATTCCCTTCTGAGCCTTCTTCGTGTGCTCTTCCAAGTCCCACAAGCAGTGTGATAGTAAAATGGGCAAGAAAAGCTTTCTTGATTTATTTCCCCCCACCCCTGATCTTTATATAAGATATCAACATTCATTGTATCTGAGCCTTTCATTTAAAATTGCCCAGGAATACTGTAAACTACCTGTACCACTTTCCATCACAATGATAAATGCATGAGTATGGGATATTATAACTTAATACTCTCTTGATTAATATTTGTCATGAGGCAGCCAGGCACCCACATAATGGTCCAATCATGTTACCTAAGAGGGGCATTCATATTCATAGGACTGTACATGTCCCCCTACTTTTTCCATGTCGAAAAGCCAGGCTGGTGAGAATCTCCTTCTAGAAGTACTCCCTGGCATTCTGTTGGAGGAAGTTTGCCCTCCTGTGGAATGAGGCCCATATATAATCCTAACATATCCCCCCTCGATCCATTTAGATGTGCAGAAAACCAGTGCCATCAGCACTGAGTCCCATAACCTCTGCACCGGCTCTGGCCCCACTCCAGGGAAGCCATTCCACCCCGGATACCCCCTGACCATGTGTATCGCTGGGAGGAGGCTCTGTGGAAAGACAGTACAG
Organism: Sternotherus odoratus; assembly: GCA_032164245.1. Lineage (NCBI taxonomy): Eukaryota > Metazoa > Chordata > Testudines > Kinosternidae > Sternotherus > Sternotherus odoratus. The sequence goes on from JAVMKO010000001.1 coordinate 181,848,610, forward strand.
CCTCAGGCTGGCTGTATTTTCCTTTCTGCCTAAGCTCTGCGGATCTGGAGATTGTCAAGCAATGAATGTCCCTCAACCATGGCAAACCCACTCTCCAACATGGAACTCACAAGACACCTTTCGTGGAGTCCAGAGGAGGTGGCAGGCTGGTGCCATGGTACACCTGACCCTCTTCAATACGAAAGGGAGGAGATTCACATGTGCCATATCTCTTCTAGGTGAGAATATGGGGAGAACCTAACTAAATGGTCTGGTTTTGGAGGTCCCGAGAATTTACTGCTTGTGCTGAAGTCAATGGGAATTAGGGGCTGCTCTGTGCCTCTACAAATCAGAGCATGTATTTAGGTGCCTAACTTTGGACTTAAGTGCTTATCTTTAGGGAGCCAGACTGGAAAACTTTGGCCTTTACCACCTTTTATTTACTGCCAACATTGTGTGCATACCAATGTATCAGAATGAGAACAACTCTTTCATGAGGGAAGGTAAGTGAAGTTTTGCAGAAGCTTCAGAAATCAGTTCTGCACAATGCAATGACTGGGCTTTGTGTCCAAAAACGAATTAATAGTCAGGAACCACTTTTAATTCATGTCTGTTGAAGCCTGGACACCTACCCTGGTTTGGTTGTTTTGCTGATAATAAGTAATGATAATGATTGATCTAAGTGTGTTTCTGAAATACGCGCTTATGATTATTTATGTTAATTTTTACTTCAGTCCCCAGCTGTTTTCTCCAAATAGATCCAGAGCTTGAATAAAAGGTCCAATAAACTTGCAAGGTTTCCCCCAGCTGTCTTGGCAAAAATATTACCTTTGGACGCCAATGAAACAATTTATTATACATTACTCCTACTGTGTCCACAATGAGATGTCTTAAAATGTGGCTGGGGAGAGATTAGAGCTATACTTATTAAATTAGTTTGTTGCAGTATTATTTTAAATTAAATTATCTTGAGCTAAGTGATGTATTGTGGCTTGTGGCAAGTATTTGTTTAATACTAGTAAGGCTGCTTCATACAGTACACTTACATTTTTCATGGTTTATATTCAACTAGATGGAGTTTATACAATTCTACAATCTATTGCTTTCGTATTGTTTTCATAGTCTTTCCCCCTCTGGGAGCTTTACTATTATGGAATCGTGGTAGTGACTAGGCCTCGGACAAACATTTGTCACAAAAAGATTTTTTTGTGGGAGAGGGGGTGAAATGTGACCATTTTTCATAAAAGTGCTAGGAAATGGCAGGAATATCCTGAAAAATGTCACTTGTAATAAAGGTGATGTGTAAGCTTCTTGTCCAGAGGAGTAGAATACATTTAGGAAGAGGATTGCACAAATGGGAACAGGACCCCCACTACATAAATTCACAAAAACCGGCCCTGTTCCTGCCATTCTCCAGCTCCTCCCTGCTTTGCCTCCTGTATCTCTGTGTCTGTGTGTTTTTTCTGTTTCTCTCACAAGGAGCAGTTTAATTGATTTCCTGGGCCGACTTTAAGTGTACAGAGCAGAAGGCAGTAATTCAGGACATCAGCAAAGGAGAGAGCCATCTGCCCCACTGGAACTTCTGTCCGAGGACAAGACTATGCCCAGCTGCTCTGTGGATGCCACAGAGAAAGGCGGAGCACACAAATGGAAGGCACAAGGAATGTGTCTTGCTTGTGGACCAGAACTGCAATTTCTGCACGCCGGTTTTCTTTGGGCATACTCTGCGCTTTCTGTGCAGCCACTGTGTACTGGGGAGAAACAGGCCCAGGTTAGGTAGTCCAGGGGAGTGTGCTGCACCTGCTCTGGTGGCTAGCTGTTGGCACACTCCCTGTCTGTGCAAGAAAGCTTGGGAAGAAATGGCAGAACTTGTCTTTGAGCGGATGGCCTGGAGCTATGCAGAATTGTGCCTTAAGGCATAGTTGAGCCTAGAGGTAGGACGGAGCATAAAGGGGTCAAGTGCCAGCTTGTGGCAAGCTGAGGCAGGCTTGCAGGAGTCTGCAGCTGTCACTCATGGCTCCGGAGTGAGGATACCATGCAGCAGAATGACAAGTTGTCTAAAAAAAAATCACAAGACATAAGATTACACAGACAGGAGTGGTGGTTTATTGCTTGTCATGTTCAAGAGGCTCTGAGTGTTTAGTGTTGAGGAAGATCAGAGAAGAAACACAAGTTATTAAATCAATAACAAGGGGTGACCAACTCTCCAAGTACTTGAATTAAAGCCTTATCACTTATCAATTAAAGTCTTAACATGGTGTTAAACCACTTTTCAAAACTACTGTGTATACGTATGTGGAATAGCTAGTCATGTAACGCACACATAGCAGCCAGTCTTGATCAAGTCACAGAACAACACAGGGCTTTATTCAAGTGTTCAATGAGTCACTAAATAAGCAGGAGCTGAAGTAAAATATGGCCAAGAGAAGGATCATACCACAAAGTAACATTACAACAGGTAGTTCAGAAGAACTTAACACGGAGGATTCTTAAGTATTCCTTACAAAAAATACGAATACTCCCAATAAAAAGCAGTAAAGTTAAAATGGCAAGATACAAGAATTTATTGCGGTGAAAAAGTTCTCTTTCTACGAGCTTGTCTAGACTGGGCAAATGAGGAGTGTTTTTAAATGTGAAAGCTAACACAATTAATTAAAACATCTTTAAACACTGCTGAATGCCTAGTGTAGACAATGATGTTTAAAAGCACTCTGGCTTGCAATGATAAAGCCTAAATTACCGCCAAGGTTGACCCCAGTTGTCTAACATTTTTTAAAGGCGTGAAAGCCTGGCTACACAGGTGTTTACAACTGTTGCAATCTATTTGATTACACTTTTTTATTTGTGACTCATTTCCCTATCCTAGACAAGGCCAAAAAGGCAGATGTCCAACCTGAGTGATGCCCTTGGAAAGGAACATAAGCTATAGGGAAGGTAAAATGTGGGATGGAAATTAGGAGAGAGAAGTGGGAAACTGAATAGTGCACAGTCAAAGACATAAATATATCTCAGAATTAGGAGGTGAAGTACTGTGGGCACTCTAGGCGAGCAGGGAGTAAATAGCATATAGCTAGTAAAGTATCAGAGAAAATTATGTATTAAATATTTCTTTTAATTTTGATGAATGATATCCAACCAGAGCTCAGCTGGCTAAATACTGCCAAGAAGTTCTTCACTGAATAAACTATATGAGGAAAATGGAAAAATGGGCCATCTAATGTATTTGTCCAATTGTATTCTACTAGCTCTGAAAGGGAGCGAACAAGGATGGATAAAGAAAGTGTAGCAAAAGTAAACATGTTTGCATTCATCTTCAGTTTTCAGGACAATGGGAAAATACCTATTCCAGAGCTACTCTTCACAGGTACTAAAGATCGGGCACTACTAAAGACTGAGGTGTCAGAAAAGGAGGTGTGAAACCAGCTGATAATTTTAAATTGCATTGAATCACCGGGACCAGATGGTATTCATCCAAGAATTCTGAAGGAATATAAGAAGTAGTAGCTGAGCTGCTAACAAAAGTATGTAAGTGATCATTGAAACCACCTACCACATAGGAGGTTTGGAGAATAGCCAATGTTACAGGGTTCTTTAAAAATAATGAGTAGGGGTAAGTCTGTAAATTACTGATCTTGGCGCTTTACTTCATTACCAGTTAAATTACAGAAGATAATTAGAGAATTATACAATACTTAGATGACCATGATACAACAGGGAAAAACAATTAGTCTCCAAACTACTTGAGGTAGTCAAAAGAGTGGATAAGGAGGAAATGATAGGCATGATTTATATGAACTTTTAGAAAACTACAGATAAAATGCCTCACTAAAGGGAGTCCTGTTCTGGGTTAAAAACTGATTCAAGTTATGTCGACACTAGAGCTGCAAGGTATAACTTCCAGCTTGGGTAGACGTACCCATGCTAGCTCTGTGTGAATAGAAGTGTAGCCAGGGCAACATGAATGGCAGGAAGGATTACCCTCCCTGTCTATTGTCTCCTCTGAAACTTGAGGCACATAGTTGGAACAATTAGCCTGTCCTGCTGGCGCTGTTACAGGTACACTCCTACTTTTAGCACGTGAGCTCCATTAAAACTAGTGCGGGTACATTTCCTTTTGCCAAGCGTATGTTTCCTCCAACCAGAAGTGTATATGTACCCTGATAGGCAGAGTACAAATAAATCATATTACTAATATGTAATAGCTGGCTGACCCAAGATTTGTATTTGGTTTGGTGAAGGAACACCCTCCTCTCTTGCTAGATTGAGCGAATGGTAATAGGCTAGTTTCACAAAGGATATTAGATGTGGTGATGCTGAGCGTCACCACGCCTAAATTTTAGGGATCTAGAAAATCCCTAGGATTCATAAACAGGCTGTGGTCTTCAGTCCCTTTCACTAGACATTCACAGAAATGATTAAGTTTGCACCAGCCTGTCGGGTTAACCGAGGGCTCTATTTATACATTAATATCACAGCATCGAGAGGGTTTACAGCAAAACTAAGCATATATTTATTAACAAAACAGAGATCTAAGTGATACTAAGAAAGAGGCAAAGAGACAGGTATGGTTACAAACAAAACAAAACATGCTTTCTAGTGACTAGGCTCATATCAGACTATCTATAGCTCAGTGGCATGGGACTCACCTGAGAAGTGACAGATCCCTATTTAAATCTCTTCAGGTGGAAGGGGGACTTGAACTGGGGAACTCTCACATCCCAGGTGAGTGCCCTGACCAGTAGCTAAACATTATGAAGAAAGTCATTGGTCTCCCCCTCCCCAGCTGTTTTGGGTGAGCAGACCTATGGGGACCTGATCTGGTAGGGGAGCTCTGAGCACACTCACTGGCTGAGGCCCTGCAGGTGAGATAGTTGGAGGAAGACCTGTTTTTTTTCTAGTTCCTTAATAGCTTTGGGGCTTAGACACCTGGATGCCTAAAGTGATGTTAAAGGTGGCATATGCAAAGGCAAAAACATAGGCACTTAGGGAACTTTTCCTGCAAAAAAGCAGGTGCTGAGACTGTTCAGGTGCCCCCAGAGTTCAGCAGCAACTAAGTGGGAGTTTTGTGAATCCCGGGAAGGCCTGGTTTTGGGGTATAGGAGTCTAAGTGGCCCTCAGGCACCTAAGTTCTTTTGTGAATCTAGCCCAATGAGCCTGGGAAGGGGAGCAGGTAGGTGTAGAGGGTGTATTCTCATATGCATGCTACCCATGCCCCCAATCCCAGTAGAAGGGGCAAGGCTTATTTTGAGGCAAGGCTCCCCCATCCATGTAGGTGGGCAGAGCTTTGACAAAGGGCTGCCTAGGCGTTTTCATTCTAGCCCCATTACTTTTTATATGTGACATTTGCAAGATTTAGGGTAATTTTTTAAAAAGACCATAAGGGTCAGGTTTAAAAAGATATGTAGGCACCTAAAGATACTGATCGGTGCCAAATCTACTTAGGCACTTCTGTAAATTCCACTAGGTACCTAATTCGCATTAAAATTCAATGGGAGTTATGCACCTAAATCACCAGGTAAAAATTACCTAAATGACTTAGGAGCATAAGCACTTAAGTCACTTCTGAAAATAGAGAAGGACCCCTGTCTGAGTTAGTATATTTTGATAAGGTGGGCTGAGAGGAATTCCCGCGTATGGATTCTAAGATGTACAGCATAGAGAGCTCTGGTAGTAATAAGCCAAATATTTTGTTTATGGAATTTATTACCTTTTAAAAACAATAGGGTTTTTGTTTAATTAAGGGATTGGTCATACTGAGGTCTTTAAAAGTTAAAAATAACAAATTTAAAGTAGTCTTCAGAACTTTAATTGTGCTCTGTGTGCACATGCATTAAGAATAGTCTCCATATGGCCACATATGACACACCAAACAACAAAAATAGTTTATACTTTTAACCAACCCCCCTCCCCAAACCCTTATATTCATACAAGGCCACTGTCACAACTGGCATGGAACTTGGAAGAAAGAGGACAAGTTTCAGGCAGGAAGAGGTTGGAGGAGGCACCAGAAAATCAGTCTGTGTTCACATGACTAGAAAGCTAGCATCTCTGTATTTGCAGTATCTCTGTAATAGTTCTTTTAAGAAAGAGCCAGTTTAGTATTACAAGGATGGAATCCTTTCATGTTGTTTCCCATTACACTGTACATGGAACAGTCACCATTCACCCTGCACCAAAATCCCTGAGGTGACATTTGGGAGGAGTCGCTAAGTGGTATCCTTCTCTTTGAAACTATGGTCACTCTGCAGATAAATAAAATCAGAGTTAATGTGGCCAAAAATAGCATTAAAATGTGCCTAGTTCTCCTTGATTCTCTTTTGATGTGTCTGTGGCCAGCAAATCCATAGCGGCACAGCTATGTGTTCTACCATGTTTGGGGAGATCAGGATAGTTGTTGGTTGGGTTTCCTTTGTGGGTCTGGAGATTAATTTCCCCTGAGTCTGCAGCTTTTCACTACATTTTCCAGCTCCCCACCATGAGAACTGCAGCTTGATTCATTCCCTTTTGCATACGTTTGCACAGGGAGGGAAGCCCCTGGTATTTGAATGAGTAGGTACAACAGTCACTCATTGACATTTTTTCTGTAGGAATCTGAGCAGCACAGAGTAGCATGTACTGTAGAGCATTTTGCTGCTGCAGTCTAAGTTACTACTTATATGATTCTGAGCAATGCTGAATTACTGGCAAAGCTCACAAGCTTTCCAAAGATCCGGTGAATGCTGACCAGCTTTTGGGATCAATACATGGGCCAAAATTGTTTGCCTGGCTATTAGTTGTGCTTTTCTTATGAAAAATAGTGTCTATAGTATGTGGTTTTCATTGCTTAATAGTCCTAGAAATCCTAAAGTCAGAGAGAGAGATCCTTAATGTATGCTATAAACAACTGAATGACTTTCAGCTTCAGGGCTTGCCTGTGGTCTTTTTGTGCCGCGTTATCCTGACCTGTTGCTAATATGGGCCAGAGCTGAAAAATGTTTTTCTATTAAGGATATGGTGACAAGATTCAGAAATTTCTCATCAGTTTGGGCTAGCTGCTTAATTGTGGAGCTGGAAGTAAAGAAATCAGGTGTTGTATTCCTGGCCTTACATGTCACTCACTCACTGTGTGGCCTTGAGTAACAAGTGCAGTTCTGTGTCTTGTTTACCCATGTACGCAATCTGGTTATATTTACTAATTTAGCTGAATTGAGGCCTTTTCTTAGGCCCATTGAAATCAGTGGAAAGGATCTCAGTGACTTTCATAGGCTTTGGAGCAGGTGCTTGATGTTCCCTAAGACCCTGCCTCCTCCTTCTTTCTTGCTACTTCCCTATTTGGGGTTGGTGCTCCTTTTTAAGCCTGTTCTTCTATATTTTGATGGTATTTTTCTGCACAAGAAAGAAGTTTCCAAAGAGAAAAAATATACCTGCTCTGCTGATATGATTTACTAATGTAAAAGTAGCAAGTGGAAGTATTTACTGTGAACAAGAAACCTGAAAACATCTTTCCCAGATTTGTCAGCAGCAGTTCATAATGGAATTGCCTGGGCCTCTGCATCTGATATTGTAAGTGAGTGATTTACAGTATTCTATTCTCAGAATGAAGCTTTCTTCTTTGTGAGTTCGGATCAAACCCATTTTTAATCCACACTTGTATAGTCTTGCAAAAATATGCATGCAGCAGGATGGTTGACTGCTTGCATTAATGACAAGGTGAGGAGCTTAGTCTTGCCCTTTTCCTGCTGTGCCACAACTGATTGTAGCAAAACTTCCACAACCAAAATTATGGATGGTGGAAGCACAGCAGAACCACTTGCCTTGTGTGCAGTTCAGCCAACCTAGAGAAATCCTTGTTAATCCCAGCAAGCTTCCAGTTTATAGGATACATATGAACTTTTCTACCACTGTACCCTAAGAAAAAGCTTTTCTTGTGTATAAATTATGCAAAGAGCTATGATCATGTAACTGAAATATGAGGCAACGTATCTGAAAACAAGCTGCACAAAATGTCTTGCCTTGTAGGGTCTAATTCGGCCAAGGATGTTGGAACAATTTGTATGGTGGGAGTGCTGAGAGCCAAGTGGTAAACCCTGGATATAATGGACACCACTTCAAGGCGGGGGGGCATCTGCATTCCCCGCACCCTTAGCTCCAGCATGTATGAATTCAGCAAAACATTTAAACCTGTGTTTTAATCTCTCCCTATTCAGCTAGGCACTTAGGTTACGCTATGGAAGTCAAGCATGCGCATAAGAGCTTTTCTGAATTGGGGCCCTACTGCTTATGACCATGTATCAAACTACAGATGAGTGTATGTGCACATGTATGTTTAGTTATGTGAGTGCAAATGTACACTCAGTGCTTTCTCTTTTTAGGTCATCTTATTTTGGGCTTTATCTTCTAAGTAGAGCTGGTCAGGAATTTCTCATCAGAATGATTTTCCAAAGGAAAATGCCCCATTTCACAAAATCAGAATTTTCTGTTGAAAAGTTGAAATAAGGAAACCAATAAAACCTGAAATAAAAATCAACTTTGCACTTGGAGTAGTAAGTCAGTGGCATCCAGACTGGGGTTAGAGCACAGGGGGGACACAATAGGGATTCCAGGGGTCCTTCCCAAGTATCTTCACCGACTTGCTGTGCAATCTTGGACAATTCACTTTGAGGTCTGATTTTGACTCCAATGGAAGCTATAAGCACCCAACTGGTCTGCAGATCAGGGTCATGAAGGCGTGATCCTGCATTTTATGAACTCCCACGAAGTCAAGGGAAGATCTAGGCATACAAAGACTGTTGGGTCGGGCCCCCTAGCTCTCTACATACCAATCTCACAGTAGTGTAGTGAGGTTTACCAATAGTTAATATTTCATACAGGGTTTTCGGATCCTTGATGAAATATATAACATGCAATGAGTGAAATCTGTTTATTAGATCATTAAAATTCACGTTCAAAAGTACAAAAAGAAAACTGCAACCTGATTGCTTTCATCAGTGCTTATTTTTGAGCACGGCATTCCTGGCTCCGCAGTAGTTTTTCTTTCAGCTTCTAGTCATACCACTAAACACATATCTCTGCAGCAGAGGGCAACCCTGATGTACTGAGATCATGCATTGAATACAGAAGAGGAGAGAGGGGAGGACATACAGTATATATAATGTATTGCATTCACAGAAAGTGATCAAGAACTCTGTTGTTGAGGAAAGAGAGACAATTCCACCCTCTCCTGGGCAGACCTGAAGCATTGAACGCCTGTCGGTTACAAGTAGAAATGAAGTCTCTGTGGTTCTTCCTTTTTTTTTAGTGAACAAACAGAGCCCTAGCTAAGCGTGTGTTTTCTGGAATAGCTGTCTGTTCCGGGAAAACAGCAACAGGTCATGCTGCAGTGCTGGTTAATTTACAGCGATCACAACAACCCTTGCACAGACTATTCTTCTTGACAATTCCCATCGTGGCAGTGTGGGAATTCAGCTGCCAAAGGTAAGGGGAGGAGGTCCCCTTTTGCTTCACACGTCTTCCCATCATGCACAGGATTGGGACTCAGCCTTGGCAGGATTCCAACACAGCAGCCTGAGAGCTCAGTGTGTTTCATGCTCACTGGGAAGATATGTTTTCTACTCCTTTGATCAATGAGGTCCCTTATGGTCTTCTGGTCAGATTCACTAGCCATCTAACCTGAGAGGAAGCCTGAAGCACTATCTTAACCCCTTTCTTCTCTTGTTTGCTATTTATTTTTAATCTCTGGGCTTTAGAATCAGATGTTCAACCTGTCTCCTTTTTGACAGTGCAACACAGTTACACCAGACTACTGTGAATTGAAAAGAGCAACCTTTATCTTTCTTGTTTCACTGTTTATCAGACAGCATCGGGACAGTAACAAGAAAGATCTTGTTTTTTAAATTACACTTGTGCTTTTCTGTAACAAAATAAAAAATATCCAAGTTATTTCATACAGTATAAACTTCCGCCTCATGACTTTCATCAGGTTCCAAGTCCCAGAGTCAAGTATAGTAGCTGAACACAAAAGCTGATGGAATAGAGGAAAAACTGCCATCTGAATAGATTTTGTGTATAAATGTGAACTGAGCATCATGATTCACAAGGTCACATTATTAGTTGTGCTCACATACACCACTGCTGGCTGTTCTTGAAAATGGTCATGAATCTCAAAACTTTTAACACTAAAATATGTATCATGTCATTTATTATTCTTTTTTCAGTCTCCTGTTTTAAAAGTTTGTAATCCATTCAGAAATAAAAATCAATACTGTGTGACATAGATAATCAGCTATGCATCGCTAACAACGATGAGCTAATATGTTGTGACTATATCATAAAACAATCTAGAAATTGTCCAAGATATTCAGCAAATATTTATAAACAATACATATTTACTGATAATCAGGATTGATTTGTAAATGATGACTAGCCAAAAATGGTGTTAAGTTTGTGACAAATATTATTTTTTTAAATGATTTGTTTTGCCATACGTAGGGAAAAGGTTTTTGCTTTCAGTTCTGAAATGGAAGTAGTAATCCTGTAGTTTATTGAATCTGACTTTCACCATCAAATGAGATAACATATAGTATAGTTTGACATTTATATTGTTCATTCTAACTTACCAAGTAGCATCCTTAAAATGTAATAAAAACATGCCAATTTGTAAAGCTATCTGCCAAATCATAAAAAGTCTAAGAATCTGTCATTTTAATGTGAATACACTGTTTTATTTTACTCAGCCAATTTTAATATAGTTACAACTATGCAAATAAATGCACAAATTTACAATTTCAGAAACAGCATTCAGTTGCCATATGGTCTCTAAATTAGTTCAGACTTGTTTTTTGCTTTTGTCATAGGAGAGGAGTTCTCATTTTCCTCATCAAATGACATTGATGTGAAAAGTGCATGTATAGTGGAACAGATTTTCTGTTTAATTCTCTCAGGTGTGTGCTTTCTGAAGGATGGTTCCTCCTAAAGCCAGTTGAAAAAAATCTGAATGGAACATTTTTCAGTGAGAAAATGTTATTTTGTCAAAATAGAAATTTCTACTGGGGAAAAAAGAAGTTTTGGTGGAATTTTACACTGGGAAAAAAATAAAACAGTGCGTCTCTCCCTGTGGCTGAGCCAATGTAGTGAATTATGGGGCTCATTCAGAGGGAGAGATTGTGATGCATCCAGGGAGAGGGGCCACTGGGGAAAATAAAGATAAAGAACCAAAAACTACAACTCCATTCAGGCATTGTGGCAGTTCAGGTAGAGGCAGAGATGAATGTTGACCTGAACTAAACAAAACATTTAATTTCAGGTGGATGAACTGAAATGAAGCACTAACGATCCTTCTTAGTAGAAAAACTTTCTAACATCTAACCTAAATTTCCCTTGCTTTTTAGATTAAGCTGATTGTCTTCAATGCCCATTGAAGGTAAGACAAGAAGTATTTGATCAGCATCCTCTTCATAACAGCCCTTCACATATTTTAAAATGGTTAGAATGTCCTGTCCCCCCCGCATCAGTCTTCTTTTCTCAAGACTAACCATGGACATTAAAAAAAATATTTTCTCATAGGTCAATGAGTTTGACCTATGTTTCAAAAACAACTTTTTTGTTATTCTTCTCTGGACTGTCTGCAGTTTGTCCACACCTTTCCTAAATTGTGGTGCCTGGAATTGGACACAGTATGACAGCTGAGGCGTTAGCAGTGCAAAATAGAGTGAAAAAATTACCTCCCATGTCTTTTTAAAGCATTTTTTCAGTTACAAAATCAGAAGAGTTGAAAAGGAGCGTGAATGCGCACACCTACAAATATAAACCCCACACCCTAAGAGCATTCCCTGCATGAAGTTCAATAATGTTGGGGCATAGATTAATTTCTTTCCATGTTAAGATTTAAAAACAAACAAATGTTTCTTTGGTGGTGTGGGGAAATATATAGACTACATTTTAGGTCTGTCAGTATTATTACTATCCTTTTTTAAAAAACAGACATTATGCAGCTTCTGTCCAGGTCTAGTAGTCAACACAGGTTTAAGATTCTTTGAATCCCTAATTACGTTAACTAAAGAAAGGCATGTTATTTTCAGATCACTAAACTTCAGCAGCAGAGTTATATTTTGTATATGAACTTGGCTTGGAGTCAGATGGAGTCAGAAATACATTTCTTGCTTTTTATGTAGCTAGCTAGGGCAGATACTTTTTTCTTCATATTTGTAGCATTAAAGAGACTTTTAAAAAAAAAACACAACCTCAGCTGCATTTATGAAAATAAAGCAAGTGACAAAATTTATCATATTTAGACATCATCAAGTACCACTTGGCAGAGACAGCTACTTTAGAAGCTAATAGATTCTCAAGAATTTCCCCTGTGATTATCTCCATGTCTAAAGGACCATATGTCGCAGATACTTTAAATGACGGCTGGATATATCACATGAATAGATTTATTCCATCTATTTTACAAGCAGTTCACGCCAAACTGGTGAAGACATCCTCTTGATTACTGAAAGGAGCTAAATTTCCTTTGAAGCCTCTTATTGAATCTGATGTGTTCTGTGAACTCAATACTTGTTTTCCCCAAAGACAGATTGTCTCTTTTGCTATTTGCTGGTTGTACCAGGGAAAAAGGCCAGACGATCAATCAAATGGGGAGTTCAGCCAGTATATTGGGACAACAATTATTAATATTTTTTGTAGTCTTCTTGTTGGTAAGGATTTTTCATGTGGCCTCCAGTTCCGGCACTGCTACATGACTGAGTTTGGGGGTCTGGTTCACATTTTCACTTACACCATGACAAATCAGGAATAAGTCTTATGAAGTCAATGGACTTACATAGGTAAAACTACTATAAGGGAGAGTAGAACTGAGCACAACATCTCTAATTTTACTTACAATATTAGAGTGGGATAAAACTGGCGTTGGTGTGAGATGTGGTAAATTATGAATATGTCGTAAGATTTAAGTGGTGCATTGGGAATGAAACTGCCATTTCCATGTTAAGAATTAAATGTATGGTACAATGTTTCCTTGATGGTCCTTTGAAATTGAAACTGCATTTCCTGGTTAAATGTAAATGCTTGGTAATGGATCTCAAGAGCAGGAGGATCTAAACCTTGGCCCAGTTATTGGCTATTTAAAATGGACTATTGCTGCCCTGGTAGAAGGAATTTGAAAAGAAAGGTTGCAGTATTTGAAATGAAGTGATTATGGAGGATATAGATTTGTACAACTCGCCTTCCTCCCATTAACCTCTTCTTTGGAGTGGAAATGTTCACTTTGCAGGTTACTAGAAGGGCATTTGCACTTGCAACAAGCCTTTTCTCTCTCACAGTGTTGTCCTTTGAATCACTGGCATTTAATAATCACCTACAGGCCTTTTGCAGTTAATGTGCAGCTTGGCATGATTCATTGGTACTGCATGTGATCCACAATTACATAACAGCCGCTACCATAACTGACCTATTCTGCTGGTGTTCTGTGGGTGTGGTTTGGGTTTAGTGTATTTTGCTGTAATTTTTTTCTGTGGCTACAGTTGGTTATACATTTAAAAGATCTGATTCTCCTCTGCCTTGTTATTTACATCTGACACTAACATTTCATACTCACTTGGCAAGACTGCAAATGACTATGCAGTGGCCAAGGATGTGGAGAAGCAGGCCCATAGTATTTAACAACTAGGGGCTAGATTTATCCCTATTGCAATTCGGTTGGCTTCAGTGGAGTTACACAGGGAGAAATATAGCCCATTATTTTATAGAATATTTGTTGGGTTTTTTTTCCTCTTTGTAATTTGTAATGGCTTGTAACCGATGAGAAAATGCTCTCTACTGTGTTTGCTATAGGACAGGGTGATCCTTCCCTACAAAATTATAAAGAATTTAACCCACAGAGTGTTTATTGCACGTAGGCCTTTGACTCATAATAAGCATGATATAAGATTATGCTCTGAAGATCCTGTGATAAATATTGGCCTGATTGTACATATTGTGATCACATTTTAGCATAAGAAGCTTAGAATTCAGTGAGAGAAGTGAGGTCTGAGGGACCTGATAGAAGGTTCAAGAACTTCCCTGTTTCAAGGTGCTTAGATTCTGTAGTGATGGGCGTAGCATAAGATCCTGGAATGGCACATACTCTACTGATAAGAGTGGCCATACTGGGTCAGACCAATGGTTCATCTAACCCAGTATCCTGTTTTTCGACAGTGGCCAGTGCCAGATGCTGCAGAGGGAATAAACAGAACAAGGCAATTTTATGTGATCCATCCACTGATGTGGATTCCCAGCTTCTGGTAGTAAGAGATTTAGGCACACCTGGAACATGAGTTGTGTCCCTGATCATCTTGTTTAATAGTATGGCAGGGTGCTGGCCAGAAGTGCCTGAGTCAGCCCTGCTGGGCCCTTTAAGAGGGAGAAAAACCCTCTGCAAACGTCCCCTTGCAGAGAAGGCTAATCAGCCACCTGGGCTGCAGAGGGCTCAGCCTTATGGCTCAGGGGGAATAAAAACCTGCCAAGAAGGAAGCCCAGGGAGGTGGTGTGGTGGTGTGTAGAGGAGCTAAACTGTAGAGCTGTAGAGGAGCTAAACTGTAGAGCTGTGTATAGTAGGTGGTGGGGTTGCATAAGCTGCACTGTGAATAAAGAGCACTGGTGAGTCACAGAAGAGTCTCCTGCCTGTTTGTGACCTGAGGCGAGAAAGCGATCTGTTACAATAGCTATTGATGGACTTATCTTCCATGAACGTATTTAATTCTTTTTTTGAAGGCTGTTATACGTTTAGCCTTCCTAACGTCCCTCATCAATGAGTTCCTGAATATAGGTCCTTTGGGGATTTAGGTGTCCAGGGAATTTAGATGCTTTATGGGTCAGAGGGCAGCTGAGCACGGGTGTTTTGAATGTTAGACTTTGGCATCTCACTGCTTCTTTAGGCATCTCGGTCCCCCTTGTGAATTCTGTTCCAGGTTAAAAAATGTCATAGCAGTAGAGTGTTGCATGGGTGTATGGGTGGGAAGGGTGTGGAAGTAGCAGGGAGACAAAGGTAAAGGGGCAACCAGTTTACATAGAACCAGCTAAAGTTTACAGAGCTTTTTTTGTTCCTGTTTCAGATAATTTCACAGGAGATGATATTGACCTGGTTACTACATTTAGAATACAGAGTGCATATTCTTCTAGGGCTTCCATGTGCTATATAGACCTTAATTAAACTCCTGCCTCCCAATATATTAGAAAATAATTATTACGTTTGTTTTACAGATTGTCAGATCTCAGACAGTGAGAGTTGCGAATGGGAATTTCCAGTGCACCTAAAAGTCTTTAAAAGCACAAGTCAGTTATTTGCAAATAGAATTTGTGCTCCAAAGTCAGTTACACAATTTCTGAAAATCCCACCTTTAAGTGCTTTGTTGCGGGCCCCATGCTGAGTCATTGGCAGAAGCAGGAATAAGAACAGAAGCCCCAGATGTGTGATTTTAACATTGGACTACACTTCTTCCCTGTGCATTGAGTCACCAATTTAGATATTCATTGCTACATTTAATGTTAATATTGTAATCATGTCCATCTCTTTAGGCAATCTGGTCGCTATTGCAACAATTCAATACTGTTCACTATTCAGAGTTAAAAGAACAACTACACACAAAAAATGAAGACACAACCTCCCTATATAAAACAAACATGCACCCCTCCCCACCAAGCCATGCACTTATTTTTTTAAAAAAAGGCCAGAAAAATGTATTGCTACAATCACCAATTATTGTATATACATTTTTATACTGGAGCAAATGGCAACAGTTTTTATTTTTGTATATGCTGTAATTTCCTACCCAGATATAAGATATTATGAGCATATAGTCTTTCTTGATAGTTTTATAATAGAACTAGCATAAGTGCCTGGCGCTGCTCGGGTCAGTCGGAGGTGGGGAGGGGGCAGACAGCTGACACCCCCTGACCAACCCCAACACCCCCTGGCTCACTTACCCCCCGACCAAACCCGACACCCCCACCTGACCCCCCCCAAGCAAACCCGACGCCCCCACCTCACCCCCCGACTGAACCCGACACCCCCACCTCACTTACCGTCCCACCAAACCCAACTCGGATCCGTCGCAGGTGTGTGTGTGTGTGGGGGGGCACAGAGCTGATGGAGTCCGGGGTTCCGTTGGGAGGCGGGAGGGGCAGAGAACTGAGGGATTTCCAGGGTTCCGTTGGAGGAGGGAGGGGCAGTGAGCTGAGCGAGTGCGGTGTCTGTTGGAGGGGGTATTATGACATCATCACCACCCAGCTGCCCAGCCGATGTGATTGGCCCTGAAAGACTATCACCCCTGGGGGGCGTCAGAGGGGAGATCCGAAAATTTTTCGACCCTTATGAACATCTAGACCCCAAGACCCCTCACTGTACCAAATTTCAAGTCTCTGGCTCAAATGGTGCGGAAGGAGTTCGCACTCATACATACATACATACACCACTTGACTTTTATATATATAGATTTTGAGATACATTTTATACTATTGCTCACAACAAAAATTGTAGCTATTATTTGGGCAGGAAATGAGAAGAAGACTAGGGATTAAATGCTCAGCTACAACCTCACTTAACGTGTGGAAAAAACAGAGCATCATGAAATGTATGAAGGTGCAACCAGTGAAAAAATAATGTGTTTCTACAGTAATTTATGGAAGTGAATCATGGGAAGTCAATGCTGCTGACAAGAAAATGGAGGCTTTTGAAATGCTGTGTTGGCAAAATCTATGGTGCATCTCCTGAATGGGAAAAAATACAAATGCCTATGTTAGATTATTGGAGAAAAGCAGACCCTGATGTCAGATATCAACAGATCGAAATGCATGTACATTTATCTCATTAGAAATAGAGTTGGATATAACCTTGAGAAAGTTATTCTGGAAGGAATGGTGGACAGTCCTTGTAGTAGGGGATGACGAGCGAGAAGAAGGAGGGATGGTATATGGCAGATCATTGGAAAGTCAGTTGCTGAGTGCTTGAAATTAGTCATGGCTCGCGAAGAAGAAAATTCTGCTATGATGTCACCGATAGTCAGACATGAATACGTACTCAGTTTGGCCAAGAATGGAAGAAACATCGGTTTTGATCAGTGGCATGGCACTGCTTTCATGGCCCCTCTCAAATTTAAGGCCTGATACATGTGAGTAAAATTGTTGAATTCAATGGGATTTTTGTGTGTTTGTTTGCAGAAGTGTGACCTGAGTGTGGGGCCTCTTTTAGAGGAGGCTGTCAGTGAACAATCAGGGTATAAATTATGTAGCTATTTCAAGCTCATTTTGCATGCCTTCAGGATGGCAGATGGAAACATCAATGACTTATTTTATATTGAATTTTTGCTAGATCTCAGCTGACAAAATCCCCAATTACTTCAGACTTGCTTAATCCATTATCCTTTCGTAATTCTCAATAAGCTTTAATTTTGAGAATGAATGTTTGTTACAAATGTCACTGGGACAGTTAAAATCAAACTTGCTGTGCTAACTCCTGGGGCACTTGGCAATAAAGTACTGTTTTCAATAATCAATAAGACAGCCAAGTTGAGTCTCTGGCTTGGAGTTTATTGGATATCTGCCTTCAGACAATCAAAAGCGAAAATTTTTCTAGGAGAAATGTTATTTTCAATGTCTTTGCCACTTAGTACTATAGTATTGTTTTTGTATTGTTGGTTGAGGTTGAAAGCAAGTTTGGCTGTGTAATGCCAAATGTTCTAACACCCATGTTCAAGCCACTAGCAATTAAAAAGCTGATGACTGATATTTAAATTTCCATTGAAAATTATTCACTTTAAAGCATTTAGGGTCAGTTAAGCATAATTCATCAAAGTGATGTTTTTCTGATACTGGGTTTTTTCTCATTGAATTTGGCTGCAATGCCTCATGTTGCTGCCCGGCAGACAGCACCGCCTGGCATCTTTACCTTCAAGTTGATACCCTATTAGAGTTCAGTTAGTATACCAAAGAAGTAATGATTCTTTTGTGAGAACAGTGGCTTTGGATTGCAGTATTTTAGATCCCACATTGGCTGTCTCCAGGGTCTTCATTTACAGCACAGCAAGGAACACAAAGTTAGTTTTGTAAGTGTTTCTTTAGCACTTTATTGTATTAATCAGAGGTCAGGGGTGATTAAGGCTGGAAGAGATATGGATCCATCTAACTTTCAGCCCTTCTCTCTCCAAATGATGTTTGTCCTTGAAACAGTCTGCTAACCAGCTATCAAAATTGCTTTGGAGACCTCCATCAACCCCAAACTGGGTTAAGACAAAATAGATCACATGGATCCACCCTGTCCACGCCACATCCCCTTACGGAATCTCAGTCGGGTTTATGTATTTCCTGTCATGTATTTCCTGTGCATGTGCACAGAACTTCTTTACACCCTTAATTAGAGGAGGGCCTTGGAGCAAAATGCTGCTCCTAACACCCCCAAATGTACTCCATCAACTTTGTAACAACAGCAATCTAAGTCCCTCTTGCCACATGTGTACGAACAGTATGTACATCTTCCAGTGTTGCAAAGCACACTCCTCCTACTCACCATCTGTCCCATTTCCTGACGCTTTCTATATTTTGTATTATTTGGCATTGAATACTGGAGAAAATATTACTTTGTTTCCCTCACTGCTGTTCTCTCTGTCTACTAAATAGACAAACAATATCAAATATCATACACTATGCACTCATCGAACTGCACCATGGTAATCATGCAAAAATGGTAGTCTCTGCCTACTTCTCAACAAAGATCTAATAGCAGAGAGCAGTAGTGAGTTCTCGTGTTACTGATTTCATAATTTTTCTTATAAAATATTATACCACAAAGTACGGTACTTCCCCTGAACAAAGCAGATTTTGTGCTGCATTGTTTTTGCTTACTCATATGTGCTTATTTCCTTATTGTATCTGCTAATTTATTTGGATCCTTGCTTTAGCTAAGAGATGTAATATCTCAGGTAGCCATAAAGCTCCCTACTAGTTCCACATCTTAAGAGGTGTAAGCACACTCATGTTATGCTTTCCATCCAATCCCACTGACTTTTTTCCTCACTAAACTGCTTCCCAGATCTGCCTCCTTCTCTGAGGGAATATGAGTGACTCGCTGTTTTGCAGTAAATGCTCTTTTTCTCTTCCCCAAACTACATCCTTTTTTGGAGCTCTGCCACAACAAGTGCAGTGGGCAAATGGGTCAGACTACGGAGGGTGAGCTGAATACAAATGCAATGGGTTCCTGCTGTCAGTCTCTCAGACATCCCTGCAAACGTCAGAGACACCTTTCTCCAAATCTACCCTTTGTGTTCCGCTAGCTTCAGTTAATAGATGCGTTTTGTTGACATCTACTGTTATCTACTTTATTGTGCCTACTTTCACCCCCCCTTACTCTCTCTGTAAAGCACTCTTATATCCACATATTGCCTAGTCTTTCCTTTTCATGATCTTATCCAGGGCCTGCCCACTTACCCCACTAACAGAAACCCCCCAGGGTTGATATATATTGAGCCCAGTGAAATCAACGATAAAACCACTGCCAATGTGAGTGGTACCCTGGGTAGTCATTGGAGTAGAGGGACTGGAACCTGAATCTCCTCACTTTCATGTAAATGCCCTACCACTGGGCCATAGGCAATTCTTGCTCTCTCTCTGACCCAATGAATAGTTAATTATGCATACAGAGTGAAATTGCTCCAACTGGAGAGGCTGAAAAAGACAAACCCAAGGATATCCCATAGACCAGTGGTTAGAAC
This sequence comes from Sternotherus odoratus, assembly GCA_032164245.1. Taxonomy (NCBI): domain Eukaryota; kingdom Metazoa; phylum Chordata; order Testudines; family Kinosternidae; genus Sternotherus; species Sternotherus odoratus. The sequence continues at coordinate 181,868,310 of JAVMKO010000001.1, forward strand.
ACATTTGTTGGTGGTGGGACACCCAAGTTCTAATCCCTTCTTCACATCAGGCAGAGTGGGCAACTGAACCCATGTCTTTCTCCTCCTGGGAGAGTGCCCTCACCACTGGGCTAAAGTTATGTGGGGCACCATCATCTTTTCTTTTTTATGGCTGTTTGGCCTGTGTGCAGATATGCTCAAGTCAGCTTTACCAGAGCAGGACCAAAAGGCAAGATAGCTAGTGGAATGCCTAGTTTGTGAATCCCCCCGGGGTTTAGGCACTGAGCTTCTGGGCTGAGTCGGGACTGAGGTGGCAGTGTGCATGCCCAGGTGCTGAAATGTAAGTGCCTTAGAGACTTCAGTGGTGGAAATTTAGGCGCAAAGGGACTTTGGGAGCAGATTGTGAGGTGATTTAGTGAATGTCAGTATCACCTAAATTCTGGATTTAACCATTGGCAGGTGCCAAAGTCTCCTTGGTGAATCCCAGCCCAGAACTTGTATAGTATCCAGCAGAAAAGAGCTGTTCTCAGGATCAGAGCCTCTGCAAACAAATAATTACCTAATTAGTAATTAATTGCTGTGTTTAAACCGGCAGAACATGGAAAATGGGTTTGTTATACGTTGCCTGCTTCATGATTTGCATTGCACAGTGGTTAGAAAGGTATTTCTTTCTGAAATATCACCCTTTTTATTAAGCTAAGATGACAAGCTGTAGCTTTTAATGGAATGTCATATTGATTGCATTAAACTCTCTGAAATAATGGCCAGTATGGCTGCCAAAAGGGTGGCGTTATTAAAGGTGCCAAAACAGATCAAACTGACAGCTTTAAACATTTTTCTTGTTCCACAGCATATTTTTCTTAGTTTGAATAAAGTTATTAAAAAAAAAAGTAACATGTTGATTAGCTGGACTGCTTTTCAAGAGCTTCATGAAATATTCAAAGCACGGATAAGTCAAACTGGCTTGGAAAGAGTACAGTTATCTCCAAATGTGGGGGATATCTGTCTGCTTGCAAGTGTTTTATTACCCACTGCTGCACAGGGTGATCCAGGCTACATCGTACAGCTTGTGCTAAAAAATGTCCCTTGGAATGAAGGAGAGATCATGGGAACCTCTTTGACAACTTACATATACTTAGTGTTACGATGTTGACTTTCTCTCTTGCTAAGAGAATCTAGATGCTATTTTACAGCCCCTAATAATTCCTTTTAAGCTAAGGTAGATACTGGGAGCCATACTTTAGTGTTGGAGCACCTCACAATCTTTTGATGTATTTTTCCTTGTAATATCCCTGTGAGAGAAGGAAGTATTATTGTCGTCGTTTTACAGATGGGGACTTGAGAGACAGAGGCTCAGATCTAGAAAGGTAGCTGGGCTCCTTACTTCTGATGAAATTGATGGAAGTTGGTGCCTAATTACCTTTGAGGATCTGGGTCAGAGAGATTGAATGACATGCCCAATCACAAAGAGACTGCAGTAAAATTGGGAGTTGAACCCCCGTCTTCCAAATTCTTGACTAGCAACCTACCTACTGGACCATCCTTCCTCTTTGACATCGAGGTTTGTATTAGGTGTCTCAAAGTTTAAAACAACACATAATAACCTTCCCTCTCTTCCCTGGCCAGTCTTCCATAGACAAATTTATCGGAGAAGTCCCTGGACTCAAAGATTCACGCAGGTGTAGGTAGCTTGTGCAGGGAGAAGAAATTTTTGTTCAGGAAGTCCAACCTTTGTCATTTCTTTCAAATAGAAATTACAAAGAAATTAGCAGAAAAGATATTTAATTCACTTTTTACTGACCCATGGCCCTAGCAGCTCCTAAGTTCACTACAAATACAAAAATGTACAAAGATGTGGACCAAAACTTTCATAAATGACAAGTGATTTTTAGTTGCCCAACTTGTGACCTGTTAAAGGGACCTAATTTTTTTTAAAGAGGCTGAGTGTGCAGCACTTTCTGAATGTCAAGCCCATTTAAGATGTCTCAAGGTGGGAACCCACCTATTCCAAATCAATGGTGGTTCTTGTAATTTCTTGGTCCTAGGAGCATTTCAGTTTGAGTGGATCTAGTCAATCTTCTGATTATAATTTCTAATTATAATTTGACCTCTCTGTTTCTAATAATCTCATATGGATGAGTGTCCAATTCAGCTTTGAATATCTATGGTGGTAGCTGTTCCACAAGGCCTCTTTTCAGCTTGTTTCCTTGTCTAACTTTTAAAATTCTTCCTAACCATCAATTTACTTTCATTCAGTATTGAAAGGTCATTTTTTGCTTCCAACTGGCGCAGGATGCCAGTCTATATTACCCACTTATTACTTTCAAAGGACATCATTCATGCTTTCCCCCATACTGCCCCTCATGAAGCTCTCTGTAAATATCTGCAAAACAAATTATTCTCCTTCAGATATCTCCTTAAAACTCTCCTCTGCCATGAATCCTACGAAAGAAAAAGAAAAACAAACCCACCTGACAACACTTAGGCTACTGGTATGCTGAGGCCACAGCCTATCATGCTGATCACTCTTGTCGCACTGTATCCTTGTACCCTCAATCTGTCTGTATCCACTTGATGTCTCGTGTTATATTTAGACTGTAAGCTCTTGGGAAAGAAACTAGGATGATCAGTGTCCCGATTTTATAGGGACAGTCCTGATATTTGGGGCTTTATCTTATATAGTCAGCTATTACTCCTCACCTTCTGTCCTGATTTTTCACATTTGCTATCTGGTCACCCTAGCAGCAATGGCCTTTTTGTTTTGTGGTTGTATAGTGCAAGGTAAGGTCTCTGTTCATGACTGGAGTTCTTAGATGATATAAAATACAATTTATTTCTTGAGCAAATAAATTAGAATAAGGTGGAGCTGGGTAACTATCATGACCCTCATAATGAGAATAACTGGAATAGCCTTGTCATCACTCTGCTCTCCTGTACATATCTTTAGACAATTATCTCTCCTATTTTTTCTGAACTGAATGGCTAATTCTCTTAACATTTTCCTGTAGGTCTTATTTTCCAAACATTGATCATTTTTGTTGCTCTCATCTGAATTCTTTTCCATTTTTTAAAAATGTAGTACTTTGAGGCCTAAAACAATACTAATTATCTCACCTAATGAAAGAGGAAATAAATGTAAAGGTTAAGAATGGAGATTAGAACAAAATATAATTTGAAGGAAATAAAAGCATTCAAAAATCTAATTGTGGGCCTGCCCTTTATGAATTATTTCAGCTGTCTCTTAAGCCTTGTTGACATTAGACTTATTTCTGTAAAATTTCCACTTTTATTATTACTACTGGTGATATCAACACTAGAAGAGCTATTGAAGACAAGGTACTGGCAAGACAACTGGTAAGTTTTAAGCACGGTGTCACTGTGATAGGGCATCTGCCCCACACTGGCCCATAAGGGGTTAATAGAACCTTTGGGAGACTGTGCAGCAGGCAGCCAATTAGAGAGTGCCCTAAGGAACTGTGTAGGAGACAGTCATTTAGAGAGGGGCTGAAAGAAGCTGCCAATCAGGGCTGGGCAGGCCCATATAAGAAGAGCTGCAGGAGAAGAACAAGTTGAATTGATCCCTGGACCTTGAGGAGGGAGGACGATAGCTAGCCTGTTGAGCAGAGCTGGGCAGGATCAGAGGAGCAAGCCCCTGGCTGACAACTGGCATGCTGAGGTCCTGAGATAAGGGTGGCGATGGTGCTGGGACTGTGGAGAAGTTACCCAGGGAAGTAGACTTAGAGGATGGAGGGGCTACAGCATGTGGCTGCCATCTACAGGATCCCTGGGCTAGGACTCGGAGTAGTGGTTGGGCCTGTCCCTCCCCTTGCCCCCACGTGCCACCGAGGAAGTGGCTGGATCCTTGGATGGTGATACATTCCCCTGGAAGTGGGGGGTACACAGAGCGTGGCACAACTGTAGGGCTGTGTCATGAAGAGGATGCTGCTGTCCTGGGAGTGATGCGGGTCCTGGAGCAGAAGTGACAGCGGCGAGACACCACCAGAAGAGGGTGCACTGGCTGGCAGAGCTGATCCCTGGGATAGCCAGCAGGAGGCACCACAGTCGTGAGTGAACCCTGTCACAGTCACAGAGCTGCTTTGAGCAGAGTTGGGCACCGTGATACTTAAAATATTGACAGCCATGTAAAGCTTTGTCCACACTAGGGTTCACATCATTGTTTCCACTGGAGAAGCCAAACTACTGATAACAGTGGGGAATGTAAAGCTTGTTTGTGCTGCCTTGCCATTTGGACTATGGGGGCATGAATTGCAGAGTGCACCTAAGTTCTGCGCTGTAACTTTCCCCTGTGGATGTTGAAGGTACCAACTAAAAGGCTCCCAGTTCATACTAATGTAGTCCTCAGGCTATCTTAACCTGAACTACGAATCTTTTAGAGAAATAAGCCTATTGTAGACCTCTCCTATAAGTTTATTCTCCTATCAAGGTGTGTGTATTATTACTATTTGTCATGCCATAATTATTTATTTTTAAGTTCAGCACTGATAACCCGTCATATTGTGGAACATTGGAATAAGTATTATGGCACTATATATTAGTAGAACTGAGTATTTATCTTCAAAAAATTAATTCTATGAAAAATAGCCTTTATTTATATGTGAAGACTTAGCGCAAAAGGTTTTTTGGTTTTTTTTGGCGTCAAAACTGAAATCTTCAAAATGTTGAATTTTTGCTTCTCCTTTTCTCTTCCCTCACTTTTTTTTGGAGGGGCTACAGAATGCAATAAAATGACTACCATCTAGGTTTTTTTAAAAAATATTTTTGTGTGTGTTTTCCTCCATTTTTCCTTTAGCTACTCTAACTCTTCAAAGGAAAATGAAAGTCTGCAACTCTGCCACTTTGTATTTTGTAAAAGACTGGAGAAGCTTTGACAAGTTAGAGTTTAAAGAGAAATATGAAATAAGTGGAAAGAAAAGAATAAAAGTCCTGGACATAAGTAAGCATATTGTATTCTGTAGCAGAAAGGATGGGGAAAAAGAAAAAAATGATTTTTTTTGGAAAGTATATTTAATGAAAATTCAAAACAACCAAAAATTGTTCCATTTCAAACTCTGTGAAACTTTTGATTTTTTTCACAGAAAACTGGGTTTTGATTTTTCAGCTGATACTTATTATTTGGGTTTTTGAGGAAATAAATCACCGATTTTAACAGATGGGGAAAGCAGTAAGTCTTGGGAATGAGAGCAATACCTCCAGGGTATGTCTATGCTGAAGCTAGGAGGTGTGAGGCCCAGATGTGCACTAGCTGCCCAAATGCAACCCTGCCTGATCCCCGGGGCCTGAGCTCAGGTGGGCTAGTCTGAGCTGCTCCCCATGCAGCAATGTCATACTGTTATTTTTAGTGCATTAGCTCAAGGAGAGTGAGGGTTTGTCTACCTGTGCTGGTAACCAAGCTGCAGTGTAGACACATCTGAAATGTTTATGTACCTTTGTGCTGCATAGCACTCAGTAAGTGGTGATCACGCAACTGACTCCACTCCCTCCTTATCTTATGTCCACTGAAAATTTTCACTTCTAATAAACTGAATGGTAGAAATATATTGGCCAATCTGGCCAGATTCTCAGCTGATGTCCATCTCCTTTTATGGACTTGTGTTGATTGTCATTCGCAGGTGACCTGGCCCCATGTTTATATGACAAATGCATCATGAGGTGGATATACTGTGTTTGGAGGCTTGGCAGCTGATCCTGCAAACTGCCCTGGGCAGTCATATCTCTGCACCCATGCAGAGAACCATTGACTTCAATATCCTAAATGCTGGCTGTTTATTCTTTGCCATCTAAAGGCCAGAAAGGAAAATATTCAGTTTGTCCCTGATTTAAAAACCACCCTATACAGAGTTGCTCTAACCATGAAGTTAAAGGGAAACAGGATGCTTTGGTATTTCCAGATCCACAATGGTTTTATTTTTTAATGAACCATTTGCTTACTGCCTACTATTTCAGGCTGTAGCGGGCACACAGCTTACTTTCACATTGACACAGCAGTCTTTACAAGCCAATATCAGAGTGCAAAGAGCAGTTTCAGTTTAAAAAGGTCGGTTCTTTCATATGCATAGCTTTCCAGGCTGTTAATCCCTGGACACCAGAATACTTAGGTTGTCCCAGTACAAAGTGCAATCATCTTTTGTGTTCATAGAAATAACGGTTGAATTTCAGCTTTTGCATGGATTTTGCTGCCTTCTCTACTTCATTATTTTTTTTAAGAAAAGAAATGTCTAGTCTGAGCTGAAAGCCTTAACGACAGTGCTGAGATATATATGAATTGCCACTAACTTTGATGCTTACTTAGGAGCAGGAATAGCTCTTTGTGATCACAGAAATAAAAGAAGAATGGGTTGGATATAGCAAAAGTTGAATTTGAAAAGCTTTAATGTGGAATGTTCTCCTCCCTCTCAACATGCTCTGCAAATGCAGAGCATTTATTTGGCACCAGGAGAGTGGGCTAAGGTTAGATCCCTTTGCAGCTATTTTCCATTTTCCAGCTCGGATGTGATTCCTACCCACCCCTGCTTCCTCTTCTGCTCCCATCTGGACTGTCAAACCTGATACAAATGTAAGCAAGGTCTGAATGAGCTTCCCCCTAACATCTAGTGTTGAGCTGGAGAAAGACGTGAGGAACAGGCTGTGTTTGCAAAGGCAGACCTACTTTTCCTAGGTATGCAGCATGATGGAGTTGCTTTGCCACATAGATCAATTTTGGCTGGCACTTAGGTTGGTATAGCTTTGTCACTCAGGGGTGTAGATTATTCATACCCCGAGAGATGTACGTTTTATACCGAAGTAAATTCTAGTGTAGACAAGGTCTGAGTCAGCACGTAATTTTAGAAAATTACAATGTGGTCCACAAAACCTAGGGTGAAGCCTAGAATGAAGTGCCTGGGGTCTTATACAATGAATGGGGAGAGATAGGTGCCTAATAGTGTGATCTATAAAACCCAACACACTAGGAAGGGAGCCGCCTGAGCTATCCACTGGGCGATGCCAATCAGAGGGGTTTATGCTAAGTCCTGCCCCTCTCTCAGTGACAGGTGTCTGAGTCTAGGCTGCAGGGAGGTGACTGAATCTTCTAGTAATTTATGAATGAGAACCAGCTGCCTTAATGGGGAAGAGGGGGAGAGACAATGACTCTGTAGTTCAGTGGTTAGGAAACACACTCATAGGTTTGGGAGACCCAGGGTCTAGTCCCCCTGTTCCAATCTCTCTTTCATTATTTCTCCACAACTTGTTTGCAAGTAGTCCCTGTAGTGGGGCGGCTACCCAACTCCAGAAAAAAGGGTTTAAAACAGTCCTGCAAAGATCTGTGGCTGGGGGCAAGCAGCTCCCAGGCTGATTAGGCAGAGCAGCCATGGCTGTGGCTGGGTCAATTAGGGCCCATCTGGCCCTAATAAAAAGGCTCAGTTTGGTGCAGAGAGTCAGTCTCCTCTGTCAACAGAGGCAGACAGGCCTGGCTGCTGGGGAGCTTGACAAGGTACCCAGAGTGAAGCAGGGCTGGGGCAAGACAGTAGGAGCTGGGGAAGTTCCAGCCTAGAAACCCTCAGGCTGCAGGGCCTAGGAGATGGCCCAACAAAGGGTACTGGGGTTGCAGGGGGCAGCCTGTAGCTACAGAGAGAGGCAGCAGGCCAACCCTCCTTGCCTGTGAGGAATGGCAATGATATTGCAGTCTGCCCCAGAGAATGGGGGCAAGTGGTGACTGGCAGTTGCCTAGAGTGAGGCAAGGTGGGGATAGAGGGTGGGGGTTCCCCAGGGAGGGGAGACCCTGAAATTGTGGGGGTACTGCAGGGTGCAGCACCCCAGGGAAGAGGGCACCGGGGTCCAGGAGGGACTACAGGCTGCAGAGAGTGCTCTGGATGCTGGAAGAGCTAATTCCTGGATGTACCAGCAGGAGGTGCTGCAGGGTGAGTTGCTGCCCTGCTACAGTCCCACTAAATTCAATGGAACTACTCACAGAGTATGGTAAGGGAGGTAGGTTACAACCAGCTGTGAGTATTTGCTGTTAGAACTTTTGAACATGGTGTGTAGAGTAGTTTGTTAAAATCAGAGTAGGTATTTCTGTTGGTTCATATAACTAACCATCACAACCCCATCCATGGCTATTACCATTAAAAATGCAGCTAGAAACTTGCTTGCAGTGGATAGTCAAGCGTAAAAGTTACTCTTCACAAGTATTTTGGGGTAGTAAAGCTTGAACAGGTGGCTGTTTGTAGAAAGTAAACATGCAAAGCATCATGAATGAGATCTAACCCAAAATAACTCCAATGCACATTCATGCAGAGTAATTTTCACTCTTAGCTCTGCTGCAATTTAGTGGTAAAACAAAGACTGAGAGGGCTAAAAAGGGTACACAGGCTAGTGCTGGAGTTCACAGTGGCAGGAAGACTCCATTTGGCACTTAAGTAAGAATACACAAGAGAAGAGTATTGAAACCAAGCGGTTTTGTTATCCATTTTCAGACAACAAAGCAGGTAGGTCAATACATCGCTGGATTTGGGGACAAAAGAAAGTACTACATCACAGAGCGAGGGAATGGGTTTGTATTTTGCTGTTGTTTCTAAAGTACTGCTTTGGGTTAAAATAGTATAGTAACTGAAGGACCGAGACCAGGTGCAGGGAACCAAGACAAAACTCGAACTAATCTAAGGTTGGCAAGAACTCTTCAAACTTTCCAGGAAATTATGACCAGTACAGAAAAGAGACACCAAAACTGTGTTGAAAAAACTGCCCTAGGCTAGTCAGTATGGAAATTTGTCATTGATCTTATCATCTTCAAGTTATTTGGACCCATAAAAGCATTCATTAAGTTAATATTGAGAAAATTGGGTAACAGGTCAGCTAGGTGAAAATTATTTGCACAAGCGTGTGGGAGGTTATACAAATTTATTGGACTAATATGAAAATGTCACTGGCCACTTCAGCTAGTTTTTCAATCTCAAAAGAAAATAGCAGGAGGGCAAGATGGAAACCAACTGATTTAGACTTCAGTGGATGAAAATTGTGACAAACTGTGGTTTAAATAGCACATCAGGCTTAAGAGGTTAAGTAGTATAATGTACTTGGTTTTTCACATCCACTGAATGCCAAATCAATGCAAGTGAAACTATCATTGGCAACAATTTTATGAACCACTTCAACATTTTGTTGCAGCTAAAATTCTCTCAGACTTTCAAAGAGGCTGCACATGTTTACTCTGGATATTAATTTTTCTCTTGGTTTGGCAAACAAGCTATGAATCCATATTCTAGAACAAATAGAAAGCAGGTGCTCCATGGCTGGAAATAAAGTAATCTGCTTCTCCAAGTGAGGAAACCAGTGACATTTTGCAGAGCTCCATACTGGTTTATTATCTCATGGACTCTTTCTTTCTCTTTGGGAAATCCCCTCACTTCTCCTTCCCAGCTAGAAACATAAGAAATGCCAGGAAAAAAGAGCTTTTTGATCCACACCTTTCTGAATGTACAGACAGGCATTGACTCGCATGAACTGAGCTTGTGAAAGAAGAGTTCTTCCAAATTGCTGTAGTCTGCCCTAGCCATACAAGTGCTTTACCTGCAAAAAGCCTCCTGATGTTTGTTTTAACAGTTGTACAGAAGTTATCTTAGAGGGCTTATGAAGATAAAAGAGATTTTTGCCAGTGATCTTTTGAATAGCGGTCTGCTGCTGTAAAAGGAGGAATTTCTGCTGGAAAATTACACTGCCATGAAAGTTAGAAGTGCAGAGTAGCTGTGAATTCCCCTCCAGCCTTTGATCATTATAAAAAAATGTACATTTTTTTTTTTTTACTTTTTTTGACCCATTAAGTGTAATGTTGAAGGCTATGGTAGCCACTTAAATCCTGGCAGATTCAAGAGGAATGGATTTTAGGAAAGACACCAGAGCTTCATGCTGTGACATAAAACATTTGGTCCTCAAGTACACACTTCATTTTCTTAAGGATCTGAGGGGCGCTTCAGCATACAATCTCATAGACTTATAAACTTTAAGGTCAGAAGGGGCCATTATGATCATCTAGTCTGACCTCCTGCAACACAGGCCACAGAATTTTACCCACCCATTCCTACAATATACCTCACTATATCTGAACTATTGAAGTCCTCAAATCTTGGTTTAAGGACTTCAAAGTACAGAGAATCCTCCAGCAAGTGACCCCTGCCCCCTGCTGCAGAGGAAGGCGAAACATCTCCAGGGTTTGACATCTCACTCCAGTATGTCAAGGATCAGAGAGGTAGCCATGTTAGTCTGGAATTGCAGAAGTGACAAAGAGTCCTGTGGCACCTTAAAGACTAAGTATTGAAGCATAAGCTTTCCTGGGCTAATATCCACTTGGTCGGATGCATGCAGTGGAAGTGATGCTTACAGCATGCTTCACTGTAAAACAAAGAACATTACAAGTAGGACATTAGGGTCCAGAGTGAGATCTCCGTTATCCCAGTATAAACCTGGAGTAGCTCCACAGACTTCCAAGACAGGAGTTACACTAGCATAAATTAGGAACCATGGAGAGCAATATCCTGCCCTGAGTCAAAAGTACCAGACAACACTGAGCACTGACACTATTGGTTCATTTTAAAATGAAAGATTAAAAGTTTCTTCCTGGGAATTCCCATACTTAATTCACTGATCGACTCAAAGAGTTCTAAGAGATTAGTGAAATGTGAATTTCCTTTACTGAATCTGTCCTAGTTACATCATATCAGATCATAATCTTCCAGATGTTTTGTTTCGTGCCAACATTTTAATTGCTGATGCAACCACTTTGCCAGCTACAGATGTAAGATTTACAGGGATATAATTCCCTCAATCACCCTAGACTCTTTTTCAAGTACTGGTGCAACATTTGCTAGCATTCAGTCCTCTGGAACAGTAGGTTTTAAAACTAGTCTGCGGCTGTCTGTTGGAATAAAGGAGCGGTGTATGGGACAGCAGCTCCAAAAATGTTTTCATGGTCATTTTAAATTCTAATTAACCATTTATACATGCCATAAAAACAAATGTCCATTCACACTGGGGGGAAATATATTATGTAATTCAGAAAGCCAGTGACACTATATCTGGACACTGAATTGGTGAATTAAGACCATCGTAAGGGTCCCGGTGAGAGGAGTTGCCTGAGTTCACAATAAAATACAAACCTGCAGAGTTAACTTTAAATATCTTGAATCAGAGAGGTAGCCGTGTTAGTCTGGAATTGCAGAAGTGACAAAGAGTCCTTAAAAGGTGCCACAGGACTCTGTCACTTCTTTAAATATCTTGAGGATTCTTCTTGCCCATGAGGTAATAATCCTATCCTAGGCTAAAGAAATGAATGGCCGGTTGAGAAGTTGGGCTGCTATCCTTTGTAACGTTGCTGCTATTGGCACCCGGCAGCAGGAAAGGCGGGGTTTAGTCTCTTCACCCCAACGGCTGTTCCACTGTGGGATAAATACTTAAAAAGTCATTGGCCTGGTGGAAGGAAGGAGCAAGTGTGTGTGTGTGTGTGTGACTGTAGTCCAGAGATTAGACAACCAACCCAGGAGGGGGAACACCCAGAGACCAATCCCCCTGCTATAATCATTCTTTCATTATTCATCCACAGTGGAATAGCTTCAACAGGAGAAAGACAGGGGGAGCACCAACTGAAAATATCCCATAGCTCAGTGGTTTGAGCACAGTCCTGAGAGGTGGGAGACCCTATTCTGGCAGGAGGGGGAGTGGAAATGCACCTGCATCACCCTACATCTCAGCAATAAGAGTTATAAGGAGGAGAGGGTGGGACTCACCACCACCTCCTCTGGCTACTTTGTGTGGAGAGAACACCTAACTCATTCCTTCAAGAAGTAGCTTTGCAGCCTAAGCTGCCTGACTCCATGCAGAGGGTTCCCATTTGTAGATTGCTAAGCAGAGAGAGGCTCCTCCAAGTAGCCTGGATTTAGGTGCCTGTTGCCAAAGGGGGGGGGAGGGGCTTAGCACCCTCTGCCCCTCTAGTTGGCATCTCCCAGTGACTAGAATGCTGGCTTTTGCAGATCACATTCTTACGTGCCCATCTCTCCTCATTCATTGTATAGGAGCCTAGGTGCTGAACTCAGCTTGGTGGATCGCTGTGTTGCTCCTGTAATGTTCTAGGTGCCTGTAAACTCAGTGCTGTGAGGCTCAGTGTTGCAATGTCTTAGTTCTTTGTCGATCCCGCCCTTAGTTTCTGTGCCTCAGTGTCCCAAAATGAAGATACTTTCATACCTCAATGGGAAACTGTATTGTACTGTAGGATGTGCTTTTTTTTACAAGTTGCTTGGGTACTAAATTGATCTAGGCTCATATTTTTAATGGTATTTAGGTGATTCTGTGCTCAGCATTGCCACGCCTAACTGATTGGAGGCAAACCTCCAAACTCTCAGATTCACCTATCTCTAATCATTTTCTTTTACACAGACTGTGACTAGAAAGTTTGCGATGCAAGTGCTGCCAATTAAATATCACGGATTCTAAGATAATAGAAAAGTATTGGTGTTCTTTTTATGTTTTCAGTATTAGACCTTCTGTTGATAAATCCAGAAATCAACTGTGTGGTGTTCTGGATTAGAGTTAACCATACTCCGACATGAGGTTCTGCCTGTAAGCTAGAAAAACGGAGACAATAAGATACTCCATTCCAGTGCTTGGAGATCAGTACAACATTGGTTGCCAAGAGTAGTTTTGTCTGCTCTTGAGCAATTCATAAGAATATTCCAAACAATAGAAAAATATGTTTCTGCCAATGGACTCAAAACCTGTTCAAAGTTTACTCAAGCCTTTGTTTCAACACTTGTCAAAATGGCAAAACTTAAGATGACCAACGTGTGGTCAGAGTAAGAGTTTCTCTGATAGATGTTAGCAAAGAGGAATTTGATTACTCTTATTACAGATTGGGTCTTAGAAAAAACAGTTTGCATTATTAGTATAGCATACAAACAGTTGAGGGAAAAGTAGGTAATTAGTAAAAAGGGATACTTCAGCCTGGTAAAATGACCATGAAAACTTTCCAGCCCAGGTCCAAAATCTACTTCCATTCTTTAGTTTTTTCATTATTGGTCTTAATAATGATATTTTATTCACCAACGGGGAGGAAAAAATACTCTACCAGGAGATTGGCTGAGCAGAATTTTGCAAAGGTGGGTAACATTCAGTTTAAGCATCCGTTTGCAGCAATTCTAATTTATTTGGGGATCTTAATTTGTACAGCTAACGTAATTTATCCAAGGATGAATTGGGGAAAAAAACAACTCTTGGAGTTTGGAAGCCAAAGGATTTAAGCAGAACAAGAAGTTCAGAATAAATATTAAGGCCTAAAGTTGACTGGTATAAAGTGGTTGCGATGCCACTCAAGTCAACAGAATTGCTTCTGCTTAACCTAAAATTGAATTTGTCCCTAGAACTTGGTATTGTCAATCTAGTGCCAGGCTGCCTTTAGAAGAAGCTCTAAACTAGTAATTTACTATGTACGATGGAGAAAAAATTCTCGGTGTAAGTATTTTCAGTAGTTCTAGATAAAAACAGGAAGACTCGTTAATGGAATAATCTATTAACTAGAAGAGATACAGCATTTGTAGTGGATACATTTTAGAAGAACATTTGTTTTCCTGTGCAAAATGAGCTGCTGGAAGTCTTCTAGCTCTTTAAAATGTAAAGTACCCAACAGGTCTTTGAATCCATAAATTCTACTCTCCAATATGGACTTTCTGCAATCTTTTCACCGGATAAAGAAAGTGCTCTTGGCACTATGTTAGTATAACTCTTTACAACAGAGGTGCTTATGGGGTGTTTCCACTAGAAAGTGGTTGAATGGGACTGTAATAATATAAGCCAGACTTTAAAGTGGCAGGTTTTGGAATACATTGAACCCAATCCAAAACTTAATTTGATGGACAGAGATGGACTAAGGCAGTTTAGTGTGTGACAGTAAAACAAACACAAATAGCCTCTGGCTCTGTGGCAGTGTTTATAAGAGCATTAAAATGATTTCCCTCTAGTGAAACAGTAGTAGGGATTGAGGCTGTTCCACTGTGGTTTTGTTCTAAAGAGATCCAAAGGGACAATTCAGAAGGGGAGTGGGCAGGGCTGGCTCCAGGTTTTTTGCCGCCCCCTTTTTTTTTTTTTGGACTTTTACACGTTTGCACTTTGCAATGTTTTGTTTTTTGTTTTTTTGTTTTACAAAAAACCACACAAAATACCCTTACAAACACATGACCCCCAAAGACCCACACTGTCCACACCGCACCTCCTTCCTGAAACAATCACACCCGCCAGAGGGACTGCCAGCCAATGCCCAGCCCCCGACTACTCCCGCCACAGGCCCTATACCCTCCCACACACAGTGCCCCCCCCCCCCAGTCCCACTTCCCACAATCCCTCCCTGGTTGCATGGGGCTGGGAGCTGCAGCAGCCACCTGGGGCCAAGCCCAGCTCCTATTGTGAGGCACGTTGCTCCTACCCTCCGCAGGGGCAGCTTTTACCCTCCCTCTCCCACGCACGCACCCAGGGGTTATGTTTTATGGGTTAGATTTTCCTTTTCATTTAGATTTTTCTTTCTTTTTAGGCTACCATTCTAAAGTTTAAATAGAGGTGATCTGACAAGCTCAAATATATTTTGTAGAAAGGCACCCAAAAGCCCATTCTGAAGACACTTATCAGTTCCATTTGAGCTGAAAAATGGGAACCAATGTATTGTCTTAAAGCTAAAACTTCCACTTCCTTTTTCACATCCCATAGAATCGCTTTATATTTCTGGAGATGAAGCTTTGAAACTAGTTTTCAAACATGAATACCTTAAGAGAATACTTCAGATTACAACTATCAAATGTCCTTAAATGACCATTTCCCCTACTGGCTGATTTGATCATATAAATGAGGAGAATTTCGCCCTAAGACTTCTCATGTAAAAGAATTTGTAATCCTCCCAAGTTCAGTCAGGTTGAAAATCATCTAAAAGTCAGACTGATGGAAGAAATTCAGAACTAAGGCTTTCACTCTGCCTTTCACTTGATCACTCTAGGTATGTGTTGTAGTAAGAACTAAATTAAAGTTCCGCTAGAGACCTTCATGGTAGTGGTGAACTGACATTTCATACAATTTTCTTAGGAGGACTGGTAGTAAAAAAAAAAAAAAATCTCTCCTAGTGTCACAAGCAACTATCTTGAGAAATGGATAATTTCATGCAAGTATATTTTTTTAATGGGCCCAAACTGCTTTTTGTATTTGTCTAAAGTCGAATTACAATAACTGATCCAAAGAGACTAATTCCACCCTCCCTGCAATCATTTTCGGAAAACTGCCAAATGCTAAAACTATGGGTTTTGAAGACTCCATCAAGTTTTTCACGCTGTTCTAACTGTAGTCCACTGTATACGATAAGCAGGCAACGGCCTGTGCTGGTCCCTACTTTTCTGAGAGCAACAGGAATGCCAGCAGAAACTATAATTGTGAATTTCCTTGTGTTTTTGTTTTTAATCCCAGCCTTTGTTTGGTTGCTTGAGTAAATCTCCACTCAGACAAAATAACTTTTAATATTCCCTACCGTTCTAATTTGGGGGCTGTAGGTTTTCATTTCTTCTAATAGCCAGAACTGAGAACGGCTGCTGGGTTCAATCTAGTATCCCATCTCATATTTGTCCCCAGGATTTATCTTACATTGCATTACCTCACCACAACATTTTCTTCAAGTAATTCACTGCAGAGGAATATGTTCCTGAAAGGTAAGGAGTAGAAGCCTGTCTCCTTAAGATCAGGGGAAAGCTCATAATAAATAAATAAATATAAATCTTCGTTGTTTTTAGAGCCAGCAGCAGATTGTGAGGGTAATTAAATGAGCGTGTGTATGATGCTTTATGGAAATGAAAGTTCTATCTTTGCCTTCACTGCCATCTTTAGAGAGACTTGTCATCTGCTCCCTGAACACCACCCACATTTTTATGAACCTAAAAGGAAATTGCTTTAAAACTTACTGTCTGAAAGTACATATTGAAATAAAAATACAAGTTAAGCTGCTGCTAGTAAGGAGGTATGCATACTGTTTCCAGATGGGGTAGTGCAGGTGAACAGCTCTTTCCCTGGTGCTTTAGCAGTGATGGGAGTTGTGTCATGTGTGGTCATTCAGTGTGGTAGTCTCTTTCAAATCGGTTTTATGCCATGTTGTATCACATGGGATTTGACAACGTTAACTCTCATAAAAACTAGCCGAACGCCATGTAATGGCATAACATATGACATGAATTAATACCCTGTGGATTACAAGGAATTTTGTGAAGTGTGGCTACTTAGCCACTAAAAATATAAATTAATTACTGAAATTGCTAAATTATTAGGAAAATACATTAAATGATACAGCTTAATATACCAATACAACTTATTCTGCAAGTGGTAGTGTTCTATGGCGCTTCCATACAGCTCTCTCTCTCTCTTAGCATACGCACGCCTGATCGCAATCCTGATCCAAACAATCCCAACTGAGCAGATCCTTTGGCTACATCTATGAGTCCTGCAGAGCAAAGATTCCAGGAAAAACATTCAGAAACTCTGTGTGGGTGTTTGTGGGTTTGCAGAAGTTAGAGCTGGCCTAATTTTTTGCAAATGATGGGCCTAATTCTCAGGTCCATTATGGCCTCTTTGTGCTTGTGACAGCAGACAGAGGTGGTAAAGAAGGCTTAAGTGGTTACAAGGGAATTTTTCACCAGCATAAGTGGTGGTGCAGAACTGGTGTAGTTGCTGTCTGCTCTCCCCCTTAAGAATACTGGCACAGGGCTTGTGGTGGAGAGAAAAGGGTATGGCCAAAGTGTATTACATGTCAGCTATCCTTGGCTGCTGAACAGCCTCTTTGGCTCATAGAAACATGTGCCCCAGTTACAGCAGCCTTTGTGCTACTCTCACTTACATCGAGGACCTGAACCCAGAACTCAAGGGCTGCAGAAATAAGAGTAAAGCCATCTTTGCATGATCTCTTTCTTCCATTTCTCCCCAACCCACTCCTTGAGCGCCGCTCCGTCAAACCTGACAACTGGCAAAAATGCAGTGCAGATTTAGCCCTTTTAACTGTCTGCAAATCGACTGGTAAACACATGAGTAGCAAACAGCTCATGCAAACAGATTTCTGTCTGCATTTATTTTTGCAACTCTTCACTTCGCTATTCTGTATTTGATCTGTGATTGGCCAAATGGTATAGCTCTGCTATATGATTGGATGATCCCTTCCTTTAGTCTGGCTCTCACAGCTTGCTTTCCCATACTGTATAATGTAAGAGATGAGACTATAGGAAGCTATCATGTTCTTAGGGCCCCATCCAGCAGTTATTAAGCAGGCAAAATTTACTGATTTCACAGGGAGTTTTAGTTGCATACGAATTAGTGGCTCAGGCCTCTTTACAATAATTTATGGCGGACATTAATCCGTGTTGTTCCTCTGGGACTGTGTCATTATGGTAAGTGAGTTAAAGTCGAGAATCTGAGTGGTTTTTAGGGTTGCGAGCTACAACCTGACTGATACTTTAGTGATTTAGTTTGCTTTAGTGATTTCCCTTAACTTGCTCAGCTACTTACAGTTCAAGTTCGGGTTTTTGACAGACCCAGAGCCAGATCACCAGCTATGCTGTGAGCATACTCAGGAGAGGAAATGTGTGTAAGGTGCACCTTATATCGCTGCACTTGCTGCCTGCCACTGGGCTACTACTCTCCCTCCTGAACAGGTAGGTGGGCAGAGGCCAGGAGTTGGTAGAAATTTGGCTCTGCCCCCTCTAACATGCCAGCCAGCTCATCTGAGTCAGTGCAGAGGCTCAAGTAAGCAGTGCCAGGAGATGGGCTGAAACAGCTTAGTGCCTCTAGGGAGCAAGAGGGAATAAAAGACACACTTGTGACTCAGAGTAACAATGCAGTGCTCTGCTTTGCTCTAGGTGCAGACATTATAAGATTCCTATCAAAAAGCCTCCGGGTTAGGCTGGTCAGCCTGTGACTACTTTTCATTTAAAAGCATAAGAACAGCCATACTGCATCAGACCAACAGTCCATCTAGCCCTGTCTTTCTTTGCTTGCGCTCCATAGTTTTCTAAATCTACAGAGAAGAGGGCTGTACCAGCTAGAGCAGTTTAAACTGAATTTAAAAGCTTAAAATTGCTAATCCTGGTTTATCTACAGAACGACTGTGGCTAGTGTGTACAATATGTCCTTTCACCCTGTTGCCTTGCACCCACTCCACTATGTTTTGTTACAGAAGTTTTTGTGGCATATACTACTTATTGGATAGTTACCATGGTTTCCAAAGGAAGCAACATGTAATTATTGCATATCGCTGTTCTGACAAAATTCTGTATGGTACTTCGCAGTAACTCAAATTGAATCTTTTTCTTTTTGTTAGGAGGAAGAGGAAAGTTTTAAAGGATGACTGATAAAACGTCTGAGGCTAGTGGTATGTGCTGTAGGTATGCTGATTAAAAAATACTCTGGGCTCAATGATTCTTACTGTGCCCATGTCAAAATGATGGCGATAAGGAAGTTTTTATCTATTTAGGTTTTTATAAGGTCACCCATCACCATGGCATCTAAGCACCTTCCTCAAAAAGTAACCAAACAATAAGGAGAAGTGAACATGATAGAGCTTCTGTATTTGTAACAATGTTCATGTATAATGAATCTCATGTTTTTAAATGACAGAGTCAGTATCTCTGTTTGTACATACTCAGCAATGAACATCCCCCCTTTTAGTTGTACACAATACATTGTAAAGAAACAGATCTTAAAATCTGCTTTCAATTCTGCCATCTCTTCTTCCCCCTCTTTGCCCCTGGCTTTTTACTGTAAATTCTCAATTTATTAAAGAGTTGTCATTTTTCTGGCATTTCATCAACAATGCACATGTCAGGAAAAGCAGGCAAAAGTGTAATTTATTCATTACCTGCAAGAAAAACTGCCAAATATTTATAGTGTTTATTACTTGGGGATAGATTTTTGTCAATTTATTTCATTCAAGAGCAGCCACCAGCCCATATAATTGTGAGTTCATCTTTTCAGTCCCATTGACAAAATCCACTACTAATCGATTCCTCACATCTCTTGCTTTCTTATAACCATATGAGGCAACAAAGGTCATAAGTAAGTCACAAGATGAGTGAAAGCTGAGATGAAACTATTTTAAACCTCTGTAAGTACAAGGTTACCTTCAAGTGCTCAAAGCCACTGATGTTATAGAATCATAGAATATTAGGGTTGGACGGGACCTCTGGAGGTCATCTAGTCCAACCCCCTGCTTAAAGCAGGACCAATCCCCAACTAAATCATCCCAGCCAGTGCTTTATCAAGCCTGACCTTAAAAACCTCTAAGGAAGGTGATTCTACCACCTCCCTAGGTAACCCATTCCAATGCTTCACCACCCTCCTAGTGAAAAAGTTTTTCCTAATATCCAATCTAAACCTTCCCAACTGCAACTTGAGACCATTACTCCTTGTTTGGTCATCTGCTACCACTGAGAACAGTCTAGATCATTGGTTCTCAAACTGGGGGTCACGGCCTGCCTTTGTGGGGGTTGCGAGCCCCAACCCCCACAGCAGGCTGACAGCTCCAACTCTGACCCCTGCGGCGGGTGACCCGGCCCCTGCAGTGGGCTGCCGCTCCAGCCCCGATATCCCGGAGCAGAGTGGTGGGGCGGAGAGCCCTGACCCCGGAGTGGGGCGGCGGGGCAGTGAGCCCCGAACCCCGGCTGGAGCAGCGGGGCTTCAAGCTCTGAGCCCTGACCCCGGGGTGCAGCGGTGGGGCTGTGAGACCTGACCCTGGGGTGGAGCGGCAAGCCCTGACCCCAGACTGGAGCAGCAGGACTGCAAGCCCTGAGCCCCAAACCCAGGGCGGAATGGCAGGGCGGCAAGCCCCAAGGCCCAACCCCATCATGGGGGAGGGGCTGCGAGCTGCAAGCCTCGAGCCCCAACCCCAGGGTGGAGCAGCGGGGCTGTGATCCCAGGGTGGAGCAGCAAGCCCCCACCCCAGCGTGGCGGAGGGGCTGCAAGCTCCAACCCAGAGTGGAGGGGCTGTGAGCCCCGAGCTCTGATCCCTGCACGGTGGAGCGGTGGAGCTGTGGGCCCTGACCCCAGGGCAGAGCTGCGGGGCTGCGATCCAGGAGCTCCAACCCTGGACTCTGGTGCTCATAGGTTGCTGTGAGCCTGAGCCCCAAGCTGAGCTCTGATCCCAAGCCCTGTGCTGGGCTGTGAGCCCCAACTCTGATCCCTGCACCAGGCTATGAACCCTGACCCTGCATTGCTTCAGGTCATTAATTATTGTCAAGTATTAAAATAAAAAATGTTTTCCACTTGTATTTATTTGATAAATATGTTTGTCTTAATTTAAAAGCAGTGAGAAAAACAGTGACAAAATTCTTTTAAAGCAATCGGGTTTAAATTTACTATTTAATATAGTGTTAAATATCAAAAAATGTGTTTAATTTCTAATGGGGGGTCACACTCAGAGGCTTGGTGTTCAAAAGGGATCACCAATACAAAAAGTTTGAGAACTACTGGTCTAGATCCATCCTCTTTAGAGCCCCCTTTCAGGTAGTTGAAAGCAGCTATCAAATCTCCCCTCAGTCTTTTCTCTTCTGTAGACTAAACAATCCCAGTTCTCTCAGCCTCTCTTCATAAGTCATGCGCTCCAGGCCCCTAATCATTTTTGTTGCCCTTCTCTGGACTCTTTCCAATTTTTTCCCATCCTTCTTGTAGTGTGGGCCCCAAAATTGGACACAGTACTCCAGATGAGGCCTCACCAATGTCGAATAGAGGGGAACAATCACATCCCTTGATCTGCTGGCAGTGCCCCTACTTATACAGCCCCAAATGCCATTAGCCTCCTTGGCAACAAGGGCAGACTGTTGACTCATATCCAGCTTCTCATCCACTGTAATCCCTAGGTCCTTTTCTGCAGAACTGCTGCCCAGCCATTCGGTCCCTAGTCTGTAGCAGTGCATGGGATTCTTCCGTCCTAAGTGCAGAACTCTGCACTTCTCCTTGTTGAACTTCATCAAATTTCTTTTGGCCCAGTCCTCTAATTTGTCTAGGTCCCTCTGTATCCTATACCTACCCTCCAATGTATCTACCACTCCTCCCAGTTTAGTGTCATCTGCAAACTTGCTGAGGGTGCAGTCCACACCATCCTCCAGATAATTGATAAAGATATTGAATAAAACCGGCCCCATGACTGAACCTTGGGGCACTACGCTTGATACCGGCTGCCAACTAGATATGGAGCCATTGATCACTACCCATTGACCCTGACGATCCAGCCAACTTTCTATCCACCTTATGATCCATTCACCCAGCCCATACTTCTTTAACTTGCTGGCAAGAATATTGTGGGAGACAGTATCAAAAGCTTTGCTAAAGTCAAGGAACAACACATCCACTGCTTTCCCCTCATCCACAGAGCCAGTTATCTCATCGTAGAAGGCAATTAGGGTTAGTCAGGCATGATTTGACCTTGGTGAATCCATGCTGACTGTTCCTGATCACTTTCCTCTCCTCTAAGTGCTTCAGGATTGATTTCTTGAGAACCTGCTCCATGATTTTTCCAGGCACTGAGGTGAGGCTGACTGGCCTGTAGTTTCCTGGATCCTCCTCCTTCCCTTTTTCAAAGATGGGCACTACATTAGCCTTTTTCCAGTCATCTGGGACCTCCCCCGATCGCCATGAGTTTTCAAAGATAATGGCCAATGGCTCTGCAATTACATCAACCAACTCCTTTAGCACCCTCGGATGCAGCGCATCTGGTCCCATGGACTTGTGCTCGTCCAGCTTTTCTAAATAGTCCTGAACCACTTCCTTTTCCACAGACGGCTGGTCACTTCCTCCCCATGCTGTGTTGTCCAGTGCAGTAGTCTGGGAGCTGATTTTGTTCATGAAGACAGAGGCAAAAAAAAAAAAAAAAGCATTGAGTACATTTGCTTTTTCCACATCCTCTGTCACTAGATTGCCTCCCTCATTCAGTAAGGGGACCACACTTTCCTTGACTTTTTTCTTGTTGCTAACATATCTAAAGAAACCCTTTTTGTTACCCTTAACATCCCTTGCTAGCTGCAACTCCAAGTGTGATTTAGCCTCCCTGATTTCACTCCTGCATGCTTGAGCAATATTTTTATATTCCTCCCTGGTCATTTGCCCAATCTTCCACTTCTTGTAAGCTTCTTTTTTGCATTTAAGATCAGCAAGGATTTCACTGTTCAACCAAGCTGGTCGCCTGCCATATTTACTATTCTTTCTACACATCGGGATGGTTTGTTCCTGCAACCTCAATAAGGGTTCTTTAAAATACAGCCAGCTCTCCTGGACTCCTTTCCCCTTCATGTTCATCTCCCAGGGGATCCTGCCCATGAGTTCCCTGAGGGAGTCAAAGTCTGTTTTTCTGAAGTCCAGGGTCCGTATTCTACTGCTCTCCTTTTTTCCCTGTGTCAGGATCCTGAACTTGACCATCTCATGGTCACTGCCTCCCAGGTTCCCATCCACTTTTGCATCCCCTACTAATTCTTCACAGTTTGTGAGCAGAAGGTCAAGAAAAGCTCTGCCCCTAGTTGGTTCCTCCAGCACTTGCACTAAGAAATTGTCCCCTTCACTTTCCAAAAACTTCCTGGATTGTCTGTGCACCACTGTATTGCTCTCCCAGCAGATATCAGGATGATTGAAATCTCCCATGAGAACCATGGCTTGTGATCTTGTAACTTCTCTTAGTTGCTGGAAGAAAGCCTCATCCGTCTCATCCTCCTGGTCTGGTGGTCTATAGCAGACTCCCACCACGACATCAGCCTTATTGCTCAAACTTCTAAACTTAATCCAGAGACTCTCAGGTTTTTCTGAAGTTTCATACCGGAGCTCTGAGCAGTCGTACTGTTCTCTTACATACAATGCAACTCCCCCACCCTTTCTGCCCTGCCTTTCCTTCCTGAACAGTTTATATCCATCCATGACAGTGTTCCAGTCATGTGAGTTATCCCACCAAGTCTCTGTTATTCCAATCACATCATAGTTCTTTGACTGTGCCAGAACTTCCAGTTCTCCCTGCTTGTTTCCCAGGCTTCTTGCATTTGTGTATAGGCACTTAAAATAACTCGCTGATCTGCCAATCAGACCTAAACAACACAGTCGTGGCCATAATTAACACCTACATGTACTAAAAAGGAATTAAAGTTAAAAAGATGAATGTTAAATAACTGGAACTGATGCTGTATCGAATTAGCTATTAGGCATTTACATTACACAAATGAGAAGCCAATGTTTAGATCAGAAAAGGGCTGATCATGAAAGCAGTGTCTCTATGAGACTGGGAGATTTAAAAATAAAATGCCCCAAATTCCAACAACAAAAGCCAAACAGACATTCACGATAAATTTTTAGAGGCAGTTGAAATTGCCACATTTGTAAAATTGTCCTTATTATTAGCACAATAACTTGATTTGTTCAGGATGGCAGGTCATCATATTCCCCAAATTCAGTTACAGATGTTTAACATTCTAGCAGGTACTTATTACATTGTAGAATCCGTTTTCACATTGTATCTGATAGGCATGTACAAATGACATAAAAATAGAACTACCGGTCCATTTTATATTTCAAGCACATGTGTGCATGCACCCACATGTAGGCACAAAGCTTGAGTCTTTTGCAGATGCAAGTGATCATTAAGCAATGCCAAAATGTGGGGAGAAAAGCTCATCCAAGAATGTGACTTGTCCAGTCCTTGAAGATCTATCAGCATCTGAAAAATGCTTCCTGTGGTATGCTTCGAAAGGTAGCTCCTGGAGCATCAAGAGATATGTACAGGGTTCCCTACTTCAACCAAAATACAGGTTGATGTTTCAATGTAACTGCCCTGGAATGGTGACTTAAAAGAGCCTCTGAAGTACATATAAAAGAGCAATTGGCGCACAAAGATATGTCTAAAGAGAGGTTGTTGTTTTCATTGTCCCTCTAATATTCTTACCATTTAGACATAGGGCTTGTCTACTGTTCCTGCACACCAGGGAACTTCTAGTTCCTGCCACGAGGATCCACACAGGCCAATAGTGCTGGTGTAGACTAAAATTTACACCTCACTGGTGTTGACTAATGCAAGCCATTACTGGGTAGACAAGCCTTCTCTGTCTTCCTCTCTGTGCAAGAAAAGTTGAGGAATCTGATTCTCCTCCCCTCACACCTGTCTGACACTGGTAAGGAACTCCTTTCATTTCAGGAGTTGTTCCAAATTTATCTCAGTGTTAGAAGAGAATTAGGCCCAAAATGTTTCAGGAATTGGCTCACCCTATGAAAACTTGCATTAAATCTGTATTAATATAATTGGGATAGTAATTTCTTATTTCTTGGATTGTAAACTCTTTGGGGCACGAACTATTAGCTGGTACATCAGGGGCTACGGGCACTATTGAAATACAAATATTGAATAATTATGTAACCTCCCTCTTCCCCTAGAATACAGATGGCACTGGCTTCTGGTTGGCTGTTCTTCTTGTGTCCATCCCCCTACGGCACTGCCAGACCTCAGTAACACTGGCAGTGCATGAGATCAAGGTACAAGCTTGAGATTAAAATATCATATAACAACAATGGTGATAAGAGTTTTACTAGCCTTGTTTCTAAAAATGCCTTGTAACAGCTATTACCTGGTATAAGTGCGTTATAGATGGTTATAAACACTTCAATGGCTTATAACTATCATTGACACCATTTACTGGTGTCTTAAAATGGTGACGTTTAAGACTGCCTATTGGTCTATTAGAGTTTATAAATCCTTAAAAATGGGTTAGCCATTTATTAAAACATTTCTAATTACTTGCCCTTTTTAGAAACTATTTAAAATGGTACTTTATGTTGAAATATCACCCCCTTTTTACTAAAAATGTAGAAACAAACTTCACAAATCTCTCTAGGCAGAAAAAGGTAAGAAAATTCAATGGACACTGAGTTTTCAAACAAATACCTACTTGTGTGGTAAAGGTTTCAGAGTGGTAGCCGTGTTAGTCTGTATCCACAAAAAGAATGAGGAGTACTTGGGGCACCTTAGAAACTAGCCCATTTATTTGGGCATAAGCCCACGAAAGCTTATGCCCAAATAAATTGGTTAGTCTCTAAGATGCCACAAGTATCATTCTTTATGTGGTAAAGTCCTACTTCTGAAATGCTGTCTACACAAATATTAAAGATATTGAAAATAAAGCAGTCAGTGACCGTCAAGATTAAAAAATCCTCATTTTTCTTGAATACAGTCTATAGTACAGAGAGATTTTGGTCTAAAACAATCTGATGCCACACACAGGAAATGGGATCTGAATTAGGGGTGAAGGAAAAAACCTTGGCAATTCTCTGTAATCAAAGAAAGGGCATCCAGAATGATAAGGAGCTGTCTGCAATACAGCTTTTTACTTTCAAAGGCTCACTGCAAGCATATTTACCTTAATAGAAAGTTGCGGTCAAATTCCAGGAATTTATTTTCTTGGAATTAATAACTCTAATCACTTTATTACTGATTGGAATGAAAGCCATTTTTGAGTTGCAAGAGATTACAATGCCATCTTCCCTGGACACCAGTGTTTTATTATCTTCTAGATAAGAGAACTGTATCTGAATGACTCAATATCATGTCACTGCTCTCCTCAGTTTGAAAGACTTTATTAGCAAATAAAGAACATTTCTATAGGAAACAAGACTCATCCATTTTCCGAGATAAAATATTATAAACAGATTTTTATGAGTCTCAGGTAATCTAAGACCAAGGGCTATTAGACTATCCCTAAAATACTGAAAAATGTAATTTCAGGAAGAAACAAAGGGCTGAAATTAAGAAGCTGGATTTTCCGGAGTTTCCTGTGTCACTAAAATTGGTAACTAAATTTTTACTCTGCTCTTTGGCACTCCCCAATTTGCAAAGTTTGAGTTTTAAGGGTGAGCTGCAAAACTAGAATGAAACCTTGAGTTAAGACGAGAAACATGCATTAGTCTCCATTCCAGGGTTGCCTGCAGAAATAAGTAACCTATGTTTTTAAAAAGATTTCCCCCTCAGTCACACTTGGAATTCTCTGACACTTCCTGATTGCTGAAAGATCTGTTAGTTTGTGACGTAACTGATTACCTCAGCCTCGTGCAATCCATTGAAAACCACTCTGCTCTGAATTATACCTAATCTTGTTTAGTTCCTAAAACAGAGAAAAGCAGTGATGTGATGAATAGCAATGGACAAACAGCATACTCTGTACTAATGTTCAGATAATATGGTTATATTGCTTACAGAAGTCCCTTCCGCTTTCCAAGGGATTCTCTCCCCTACCAAGGACCAACTCTAACTCCAAGACTTCCTGTTACAAGTGGGGGTGGGGCTGAGGGTGGAAGTGTGAAAGAGTGGCCTGTAGCAGCTCCTCTGCATGTCAGGTAGCCACTACTTGGCTCTCCAGAGGGTGCCAGGTGGTTGCTTTGCCTCGCAGCAATCCTTATGGAAACAACTACTCATAGCCTCAGCCCCACTCCCAGATTTTTGGTGTGGCGGGGAGTCAGGGGTTGGAAACTAAATGATGCCACAGGAAAGCTTTTCTTACTTGTAGTCACTAGTAAGGTAATACGGCAGCTGCAGGAAAGTCTCCTGTCATACTGCTGCATTGAGTCCGCAGACAGTCTGAGATGGAAAGGAGGCTTCAAAGAGGCAGCCTGCAGCGAAGGAAATACCCGGGTTTCCCTAGCAACAGGTTGAAAGAATGATAGGGAATCCATGGGGTTTCCCTAGCTACAGACAGTCCCTAAGGAGCGTAGAGCATCATTAAACGCCAGGCTGGCAGTACAGCAGCACACAGACACCTGTCTTGTTTCTGTTGCTGCAATATGGGGGTAGGATTAGGCAGCAACTCAGCCTTTCTTGGAGTCTTTTCTATGGAATAGGGAGCCTGTTGCTACCACAGGTGGTTCCCTGGAAATGCCTGCTGAGAGAAGCGGCCACCTGCTCCCCCCAGTGACAAATTTTGAAGAACAGTGAGCTGAGCTGGCAAGCTGGGAGGATGTACAAGAGGTCACCAAACTCTCAAAGGTGAGGGAGATCCCTGTACATGGGGGTGGGAGGGAGGGCAGTTCCTGGGAAAGAGGATGGAGAAATTTCTAGGGAGCTGCTTGCTGGGGTCAAAGGGTTATCCATTTAGATCAGAGAGAAAGCAAGTTAATATTAATAATGCAGATTGTCTCCACCCAGACATGGATTGCTCTCTATAATACTGCATTCTTCCAGTATGAACTAAATTGCATGTTTGATAGTAACATCCACTGTTTTAGCTCCAAATTGTACATGCAGAGTGTTGTCCAATAAACTTTGTTTCTATAAAAAGACAAGTTCAAAGACCTGGTCCCAGTCTCTGAGGCCCATAATGGTCTGGGGCCTACCTCTTCTGTAAAGAGTGCCTTATTGTTAACACTCCACAGGTCCATGGACCCTGTGACCAAGATAAAACTCTCAGGTGGTGGGAGCACCACAGCTGTGGTATTCATTGTCAGAAGAAATTAAGTGTGGGGTGAAGGAAACTCTAACTTTGCTGATATTGAACTGGTGGGCCATATGTTTCAGTATAATCTTCCATCACTGCAATGATTTCCTTCTGAAAAACAATCAAACCTGAAACAATGGGAAGGGATACTGTCAGATTTATATACCTATTGCTTAACAAAAAATATCCTTAATAACTTAAATACTTTTATTTGGACCCCAGTGTGCCTATATGATTCCTTCATATTATGTTTGTGTAAAGAGTAAAGGACACAAACCCCTCATTCTAAAGGTGTAAGTTGTTTAAGTGTAGCTGATTTGGTATTTCCTGCCAGTGCAAAAATCTGTAATTGCAAAGGAAACTGTGTAACCCTGACTTGTTCCCATATAATACTTAAATGGAGATGACTTCAGAATACACTTCTTCCACAGCATCCAGTCTACTATAAAGCATTGTTATTAAATGTACAAAAATAGGTGGCTCCCCAAGCTTTCCTGGTCTCTAACATGAAGCTCCATGCATGTCCTCAATAGCCTTTTCTGCATCAGATGATATATCTGCCAAACATTGAGCTCAGGGGTCAGCAACCTTTCAGAAGTGGGGTGCTGAGTCTTCATTTATTCACTTTAATTTAAGGTTTTGCATGCTGGTAATACATTTTAACATTTTTTAGAAGGTCTCGCTCTATAAGTCTCTATATTATATAACTAAACTATTGTTGTATGTAAAGTAAACAAGATTTTCCAAATGTTTAAGAAGCTTCATTTAAATTAAAATTAAAATGCTGATCTTACACTGCCGGCTCGCTCAGCCCACTGCCGCCTGGGGCAGAGAAGAGCGGAGGGGAATCGGGGGCGGGGGGCAGAGAAGAGCAGACCAGCAGGATTTTTAATGGCATGCTGCTGCCTGCTGGGATCCTGGCCACTGGCTGGCAGCAGCATGCCATTAAAAATCGGCTCAGGTGCTGTCTTTGGCACGTGTACCATAGGTTGCCGACCCTTGATCTAACTTCTTTTTTAACTCCCCCGCCCAGCAAGTGCATCACTCTGCAAGGCAGAGCTTGTCTCCAAGTGGTAAGTTTGTAATCAGAATTGAACATAAAAGTTTATTGTCACAAAGTAGGATCCTTGTGAAGTTTTAAGTAATTCCCCTGTGTGCACACTACTGGCATGAAGTAAAAGGCCCCTAGCTCATGTTAGAGGACTAAGCATGTGAATTAGGTACTGTTTCAGTATAGGGCAGTTAGAGCACAAATCTTTTGGGGCACTCTGTAAGTCACACTCCCATAGTCCATATTATGGCACCATGTAAACATAGCCTAGGATCTGGCTCCATAGAGATACTCGGCTGTAATTGGAGTAATGGCAATGAGAATTACCCTGTTGGGAAATGGGAAATCGGTGTTGCTCCCAACTGCGTCGATTGGTTTGCACTGCCTCCTGTAAGAACATTACATTTACTATCACTTATTTGAAGACCTACTAGTACAATGTAAGAACACTAAACAAATGGCCTAACCACAACAAGATATGTAGCTAACAAGGTTGGGCTAATTCTTTACCATATTTATTTGCTTATATCCTATAGCCCTGTCCCTAACTTCCCTTCTATTTGTGATTTTTAGCATTTGGCTATAGATTACCTATGTATGTTCAATGCCTAGCAGAGCAGGGTTTTCAGTTATAAGTGGGCTCCATTTTCCCCATGTGATTTGCTACCATAATGTGTGTGTGTATATTTACTACCATAATATATATGATATAGACACAATAAATAGTAAGAATAAAGCAAATAAGGGCTTTTACCATTGACATTCATGGGAACAGAATTTTCACCCACTTTGAACTCTTCTGAAAAGTCCACCTATTCTTTCTTAGTATTGTTTACAATCTATTTTTGTCATGAACCTATATAAAGATTTGAGCTAAAATTTTAGTTTGTGATGAATTAGGGCTTTGCTTTGAAATACCGTATTTTCTGGCGTATAAGATGACTTTTTAACCCCGGAAAATCGTCTCAAAAGTCGGGGGTCATCATATACGCCGGGTATAGTCTTATAGGGCGGGTGCTCCGCTCGCCCGGTGGCGCAGGGTTCCCCCCCCCCCCCCCGGGACTCAGCGCGGGGGTGGGGTGAGGCGAATGACACCAGGGACAAGGATGGGAGCGCCTGGCTCTGGCTAGTCCCGGCTGTACGTGAGGCGCCCGCAGCCCGGGCGGGGCGCGGCGCAGCGACCCACGCGGCTGCGCCAATTTTCCGTGGAGTTTGAGCCTCGTGAGTCCGGTAACTGCCCCTGCCCCCCGCGGCGCCCCCCTCACCTGGCCGCCCCGGCGCCCCTCGTCACCAAATGTCCCTGGGCCCGCGGCTCCCCCGCGCTTCCTTTCACCGGCTCCCCTCGCTTCCCTGTCACCAGAACCCGCTGTGTGCCCCCCCCGTCAGCACCGCTCCCCCCGTCCCCCCTCACCGGCTCTCTGGTCTGTCCCCCCCGGTCCTCCCCCCTCCGCTCCTCCCCCCTCCGCTCCCACTCAGCAAATCTCCCTCCCCCGGGCTTCACCTCGCCAGGTCCCGCCCTCCGGCTCCCTCCCTCTGCTCCAGAGCCCCTACTCCTCGTTTCCCTTCTTCAGAACCTGAGCTCCCCCGTCACCAGACCCAACCCCCTCAGTTCCCCAGCCCACGCTCACCAGAGCCCGTCACTCGAGTGCCGCCCGGGGCTTCCCCTTCTTCACTCCACAGTCTGTAGTTCCCCCATCCTCTGCCCCCCCCCCCGGGTGCTCTCCCCTCCCCCAATACTCTGTGTCTTCCCATGGGATTCACCCCCCCCCCCCACTCACCACATCCTCTGTGTTTCCCCCAGGACTCTGTCGCTCCTCCCCAACAGACCCTCTGTGTCCTCCCCTCCACCCAACCCTCTGTGCCCCTTCTTGGGGCTTCCCCCTCCACTTGACCCTCTGTGCCTCCCCCGCCCCGTCCTCCCAACCTGATCCTCTGTGACTCCCCTAGGGCACTGTCCCCTCCCCCATACCCAATCCTCTGTGCATCTGTGCCTTCCCCTGGGACTCTTTGCTCCTCCCACCAGACCCTCTGCACCCCTCTTGGGGTGCTCTTCCCCCCCCCCGACTCTCCTTCCCACCCCCCAGGCTCTCCTGTTCCCCTCACCGATCCTCTCTGCCAACCCCCTCCACTCCACCCGGACTCTCCCTTCCCCCTCATCCGATTCTCTGTGTCATCCCCCTTCGCCCCACTCTGTGACTTCCTTGCACTCTGCCCCCCAACCCTTTGTGCCCCCAGTGCACTTTCTCCCCCATCACCCAATCCTCTGTGCTCCCTCCATACCAGATCCTCTCCCCTCCTTACCAGATCCTCTCCCCCCATGTTGCCCATCACCAGGACCCCTTTCTCTAACTCCCCATGGCAGCTCTCCTGGTTCAAGTAGGCTTTCTGATCTGACATTGGTGTTACTGGTATTAGGGGAGTTTCAGGTGGCTGCTTAGCCTGTCCAGTATGTGTGGTGTGTGCAGCTCTGCAGAGTTACATACACTGGCACCTATGTACTCAGCACTATTTGGTCTTGTCCTGTAATTAAGGGCTCCAGTCTGGGCTCAGAGAAATACAAGGTGTGCGTGTGCCATGTGTTTGCTAGACAGTGTGCGTGTGTGTTTGTACTCACTGCAGCAGCCTGTTGCTGCCTCTTTCTAAATACATCTACATGTCAGCCCCAGATTGGCTGTTTCTGCATCTGGACCCGATGATGTTTATCACTTAGTAACTATGGCTCTTAGGCACTGAGTTGGAGGTGGCGGCGGCCGGGGGGTGAGTTAGGGGAGGGGCACCCCCAGAGTGACTCCCTCATAGCCCTGGGGCACCCCCCAGTGCGACCTCCCTTGGGGTGAGTTGGGGGGAGGTTTGAGTGGAGTGAGTGGGGTTGGGGCAGGGGATTTGAGATGTGGGGTGAGTTAGAGGGTTGCGGGGGTGGAGACTGGAGGTGGGGTGGGGCAGAGGATTTGGGGCCGTGGACTGGAGTGAGTTAGGGGGTGGGGTGGGTGGAGACTTGAGGTGGGGTGATTTAGGAAGTGGAGGCTGGAGTGAGTTGGGGTTGGTGGGGGTTGATTTGGGAGTGGGGTGGCTTTTCCCCAGGGGCATTGCCTGTAACTGGTTTTGAGTCTGTTCACTGGGTATGTGAGGGTTTCTTTGCTGAAAAGGGTGAGCATTGCAGACACCCTGAGACCATCCTGACCCCCTTCAAATCTGATGTTTTTTTAATTTTTATTTGGTGTGCGTTGGAAGAGGGGTAGTCTTATACGGCGAGTATATCCCAAACTCTATATTTTAACTGGAAAAGTTGGGGGGTCGTCTTATACGCCCAGTCGTCTTATACGCCGGAAAATACGGCAGTAGCCTCTAAGGATTTCCCCCTCTTTACCCTTTTTGTTTAAAGAGTAGGCAATATTGCTTTAAGATGTACTTTAATTAGAAAGTGGGGAAGGTGAAGAAAAGGGGAAGGTCCCAGGTGGATTTGATTTGTAGCCAGGATCACATGCTTTGCATTGGTTAAAAGTTTTTTAGGTCTTATCTCTAATGTAGAAGATGTTGTATATATTGTACATATAGAATACACTGTACATGTATTTTGGCATAGCCTTAATATATAGCATTTTATGTATTAAAACTATTGATTACACTTTTTTTTTTTTTTAAAGAGCATTTATACTTTGTGGGAGTAAATGCATGGCTGCTACCAGTGTTATATTTGGTAAGAGAAAAAACAAGGTCTTATCTCTCAATTTTTGTTATTCCTTGTAACTTTCAGGAACACTACTTATTTGAATGCAGAATATTAGCTTCACCTCTTCCAAATCTAAACTCTGCATGAAATCCTGTTCCCCATGAAGTCACTGGCAAAATTCCCCTTGATTTCAGTGGGACCAGGGTGCCAGAAGAATGGACTATATGTAAAGGTAAATGCCCTTGTAAATGCCCCCTTTAAAAATAAATAGATGATTTAGAGTTTGCAACTGGATTAAAAATGTTACAAGATTGAGAGAATCTAGGAGTCAATTAAGGCCAAAATAGTCATACTTGGATGTCTAAAGTTAGGCACCTAAAAATAGTCGGGGGGAGAACAAGGTTTTCAGAGATGATAAATATCGACAACCCCTATTAAAATCAGTGGGTATCAGACATCATCTGAGTCTTATAACAAACGTGGATTTAAGTGCCTAATTTGACACTACCTTTGAACATTTTAGCCTCATTGCTTCAAAGACAATGCACTCAGATCTTTGCAGTTAGAGTTCTGGAATATGAGTTAAAGCTCTGAAATGTCTTTTCTGAAAACAAAATTTCTTAGTAATAAACATCTGAAAAAGACCCAAGAATAACCATCTTTGACATGCCATCTCCTATTTAAATATAGATTTTAGGAATATTTATCTCAGGTTCCCAACATGTCAGCTTTGCAGAAACGTTCTGAGGATCAGACAGGAGGCACAATGTGTGGGTAGAAGGAAAATATTTTCCAACTCTCAAGCTCCCAGATCTTTCACTATGATCATGAAGTTGATAGAATCACCTTTATGTGCTTTGAAGGATGCAGATATTTTATTGGATCCCATCAGGATCAGAGATGAAACTTTACCTAACTTTCATATTCACACAGTATGATATTTATTAACAGCATCAGATTTTATAACAAACTAGCAAAAATACCCGGTGTTGCTTGGGTCCGTCAGAGGTGGGGAGGGGGCAGAGAGCTGAGCAAGTGCGGGGTCCATTGGAGGGGGGAGG
The DNA here is from genome assembly GCA_032164245.1 of Sternotherus odoratus. NCBI lineage: Eukaryota > Metazoa > Chordata > Testudines > Kinosternidae > Sternotherus > Sternotherus odoratus. The sequence continues at coordinate 181,901,562 of JAVMKO010000001.1, forward strand.
GCGCAGAGAGCTGAGCAAGTGCAGGGTCCGTTGGAGGGGGGTATTATGACATCATAACTATGTCACAGAGAACAGCAGCTGCCCAGCTGATGTGATTGGCCTTTAAATAATTTCACCCCGGGGGGGGGGAGGGGGCGTCAGAGGTGAGATTTGAAAATTTTTTGACTCTTACCCTGATTAGGACCCTAAGGCCTATAACTGTACCAAATTTCAAGTCTCTAGCTCAAACGGTGTGGAAGGAGTAAGGGAACCTACATACACGCACGCACGCATACACGCATACACCATTTGACTTTTATATATTATAGATAAACCCCCCTCAATTATGACTTCATCTACTGATAGAGCTAAGATTTACAAGACATTTATTAACCTTATAATTTCACTCCCCATGGAAAAGGATTGTCTCTTTTTGTCAAGAAGTGATGACAAAAGTCACTTCTTAATAACATAATAACAATGTCATCTTTACTTCTGTTTGCAATGGCAACTTTGTCTTAAAGAAACAGAGGCATTTTACAAAAAAGGCTAATAAGTAGTCTGGTGCCAATAGCTGGGGGAGATGAAACCTAATGCTAATACCCTCAGCATTCATTTCTTCCTTCTGTATTTGAGGAGACGGGTTTTTTAAATTCCCATGTGAAGAATTCCATTTAAGAATAGCAATAGAAAATGACTCAAATCTCGGCTGTTGGAACTCAGTGTATCTTTTCTCTCTCTGCTTTGGCAGTGCCACTAGAACCCCTCTCTTCCACCCTCCTTGTGCCCCACCTCCCCCCGAAAAGAAAAGACCTTGGAGGGCGGGGTGTGTGTGTGTGTCTAAAATCTGGATCTGAACTTACAGTTGATCCCATATCCACTAAGAAATTGTAACTATCCTTTTTAATTTGTGGATCCCCATGTCTTATATGAAAATGACTAAAAACAAAATGACCATGTAAATGTAAATGTCCATGAGTATAGCTAAAAAAAAATCTCAAATCCCAAATTTGATGCAATAACATACAAGTGACAAGCAACCTAAACCTCCAAGCAACCACATTAAAAAATAAACTTTCCCAAGCCTAGCCCTGAAGGATGACAGACAGGTAATTTGATGTACAACCAGGGGTTGGGAGGACCATTTCACATTCATGGGTCCTCAGTGGAGATGGGCCCAAGTCCTGTCTTCTCAAGGTTATAATTTAAGACCATCTCACTTAAGTACTGTGGCTTAGATGGGCATGTCAGAAATTTCCATGCACTAAATGTGTCTTGCAGCATTTCAAATTCAAGGAGAGAACGTGTATGGCTGAATAAGCAGGAGCATAGTACTCTTATTTAACATCTCATATTTAACAAGATAATCCGCAAATCTGACAGGTTGATCAGTATTTTACAGGAAAAGATAATATGGCTGCTGAATAGTGTTGTGGGTTGGGGACATTCTCCTTATGTAGCTGAGGCCTATCCTGACATGAATAATTAATATATAGAAGGAGGCCTTATTTCTTGGAAGACAGAGTTAGGGAGATAAACTGATTATTAGGCTGAAGTAAATAGGTCAGTAGGTTAAAAGGATAATGTCTGACCCAAGTAAGATAAAAGGGAGAACGCCTAGGGAACCATTTACGAATGGACAAGATAAGTTAGGAATGGAAAGAGGAGTTCGAGCATGGACAGAGCATGCTGCACAGAGATTGGTTCCTGCAAAGTGACCAATCCAATCAAAAAATGGGTGATGTAATGTATAGTAAATGCAATGGGATATGTAAATGTATACAAAGGGGAGGGTATCTGTGTAACTTTGGAGATATGGTATGCCCTATACCCACCTATTACGCTTGAATCTGATTAACTCAATGTAGCTTTGCTGTATGCCAAATAAAGGCATGAGTGATGAAATCTGCGGTCAAACTGAGCTTTTTGGATCCCAGAGAACTGGATGAAGTGTTGTCTCAGAAGTGAACACAGTGTTCTGGATAAGCTGAGTGGAAAAAGTCTCAGAGGGCATCCCCAATGCCTTTAAACTCAGGAGATCTATTTGAATTTTGATCCACCATTTTAGAAAATGTATTTTGTGTCACTGTTCCTCTGTCTGGAGTGTAGAGTAACAAAAATGTAAGTAACTTTGACCTTTTAGGTCTGTCTTTGTTTACAGCTGGAATAGAACAAAATAAACTAAAATCTCTACCTGTTTCTGACATCTCCACCGTGGATGTCTAGCGATCAACTCAAGCTCTTAGTCTTCTTTCCCCAAGCCCTCCCCACTACTTTCATTCTTTTTCATTGAGTGGACAACACAACAATCCTGCCTTCTCACTCTGGCCCATGACATCTTCAACTTGGACCACATTCCTTGGACTAGGTTCTCATCTTCAGGCTACGCTTAAATCTTGCAGATTCTTTCTGCCTAACATCTCTAAGATATATGGCCCTTCCTATCCAACCACACAGCTAAAATTCTCTCCCAGACCCTCATTCGCGTCTTGATTACTGCAACATCCTTCTCTCTGGCCCTGACAAATGCACTTTTGCCCACAAATAGCCACTCTGAATGCTGCTGCAAAGATGACTTTCTTAGCCTACTGCTTTGACCTTGTCACCCTCTCTTTGCATACCTCCAGTGATTCCCTCTTCTCTCACATCAAGAATCAACTACTTCACTTTCAAGACCCCTCATGGCTTAGTCCCAGTCCACCTATCTTCTCCCTTTCTGTACTGAAAGATAGACTCCCATCTCTCAATGGCCCATGATGCCAGTGTCCATAACCCACTTGTTAAATTTTCAAACAAGAGCGTTCTGGCTTTCTCCCATGCTCCTGCTGCTCGTACTTGAGTGGGAGCTTCCCATAAATCCCCATAAAACTAACACATTCTCCTCCCTCAAACTCTCTTCTGCTGTGATGCCTACAAAAAACCTTCACCCTGTTAGGCTCATGGTATGCTGAGACCACTATCATGCTGACCAATATTATCTTACTGTTCCCTTTATTCCATCGTCTGTCTCCTTTTGTATTCTACTTACATTTTAAGCTCTTTGGGATGGGGAATGACTTTTCCCCCTGTGTTTGTAGAGTGCCTAGCACAAAATATTGATGCTATGAATTGGGCTTATTGGTGCTATGATGATACAAATAATAAATAATTCTTGGATTTTTCCCATCTCGTTTCATCACTCTCCAAAGTGCTTGTGGTTGCATGAAGGCTGTCATCTCCTTTAACTGGAAGCTAGCCATGTGAGAGTTGGCAAGTCCTTTTGAATGTCTGGCCATTATCTTGCTGCTTTCAGGCCTCTGCAGTAAGAATAAACCAAACTTCCTGGCAATTCTTAACTGCATTATGTTCAAGAACAATCAAAGTCTCAAGAGAATAGAATAGCTGTTGAAGTAGAACATAACATACAACCCACTTACACTTACTAAATGTGAATTCATAAATGCCTGTTTTCCTTGGTAAAGCCAAAGGGTCATTGGTGCCATCACAAAGGGAAAACTAGCTATAATTTATTGCATCTAGCTGAATAAGAATTCTACTTGTTTTCTCGATTGGAATATGTCATTCATAGGCCAATGATTCTAAATCTGTCTCCCTATGTTGACTTTACATCTCCGGGGCTTATCTTGAAAACTGCTTGCAAACTGCTAAGGGTAGAACATATCCCAACCTGGGACAGCCAAGAAAATGTACTTAGATTTCAGCAAGTGTCTTGTTAACGTTCCTTTTAAGGAAAGACCATAAGCAAAATGTTTAGATCGCAGGTTTTGAGAGATTATTTCTAAGGCCTATATATTTCTGAAAGAAACTAGCTTCCTTGAAACAACTAAGATTATTCTCAGTTCTAGATGGTCAGGGCCTTCTCTTGGTATATGTGGGGTTTCATTTCCCTACAATCAGCATGATCTATTGATGAATAGGGATGGGGGAGGAAAAGTGGACTGATATATTAGGCTACAGATTGGCTATTGAATTCTGAGAGTGGAATTTCCTCCAAGATCCATTCTACATATTCCTCCCTCCCCCCCCCCCCCCCCCAAGCTACTGTAAGGGCAGATAGCATGGTTTTCTAGATATCTTCATAAGCTGTTTTTCTTTTTTTTCTTTTTGTTCAGACATTTTAGTGGATTAAGGGTGGCTGTTTTATACTACAAGGCTCATTGGACCTTGAAACTAGGCTATTCAGACCGCTTCAGGGAGAGCCTTAATGGGTTTGGGAACAAAGACCACATATATAGACTAGCATCCACTCAAGGTCTCCCGCCTGTCTCTTGCCTTTTCCAGAAGTCACGTCACCATTTTATAGGACATTGATGGTTCTGGTAGACTAAAGGTCTCTGAATTTAGATGTAGCTTTATTCAGCCTTTTGTTGTGCCAAGGAATTATGTTAAAAATAATATAATAGCTAGCTTTAATGTCTTTTATTCCTAATAGGTGTCCTGTGTGGATTTTACATCTTGAGGAATAGTTCAATATGTCACATAATCTTTTCTCTTTTTGTTGATAGTCTCCACTATTTTAACCACCACTGGTTTTCTCTTACTCTGTTTCTTGAGACTTCCCAATTTATCAGAATACATTTTTTTCTGTTGTTTCTGGCTTATGGGGGTTTGACTTCACTACTTCTTCCATTTTCAGATCTGGCTGTTTTGAATTTTTGGCCTGCAAGTGAAGCAACAGAACTTTAATGCAGATGCTTAGATCTAAAATTATTTATAGCTATTTCACCTCACACATCCTGTGCTCTTTGGTGTAGTGACAAATTTCTAGATGTGGAATAGTTTCATTAGTTAGGCTTTATTGTTGGGTATAATGCTGATTGTTGCTGAGACCAGAAATGGATAAGTGAGGAAAAGGGCGAGTCTCTGTTACCTGGATTAGATGCTAACCGCCTCTAGTGGCACTGCACTCATTTAGAAGGTGTCTCAAGGGTAGAGGGGAGAGAGAAAAATAATGTTTGGTTTGGCCTCGAACAAGCTAAAGAAAAACACTATGAAGATAACATCTAGAATTGGAGAGACGTGCATGTAACAATTGACCTCTAGCATGCTGAGTTCTGACCTGCCTGTCATGAGGCAGGGGGCTTTCATATAATAATGTTGGGCACAGTATAAGAAGTTAGATAGTGGATACATCACCCAGGCAGTAGGAATTGCATGATTGTGTGTCTCTGAGAGTGCTCATAGAGGAGGCATTGAAGGGACTGACTTTGGGACCAGCTCAGACACTGATTTGTTCAGTAGTCTGGAAAAACTGCGTAAGGACAATTCCACAGAAACCACAATAAATGGTTGTAATATGGATTATGTGTTAATGACAGTAATTTCTTATCCCCAAATCCCTTCTTTCAAAATGGGTTTGAGGAACAAAATTATTAATTAAAGATGGTAATTTACTTTATAATAAAATGGTCATTGCACCAATAGGCTCTGATAATTATATTAACACACATATTTAAATGAACTGCATCATGTTGACAGCCATTGGCTGCAACAAGAACATTTCCTGAATTCACACCTACTCTGGTCTATTAAGACAGATTCTAATATCCTTCACCCATTACTTGAGTAATACCAAAAGCAAGCACCCAACAATGTTAAACTACCTTAGCTGAATGAATTAACCTTCAAGGCATTGTGCCAATTCCAGAATAAAATACCTGCCATTGGCCTCTCCGACACATTAGTCTTTTAAGTTAGATTCTTACAGTGCCTCAGATGATCTCTCCTGACATGGTGATGCAGAAGGAGCTCACTTGTTTACCTAGAAGCTAAACTAGAAGTCTTTAAATATCAAAAACAGCACTTGGAAATGCACCCAGAAATTAATGGAAAGCCAATAAAATTATTGAGGTACTGATCTATGACTTCTAATGGTCACGCAACTGAAAAGGACCATCCTTTTTTCCTCCTTTTTAAATCTGAACACAGACTTCAGTCTATTGATCTTGGGTTATACTAATGAAATAAATATACACACCCAATGGGAGGTAAAGTGAAATCCTGACTTCAAACTGTGGTGATCTAATCATAGCAAAGGCTCAGCCTTCACCCCCATGGTTGCTCAACAATGAGAACCAAAGTTTGCCCGTTAGTGTGTATAAATGAGGACCATTTTGGATAGTCATGGTGGCTATGAGACCTTGAACCTCTACCGGAGAGTGATTTTATATGTGAACACTGAAGGAGTCTATGACAGCAAGCTGTGCTGATTTCTACATTAGATCAATAAAAATGTTAGTTCACCCAAGGAGTCTGAGATGAAACACAGCTTGATTCCATTCTATCTGGGACCCATTCTCACAAAATGAACATGTTCAAAATAGTCCAGTTTTGGGAGTGTTTTACTTCTCATTTACATTCAGATGCCAATTACACAGCTCCACCAACCCACTCTGTGTTCCCCTAAATATCCACAGGGCATTGGAAAGAGAAAACGGATTATTTTTTTAAAAGAGACTTGCACTTTGGGTACATCAATAGATAAATGTTCAATTTGCAAAATTTAAGACATGATGACAATAAAAGTAAAATACATTAAGAAATTCTACATAGTCAAATCCAGATGCTTCAACCTTCCCTAAAATTAGTAATTGTGGTGATAATAATATTGAACTTCCATCTAGTCCTTTCCTTTGTACATCTCAAAGCACTTTACAAATGAGGTCAGTACCAGTATCTCCATTTTACAGATGTGGAAAATAAGGCAGCGGGATAGGAAACAACTTGCCTAAGTTATCCAGGCTGATAGCAGAGCTAGTACTCTGCCCACTAGGCCACTTCTTCTCTATTACTTGGATATTTCTTTTAAACCAGGGGTGGGGAACCTTTTTTGTGCCAAGGGCCATTTGGACATTTATAATGTCATTCGCGGGCTGCTACTCCCCCCCCCCACCCCACCTGAGGAAGCCCAGACTGGCAATGGGAGCTGAGACCCCAGCTGGCAAGGGGCCAGCGGGGGAAACCCCAAAGCAGTGGCAGGCGGAGTGCTTAGCCCTGCACTGCTTTGGGGTTTCCCCGCTGGCCCCTTGCCAGCCGGGGTCCTGCCGCCTGCCCCAGTCAGCTCCCGCTATCAGCCTGGGTGTAGGGGGTGATGTTGCTTTACCCCCGCCCAGCCTCCCGCCATCTAATTGCCTTTATTCCCCCACCCCTGCCTGGCCCGGCCCACCCCACCGAAGCTAACCTCCTCCCCCCTCCCAACCCAGCCTCCTGCCCCCCATGCCTGACCCACCCAGCCCAGCCTCTCCACACCAAACCTCCTTCCCTCCTGCACCCACACCTCACTTACCCCGGCCTCCCCCTCACACCCCATTGACCGTTGGCTCCCCGCGGCGCCGGCGGCCCCCCCCCAGATTCGAGCCGCCCCCGCCTGGCGGCCCACGCACGTCCCTGTTCGGCGGCTCCTTCAGGCACTTGCCGGCCGGAGCGCGGAGCCGCCCCCGCCTGGTGGCCCACATGCGTCCCTGGCCAGCGGCTGCCCCAGGCGCTTGCTGGCCCCAGTGTGGAGCCGCCCCCGCCTGCCGGCCGGAGTGCAAAACTGCCCCCGCCTGCCAGCCGGAGCGCGTCCCTTGCTGGCGGCTCCCCCAGGCGCTTGCCGGCCCCAGCGCAGAGCCACACCCGCCTGCCGGCCGGAGCACAGAGCCGCCCCCGCGCGTCTCTGGCTGGCAGCTCCCCCAGGAGCTTGCCGGCCAGAGCACAGAGCCGCCCCCGCCTGGCGGCCCGCGCACATCCCTGGCCGGCGGCTGCCCCAGGCGCTTGCCGGCCAGGGACGTGGAGCCGCCCCCGCCTGGCGGCCCGCGCGCATCCCTGGCCGGCAGCTGCGGCGTGTCTTCTCCCCACGCCCCAGTGCCTGATTCAGCCCCGGCCCCCCCGCGGGCCGGATGGAATCATTTGGCGGGCCGTATAAGGCCCACGGGCCGGAGGTTCCCCACCCCTGTTTTAAACTATTGATATCTAGACTATATCATACTCTGGGGTAGCAAAGCTCAGCTGTGAATGTGCTCACTCTCAATGCTTCAGGTTTGGACATCCTTTGCTTCCTGCTGGAGAGGATCCTAGAATTGAGTGGATGGGGGATTCAAGATTAAGAAAAATAAAAAGACACAATAATAAAAGCAGACCTCTAGATTTTTTTCTTAGGTGTAATTTTCATTGTGTGTGTTTTTGCTGGATCTTCATGGGGCTCTATGACCAGTGCAGGGTGTGGTTTTCTTTTCCTCATCTATCTGCCACTCTCCCCTCTAGGACTTACCACACCTTTCCCCTGCATCATAGCCTCTGTCCTCCACCGCTGTCTTTCTCCCACTGGCTTCATTTCCCCCATCTTTGTTACTCTCACACTTCACAGTTCCCATGAAGTCTAGTTGTTCCTCTTCCACTCTCCATCCTAATCTACAGCACAAATCCAGATTTGTCCACACTCCTCCGCTGTCATCTCCTCTTCCCTGCTAATATTTGCCCAAACCTTGGCCCTCTCTCCACACCTTCTCCACCTCCCTGGCTATTCATTGTCCTCCATAGTTAGTCAATCATTATGACAATGGATAGTCACTGTGTCAGTGAAAGAGTTACTGACTTTAGAGCCTAGTGGCTAGGGCCTTTGCCTAAACTGTGAGAGACCCAAGTTCAAGTCTCTTCTTCAATGGTGGAATAGCCTCAATAGGAAGCATTGAGAAAGCCCCACACCAGAATATTCCATATCCTGTTTTGGACATTCTCCTGAAATGTAAGGGATCTAAATTCAAAGCATGGTGGGTGGCAGGGAAGAAGAATTTTAACTGGATTTCCACATCCCAAGTGAGTACCCTCACCATTGGACTAAAGCCTATAACAGCACCCACCTCCTTCCTTTCCCCTGTATACTTCCAGTCTTGTGAATCTAATCTTCTTTTTCTTTGCTCCGTCAAAAATGCCTGAACTCAAAAAGAATTTTCTTCAAGTTGGATTGAAACAAAATGTTTTGTTCAAAATTATCAAAACTTGTTTTTCCAGTTCAGTTGAAACTAGTCTGTGAACTCGACATGTATTTGTGAATAGTTTCAGCCCACCTGAAGTTTAATTTTTTGGCAAAATAGTTTATTTGCCGAAAATATTTCACCCTCCTCTAGTCAGGGTTCATGAAGGGGAAACTCTTATGGTTACCAAACCAGATTGAACCTTTGTAATTAACATGGGTTAGAAACCTGCATGTTGCAGCTCAGCGATCCAGTGTGAGTAGTTGGACCTAATACCTCTACCCAGAATGAGGTGCAGGAAACCAGGCCTGTCACCTGATGGGAGCACTCAGAAGGAACTAAAAGGAGCCTAACCCTAACCCCAGCAAGCATAGTTTAGGTTTATTGTTTGAATAACTATATTAATCTGTCAAAATAAATCAAGCTTTCATTGGGATTATTCAGCACAGACTTCCCATGTTAGTTTAATAATTCAGCACTCACTGCCTTGAAGAGAGAACATTTTGACACTGCTTCATAGATCTTTCACTTTACACTTTTCATCTTGTAGATCACACAGCAGCTAGTGACTGCAGAAATTTGGATGTTAGCCATTAGTAACTGAGCTTTTTGTTAGCTTAAATCTTGTTTCAATGGCAGGTCACAGATGGTATGTCCGGAGTTATGTCTCTCTCCTTGTCAATCATGTAGAGTGATACAGGGAATAGCTGACCTTCAGGGCATGCTGCAAAGGCCCATCTTTTTGCCTGGGTGGCTTCATAGTTTGGACTCTGATAAGGGTGATTGATCGTGGTGAAACAAGGGGAAGTCCTGCTACTGGTTATGTTGGGGATGGAGTTTAGCTAGGGGTTAGATGCAGATTTTTGTTTTAAATAACATCTAAGGCAATAGAAGAAACCGTCTTTTCACGTTAAAAATAACAATAAATAAATATCTAAGATAATTTTTCCTTATATGTTAATAATTTGCCTTTAAATACTAAATGGAGCTAATATATATCACAGACTATATATGTATGCTGAAAAAGGTTTATTTTTCTCTTGGAAAATACCTTCCAATGTGCTTGATGTTGTCATATTTAGACCTGAATATGTGGTCATTTAAAAAAAAATCTACTACAAATTAGTACTGAAGACTTGGTGTCATAAGTATAAAGTAGCCTAGAATTACTGTTTACCTGTAAGGGGTTAAGCTAAGGGTAACCTGAGAGGGGGATAGGGACAAATAGGAACCGGAGAGGCTAATCAACCTCGGAGACAAAGAGAGTTTTAGTTTCAGTTTATCTCTCTCCCTCTATTCTCTCCGGCTATGGGATGAACCACACCATTGTCTTTTACTCTACCTATCTATAATCTTCTAACAAGTCAAGTTCAGCAGTAAGTGAATTGTATGCTTGAACTGTATCCCGTGATAATTAATCCACTGTGTTCCTTATACTGTTAAGCTTCGGCAGAGGGAGAATCCTGAGGGAGGGATCAGTGATGCTGTGTGATGCAAGTGGGTTTTTTCTATTAATTTCCATACACGGGATTTATGCTTTTCTTTTTCTTTAATTAAAATATTTCTTTTAAGACTCTGACTTCTTGTTTCCATTGGGTAGATCCTGGTTTGGATCAGGCAAGTCTCACAGGAAAAGTGAGGGTTTTATTTTTGTCTCAAGTCTCTTCCAGGTAAAGGGAAGAGGATGTGTGTGTGTGTGGGGGGGGGGGGGGGAGGGGGGCTAAAAGAAGGATTCCAAATTACCCAAAACCATGGGCTTAATTTTGTGGGCTTAATTTGGTGGTGGCAGTGAACCAAGTCCAGACACAGGAGATGTTTGTGTTCTGGGGAAAAAGTTTTAACCTAAGCTGGTAAAATAAGCTTGGGGGGTTATTTCTTTTTTTCATGCGGGTCCCCACATCTTTACCCTAGAGTTCAGAGTGGGGAGGCAATCCTGGCACTTGGGTAAAATTTTCCCAATGAACCTGAGTGACTTAGGAGCCTAAACCTCATTGATTTGAGTGATTTTGTTTTCTAGTGGGACTTAACAGTCAATGACACTTAAGGCTGGTCTTCACTACGGGGGGGGGGGGAGGGATCGACTGCAGATATGCAACTTCAGCTACGTGAATCACGTAGCTGAAGTTTGCGTATCTGCAGCTGACTTACCGTCCGTCCTCATGGCGGCGGCAGTCGGCGGCGCGCTCCTCCGTTGACTCCAGCTTGTGCCTCCTGGCAAGCTGGAGTTCCGGAGTCGACGGGGGCACCGCGAGCGATCGATTTCTCGTGTCTTCATAAGACGCGAGAAATCGATTGCCAGAAGATCGATGGCTACCCGCCGATTCGGCGGGTAGTGAAGACGTACCCTAAGTCTCCTAAACCACTCAGGGCCTTTGGAAAAATTTACCCGCATCTGGGAAACAGATACAGGTCATAAAATAGCTTTGCAGCTACCAAGGATCTGCATCTTTCCTGTGCTTGCATATAATCCACTTTAATAAATGAAATTATTTACATATGAAGTTAAGCACTTTCATTGTTTACAGGATCAGACTCTTAGTGTATATTGCATTTATAATCAATATGGTAATAGATATAGTCTTCTAAAATATACATTAAAAATTTGTCATGAGGGGGTTGGATGGGGAAAATATACAATTATCATTTTCTATGTAAAATGTATAATGCCGTTTTAACTAATGTGTTGCTATCAGAGTATGATAGTAGTACTAATATATGTTATAGGTCACAGTTGCATAAGCCTCTAAGGCAAATATAGCACATACAAAACTTTGGAAAAACATTCAAGTTTTTCTTGCTATCCTAACAGACCGTTACATTTCCTAATCACAATGCATGATTGTAATCCCTTTTCTGAAGATAAACTACACTAATTCTATGGTATCATTATTGGATTCTTGCAAAAATCCTAGTGTAATTCTCCAGAAAAAATGAGACACAGATTACAGTAGTTTACAATGAGTGAGTGCACTAATCATTTTCTATGTAGCCTTGGGCTTCCAATCAAGGAGATGATAAATATCCAAGTCAGAATCCGTTTGTACATGATTGCTTCGACTTTGAAAATGTTTGAGTTTACTACTGGTAAGTGAAAACTCCCACAAGCCTCCCCTTCTCTCCACCCCCACCCCCACCCCCCGTAACTGTGCAAGTTTGCCGAGGTCATCTAACTATCACTTGTCAACAGGTAAGTCTGCCTTATCTGCTTTTTTGTGTATTGACTGATTTTAAATATTAAATGACCCGATCCTGCTGTGGTTGGTCTGACACCTCCATCTTGAATCACTGTGGAACAGAATTGACTGCCTAAAGAACATAGTCACAGTTTAATGCAAATTTCTATGGCTAGAATTTACGCAAGCTGATGTCTGGCTACTCAACATCCCCTGTGGAAGTCATAGTGAAAACAGGTATCTAGATGTACTGTGTGTGTGTATAGCACTTTGATCTATCTGCAAACTTCTTGACTCACGCAGAGAATTATGGAGGCGTGTGCAACTCAGAAGAGGCCATGCAAAATACTCTCAAAGTTGTTAAGATCTACTTTGTCTGAGTGGAGTAACAGCCCATTTCTGTTGTGGAGGATCAGGGCTTTGTATGCCTGAACCTTTTAGAAACTTGGCATCAGCTCTGTTCCCACAATCCTTTTTTATTTGAAATAACATCATTCTTAATAGAGTTGAGTGATTGTTAACACACTGAATAGAAACAATAGGGCTGCCTTATCTATAGGTTGTATTAAGGCTCCACCTATAATTTATCTACAGTGCTGAACGACCAGACATGGCACCTACCCTAGAATAACTCTGATATTGCATGTCAATACTGAGCTGCTTTTGTAGCTCTATAAAGGGTAGCTACCACAATCTTTCCTAAATATTCATGAGCTCCGAGCTGTTGCTATCCTTTGCTTTCATGAGCACTAGCTTTTTCCTGAACGAAAAAGAAATGGCAGGGGAAGGAGTTCACAGAAACAAGTTGGGTTTTTGACTGTATGATTCAAAGTAAAAGACTGTATTTATGAATGGCATGTGTATACTGTAAATTGGTATTAGAGTAATGCCTAGAGAGGCCTCAACCAGGGTTGAAGGCCCTATTATGCTGAGGAAGCTTATAGGAAGATGAAACTCCCTTACCCAAAGACAAAGGAAGGGGGAGTAGGAATCATATCAAGGGTGCTGGAACCTTTGTAGAAGTGGAGGGGTCAAGGCCAAAGTGCCACCTCCCTCTCTCCGACTGGCTGCTCCAGTGGTGAGCCAGATGCCCTCTCCTAGTGCAACAGCAGCCCTTGGTGAGCAAAAGATGTAAGTGCAGCACCTCCCCAGCAGAACCTATTATTCTGCCGGGAGTGGGGGGAGGAGGGGGAGTAACATCCTTCAGGAACATGAATTCTGCACTTACGTTTTTTTATTAAAAAGTGGGAGGGACATGGCCCTATGTCCTCTTTGATCCAGAACCAGTGCATAGATAAAACATACAATAAAACTACTTACAGTGGTTCAAGTATTGTTAGTTCCACTTTTTTCTTTTTTGCAAACAAAAAACAATCAGTATGCACAATTTTATATTTTTGATGCACCATACTTTTCTTATGTGTAAAGTATCTGGGATCAAACACCACTGATACATAATCACATCTCGTGGATGCCTAATTTAATGGTGATTTTTTATTGGATTCAGTTAGAAATCAGTGAAAGATTTGCACATTTTCAGACATATCTCTTTTAGGTAAAAAGAGCCTTCTAACTTCTCCCAAAGTTCTATAAAACCTTTTGTGTATATGAAGGCTTATTCTGGAATGACATATTCTAATTTTTTTCTTGGAATCAAGAGGCTGAAAAATGCCTCTTAGTGAGTTGTAATAGTGGAGTATTAACAAACTGAGTAGTTTTAGCAAAGATTTTTAGGTCTGGGGGGGTGAAAAAAATAATCAAATTTTCTGAGATGTCAGAAAAAAATTACATATTTACATTCACAAATTATAAATAGAAAGTTGTTCTTGCGTGGCATATAAATACTTGTATGTAACAGTCGGTCCAGTCATTGTAAATGCAATGTTTCCCTCAAGAGCTAGTTGTTTGGTATGAATACCATTGAATAGTGAGTTGTTCCTATGATGGAATTTATGCATTTGGGAGCCAGATGGACTCCGTTGTATGTCAGGAGTTACTTTGTAGGGAGGGAATACTGTACAAGCTGTAAATGAATGAATTGTTATAGCAATGCAGAATGCATTATTCGTACAAGACAGTATGCTAGTTTTAAAAAATAAACTAAAAATGTGATACGTAATTCTCTTTGTAACATGACAAAACTATGTGATAAAAGGGAACTGGAAACTTATAAAAGTAAGAAGTGAGACTAAAAGAGATTCTTAGAAATGTAAACCACATTTTTTGCCAGGAAAAACCTGCAAAATCAGAATTCATTAAAGAATTATTGGCCTTTATGGACTAATTACTTCAAACAGCTTAGGAATGCTAACAGCCCAGCAATGATAAACGAGTAGAGAAAAGATTTTTATCCTGTTTGCTGTATTTTAATTTTCGTGTCAATCAAGCTAAATTTTTTCCCATAAAGAAGCACAGGGCTTGGTTACCTCATAATCAGTCAAGACAGGGAGCTTCATGGTATAAAGCTTATAGAAGGTCATGGACTAAAATGCGTTAGTAAGCAGATGAGTGCACAAAAAATTATCAATTCAACCAGCTTTGCCACTAATGTGTTGGTGGAACTAGCAGCAAGAGGGTGAGAAACAACACACATAAGTGAGTCTTGTCTCCATCACTCCAGTTTTTTGCAACAAGTGGGTGAGACTGGATTTTGCATCATCTACCTTGAGGCCTCAAGCACTGCTTTAAGGAGCTAGATCTCCAACCAAGGATTTGATGAGGAACCAGTATTGGATATAGTCTCTCTCTGAGCATACGACAAAGGGGACACACTTTGTAATCTTAAATCTCCTGGGAGGACAAGATGACAATCTTAGCTACTGGAGTGGATTCATTATCTAAAATCACAGAAATTCTTGTCTACATGATTGAAATAGATAACTGGAAGAAAAGAGTACAGTTTTCAAGAGCAGATTAGTTTTGCACCTTTTCCCTTTCTCATTACAGTCTTTGTCTTGAAAATGGACATCCTTTATACCATTTTCTGTTTGCCTCACAGTCATTACATTGGAAATGTTATCACTATTGATTTTTCAATTTTTGCAGTGCTAAAGCTTGATATCATTTTATTCTCATTGTATATTGTCTGTCTCAATTTTGTGACAAAGATTGTAACCCAGGCAGAATGTGGTAGAAAATTAACTTTTTCCTGACAATCTAAAGATGGTCTTTAAAAAAATAGTTACAGTAGGAAGCCATTTCCAGGACAGTCTAACTCTGACATTAATATGTTGAGTGTAGGTGCTGAAAGAGATCAGAAAGGACCATTATTTACATTTTGTCAAAAGCCATGCATGCTACAGACCTTAGAATTTACCTCAGTAATTCCTGTATCAAGCCCATAATGTGTGGTTCCACTACATCATATTTTTTTAGAAATGCTTTTTAAAATCAGATCTTGATTTAATATTTTCAAGTGATGTAGAAACCCAGAATGTGCAGTTTAATTTGAATGTGCAGTACTCCATAATAGAAGGAGACTGTGTGGTATGTCTTGAGGTCTTGTGTTCTTATGAGGTCTATGAATGTAATAGCTATGCCTACACCAGGGATCGGCAACCTATGGCATGTGTGCCAAAGGTGGCACGTAAGCTGATTTTCAGTGGCACTCACAATGTCCAGGTCCTGGAACACTGGTCTGGGGGGTTCTGCGTTGTAATTTAATTTTATATGAAGCTTCTTAAACATTTTAAAAACCTGATTTACTTTACATACAACAAGAGTTTAGTTCTATATTATAGACTTATGGAAAGAGACTTTCTAAAAATGTTAAAATATGTTCCTGGCACACAAAACCTTAAATTAGAGTGAATAAATGAAGACTTGGCAGACCACTTCTGAAAGGTTGCCGACCCCTGGCCTACTGTAATATTGACCTTTTCCACTTCTATAGCTTACCAAACTGGTTCATGCCTTTTAGTGCCTATTAAAGCACAACCTTAAAATGGGAAGTATGTGCTATGGGGCACTGAAAATAGTCATTTTGATGCATTTCTGTTTTATGATAATGTAGAGAATTGTACATAGTGAAAGTGTAGAACCAGGACGAGAGCAAGCCATTGCTGTACCTGCCATTTTTCATAGAAAACATCTGTTAATAATATTCTTTGACTCAGTCTCATGATACAGATGGTAAAGGAAACTAGATGTGAAATAAATATATCTTTCTAATGGTAGGAATCATAGATGAACTGCTGCAGTTTTCATGAAGACCCAGGAAACTACAGGCAGGTTAGCCTGACATCAATCCCAGCTAAAATCATGGAAAGACTGATGTAGGATGTAGTCAGTGTAGAGTTAAAACATTATAGTATTATTAATGCTACTCAATATGGTTTTAAGGAAAATAGCTCTTGTCAAACAAACTAGATATTGATTTTTAATGTGTTTACAAGTTTGGTTGATAAAAATAATTGCCTTGACATAATACACTTAGATTTCTGCAAGGCTGACTCAATCCCACATGATATTCAGATATATTTAAAAGCACTATACAAAATCAGTGTGGCCCATATTACATGGATTAAAAACTGGTCAACTAGTAAATTAGAAAAAAGGAAATTGTAAATTGGGGTTGTCACTCTATGAGGGTATTTCTAATGGAGTCCCACAGGAACTTGCTAGTCACTGTTTTTATCAGTGATTTGGAAGAACATATAAAATCCTTGTTGGTAAAATTTGAAGATGATGCAAACTGATGAAATGGTAGGGGACAGGTCAGTAATAGAGACCAGTCTGGAGCTCTTGATAAAGTAAGCTTTTTAATGCCACCAAATGCAAAGTCATACATCGAGGAGCAAAGAAGGTAGGTCACATCTATAAGGGGGGGACTGTATCCTGGAAAGTAGTGACTCTGAAAAGAATGTAGTAGTGAGGGTAGATAATCAAATGAACATGTCTAGTGATGTACCTAAAAGGGATTATAAGTAGGGTAATAGTAAGTGGAGGTGATATTTTCTATGTATGATATTGGTGAAACTATTAGTGGAATACCATGTACAGTCTTGGTATCAACACTTCAAAAAGGATGTTGAAAAATTAGAAAAGGCTCAGAAAAGAGCTATAAGAATAATTAGAAGTATGGAAAACCTGCCTTATACTGAAAGACTAAAGAAGCTCAATTTATGTAGTTTATCCAAGAGATGGTTGAGGTGAATTGATCACTGTCCCCCATTGTCTGCCATTGGGGAGAGATTTTAGACAAGATAGCTCTTTAATCTAGGAGAAAAAGGTATAATGAAATCAGCTTTCAACTATTGAAGCTAAAAATGTTCAGATTGGATTAAAGGCTTTTGTTTCTTTTCTTTTTTTTTAAACAGTGAGAGTAATTAACCATTGGAGCAACTTACTTAGGGATGTGGTAGATTTTTAGATCACTTGTGGTCCTTAAATCAAGATTGGATGTTTTTCTGAAAAGATATTCTACATTTCAATACATTGTAAGTTTTAAGCAGAAATTACTTTGTAAGGTTCCATGCCTGTGTCTAGATGCCCATAATGCAGGGACACTATTTCAGATTTTGAGTTGGGGAAGCAACTTTGACCATAATCCCAGGGGCTACTTTGGCACTTGAAAATTCTAGGTTTTTTTTTTGTTTTGTTTTTTTTGGCAGATAACCTAGCAATTAGCTGACAGGAGCACTGTATCTAATTCCCATTTGAAAGAAAGAAAGAAATTAAATATTAGACTCACTCAGCACTAATACTAACATGTTCTGACATCTTGTGGTAAGTCACTTAAGAGACACTGGTTATATTTAATTTAGCATTTATACTTTGTTACTATTTCTGCAGAGAATGAGACCCCATCAGGACTCCTGGGTTCTATCTCAGCTCTGGGAGGGGAGTGGGGTCTAGTGAGTTACACGGTGGGGGGAGGGACGGAAGCAGATACATCTGGGTTCTATATAAGAATATCAGAATGGTCAGATTGGGTCAGGCCATGGTCCATCTAGCCCAGTATCCTCTCTTCCAGGAGCAGCCAATACCAGGTGCTTCAGAGGAAATGATCAGAACAGGTAATCATCAAGTGATCCATCCCCTGTCATACACTCGCAGCTTCTAGCAAACAGAGGCTAGGGACACGCAGAACATGGTGTTGCATCCCTGCCCCATCCAGCTAATACTCATTGATGGATCTATCCTCCATTAACTTAGTTCTTATTGGAACTGTAAATATAAAATGTTATATTTTTGGCCTTCACAACATCCCCTGGCAAAGAGTTCCACAGTTGACTGTGAAGAAATTTTTTTGTTTTGTTTTAAATTTGTTCCTTTTTAATTTCATTGCGTGATCCCTAGTTCTTGTGTTATGTGAAGGAGTAACTAATATTTCCTCATTCAAATTTTTCACACCATTCATGATTTTATAGACCTCTATCATATCTACCCTTAGTCATCTCTTTTCCAGGCTCAGAAGTCCCAGTCTTTTTCATTTCTCCTCATATGGAAGGTGTTTCATATCCATAATAATTTCTGTTGCCCTTGTCTGTACCTTTTCCAATTCAAATTTATCTTTTTGAGATGGGATGACCAATTTGCACTCAGTATTTAATATGTGGGCATACCATGAATTTATACAGTGGCAAATTATATATTCTATCGTATTATCTATCCCTTTCTTAATGATTCTTAATATTCTGTTCACCTTTTTGATGGTCAAGGCACATTGAGCAGATGTTTTCAGAGAGCCATCAACAATGATGCCAAAATCTCTTTCTTGATGGGTAACAGATAATTTAGACCCCATCATTTTATATTTACAGTTGGGATTATTTCAAGAATAGCAGCCGTGTTAGTCTGTATCCGTAAAGAAAGTGAGGAATACTTGTAGAACCTTAGAGACTAACCAGTTTATTTCAGCATAAGCTTTTGTGGGCTATATACCACTTCATTGGATGCATCTGATGAAGTGGGCTATAGCCCACGAAAGCTTATGCTGAAATAAACTGGTTAATCTCTAAGGTGCTACAAGTATTCCTCGCTTGCTAGTTGGGATTAAGTTTTCCAACGTGATTTACTTTGCATTTATGAACATTAAATTTCATCTGCCATTGTGTTGCCGAATCACCCAGTTTTGTGACATCCCTTTGTAACTGTTTGCAGTCAACTTTGGACTCAACTATCTTGAATAATTTTGCATCATCTGTAAATTTAGCCACCTTACTGTTTACCCCTTTTCCAGGTTGTTTATGAATCTGTTGAACAGTACTGGTCCCAGTATTAGTATAGATCCCTGGGGGATACCACTTTTGACCTCTCTCCATTTTCACCATTTATTTCTACCCTTCTACTCTTTAAAAAAAAGTGAGGAATACTTGTAGCACCTTAGAGACTAACCAGTTTATTTCAGCATAAGCTGAATGGACTATAGTCCATTTACGAAAGCTTATGCTGAAGGTGCCACAGGACTCTTTGTAACTTCCAGAATGATCTCCTTTGGCCTTTATCTATAAATCTATGATGATAATTGTATTGAATGGACGATATTATAGTATTCAGATTGAATAGAATGTTATAAAAAATGTCATAACTATAGAGGTTCTGGATTTTTAAGCAAACTTTTATATAACTCTCCTATCTGCTTGATCTGACTTTGTTTCCCACCATGCATACAGCATCCTCATGCAACTTGCCTTACATTAGAAAAGAAGTAGAAAAATTGTGTTACAAGCATCATGCTGTAAGGAACAGGAGGAATTCCTAACTTATAATGTAAGTAAGACAAACTTATAAAGATCTCTGGATGCTGGAAGAGCAGAGGGAGTTAAACAAATCAAAACAAAACACCAACAAACATAACCCAATCACACCAAAGCTAACCAAAAATTGAAACAAAATCAAGCTTGTTTCAGACAAATCAAATTTTAGTTTACATCCCTATAGTACAATTCATTTGAAATATTTCAGGTCATGTGGCATTATCCCATAGACTACAATCTAACATTTTCCATTCAGAGTTGAGCCTAAGGTCCAAACTGTAATGCACACTATTTAAGTAAACAAAAGCTATTTAGAGTTTGCAATTGGCTGACATGTGATGGTAGAGTCTACTGATTACTTTCTCCCTTTGAATTGTTCCCTTGTGTTCCATTTTTGTTAGTGCTGTGTTTAAGTAGCAAACCTTCAGATGCAAGGTGCCACCGGACTCCTTATTGTTTTTGTGGATACCAAATAACATGGCTACCCCTCTAAACTTGCTAGTTTCTTCGTTTCGAAGGGGTTACCAGATAATGATTGAAAAACAGGCAGTTTTCCATTTTGACAATTAGCAGTGAAATTTGGCACATACTCCACAATGTATTGTAACCTATAAACTGCCTTTATATGTGGAGTGTTTGGTGGTGAATATTCTGCAAGACTATTTGTCACAAATAATATACTAAGCTAAATACACTAGATCAGCCATTCTCAACCATTTTTTGGCCACGGCCCCCTTAGGAGCTCTTCTCAGGTTCCAGGGAGGGAGGGAAACTATTGACTCCAATTAAGGTTGCTGCTTGGGCATTTCATCGGTTCAGTTACCAGGGACCCCATAAACCCTTGGGGCTCCCCTTTTCACAGTTTTCAGTCTGTGACCCCCTTTAAATGTGCCAAGGCCCCCTTGGGGGGCATATGCCCCCCGTTGAGAATGGCTGCACTAAATGATTTATCTCCTCTCCCTCTTGTGTGGTTTAAATATACATTGCATAGTTTGACAGCTCTGCACCACTGCTCCCAGGCCACCTGTCTCTGATGGAATCCAAGTCATTGTTTCCAAAAATACTAATGCAGCTCAGACAAGCAACTTGGCAATAGCGCTTGAAGACCTTAAATATTCATCATATCATGATGTCAGAAAGGGACAGCAAGCTATATTAACAAATCTGGCCCAATTCTTTAAAACTATGTATCTACAAACGGCATTTCACTTGCAAAATGTGAATGGTGCACCTTGACCCACTACATCTAGCAAGCCTGCATGTAGCTTAGGGATGGTTAAGACAGGCAAGGCCAAGGATATAATAAGACTGATTTGGGAACTTTTAACCAGTGTCTTCCAAACTGCTGGTACACATATCTGCAATAGGTTTATGTGCCAAGCCCTACACCAGCCATACTGCTGCCCTTTAGTCTTGTGTCCTTTTTTGATTCACATTCACACTTATGTTGATTTAGAATGCTTTGTTGTGATTGTGGGACTGAGATTTGGTGTTGCCTAGGTAAGATAGAGGCTACATAAATTGTGTAGAACACAGAGTGTCCATGTCAGCTAAACTGGTACAGTCGCCTCAAAATGTAGGTGACTGCTGGTTTTGTTTATTTAGATGGCAGAGATACAGGAAAGCAAATGGGTGTGTAAAGATTGTGTGAGGGTCAGAAAATAGATCTTCCCTCCCCAAACACTGGAATGTTAGATGGAATGATGCAATTTAGAAATCTCTTTCCTGGTCAGACTTGTAGAGGGGGAGAGGGATATGGAGAATCCAAAGAGAAAGTAACTGCCTT
Source organism: Sternotherus odoratus (assembly GCA_032164245.1). Taxonomy (NCBI): domain Eukaryota; kingdom Metazoa; phylum Chordata; order Testudines; family Kinosternidae; genus Sternotherus; species Sternotherus odoratus. The sequence goes on from JAVMKO010000001.1 coordinate 181,923,151, forward strand.
TGCATTTCTATATCCCCTTTTGATGCCATCTGATCTGCAGCAAAGGGGGTGAAAGGGTAAGAAAGCAGTGTGGAAGAGTGCTGTGTGGAAGAGCTACTTTGCAAAACATCATGACAGGCTGCATGATGACGCAGGATCAAGGCCAATATTGACTGAGATGATGAAAAGCCATTTTAGAAATACTAGTGCATAATGTTCAAGAAAGCAAAGAACAAAATTGGTTCTTTTCATATTAAATATGGGAAGTAGGGTGTCTCAAGTTTCAACATCTATGCAGCTGGAATAAGTAAACACCGATATTGGTTTTAATAAACTTTATCTGAAACAGTCTCTAAAGTAGAGTTACCATATTTGAACTTTCAAAAAAGAGGACACTCCATGGGGGAGGGGGGTAGCCCCATCTTCTATGCACTCCCTCCCACTTACTGCCTCCTGACTGCTCCCCACAGAACCCCTAACCCATCCAACCCCCCTTCTCCTTGTCCCCTAATCGTTCCCTCCTGAGACTCCTGCCCCTAACTGCCCCCTGGGACCACACCTCCTATCTAAACTTCCCGTCTCTTGTCCCCGACTGCCTCTTCTTGAGACCCCGCACCCTAACTGCTCCCCTAGGATCCCATCCCTACCTGTCCCCTAACTGCCCCGACCCCTATCCACACCCCTGCCCCCCGACAGACCACTGGGACTCCCACACCTATCCAACTCCTCCCTGTCCCTTGACTGCTCCCCCGAACCCTTGACCCGTCTAACGCCCCCCGCTCCCTTCCCTGCCCTGACTTCCCCCCGAACCTCTGCCCCATCCAACCCCCCGTCCCCTGACTGCCCCCCAAACCCCCCAACCCATCTAACCCCTCCACACCCTGTCCCTTGACTTCCCCTTCCAGAGACCCACTGCCCATTCTCCAATCCCTCGGCACACTACCATAGACATGCTGCTGCACTCCCCCGTGAAGTGCACAGCCCTTCCCCCCCCTCCCCCCAGAGCACTGCCATGGAACGCAGGGCTGCAGGGGAGGGGGGAGGAAGAGAGGAGGGGAGGAGCTCTAGAGTTGCTGGAGGCCCCATGTGAGCAGGCCGGCCAGCGATCTGAGGCAGCAGGGGAGAGAAGGGGAGGGGCTCTGGCTGCCGGAGGCCCCGATACGAGCATCTCAATCCGGCCAGGCCACCCTGTCAGCCTCTGCATGGGGAGGAAAATCCATAGTTTTTCAAATTCCCACCTGGACACTATTTATAACCCAAAAAGTCAGACATGTCCAGGAGAATCCGGACGTATGGTAACCCTACTCTAAAGATAAAAGAAGCTGCATTTGCGAGCATCCAGTATTGCTCATTTGCATTATATTTCTACTGAAATAAGCTAGAGAAAAGATGCATTGTTTTTATGGGACAATTGTGCAAATGGGGGATCAAATTCACCAGGGCATACGTGGGCAAAATGCTGGGCTGCAAGAAATGTGTACCTATTTACAGCACCAGTAAACCTGGCCCAGGAAATGGAACTGCTGAGGATCTACTAGTGCATCAGATTCAGTATAAACAAGTACTGCAGAAATAATGAAGACTCTTGAATGTAAGGGAAGAGTTACAAGAAGGAAAGTATATCAAACAAGCCAAACTTCACAGTTAGTGTTGTGTTGGTCAAGACAGTGTGGGAGTGGACAACAGGGAACCGTATGTGATGGAAACGACATGTGATTCCAGAAACTAAAGTGCATTTAAAAAACCAAAATTGCAAACAGATCCGAGTGAACCACAAAGAAGCTGGAAGGCTGTTAGACCTTTCCTCAGTCTCTTGCCTCAGCAATTATCGCTTGGTTGCAAAGCTTCCATTAATTGGAATGCATTTCCTAATGAAATTAGGCTGCCGGCCAGTATCCAGTCTTTACTGCTAGGGAAAACTTGTTCTTTCTGCAGCTCAGCCATTGATTTTTGTTTGTGTTCTCATTCATCATGAGACTGTTATGTGCCAAAAATTCTACGTTCCATATCAGCTCAGACAGTACAAGTTATTTGATTTCCTCCCATGAAAACTGAATTCTGCAACACAGCCTCATTTTCTATTCCTTCCCCTTTTTGTTTTTATTGTCAAGACTTCTTAATCACTTTGAGCCAGTAGTTACAATTTCTCTCTCTCTACATTTCTGGGAGAACCCTGGACAATATATCATAACATGTGAAGCAGCTAGGAATCCTGAGGAAAAGGCTTTTTGTTTGGAATGCCATTTATAAATGCAGATTCTTAATTTAAAGGAGCCCAAACTTAGCCCAACATACCTGGAGCACTAGGACTGCACTAAATAAGTATAAAACTGAGTATGTTGCCCCTTTTTCAATTTTTAAAACAGATCTATGACCTGTAGAAACTACAGGTCTCAGCATACAGTGTTGCCCCTTGAACTGAACAGGATCATATTCAGTTCTGATTGCGATATTCTGTGGACTGCATTTTAGTCACTCGTGTCCTCTGAGGATTTACTGGAAATCTATTTGCAAAATTATCCAGAAGGGGAAGACTATAGTTACCTAGCTGGAGGCCACGAAGACAAGTACCTTGAGTCATGGAGCCAGAGAGAGATGGCAGGGCATGCAGCAAAAAGGGGCATCAGACCTGAATGGAGCTAATTCTCAGATGCACTCACAGGGAGGTGCCCTTACTTGGGAGTAGAGCATCCGTGACAATACCTTTTCTGTCTGGCTAAATTAATTTCAGGAAGTAGTCTATAAACTGTATAGTTTATTATACATATTGGTACTAATCAACCTTAATGAGACGTGAAATGTATAAAACACATTCTGCCATTATGATAGACTTTAAATAAACACTAGTGCACTGCTTGTTCTCTAGGACTCCTGTCATTGCGCGGGATGGGCATTTAATAAGGCAGAAAATTGGAAGAGCAGAAGGCCCTTTTTGTGTTTAAGGTATTGCCCAGGATCAAGGAGAAGGGTTCTGTTTGTGGTTCTGCTACAGGCTTTCCATGTGATGTTGGGTAAGACTATTATAATACATTTGGACAAAGTGTCCAAATTACAATTACACAGCCAACCTTAATTCTGTCACCTAACTTGGGGAATTCTACTTTGCAACCTTAATGTTCCTTTTAATATAGTTTCTATATGTCATTTGTGTGTATGGCACCACATGTATACATGCACACACACTAAACAATAACTGTGTATTCCTTCACCCTAAACGACATTCATTTATTTTCCATAGACTTTGTCTTAGCGCTTTCTCCTTATAGACATTAAAACCACTTAAATTATGTAAATAAGGGATGTTCCTTAGTAATCAACATCCGGAAACAATGCTGTTGTGAGATGTGCTGAGAGCCGGGAAATACCGATAAAACGTTTTAGCTGACAAGCAAAGGTTGGCATGGTCACCAGCACTAACTTGTGGTGGGCAACAAAATAATTGGATAGGTTTCCATAGCCAAGTGGAGGAGGCCACAGGTTGCGTACTAGAGGAGTAAAAATGGTTTGAGCTGTAGAGATACAGTATGGAAGCCTTGTAGGCCAGGGCACACCTGGATGAAAATTCTCTGAGGTGGAAGCTTTGCAGTTGAGAATAGGCTGAGAGGAAGAGAAGCAAAGTGACAGATGAAAGGCAAATCAAGCCGACACAGGTGGTCACTCCCTCAAGCTACATGTTTAAAGCTATGCCATCAAAACATGGTTCTTTCAGGTCTGTCAAAACATTTATCCCACAAATTTTTATTTGCATTTTATTATTTTACCAGTGCTATAGAAGATCAATTAATCTCTGTGTGTGGAGTCCTCCGTCCCTTTCTATCAATAGCTAAATACTAACTTTTTCAGCCAATATTTTTGTTTACATTATTCAATTTATTGTAGTTTTGGGCTTGGTTATAGAACAACTTGCATCCTGTATGCTACTGTCTTACTCAATTTATGGATGTTATATTATAAAACAGTGACTGTATTTCCTACCACCCTTACAGCAGCAGCAGAAAGTGATGCATAGTCTTCATGCATTGTTGGTTTCTCTCCCCGCTTTCCTGCAATGTAGTGGGAATAACTGACTGCCCTCATATTTCCACTGAACTATCTGCAGAGAATTAAGAGATCATATGTTTAGGGGAAAAAATTACCACCATCTGAATATGCAGATTGACTATGAAGGTAGAACTGTACTATCATGGGGGATGCACTGATTTATTGGGAAATCAAATCATTACATTTCCTCTTTGAAGTTTGCAATTCCATAACTCATATATTTGCAAGCCCAAATGTCTGCTTTTTTGCTGAAACTGCACTGTCCATATCTTAAAAACATGTTATGTGTAACTATGGGATGCAAGACAGAATAAATAAACATGTAGGAATGTGAGCTTGTAGTGTGAGAGTCAATTATTGTACAGAAGCATGAGAACAGTAACAGCATATTTGACTGCTGAAATATTATTTCTTTTTATTATTCTTAACAAAGAGAGCTGGTACTTAAATTTGTGTTTTGTCAGCCTATTTTCCCCCCAGAGGTGACTTTTATAAAATATAAAATGAATAATGACAAATGATCAGTTATAACATTGTGTAAGAGAACATACAGCTACATGTAACAGGCATAGGCAATGGACCTAGCACATGCCGAGAGAATAACAGCCTTTAATCCCTTACAGAATTTTTCATTATCATCATCAGCTGTAGGTATGGCAGCGAACCTCTCTTGGAGACATTGCTAAAGTCTCTCCCGAGTCACTATATCTTGAAGAGACTTGACAATGAATTTCTTTCCTACTGATTTTGCCTGCTTACAATGCCTTGGGGCAACCTGGGAATTCATGATGGCTCTAACAAGGCGATGGTATGTCCAACAATTATTGGTTCCATATGGCCCTCATGATGCAGGCGTCCCTCTGATTTTGAGCTCTGACAATAACTTAGTCAAGAAGGTTCCACTGTTTGGAGTAAGAGCATCTCCAAATGGACTTATATTTCTCACTTTGTCTAAAGACGGTGTCATGATGACCCGACTACTTTCCACACATTTGCTCAGGATGAGGATGCTGTTGGAGTTGGCCTTTCCAACACCGCCTTTTCCGATAGTGCCATTCTAGAGATCTGACTCCCACTTGACTCTAACTTTAAAATCTCTGAGGAGAATGATCTTGCCTTCCTTGGGAATGTTGGTCAGGACTCAGTTAAGAATTGTTTACTGACTTGCCAGGAAATATCTGTAACTACCGCACATATCTGTGGTTCCAGGATCAGACTCCCGACTCATCTCCTGACCCATATGTAAATCTGTGGTAGAGATCATTCTTGAATCAAGGGATCGCTGCTGACATAGAGCAGAGCACATAGAGCTGTTGAACTATGAAAGACCTTAGTGGAGGCAGATACTATATGTCAATGAAGATAGTCTATTCAAGGCAGGGAAAAGATCCCCCTTCTGCAGATGGGGAAAATAATACTCAAACCTTTATATGTTTCAGGGAGTTACAAAGCGACCTCCAGTGGAAGAGTGGTCACACAAATGAATCCCTATCCCTGTGATTCAAACTCTTCCTTACACTGACTGGCTTCCCAAGTCCTGTTCAGAGCTGTGCAGTCACAGCAGTTCTGAAACCGTGGTTGCAATCGGAGCTAGTGGAACTTTTAATATATAACACTTTTTTCTGTGAACTATTCACACTTTTTGACAATCTGTAGACTGTGGCAGACTTCCCACACCCCCATGTTGTACTGCACACTTTCTTGACAGCGCTCATTCCTGTGATTTTGTACAACGTAGCTTTTTGAGATGTAAATGGAAGTTCTTGCATGAGTTCAACTCAGAGCCCGATTCACATTTACACTAAGGTTTCCTTACACTGCTCTGACTGAAAAGAGTCTTTGCACATCCTGAGGGCCTAATTCTCAAGCATGCTATGTGGGGAGTTCTGCTCCAGTCAGGGGGGAAAGTAACTGAAAGGACTTACTGCCACCGGCACTCCGGGGTGGAGGGTGGGGGAGGACTTGACCAGAAGAGGTGGGGCTGGCTCAGGCAGCGATTTAAAGGGCACGGGGCTCCAGGACCCTTTAAATTGTCCCCAGAGCCCTGCTGCCAGAGCCCTGGGGATAGGGTGATCAGATGACAACCACAAAATATCGGGACACATGGGGTGGGAGGGGGAGGGAGGAAGAGGGGGAAGCCACAGGCTCACCCCCCACTGGACCCATGGGGGCAGGCCGGGAGATACAAAACCTGCCCGCAGGTTGGTGGTGCAGGCCCCCCCTCCCCCAACTCCAGGGCTGAGCACAGGCCCGCCGCGGGTCAGTGGTGCAGGCCCTCTCCTCCCCCCTCTCCAGGGCCAGGCTCAGGCAGTGTTTACCTGGGGCGCCTCTGTCCTGTCCTGGGAAGTATCTAGCTGGCAGGTCCCTCCCTCTGGCTCCTGGGGTCAGGTCAGGCCAGAGCCGGGTTGTGGGGCAGGGAGGCGGCCAGGAGCTCTCTGCCCGCTCTTGGCGCCTGCAAGTCCTGCCTCTGCAGCATGTGGCCGCCTCTGTGCCTGCCTGGGGCCAATTTGCAAGCTCCTGCCGGGAGCTGCCCCAGGCAGAAGCAGTGAGTGGCGCGCTGGCGCCTGGCCGCTGGCGCCTGCGATCTCTCAGTCCCAATATCGGGACAAAGGATATCCCGACCGATGTAAGGCTGTGACGGGGGACAAGTCCCCTAAAATCGAGACTGTCCTGATAAAATTGGGATGTCTGGTCACCCTAGCTGAGGAGGTGGTGGTGATTTAAACAGCCTGGGGCGATAGAGGCAGTGGGAGTGTTAGGGCCGACTCAGTTTCCCTTGCTCCTTCTCCCCATGTATTCTTCCTCACCAGCAATCACATAGTTAAACCCCCAAGAGTTGCAAAGCATTCGCTTGAGGCTTTAGACATTCAGTGTAATAGTGCTGCACAACAAGTTGTTTCTGTATTGTTATCTATACCGAGAATGTGACCTTGCCTAGACAATCACAGGTTGTAGGCCTCACTAGATGAGTTAATGTGTTATATCTCCAGATGGCATTATATGTATGTAACGACTTCGCTAGGGAATGAATAGACTCTTATTCATAAGCTTGTTGGCATCATGTAAACGGTCTCAAGGTCTACACACCAGGTGCCTCAAGCGGGCAGTGAACTAGGCGTGATGTAAGGGTTTGCTGATGCGCATGCTTCAAGTAGGTCTGTCCCTCCCTCCACCCATTCCCCCTCCCCTTTGAATATACTCTATAAACGTTTGCTTGGTACTGATAATAAACGAAGCTGCTGCCAACCCCCTTTCTTGACCGAGAGGAGGGTGCCTCAGTTTCCCCTTTGATCAAAGTTAACTTGTGTGTTTCTTCAATGGTCTCTGACAGCTTGTGAGTTCCTTGCCTCAACACCGCAACTACTATCCGGAGTGTATGGTAAGGGGGAGAGACGTGCCATTAATTTTCCCCTGACAGGAGCCTCGGCTCTTTAAATAGCCTCCAGAGCCCCATCACCACTACACCAGGGCTCCAGCAACGGGGCTCTGGTGGCAATTTAAAGGGCCTGGGGCTCCAGTGTACTGGGGCATACTACCTTACTTTCACCTCTGACTCCAGTTCAGTTAAACTAGTGCAACTATGAATACACAGTTTTTGTTGTTCTGAGAGAGTGGGACAAGAGACAGCAATTTTAAAAAAACCTACTTTTTTTTCAGAAGTGGTCGTGAAAAAAGTCTTTATTCAGGCCTAGCAAGAATGTTGCAGCCAGGTTTGCAGAGCTGACTACGTACTCAAGATGAATGGCTGAGAAATTGATAAATGTGGTAGGTCATGTACATGCTCAGAGCTTGAGTTAATTTAAACTTCCTTAAGGGTTTTCAAGTCTATTTAGCTGACAGTTGCTTTTTAACACCAGTGCATAAAAGGGATTGTTCTTGTGCCAAGTAAAGTTCACTGCAAATAAATAAATGCATTCCGTAGCAAAACTAGTTCTAGAAGAGTGGTAAAAATTCCTTACTGAAAGATCACTTCTGCCACTGTTATTTTTGCTTTCTGCTAGTATGTCTGTAGTGCATGTGTAGTATCCAGCGTGATGTTCAAACTGCCATCTGCATAAGTGACATGCAGTGTGTGACTTGCTGCCTTCCCCAATTAATTTACAAGTGTATGGAAGATAAACCATTTAGCTGTTTATGCTTCCATCTGTTTCCTGGTATCCAGCCTTTGCTATCATCCTTTGTTACTTTCAAATCTCCACAGTATGCAACTTCAAACTCTGAAACTTGTTTTATCAAGATAATATAATTTAAAAAAACCCTATGATCTCCAGTAGTTGTGTGTAGGCTATAACTGAGCCAATATGCTTACTGCTGATATTTGTGTTTGCGGAAGATTTCAGGTGCACAGTTGGATTGATCCTCCGCATAGCTAGAAAAGTCAGCTGATGTATGTATGGTAGGTACAGACAAACAGTGCAGTATCACTTGCTTTTAAAGCTAAGTAGCAAGACTTTAGTGCCTGTCGAAGGGTGAACAGGAATCAGCAGTTTGTATTTTTTTCCTGTAAATTCTTCAAGCACAGGTGTTAAAAAGGCAGAATGATTATGGATTAAGGATACTGGGCAAAACTTTCAAAAGTGCCTTCCATGGACACTCAGGTTTCCATATCAGTCAAGTGCTTTTGAGAGTTTTTATTTGCCTCTAACATGCTGTGAAGTTTATTCAAATAGTGTCTTTATGCTAGGTTTGAGATTGAACTCTAGAAAACTCTGTCAGATTGTGTTTCTCACTCCTTCAATACAAATATTAACACTGTTTGAACCAGGAAGAAATATTTTCCACAGGGATTGGGACAAACAAATCTGAAAGGATATATCAGGTTACCAAGCCCAGCCCAGTCAGTCTGTACTATTCAGTGACGTTCTGTTGCTGTATTACTTACTTGTCTACACTGAGAATTTACCTTTGGCATAGCTATGTCCCTCAAGGTGTGAAAAAGCCACACCCCCAGCAATGCAGTTAAGCTGAACTAACGCCAGTGTAGACCAAGCTACCATCACTTGGGGTGGTGGGTAGTTTTCAAGTAAAGATCAGCACTCAGAGTAGTAATCTTTTCCACAAATTTTTATTTTTCCAGTGAATGAACCTTGCTCTGCGTATTGAAGGACAACAGATTTGGGCTGTGCACCAACAGGGGAAACAAACATATTGTCACTCATGTTTTATTCAATCCTAAACCCTCACAACATGCCTGTGAAATAGGTAAACATAGGTAGATCCAGAGCGATCTGTAGTATATGCCAACTCTTTACTGTTCTGTTTAGATCATTTTCCCATCCCACTGTGGGCTGTAAGATTTATATATTCTCATGCCTGGTCTCCAGTGGTGTGAACAGCTACTTGTTCTTGTGACCCAGGGACCTATCAGAGGGCAAAAGGGGTGTATAAGTGTTACAGGGATCCCCTTGGTTTGATATTTACATTCTAGTTCACCAAAGACTGGTGAAGGTCTGTAATGAAGGTCTGTAATGAAAGTCTCTTAATCATTGTGAGATGTACGCAGAGGTGTTATTTAAGTAGCTATGTTCCTGAACAAAATGATGTTCTTAAAGCACATGATATGCCTCAAAATGGCTACCGGACAGGAGGTAAGAAATATCTCTTTGGCTACCTGTGAATGAAGTATGCAAGCTTTATAATGGAGGCCCACTTACACGGTGAGTCAAATGCTAATGGAGGGATGTGCAATCAACATGAAAGAAGCACAAAGAGTGGAAAAACATGAGGAGAGGGAGGGATGATCCTGTTTACAAACTAAAACAACGGTCTGGGAGTCTATTTCCAGGGGATGCACATGAACTCTTTAATCTGTGAGGATAAGCTGTCAGTTGGCTTGATTTTATGAGAGGGTCTCAACCAAACTGCTTGAAAATGCTGGGGAAAGAAATTGGGGTGAGCTGTCTTCTAGGAGATGCTTTGCCAGTTAAGCTTAGTCTCTAGAAAGTGTGTTATGATTTTGTTTGATAGGTAACAGGATATTTATATGTAACAGGATATTTCCAATATCCTTACTCACTGTCATTTGAATCTCTGTTCTTTGATAGTAAACATTCTTGTTTTCACTCAATATTTAAGTGCTGTTGTAAGTAAAATGGTGATCCTGAGTTGACTCTTACAAGCTGGGGCATACTATTCCTTTGGGAATAGTTGATCTAAGTGTTCTGTGGGTGTCCAGTGGAACAGGGGCTGAGGACTCCAAAGGGATGCTCAGAGGACTTGGGTTGGTGTGTGCCTATCTCTAACCTACACAGAAAAAGTGAGGGAGGTAGTGCTTGTGGCCAGTGGTTTCAGGGAGCTGATCCACAGCAGGCACAGACTAGATTTCCTCATGGTAAATGCAGGTAGTGGTGAGGCACCCCACAACCTGGGTACCCTGAGAAGTGTCACCGTTGTCTAATGGCTTTGCTCTCAAAGACTGCTGAGGAATTGGAAAGAATCATCAAAGCAGTCAAGGGACATGTAGCCATTGCTTGTCAGAGGATATGAGCCATTGAAACTAACACTAAGTCAGCACCATACCTTGGGCTAGACCCAGACTGAAAGTCCTTAGATGTCTAGCTATTAGAAGAATTTCAGCACAACTTTCTCAAGAAACTTGCCAACTTTTGCTCTTGTCCATATGTATTTAGTGCAAAATTGTCAAGGTCTGTTTTTAGTGGGAGTCTAGTAAGCATTCACTTTTGGAAACTAGCACCCTGCTCTTGCAGAGAGTGGATTTCTACCAGCCAAGGCACAATATCTCATGAATGACATGGGTATAAGTCACAGATTGCAGATCACAACTGTAGATAGAGAATTTGATGTGTTAAACTTCTTAAAAGTGTTTTCATTGTCTGACTAGCTCTTCTGGCCCTGTCATTAGTCTGTGGGTATCTTGGCAAAGAAGCGATGTGCTCCAACTGATAGCTCTTGGTGAACTGCTGGAATTCTGTATTTGAGAATTGAATATGTTGTCAGTAGTTGAATCTCTAGTATTCTGTGCCTTGCATATTGTGATTTGATATGGACAATCACCATTCTACTGCTTATTAGTTTTCAAATTTCCATAAATATAGAGTCAAAATCAATTAAGAGCAAACCTGTTTCTTTGACAAATTCAGCTAAAAATTCTTTCCTAGCCATTGCTATGTTTGCTCTGGGACTTCATGACCTTGCACAAACTTTTATTTGTGCTTTCTGAAAGTAACGACATGCACCACAATCAGTCCTTTCATCCCAGGCCAGGACAAAGTAGTATCACCAGTGCTGATTAGCTGATTATTTGATGTCTTGATGGTGGTTTCCCATTAGGACGATGGTGAGGTATTTCTCTGATGCAATCCTATTTATTTACAAAGAATTCACACAAAGTCCTGTTTCTGTGAACACAGTAGGAATCAGACAGTAGGAGACAATTTCTTTGTTTATATTTCCAAGCCTCTTTCCAGGCAACATTCTGCTCAAAAGTTATCCTGGCTTTTTGTCAGGGTCAGGCTACGAGTGCTTCTTTGGCAGTCTCTGGGGTGTCCTTGCTGCCTTTGGCCTGCTTCTCTGGTGTTTCTGCTGCTTCTCTTCCACACACAAACACACAACTGCAGGGGTGGGGAATTGATTTGATTATAGCTATCAAACCCCAGGAGAACCTATTGGACTGCATTGCCTAGCAACTACCAGGCTTGCCTGAACCATCTAGTCCTTGGGCAGTGGTTTCCCAGTTTTAGCTAACACTAAGCAGCAAATGTTACTTATCAGGCTACACATTCCCTCATGTAGCCTAAAGGGATAGCACCTACCAGCTTTAATGAGGTGGTGTGATTTCCTGATCCCCAGAAATATTTCAGTATTTCCTTTTGCTGAAGGAAAAGCAAATGTATTGCTTTTCACTATATATTGTAGCTAATATTTATTTTTTCTGTGCCAGTGGAACAATTAGTGTCCCTCTAAGAAAATATTGTTCTTACAAGTTTCCCGCCCTCCCCCAAAATAGACATGAAATCCCCACTGGTGGCTTATGTACTCAAACCCCCAGAATGCTGCATACTGTTTTTGTTGCAAACTCTTCCAGTCTAATGGTTCAGCCACATTGGGTTCTACAGGAACAAAGGACTGGAGAAATCTGGCTAGAAATCTGGCATGTCATGAGAAGGCAGCAAATCACTAGAGAGCATTCCATAGATAGAAAGAGCTTGAGATGAGACTAAGGTTAAAGGCCATCACAGATGATCAGCATCAAGAGAAGATTGCATCAGAGTCTCTTTACTGAAAAAATGTTCTGAAAAGGTTCATTGCCACTGTGAGAATGCTTGCTACCCAAAACCTAGTATTGCACTATAGATCAGCTGTATGTGCCAAACAATGGAAACTTCCTTAAAATTGTGGAGCTGATGGCTGAATCTGATGCTGTACTCCAGGAGCATCTAAGAAGAGTCACCACCCAAGAAATGTACACACACCACTACCTTGGAAAAACAATTCAGTCCAGTTACTGGCAGCCAAAGTCAAACAGAAGATTGTGGCAGATCTGAAGTCAGCAAGATATTACTGTTATTCTGGACTGCACACCTGACATCAGCCATACGGAACAAATGACTTTAATGGTGTATTTTGTAACAACAACAGAACCTAGTGAAAATGTCCCTGTGAAGCATTTTCTAGAATTTATTGACATTGATGATACTACAGGAGCTGGTGTGACAAGTGTACTTCTTAAAAAGTCGGAAGATATGGGAATTGCGATAGCTGACATGAGAGGTCAGGGCTATGATAATGGTGCCAATATGAGAGGAAAGAACAGAGAAGTGCAGACATAGATCCGAGAGTTAAACCCTCGAGCTTTTTTTGTCCCATGCAGTTCTCATTCACTGAACTTGGTGGTCAGTGGTGCAGCATCAGCTTCTAGTGAGGCTGTTGAATTTTTTAATGTAATTCAAAGCATCTATGCATTTTTCTCTGCATCAACTCATTGATGGCAAATTTTGAAGCAACATCTGGGAACATCCTCTCTGACACTGAAACCATTGAGTGCCACATGATAGGAAAGTCGAGTGGAGGCGATAAAGCAGGGATCTCAAACTCAAATCACCAGGAGGGCCACATGAGGATTAATACATTGGCCTGAGGGCCGCATCGCTGACACCCTCTCACCCCCCACTGCTTCCAGCCCTACACCCACTCCACCCCTTCCATGAGGCCCTGCTCCTTCCCTGCTTCTTCCCACCCATTCCAACTCTTTCCCCAGGCCCTGCCCCTGCCCCACTTCTTCTCCGCCTCCTCCCCTGAGCATATGGTTCCCCACTCCTCCCTCTCCCTCCTAGAAAGCACTAAGTGCTGCCAAACAGATGCTTGGCAGTGGGAAGTGCCTGGAGGTGAGCAGAGGAGCATGGATGCGGCGTGCTGGGGGGAGAGGGAGCGAGGGGAAGGGAGCTTGGCGGAATGCAGGAAATAACTCCAGGGTGGGGGGAGGGACATGGGGAGCTTGGCAGGTGGCAGGAAATAACCTTGCGAACCGCATGTTTGAGACCCCTGTGATAAAGCTTATCGAACACCAAATTGGGAAGATAGATGATGCCACAGTTGCCATTATGGAGGATAATACTATGACAGAAACTGTGTGTGTGAGAACAGTGAGAGAGGGAAATAGAATCACCAGACACATACATAACTTAAAATTTCTGTGTGGCTTAGTGTTGTGGCATGATATACTGTTTGAAATAAATATTGTAAGCAAGAGACTCCAAGGTGTTGACCTTGATATATGTGGAGCAATGGAAGAACTGGACAAAGCAAAGTCATACTTAAAGTCTTACCAGTCAGATGAGGGATTTCAAAATGTTCTGAAGAGTGCCCAGAAGTTGGCAGAGGAACTTCACACTGAAGCTACTTTCCCACCCATTCAAGACAAGAAGAATCACCGAAGAAGAAGACATTTTGATTTCGAGGTTTGAGATAATCCCATAAGAGACCCCAAACAACAATTCAAAGCAGAATTCTTTAACCAGGTTAGGATTGTGCAATAAAGTCAGTTGAAGAACATTTACTGTAGCTCAAGGAACACAGCAGTATATTTGGGATGTTGTATGATATTTCAAAACTCCTCACTATACCTGAAGAAGACCTCCACAGGAATGCAGAGCACTAGAGACAGTGTTGACACATGATGACATGCCCGATGTTGATGCAAGTGATTTAGGTGATGAATTGAAAGCCCTTTCAGGATAAATTTCAGCAGGATTAACTCCAAAAGCTGTTCTGGAATATATGTGCACAAATAAAATGACCATCCTCTTTCCAAATACATTTGTTGCTCTGCGCATACTTCCAACACTTCCAGTTGCCAGTGGAGAATGCAGTTTCTCCAAGCTGAAGTTAATAAAAACACATCTACGCTCCACAATGATAGGAGAGGCTGGTTGGCCTTGCAACCATTTCAACAGAGCATGAGCTAACCCCAGACTGTGGACCTTCAGGAAGCAGTTCAAATCTTTGCAACCAAGAAGGCATGGAAAGCACCACTTTGATTATTCGAACAGATTAAAATGCCAGTGTTTACTATGCAGACAAGAAAAGTTACATTTGCTGTTCAGGCATTTGAAAGTTAAGGGTTACTTAAAAATTTTGAACAAGGCATTTTAAGTTGTTAATTCTCCTTTATTGGGGTAGGTAGCAGAGCAGCACCAGGAGAGGAGCAGAACAGGAAGAAGGCAAAATTGAGACCTTTCAAAGTTTTGGCCCAAGCGAGAGGGCATCATTTGAGCTCCCCACATCAGGTGCCAAAATGTTGTGAGCCGGCCCTGTTAATGACTCTTCATTCCACCCAGATGGGGATGTGACATAGAGACCTATGTCTCTCAGTGTGCCCTGAAAGCAAACTTAATTCTGTTTTCCCCACTGGGTAGCAAAGCATATTATGGGGAAAACTGAGGAACAGACACGATCCATAATATATATTACAAAAATATCCCACTTCTTCACAGTAGTAAAAGAAGCTTTTTGCAAGACCCTTTCTTAATTTGTTGCAGAAGTTGGAGGGGGTCTAGTGAACGAGGCAGGGGATTGCAGGAAGAGAGAGGATGATCTCATAGTTTAGGTAATTGAATGCCACTCTAGAGAACTGGATTCTATCCCTACCTGTGCCAAAGCATTCCTATCTGACCCTAAGAAATGGCTTAAACCAAACTTTTCTTAGGTGGTCACTAGTTGAGTGCCCAATTTGAGATTCTGAGGTCTAATTTGCAGAAGTGCTGACCACTCTCAGCTGCATCTGAAGTTAATGGGAGCTGTGATTTGATCATATAGTGCTATATAACACTACTACCTGGGGGCGGGGGAGAATCAGGTTCTGGGTGTCCAAAATTAGTGATCTTAATCTCTCTCTGCATCAGCTGCCCCTGTTATAGATGTTATAGAAGTAGCTAATACCACTTCACTCACAGAGGTATTGTGAAAATAAACCAATGTTAATAAAGGACTCTGATACTATAATGTTGAGCACTATTGTAAACCACACAATTAAATGAATAATTCTGTGTTCTTTGTTGGATTTAAAGTCTTTGTTGGGTGTGCCATGAATAAGGCATTGTGTCAGACATGAATGAAGATAAAAAAGAAATATTGAACACTGTCCATCCAGTGCACTGAATGAGGGAGGGATTGTGCGTTTGTGGGAAGTATGTGATCATATAACTTACAATGCATGCACATGAGGGATGGGGAAAATTATAGTTGCACGGGAAACCTTAATTCTGACATTCCTAACCTTTGAGGACTTGAGTTTTCAACCATAGCTTTATTTTAATTTTGGGCTTTTTATTTTTTTTAAAGTAACAAATTTCAGAAAGAAAATAATGTGCAAGAATTGATATTGAAAACTAAGAGTTTGTGGTTTTTCTTGCTCCCCTCCCCTTTGTGTTTTCCCATTGATTAGGGGATAGAGAACAAACCTAAAATGGGAGGAGATTGCAGTATAGCATTGGTAATCAATTGATATTACACTTTTCATGAGCAAAGGTGTTCCCATATGTACGGTGCAGAACTGAGAAGAGGAAATAAAATTAATGCACATAGTATGTGGTAGCTAGAAGAAAGAGAAGAAATTATTTATCTTCATCTGTTATAAGAAACTGACTTGTAATTCATTAACTGTGTGATTTGATTTCCGGTGTAGCCTTAAATGAAAAGTCTCACTTCCTGGAAAAATAGCATGATCTACAGAACCATTATCAAGGGTGTAGCCTCATTTTTGTGATGTGAGTCTTTTCTAATAACTCCCACTAATTTTTAATGATAGTTACAGCAGGGATGTAGATTAACAAAACATCAAGATGAGGCTGTACAATACGAAAATTGCAAGGATGTGACAAATTGTTTGGTATGTTTTTGCTGACTGTATTGCAGGTAGCACACGTCCTTCATATGTGTTCTAGCAGTAATTAAAGATCTGACTCTGTTCATTTTCTAGAGCAGTAGTTCTCAATTTCCCATATTGTGACCCTTTTATCATACCAGCCACTTAGCTAGGACCTCATGGCTGAATGTCTTCGAAATACTTCAGACATCTCTGAACATTGGTAAAGCAGAGATGGGCACTACTGGGTCCAGCAGTTTGAATCAGCCATGTTGGTCTTATTTTGAGAGAGTAAGTATTTTTTTCAGTAAATTATTTTTTGATTATATTACGCTAGCAGACAGTATTTCTGACAGAGGCAGTAAACATCTGTAGTGTAAGGGCATGGAATGGAAGAAAGGGAAAGGCATTGCAAGTAAAATTTAAATGTTACACTTTATAAATGTATTGTTTCTCGGAAATAGATTGTTACCCTGGTTTTTGTCTGCCTATCTGGTATTGCTAATAAGATGAAAATAAAATCATCATACACTTTTTTTTAATGGATGTGGGGGGTAACCTAAAGTCTTTTTTCAGGCAAACCTATTGATTTCAGTCAGTCTTGCCTGCATGGAAACTACTGTATTGGGCCCATAGGTGTCTGGTTGGCTGAATTCTGATTTAACTAATTACTTATTGTTGCTTGGATTTTATTGTTGTGTTGATGATGCTAGGCTGCATAGAGCTTAGATAGACATTCATCTGTTTTATATCTGAATATTAAACAATATCTGAGCACTAAATATAGATAAAAGTAAGTCAGGTCAGTCTTTTCCAGCCTGCTTGTGACCTGAAACTACAGATTCCACAGCAGCCCCCCAGGCAAGGGCTTAGCATCCTCTTCACCAGCACATACGTGCCCTGGGTCTTGCCCTCAGGGAGTGCAGGGTGCTCCGTCTCCTAAGATGAAGCCCCTACTTACTGTCAGGTTCCCTGGGCCCTGGTGGACAATGCATCTTTAGGGCTTAACCCCTTCTTGCCTGCGCTGTAGCCTGGGGATAGGAAGCGGCTGGGTTATGTCTTTGGCTAGCAGCAGCCTGGAGGTGTTAGCTGCCTTTTGACGCTCTGCAGGTAGAAATGGACAAGCTGCTTCCTGCCGCAGATGGGACTGCAAAGACATCCCTCTCTCTCCCCCCTCCCGCCCCCGAAGGCTGCTGCTGGCCATATTCTGGTGTGAACTCTGGCAGAAATCTGGAGAGGAGGCATGTGACCCTATGTGCCCTCTCCCCTCCCCACGTGTTGCCTTAGGAAGAGGTAGCACTAGCAAGCGGAGAGCACTGCCCAGAGAGGGTTGGATCAGTTGGTCACGCCCTTCCCCCCCATGTGAGAGAGGTATACATAAATGTGTGTGACACTCCTACCCATGTGAACCCTAAAGTCCTTAAAGATAAGAAGGTAAATAAAAATAATCCAACTATGCAATATTTATTTTGAACAGGGGCTCAGTCAACTTGATTTTAATTTGAATGTTGTATTGCATAATTCTGATTGATTGCTATTGAACTCACCTGAACACAAGTAATTTTACTAGGTGTCCTGTATTCAGCATAGGGAAATATGGTCACCCTAACAATAAAGATATTAAATACTAGAGAAGGTTATGTAGGGAGGTTGTGGAATTCTCCTCATTGCAGGTTTTTAAGAGCAGATTAGACAAATGTCTGCCAGGGATTTTCTAGTTTACTTATCTAACCTCAGCACACAGGAATTGAGTAAACGACCTCCTGAGGTCCCTTCCAGCTGTACATTTCTGAATCTACCTTCAGAAAATTGAAGTGTTCATTCAGAAACCTGTGGAACCTTCCAAACTACTCTATTTTGTTTTCTTTCTAAAGTTAAACCTGAAGATGAGTGCAAACCAAATCCTGGATCCAAACTAGAGCTGGTTAAACAGGGGAGTTTCTTTTTGCAAAACAAGCCACCTTTCTTATGTTAATCTGAAAGTTCTATTAAATTATTAAAAAAACAAAATTCAGAAAATCTTTTTTCCTTTCAGTTGTGCTAAGTGGAATGGTAAAGAATAGTAGTACCCTGAAGATAATGAATCTTGGTCTTTTCTTCTACACTATCACCTCCTTTTATCTGCACTTCAATGATATAAAATCATCCATGACTTTCTCCTTTGTTTTCTTCACACATTTTCTGCATTCTTCTCTTCTGGATATTTTCTTCCAAATCTAGGGTGAATTCTGCTCTCAGCTATGTGTGGACAGTCCAAGTAATTGAGGTGTGCATATTTGAGGCTAGAAATTAGCCTTAGGTTTTAATCCACCTTTATGAGCATTGCCATATTACCATATGGAACAAGTTGTAGTAACCAGCCAAGATACAAATACATTCAGTGAGAGCATTAAAAAACCTAACATTTCCAACAATCAGTCAGGCACCACTTTATTTCTAATTGAAAATATGACTAGGAAAAATGAACCAACCCATGCAATTAAAATTGCATATTTCAGAGATGTGTGTGTATGCATGAGAAGGACTCAGATGGGGGATTTTTTTTCTTTAATATCTGAAAATGTCCCTCTAATGTTTACCCAAACAAAATATTCTATTCCAGAGAGTCCCATTGCACAAGGGTTTTAGCTTCACTTAACTTCTCCCTACTCATCTAATGGTATTGCCTATAGTCTCTGTGCACTGAGCCATGATTTTTCATTTCATACATCACTAACAAACTGCAGTAAGTCCAGAAAGTCACAATGTCATCCCCACAGATGTACACACCCCACTAAGAATTTTCTATTGGGGTCTGAAATCTTGGCAACACAAAATAGGTATTATGTTATTGGTTGGCCTTTTCAATTGAGTGTGGCTGTGGAGCTGAACTTTGGGTCATACATAATGCAGCATGCCTATGTGATGTGCACTCAATGGGCAAGGATTTCATTTTACTACAGCAAAAGTAGTGATGGGAAAGCTGTTTTGATAACAATAAGAACCAGTCTAAATTCTTGCTTAATCATAAGCTGATCCAAACTTGAGCTATTGAAGTTCTGCACAATCTGATTACATCTATAAGTACAGGCAGACATAATGAAATATTCTTGTGGTGTTTCCAGTCAAAAGCAGGGATTACTGTCAATCTTGGGAGAGTCTGACCTCACACGACTCCCAGAAAGAGTTCCAGACCACCGCATTCTGGATAAGATCTGAAAAACCATTATTCTAAAGTAGTTTATAAACTGTAGTACTTAATGGTGCTCTACAACTGGTGAGCCATTCCAACAAGTAATCCACCCCTGACCCAAAAGATTTTACAGCTTAAAGTCCCAGTGAATTCACAGAGTACAAAGCACAGCCTCAGAACATCTGGATACCTATAACTGCTTTGAGGTTCACTCATCACCCAGCATTCACAAATGACCCAGACTAGTTAGTAGAATTATACTTTTGGGGTGGGTATAAGGCAAGATAGTTGTGTGCACACAATCTCTCCCCCCCACACCTCTCAAATTTAATTTCCCTGCCTACTGCTGCATGCCAATCTGAAATAGTAATATTTCTAAACACCATTTTAGCCAGACTTTAGCACTCGGGCATATAGTATCATTTGGAAGTTGTGCAGAATCCTCCTAACTGTATTTTGTTTTCAAATGCCAGTGCTTATACAGTACTTCCCACACAAGCAGCTTCCTCCATTCTTTCTCCTCTATGAAACAGTGCACACATTCACATGCACTGGTAGTGGATTTAGAGTTAAGGGGGCCTGTGTGCCGCTTAATTTTTGGCCTGCCCCCCTCAGTACCCAGACAAGAAAAAGAACATTCTCTCTGCCCCCCTCCCCTTTTCATGTTATTTCTTCATCCTCCTATATTATATGCAATGGGAAGTAAATGAAAATAAAGTGAGGTACCTCGAGTAGGGAAGGAGGTGTGGAGTGCATGCTCTGAGAGGAAACTTGGGTGCTGGGTGAAGGCACTGGGCTGGGGCGGGGGGTTGAAGTCTGGGAGGAGGCGAGCGGTGTGTGCTCTGGGAGGAAGTTTGGGTGCAGGATGCAGGCTCTGAGCTGGGGCAAGGGGTTGGGGTGCGGGTGGAGGGCAGGGGGATGGCACTTGCCTTGGGCGGCGCAGCTCCCAAAGTGACCGAGATACACCTCCCCCTCCAGCAGCAGCTCCTAGGTGGGGAGGTGCCAGGGGGTCTCCGCACACTGCTGCCTGCAGGTGCCACCCCCACAGTTCCCATTGGCCTCAGTTCCCGGCCAATGGGAGCAGCGGAGTCAGTGCTCAGGACAGGAGAAGCATGTAGAGACACCCCCCATTCCCAGGTGCCGCAAGGACATGCTGGTTTCTTCAGGAGCAAAGCGATGTGGAGGGAAGGAGGCAGAGCAGGCCGGGAGCCACCTTAGCCTTGCTGCTGGCACGTCTCTGGGCACCCCTTGGAAGGAGTGGGGCAGCGGGTCTCCATGTCCTGCCCATGGCCTTCCCCCTGCCAGGGGCATGCAGAAATGTGCCAGCAGCTGGTAGTGGTGTGGGGCCACCGGCCATGGCATGCAGGCAGCCTGCCAGCCTGAGTCCTTCTGTTCTGGGCAGGTGGTCAGATATTTGTCCTGCATTTTGGGGGCCCCGTGCCACCACACAGTTTGTTTCGAGGTAAATTCGCTCCTGACATGCACAAATTCTGAGGAAGAATCTTGTATCAGCTGTAGTGCTCATGCCTGCTGAACGTGATATTGCACAGGGCTGCCTGACACGTGGAAGATTATAAAACACACTGAGACTTTTTTTTAAAAAAACCTTTTTTTTTAAACACGGAAACCCCACTAATTGTTGCTGCTCGGCTGAATGAATCGCTATGAGGGGCCACCAGTTGTAGAGATAATGAGAAGCAAAAGAGCTTACAGGTGTGGAGCAGAAGGAAGCTCATGTGCCCATCTAATTCCATTCCAACTAACTGAACAAGTCACTCACAGTAAAGGTTACCCTTCTAGAAATTGTTGGGAAGGGATAGAAATGGCAGAGAACACAGTATCGAGAAATAACTTATGGAAGAGACTTAAAAAGCAACTGTCTGCTTCTTTGGGGAAATAACTGAAGGTGATTCTGCTCTCTCTACTGCAACACTAAACATCTGGAGTGAAACCTTGACCCCACTTAAGTCCATAGCAAAACTCCCCTTGACTTCAATGGGGCAGGTTTTCACCCCTGGCCTTTCGAGGATTGTAGTGACTTGTGAATTGTGGTGCTTCCCTCTCGCTCTGGAGAGAGTGACCAGTCGCATGCCACTGAGTTCACATATTCAACTTGTTCTCTTTCTATGTATCCTGAGGTCTCCTGCATACTGGTACTTCCAGCGGAGTTTTTCTCTGAGAAAGAGGGACTGTGATTGCCACCCTCTCTGGAATGATAACTTCACAGCTAGGGGAGAAATCTTGCTGAAAACAGAATTCTTATTTTATTTATCCCAGGCTCACATCTAGCTGATGTTGCAACTTCCTCACAGCACCACCTCAGCACGACACCTTTGGAAGTGACAGTGACTCATCTCTATAGGGGGGTCTTCCTGCTGAAATATTGTAAATAAGTACAATTACTTCAGAGGACTTAAAATCCAGTCATTTGGATGACCAAACTTCTGACATTTCTGGGTCTAGAAGAGGCTGCATTCAAGACTGTGAGGGCTGGTCTTCACTGGGGAGAGGCGGAGGAATCGACTGAAGATACGCAACTTCAGCTATGTAAATAACATAGCTGAAGTCAGCGTATCTTCAGTCGACTTACCTGCCGTCCTTAGGATGGCAGCAGTCGGTGGTGCGCTCCCCCGTTGACTCCAGCTTGTGCCTTGCAACAAGCTGGAGTTACGGAGTCGACGGGGGTGCCACGGGCGATCGATTTCTCACATCTTAAGGAGACGCGAGAAATCGGTTGCTAAAAGATCTCTTGTTACCCCGCCAATCCGGTGGGTAGTGAAGACCTACCCTGAGAGAAACCCTTTAGGTAGAGACGAGCAGAATAATAAGTGTCTAGAATATTGACTTTAATATTGTGGAACTACAATAATGCCCTCAGATACATAATGCAGAGACTTTGGAAAAGACTTAGACAAACATATATGCATTGTGCAGTAGTTCTACAGCTGCTTTGCAAAACACTACCACTTTAGGAAAAATTCCTAAAAGCCCTTCATGAATCCTGGCTCTAAATTCCCCCAAACCTCTGCATTCCCTGTGGGTCCAATATATGAAAATATGAACCTATAACCCAGGACTGGACTGTGGATTTTTAATTTGCTCATATCAGTTCATTGGGAAAAAATGAGTAGCTTGCTTTCAACAATGAAATAAGAAATATATATAAATACAAATTAGGAATTTCATGATGCAAGTGGCACTATTACATAGAAAGAGCAGACCTGAGAATTGCTTTTAATTTCGGGGTATATGGAGTCTTTCAAATGACTAAGGCCTGCTTTACAGGAAATCATTTTTAAACAGTTAAAGGAGTGGGGCAGCTGCTGGAGGACTGTTAGGGTTGACATAGGTCACACAGTGTTTACACTCACTTCAGGGCTCAACACTGTTCGGAGAGGTTGTGTTACTGAATTGCTGTAATAGGGCTCTTACATCTGCTGGATACAAATTTGAGTGTAGACACATGCACAAAAAGTCAATAGAAGGTAACTTACCGTACTTTGATCTAACTTTGTAGTGTAGACTAGGCCTTACAGTGAGAGACTTAAAGAGCTCAATCTCTTTAATTTATCAAACACAAATTATTGGGCTCAAAACAGGAGTAACTGAGTGAAATTTAGTGGCCAGGATCATACAGCAGTTCAGGCTAGGTGATCTAATGGTCCCTTCTGGCCTTAACTCTGAGTCTGAGTAACCTTTGGACTGGAGAAGGGAATACAAATACCGAAGAAAGGAGAGAGAAAATGTCTAAACAAGATCAGTCATAAGCCAATATATAGGTTAGTGAGGCTCCTGGAACAGAAATACTCTTTGCCTGTACTGTACCTCTAAGATTGTACTATGTGGGTGAAGTGATACACCAGTCCCCTCTAGACATCTGCTGGCATACTCTGTACACTATGAGCTAGGAAATAAGCGCTGGCTTTTGTGAACCTGATTCTGAGCCCTTAACAGGGTTAAATGGAGGAAAGCTAGGAGTAAGCATCAGACATCAATTGTAATGCCAGAAAATCAAAGCCCAGGAATCTAACTCTCCTATCATGAATGAAAGTGCTAGGCCAAGGAGTAAATTAATGCTATTATACAATTACTGATTTAGGACTAGGAGTATAACATCAGATAACAAATAGGTGCAGTGAGCACTCTGAACTCTGAAAGCATTTAAGACTTGCTAAGTATTGGACTTTCAGTTTGTGAGTACAAAACCTCTCTAATCCCATATATGAGGTCTCACCTTTTGCATCCTTTCAGCCATTTAAAACCATTTAGATGAGTCATACATATCTCACTCAAGCAAACTTCTTGGTTTGTGGGTAAAAGCTGAACATAGGCTGTTTTCTCTGTAAAAGATCCTGTTTTTCGTATGTGGAAGCTGTCACATCAGCCTTTGAAAAGGTCCATAATCCAGGCTTTTACAGAATCTGACTTGTATTTGTGGGTCCAGATGAAGAGACTGCAGTTACCATACAAGTTCCAAGAGTTGGATATAGAGCGTACACTTTTTCTTTGTGTAGCTATCTTTAGCATATAGGAGAGGCTTTGAATTTCACCAGACTGCAGCAGTCTTCCACATAAATATTTAGGTTGGATACAGATATTCTATATTTATTGAATCTTATTTCTCAAATATTTCAGATGCTTTGCTATTTGAATTGTACACGAAAATGAATGAACAACACATAAATGAGAGCAGCCTGAAGGCATGGAAAATATATTTAATGCTTTGTTGAATGCTAACTTGTGGGGAAAGATCTTTTGCAAGTATTGCCAATTTACATCATATTTTATACTGATAAACATAAACTGTTTGCAGATCATTCAACAAGGTACAGAACATAAATTGGCTTTTTTGGCATGTTTATTTTTAAGGTGTGGGTAAGAGGAAACACAGGCTCTAAATATTTCATCATTAAGAGCATGCACTGTCACTTTTTCCTTTGCTGAGACATTGAAAAGTTGGATTGTTAAGCCCTGAGAGTGAAAACTAAAATAAAATTATCTAAATTAACACATTTATTCTGAGGTAAATTTGCTTGATCCTGCTCCCCCGGAAATGTCTGCTAATGAACTGCCAACATTTTTCATTATATTCCAGAATGTTTCACTCATGACTGAATAGGAACTTAATGACATTTTGTGATAAAATGAAACTACAGTTCCATAACGTCTATTCCTCCTCCCTTCTCCCATATCACCCACCCAAATGTTATTTTCTCAGTCTGTTCATCCTGGCTCAGAACATACGTATGAATGCAGATCTCAGGGTCTTTTCTCCTCTCCAATTTTGTCTAATCTCATAAGGGTATGTGTCATGGGGTCTCACTTACATTCTGGTCTAACATTAAATTCCCCACTCTGAGCTGTTTGGGAAGTAAGTTTTTCTTTCCAAAGAAAATTGACAAACTTCCCCCACCCCCATTTCCATCAAATCTTTCCATGGAAAATTCAATCTTTTTGGCAAAATAGAAAAAACCAAACCAAAGTACTTCCATTCAAAATGATGCCAACATACTTCAGGGGAGTTGTCGTTCAGTTGCTTTATGCTCCCATTCTCCTCTATGGGCCAGGCTGTCTAGCCAGACAAAATCTTCCATGATGTCCCATGACCAGGGACTCTTGTGATAAAGCCTCTCCCATCACCAAGAAGGGAGACAGTGGTGAATCCTGGAAGATTTTGTCTGGCCAGAGAGCCTGGGCCACAGAAGAAAATGAGAGCATAAAGCATCCCAAATACATCTCCCATGGGACAACACAGCACCTCGTGTGAATTTTGTTTGTTTTCAGTTTTGGGCCATTAGGTTTTTCATTACCTTTGTAATCATGTAATAAAGTCCATATTAGAAATGTATACAGTGGAACCCCGCAATACCATGACGATCGGGATCCAAAAATATAGACCGCGGTAAATGTGGGGTTGCGGTATTGCGGGGTTGCACTACTTCAAAGCACTGCCCACTGCCACCGTTGGTAGCCACGCGCTCCCTGTGTTATAAGCGGATTTGTGCTATTGCGGGGTATTGTGGGGCTCGACTGGATGTGGAAGAGAGTACTGTTAAATTTCTACAGAAATAAGTAATTGATTTACTGGCTTTTGGGAGTTAAATCTTAAATTAACTAATATTGATTTTACATAAATATTTTTTGGGCTTGTTGGCTACACAAGCAACTTTGTGGCTGATTGAAGTACAATAACATCACCTCCCTCAGCACCACATAATTGCCTGTTTGTATTCAGATTTCTCTCTGCTTTACTTTTTTTTAACAAAAATTAGTTTTTACTACATCTTGCTGCTATTTGCTCGGCAAAACCACTCAGTTATAGGAGAAGGAGCTAGAAGAAGGGTGGGCAAACTACGGCCCCGGAACTGATTCTGGACTTCAGATGTTTTAATCTGGCCCTAAAGCTCCCGCCAGGGAGCAGAGTCCAGGGGTTTGCCCTGCTCCAGTGCTCCAGCCAAGAAGCAGGGTCAGCAGTTGGCCCCTCTCTGCATATGCCGTGGCTCCACCCGGCTCCCAGAAGCAGCGGAATGTCCCTCCTCTGGCTCCTACACATAGGGGCAGCCAGGGGGCTCCTCATGCTGCCCACGCCCCAAGCATGCCCCCCACAGCTCCCCTTGGCTGGGAACCATGGTCAATGGGGACTGCAGGGGCAGCGCCTGTGGATGGGGCAACACTCAGAGCAGCCTGCTCATACCTCCACCTACGAGCTGAGGTGGGACATGCTTCTGCTTCCAGGAGCTGCTTGAGGTAAGCACAGCCTGCCCTGCCCCTCTCCTGGGCTCCAATCCCCTGTCCAAACCCTGATCACTCTCCTGCCCTCCCAACTCCTCAGTCCTAGCCTGGAGCACCCTCCTGCACCCCCAACTCCTCATCCCCAGCCTAGAGCTTGCAACCCCAGCCAGAGTTCACCCCTCCATCCTTCTGCCCCAGCCCAAAGCCCCCTCCTGCACCCTGAACACCTCATTTCTGGCCCCACCCCAGAGCCCTCACCCCCTTCCTCACTCCAACCCCCAATTTTGTGAGCATTCATGGGTCGCTATACAATTTCCTTACCCAGATGTGGCTTTTGGGCTAAAAAGTTTGCCCACCCCTCAGCTAGAATCTATCCTGGCTTGCGTATTATCAACAGAATAGTTAACTAAAGGTCAGATTTTCCCACCCATCATCGGAACTGCTTTCTGAGTAAGGTACCATTCAACATAAAGGTGGCAGAAATGGATCTCAAGTCCTTCATAACTTTTATTCAAAATCATATTAAAGTGTTTTACTGTGTGAGGAAGCCTAAATTACTCATTTGTTATAAACAAATGGTATTCCTTAAAACATTATCACTACTTCCTCCGTCTAGAGTTTTCTCCAGGTGATATTTTCGTATGAAAAATGATAAATTGAACCCACTTTCCAATTTTTATTTTAAATAGTCTAGCTCTTGCTTTGTACTGGAGGCCTAATACAGTATGTGCTTATAATTACCAACTTGATTTGGATTGATGGCTTTGAGAATTTTCCTGCTATAACTCTTAAGTTAGTTTCCTGGTTATACATTGAACAGTTGGTCTACTTAATATTCACCCTCTGTTTTGGTTGGTGGTCCCGGGAGTACTTATTATACAGTCTACTTGAAATTGCATTTTTAATTGTATTGGCTCAGCCCTTTACTGTACATGATCCAAATCCAACTGATGCTTACTGCTGTTATATGATGTATTTTGTGTCTCCATCATATAAATCCAATAAAAATCTATGAACCTTAAAGGCAGTTATGAATGCTTTATTGTCTGTGTGCTACTAACACAAAAGGATGTTGAAAGTCTCCTAATTTCCCAGTCCCTCTCTGTGATCAGTGTGGCAAACTCACTGCTTATCTCTTTGGCACTAATACATTCTGCCTGGAATTGGCCCTTTTACAATGTGAAGATATGGAACCGCTTAGAACACTGTTCCATCTTTAGAACAGACTGGATTTCAATCTGATTTAGCCCTGAACTCTGAATTGTTGGTTCCTTCCTTGTAAAATCACACTTCTAACTCTCAGGCAAGGAACTTGGCTGGACTTTAATCTATTTCTTGAAATTAAGCCTCTGATATTTTCTGCTTTTATAACTGGAACACAACAGTCCAAGGGTTTGGATTTGGTAGATTTGGTGACTATTTGAAAAAAAAGTGGCAAGTATAACACCCAAGAAAATCTGGGCCATACTGTTGTTAGTAGCACTTTTCCTTCAATCTTTATCTGGGAAATTAAAGTCTCCCATAAGCACACAGTTCCCAGTAGTTTTGATTCTATTAGCGATATCTGTCCATTACCAGATCCTGGAGGTCTGTAGCATACCAAGCACTATCCCAGGTGAGCCTCTGGTAGCTTTCTTCCCCAAAGTGATTCTGACTCAAACAGACTGTTTTATCCATTCCTTTGCTTCTAACTTCTAACAGTCTATCTCATCATTAACATACAATGCTACTTAACTACCTTTACCTTTATTTTCTGTCTTTCCTGAACAGCACATATCCTTCAATTCCTGTACTCTAGTAATGATGACTACTATTCCACCATGTTTCTGTTATACCTATTATATCTAGGCTGACCATATTTCCTTTAGACAAAAACGGGACATTGGGAGGGCAAAAACGGGACAGGGTGTGGGGGGGGCATGGCCCCACCTGGGCCCCCCAGCACCGGGCGGGGGGGAGGCAGAGGGGGGTTGGGGGGGATGGATGGAGGAATAAGCAGAACAGGGATGGGGGATGAAGAGGATGGAGGGAGAGAGAGAGAAGGGGGGATGAGGGATGAAGATGATGGAGGGGACGGAGGGAGAGAAGGCACGAAGGTGAGAAAGGGAGAGGATGGATGGATGAGAGAAGATGGGGGTAGGGAGCAGGGTGGATGGAGGAGGCAAGGGACAGCGAGAAGGAGGGATGGAGAGAAGGGAGATGGAAGAGGAGGCAGTGGACGGAGGGAGAGAGAGAAGGGAGGGATGGAGAAGGGGGATAGAGAGAAGGAAGAGAGGGATGGAGGGATAGAGAGAAGGGAGGAAGGAAGGGATGGAGGGATGGAGAAGGGGATAGAGAGAAGGGATGGAGGAAGTGAGAGGAGGCAGTGGACAGAGGGAGAGAGCAGGGAGGAAGGGGGGGATGGAGAGAAGGAGGAATAGAGAGGAAGAGGCTGCAGCGGGCGACGGGCTGGAGGAGGCGGCAGATCAGAGCTGTCAGGAGCCGCAGCTGGGAGCGGAGCGAGCCGGCGGAGGGGGGGGGGCTGCCGGCCAGGTTTTCTGAAGAGAGAAGGGACGGAGGGAGTGAGAGGAGGCAGTGGACAGAGGGAGAGAGCAGGGAGGAAGGGGGGGATGGAGAGAAGGGAGGGAAGGAGGAATAGAGAGGAAGAGGCTGCAGCGGGCGACGGGCTGGAGGAGGCGGCAGATCAGAGCTGTCAGGAGCCGCAGCTGGGAGCGGAGCGAGCCGGCGGGGGGGGGCTGCCGGCCAGGTTTTCTGAAGAGAGAAGGGACGGAGGGAGTGAGAGGAGGCAGTGGACAGAGGGAGAGAGCAGGGAGGAAGGGGGGGATGGAGAGAAGGAGGAATAGAGAGGAAGAGGCTGCAGCGGGCGACGGGCTGGAGGAGGCGGCAGATCAGAGCTGTCAGGAGCCGCAGCTGGGAGCGGAGCGAGCCGGCGGGGGGGGGGGGCTGCCGGCCAGGTTTTCTGAAGAGAGAAGGGACGGAGGGAGTGAGAGGAGGCAGTGGACAGAGGGAGAGAGCAGGGAGGAAGGGGGGGATGGAGAGAAGGGAGGGAAGGAGGAATAGAGAGGAGGAGGCTGCAGCTGGCGGCGGGCTGGAGGAGGCGGCAGATCAGAGCTGTCAGGAGCCGCAGCCGGGGGCCCGAGCGAGCCGGTGGCGGCGGGGGGGGACATTTTATGATTCCATGTTTTTTCTGAGTCCTGCCCCAAAAACGGGACAAAATTGATATTTTGGTCAAAAAGACGGGACGGTTAAAAAACATTAAAAAAACGGGACTGTCCCGTTCAAAACGGGACGTATGGTCAGCCTAATTATATCTGATTTCATTTCCTGCACCAGTAGTTCTCATTCCTCCATTTTGTTTCCCTGCTCGTTGCATCGATGTATATACATCTGTTTGGCTTTACTCAGATTCCTCATCTGATCAGGTACAGTCAGTTTACTGACAATATCACCTACCTGACTGTTAGTGGGAATACCAATGAAGCCATCTTTCCTCTGAATGTCCATTCTCCTACCCATCCCTGTTCCTTTCTCCATTGCTATATTCTCTTTTTGATTTTCCTCCCTGTCAAAGTTAGAATCAGGCATGGAGATTACATGAGCATCTCCTAGCAGTCTGTGAGTTCCTAGTATTAAGCTCTTCTAATCAATTGTGTCAACCTCCATCCCAGGAGTCTATTCCCCTCCCTTCTCAGGTGGAGTCCATTCCATGAGAACTGTCCATCTGTCCATAAATGCCTCCCAGAGGTCAAACATCCCAAGGACCTCCTTATAGCACCACTGCCCAAGTTATCTGTTGAGCATGATAATTTTGTCTTGCTTTTGCCATCCTAGGGACAAATAGAATCCCACTGAAAATCACCTGAGCCTCCATTTCTTTAGGCATCTTCCCCAGCCTGGCTTAGTCTCCTTTGATATGTTCCAGTAAGAATCTAGCTATATCATTTGTTCCCACATGAAGAAAATCTATGGATTCTTTCCTGCTCCCATTAAGAGCCTTTTCAGCCTCAGTTTCACATCCTGTATCTTAGATGCCATCGAAGACAGCACATCCTTCTGTTCTCCAGATCAGCTCTGGTGACAGGACTTTCTGTTCTTCCTCAAAAGGAGTCCCCATCATTTAGACCTACCTCTTCCTGGTGTTGGTGTAATTCTTCAGCCTTCTTCCTGTTCTTTTTGGCTACAAGTCCCCCTGTCTTTTGTTCTCTCTTGAACTCTTCTGCAAGTCAGCCTCTGTATCTTCCTGGGGCTCCGAACTCTGACTATCTCCATTGACTCGTCCTCTCTTATAAGACTAGCTGTTCTTCTCTCCTTCCTTGTCCTCCCATCTTCTGATACTGCCTGCTGTGCCTCTTCTTCATTTTCCACCTCAACAGATCTGTTCCTGAGCTCTATTTCTCCTTCACTAGCTGATCTTTTCCTTTGCCTGGTTCTTGTGGTCCTATACTTTCATTGGTCACATTCCTCACCGGCAGGCTACCCTCACAGTTCTCCAGTCCAGCTTGGATCTGCTAGTCCTGACTTTTACTCTTCAGTCTCCTCTTGCCTTCCCTCTATCATCTGTTCAAATCCCCTTCAAATCTCAGCCAGAGTTTCCACCTGCATCTCCAAGCCCCAGAGCCTCTCTGTCATGAGTTCTATCAGGCAGCACTTCAGACAAAGTCTTTTTGGGTACTCGCTCCAGGACAATGTACATGCCACAGCTTCCACATCCAGTCATCTTCATTATCTCTTCCATTCCTTGGGTCACTACCACTGCTGCCTATGTACCTGTTATAGCTTTTCTGCCTAAGTTCCTGTCAAGGGGAAAAAAACCCACATCAAGACCAGAATGCCACACACCACCTCCCCCAAACTCTCCATAAGAACTGGCCCTCAAAATCCTCCATTTTCAGCTCTGTGTGCTAGCTCTTGGGCTGCTGCTTCTGTGCCACTAGCTGGTGCTTTGCCGCCTTTATAGACCCTCCAGTCAGAGAAACTCTGCACCCCAATCGGGGCGCTGCTGTGATCAAAGTCTCTGCCTCTCTCATAGCACACCACCCCCTACCAGCCTCTGCCAACTAGAAAAAACAAAAACCACGCAACACACAAAAACACACTCACTGCTCCTAAGTAACAGGAGCTTGCCTCCTCCCCTCTCCTCCAACAGAACTCCCACTCAAACACCCCTATTTTCAGCTCTGTTTGTAAGCTTACACATCCAGGAAAGAGAATTACCCCTAAAGGGCCAGAGTGGAGTTGAGGGGGAGGGAGGGTAGGCCTGGGAGCTGCAGTATAGCTTCCCCAGTATTGTATACTCTGTACTTATGGGCCTCAGAACTGCTGCAGAGAAGTTTATGTCTAACTTGCTAATTGAACTCAGAGTAGGCAATTGGTTTCCTCCCAGTTCTGTGGCTATTCAGCTGTTCTGGATTTATGTCTGATGCTGTGGATGAGGAAGCTTGCTTATCATTTCTCTTATTGGTAATCCCGGATGCAACATAAAATTTGCTCATTTTTTTTTTGCCATGCTGCTTTATCAGTAAGGTTTAAGGGATTGTTTTGTTTTTTTTTGAGGGATTATGAGGAATATTAGCTCTATTGCCCACAGAGAAAAAAATTGTTTCTTTCAATACTTCAGGTTTGGTTATGTGCTGTTTCTGTGTCTTTGACGTTTTGTTTGTTTTGAATCCTTGCTCTAGCTTCTTTGGCTTCAGCCTGTAGCTCTCTCTCCAAGAGCTGAGCGCTCTCCCGATTTTTCTTCTTGCCTCCTCACTAGGGGCGAGGGGACATTTCCTGCCCTCACAGCTCTTCTCAGAACCTCACCTGTATTGCCTTAACTCATCCCTAGAAACACAGCCAGTTCCGGGCCTGTTCCAGTACTTGGGCTGGGTAAAACAAAACCCATCCCTCACTACAGAGGAGTTTCCTTTCTCTTTGTATTTTCCTCTCCCTGGAGGTGCTGCAGGGCTGGAACCACAAAGTCGTTAGAAGGTTTTCTCCCTGAAACCTCTCTGTGAGAACACAGAAGCTGCTACTTTATGGGCAACTTGACGGATTTTGTGCCTTGAGCTTTTTCAGGTACTTTGCTGCAGCAGTGCTATATCTAAACCAGGGGTGGGGAACCTCCGGCCTCCGGGCCGTATACGGCCCGCCAAGTCATTTGGTCCGGCCCGCAGCAGGCCGGGCGCGGCTGAGGGGGAGGCGGCAGCGTCTCCCCCCTCGCAGCAGGCCGGTCGTGGCGGCGGCAGCAGCAGGCGCAGCTGAGGGGAAGGCAGCGGCGCCTTACAGGCTGGGCAGGGGGGCAGGAGACTAGGCTGCATGGGGTGGGGGAGCGGCCGGTGAAGGGGGGGGACAGGCTGGGCGGGGGGCAGGAGACTAGGCTGCATGGGGTGGGGGAGCGGCCGGTGAAGGGGGGGGAGGCCAGGCTGGACGGGGATGGGTGGGGAGGAGGTAAGGTTTGGTGGCATGGGCTGGGCCAGGCAGGGGTGGGGGAGGGAACGCAGTTAGATTGGGGGGAGGCTGGGCGGGGGTAAAGCAATATTACCCCTACACCCAGGCTGACAGCGGGAGCTGACTGGGGCAGGTGGCAGGACCCCCCCGGTTGGCAAGGGGTCAGTGGGGGAAACCCCAAAGCAGTGCAGGGCTAAGCACTCCGCCTGCCACTGCTTTGGGGTTCCCCCACTGGCCCCTTGCCAGCTGGGGTCTCAGCTCCCATTGCCAGCCTGGGCTTCCTCGGGGGGGGGGGGGAGTGGCCCGCGAAGGACATTATAAATGTCCAAATGGCCCTTGGAACAAAAAAGGTTCCCCACCCCTGATCTAAACTGCCTGCTAGCAAGTGACTCTGAGATGGTGTTTAGCCAAGTAGATGTCATAGTGACTGACAGACAAACTTTCCACTCCACTAGGAATCAAGAGAGCTTTTGCAGTAGTGGAAGCTATAACTGATTTGAAATCAGACGCATCAATTGGAAGTAACAGAGGAGGAGAAGGACCTTGGAGTATTATTTGATCACAAGATGACTATGAGCCGCCAAGGTGATACGGCTGTGAAAAAAGCTAATACGGTCTTGGGTTGCATTAGGCGAGGTATTTCTAGTAGGGATAAGGAGATATTAATACCGGTATATAAGGCACTGGTGAGACCTCATTTGGAATACTGTGTGCAGTTCTGGCCTCCCATGTTTAAGAAGGATGAATTCAAACTAGAACAGGTGCAGAGAAGGGCTACTAGGATGAGCCGAGGAATGGAAAACCTGTCTTATGAGGGGAGGCTCAGGGAGCTGGGCTTGTATAGCCTATCCAAAAGAAGGCTGAGGGGAGATAGGATTACTCTCTATAAATATATCAGAGGGACAAATACCATGGAGGGAGAAGAATTATTTAAGTTCAGTACTAATGTGGCCACAAGAACAAATGGATATAAACTGGTCAACAGGAAGTTTAGACTCGAAATTAGACGAAGGTTTGTAACCATTAGAGGAGTGAAATTCTGGAACAGCCTTCCAAGGGAAGCAGTGGGGGAAAAGACCTAGCTGGCTTCAAGATGAAGCTTGATAAGTTTATGGAGGAGATGGTGTGATGGGAAAACATAATTTTGGCAATTAATTTTTAACTATGGTAATAGAGGGGCATGGTGGTATATGATGGAAAGCTGGAGGGGATGGGATCTAAGATACTACAGAGAATTCTTTCCTGGGGGTCTGACTGGTGAGTCTTGCCCACATGCTCAGGGTTCAGCTGATCGCCATATTTGGGGTCGGGATGGAATTTTCCTCCAGGGCAAATTGGCAGAGACCCTGGAGGTTTTTCACCTTCCGCTGCAGCAGGGGGCATGGGTCACTTGCTGGAGGATTCTCTGTACTTTGAAGTCCTTAAACCTGTCTGTTACAGCTTTCCCCCTATTCCATTTTGTTTCTTACAGCTGTCCCCTTACTCCATTTTGTTTTTGTTCTCCTGTGGCCGCCCCTCCCTGGCTGTTAAATTGTTTACCAGGGCCACTGCCCTTCTCAAAGGGAGGGCCCCTTAAGTTGTTTACCAAGAGCCATTGCCCTTCTCAAAGGGATGGCCACTTGTGCTAAGTGGGACAACTGCCCTGTTCAAAGGGTTGGTCCTGTTATCACCTTGTTAAACCTGGGCTCGGTGTAGGGTAGGCAATGTCCAAAGCTGTAAGATCTAATGTGTTTTGAAGATCCTGGGCATGAGTCATAGGCCTCATGTGCTTTTGAGTCATGAGGTGGAACTCACACCTATGGTCCAGGACTCTGCCCAGGCATGTCTCTATGCTCACCTGCAGTTTTTCCCTGAAACTCCTCCCCTGTGACAGAGGGAGCCTATCAGCATTACTGGCGGGGAAACTGCCTGAGTTTGCCTTTAAGAACAGGCATTTTTGAAACAAGCATCAGAAAGGTTCCTGCATTGCTACCTGGTCTGATCAGCCAGGGGTTCTGGGGGGTCCTTTCTCCGCTCTCGTTTTATTTTTGAGCGTACCCCCGTTTTTAAACCCCCCCCTCCGCTCTCATTTTATTTTTGAGCGTACCCCCGTTTTTAACCCCCCCCGCTCTCGTTTTATTTTTGAGCGTACCCCCGTTTTTAAACCCCGCCCCCCCACGAAGAACGAATTGCTGCCTGAGAGACCTCTTGATTATCAGGACCGTACCGAGCCCTCCTGGCTTCTTCTGATGTTGATTGCTGCTTCTACTTTTGCTGCTGCCTGGGGACTGGTGAGAATCCCTCTGTGAAACTTTCTATACTTTAATTACTTTAGCTGCTGGCTCTGTTTCCCCAACACACAGACTAAAACCTCTCTTAAACTCCTTGATCTGTGTCTTAAAACCTCTTAAACTCCTTGGTCTGTGTCTTAAAACCTCTCTTAAACTCCTTGGTCTGTGTCTTAAAACCTCTCTTAAACTCCTTGATCTGTGTGTTAAAACCTCTCTTAGACTCAAACTAAACCTTGGTCTGTATCTGTAATCTGTTTCTTGCTTTGCAGCACCTTTGCTGCTAGAAATAAGCCTGTGCCTTCCTGGACTGTACCTGGGCACACACCACCCTGCCCTCTGAAACTACCCCTAGTATAAGGTGCACCCATTAGGTTAGATTTTGTCTTTTAGTCTAGTCTAGATAAGTTGTAATTTCATTTTGCATAGCTGTAGTTAAGTTAGGTTTAGGAAATTGCTTGCATTGTACCCTGTAAGTTAGCCTTAAAGAGTTGTTGCATTGTGTTTTGTTATTTGCTAATTTGTGTAGTTTTGGTTAAGTTAAATCATAGATAAGATTTTGCTGTGTTTTGTATAATTGTCTCTCTGCTGTTTAAACTTGCAGCCTGTCTGCTCTGTGTCTCCCTGAGTTTAAATCTTCCTCCACCACGTGCTCCTCTTCCCCCATCCCCCAACCTTTACTTCTCTGCTGTTTCAACTTACAGACTGTCTTCTCTCTCTCTTTCTAGCATAAAACCCCATTGGTTACCCCTTTTCTCTCTAATACACCTCACATTTTACATTTACATTTTTACCTAAAATTGTTGGTTATTTAACACACTTTATCCATGCTGTTAGTTGGTTATATGCTGCTGTGACACACTCTTTACATAGGAATTGTTAGCTACCTGTTACATTTATACTTCAGTGTTAATTGGTTGCCTACTGTATTATACCCCACTGTATTGTACCCCACTATTGAAACCCCCTATCCCATTTACTAAAAGAAACCCCTCCCCAATTGTCTACTTTAACAAACCCCATACCCCTCACTATTGAATTTTCCCTGTTTTTGCATTTTCTTAATAAAGTTTATTTTGCACCCCACCTGTGTGGTAATTGCTCCCCAAGATCCCATATACCTGCTGGCAGGGACAAAACCAAGATTTGAGGACTTCAATAGCTCAGATATAGGTGAGAGGTTTATTGCAGGAATGGGTGGATAAAATTCTGTCACCTGTGTTGTGCAGGAGGTCAGACTAGATGATCATAATGGTCCCTTAGAGTCTATGAGTCTATGAGGATTCTATAGTAAGCATAGCCAAATTAAGTCATTCCAGCTCCTAGACATACTGGACATGGGCCCTCCCATGGCCTTGTTCTATGACCTCCCCCATCTAACAAGACCCCACCTCTGCTTGGCACTGCTGTACAGTCCAGCAACATTATATGAATGGGGCAATTCACTTTTCTCAGAGCTGTTTCAAGTTGCCAGCAGACTCAGGTGGGCGTATTGCTAAATCTTGTGACTTTATCATGAGATTTGTGATAGTAGTTGGTTGTGTCTCCCCCACCCCTCCCCAGTGTCCCAGTTCTTGGAGTGAAATGATTTACTTATAATCTTACTTTTGTAACCCTTCTGCCAGGAGGGGTCGGCAGCAACAAGGGCGAGGTTTAATGTCTAGGGGTTTCTTTTCACAGTACAGGACAGAACTTGAGCCCCCACCCAATAATCTGGGAAAATTTAACACCTATTCCTGGGTGCCTCTAAGGGGCAATACTTCCCCCGTTGGCAAGCACTGCGTCGGTGTATAACAAAAGAGAACTTTTACTAAAAGGGAAAGAGAACCAAGCATTAATTTGGGAAAACACCACAACTGCATTCCAAGCATGTGACCATAAGCAAACCTGACCCTACAGTGCACCGGGCAGCGTTCTTTGCCTCAGGTTCCCACCTTGTGGGGGGAAAGTGACAAACAAACATCCCTTTAACACATCACCCCCCTCTCTCTCACTGCATCCCACTCACAGTTGGCTGTGCTTGGTTAGCAAAGAGACAGACGTCAGAGGTGTGTTCACAGGGGGTCACTTCCCACGCCAGAAAGGGATGGGGGTGCTGAGCAATGTCTCTATGGTCACTGTGTGCCGCCACACCTGGGTGTTAACTGCTGCGTGGCCTGTAGTTCCTGTGCCTTAATATGGCCATGGTAATAAAACTGGAGAGTGGGAGATGGAGTTTCTTGTCATAAAAATGTCTGTGGTAATTGCTACTGGGGTGTAGAGTAGAATTTATTTTACAACATTTCAAGGAAATGAAGGAAGCCACTTGAGAATTGTAGTTAAGTTACAATGTAATTTTTTGAACAATTTGCAAGTACTGCATTGTAATTTCTTTGGAATAATGTATTACTGGGAAAGGTTTAATATCCACCTTCACTAAATGTACAACACTGTTATCCTTAAAATCTCTAGGGCAAAGAGACAGCTCAGATTGTTAGAGTAAAAGGTTTTTTCTTTGCTAACTGTAATGTACTGGCTAGTGTGTACAGCAAGGAATTGGCAACTTTTGTCCCACGGCTCGCCAGGGTAAACTCCCTGGCAGGCTGGGCCGGTTTGTTTACCTGCTGTGTCTACATGTTTGGCCAATCGCAGCTCCCACTGGCAGCAGTTTGCCACTCCAGGCCAATGGGGGCTGCCGGAAGCAGTGGCCAGCACATCCCTCTGCCTGCACTGCTTCCCGTAGCCCCCATTGGACTGGAGTGGCAAACTACGGCCAGTGGGAGCTGCGATCGGCCGAACTTGTGGATGTGGCAAGTAAAGAAACCACCCTGGCCCGCCAGGGGGCTTACCCCAGCAAGCTGCATGTCAAAGGTTGCCGATCCCTGGTGTATAGTGATAATTATTATTGTTAGTTACCCACAAATATCACATTCATTTTTGAGATACGGTAGACTCTCGATTATCCAGGATTGGGTTAACCAGGTTGTGGGTTAACCAGGATGTCAAAAAAAATATGCGCAACTCGCAGGGCCGGCTCTGGCTTTGTTGCCGCCCCAAGCACAAATAAAACAAACAAACCACCAGGGTGCAGGGCAGCCAGTGAACCAACATCCCCTCCCCACGGCGCAGGGTGGCTGGTGTACCAAACCCCACCCCCACATTTCCTACGGATGGTGATTATCCAGGATTTTATTAACCAGGATTAACTTTTTCCCTATCATCCTGGATAATTGAGAGTCTACTGGACTATGGTTTTCCCTATAGTTAAGATATACTGTATATCACATCTATGGTTACTATATAATTATCACAGGCTGGCCCAGTATCCCACTGTACAGACCCCAGTGTGCTATGACCCAGTCTCTGGGTCTCATGTGCTTCTAAGTCAACTGGGACTGGGTAGACCCTAGTCACAGTTCTGGTTCCAGATCTAAAGGGTACACATCCAGGCTCAGACCTCTTGGGTGACACTCCTCATTGCCCAGTTGTTGTACACCTTGAAATCTGTGTCTGAGACCTTCCTCACTCATTTGCATGCCTCCCCTCTGAGTTCCACCTAAGCTGTTGCCTCTCTGGCCTTATAATTTAATGCTGTTAGGGACAATGTGGAAGGTAAGCAAGGAACTCAGGCTTAGCAAAGGAGTTTCTTAACCACCATGACTTTACAACTAAAGCATTCAAGTTACAGATCTTTGAGAACAAAAACTCCTGTGATGCACCCATCCGTACTCTGATCTCACCCCTTCCGGGAGTCTGAGGTTTGTGAGCAGGTACGGTGGAGTCATTCCTGTCCTCTCCTGAAAAACATTCTTACATGTGATGATGAGCAGGTCCCCCCATGCGGAGAAGAACCTTGTTCCTAAGTAAGTTCTCTCCTTTCTCTCTGAGACACATGCTCCACCTGACACACATAAGACACCTGCCTGTGGGCCCCGCTATAGAAAAAACATTGTTCCACAGTGGTGGGTCTGTACTTGAGACACTATCAGAGTTGATGGCCCCATATTTCAGTTTGATGGCTTTGATGTGCAAAGTATCTCTCCTAGGTGGGGCA
The DNA here is from genome assembly GCA_032164245.1 of Sternotherus odoratus. NCBI lineage: Eukaryota > Metazoa > Chordata > Testudines > Kinosternidae > Sternotherus > Sternotherus odoratus. The sequence continues at coordinate 181,962,126 of JAVMKO010000001.1, forward strand.
ATTTTTTATAAGAAATTACCAATAGGCTGCCCTCAGGCAAACCTAGACACCAAATGGAGTTCATAATTTGATACCTATATATCCCACTCTGTCAGAATAAGACCTTTTTAATGTTATATATACACTACCCTCCATTGCAAGGAGCCTACTCTACCGCCTCTCAAACCCTAATATAAACATAGCTAAAAGAGATTCTTCCCTCTCCAGAGGTGGGCTCAGGACCTGTGCTCTATCCCCACCTGTGCTGTGAGGTTCTTAATGGCCATGATGTGGAGGGAAGCTGCAAAACCTTAGGATTCATCATGGCAGGCAATATTGTCACATTGGATCTTTCTCTCAGTGGAGGAGAAATAGGCCTAGCAAATAGTTTGTTGGATGACGTAAGCTCTGTGAAATTGCCTGCTGTATTTTATCAAAATTTACAACATCCAATATAGTTAGCTTTTTGTAAAATTCTTGGAACAAGAGTTAACAAGTTAATTACAGTGGATCCATTAGTTAAAATTGCCAGCAGATACTTTAATTTCATGGAAATCTCTGTCTACTGGCCAAGTGTCAAACTGCTGGGCAGACCTTTGCCTGATTGATCACCCTGTTTATAGTCAAACTGAATTTTTACTTGATTGCCAGTTTTGGTTTCATCTGCATCTATGAAAATGATCATTATGCTTTGAATACGTTTCAAGTTTTCCAGTGATCATGCTGCAAGTGCTGCGTGTGCCCGTTTGTATTGTCTGTCAGCTCTTTTCCATAACACTTGTCTGAGGTGTCCCCTGTACTGTCACAACGTTTCTCCTTGGATTTAGGGCTTGGGTGCATGTACTACTGTACAATGCACACTATAGGGGTATGCAGTACTACATTAATGCACACTAGGGATTTTCTAGTGCTCACCAGTAGGGTCTATGTGGGACAGTTTGTAGAAAACAGATTGGTGCACATTAGAATTCCCACCCCTCAAGAGCGCATTGTGGTATCATGTGGACAAGCCCTTAGAGAGCTAGAAAACATCTGTGAAATGAATGAACATAAGAAGCTTCCATCAATAATAAACATCAATAATCTGTACCCTGTGTGAATCAGCTCATGCAATATAGCAAGCATTTTGTGAATAGAACAAAAGTTGAGTTATTTCCCTGTGGCTACCTGATTTAGTTGAAATGGCCTTTGGGAAATTATCCTATTCAGCATGTTAGCTAAAAGTTCTTATGATATTCCAGTAAATGTAACAGCAGTCAATGTATCAGTGATTTTTAATTCACAAACACACTGTAAGAGATTTTCAAAACTCCAAAAGGCAGTTAGGCACTCTAACGTCCCAACTGTGAGTTGGAAAAATCTCTCCCTCAGTTAAAAGAGTTATGGTTGAAATTGTATAAGTGGAGCCCAGCTAACATGCAAATATTGAATTAACTTTTATTTCACTTTTGCACCTTTTTAAGAAACAAAATTCAAATGTTAGTGCCCAGAAATTTGAGGAATCCAGCTAGTTTTCCACTGCCATATAATTAACACGCCATACTCACTATTACCCCAGTTGATTTACACCAACCACCCAACGTTAACTTTGCCCCCTAAAATTTGCAAAACTAAATACAAATAAAAAATAACGAGTTACCAGGACACCATAAAAACTGGATTTGCTGATCAAGAGGTCCATTTCCAATATACTGGAATACTAACACATACTGTAACATTACTCACTACAAAACAATTAATGTATTCACTTCTACATGGTGGTGTGTGTGTGTGTGTATGTCGGTGGGGGAGGAATTTAAAAAATGCATGAGTCCATCTACTTCAAGAGATGTGGGCTCAGGGTCTGTATTTCTTTTGAAATTTTTACTACACATTTAATAAACTTAAACTCATCTGCATACAACCTCATCATATTGTTATGGCCCCTATTGCTTCAGTTATCTTATTCCATAAAGGAGCATAACTGCTCTTTTAAATTTACTCTGAATCCTGTTACCGCCCCCCAGCTTCAGTCAAGTTTCACGCAACCCTCAGAATAACAATATATAATTCAAATATAGCTCTTAAAATTCCGAGGGATGTGCAGTACTTTGAGTCCATTTAATAATGTATGGTTTTGGTTGCCTGCTATTAGCACCAAGGTTAAAAATGTTTGCTCCAGGAATTCTGTGCCACTTTAACAACTAAAATATCAAGTTCAGAATTCTGAGTATGCTAGATAGACACTGCTAACTACAGTGTCCCACCAAGTATCTTCCATCTGGGCTTGTGTCTCCTCTATCTGTTAACAATTTCAATTGGAGAAACAAAAACATAAAAGCCTAAATACCTTTGAGAATCTGGGCCATAATACTTATTAATACCAAATATCGTTTGAGGATCCGAGCCTACCTGTATACCACATCTCTGTCATAGGGAAGAGAAGCAAATTCTCATCCTAGTGCCAAAAATCTATATATATATAAAAGTCAAATGGTGTATGCGTGTATGTATGCGTGTATGTACGTGCACTTACTCCTTCCACACCGTTTGAGCTAGAGACTTGAAATTTGGTACAGTTATAGGTCTTAGGGTCCTAATCAGGGTAAGAGTAGAAAATTTTTCAAATCTCACCTCTGACGCCCCCCAGGGGTGAAATTATTTAAAGGCCAATCACATCAGCTGGGCAGCTGCTGTTCTCTGTGACATAGTTATGATGTCATAATACCCCCCTCCAATGGACCCCGCAGTCACTCAGCTCTCTGCCCCCTCCCCACCTCCGACGGACCCGAGTTGGGTTTGGTCAGAGGGTAGGTGAGGTAGGGGTGTCGGGTTTGGTCGGGGGTGAGGTGGAGGTGTCGAGTTTGGTCGGGGGTGTAAGTGAGCCAGGGGTGTTGGGTTTGGTCGGGGTGGGTGGGTGGGAAGGTGTCGGGGTGTGTGAGGGGTGAGGTGTTGGGGTTGGTCAGGGGGTGTTGGGTTTGGGGGGGTAAGGTGGGGGTGTTGGGTTTGGTTGGGGGCGAGGAGGGGGTCAGGGTTGGTCGAGGGGTAAGTGAGGTCGGTATTGTTTGTGGTGGTAGGTAGGGGTGTCAGGTGTGTCAGGTTTGGTCTATGGGGGGTGAGGTGTGGGTGTTGGTCAGGGGGTGTTGGGGTTGGTAGGGGGGTGACGTGGGGGTGTTGGGTTTGGGTGGGGGGGGTGAAAATGTGAGTCGGGGTTGGTCGAGGGGTAAGTGAGGTGGGGGTGTCGGGTTTGGTCAGGGGGGGTAAGGTGGGGGTGTCAGGTTTGCTCTCTGCCCCCTCCTCCCTCCAACAGACCCCGCACTCGCTCAGCTCTCTGCCCCCTCCCCACCTCCGACGGACCCGAGCAACGCCAGGTATTTTCGCTAGTAAATAAATAAAATAAAATAAAATCCTTCTCCTATCAATAGCCCTCCTGACAAATCCTCCTCCCGACATTCCTTTTGGGTACTGACTTCTTGGTGTGAGGGTTGGGGAAAATGCTGGCAGTTTTTGAGACTGTCCTAAAAATGTCTTTGGGAGATGGGTCTGTGTCTTTCCCTCCAGTGTGTTCAGAGGCAGGGACATGGACACCCCAAGTCAGAATGGCATTTTGGATGGTGGTCGGCATCCTTTCTGCCCACTGTGTAGCCAAACCCCTTACTAGTGCTGTTCCTTTCTGGGATCAGATACATGCCCCAGAAGTTACCAAAAACTCCCATTGACTTGAATGAGACCAGATTTTCTCTCCAGATCTCCTGACTCCTGGGGCAGTGCCCTTATTCAGGGTATCTCACTGCCTTCAGTACAATATGCTGTAGCACAGCAGTGTCCAATAGAAATTTGATGCTAGCCACACTTGTGGTTTTGAATTTTTCTTATTCGCTACATTATGAAAAAGGATTAAAAAACACACTACACATACGCACTAGCGCCTGTTGCTATTACACGCAGCACACACATATCCACTGTCGTCTGTGATGTTGTCTCTCTCGCACTCTATCCTAGGGCTGGTCTTCACTAGCGCTGCTGGAGATCGATCTTCTGGCGATCGATTTATCGCGTCTCGCTAAGATGTGATAAATCAATCACCCGAAGCTCCCCCGTCGATTCCGGAACTCCAGCTCGCCGGGAGGCGCAAGCTGGAGTCGACGGGGGAACGCGCCGCTGACTGCCGCTGCCGTGGGGACGAGCGGTAAGTCGGCGGCAGATACGCAAACTTCAGCTACGTGATGCGTATCTGCTGTCGATCCCCCCCCTCCCCCCAGTGAGGACAAGCCCCTAGACACGTTAACAAGCTGTATATCAAAGCATGCAACCTGTCTTCTGGTACTGCTGTCTTCAATACACTAATGCATTGCTCATGCATTAGCCATGATTCAATAGCCTATTCACCACATGTGGCTAGTGGCAAACATATTGGACACCGCTGCTATAGCATATTTGAAAGCTGTTGAACCCTTAAAAGTAAAAGCAAGTTCTTTTATGGCTCAGATGGGGATTTCTCTCTTAAAATGACGAATAACTCTTATGCAGACTAGGGCACCACACGTTATACTTTATTTCTCATGGAGTAATTTCTCACTGAGCTCTTGGAGAAAAATTATTGCATGGGAATAAGGAGAAATACCTACTGCCTCAAATGAAAAAGCAATAAAGTTGCTACTAGCCCAGGGTGACACGACTGTTTCTATGTCTCTTCCTGACTGGGATGTAGCTTAGAACCTTGACTGGATCTTATCACTCTTATATGCTGCATGCAAAGCTTGCAAAGTACAAAACATTTTAGCTGTGGACTAACACTTGAAAACACTTCAGGTCTGCTACTCAGAAACATTGAGCACCTCAAACAAGAGAGGTGGGTTCTCTGCTCCTCAGAAAATCAGGCCCTAGCATTGTATGGAAGGGTTTAGCCTTTGATTTCAGCCAACTAATGTTAATGGATTCTACAACAATTGCTTATGAACAGAAAACACAACCTATGAACCAGCTGAGCACCAAACCACACCCATTCTATGACACAGCACTCTTTTAACAATTTTAGGGGGCACTTTCAAAAGCACAAAAGGCTGTTAGGGTTTTTAGCAGGCTAATTCCTGCTAAAAACTTTGGGCACCTAACTGCCATTTGTGCCTTTGAAAATCTTCACCTTAAATACCAAGTTAGTATGTGAAATATATGGCCTTAAGGCCATATGGGTAACATTTTGGGTAACAAACATCTGGATTTTTATATATATCGCACATATACCAGTATTGCCATCGCTAGCATTCAAAAATGAGTCACCTCCCCCAAAATATAATAATAAATTGTATTTGTGATAGAGTGAACAAACCCTAATCTGTCCAGGAAAGGGCTGATGTGGGCTCAGCCTTGCCCTGCTATATCTGCAATATGTGTCAGGTTTGGAGAGAGAGGTTAAAAGGGGAGGGCCCACCTCAGCTGAGTGCTGGCTGGGAGGAAGTGAGGAGACATCCAGCTCTCACTCTGTGAGAGAAGCCTGGCTGGAGCAAGGAACTGACTAGAAATTGCTGCCTGACAAAGTCTCCCTGAGAAAAGCTAAGCCCGATGCAGAACAGCTGTTTTGATTTGCTACCAGTGACTGGCCTATTGTTGCTGGGTAAGTCTGCTGGTCATGCTCTGTCTGAAGGAAGTGACAGCCAAACAAAACCCTTCTGTGTCTTTCACTTGGCTATGGAACTAGCTGTGGTTTGTTGCAAGCCCAGGAGTGATGCAGTAACTGGTTCTCTTTGTCTACCTTCTCTTTGGGAGCTTTTCTCTGCAAACACAAGGGTAGAAACTGGCCATTTAAAAAAATGAAATGTGAAGTTCTCACATTCACTTGACTCCTAGAGCTGAGGCTTTAAGGGAAACATCAAATATTGTGGAACTTGTGATAAAATCATGAGTTGGCAATGCTGCTTAGGTAGCCTTTTTTCTATCTCAATAGATATCAAATAAATTATAGAACTCATTGTAATGAGCTATTTTTTAATCATTATGACTTCTTGGAGGGGCAACCAACTGTATATCACAAACCAATGATGTATCAATCAATAAAGTCAGGAGTCATTATTTTGAAAGATTCATGAATGAGGAGGAACAAAGAACATGTACACTGAACTGGGGCATGATAAGCTGAATACTGGAGGAGGAGTTTGAGGAGGCACATACGAGAATGAAAAAGGAGAAAGCACCTCGGTCAGATGAAGTATTAGTGAATGCTCTGAAGTCATTTGGATAAGAATGCATCAAGTATCTTACAAGTTTGTTCAATGATACTTTCAAGAAAGAGAAAATGCTGGATGAATTGCATAAAAAATGTATGGTGCCAATTTTTAAACATAAAGGAGATGTTACACTGGGTGGTAAGTATTGTCCAATAAAGCTGATACCACGTCCTATGAAAATATGGGAGAAGATATTGAAAAGTGTCTGCGTGGAACAGTTGACATTTGGAAGGGACAGTATGGATTCATGCTGAGAATGAGCACAATTGATGCCATATTTGCGGTATAAATCCTCGTGGAGAAATTCAAAGAAAGGAGATGACAATTGGGCGTGGTTCTTGTGGACCTGAAGAAGGCATACAATTATGAACCAAGAGAACTCATTCAGTGGCATTTGTGATGGAGCGCTGTGTCAGAAAGGTATCTCCATCTTATCCAGGATATGTATGATAGACAGATTACCGGAGTCAAGAATAAATGGGGCTACAGCCATGGAATTTCCAGCAAATGTTGGCTCATTGCTGATCCCTGATGCTGGCCTGTTTTTGCTTGTTATGGATGCCTGGCATTGTACTGAACCTGCTTGAAGAAAACAATGGGCGCTGATCCCAGTTCTCCATGGCAAAAAGAGGCCAATACATTTAAAAGACAGAATGTATAAAACTGTAATTAGACCCATCTCAGTATATGGAACAGAGACTTGGTCAGTCACAAGAAACTAAATCGGTATGCTCTCCGCTATGGACATTAACATCTTGAGATGGTCAAATAGTTGGACACTCTATGATAGGAAATTTCTAAAGGGCCTTACACACATTGCTGCAACTGAAGACAAGCTGAGAAAGGCTAGATTATGTGCATATTGGCATACTCAGTGGAGACCTGAGAGATATATCAGTAGGATGTCTCTTGTAATGATTGTGGACTGAAGATGACCCAGGGGAAACTAAAGATTCAGTACCTCAACCAGAGTTGGAAAACCTCAGGGACACCAATCAGCATGGTAGCCTGGTGTCTGATCATGAATATTGGAAGAAAACTGAAAAGTTGCCAACTTGAATAGGGAAGTGACAAGAAGAATAAGATTACTTCTCATTTTTTGGTCTCCTTCTGCTGTTTCGGCCAGCAAGAACAATGACATTAGCTTTTTCGTCATCAGCCAAGATAAAAACAGCAGAAGCAGAAATTATGGTTATCTGGTATATTTTCTTGAAAGAATTCCAAGGCTGCTCCACCAATATTGCTCATCCCAGAAACCTGATATTTCACAAAATGCTTTACATTTTTGAGTCTCTTTAAAGTGAAATGCTTGTGTTAACTGCTGTGATGTCAGGCATGGTACAGGGCTGGTTTGAAAAAATTTCTCAACTTGAATTTTTTTTTTAAATTGTCAATTTTCAAAATGAAAAATTCTGCTTTTCTGGTTCAAAACAACTTTTTTGTTTAGAAATGTAAACTAAGTAGAGGAAAACTATTTTTTAAAATAAAAAAATGGTCAAAATGAAATGTTTTGAAATTAACACAACAAACTATTTGTGTTGACCCAAACCAATCTTTTATTATATTTTCTTATTTTCAGGTTGTGATTTTTTTTTGAGAATATGACTTTTCATCCTGATTTGGGATAGGAAGGTTTTTTTAAAAAATCTCAAAAATTTTAATGGGACAGGAAAGTGTATTTCCCATCTGGCAGCATTTAAAAGTTTTCTAAATTATTCACAGTCATAAATTTTAAGGCAAAGAGGGAACATTGTGATCATCTAATCTGACCTCCTGCATAACACATTAGTGATGTGCTCTTTGTAAACAGATTAAGAGATTCCAAAACTTCTTACCCAAATTACCATTTCCATTGAAGACTGAGATCATGCTGCAGTGAATGATCTATTATGAACATTGCTCTCTGTATTTGGAAGATGGTCCTGCAGAGTTTTAAGTGGAGCTTATATATTGACGGTCTCTGAAGAGGCCTTTGGCTAATTTATTAGGTTTATGAGTGATTCCATATTGAACTAGAGAGAGTCACAAACTCTGAAGAATGTCTTTATGTGAACTGGATAACAGAAGTTTTCACTGCAGCTGTACTCAAAACTGGTTTGTGGGTCATCTGTTATAATCCACTTGTAAACAAGGTTTTATTCAGATACTGTTGTGCAGTATATAATGTACTCTGTGTTTTCACCATTAAATCTAGTTACTCTGAAACAATAATACATACAATTAATATAGATGGGCTGCAGTGGAACTGAAGTTGTAAAATCCATATAGGCAAATAAGTCAATTTGCTCTGGAACAGACTCTACAAAAGCATTTAAGCAATTTCCCTGAGATCGTAGGCGGTTTATCTCTGTCATTTTATAATAATGCCACTTATTCTTCACAAATTATGAATAGCATTTGAGGAAGAATGTGGGAATCATAATCTAAGATACGTGTATCCATGTCACGTATTATCATATGGGGGATCTGAGGCAAAGGCATAAAGTAGGGCCACTAAAATTGCAATTTTACTGTATCAAGACTGTGTTTATAAAGAATTGCTGCTACTGCTAGAGATGGACACAAACCATAAAATTCAGATCCAGGTCTGAACCTTTCCAAAGACTAAGGTATTCAGGCCCAGACATCTGGCATACAAATGGATTAATGTGGAGCTATAGGTCTTCAGTTCTGCACAAATGAAAAAATCTGGGATATACACATCCTAGAAGACTGGGCATTCTGGCAGCTCAGCAAACCCATCCTATCCAGAGATGGAGACTGGACCAGTTCCGTAACGGGATTTGAGGAGCAACTTGTTGATAATGGAATATTAGGAGGGGAGGAAGAAAGATTATGGGCTTTTCCTCACTACGGTAGGGAAGCATCGATTTTTTGGTGATCGATTTATCGCATCTCATTAAGACGCGATAAATCGATCACCAGCAGCTCCCCCGTCGACTCCAGAAGTCCAGCTCATCAAGAGGCGCAAGCTGGAGTCAACGGGGGACCGCGCCGCTGCCCGCCGCCGCTGTGAGGATGGGAGGTAAGTCGTCTGTAGAGACGTCGATTTCAGCTACGTTATTAACGTAGCTGAAATTGCGTATCTACAGTCAATTTCCCCCCCTAGTGGAGACCAGCCCTATGTGAATGTACAACTAGCTTCCTGCCCGGCACAACTTTCTACATTAGTTCACTCCTCCTCCTGATAGCACTTTGTAACCCAAGTGATAGAGTAATTCCTTTGCCCAGGTCCACTGACTTCTGGGTAGGCAATTTTTGTTTCCTGAGTCTGATGCTGAACCTTACTCACATGGAGCAGTACCTTGCTAGTAAGTAATTCCATTAACTAAAAGCATAGGGACAGGTTAAGATGCAGGTGTATGAATTGGAACGACTTTCCTCCCTCTAATTTGGATTCAAGGTCCCGATGAATTCACACCTTGCAGTTCTACATTTGTACCAGCTAATTATAAAGTATCTGCATTAGCAAAATGTAATTTTCATTTACTTTTTAAATTACAGCTATACATGAATGCTGAAATTTTTCATTGGCAGTCACTGAAAACAGAGTTGTACCATCAATGTGATTAAAAAGATGTTGTACTGTTGACCTGATGTCAGATCTTGTGGGTTAAGATGTTTTTTGATGGGTATCTAGAGTGGATGGAATGTAATTCCACTTTGAAGATGAAATTACTAGCTCAGCCTGTGCATTTAAAAGCACTTTCTCACACTTGGACTGCTTTTAACACTTGCTTGTTATTTAAAATAAACTAACTTGGAATTCACTCCATTTCTTTTTTCATAGCAAATGAAGGACCAAGTCAAAGAAGAGTTGTATTATTTAATCTCGTGCTCTGAATAGTGGTTCAGATGCTTGAGAGAGAGAGAGAGAGAGAGAGAGAGAGAGAGAGAGAGAGAGAGAGAGAGAGAGAGAGAGAGAGAGAGAGAGAGAGAACTGCTCATATCAAATATGAAAGGCATATCTGTCATCTAATCCATGAGACCCTGTCCCCACTCTGGCATCTGCAGAATAATATTTCCCTTTGAGGAATACTTGTGGCACCTTAGAGACTAACCAATTTATTTCAGCATACGCTTAAATTGGTTAGTCTCTAAGGTGCCACAAGTACTCCTCATTTTCTTTATGGATACAGACTAACACGGTTGCTAATTTTAAAGTTAATTGATGTTTATGACTCAAGTGTGTATAAGTAAGTAATGGAGAGTAATGCTCTGTTGAAAATACCATTATGAAAATAGGTTACTTTACTGCCAGATCTTCCAGACACGTCCCTCCGGCACCTTTGATCCTGTGACTGCATCTCCCTGATCGCTATGCTTGTTGGTTTCCACTCCAGATCTGCTGCTTTCTGCTTCCTGACTCATGCTAAGCTTGAGGCCATGATCCTTTAGGTAAAAAAGGGGGGGAGCTTTTTCTCATCCACATCTGTTCATAAATGGAAATGGAAAATATTGTGATGCTCCTTTTGGCTGCCCCCAGATGTCAAGCTCCCTTTCCAGACACATCCGTGTGAATACCGTGTGCCATTTGCGAGGGACACCTAGCGATTTTAATTTTGTTTGAAATCAAGAAAAGAATCCATCCCCTTTATGTGAATGCTGACAACAGTAGGCTGGAAAAGGCAGAAGCTATTGTCTTTGCAACCTCTCTTGGCAGGACCTAGCTCTTTGTTCCTCTTCCTGTCAGTGTGTTGCCACTTTCATAGTTGTAACGGCCGAGGCAGCTGTGTCACTTGAGGCACTGATGACTGTTGCTGAAATGAGATTTTACAAAGTCATGAGGGCCTGAGAAATCCCACACAAGCATGTGACTAGGAAGGTTTGTACGTATGCGGTCTGACTGCTTCCTAATGGGGCAGATAGTTTGTTGATGGTTTACATCTGGCCGGTCATTGGACATGTCGGGGAGAGTGAGGTCTCCTCCTACCTCCACTAGCCAGCAGATACTGACCCCTGGTGTGTGACAAGAGACATAACTTTTGCACACCCGCCCAAGGTCATGTAACGGGGGGAGGGGTCAAGCAGAAAATAAAGATGCCAGCAGTCCTATACGTTACACACTTATATTACGGTGTTAAAAGGAAAGAATATACACTGGCACGTTACAGTTAGTGGCAGGATATGACTGGTGTACAGTAAAAGTCAATGACACATTCAAAAATGAGACTCAAATATCGGCAAAATTGAAAGGTCATATGGGCTCAAGCATCATAGCTCGTGACATGGCCTCTTCAGTAGTTGGCACAGCAATGGCTGCCTCCCCGCCACGTTCCCCAGGTATATTTTGTAACATAGGAAACATGGCCAGGGTAGTGTGAGAGACTGCTGTGGCTCAGTGTATTCAATGGCAACCATGGAACAAAGATGCCATAGGGTAGGTTCAGACCCTGGTTGGGTGTTAAAACTCATGATCCAGCGAATTAGTAATGTACAGGAAAAACATCTGGTTGTCTTAGTGCAGCCAACAGGACAATAGTCCCTTGTTGATTAAACAGAAGCTCCAAACAAACATGATTTCCTTGAGCTATTTGTTATCAGAGAAGAAATCTGGTATCTCAGGTTTGGTGGGTTAAAAAAGAAAGACTCCTTTTCCTTTGTGATGGTTAGGGGACACCACCCTATCTATCTGGATCTGAAACAGCCACCTTGTTATGTGGTACACAGCTACTTGTAGTCTCTTTGTCTCTTTGTAATAGACCTTTTTATTATATTAGTAGTAGTATTTTGTATTACTGTAGTGCCCCGGGGCCCTGGGCATGGACCAGGCCTCTAATATTTTGTCTATTATGTATGCTGATTGGAAGCCATGTAATTCTTTCCTCTTTACAGACTAATTCATCTATGTGGGAAGAATCAAATGACTAAACAATCAAAATGCAAATAGGGGAGGTCACCAAGAGGAACATGTTTTGCAGAACATGTTTTGCAGTAGATATTAATATCTTTGTGTCTAATTTCTACAGCAAAGACTGCAATGGGCATTTAAATGGCACTGTATTAACCTTTCTGGCTAACTGTACTTCAGTCTTCCTGTCATACAATAGAGACAAATAATATGTTTACATGATTTGACTGCTGCATTACTTAAAAACACAGGGCTCGATTCTTAGCTGGGGCAAATCAACGTGGGTCCACTGAAGTGAATATGTCTATGCCACTTGACATCATCTGATAACTGGGCTCTCTATGTCTGAACATAAGTATTATATCCTGGTCTCCAGAGAAAATTGAGAATTATCTGTCTTTTGCCCTCCCAGTCTGTCTCCCTCACTGTCCCAAAACCTCCTCCAAATTACCAACAAGTCAGATGGCCTTCTCGCCAGCATTTCCAACCCAAGCATTCCCAAACCATGAATCGGGCCCCCAAAGGTTCTGAGACTGATTTAAAACTCATGAGATTAAAAAAAAACAAAACAGGGGCAGGACTGGTTTCTGACCCTTCAGGGTGCACTCTGGCCACATTTTTCAAGCTTTTTAAATCAAGTATGAGTTTTAGATTACTTCTCCCCTCCCCCACCACCTCCCTTAAATGGAAGCCAAGATTTTTACATAAAAACTTCGGTCCAAGCAATGGGGTATTAAGGATAAAAACAAGTATTTGAAGATTCATGATAAAAATAGTGAGATCTAACAATACTGCCTTTCTCTTGCTGCCCATGCTTCCGGTAAGAGTTTTCCTTTCCCTTATGGTTTCTCAGCCTATTCACAGTAATGCTCCTCCCATTCCTGATCGCGTGGGGAGAGTCTGTGATGTGTTTCAGTCTTTCCCCTGAAGCTAGCCAGGGCAAGCAGAGTCCTGAGCAGATCACAGGACAGCTCCCCTCTTTAGTCAAGGGTATGCTGCTATGACAGCTATGTGCTCTCAGAGTCTCTTGGGATTCCAGTGAAGTGGTCACCATTTCTAAAGCAACCACCTTTCACACACCTGAGATGTGGAACTTGACATGCCACAGTTTCATCCTGTCCTTGGAACTAAAAATAACTATATTAAGTATGTGAGATCGGTTGGCAGACATTGACTTTCTGAGACCAGCACCTTTTATCCAGAAAGATTCCAGAAGGCTTTATTCAGCTACATCATCCAAAAGTGAAATGTAGCCACCTTTGGGGTGAAATGTTGGTGTTTCTCTGGTAACAGCAACTCTCTATGCTAATTTTTAGTTAGGAAATGTGAGGCATCACTTACCATATCCCACTGAAAGTACAAGAAGGAATTCCAATCAGAATGTAATTACCCAAAGTGGAATTTGCCCATGACACCAGGACTAACACTCCTATGCTCTTGCAAAACAGCATCTTGGGATCTTCCAATGAGTATACAACGGCAAGACCTTTTTTTGCATTTCAGCAACATACTGAATCCTCAGCAACGGATTGCTCTGTACCACTTTCTATGGACATAGATTTAGTACTCACTCAGATTAAAGGGAAGAGTGCTCCATACAAAATTGGTACTTTCTGTGTTGGCAGCATCTAGATTTTCCCGAGTGATTCCAGTGACTAGACTTATCCCAGCTTTGTTTTTAACAACTGACCAGATTACAACCTGTGTTGTTGTGGTTGCAGGCCATGAGCTTTAATTGCATTTTTTTTCATTTGTAATGCCCTGATATTTTATTTCCTGTTATCTATATTAGAGTGGAAAGAGAAATCCATTATTATACTTAACGGTGAATTTGGCAATGGTGAAGAGCCCAGAGCATAGGATGGGCACTTAATTATATGTTAATAAAATAAATAAATAAATAAAATGAATAATATGTTTTCTTTAAGACAAATGTAAGTGCCTGATCCAAAACTCCTTGACATCAGTGAAAAGACGCCCACTGACTTCATTGGGCTTTGTAGCTGAAGGGCTTGTCTACGTGATGAGAAAAAAGCCCACAATAGCTAGTGCACACTAGCTACTCTGCATTTTTATGTGATAAGCCGGGGACGACAGCTCTCTGTTTTTGAAATACGATTCCATCCTGCATATTTAGTTCATCTTTAATTTGAAAAGATGGTTCTGTTCCTACCAATATTTGGTTTTTGTCTTCTGGCTGCCCTCCTAGTCTTACTCACTTGACTGCCTGTACTTGGATGTCCTTTTTCGTTACCTCTTTGATTCCTTTCAGCTTCATTGTTGAAACTGGGAGATAATGCAGCATGTTAATGAATTCAACTATCCTGATCTCCTTTCCCCAGTTCACTGTTGCTAGGAAGACATGCCCTGCTCAGGGTGTGAGCTAACACCAATGATCATTCTGGACAATATCTGACCTCGACCTCGTAGCACTGGAGGCGCATCAACATGTGCTGCAATTTATTTGTAGCATGAAGAAGGGGCTGTGCTAGGTGTCTGTGGTCTGATTACACTAGAACTGGGTGGTACTGACAGAATTGCTCCACTCCGAATTCCATAGCCAGAAGCTGTCTTTCTGTTTGGGCATTCCCCCTGCTCAGTCTCTGACCGGGTTCTGTTGGCATAAGCGACTGGCTGTCCTGCAAAACAGCTACTCCAATGCAGGAGAGTATCCATGGTTTTCCTGGCTGGTGATACTTCATGAAAGTGGCATCCATTATCATTTATTAGTGTTTCAAATGCTTGCTGCTGGGGACCTGCCAAATCCGAATCAACATCCTACCTTATGGGCTGATATATGGGTTCCCCTCCTGCAGCCAGGTGTGGACAGAACTTGGGCAGAGAATTTATCATTCCTATGAAGTGCTATAACCCCTCCACATCCACGGGAGCTGGCATGTCGCTGGCAGCCTTGATCTTGTTTGGAATCTGTTTTCAATCTCATTACTGTGAGCAAATGTCCAGTGTATGTCACCTCACACTGTCTGAGTTGCATTTTTTTCTGGGTTGAATTATATGTTTTAGTCCCTCCATCCCTGTAGAAAACCTTGTAGTTCTCTGGCATGGTCTCGTTGAGCTTCTATATCATTGCTCCTTTTAAGTACAATGATGATACCAGCTGTCATTATTTTCACCCCAGGCAATCCTTGCAGTACTTGGGGTAGGTCTTCTCTGCAGCATCTCTGGTGCTGAGCTTATGCCCATTGGCACACCCAGAGCCATCTGTAGCAATCAAATGGTGTCGCAAAGGTTGTCAGCATGATGGACTCACAATCCAAGGTTATGTGCCAAATGCTGTTCCTCACATCAGACTGTGAAGATTCTGGCTTTGGAAAGTTTTGGCAAGATTCATGAATTGTGGGCAGTGGATAATGGCATGTTTTCAATGCCTGGGTTAGTGGCTTTGGGTCTATGCAGGTGTGTAATTTACCTGATGACTTCTTTACCACCTTCATGCTGCTTACCTAGAGTATACTGGCCTCCATATATGCTATGATACCCCTGCTCTGCAGATTTTCGAGCTCCTTGCATGCTGAATTATGTAATACAAATGGAATTTTCCTTCATGGTAAACATGTTCCACTGCGGGGGTCTACTTCCAGTGGCAGCTTTCCTTTGAGGCATTGCCTTTGCAAACATCCTCATATGCTTTTAAAATTGTCTCCAATGTCCATGGGACTCCTGCGTTTGCTTCTTGCATTGAAGCTATAAAACTCTGATGTTGCACGCTGACAAATCCATGGCTTGTCTGACTGTATTCCCCATCTGCTAACCATCTGCTGCCACAAACTTCAATTGGTAGTGTCTGTTATGTTATGGGTTCACATTTTCCTACAGGCTGTGTTATGCTTTCATTTGTACATTATTAGATTGTGCCTGCTTTTTGTATTGGCTGTGTTCAAGTCCAGTTCACTCTGAGGAATCACTTTGCAGGAGACCCTGCTATCCAGGTGAAATTGTACTGAGCATTTCTCCATTACCATTGTTGCATGCATGGAGGTTGGTCTACTGTGAGATCACCTTCAGGGATCAGCTGCTCCCACAGGTGGTGATGCCAAGTGTCACAAACTATCTTGGCCCAAATTAGGGAGTCTGTGGAGTCTGCAAAATACAGGTAGCAACCAGGATGCATAAACCAGTAACATAGGGGGTCTATCTCTTCCCTTTTGGACTAGTCTCTAGTGAAAAACCTGTGTCGCCTCAGTTTACTTCTGTTTGGAGGAGCAATAGTCCCCGGGGCTCGTAGGACTGCTGTGGGGCTTGAGGTGGTGGTGAGCTTCAGAGTGATGCAGGTCTCTCTGGCTTGCTCCCCAATAGGGTAAAGTGACAGTTTTACTTTCTTGCTGCATTGCCAGGGCTGTGTACAGCTCAAACTCCTCCCTCGACTAGGTCTGTTTTATTCACAAAGTATGAAGCTGAATTTGGCTTAAGTTGAACTTCATTAAACTCTGTGCACTGCTCTCTCTCTATGTGGCTGTTTAATTCCCTGTATTGTGTTCCTGGTGTCCCATCATTAATAGTCCCTCCAGGGAACATGGGCCCTCTGACACCATTTCCCTTGATCATTACACTTTCTGCAGTAACCCCTCATGTGGAAGTCTGTGTTGGTGTACATGGCTTAATGCATTTCCCAAGAGCGTTGAGTGAGAGCCCCCAAAGGTACTCAGTGTGAAGTAAAGGCTTGTCTACATGTTGAGCTAGTGTGCAAGCTGCTGCATTGTTAGTTCACACCCTGCACAAACTCACCATGTAGACAAGTCCGAAGAGTGTTCACACAGGGCACTTAATTATATGTTATTATGTGAGCAGGCCATGTGTACTTAGCAACAGTGAGTTGGGGGAAGAAGATCAGGACCGTTGAATCCATTAACATGCTGCACTATCTCGCAGTTTCAACAATGAAGCTGATGGAAATCAAAGAGGCTACTAAAAAGGACATCCAAGTACAGGCAATCAAAAGAATGATACTAGCAGAGTAGCTAGAAGACAAAAGCCAAGTATTTGTAGGAACAGAACCATATTTTCAAATTAAAGATGAATTAAGTATGCAGGATGGAATCATATTTCAAGAACAGAGAGCTGTTGTCCCTGGTTTATCACATAAGGATGCCATCCATTAAATACATGCTTTACAGCTGGGCATTGGCAGCTGTCTGAGATGACTGTGTGTTTATTGGCCTGGAATGACTACACAGCTCTGATCCTTGATAGAAGAGTGTGATAACCACCAGCAGAAAGACTGTTACCACATGAGCTGCGCACTCAACTATGGGAAAAGGTGGCAGCAGACTTATTTACCTCTAGGGAAAATTACAGTGGACTACTATTTAAATTTTTGGGAGGCCAGTGCCATGCCTGATACACAAATCAAGTCAGTGATTAGCAAACCAGAGATATGACATTCAGAACACTGAATTCACCAACAACGGACTCCAGTTTGCCTCGGAAGAAGTCAAGGGATTTGCACACAAATGAGAGTTTGACCACTACACCTTCTCCACAGCATATCCACAAAGTAATGGGAAGGTGGGATCAGCTGTGAAAACAGCTAAAAGATGGTTTCTTCTGGTTCAGATCCCTTGTTAGCATTTTTGACACACAGGAATACCCCAGCACAGGTATTCCTGTGTGCCAAATGGGGCAAAGGACCAAAACCTTTATACCCATGAGGGGAGATCTGTTGCTACCAGATACCGCTGGGAGTCAGAGAAAGCAGGCGCTGAAGTACAGCAGGTCAGGCAATGACCTGCCAGCCTATGAGACAAGCACTGCTGTGAGACTATAACCTTAGAAAGACACCAGAAAGAGTGGACTAAAGGAGTCGTGAGGGTTGCAGAGGCACCCAGGTCTCATAAGGCAATTACACAAGAGAGACACAAGAGAGATCTGGAGGAGCAGGAGTCACTTGTGAGCCAGCAGACACATCACCAAGAGAGCCTACAGAGATCATCATAGAACGGAGAGACAGACAACCATTTGTAGGCCACCCCACAAGAAGGGAGGAGACTCTACAGAAAGTTAGTTTGTAGAGACAGAAGACAGGGAGACAGCAATAGGCCACTCCCAGTTTGGTCACCAGTTAAGAAGATCAAATTATCTCAAAAACAATGTAACCAGCTGAGTTTGTGTTAAAGATGGGACTCTAGCTCGGTGGTGTGCTAGCAACCTCTGGCTGAAGGGACATGGGGTGAGGGTAGGGTGACCAGGTGTCCCGATTTTATAAGGACAGTCCCAATTTTTGGATCTTTTTCTAATATAGGCTTCTATTACTCCCCTCCGTCTCGATTTTTCACGTTTGCTGTCTGGTCAACCTAGGTGAGGGTTAATTATTAGTTTTTAATGATTATGCTAAAATAATTGTAAAATAGGGGAAATGTATCCTGATCTGTGGAAATGGAATCAGAAGGACGATGTTCCCTGGAGGGATTGTTATGGTCTGTACACCAGGAAAACAAGGAGTTTATGGAGAGAGGTTGGAAGCAACTGAACTTCAGAGCTGCCCACATGGTTTAATAAAAGTTCCATTCATTCAACTTAACGTGCATTCAGCTTCACTCTTTGGTAATGAAACACAGAGTAGCTAGCATGCGTTAAATTCAGAACCTAGCTTACTGTGCACTAAGCCCCCCCATGTAGACAAGCCCTTAAACTCTTCCTTTGTTTTTATGGTAGAAAATTTGGGTATGGCCATTTTATAGTCATCAGCACTTCATGGTGTATGTAATCCCCAGAGGATTTTTTGTCATGTGACCTTCAACCTCGTGCTCAACAATGAGGCCAAGGTGAAACATGAAAATATCCTACCCTACGGTGCTCCCTTTGTTAATCTGCTTTTAGGTTCCAATCCTGCAGTTCTTATTCTTACAAAATTTACATGGTCTTCAATGGGAGTTTACTGGGTGCACGGACTGTGCTAAGTGTGACGGTACCTCTGATTTGTCATTTGTCTCAGTTAAACATTCTCTGATGTAGTCAGTCAAGAAAAAAATATTTCCCCTTCTTCAGCAAGTGGTGTATTAAAAATGCCACTTATGTCTTTATGCCGAATAATTTTCAAGCTGGTGTGCTCTGTCACAACTTGCAAAGTGCAGGCCAACTCAGCCAGATTTAGAGCTACGGTAAGTCATTTTATCAGCCGCATATAAAAATGTAGTGCTTTATAAACATTCCTTAGGCAAGACATTTATAAAAATGACTTAAACAGGGTCCCTTGTCTGTACCTACACACACAGTTTTTCAGCTAAGATTTGTTGTTGTTGTGTGTGCAGCCGTTAGAAAGTGGGCTCTCAAATGAGGAGAAAACAACCTCCATGCAACATAACAGTTCTAGCTACTTTTAAATAACAGGAATCTGAGTCACTAGTGTATCACAGGATTAAAAAGTATATCTGATCTGATTAGAAAAACCTGCTTGTGCTTAATATTCTGGATTCAAGAGAGTATGAACACATATTTCAGTTATTTGTGTGAAAGTTACCACTTTAGATTCTATATCATACAGTAAGTGTTAGGGCCAAATTTGGCATTGATTTCCACCCTATGAAATCTCATGGGGAGGGGGAAAGGATGGAGATAAGAGTTGCATTATCATTTTCTACCACAGAGGGAGGGTTTGGGGATGTTTTGATGAACAGACATGCCACAGATGGTGGGTTGTTTATCCTGCATCCAATAATGTAATGGTTTGTTTTTATTGCTGAATGTAACTCATGTTTCTAAATCTCTTACGTGTGGATGATATATTCTTGCCTGAGCAGAGGTACTTTTTGAAAGAAAAGGAGAGTAAAGTGACAGCTCCTTAAGATTTTAGCAAAAATAGAAAGGAACCCTTTGGGAAAAAATGTTTTTTAATGGTTCTCACTTTTTGTCAAAGGGGAATATGTAAAAAGATTAGTCTTATTCTCTCACTTACATTGGCTATTCCTGGCTGATTATAGAAATGCCCCCAATTTAGTCCCGCAGTCTGGGAACTCTCTTGCACTGTAACTTTTTTTTTTTTGGAGACGTGTGAAGAATGGGGGGAGTTGAATGGAGAAAGAAATTGGCCACTGCATGTGTCTGAAGATTTCTTTAAGTTGGAATGTTGGACATGTTAAAAATCAAAATGATTTTTGATGCAACCTTATGAACAGTAAAAAAGGTATATTTGAAGGATGATAGTCTTTTATCTGGTCAGGAAGATAGATGGGCCTGGCTTAAGCTGTTATGTATCTAAATGTGAATATTGACTAATATATGCTGGTAAGCATATATATCTCATTAATAAAATGCTAATATTGATGTACATTATGGCACTGTGTGTGTGTATATGTGTGTATATATATATATATATATATATATATATATATATATATATATATATATATATATATACGTATATGTGTATATGTATGTATATGTGTATATATGTATGTATATGTGTATATATATATGTATATATGTATATATATATATGTGTGTGTGTGTGTGTGTATTAAGCACCAATAACATTAAGCACAAATATTGCAACAGTGATATAGCCTAAAATTGTCTCTTCCATATCCTATTCACTTTTGCAAAGTATCTCATAATGCCTTGCATTTGCCAAAAAAAGGATTTTGGCATAAGCAGATAGGAAACTCATCAAAATCAAGATACATTCATTCTATGTCTTAGTAAAAGCTAGGGAAATACCTTCACAGACCAGTATTTGGAATGCTAGTATCCAAAACAAAGATAAGGAAATAACAGGACAAGTTAGAGAACTGGGACAAACTGATGGTTTGGATTTTAATGACGTGTTAAGGGATGTGTAACTTATAAAATCACCATATAAATAATACCAGCTGAAACATGTAACTCTGAGAACACAACTTCTCTGTAAGGTGAATGTAACATCACTGCATGAGGCGGCTTCCTGGATTCATAAAGCATCTTTTTCCTGTCCTATAATATTATTTGCGTTGAGCAATAAATCTGAATGACATTGGTTACTTGGTGCCTTGAATATATTTCATAATGAACCAAAGTGTGGACAAGTAATTGATTATTCAATTTATCAACATGTGCTATAAATGGAGTGTATAAATGACATGCAAGTAAAAGACAACTGACAGGAATAAATTACCCTTTTCTCTTGATGACATGAGATCATAACTTCCTGGTTGTAGTCAGAGTCCACATTGCACTGGGAAAGGCTGCTCTTTCCGTAGGCACTGACTTTTGTTTTTGCCAGTGTGTGCTTTTGAAGAGGTATGTGTAGGCTGACCATATTTCCTTGTAACAAAAACGGGACATTGGGATGTCAAAAATATTTTACAAGTGATACACAACCCGCGGTTCGTTGGCGGTTTTCGGGTTTTTTAGAGAATTCGATTGGTGATTGCTGTTTTTTAGAGAACTTGGTCTCGGTGGTCAACTTGCGGCCCGCGAACAATTGGAAATGGATAAATTGTCCCGCCTGCTGAAAAAGGTTGTGCATCACTGTGTTACATAATTTAATAATGTTCTGTATTTATAACTTATGTAATATTTTTTATTTCTGGAAAAGAAAGACAATAAAAATTAATTATATAAACATATTGCATATTACACATATGTGCATACATAGGTTACCATTATTGTGATTATTCATCAGTGAAAGAACCCATACAAAAATTTAGGTAGACATAGAGGGAGGCTGTATTTTACCACAATCGTACCATGAGTATTTTTCCGATGAAGTAATCTTACGCAGCAAATTTCGATCTTTCAACACCTTATCATAAAACGTCTCACACTCCATAGTTCTTTGGGGTAAAAACGGGACGGGGAAGGGGACTATAAGAAATAAGAAGTAATATTGTTCAAACAGAGGGCAGGTGGGGAGGGGATGAGGAAGGTTTGCAGTGTGGGAGGGGACATGGGGGTAAGGGGAGGCAGGCGGCTGAAGGGGCACAAGAGGGGGGGAGATCGCACTAAATTCCCTTTCACCCTCCCAGACCCCTCTCCACTCCCCACGGCTTTCACCCCATTAAAGGGGGGGTCACTCGAACAAGGGACCCCGAACCCCACCCAGAGTCAGCTCCAAAGTTAATGGAGGGGAGAGGCTGAGCCATCAGCAGGGCCGGTGACAGGGGGGTACTACGGGTAGAGCTGTACCGGGCCCCGGACTTAAGGGGGGCCCCCTTAAGTCCGGGGCCCAGTACACAGGGGGCGGTGCGAGACGGTTCCCGGGGATTCCCTGCTCGCGCCCCTGCCATGGGGGAGCCGCTGCCGCCGCGAGCTGGTGAGGGCGGGAGGGGCCTGGCCCGGGCTCCCCGGCTCCGTTGCTGCCTGTGGGTGCCGGGGCTGCTCCGCTGCCACCTGGGCTGGGAGCGCCTCCTTGTGTCTCTGCGCTCTCCCCGCTCTGGCCGCCGCCGCTCTGGGCATGTCAGCCAGCTGCAGCCGCAGGGGCAATTCCTTCCCCGCTGCCCCCTCTGCCGGTGCTCAGTGGGGTACGCAGCGTGCAGTGAGGGGGCCCCAGGGAGCTCGGAGTGGGCACAAGGTAAGAGGAGCCCGCCCGGCTTGATACAGCCGGGTCTTTGTCTCCCGCTGAGCTCTCAGCGGCAAACTCCCCCTCTCCCGCCTGGCCTCTCCGCTCCCCTCCCTGACTCTTATAACCTTTTATTTCAAAATGTGGCATTGTAGAGTTGCTCCAAACTCCGCTTTGGGCGTTGAAAAGGGCAGCGGGCGAGTGGAGTGGGCCTGGGAGAGACCAGGGACTCTGCCTGTGCTGAGGGCTTTGCAGCTTTCTTCTCTTTCTCTCTCCCTTTATCTTTTGTGTGTGTTGCTTCCTTATAAAGAGAGAGAAGCAGCTGCAGCCCTTGGCCGAGTTGTTGAAATTTATCCCTTTTTGTGTATACAGTAGACTCCCGATTATCCGGGCGCGGGTTAACCGGGCTGTGGATTAACCGGGATGTATAAATGGGTTGGTAGGGGAAGCCCCAAAGCAGCAGCGGGCTCAGACTTAACCTGCCGCTGCTTTGGGGCTTCTCCCACTGGCCCCTTAGGAGCTGTGTAGGAAACCCAGACTGGCAGCGGGCTGAGACCTGGGCTGGCAGGAGCCTAGGGGGAAAGCCCAAAGCGGCAGCAGGTTGGGTGCTGAGCCCGCCGCCGCTTTGGGCTCTCTCCCCAGGCTCCTGCCACCTGCCCCACTCAGCTCCCGCTGACCGCCTGGGTGCAGGGAACCCAGGCTGACAGCGGGAGCAGACTGGGGCAGGAGGCAGGACCCCGGCTGGCAAGGGGCCAGTGAGGGGAACCCCAAAGTGGCGGCAGTGTGAGCGCTAAGCCTGCCGCTGCTTTGGGGTTTCCCCCGCTGGCCTTTTGCCAGCTGGGGTCTCAGCCTGCAGCCATCCTGGGTGTAGGAAGCCCAGGCTGGCAGCGGGAGCTGAGACCCCCCCCCCCCCGACAGGAGCCTGCAGGAAAACTCTAAAGCAGCAGGGGGTTGAGAGCTCGGCTGCTGCCCCCGCTGCTCAGCTCTCTGCCACTTTAGACTTCCCCCCCGCCCCCCGCAGGCTCCTGTCAGTGGGGGGGGGGGGGGGTCTCGGCTCCCGCTGCCAGCCTTGGCTTCCTACACCCAGGCTGGCAGCAGGAGCTGACTGGGGCAGGCAGCAGGACCCCGGCTGGCAGGAGCCTGAGGAGAGAGCCCAAAGTGGCTTTGGGGTTTCCCCCGGTGGATCCCTTGCCAGCCGGGGTCTCAACTTGCTGCCAGCCTGGGTGTAGGAAGCCCAGGCTGGCAGTCGGCTGAGACCCCGGCTGGCAGGAGCCTGGGGGGAAAACCCCAAAGCGGCGGCAGTCTGAGCGCTCAACTGGCTGAGCGCTCAGCTGGCTGCCACTTTAGAGGTTCCCCACAGGCTCCTGCTAGCCGGGGTCTGAACTCCCGCCTCCAGCCTGGGTTCCCTACACCCAGGCTGGCAGTGGGAGCTGACTGGGGCAGGTGGTGGGACCACCACCATCCCCAGACCCCACCCCAGGGCAGCCGGCAAACTCCCCCCCCCCGGTAGACGCTTGATTATCCGGGATTAAGGTTTTCCCGATCATCCCGGATAATCGAGAGTCTACTGTATTACAATATCCTCCATTTTTCTGCCCTCTAAACAAGGCTTTCACCATCTTGGGCAATTTTTTATTCCCAAGTCTCTCTCTCTCTGTTTAGGAGGCTGGGTTGGGAGTGGGAGGGGGGAGGAGGTTAGGTTCGGTGGGATGGGCCAGGCCAGGCAGGGGTGGGGGAGGGATGGCGGTTAGAGATGGGGGGAGGCTGGGTGAGGTGGGGGTAAAGGAACATCACCCCCAACAGCAGGGTGGGCCAGGCAGGGATGGGTGGGGAGGGGAGGAGGTTATGCTGGGGGAGGAGATTAGGTTGGGTGGGCCGGGTCAGGCAGGGCGGGGAAGGAGAATAGGCTGGGGGGGGCCCAAACGATCAGAGTAGGGGCCCCAAAAATTTCTGTCGCCGGCCCTGGCCATCAGCCCCCAAACCCGGCCCCTCACCGTACACAGCTACCCCTCCCCCTACCCTCCCCACACACCCAGCCCCCCACCCCACACAGCCGCTCTCCCCCTGCCCTCCCCACACACCCAGCCCCCCCAACACAGGTACTGGTTCCCCTGCACCCCATAAACCCAGCCCCCTACCCCCCACAGCCGCCCTCCCCACACATCCAACCCCCAGTCTACACAGTTACCACACACCCAGCTCCCCATACACCTCCTCCCTCCCCACACACCCAGCCCCTCACCCTACACACCTACCGCTTCCCCTGCCCTCCCCAAACACCCAGCCCCCCACCTCGCTACCTCTCCCCTTGCACCCCCCAACTCTGCAGCCCGCTGGAGGGAGTGGTTGGGGGACTCGCTCCTCTGACCGGCTGGGGGAGAAGGGTCCTGCCCGGGGGCTCAGCCTGGCAGGTGACCGGTGCAGTCGCGATGGGGCCGGGCCCCGGCGGGGGGCCAGAGACGAGACCAGGGGAGCGCCGGGCAGCGCCTGCCCTGGGCTCAGGGGGGCACGGGCGGGACAGCGGGGCGCTGGGCGGGAGCAGCGGCCGGGGCGCATGGTGAGGGGCGCCCGGTGCCTACCTGGGCGAGCGATCAGAGCCAGGAGCAGGAGGCCCCGCAGCAGCCAGCCCCCCAAGCTCGGCTCGTCCAGCCCCCAAACACCCACCTGCTCCGGAGAGGCGGGGACTGCAAGCCGGGCCCCCTGGACAGAGACGTCCGGGGGGAGCGAGGCTCCAGGCAGCCCCTGCCCAGCCAGCAGCTCCAATCCGCCCGCCGCTGCTGAGCCCCCCTCCCCAGCCCCTACCTGCGCTGGCCTCCGCGCCGGCCGCGTTTCCTCCACATGGGAGGGGGGCCGGGGGAGCGAGGCGCCAGGCAGCCCCTGCCCGGCCAGCAGCTCCACTCCGCTGTTGCGCTGGGCTCTGCTGTAACCGGCTCGCGCGTGCTCAGTTGGGCACGCGACACGTGGGGGCGGCTCAGCCAATCGCGCCGCTGCTCAGCTGGGAGCGGGGAGCAGGCCGGGGAGGGGGACCCAAGGCCATGAGGGGAAGGGACTAAGGGCTGCGGGAGGCGGCGGGACCCGGCCGTGGGTCCCTGAAATAAGCTGCGTCCCACTTTTTTTTTACCAAAAATGGAAGAAATTTGAAATTTATATTAAAAAGACGGGACAGTCAGAAAATATGTAAAAAAGGGGACTGTCCCGTTCAAAACGGGACATATGGTCAGCCTAGGTATGTGGATTTTTTTAGGAGGGAAGGGGCACTCTGCCAGTTTTGTTATCTTAATCACCCTGCCTCTTTTCAAAAACAAACTCCCTGCCCCAAGGGTAGAAGTTGTTAGCAGCACAGAACTCATCACATTCAACACAAACTCTGGAATTAATCCTGAAGAGGGTGGGGGGGTTTATTGCTTTAATATTGTTTAGTTTAGAAGGAATGTATGTGGTACACAAGGGTCCCAATTAAGGGAAGCATTCCTGTGCAGAAAAGCATATATAAGTGTGTGCACAGGTTTCCCGAATTTGGGTAACAGCTCTGAAATATGAAATGAAATCATAGCTTGCAGAGCGTCTGAGCTGATACGTGCAGTAATGGCAAAACTTGAGCCTGTCCAGAAGGTTAGCATTGGGATTTGGTGAGCCTTGAAGTGGCTCTTTGTACAGGGGTGAATTTCACCTTATAAAAAAGGATCCTGTATGTATATCCCATAACTGCCACACAATTACCAGTGTTTGTCTTTCCTTTTGTAGGAGCAGTGTAGGGAAAAAAGTATATATGCCTCCAAAAGAACAGTCTTGCAATTGGTAAATTATAAGCAAAAAAATTTTCTCGGTGAGATTTTTATCTAATACAATGGCAATGCTCTGGGCACTCCCTCCTAGGAAAGGAATACTGTCACACACACACACAC
The DNA here is from genome assembly GCA_032164245.1 of Sternotherus odoratus. Lineage (NCBI taxonomy): Eukaryota > Metazoa > Chordata > Testudines > Kinosternidae > Sternotherus > Sternotherus odoratus. Next base: position 181,988,556 of record JAVMKO010000001.1, read on the forward strand.
ACCTTCAGTGTAGTCATTCTGAGCTATTTTTTGATGGGAGACAAGGTGAGGAAGTTGAAAATGTTAGGTAGGCAGAGAAAGGTTGCAGTAAAATAATCTTTATGTAATGCTATGTTTTGGAATCTGTTTTCTTTGACCTCTGCCTAATGGCATGTCTCACACTGATCTCTTCTAGTTCAATGTATTTTAAAGAATTCCGAACCACAAGTGCTGCCTAGCACTCTATGGGTTGGTAGTTACTGCTCTGAAAGCTACTTGAGAATTACAGAATCATTATAGATTCACTCCATAGGCTTTTAGCATTGTAGCTGCCTTACTTGGGATGACTACACGCTCAAGCTTCAGACTAAACACCTGCAACCCAGGCACACTGTAGCATTCATTTCAAGGACAAGCAGGATTTTAGATGGCAAGCTGAAATATTTCTCATAAATGCTGAGGGTTATTTTGGGGTAAAGGCCATGCTGACTCTCAGCTGCAGCAGTTAAGGAACACCTGGACAGAGTTCTCCTTCTGCTTTGTGTGCAGTTGACTGAGATGTTGTTATTAACAATGATTACTTATTAGATATGAAATCTTTTTTTTCCTAACCTCGCTTCCCCCACCCCTTTTGTGATAAACAAGCACTGTCAATGTGGGCTGTAACCAAATCTACCTCCTCATTTATCATACTAATTGGAGCTTAATGAGGAGAGGCCCTGAGACTGGAAGAGTAGTTGTCTACCCAGAACACTATTGGAGTGTAACTTCTTATGGTAATTAGTACAGTCTGTAATAATTAGGTCTGCTTGATACTGTATTTTTCAGAGATTTAGCACTAAAAACTATTCACACTGAAATGAACATATTGTACATAGTGAACAGCAATTTTAAATCTAAAAGTAGTCACTGTTAATAGACACAATATTATTTACTTTTAAAGAACTTGTCATTTTACACTGTTTTTCAGACAAAGCAACTGATTCATCATTTTATTATTCCTGTTTTATGGAGTTACTGTGGCATAAAACTGGAAGTTACCCTGTGATGAATCATGGCCAAGGAGCTGCTTTTAAAATAGTGTTTAACTGCAAATAGTTTTGATAAGACCATTTCCTTTCTCATGTAAAAGTTCCTAAGTAGCATTGCCATGGTACCAAGCAAAGGGCAAAACTCTGTTGTCAGTCTTACACAGTGGATATCGACCCATTCCCAAATGAGAGATCTATGTTTTTTGGAAGAGCTGAATATGAAAGCAGAGATCTGCTATGTGGATGTGAGAGAAGATTTTCCTCCCAAAATATCTAAACCACTTGTCTGCCTGTGGACAATTGCTCTGCCCCTGAATCTCCTTCCAAAGTCTTCCCAACTATAAACCATACCTTAGTTCTATATTTTTGTTACATCTTGGAAGCACTTCCTCTAAAAGGGCTTGGTATAATAGCTGTAAAAACTATAGTGCAGATGTCTGAGGACAAATCGACTTCAGAGATTAAATGGGTAGTGATTAACATAAGTATGAGCACAGAGGGCTTGTTTTGGGACGTTATTGATGATGGAACAGGAACTGCTAAACTATGTAAGCTGAAATAGAGACAAGTTTCTCTTATTCTCTGTGCTCTAGTAGGGTACCTCCTAAAATGATATGGAATTAGCTATTCAGTATTAATCAATACTGATGCCCGTTAAGAGTCACTTCTTAAGAAACTAAGATGATGTCTGGTTTGGAATAACAGGATTTTTTCCCAAACCTACTTTTAAGGCACCTGATCACTTTTTTTGAGGAAGTGTGGGAAGAAAAAGAGAGTTTAATTTAATTTAAAATGTTGAAGATATAAAAAAATCAGACATGGTAAACAAGGCATCAGTGCTATTACATAGCATTATGAAGACTGGTACTTGCTGGTCCCTCTTTAGATTAACAACACATTCATTCAGATGTATGACCTCAGATGAATTCAACCCAGACTCCAGTAGCTGGAAAAAATTGTAAAAGAAATTTATTTCAAGAAGGAAATTTGAAAGAATACAAAACTGAGGGCAACCAGAAGCAGGGAACCAGAAACAGAGGTTCTTTTCATTTAAGAAGATTTCACCTTTGCAGACATGTAATAGGAAGGATGTTTTAAGAAAAGACCACTAGCACAAATATGAAGTAAAATTTTTATAATTATCGCTGTGGAATTACATCTTCAATTTATGAATTGTATTGCCAATTTTCAACTCCTCCTCTTTCATCCCCTCACTGCAAGATGGTTTTTTTTTTTGGCATAAATAAAGTTCAAGTTCACTCCTTGAATCCACCAGAGAAGGTCCTTTAAGATGTAAAACAGACTGTGTCTTTCCCTTAAATCCTGTGTTCCTCAGTATTGTCCACCTGTGAAGAAAAGGATTGAATTTAGTACACAAACTCTTATCCTCTCCATGGCATCATGGCTCACTGCCACTTGATTGTAATCCTAGTCCTTCTTATAGCTTTCTTTACTACTTGTAATTGAAATATGGCCATAGAACAAGAGGGAGCTGTAGAAAACAGATAAAAGAGATGACAGATTCTTGGGAAAGGTGACTTTAGTGTCCATGGAGGTAAAGACAACTCTGCTTTATTTAGCTCATGATCTCATGGCCATTAGGACAACCATGGCACTGTCTTGGATGCTTTCTGGATCCAGTCATGCAGCTGAGTTTGAAGTTGGGTTTGGAGATAAGGGGGTAGGTGAAGGTTACACCATTGTGATGGACTGACCATTACCTCCTCTATTTTGAGCAGAGATTATACCTCTTCTGTTGAGATATAGGACCTGTTTTGGTTGTCTTTCCATCAAAACTGATGGGACTTACTGGGCTTCAAAGGGATCTTAGGAAGAACTTTGTTCAGCTGACAGTGACCCAAGGGAATTTATTATCTCTTGCCCTTAGCTGTCTATGGATTTGTCCTCAAATGCCCTTGTTTACAACTTCACAGATCACTGTGGTATTTAGAAGCGACAAAGAGTCCTGTGGCACCTTAAAGACTAAGAAAAGTATTGAAGCATAAGCTTTCGTGGGCTAATACCCACTTCGCCAGATACCTTGTGGTATTTAGATGGCTTATGACTGGTGAAGTGACCTATAAGAATCCTGTTTATGAGCTGGACCAATTGCAATAGGAATAGTTTTTGACACCCAAGGCTGTGGTTGTGTAGAATATGAAAAAAGGCTTATCCTTCCACGGCAGTGGAAACAAATGCATCACATTTATTTATTGTATGCATTGCTGCAATATCACAATTTGGGGACTGGTTTTCAGAGGAGAAGTAATCACAGTCGGTCATGTAGGAAAAATATGCCACTGTGCATATATTGTTTAAAGAATGAGATTTAGTGATCAGAAAGCTTCCAGACTGGCAGCCCGGAAAAGTCTTCTGTTTACTACAGAACAGGAACAGCACAGGCTTCCGCATACTGCTCTGCCTGTGGGCCTCAACCCTGACCTGGAAGTTCAATATCCACGCCAACTCAATCATTGGCCTTCCCCAGGAGGCTTTTTGACTGATATTTTTATTACTCTTCTGATGCTGGGAGCACTTTTTTACTTCCTCTCTTCTTCTATTTATCCAATACTGGTCACTGATCTCCAGGAAACTACTGAGAGTTTAATTGTCCAGTGGGAAGGGAAGACCCCTTATGTTGACCCCTTATGTTGAAAATTTGAAGGCTTAGTTGTGGTGGGAAATTTTGAGCATGTTGCATCTTGTTTCTTGGTGTCACAAAAATAAACTCACCGTACCTTTTATCATTCCTCTCACCCAATAAATGAATACATCAATTAAAGCTTACATAAGCAAGATCAAAAGCAGGATTCTATAGAACTGCAGCATATACATAAGGTACTTAAACAATATCGGGTAAAATTAAATATTTTAAATCTGCAGGCCTGAATAACTCAAGAGTTTTCATACTATTGGCTGATGAGCTTCCTGAGCCATTGATTTGATTTAGCAACTTTTGGTATACTGGGGAAATTCCAGAGGCCTGAATGAAAGCTAATGTCATTGTGCCAGTATTTTAAAGGATAAGTGGGGTGAGCTGGGTAATAATAGGCTGATTAGCTGGACATCAGTCCTAAGCAAATTCATGGAAGGACTGATATGGATTCCAATCAATACATAATTAAATATAGTATAAATATTGCCAGTCAACATGGTATCACACAAAATAAGTCTTTTCAAATGTGTTTGACATTGTTTTTTTTATTACAAGTTTGATGAAGGTAACTGAGTTGATGTAATAGAATTAGACTCCTATAAGGCATTTAACTTAGTACGTCACAACATTCTGATTAAAAAAATAGCACTATGCAAAATGAATATAGCACATATTAAATGGATTAAAAACTGGTTAACTTGTTAAACAGCAAACATTATTATAGATGGTGAATTACCATTCAGTGGGAACATTCTAGTGAGGACAAAGATCTGTTCTTGGCCAGATGCTGTTCAATATCTTTATCAATGATGTGAAGAAAAATATAAAATCATTGCTGATGAAGTTTACAGATGATCAGAAATTTGTGATGTGGTAAATATTGAGGATAGGTCAATTCTGCAGAACTATTTGGATTGCCTGGCAAGCTAGGCAGGGGTGCTGGAACAATTTGTATAGTGGGGGTGCTGCGCGTACACATACATATGGTGGCATGGCTGCATGGGAGGGTGGACAGCAGGGGATGGGGGAGGAGCTAGACTTCCCAACCAGGAGCTCAGGGGCCAGGCAGGACAGGCCGGATGTGGCCCATGGGCCATAGTTTGACCTCCTCTGCCTTTGTGTCAACACCTATGAAGCAAGGCTTACATGAGCAACATACATTTTAATATTGAGCTAAATGCAAGGTTCATCTATTTAGGAACACAGAATATGGATCATACTTATAGGATGTGAGAATGCATTTTGGAAAGCACAGACCTCAAAATTGTCTGGGAGTCATGTTGTCGAACTGAAAATGAGCTCCCGGTGTGAAGTAATGTGCTTTAGAAGACAGCAAATGCAATTGTTGCATGTTTATGCAGGGGAATATAGAGTAGAAGTAGGGAGGTGTTATTACCATTTTAAGGCATTACTGGAATACACTGTCCAGTTCTGATGTCTACACTTTAAACAAAGATATTGACAACTTGGAAAGGGTTCACAAAAGAGCTACAAGAATAATGTGAGTTCTGGAAAATCCTGCCTTACTGTGAAAGAATAAAGAAGCTCAATCTATTTAGTTTATCCAAGAGATAGTTAAGAGGTATTAATGGACTTAAAGGTACCAACCTGGGGAGTAGATTTTGGATAGTAGGGGGCTCTGTAGCCTTTATTTTTATTTAAAGGTAATTTTAGTAATGTTTTATTACACCATCGAGAGTTCAGCTCTGGCAGCTACAGTCTCAAGTTTAAGTTATTTCTACCTGTTTTATATCTAGAGCTCATAGGAACACATGAAACCATAGGCAAGTAACACCTACAATCACAAAAACAGGGTCCACTGTATATTTTTAAAGTTACCAACAAAGTTATGAATGTCACAGCACATACAACTCCTAGATATATCCATGCACCAGTGATAGCTTACAGACATACTCACATCCTCCTAGATAGTGTTAGGGTCTGATGGGTCTCTCATGGAGTGATCCTCAGTAGAGGGATGGTTCCTGTTGGAGTTTTCTCATAGAAAGCTCAATTTTCCCACTCTGGGCACCCCCTTTTTATAATGTGATTCTGCCTATACCTACCTTCTGCACATGTAAACAAAAGTGTCAACCCTCTTTTTCCTTATTGGTCTGGTGTCCCCTAGAAAACAGGTACCCCAGTCCCTATAGGTTGTGTATAGTTCCTTTTATTCTTATGAGCATTGATGCATAACCTGTATCCTGTGGCTAAGACACATGTTAAAGACAGATGTGCCCTTAAAACACTTTTTGTGATTTAAAATTAATCTTCCAGGTATTTTTTTTGCAATACTACCCCTTGTATCTCTTTTCCCATAATCACATGGCATAGGGTTATTCTTTGGTCACTTACTTATGTTAGCATTTTTTATCTCCAAGGCCTAAAATAGCTAAGATAAAACTTTACAGGCCGCAGCCTATAGTTCTTATGTTTCAGCCATCCTTACTTAGATATCTAAGGCAAAATTATTCCTTCTAAATTCTGATCAATCTAATAATCCTACAATTTAACTCTATTTAGCATACAATGATTATATACAATGATTATATATGACATGACATGTTAATTAATTATAACATCACACAATAAATGAATAGTACACTAAAATCATTGGCTACAGCTCATTAATTTGGCAGACATACCATAATGACTCAAAGGGTAGAAGCTGAAGCTTAAAAAATTCAGACTGGAAATAAGGTCCAAACTTTTAACTGTAATGGTAGTTAATTGTTGGAACAGTTGGAATAGCTCTTGCCAAATAATTCAAGGGGGCAAATGCGCTAGATGGCCATCAGCTGAGAATTAAGAAGGGTGTTAGATTGACTGGTCTGGCCCAACCTGAGATGTGCTTGAATGAAAATCTAAAATCTTAGTGAGTTTCTTTATGGTTTCAGATTCAGTTCTGAAAGTTTCAGACAGAACGTGATGTGAGAATCAGAACTTTCCCCAAACCCCGCTTGCCAATTACTATTTCCTGCACTGCAATGTTATTACCTGGAAATGATGTACAAATAAGTCACATCCTTCTCCTGGCAGGTAACACTTTCATGTACTCAATTTTGAAGGAGCTAAAATAATTTCTTGGGGTTTCATGTACATACCGTATTTTTCGTCTTATAGGACGCTCCGTCCTATAAGACGCCCCCTCATTTTTAAATAAAAAATCCGGGGAAAAAAAAAAAAAAAAAAAAAAAAGCGCCTCGCTCTCCCATCCCCGCCGCGCGGGCGGGCTGCCGAGGTTCCCCCCTCCCCGCCGGACAAAAAAAAAAAAAAAAAAAAAAAAAAACCGCCTCGCTCTCCCGTCCCCGCCGCGCGGGCGGGCTGCCGGGAGCGTCCCGGTTCCCCCCTCCCCGCCGCGGGCGGGCTGCCGGGAGCGTCCCGGTTCCCCCCTCCCCGCCGCGGGCGGGCTGCCGGGAGCGTCCCGGTTCCCCCCTCCCCGCCGCGGGCGGGCTGCCGGGAGCGTCCCGGTTCCCCCCTCCCCGCCGCGGGCGCGCTCCCGGCAGCCCGCCCGCGGCGGGGAGGGGGGAACCGGGACGCTCCCGGCAGCCCGCCCGTGCGGCGGGGACGGGAGAGCGAGGCGCTTTTTTTTTTTTTTTTTTTTTTTTTTTTTTTTGCATTCGCCCTATAAGACGCACCAACTTTTTCCCCCCCGTTTTGGGGAAGAAAAAGTGCGTCTTATAGGGCGAAAAATACGGTACATGGTACGTCATGTTTCTCCAACAACAATAGACATTTAAAACATCCAAAATATTTAAGAATATATCACTATCTTTCTTTGTCCATCACAGACCTAAAGAAAGGTTTTGCATTTGTTGCCAATTTAGGGACCATGCAGAAAATTGTAATAATTAATTTGTGTTCACTGAACTGATTTAATTGTCATAGTTTTCTGTATACATGTAATTACTATGGCACTTCTATTTTGGGAACCTCTCAACTGAACAATATGTTTTTTGCCCTTTTTGTCTCTGCTCTAGCTTTAACATAGTGTGGTAGAGACCTTCTTTAAAAATGAAACTAAGGAATAAGAGTACATGTTCATAGCTTCTCTTTTATTCATTGGGGTCTCTGTAAGTGCAGCATGCTGCCACCTTCTGCTATCGTAACAATGTAGCAAGCACTTACTGTAGTTACTTGTTGGCAGCAGTCACTAATGATTGGACTCAGTTGCTCTGTGTGAATGATTTTTGTGTGCTTGTGTAATTTACAGTTCTGTCAAATGGAGAATATCCTATGAGTATAGAAGTTTCCGTGCTGGATTCATGCCCAAAATGGAGCTGGCTTCTTAGGAGGGAAATAAACATCTTCCACTCTTACATGGTGCTATATGGAATATTTTTTTCTCTCTCCAATGTACCTGAAGTTGCGTATCTTAGGTCGAACCCGCTCCCTCCCTCCCCGCAGTGTAGCCCAGCCCTTAGTCTACAGGAAACTTCAATACCCTTGTTAAACATAAATTAACCAGGAGGCAAGCTTGAATCATTTACTGCTGTTTTGCATATGGGCTAGCTTGGCCTGCCTCCCAGTTGGTGAGCAACTGGAAAATTTCTTTTCTCATATTGCTCTGAAAACTCCATTTTTTTTTGTTTTTAATTTATATGATGTGACACTGTGGCTTGTCATGTGGCTTGTCATGAAATGTTTTTAAAGAGTTTCTTTTACCCAGCAAATATTATTTATCTCAGATGGAGGCTATTCACCGTGAAGATACTGGCAGAGAGGAATGAAGCGAGTATCTTGGCATTTGTTAGCGGCATGATACTGCATGCTCATTTCCTCAAACTGAAGTCTCTGCTATAATACATTGCTTAAATTACTGTAAATCCTTCTTTGATTAGCTACTACCTATATAATAATACCAGAATAAATTAGGTATTTTGCTTTTCCAAAAGGGTATTCTGGGTGGTATTTTAAAATGTTATAAAATGAATAAAACCACATTTCCCCTAATAATAATTCAGGAAAAAGTAAGTGGGAAGGGGTATAAATCACAACTGCAATCACTCCATGTTTAATTATATTGTATAAATAGTCCACAAACATGTAGTAGGAGAATCACCTATCAAACTAGAGAAGAAATTCTTAGACTAAGGATACGGGGTGTGATCATACTGCAGCACTTCAAGGAAATGCTGTTAAAAATGTGATTGTTCACACGATCTGCAAATGGTGAAACAAAGATAAAGGCTGAAACAAAACAACTTCCCCCCCCCCTCAAAAAATTAGAGTACAGTAAAACCTCCATTTAACGGACTAATTCGGGCGAGGGGGTGTCCGTTAAATCAAAAAGTCCGTTATTTAATAATAATAAAAAAATGAGCTGTGAGCAGCAGCCCGCCCACCACAGGGTCGGGGCGGCAGCTCCGCAGCCCGCCCACTGCCGGGACCCGGGCAGCAGTCGGGAGCCATCAGCCAGCCCGCCTGCTGGCGGGACTCGGGAGGGAGCCAGGAACCAGCAGCCCGCTCGCTGGCAGGACTTGGGCGGGAGCCGGCAGCCAGCCCGCCCGGGTCCCGGCTCCCGGGACCCGCCAGCCAGCCCGCCCGCTGCCTGGACGCGGGCGGCAGCCGGGAGCCGGCAGCCAGCCCGCCCGCTGCCTGGACCCGGGTGGGAGCCAGCAGCCAGCCCGCCCGCTGCAGTGACCCAGGTGGCAGCCGGCAACCAGCCCGCCAGAAATGGATCAGGATGCATCAGACTTGCTCAGAAATTTTGTCCGTTGCATCCGAAGTCCGTTAAATCGAGGTCCGTTAAATCGAGGGTTTACTGTAGTTATTAGAAATATGCAGAATCTTTAGTTTACAATCACGTGAAACTTAAAGTGTTTTGGTGTTTGGTCCCAAAACAAAATTTAACCTTCTTTCGATGGACTGGCTTGTAGGCTTGATTCCCCCACATCCATAGTATCCTGGTGGTGATGGGGGGCTGGGAAAATGGGCTGCTCTTCCCCATTCTTCTTTAGCAATAGTGGCCTAAATACACTAAAAGGACCTGGTTCTGTAGCTGAATTTGTCCATTATCTCTATGTGATAAACTTTACTTGCTCTTTTCTCTGTGTCCTATTTGAGCCCCTAAACTGAACCCTAAACAGGCTCTTATCCTTAAGAGAACAATTCTGTTCAGCTCAGATTAGAGCAAACAAAGACTCCCTGCGGAGATACATCCTAAAAATCAATCCCACTTCCACAGGAAGGGGTGACTGGATCTGCCCAGCACCGCCCTTTGGCAGGTGAGTGGCAGAAGGAAATATAGGTGTGACAGTGAGGAACCTATAGGACTGTGAAATCCTGCAGGAGTCTAATAAAGCTGATATTAAAACTTAAGGTCTGTGGATAAATTGTATAATAAATTACTGGACCACACACTGAAATATATTCAAGAGGCTAAATAGCCATGTCAGATTTATTGTTCTAAGCTAATAATAATTTAGCACAGGAAAGATGATCTATACGATACCAGCCTCCAGGAAGCCGTCTTGTGCAGCAATGTCACATTCACCTTAGGCAGAAGATGTGCTCCCAAAGTTACACATTTCAAAAATCCAACCCATCAGTTTGTCCCAATTCTCTAACTCAGGGATCGACAACCTTGGCACGTGGCCCCCCAGGATAAGCATCCTTGGCGGGCCCAGATGGTTTGTTTACCTGCCGTGTCCGCAGGTTCAGCCAATTTCGGCTCCCACAAGCTGCGGTTTTCCGCTCCGGTCCAATGGGGGCTGAAGGAAGTGGTGGCCAGCATCGTGCCGCTTCCCGCAGCCCCCATTGGACTGGAGCGGTGACCTGCGGCCAGTGGGAGCCACAATCGGCTGAACCTGCGGACGCGGCAGGTAAACAAACTGGCCAGGCCCACCAAGGGTGCTTACCCTGGCGGGGCCGCGTGCCAAGGTTGCCGATCCCTGCTCTGATTTGTTGGTTCTGTTCCTTCCTTATCTTTTTTGGATACTAGCATTCCAGGTACTGGTCTGTTAAGGTACCGTAAATAACCAGGGCTGAAGCAGTCTGGCCTAGCAGTCACAGCTGGGCTGAGGTCTGTCCACCAGGAACAGGAGTCACAGGGCAGGAGTTGGAGGAATCACAAGGCAAGGTCCTGTAAACAAGGGTCAGAGTCTGGTTGGAGTCAGAGATTGGAGATCATAAGGAGTACCAAGCTAGAATCAAGAGAGAGGAATTGGGGTCAAAGTCAGGTTGGAATCACAGACCAGGAGACAAGGAAAAATCTGGCATTGCAGCAGTCCAAGATCTGTGCAGTTGTCTATACAACTTCCTGGGGCAACCCCTGGGGTTAAGTAGGGGCACTTGGCCAATCATAGGGCCTCAGGGTACTATCACTCTGGGTCTATTGGGCGATACTTCCCATAGCACCTACCCTCCATAATGCTCCCTGAGTGTACCTCTGCATGGTCTCCTAGTGGTACTATGGGACTATCAGCCACCCGAGGCTCTGCAGACCTGCATTCTAGTTTCTGGTTCCTTACAGGTACGTCCCTAGCTTGTACTAAGATGTAAAATGAACGTATTTTGGTTTTGATAAGTTTCCTATCAGCTTACGCCAATATTTCCTATCGGCTTACACCAAATACTTACAAGAAGTTAGGGGATACTTAGCATAAGTCAATAGGATTATGGAATTGTCCATTTTAGGCTGTACCACTGTTACAATTTTGGGGGTTAATGTATTTATGTATGTGTGTGTGTGTATAGTATATATATATTCCCTAACTAGCATAGCTGACATGTATTAGTCAACAAGGCAACTTGTTGCCTTGTTAATTGTTATAATTAAGGTGAAACCTTGGACAATTAATGTATGATGCAGTGGTGAAAGCCTTTATATGTGATTTAAGGTGTCCTACCAAAACGTCTAAACAGCAATACGTAATTAATAAAACTAAAATTAATACTCTTTCTAACACAAGCAAAGCCTTAAATGCAACTTCTAATGTGGTAAATCAATGTTTCAAGATCCCCATCTTGGGCAAAGTCGTTCAAGGCTTGTTTTGCCTTGTGCACGTCATTGCTAAACTGAATAATGTGTGTTTTTGTCTAGTAATGTTTTTTTTAAATGTAAACTGAGTGGATTTAATATGCATGTTGAAAACTGGCAATACCTTTCAATTTTATCCTGATATTGGGGTTCACTTTGGATAACAGATTTATTTTGATAAACTGGCACACTATAATAATGCCTATATCTTACAGTGCTATGTACATGAGGAATAAAACAGAAATTTGGAGTAGTGACAAGTTAGACCTCCACATATAAATTCCTTGTAATTAGTTACTACACAGTCCAGCCCAGTTATATTATATTACCCTTACTGCTGTCCCATTGCACTGGCCTAAACCTCTGTGGCCACACACTGCAGTTGTGATGTTAAAAACATTCCTGGAACTACAAGCTGAGTGCGGTGCTCTTCAGGCTTCCATTGGTACATGATACACCAGGAGTTGAGGGTAGATCCAGTTGCTCCTTGTAGATTCTGTCTTTCAGATAACCTACTGAATAGACAGTAGCTAATTTGTCAAATAGTGCTGTGTCAGGATCCAGTCCTGGTAGTGATAATGTTAAAGAAATATTCATGGTATTAGACACCGAGCAAGGTTGTTTTGAATAATATGTGTCTCAATTAGAATGTAGTGTCACTGACCCCGAATTATGATGGTACTAAAAAGGGATTTGTCTACATGAGTCAAAACACTGCCAGTTAGTCATAGTTTTTTGTTATACATGGACGGCAATATCTGTTAGCTCACTGTTCATCTTTATTAAATTCAGGCCTAGCTGGCTGCATAAGTGTATGTGAGATTAATGAACACTAGCACCCCACTCCTTACTGACTGCTATTACCCTCCAAACAGTTGGGACTACACGCTCCTTGGTTTGACGGATGTTTTGACTAGATGACTCCTGGCTAGGAGAGTCTTCATTTCTACAACCAGCATGATATGTGACACTCTCCTGAGAGACAAGGCGGGAGAGGCAATATCTGTTATTGGATTAACTTTTGTTGGTGAGAGAGACAAGTTTTGAGCTACACAGTGCTCTTCTTCAGGTCTGGGAAAGGGTACTGAGCGTGTTACAGCTAAATATAAGATCAAGTAGATAGTTTAGCATAAGGGACCATTCAAGGTGAAATGGCCTTTTAACATCCCCGTAGACATAGGACAGAAAGGGGGGGGGGGGGAGAGATTGGACCAAGAGTTTTAGTGTCTAGCTGAGTTATGAATTTAAGCTCCCAGGCTAGTCTTTGAAAGTGTTGTGCAAAGATGGATTCTGACAGGTCAGATATAGAGTGATCACTTTGTGAAAAATATTCACCCACAAGTCACAGGGTGTCTGTTACTTTCCCATAGGAGTTCATTCAAGAGCATAGTGATTGTCTGGTTTCACCTACATGGTTGTTTTTGGTGCATTTAGTGCCCTGGATGAGGTACACCACATGTGATAGGCAGGTGTAGGAACCATAGATCATGAAAGGGGTGTTGATCATTGCAACAGAGGAAATATCTCTGCAGGCTTTGCATCTGTTGTTGTGGCAGGGTCTGGTGCCGCCTTGAGTTGGTGTTACCTGGTCCCTGGGGATCTTGATTCTGATGATAACATTGGAGACGCAGGGGGGTTATCTGAAGGCCAGAAAACGGTGTTTGGAAAGATTTCTTTCAGGATGGGGTCCCCACCAAGCATGCATTAGAATTATTTGATGTCACCCCATATGAGTTCCAGTGCAGTGTGGTAAGGTGACAACTAGGGACATGCAATTGGAGGGGGTCTTCTTTTTGTATTGAGTAGGTTTTCAGTGGCCTGTTCCGTATTGTGATCTGCTTCTCTGGTGGAGTGTCCTTATCTGGTGAAGTTATAGAAGGATCTTTACTGTGATGTCCTGTCTTTTTAAAAGTTTGAACACCCCCTTCCGCCAGTGTAAAGCCCCATTTTTCATGTTAGTTTCAATTTCGCAGCCAGAACAATAAACCATCACACCTGTGTTTCTATCAGCTCCCTCTGTGTCTATCTCCTTCTCTGCTGGATCCAAATATAATACTTAGATTCTACACAAGGATCCAGTAGAGGGGAACATGGTCACAGACACATATACAGGCCTTGATCTTGCTTAAGCATGGATGTAACTTTACTCATAGTCTCACTTACTTCAACGGGCATACTTAAGTGAGTAAAATGTATACCTGTGCTGTGCTTAAATATTTTCAGATTTGGGGATACAGTGACATCTGTGGCAAATAAATCCAATGACATCAATGAGAGGATGACTGGATGATGCAGGGGAGACACAACTCAAAAATTAGTTCCCCTGGCCCTAAGGTGACCAGACACCAAGTGTGAAAAATCGGGACGGGGGTGGAGGTAGTAGGTGCCTATATCAGACAAAGCCTCAAATATCGGGACCGTCCCTATAAAATTGGGACATCTCGTCACCCTACCTGGCCCTTTAATTTTTGTTACCTTTCTCTGGCTGAAGTTTCCCCTATGGATCCCTTTAAAGGGTTGCTCTGCACAGCCTCATGCTGTTGGTTTGCTGAGGAATCGCCATATTGTTGGTCAGGGGAGGGGTTTGTATCCCTCCTAGCTCTGTGCTGTGCTGCCCCAACCAAATGCAAGCCCAGTTACTACCTGCTTCTGAAGGTATAAGGGATACTGTTCCTCTGTGGTCAGAGGCCTGCAGCTGGCTGGCTGGCTGGCTGGCTGGCTAACCCTGTCTGAGGCACCTGGAACTTAATTAGCTGCTTCTCATAAAGAAGGGTAGCAGGCAACGGAGGGGATAGTACAACACCATCCAGGAAGCTGAGGGGTTATGGGAATGTGCTATCACTGGACTGCTACTGAAAAGAGGAATTGCTCCATGAAACCAAATTTACAGAAGAGAGCTTATGTGGAGTCTTCTATTCCTGAGGTAAAGACAAGAGATTTTGGTTACTGAAGTTACTGTCATGAGGGTTGGTGAAGGGACAGCTTACCCTGTCCAGACTTTTGGGGGAAGAGTTAATAAGGTTTTGATTTTGTTTGTTAAAAAGACTTACCTAAACCTGCTGGAAACTGTTTCCCTGGAATCCCTGAGAGAGCTCAGAGCAAATTAACCAAGGGCGTGAACTGACTCAGCAGGAGCAAAGCTGGGTCTGGGAGGAGGCCACTATAAAATAGGCCCTAGTCTTTTTACTTTGCCTCTGCCCAGTTTGTGCAATGCCCCAGTCCTATGTATTCTGGTTGCTTGTGGCTCTTTGAGTGTTTCTGGAAGATGAGGGACAAGAAGCCTTGGATAAGGCTTGAGCACCTTTTGCATGTGAATTGGGGGTATGATCTGGTCCACAGTCAAGACTTGACCCAGGGTTAGTTCTAAGAAAGACAAATGGGAATAGGAACTACAGTCCTTAAGAAGGACAAGAGTTGTGCAAAAAGCTTGAAGGATGGTCCTCTAGGCCCTGCTCTGGAGAACTGGGTTCAGTTTCTGCCTCTGGCGCAGGCTTCCTGTGTGATCTTGGGCAAATAATTTAATCTCCTTATGCCCATTTTCTAACCTGCAAAATGATGCTGTTGATGCTTTGTCTTGTTTGTTTATAGTGTGAATGGGGTGGGTGCCGTCTCTTACAATAAAAATGCTCAGCATCTTGTATAATGGAACCCTGATCTTATTTGGGGCCTCCAGGTATTAAAGTAATACAAATGGAGGGGGGGAAACAAAGCTAATGCAGAGTTAAGGTTCCTGGTGATTAATTTTGTGCCTGTCCAGAACACAGGGTTCAGAAAAACTCAGACTCATGAGAACTAAGCTATCCCTCCCCCCGAGCAGGCAGTGACCACTGGGAATTAACTGTATGCACTCCAGCTGCATTCACTGCATTAGATGTAGCTCTGTTGAATGATGGAGGAATAAATTGGAGCTGCTTGGAAGAGTTGTGATGGTGCTAGGAGATTTGGGGATGATCCCAGAGCTGTAATTGTGATATAGGGAGTCCTCCATATGTTATCAAGAGGTCCTTGTGTACCTTGAGGTTCCTGTGTTTGTCCTTTCAGTACAGAATTGTCTACACTATGTCAGTAGCAAGGCATTGGGGTGTTCTTGCCAGGAAGGGATGGAGTGCTTGTAAAATTTTACAAGTGTTAAATTGGGGGGGGGGGGGGGGGGGGGGAGAGTAGGCTGAGTGCATGAGCATAGAGCAAAGGCAGGTAGCACCTGTCCACGATGGTGAAAAGGCTTGGTGGGGTAAAGGTATGTATCCCTCAAAGAGGGTGTGTATGGGCAGCATTTACCTGAACTCTATTTCCTGGTTTTCAGAAGCTTGGGATTTCTGAATGTGACCTGCTGGAAGGGCACAAGCAATCAGTAGGAATCCCTTAATTCCAAGGTAATGGGTTTTTTTGTTTGTTTTTTTGTTTGTTTGTTTGTATTTTTTTTTCTGTTTAATTTCCTAGTTTTTTAAATGGAGACATGTTTAGTCAGAGTTAGTCATTTAGGCAGTTGTAATTCTCACCGAGGTTTGCAACTGATCTGCTCTTGTGGCTAGGAAATTAATCAAAGACCGTGTGGTGTGTGGGGTGTGTTTTTTTTGTTTTTGTTTTGTTTTAAAGCCCTTTTCATCAATATCCCCAGTTTACAAATGGGAAACAGAGGCCTGGAAAGGTGAAGTGACTTACCCAAGGTCACCCAGCAGGCCGGTGGCAGAGCTAGGAATAGCCCCAGTCCAGTGGTCTTTCCACTAGACCATACGACTGCTATGTGATTCCTCTGTGCTCCTCCCCACATCTGTACAATTTGTTTAGTGGAATGGGGATAGTGACTGCAAACACTGCGATACACAATGCATGGTTGGCAAGAGACTATGGATGAGATTGCTAAGTCTAGGCTGACCATACGTCCTGTTTTGAACGGGACAGTCCTGTTTTTTACATATTTTTGGACCGTCCCGTCTTTTTGACAAAAATATCAGTTTTGTCCCATTTTGGGGGCTGGTCCCAAGCTGCTTTCTAGGGGGAGGTTCTTTCTTTGCAGGACTCGCAAGAGCTCAGGTGAAGAATCTTGCTACCTAAGGACAAGTATCAGATGTCAAAATCTCCGATGAGCAAACTGCGCTCATCGGAGACTTTGACATCTGATACTTGTCCGTAGGTAGGGAGAGGAGGCAGCGGACGGAGGGAGAGAGCAGGGAGAAAGGGAGGGATGGAGAAGGGGGATGGAGGGAAGAAGGAGGAATAGTGAGAAGAGGAGGCAGCGGGCGGCGGGCTGAAGCCGACAGCGGAGCGGAGCTGTCCGGAGCCGCAGCCGGGGGCCAAGCATGCCGGCGGGGGGGCTGCCTGCCGGGTTTTATGAGCTGCCACCCACTCGGAACAAGCTCAGCCCCTCTCACTCACCACCAAACCGGAAGCCAGGGCCCAGCTGTCTCTCCATTCAGCTGCTTTTCTGTCGAGTAAGGCTGCCGCCGCCTCCTCCTCCAGCCTTAGCAGCCCGTCGCCTGTTCTCTCCAGACCCATCCCATTTGCCACAATGACCCACACGGCTCTCCTGACCTCGCCGCCTTCCTCTCCGGCCACCATTCCTTCCTCACAGGCTGCCCTGGCCATGCTGCAGGCCCAGCCGCTGTCCCTGGTCATAAAACCCGGCCGGCAGCCCCCCCGCCGGTGCGCTTGGCCCCCGGCTGCGGCTCCGGACAGCTCCACTCCGCCGGTGGCGTCAGCCCGCCGCCCGCTGCCTCCTCTTCTCACTATTCCTCCTTCTTCCCTCCTTCTCTCCATCCCTCCCTTCTCTCCACCCCCGTCTCCATCCCTCCCTTCCTCCCTGCTCTCTCCCTCCGTCCGCTGCCTCCTCTCACTCCCTCCATCCCTTCTCTCTATCCCCTTCTCCATCCCTCCATCCCTTCCTTCCTCCCTTCTCTCTATCCCTCCATCCCTCTCTTCCTTCTCTCTATCCCCTTCTCCATCCCTCCATCCCTTCCTTCCTCCCTTCTCTCTATCCCTCCATCCCTCTCTTCCTTCTCTCCATCTCCCTTCTCCATCCCTCCCTTCCTCCCTGCTCTCTCTCACTCCGTCCACTGCCTCCTCTTCCATCTTCCTTCTCTCCATCCCTCCTTCTCTCTGTCCCTTGCCTCCTCCATCCCCCCTGCTCCCTACCCCATCTCTTCTCTCATCCATCCATCCTCTCCCTTCTCACCTTCCTGCCTTCTCTCCCTCCGTCCTCTTCATCCCTCATCCCCCCTTCTCTCTCTCCCTCCATCCTCTTCATCCCCCATCCCTGTTCTGCTTATTCCTCCCCCCCCATCCATCCCCCCCCCAGTCCCCCCTCTGCCTCCCCCTGCCCGGCACTGCGCCAGAAGGTGATCCACGTGGTCAAGAGCCACAAAGTCACCACATGCTTGTGCAAGAAGCCCATGTTCTGCAGCCACTGCACTGACCTCATCCGGTGAGATCCCCTAGAGCCCCCCCAGCGCCCCTCAGCCCAGGTTCTGCAGCCACTGCACCGATTTCATCTGGTGAGACCCCCTCCCCCCAACCCCGTCCCATTTTTGCCATCCCAATGTCCCGTTTTTGTCTCAAGGAAATATGGTCAGCCTAGCTAAGTCCCAAAAGACTGGCCCTTTTTATTGTATGGTTAGAGTAATTTTAAGCATGAGAGACTGGTGTGTGTGTGTCTCTCTCCTTCAACCCCTGCCCCCCCCCCATTTCCTGCAATATATAGCTCCTCCTGCCAACACTTCCAGCTCCCTTTCCCTTCCTATTAAGCCAGGAGTTCTCAAACTTCATTGCACTGCAACCCCCTTCTGATAATAAATTATTACATGACCCCAGGGGGGAGGAGGGGAACCAAAGCCCAAGGGCTTCAGCTCCAGGCAGGGAGCCTGTAACCTAAGCCCCACCACCCAGGGCTGAAGCCCTCAGGCTTTAGCTTCAGCCCCAGGCGGCGCGGCTCAGGTTTTGGCTTTGTCCCCAGAAAGTCCAGTGCCAGCCCTAGTGTCCCCATTAAAACCTGTCCCAACCCACGGTTTTGAGAACCTCTGTATGAAGCCATTAGTTGGCTCTGTAGAGCCATTAAAATGTAAGAAATTGTTCTTTGCTATCTCCTGTCCTATGCTGGGGTGTATAACTATCACAAGCAGCAGCTAACAGGAAGGCTGCATGCTATCTTGGTTACACAGCCTGAGCAGCACTCTGAGCTGGGCCCCTTACTCTGGGTACCCAACGCCCCAGCTCGGACTCCTGCCCCAGCTTCAGCCAGGTTTCCCCACCATGTTCCAACTCTACCCCTTCTCCAAACCAGGCCTCTCCCCCACACACTGTAGCCAGACCCCTTTCTCCCACCCACCCACAGACTATGTATCCTATGGCCCAGCTACACTGGAGTACAGTGGTGCAGATGCACTGATGCAGTGGCATGGTGGTAAGCTCTCTAACAGAGCTGCTCTAAGTGGACAAGAGCTCCCCTGCTCAGCTTAGTTTCTGCTGCTTGCAGGGGCTAGAGTAGAGTAGTAGCTCTCCTGCTGACCTAGTGCTGTCCACACCGGCCCTTATGTCAGTGTAACATATATGATTTATTCATCCTCTTGAGCAATATGCCAACATAAATTGTGGTGTAGACATAGCCTTAATCCATTCTTTTTCTGGCTGCCAAATTTTTACATTTGCATTTCCTTCATTTCCCTTTTCCACTCAAGATCCCAGCTCACATAGGTCAGGGAGAGGGGTCCAAACACCCTTAGAATCGTAGATTAGGATTGGAAGAGACCTCAAGAGGGGTTTAGTCCAACCCCCTGCTCAGCGGAGGACCAATCCCCAACTAAATCATTCCAGCCAGGGCTCTGTCAAGCTTGTCCTTAAAAACCTCTATGGATGGAGATTCCACCCCCTCTCTAGGTAACCCATTCCAATGCTTCACCATCCTCCTAGTGAAATAGTGTTTCCTAATACTAGACCTCCCACACTGCTCATGGGGCCTCGTGCTTCCCAGCGAACAGGCTGAGGGCCCCGCGCTCCTGGCCCAGCGCGGCGTGCCGTGGGGCCCCGCCCTCCCAGCCTGGGGGCCAGGCCGAGCGTGGCATGCCACGGGGCCCCGTGCTTCCTGGCTGGTGGCTGGGCCGAGGGCGGGAAGCCGCGGGGCACCGCACTCCCAGCCTGGTGCCCCGAGCCACGGGGCCTGGTGCCCCCGGCTAGCCAGATATTCTGAGCAGTGGCAAGGTAAGAGGGCTGGGTGGGAGGAAAAGTTTGGCTAAGGAGGCAGAGGGTCTCAGGGGGAGGTCAGGGGATGGAGAAGGGGGGGTGGCGGAGGTTGGATGGCACATGGGAATCCCAGGGGGCCTGTTGGGGACAGGGGTGTGAATAAGGAGCAGGGAGGTTGGATAGGAGAGTAGGGGTGGTTAGGGGCAGGGGGTCTCTGGATGGGGTAGACAGTGGACAAGGAGTGGGGGGCTTTAGATAGGGTGGTGGGTCTTGGAGGGGGGGTTAGGGTGGGGGAATCTTGGGAGGGGCAGTCGGGACAGGGAGCAGGGGGCTTAGAGGGCTGGGTTCTGGGGGGGGGGTCAGTTTGAGTGCGGGGACTCCGGAGAGGGCGATCAGGGGACAAGGGGTGGGTTGGATGGGTTGGGGGCTCTGAGAGGGGGCAGGAAGTGAGTGGGGGCTGTATGGGGGCGGGGCCAGGCTGTTTGGCAAGGCACAGCCTTCCCTACCCAGCCCTCCACACAATTTTGAATCCTGATGTGGCCCTCAGGCCAAAAAGTTTGCCCACCCCTGTCTTAGATGAATAAAATATTGGAAAAGCCAAGAAGAAACACGAGATTTTTCTCAAGAGTTTCCTTAAGTCTATGGTTATGTCTGCACTGCAATGTAAGCCCAGTATTAGTGAACTGGAGAACCAATGGTGAATTAACCTATAAGCAAGAAAGGCATGTGCTTAGGACCCCAAGAGAAAAGGGGCCCCAAGCAACAACAACAAAAGGTTACAAAATTACAAGTTTGCACGGCCTTAAATTAAAAAAAAGTCTCAATTAACGTCTTGGGCCCCCCAAAATCCCCCAATGTTGCGTCGATTACACTTTGCGAGTAAAAGCTGGGTTGTGAATGGGGGTGAGAGTTGAAAGGGCGGCCCATTGCTTGGCTGTGCTTAGGGCCCCAGGAGCAATTAATCTGCCCCTGTGGAGAACCCAGTGTTTGAGGCTCTATATTTAATTAGAATAATATTCGCTCAAACTGGGAGCTTTGGCATTCATGCTACAGCACATGGACCTGAGTCAAACTAACCACGATCCAGACTCTCCCAAAATGTGGCTGCTCTGGCTCTTTGACCATGATGCACTGTGGGAAATGAAATTTCCCATTCCATTCAGGATGCACAGTTGAATAGTCTGCCACTATATCTTGCAAAACAGTCATTTTTGGTCTGTGTGCTACCAGCACCATTGATGTGGAGGAGAAGTCACTGAAAGAACAGCTCTTGCTTTCACTCCTGTGTCAGGTGGGCAAAGCTCCTTGTGATGCTGGTGGACACTGTCTGCTGCAGGTGCTGTGGCATCACAAACCTCCTCCCGAGTACAGCCCCCGAATGTGCTGCTACTGCTGCAAAGCCTTCTCTGGGACCAGTTTCAACAACAAAGTCACTTCACTCAGTACCTGCTGCTGACGGTGATCAGACCCCATGCTGGATTCTCATGCCAGCAGGACACTATCAGCTGATTCAATCATTGTGCACCATCCTGGGCTCTGGGCTCAGCACAGTACTCAGCACACAGTTTTCAGAAAATGGACATGCTGCCTGAAGGGCGATTCTGGTGTGTGATAGGCTTTGTTTTTTTTTTTGTTTGTTTTGTTTTTTTTAAATTCTAGTTCAAATTCAGATTTCCATTTATTAGTGAAATTATGGTATTGAAACTGATATTTCAGGCAAACCATTACTACTGACTTAAAGTTCACTGACATTCATTCAGCTTTTAAAAAAAACTAGCCAAAACAATACTCCGGAAAAGAAAATTCTGTTATCTTTGCTTGGAAACAAACAATAAAAACACAAAGCCATTTTAATATTGGGGAAAATTTAAAACCACAGCTTTTTCTCTTAGAATGCAACTTTGTCGTGTGGTGTCTTCTCATGTCAAGCCTCTATATTTAGAGTAGAAAGGGGAGCCTCATCTGTTTTCCTCAGGCCTAGTCTAGAAAGGTAAAGTACAGCATCTCTGCAAAGGCTGAAAGGATGGCTGGTATGTGCTTTGCATGCAATAACAGAAGGTTCATCTGAAGGTGTTTATCCATTACTACAGTGATGCCCAGCTTTCTTTGTTAATGTGTTTCTAGGGTTGATCAACCATAACACCAAATATATTCGGGGCCTGTGTGTGTATATATTGATCAATACAAATATCTCTGTCCTTCCCTCCCTCTATCTCTCAATATAAATATACTGAATACTTGCACATGCAAGCTTCGTATTTGCTTTCTACATGCATGGTGAGCACTAACCTTTATTGCTTGCACGTTGACAAAAGCCCCAGCCCTGCAATCAGATCTTTGTGGGAAGACACCTCCCCCATATACGCTCTCCTGAGAACAGGTCCATTCCCTTGCAAGGGAATGCCTGCAAAAATCCAATTTCAGAATTGGAGTCTAACAGTCCAATAGTATGCAAAGCTGGAGAGAATTTATAATGGAATTCAAACAAATATGGAAAATAGTGGTATTTTTCCCACTTCTAATTGGGATTTCTTGAGGAAAGAGGAGTTATAAATCAGAATTATTGTAGTTCAGTCTACAGAATACATCCTGTCAAATTTTAAATGTGGCACTAATACAAATATCACAGTTATAATATGTGATCGCATAGCTAGCAGCTGACTGACTATGCTGACCAGAAAGAGTAACACTTCTACTATCCATGAATATTGATTTTTAGTCCCTCAGATGGGGTGATGTTCAAAAGATAATTTTAGGCAAAATAGGAGTTCTTAAACTCGCACCGCTTCAGAAAAAGAAGCTGTGATTCAAACATACTTTACATGCAAAGTGGAGCCTCTGTCTATCATTTACCATATGTCATGGGCCACATTTTTCAAACTTAGCTACCTATTAACAGTAGGTAGCCAAGTATGTAGTCTGACTTTTTTCTAAGTTCAATAACTTCAGCCACACCTCTAGTATTCTTGCTGGTTCCAAAGTATTTCTCTTCAGTGTGAAATCTCCCTGGTGTCTTGCATTCAAACTTAATATCTCTTCTGTTTTGGGGGAAGAGAGTTGGTACATCCATTATGGCCATTGCTTAGCAGTTTGTTTGTATTCTTCTACAGTGCCATTAGTCTAATGTGACACATGAGTTGCAGCATTCCCTCATTTAAATGTAGACATGTCAACTCACGAGGCACAAGATCGGGTGTAAGATGACTGACTTGTATGCAAGATATTTAGTGTGGAAGCTGGAAAATCTCCAGTTTCCCTGAAGACGGGGACCGATCTTCCAAGGGGCTTGAATATCTCTTGTTGGTATTAAAGTGCCCTCAACACAACAAAATCTGTGGGCATCACTGTTGCTCAGTCCCTTGAAAGTTTGGCCTCTTATACTGTAGCTTCCATGAGGGGTGCATTGTGCCTTTCTCTATGAATTATACAATGCCATGCACTCTCTCCTCTACTGTAATTTAGACCTATCTTTCCTATCCGACTGAGCCTCCTTTTGAATTGGAATAATTCATTGGGGATGGCGGGGGGGAGGGGGACAGACGATGTCCATTTGGTGTGAATATGAACATGAGTCTAATTGTTCCCAGTTGAAATAATGCTGTAAGAAAACAGCTGGGCACCACCATTATCTGTTTTGTTTTTGTTTTTTGTGTTTTGCATAAGAAAAACTCCTTGCCCACTGGAAAGCCGAGCTCGCTGTCCTGATGTATAAATTGGTATAGCTGAAATACAATATTGGGTTCTCTGCTGTCCATAGAGAAGAGACAAATCAGATAATGCAGCTAAAATATCCTTTCTGCAGGCAAAGGCCTGAAAGGTAGAGCGAGAATTGGCATTCTAATTATCCTTGTTGACAATCTAGCAGGAGCAGGGATTTCCTAATAAGATCGATATCCTTGCATTTTGGTTTCATAAGTACATAAACTTTCTTGAAAACAAAGAATATTAAACAATGGGTTTCACTGCAATGGATTTTTTTAGCATCTGCTGGTATGTTTTGCTGATGCTAGCAACTTTTGATGCATAGTAGGAATGTCTTAGACCAGGGGTGTCCAAACTTTTTGGGAAGAGGGCCAGATTTGGCAAGGTGAAGATGTGTGAGGGCCGACCCCCTTTCCCCCCCCCCGCTCCGGCCGCGCTCTTGCTCTTCTCCCCCCCCCCCCCCCGCTCTCCTCCCGCCGCTCCGGCGTGCCCGCTCCGGCGTGCTCTCGCTCCCCCCCCTCCCCCGGCTTGCCTTGCCTTGCCTCGCCTCCTGCCCCGGCTCCGCTCTTCTCCCCCTCCCCCCCCCCGCTCGCCTCTTACTGACCCCGCCCCTCTCCTCCGGAGAATAAGATTTCCCCCCCCCCCCCAACTTTATAATCAAGTGCCCTGTTGAATGAATGAGGAAGGAGAGACAGATCAAGGACTATCAAACTTGTCAAGTGGGCTGACTAAGAGCAGACATAACCCTCAGGGGTTAGCACCAGACCAGAGAGAAGCAGCAAAAAGGAGCAATGGACACAGACCCAGATTTGCAGGAGAGGGAAGCTGCTATAAAATAGTGAACTTGGCAAAAATTTTATCTTGCACCTCTGACCCCCCCCCCCCATTCCCTTTTCCTGGAGCACTGCTTATTTTAAACTTTTTAAATGAATATTGCATAAGGTAGCATTGCATATTAGAATATATGTTTGGTTTGAAATTTTACTAATTTCATTATTTACCTTATATATTTAATGAAAATAAATGAATAATTTGATGATCTTGATATTGTTGTTCTTTTTATTTTGCTCCCTCCACCAGACATCCTCCACAGTCCACACCAATCCTCGCAGCCCAGCATCCCAAACACTCATCCACACTTGACCCTGCCCCCCTTCCCTGGCCACACTCACCATCTGGAGGTCTCTGGCTCCAAGGGGACTCTCCAGCCAAAAGCACTAGCTCCATGGCTCCCATTGGGAGCTGGAGCAGGGCTTGCAAGGGGGGGGGGGGAAAGAGAGCCAGGAAGTATCCAGCAGGTAGGTCCGTGGCTGGATCTCGGTTGGGGAGGTGGAGGGGGTCTCTTCCCCCCACCTTCTTCTGCTAGTGCCTGCAATCAGACCCCACACCCTTGCACTATGCATGCCCCGCAGGCAGCAGGAAGGTGAAAGACCTGTTCTCCTAGCCATCATTACCTCCTGGGGTGTGGGGCCAATTATGGACTCAGCAGGAGGGGGGACAGAAGCAGCCCCAGTAGCTGGAGGCTCTCTGTCTTGGTGGCCCTTAAGCCTCATATCTCATACCTACTGATTAATGGCTCTAATTAAGGAATGAAATCAAGCATGTGAAGACAGGGGATCTTTAGGTGCTTGTTTGGTAGTTTTCTCTTCCTGGCACACAACTCATCTAAATATCACTGCGCTTTCATTTATTACAGAAAAAAGTTTTTAAATGCCCTGAAAACTATTTAAAATGCAATTTGCTAATTTAAAAATAGAGATGATGGTAGCTATTCCCTGCAAAGTGGGAAAGCACCCTGTTCCCCGGCAGACATGCGGGGCTCCTGCCACTTGCCTCCCCCCGGCACCGGCTCTTCTCCGCCCCCCCCCCCTCCCGGCCGCGCTCTCGCTCTTCTTCCCTCCCTCCCTCCCCCCTGCTCGGCCGTGCTCTCGCTCTTCTTCCCTCCCTCCCTCCCCCCCTGCTCCGGCCGTGCTCTCGCTCTTCTTCCCTCCCCCCTGCTCCGGCCGTGCTCTCGCTCTTCTTCCCTCCCCCCCTCCCCTCCCCTCCGGCCGTGCTCTCGCTCTTCTTCCCTCCCCCCTCCCCTCCCCTCCAGCCGTGCTCTCGCTCTTCTTCCCCCCCGCCCCGCCCCGCCCCGCCCCGGCCGTGCTCTCACTCCCCCCTCCCCCGCCTTGCCTTGCCTTGCCTCGTGCCCCGGCCCCGGCCCTGGCCCCGGCCCCGACTCCACTCTTCTCCGCCGGCTCCGCCTCGCTTCGCCTCGTGCCCCGGCCCCGGCTCCGCCTCCGCTCTTCTCTGCCGGCTCCGCCTCGCCTCGTGACCCGGCCCCGGCTCCGCCTCCACTCTTCTCCGCCGGCTCCGCCTCGCTTCGCCTCGTGCCCCGGCTCCGCCTCCGCTCTTCTCTGCCGGCTCCGCCTCGCCTCGTGACCCGGCCCCGGCTCCGCCTCCACTCTTCTCCCCCAGCTCCGCCTCCGCTCTTCTCCCCCCCCCCCCCCGCCGCTCGCCTCTTACTGACCCCGCCCCTCTCCTTCGGCTGCGGCTCCGCGCACTGGTTGGCGACAGTGCTGGCGGGCCGCATAGTATTGATTTTAGAAAAGAGTCTGCGGGCCGGTTAAAATTAGAACACGGGCCTCAATTGGCCCCCGGGCCGGACTTTGGACATGCCTGTCTTAGACTATGTATTTGGAAAAAGCACAAAACTATACATTATTACACTTGATCACAAGCAGCTGTAAGCACAAAATAACAAATTAAACATGTATCTTTTTTTTTTTTTTTTTTTTTTGCACCCTGGGGAAGTGCAGAACAAAGTCATGCAGCGATTACACTTCCATCAGCATGCCATTAACAACTCCAGATGGCAGCACTTTAGCTGCAAAAATTGCCAGGTGAAGTGAAGAGGCTAAAAATAACTAAACAGTAAGGCATGACATGATGACGGTCTAATTCATGAAATGGGTGTGTATGAATAGACAACAGGGCTACTGTATTTAGCTGACTGGAAAAGAGGTGGGAGAGGGAGAGACCCATGAAGAAGTGCATATAAATGTAACCTTTTTAAAGATATATGAAGTTTGTTTTAGCCTCACATTAGCCATATGGAAAATGTGAATTTTCCTCCATACTCCTAATGTTTGTTTGTGTAAGGCAGCAATGGCTCTGCTCCTTTCAGTAATGGCTGTGTTCCTTACTAACACCTTTTGCTGGTGTTTGCACCTGTGTGTTAGCAGACAGGATTGGTGGAGTGTTTTTAATTACCAAAAAATAAAGTGAGGCATTGAAATTTCACTTGCAACAAAAACAAAGGAAGGAGAGCGCTTCGCTTAATTGCCTATAAAATATCATGGCATGTTCAGCATCATTGTCCATGTAACACAGAATTTTATTTACTTCATTTTTATAAGGGCTAATAATCCTAGTATTTATAGGCCTGATCAAAAGCTCACTGAAGTTCCTGGGTTCCCCCCATTGGATGAGGTCCCTAATGTTGTGCTTCAGAGCATGAAAAAATACAAGGCACCCGGTTCCTGCTCCCTTTGAAACGCATGCAAGCTTTACCAGTGCCTTCAGTGGGAGCAGGATTAAGGCTATAACTTATTGTTAGTGAGGTGAAATGCAACACAACAACATAATAATGTTAGCCAGCTCTATATCCAGCACCACCTTGTATCATGTTCTGAAAGGTCTCTGATCTGGTGAGCTACCAATGGTGAATGCATTTCAGCTGAGAAAACCTTAGTGATGCTTCTGGAGAGCTCAACTAGCAGCAACAGTTTCTTAACTGATTTTAATCAGAGTGAGTATATGGTGTGAGGTATTTTCTAGGGAAATGCTACAAGTAATTTGCTCTCAAACATCACTGTTTAGCATACTAGTATGGAAGTGTGATCTATTTTAGCACCAGAATACATCCCTATTGACTTACGTTGGCAGACTTTTTTTTTACTGTACTCCTAACATTTGAGTTAAATAAAATAACTTATTTTCAGCTCAGAAGAGCCACTTATAGGTGACCATGCTCATAAATTCTAACAGAAATGCAGTGTTGGAATTAAACCATAGCAAGAAATGTGTTAATACAGAACTGTAAATGCACATCGGATGTGATTTCAGTGTGTCTATATATCCTCTGAGAAGGCTGAGTATCTCAAATATGCCAATAAACAGGGTTGTACTGGACTGACATTCTAAATAGGTATAGGAGAACTAATTTGGCTAAATTACCTGTAACCATTACCCATCATTCAATTAAATGTTCAAAATGTTAGCTTAACAATGTATCCTTGTTTCTTTTCTGTGTACCTCTGAAGTTCCAGAAGATAACTGAAGCTAGAATACTAAAATACCACTACTTTTTTTTTTTCCACATGGTTTTCCCATCTGAACAGCTGAAGAATGTAGCAGAGTCTCCTGGGAGATGGGCTAGACTGTTTACAAGACAGTCAGCAAAGGGTCCAGCCTTGCAAGATGCTAAGCATCTCCAGAAGGGCTGAGCACCATCAACTCTAACTGCATTCTCGGGAAGTTGAGGACTCTCCATGCAGCCAAATGGAATGTATACATCTAGGAACAATGAATTCAGGCCATACTTGCATGATAGGGAAACAATGACTCTGAGAAACAGTTGGGAGTCATGGAGGATAAGATGCTGATCACTAACTCCTGCTGTGGTGCTGTGGCCAAAATGTGGCATCACTAATAGATTAGAAACGTTTATATTAACTCGGTAGTTGCACCAGTGCCAAATACAGCTGAAACATGGTTTACAGTTCTAATGGCCACAGTTCCGGAAGGATGTTGATTTAAATTGGAGAGCTCTGAGAAGAGTCATGAGAATGGTTCAAGGACTGGGACACATGCTGGTAGTGTTAGACTCAAGGAGTTCAATCTATTTAGCTAGAAAAAGGGGTGATTTGATCACTGCCTGGAAGTACCTACATGAAGAGCAAAGATTTGATAATAAGCTTTTCAGTCAAACCGAGAAGGAATGGGATCAAATGACTGGAAGCTAAAGCTAGATCGGTGTGGAAAAACTTTTTTGGCCTGAGAGCCACATCAGGTATGCAAAATTATATGGAGGGCCAGGTAGGGAAGGCCCTGCCCCCAATCTGGCCCCCTTCCACTTTCCACCTTGTCCCCTAACTGTCCTGCCAAAGACCCCTAACCACCCCCCAGAACTCCACCCCTACACAATTCACCTTCTCCCCATCCTCTGACTTCCCTGACCCCTATCCACCCTCCCCACCTGCTAACCACCACCCCATAACCCCACCCCCTATCCAAACCACCCTGCTCCTTGACTGCCCCCTCCAGAACCCACCCCAACTACCATCCCAGAACTCCACCCCTCTTTTCCCCCATTAGGGTAGCTGCTTGGCACAGCTCTGGGGGAGAAGGGGAGCACTGCCCACACGGTATGGCTCTGGAGGAGGGAAGAAGAGTGCAGCCCTGCCCCCCCCCCCCATGTGGCTCCAGGGGAGAGGGGGCCAGGCAGCCCTGGCCCCCTGGAGCTCTTTCGGCGCGGCTCTGGGGGAGGGGACTCGCCGCGCTTGGCCCAGCCCAGGAGTGTGGGGCCCAGCATAACGCGGCACATTCGGACCGCTCTTCCCCCTCCCCCCGGCTAGGCGTGTGGGGCCACTGGCGCAGGCTGTAGTTTGCACACACCTGAGCTAGATAAATTCAGATTGGAAATTAGGCCTATCTTTTAGTAGTGAGGGTAACTAACCATTGGAACAATTTACACCATAACACTTGGTAGTCTCAATTATTAGCACCTTTGAAATCAAGATTTTGGATAGTTTTTCTAAAAATATGCTGTAGGAATTATTTTGGGAAAAGTCTATGGCCGTTAGGAAGTCAGATTAGATTGATCATCCTTTCTGGCCTTAGAATACATGAATCTTGCCTTACTTTTTTGCAAGCCCAAGAGATGCTTAAGTAGATCAAATAAACAGCCACACTTTGGTAGTTCACCCAGATTAACCTTTGGACCCTTTCACTCATTGCTAATTCTAAATTATTGACACTGTCCTGACTAGGAGAATATGAGAAAATATTCTGCCTTTACCGCAACAGTAATTTTACTTTCATTCTGGCATTTATAGATAAACCACTGTGTTAAAAAGTATATTCAATAAAAGTGCCCTTTTTGTTCAAATAGTCTCTGCCTTTTGAGTTCTTTAATCTGGCTGAACATCCCAAGACGCAAACAAATGTGATGTCTCTTAAAAAGCTCTATCCGAGTCAATGTCCTAGATAATGTAGGTTTTATTGGCACATAGTACTCTCAGCTTCACTGGATATAGCACTTTGTAGATTGTAGTAGTGAAGCTAACTAAGGCATTTTCAAGTTCTATGCACCCCTCCTTCTTTGCATTCAGTTTTAGATCTGGGAAGATTTTTATGGTTTCCTTTTTTTGGAAGTCAGTGCATCTTTTCTTCTGCAGTGCATATAGAGTCAGACTTTATTATCTTGCCTCTTTCAGAAGGGACTATTGTGATAATCTAGTCTGACTTTCTGCACACCACAAGCCACAGAACCTCACCCACTCCCTTCTAGACCTCTCACCTTTCATTGAGTTACTGAAGTCCTCAAATGATTTAAAGACTTCAAATTACAGGGAATCCACCATTTCCTCTAGTTCAAACCAGCAAGTGACCTGCACCCCATGCTTAGGCTGACCATATTGCCTTGAGACAAAAACGGGACATTGGGATGGCAAAAATGGGACAGGGTTGGGGGGGGGGTCTCACCAGATGAAATCGGTGCAGTGGCTGCAGAACCTGGGCTGAGGGACGCTGGGGGGGTGGTTGGGAGCTCTGGGGAGGCTCTGGGGGGGCTCTGGGCAATCTGGGGGGGCTCTAGTTCCCAGGGGGGGTCTCACCAGATGAAGTTGGTGCAGTGGCTGCAGAACGTGGGCTGAGGGGCGCTGGGGGGGGCTCTAGGGGGGTCTCACCAGATGAGGTCGGTGCAGTGGCTGCAGAACGTGGGCTGCTTGCACAAGCGTGCGGTGACTTTGTGGCTCTTGACCACGTGGATCACCTTCTGGCGCAGCGCCCCCTTGCGGCAGAACAGCCAAGGGCCAGGCACTCCAGCTCGGTGGGTGAGGTGACCAGCGCCATGGCCCCACCTGGGCCCCCCAGCGCCGGGCAGCGGGGAGGCAGAGGGGGGTCGGGGGGGATAGAGAGAAGGGAGGGATGGAGAAGGGGGATGGAGAGAAGGAAGAGAGGGATAGAGGGAAGGAAGGAAGGGATGGAGAAGGGGATAGAGAAAAGGGATGGAGGGAGCGAGAGGAGGCAGCGGACAGAGGGAGAGAGCAGGGAGGAAGGGAGGGATGGAGAAGGGAGGGAAGGAGGAATACAGAGGAGGAGGCGGCAGCGGGCGGCGGGCTGAAGCCGACGGCAGAGCGGAGCTGTCCGGAGCCGCAGCCGGGGGCCGAGCGCTCCGGTGGGGGGGCTGCCGGCTGGGTTTTATGACTCATAATCACATAAATTCAGTTATGTGATTATGAGTCATAAAACGTCCGGCCGGCAGCGGGCGGCGGGCTGAAGCCGACTGCGGAGCAGAGCTGTCCGGAGCCGCAGCCGGGGGCCGAGCGCGCCGGCGGCGGGGGGTGGTGGTGGACGTTTTATGACTCATAATCACATAACTGAATTTATGTGATTATGAGTCATAAAACCCGGCTGGCAGCCCCCCCGCCGGCGCGCTCGGCCCCCGGCTGTGGCTCCGGACAGCTCTGATCCGCCGGCGGCTTCAGCCCACCGCCTGCTGTCGCCTCCTTCCCTCCTTCTCTCCATCCCCCTTCTCCATCCCTCCCTTCCTCCCTGCTCTCTCCCTCTGTCCACTGCCTCCTCTCCCTACCTAAGGACTAGTATCAGATGTCAAAGTCTCCGATGAGCACAGTTTGCTCATCGGAGATTTTGACATCTGATACTTGTCCTTAAGTAGCAAGATTCTTCACCTAAGATCTTGGGAGTCCTGCACCTGCCCCAAAAATGGGACAAAATTGATATTTTTGACAAAAAGACGGGACGGTTCAAAAACATGAAAAAAACGGGACTGTCCCGTTCAAAAGGGGACGTATGGTCAGCCTACCCATGCTGCCGAGGAAGATAGACTGCTCCACAGTCTCAAGAGCTCTGCAAATCTGACCAGGGGAAAATTCCTTCCTGACACCCATTTAGTTGGCATGGGCTGGCCACAGGTATTTTATTGTGGTATAGTTATAGCCTAGAAGTCTATTTACGGAGTTATTTTTAGAAAATAGTTTTATTACTAAAGAACTGGGTGAATATTGCAAAACAGTACTCTAAAAATAATTACTTAAGTCATCTTGCACATCTTGTATTCATTCTCCATGGACATTTGAACCACTCTTTTACTAGAGAGAATGTGCACAGATAGCAAGCTTCAAAGCATTGTGCAAGTAGCTACAGAAAATGAAGCACATCTGACTGACCTTCTCCACAAACTAATCGAAAATGAAGCACATCTGACTGACCTTCTCCACAAACTAATCAGACATTTCCTAACCGGATGAACTCCGATCCATCACCCAAGGAGGGCAGCTGAGATAAAACCAAAGTTGTCCTCCACATGAAACAGGTCTGTGGATTAAGAGGTAGAGAACCTGTCTCCTGCAGTGGTATAAGACGTCAAAACATTTTCAGGGCACAGTCAGCATCAACCTGCTATCATGCTACCCACCTTCCCTCTAATTTTAATGTAATGCAGATAACTTGTAAACTAGATTCCCTGGTTTAACATTCTCCGGTTTGGGGGCATTCTAGTATGCACTTTATCAATGAGGATAAGTGGTTAAAGGATGCTTAGCATGAGCTGCTATTTGTGCTCTATAAAATGTCCAGAGTGAATCTTGAATCCACTTTCACTTTTCCTGAAGACTGGCCGATTGCGCACTATAGAAAGCTTCTTAACTGTTTATAAGAAAGTAGTGCCTAGGGGCCCTATCCAAAATTGTGCTAGGCACTGTACGAACAAAGTAAGAATCTCTGCCCCAAATTTACAATTTAACTAGACAAAACTGACACATGGCATGATACTATATTTGTTATTGTTCTAATGAGGGGGAATTGAGGCCCCATGTGGTATATTCAGACCCAGGGCTCCTCCTGAGTTCTAGTCCAGTTCTTTAGCCAACTTTCCTTTTGAACTTCCTCACTCCTGACAGGCAAACTTGCAAGATGACCTATCAGAAGTTGAGAACAGATCCCGAATCCAATCCTATTCCTCCATGTTCATATTTTTAAAGTCAACACTGATGTACTCTGCCAAAGCTAAAAAGTGAGCAACAATCCCATCTCTCACAAAGTCAATTGTCATGCTGTTAGTGTGCATAAATTCTGTCACGAATGGAAACTGTCTGAGATTCTGTTGCTCAATCTAGCTTTCCCGCAATCTTATTACTCACCTTAAGTATGGTTGTATCATGATGGGCTGGACAGGTTCAGTACATTCAACCCGTTAATGTCTGCAAGGTATACTATTCACAATCCATATTGTATCAAAGTTTCTGTGATCTTGGGGTTGGGCACAGAAAGAAAACTGAGCAGCTCTTTGAAGCCAAAAAATCTTTCCAACTCTCTGCCATGAAAGAGCCAATGCACTTCTGTGCAAAACATTTGTCATGTCCTGCATCCATTTCTAAACAGTAGCTTTGCTAAAAGGCTTCAATTCAAAGTCTGAGATTTTACAAAGTTCACAACCATCACAGCTGCATTTAGCATGTTATGTAATTCAGATTCCACTTTCTTTGATGCAAGGGCCTGGCGATGTAACAAGCAGTTTCACAATTACCTATGAATCACATTGTTGCTACAATACCGCTCCTATTGCCCGTGATAACAGCAGCACCACCATCTGATGCAAACAGCAACACACTTCTCCCAATTCAGCTTTCATGAAATCATCCAATTTGAATATTTCCTGGCAAAGAAAATCTTCCAACATTTCTCCCAGCCAAACATAATGCAGCACAATTATTAGTTTTTGTTCATTACCAACATCTGTTGTCTCATCAAGCTGAATTGCCAACTGTTCATGTTTATATAGCCTTTCATTTAGTTGAAGTTTTACATGATTTCAAAGTTTTTCAATTCTACTGTTAGAAAATGGTGTGGTCTTAAGTTTATCTGCCGCATCTTCGCTTAACATCATTTTGCACATTTCTACAGTAGCTGAAAGAATCAGTTCTTCAGTGGAAGGTTTGTTGTTTTTTTTGTTAACTGTGCTTTAGATTGCAAAAAGTAAAGAGAGATGCTCTCTGAGCCTTTTCTGGAATTGATATGTTTTGTCATTTGAGTTTTCAGTCAATTTGTATTTTTTCTTTACACTCCAGGTGCCTCGTTGTGAGGTGCCATCATTTCTACTTTGCAGGTTTCATTGCTTTGTTGGATAGGCTCTGTAAATACTACCTATTGCAGTCATCCATCATTAAATTCCATAAAACCAACATGAATAGAACTCTTGTCAAACTTTCATTTTTCTCACTGCCCAACTCTGCATTGTCCATGGCTTCAGCACAATTAGCAGTGCTGGCACTATGAGGACACTTAATGTAGCCATTTTCAATGTAATATGCTCACACTATCAAAATATATTCCACTTTCACCCACCAAAGATGTCTCGAACATCAAAAAAAGAATGTCCTTTCTTATTTGCTGTTGCAAAGCAGTCAGATTTTTTTTTTCCACTTGACACTTGTGCAGTATCGGTATTGTGGTGGTAGTCATGCACCATGGAATATGTTGTATAAACAAATCGATCTGTTGGTTTTTTATCATTAAGCAATGCAGCCGTGCAGTGAGGTTATTATTTAGAGTTTTGTAATATTTTGCAGACCACCTGTGAGGTCTCTAAGGACCCCAGTTTAAGAACCACTGCCCTAGAGGAATCCTTCTTTCATGGGAACCACCTCCCCTCTCCTGGCACTGTCATGGCTTCAAGTGAGAGAATTGGGAGCAAATGACAACATTGTACATTTTCCCACTCCTCATACCCAGGAGGAACTTTACTGAGAAATGAATATAATCCCTAATAATCAATGTAAAACCTATGCCCTGATATTTCCTAGCCCCGCTTATCTTCTGCTACAGTATCTCCCTAAGCTGTTCTCTACCCTCTTCCTGAGAGATTCAGACACCACTGATTCCCTCAGACTTGTTCACAAAAGATTAGGTCACCCCTCCATGGAGCAGAACCTTTTTGACTCCTGTGATGTGGGTGGCTGGTTACAGCGATGGAATGCCCACATAAGAATAGATGGAGTACTCCCCATGAAGAGGTTGTGAAAAGTCCCTAGACTCAATGTGTTTTGTTAAAACAATTTGTCCAACAGTTATAAGGAACAACTTCAGGAAAACCATATTAGCATGCAGATTCTTCACAGACAATAAAGGGAAAATCCACTGAATAAGTGTTTGCAATGAATAATTTAACAAATTCTAGGCAGTATACCGCTGTGACCTTCTCTTATGAAGAGAGATAAACCTCTCCTTTAGTTTGAACAAGAATAGCATATTTTTCATGTATGTCAAATTACTTTACAGAAAATTTTTCTGTCTTTGCTATGTGAATTTGAGTAAATTTCCTGATTTTTTTTACCCCCTCTTCCATATGTATGTGTGTATGTGTAATATCCAGCTCGTAATATATATATACACATACATACACACACACATACACACATACATATGGCAGAGGGGGTAAAAAAAATCAGGAAATTTACTCAAATTCACATAGCAAAGACAGAAAAATTTTCTGTAAAGTAATTTGACATACATGAAAAATATGCTATTCTTGTTCAAACTAAAGGAGAGGTTTATCTCCTACCGATAATGAGAAATATATATGTGTGTGTGTGTAATATCCAGCTCGTAATATCCATTTATAACATTAACATAGGCTCTCAGACTCTTTGAAAATATTCTTTCCACTCTTTTTAAAACAGCTTTTCCCCCTCACCTACTAAGATGAACAATTTGAGATCGTCTATTTCCATTTAGCATAGCAAATCGTTTTCATTTCTCATTATCGGTAGGCAGTTTAAGAAGCCTTATTTTGCTATGGCTCTCTCCTCAGTATTAATTTATTTTATATGAAAGAGGGGGAACACCAGAGTTATTTTCAGTCATAATGGATTGCTAAATCTACACTGCATCTGGAACATTGGATAGTCTCTAATTGTCCTATATTTTTATAAATTAAAGGAAGGCGATCAAATTCTTTTTTTGTTGTTGTTGCAAGCACAGTGAAATGTGTCCACTCTCCCAGAAACATTATGCTAATATTGGATTAATTCCTTCTAAAATTTAAGCAACATTAACAAACATCATTTTTTATTTATATGGCCCCTTGGAATCCTTCAAGATAAAAATATACTTCAGAAACTTCTACAGGTACAGACCTCACTTGAGTTGGCCCCTGCAAGCACAGGTGGGCGATAAGGGAAAAGATTTGCCAAAACAAAGCAAAATAAATGTATTGAAAAATAGCATATCCTACTGCAACTGAAGGGAGAATTTAGGGTGCCAGAATGTAATTGCTCAAAGTGGGATTTCATGGACATTTTGAGTCCTTTTTCTGAAGAGTAAGGGGAAATATGCCAACAAAGGATCTCCAAAATGACCAGGAGTGTCAGGACCTCCATTTTATGACTTAGGGTATGTATTCACTTCAGAGTTAACTGAGGTGATCAGCATTTTAAGTTGGCCTTGCTCTCATGAGATCACTACTTGAAGACACCAGAACAATATCTGTTTATTAGGTACTGCACCTGTATTCTTTTCTCTGTGGTCTACTTCAGGAGTTCCCAGTTAGTTGCCAGGTCTCCAGCTCTCACCTGTGTCTGATCAGAGCCCTTGTCTTACTTCCTTCTGAACAGAGTCTTAAGGCTGTGCAGATCCCCACCTTACACTGTGATATCCCCAGCAAGCTGGCTGTCTAACAGCCAGTGCCTATTCATTGCTGTCTCTC
This sequence comes from Sternotherus odoratus, assembly GCA_032164245.1. Lineage (NCBI taxonomy): Eukaryota > Metazoa > Chordata > Testudines > Kinosternidae > Sternotherus > Sternotherus odoratus. The sequence continues at coordinate 182,025,065 of JAVMKO010000001.1, forward strand.
CATGAACTATGAATAGTGTATTGCCAGCAGTTGCCAATTACTACATAGCTCCTTCTAAGCAAGCACATTTTTTTCTTAAGGAAAAAACATTTGTGATAACACTAAACATAGCTGGAGTCATCCATCGATTTTATGGGGCCCTAGTAGGGCAAAGTCTTTCCAAACCTTCCACTAGGTTAGGGGCCTCCATTGGACAGAAGGTCCTTCTGTATGCTGGATTAGAAAGGATCATGAGTCCATTCAGGCTTATCCTTTAATACCAAAAGCCCTTTAACTTTTTCCTAGTCTTTGAAAAAGTCAGCATGAACCAGTATATGAAACCACTCCATGGGTTGAACCTCTTTAGAGTTGTTTAAGTTCAGTGGATATGTCTACACTGCAATAAAAGAACAGCAACACCTGCCAGGTCAGCTGACTGGGGCTAGCGGGGCTCAGGCTGATAGGGCTATAAAATTTCAGTGTAGATGGTCGGGCTCAGGCTGGAGCCTGGGTTTTCAGATCCCTGCCCTCTCCCAAGGAGATCTCAAAGTCCATACTCCAGCCTGAATGTCTACACTGAGATTTTATAGCCCCCCAGGCCTGAGTCAGATGACCCGGCCTCTGAAAATCAGTGCTGTGGGCTTTTCATAGCAGCATGAACATATCCAGTGTTAATCGCCTTAATCACCTCCCACATCCTCACACACAGGTTCTTAGTTCCTGGAGAAAGAGTGGTAACTTCCCTTACGGAGTAGAAAACAATGATCCAAAACCCATTCATAAATTGAATACAGTGATCCCCAAAGATATTGCCTGAGGTTCCAAAATCTGTCTTGGAGGCTGCTATCCTCCCACTGCTGCTCTTGTGGTTACCAAATGGAAGGCAGGAAAAACAGATGTACCCAAGAACTTTCAGTGGTACTTTGTGAGGCTGTGGATCTTCTGTACAGGAATAGTTGTTCACTTTGGGGACTGTCTGAGATGCCAAGAACTACTCACTCACCTCGCCAGCACAATAATTCCATTGTGGAAAAATCAGGAAATGAACTCTGAGCTCCTGAGTGTCAGTCATCCTTCCTCGGAGATGTTCTATCCAAGTACTGACCAGTTCTGACTTCACTTTGGTATAGTGCAGGGTTATCTATCTCCACCTATGAAGAGTTCCAAATTATATGGAAAGGGAAGGCAGTAGATAAATACTTCAAATAGGCTGAGTCCTGCTTTCAGGCCAAATGTTTGACACTTGCAATGTAGCATGATAACTAATACGTACACACACCAAAGTGCAGCATGGCTGTAGATTTTTAGATTACTCAGGAGTCATCTCCAGCTATGGAACTGTAACCATGGTGTTAAGAAGTGGAATATTTCAGAGGCTCCTATGTAAGCTCCCAGGCTAGAGATTACTTTATATGCTGAAGTGTGTGAGATCTGTTAAAATGTTCTATGTGGAATTTATCAGTCAGCCAATAAGCAAATTATCACTGTGTGGCCCTCTCTGAATTGTTTTATGCTTACTTTCCAGTGTTCATTTACTCCAGTTGATTTTTCTGTTTGTTCAATAAAGTCACTATACTTTTCACAAAGGTTGCAAACTAATTCCTTTTGGGTTCCTGTGCCTTAATGAGAACTTCAGGTTTAATATCTGTGGCTTGCAGCAGTTTACTCATCTTGTTAAATCTTTCTAACATCCAATTCCATATGTCAACAAGTGGGGGCTATGAGGGTTCCATCAGATCCATATAGAAAGAATTAGTCATTGTCTCAAGATTAATTTTATCTAACTGATCTGGATGACTTGTAGGTAACTTGAGTGCTCTCTTATATAAGACTGTAGTCACTTTACAATACTGTGTTTAATGTAGTAAAAAGCAGACATCTTGTAATTGAAGAATTATTTGTCTCACATTCAAGCATGCTGGAAGTATTTGCTCTATATGTGCACACAGAGTTCTGAATTGGCACTTCTCCAGGTGGGAATGAAAACTCGTTATTAAGGGCAGCTTTTCCTGGGTACATTTTTATGTACGTGGTACACTTTCAGAAGTAAATTAAATACAGGTAATTCATGGTATCACTGGGGCAGACATGAGTTACTGGACTACATCTGAGTATTAAACCAGCTTTAAAATAAAACAATAGAATATGACTGAGGGGGGAGGAGGTTTGTTACTTTTATTGTAATCTTTTATTTAGTGTGTAATGGAGAACAGGACAATAGGATTGGGACTGAAAGAGTTAATCTTTTACTCTTCCTCATGCAGGCTGGGCCAACTATTGATTTGTGCTGAGTGACTTGGTTTGAAGTGAAGTGATAAGTCATTCGTTATTCCAGAGCCCAAATCAATTGTGGACCAAAGAAGGTGCCATTTAAGACTTAAAAGATGAGAAATTGCTGATAAATCTAATAAAACTTCACATGGATTGAGGAGTTGAAGCCAGCTGACATTTATGATATGAAAATAGGTGAGGTAATTAAAGGCAGATTTTGTTGGCCCTTACTAACTGGGACAAACACTTAGGTTTAGAAGATTATAGCCTCTGAGAAAAGAAAACTCTTGTCATAATGCTAAGGCAAGTCGGGGGCTTTGGATGCCTATTTTATTCAGGGGGGTTGCTGAACATTTCAGGCAGCATCCTGAGGAGTTAAATTGTAGGCTTTTTGGCATAGGGACTACAGGATCCTGTATCTGTATTTATCTAGCACAAGTAGCCCTAGCTGGTGCCTCTAAAGTGCTACCATAGTGCTGCTGCTGCTGCTAATTACTGAATGAACACTGTGCTGACATTCCCCAGAGAATTGCCCCTATTTTATTTTCTCTGCTGAATTCAAAAACATCCAGCCCAGGTGATGTTGGGGCTCTTTGGTTTTAAGATTGCTCTCAAGTTCATGGCAAACCTGGCACAGAAGGGGGAAGCTTCTGAGGCTACGAGAAGAAAAGTGACAAGGCACAATCATATCACCCACTTCTGTAAGCAGAGGGAACGAAGACTAAGCGCATCGCAGAGCAGAGAATGTTTAGCTCTGAGGCAACATTCCCTTGATAACTGGAACCTTCCGCAGGAGTGCTTGATGGGGAATTGCTGTCTGTGCACTGGGCTGTGGTAAAAGGAATGGGGCTTGAAGGGCAACTGATCCCCTACGACATCCCAATGCCTGGAAATGCATGAAATTTCCAAGTATAACATCACGCAGAAATCACTAGCGTTGTCAATTGAAGATCCTGCATATGGTGAATAAATTAATCACTTATGCGGAAGCAGATGGCAATAAGGTATTGGCACCACGACTATAGGGGTCAGTTGGGATTTCAAGCTGTGAAGAGATCTTGGTCCTTCAGGATGTGATCCAAGATGCATGGAATCTTGGGACAGCTACAGGTTTTGGGAGTGAAACCTGTTCCCTGTTCTTCTGCCCTTTCCCCCACCATTAGAAAGATGAGGAAACCCAACAGCTTTTATGTTCTAAGCAAGATGTTCCTGTCTAGCAAATGATATGACACAGACTTTATTTCTTAATTGTGTATTACCGTGACACTCTGTACATCAAAATAGCACCCTGGAACCGCATATTCACCATCATATCGGTATGGTGCATTTTATACAACGTATGCCTTGTCCAGTGATCAGAAATCTTGATCTGTTGAACTTTACTATCCTGTTGAATTGTGTGTACCATCATTGTATGTGAAGTTTTGAAGTATTGCTATGTGTTTGTTTCTGAAAACTGTGATTAGTGGGAAATGCCCACAGCTAGCCTTTCAGTGGCAACAAAGGAGCAACACACTGACGAGAGAGATTTACATCTAGATTGGCTGGACAGGCATTGCTGGCCCATCAAGAGGAATCCACTCTTTGACTCCTCTGAGAGGGCATGTACACAATGGAGGGCTACCAAACCCCCGCACCATAACAAGGATCATTCTAGAACCTGGAGACAAAGTATAAATGAGGGTTGATGATGTCACCACTTGGCTTCTCTCCTCCCCCATTTCAACACCTGGAAAATCATCTGGAAGATAAGAACTTAGAACTGGGGAGATTGGTCCCAGGCTGAAAGGAAATACAGCCTGTGTATTAAGTACTGTGAGCTGCCTGTAACATCTGTTAGGTTGAGAAGAACTGTTTGATTCACATCTTGCTTAGCCTGTTTAAAGTTAGAATTTAGATTGTGTTTCTATTTTTATTTCTTATGTAACCAACTTTGACCTCTGTGCTAACACTTAAATCTATCTTTCTGTAGTTAATAAATCTGTTTTACATTGTTACCTAAGACTGCTTTTGGTTGAAGTGCTTAGAGAATCTCAACTCAGTGTAACAAGGACTGCTGCATGTCTGCTACCCTTTGTTGGAGTGGCAAACTAATTAACAAGCTTGAACAATTTGAGGGAGTCTTGAGCAGTGTAAGACTGTATATTTCTGGGATGTGAGGCTGGGGTGGTTTGCTGGTGCCTCTCTCTGTATAATTCATGAGTAGTTTAGAGAGCATTCATACAATTTAGTGAGGTGAGTCTCCACATCCTCATGACTCAGTGATCACCACACCTGGAGGGGTGTCATGGCATAGCACTGTGAGAGAGAGCCCAGGCTGGAGAGTTGTATCCCAAGGATCCTGCCACAACTGTGAAAGGGCATGCCAGTACAAACATAGCTTAAATAAATCAGAAGGCATGTAAAACTATTGTAATGGTAATTATTCATATTTAATGTGAGTAGTTTACCTTAAAAATGTTTTGCATTTTTTCTACTCAAATTATTTTCAAATGGTTTTGCATTATTCAACCAGCTATGTAGATAGGTGAAAATATTTGGTGAATATATTTTTTTTCCAGTTGTTGAATAACAGATTTACAGAAAGTTCCCTTTAGATTCAGAAAGAGCTAGTTGATCAAACTTGTCTGCAAAAGTTCATATGTGCTTTGTTGCATCATTTTCACAAGTGAGTTATGCTCCTTTTGGAAAGAGCACAGTTCTGGTGGTTCCTAAAGTGTGCACATGTGTATGTTGAAATCACTTGAATAATTCAAACCTATGCAGAGTACAATCCCTGCACACACAATAATGCCCAGCTTTTTCTAGCTCTTGTGAACTACAGGAACATAGATAAGTAAATTCAATAAAATGAACTCTCAGAATAGCCTCCTTCAGGTAATGGAATCACTACCTAATGTCCTGAGTGTGACACGTCCAATTTTTCAAGACTCTGGTGAATCATACCCTACATTACAGAGCAACAAGAATCTTATATGAGTAAAACCCCATGCTATTTCCAAATTTCATGTGCACTTCTCTTGGGCCTAAACACTACCAGACAGCTGGTATATTTTTAGTAACATTTTTAAGACTAGCAGGAGTTATGGGGAATGGTAACAATGCCAAGAGAGCTGAAGGGACTGTAAATCCAAGATTGACTTGTATAAATGTGGATAAGCTTATCTGCAGCTGCTTGGTTTTGCTCCTTCATGATAAAAAGACACAGAGATCAGTCATTTTGGCTTTAGTGTTGTAAACTGGGGTGGATGAGGGGAAAAGAGAAGGAAAGTGTTTGAAGTGTTATATTCAAGAGGTAGATTGAAATTTGTGTACTGTATATTATAACTTTTAAAAGAAGAATTTTATATGTCCTATAATATTATAATTGCTTTTTATTTTAGCATAAAGCTTTCAAGTGTTCTTCTGTGGTGATTTCCCCATGGCTGTCACATTACTGAAATTATCTGGGATTATATTATAATCATTAGTGCAACCAAGGTCCTGTAGGGGCACCAAATCTTATGTAAATGTGGTCATATAAGGTGTCTATGACCAGGTCATGGTCTGCTGATTATGATTATGCTATCTGTATGTGTGTATCATTTTTGTAGCTAAAGTTATGAATCTTGGTTATATAGTGTCTGTATTTCAAATTTATGCTTTGCTTCGGGGTGAAGTCCCAGAAAAATTGTTGTTAGCTTTGCTTATGCTGCATTTGATGGCACATTAAGGACCATCAGGTATACAATGGATTCGTTGGGAGCTTGGAATAGTCCAATCCTCATGAGAAGTCTAGCAGAGGACATGCAAGGTAGATGGTGACCAATTGCTTCCATGAGGAAATCCTGAATCATGCATGGTCATGTGATATTCCTATGTGACTCCAGAACTCCATGGAGCTGGGCTTTTAACAGCAGGAACAAAGAGATTCTTGCACCTGGGGAAAACTATAAATAATGCTGCTGCAGCCCACCATCTGGTCTTCAGTTTTCAGCCTTCTCCAGTCTTGCTCCTACCTCTGGATGGAACTTTGCTATACATGGAAACTCTGAACAAAAAATTAATGACCCATCCCTGCAGGGGATGCATTCCAGAAACTTTGATTTGAACCTGAAGTTTATTCTACCACTGATGCTAACCTAAACCAAGGACCTCGCCATTACTGCATGTAATTGATTTCTTTTAACCATTCCTAACCCTCTCCTATCTTTTTCCTTTTATGAATAAACCTTTAGATTTTAAAGGATTGGCAACAGCGTGATTTGTGGGTAAGATCTGACTTGTATATTGACCTGGGTCTGGGGCCTGATTCTTTGGAACTGGGAAGAACCGTTTTCTTTTATTGGGATATTGTTTTCATAACCACTTGTCCCCAAGACAGGTGGCTGCTGGTGGTGATACTGGGCAATTGGAGTGCCTAGGGAATTGCTTGTGTGACTTGTAGCTAGCCAGTGGGGCGAAACCAAAGTCTTTTCAGTGTGTCTGGTTTGGTTTGCCTTAGAGGTGGAGAAACCCCAGCTTTGGGCTCTAATTGCCCTATTGGAAGCAATTTGTCATGACTTGGCACTCTCAATTGGGTCCTACCAGGAACAGCATGGTCACACTGTGACATACACGTAATGCTGGAGTTTGCTTTGACTCTATACACCATTGCCATTATTTCCACACTCCTGCAGCATTACTAAACTTGGAAGTGAAATTCACCTTATCATGTTTCTTGTGTTTCTGGGGGTTCACTGGGCAAGGTCTGGATAATCTAAGAGTGCCTAAAGCATTCTAAAGTCATTTCATAATTCTCCTTGTTTCAGTATAATAATGGGACTTTAACCATTTTACCAGTGAATCCATTGTACAGTTCTGTTTTCTTTCAGCAAAAAACAACCCCCAGTTCTTTCAAAAACAAAATATATGTAATCTGCAAGACAGCTGCTATGATGATTCTTGGGGCACCCAGGGCTGAGCGTCACCTTGTGATCCTCTGCCTCCAGAGTGAGGGAGTCTTGCCTGTACAGAGTAGGTGTTAGCTCCCTAACTTAATCAGCCTGTCAGCCCTTAAGCATTCTCTGCTGGTCTATACCAGCCCTATCTTTGCCTTGCAGCTTGACAATAGATGTCCCCAAGTCTCTTCAAAGCAGTGGTGGACAACCTGCGGCCCGTGGGCTGCACATGGCCCATCAGGATAATCTGACTGCAAGCCGTGAGACATTTTGTTGATGCTGATCATCCACAGGCATGCCTCCTCCCCATTCCCTGCAGCTGCTGCTGGTGGCCGTGGGTTTGCCTTTCCCAGCCAATAGAAGATGCTGGAAGTGGTACAGGCCACAGGGATGGACTGATCGCTGCTTCCCGCAGCCCCCATTGGCCAGGATCAGAGAACTATGGCTACTGGGAGCTGCAGGCAGCCATGCCTGTAGACAGCCAGCATCAGCAAAATGTCTCCTGGCCTGTCGGTGGATTACCCTGATGGCCAAGTGCAGACCGTAGGCTGCAGGTTGCCCATCACTGTCCCAAAGCATTCTAACGTCATTTAATAATTCTTCTTATTTCAGTATAATAATGGGCCTTTAACCATTTACCAGTATAAGTGTCCACCCGTGGTATCCAGTCTCAGATTACTGGATACCCACAGAAAGCCCAGATTCTCTGGTCCCAAGGGAGCATTGTACCATGGTGCCAGTTTTACCAACTCAGTTCCTGATTTATACAATGAACAAGCTCAATTATAAAACAGAAACATTGATTTAAAGAACAGAGATGCAAATAAAAAATCCGTGTGGGATGAAAACAAATGACTACATATAAAACACCACTACATGCTTTCTAGAGGCTAAACTTTACCTCTTCATTAGCATTTGACTTGCCATTGGAATCTGTTAGCATTCTATTATCTGAAATACACGGTGATGCTCCCTTAGACACAAGTGTCTCCTATCTCTGTCCTGGAGGAGTTTGTCTCAAGCCACTCTATCTTTAAGTGACCTGTTTTTAATTACAGACACTGGACATAATTTCAGCATCTATACATAACTCACATTTTCCACACATACATCTGTGATGGATGCCTAGAATGACACAGGCTTTCATTCGATACCTTACATTACAAGACATTCTTATAAGCTCTGAGATCGGTGTAGCCCTATATACCCATTGCCCTCTAGAAGTTGGCATCCAGAGGTTCTTGGCTCACAACTGATATGGTATGGGACTCCATGAATGCCAGCCAAGAGAATGAGATTAAACACTTGCCAAGCTGCAAAATCCGTTGGCATTAGAATACATCGGTGTAACGTTGCCATGTTATTACATGTGTCTGCATAATTCTGTGTTTGCTGTTCATTTTCTAACATACAACAGTCGAGTACCTAGAGCCTGGTTCACATTTAAGTTCAAAGGGACCTTAAAGGGAATATACCTGTAAATAACACTCACTTTAAGGCCACTTTACACTGTCAGAATCCTGTTAAAGTGCCTTAGTGTAAATGAGAATAAAGTACTCCAATGTCTTGATATGTTTAAAGATCTGAAGACACCCCTCTCCTAGAAAGGCACAACATAACAGGCATATAATTATATACCTATTTAAAGATCAATTTTTTTTCCTGGTCTAACTTGCACTAAGATACAAATAAAACTATTCCACTTACATGGCAAATTGATTTGTCTACTCATTTAGGGATGAATTAAGGCTAACTCGGTGATCCTGACTGGAACCCTGAATTTCTAGTAATTTCATCATTCACAGACTGACCAGCAGAAGGTAACCGTGCACTGGAGTGTACCCCAGGGTAACCATTTTGCTTTCTGTCTTTGTCATTGTTTATGAATGAGATCTGTTTGTAAATTCCTAGAATCGCTCCCTGCGAACATTGATGGTTTACATATGTAGCTGTCTTCGCTGGGAGGCAGGGTGAGCCTATCTTCCAGATTTAACAATTTTGGATTATTTATTCCTTAGACAACTGGAAGGTAATACACTGAAGTAAACAAAAATAGCAAATGGAGTGATCATGGCAGTTGTAACAGTTGCTAAATACACCTAAGAGATGTATTCTGATAATCAGTTGTGGATCATTAACTTTCAAACATTTGGGTGTCTTCTCATCTGTCCCACTCTCTCTGGCAAAGTTCTGACCCTCTATAGTTACATTGCAGTGGTGACTAAGAGCCCCAGTCATGGACCAAGACCCATTGTGCTCGGTGCTATACAAACATAGAACAAAGATACTCACTGCTCCAAGTTGCTTGAAATCCAAGCAATAAATGCAGGTGCCGAAAGTTAGGCATCTAAATCTATACTAATGCATCCTAATAAAAGTAGTCTTTCTGTTTGAGGCAACCAAAAGGCACTGCCATCTGAAGATGGTAGTCTCAAGGGCTAGTAGCTTTTCCCCTTTCCGCCACTTCTTGACCTCCTCCCAGTTTTATTGGCACTGACGGCAGACACTTGTTGGCCATCATAGCCGAAGGGACAAAAACAGGAGGGGCATAGAAAATGAATTTTCACCCCTAGAATGGGGCTGTGCATGTGAGAGCAGAGGCATATTGAGAAGTTTGCACTGCCTCTGCCGTACTGTACCTACTCTGTGGAAAATAAATGATAAAGGGGGTGTCCTGTCTCCTGGGCTTTTAGCTGAGCTCCTTTTGTCAACTCTAAGGCCTACATTTTCATATCTGGATGTCCATGTCTGAAGATGCTGACCTCAAATGCTCACAAATACTCACAGTTAATCTAAATTAGATCTTTCTGAAGACTGGAATTATGCTTTTATGTTTTATTATGTTTTATGTTTTAATTTGGACACACTATTTAAATTGAATATAAATTGAAATATAAAGTGATTTAGACACAAAGGAAAAATAGAAAAGAGAGAAACAAGAAGGGCAATGGACATATGAATTCTATTGTTACTCGTGCAGGGGAAGTATGTACATGAACATTAGTGTTATTCTAAAGAATATGCCTAAATTTTCTGAAGCAGTCTCCTAAACCTCTGTCACATACATCTAAGACCTACTCTATGAATTTATATTAATGTAATTGGGTTGAATCTCTAAGTTTTGCCTAGTCTTAAGTCAGTGATTCAGACCATTATTATAACAAAACTTTACTTCTGTTAAAGCTGTGGTTTAAATAGAAATCTAGCTTTAAAGCAATCTTTGGTTTTTTACACCCACACTAATAACTAAAATTATCCCTGAAACTCTTCTGCAAGTGAGCTTCGTACATTGGAGCTTTCCCAGACACATTTAGTTTGGCTTTCATCTTTAGTGACTTTTTTTTGACATATTCAATTAATGACTATTGCTTTAATTTTTTGATTATGTGAAATAAGTCCTTCTTAATTTGTATAATCAAAAGCAGTATAACTTGCAGGAACTTTATATTTTAGTGGCATTTTAACAATACAAACCTGAAACAAGTTCTGTGGAGCACATGAGGAATCAATAAAAAATTATAATGCCGGAGTTTTGAGCATAGTTATATAAAGACGTGTTAAATGGCCATGATGAGATGAATGTTGATCAAAATTAAACTCCAACAGTATTATCAAAGATACATTTTAATTCAGTATCAGAGCTTTGTTATGATTAATCAATATTTAACAATTTTTCTCCTCACCGTTTTGTTCTGAGTACCCAGGCCATTTTTAAAGAAAGTTCAGTGAAAAAGATCTTTAAAAGAAACAAAAAGCTATTTATTTTTATGGTATCAGCACATTTTATTTAAAAAAATAAATCCACATCCCTCCTTGTCATAAGCATAAGGGTAGCCTAAAATTCTTCCTTACCTGTAATAGGTTAAGAAGCTTAGATAACCTGACTGGCACCGGACCAAAGGAACCCAGAGGGACCAAAGATACTTTTAAATCTGGCTGTGGGGAGACGCTTTCTTTTTGGACTCTTTGTTTGTTTGTTCGCTCTTGGCTTTTAGACTGACCAGACATCAATCCATGTTCTCCAAATTATTTTGAACCAATTAACTTTAGTTTCAAAATTACAGAAAACAGGGATGAACTTCTTTCTAGCAAAGAAAAGATTCACAAGTGGAAAAAACAAAGGTAAACTAACATGCCTTGCTTGGCTGGACTTACTGGTTCAGAATGGTGGAGCTCATCCTGACACTGCTTACAACTCTATATCAAAGGCTTATGTGTGATACTGTAACTCTCCTTCTCTTTAAATGTGCTCATTATTTCAGGGAACTTTCAAAAGTGCCACTGTGCTTTTTTTCATGGCTGTCGGAACATTCAGTGACATGCTGCTGTTTTTGAAGGTTACCTTGTCCTCATCAGTGGAGGGCACTTTACAAACTGCTCCTCTGTTGTCTACTGTCAAGAGGTTTCCCATAGTTCTCTGTGTAACAAGTAATGCAGGCCTGCACAACTCGGAAAGCAGTGAGGGCCATATTACTGCAAAAAACCCAGCTGTGGGCCGAAAAGCCCCACCCTCACCCCGCCCCCATCTGCTTCCCCCCCACCCCACCGCTTGGCTTGCCCCACCCCTACTCACCCACCGCGGGCCGCACAGCGAGCCCGTGCGGGCTGCATGTGGCCTCCGGGCCGCGTGTTGTGCAGGCCTGATGTAATGTGTGGTACTGAAGCAGTTATTCCACGTGGATCCTTCACTGTTAAAAGAGATTAAATTAAGAATGAATGGTAAATATGGTTGAGGTGAAGGTACATTTATTAAACTCTGATTTTCTCCTTTCTTTTCTGAGTAGGCTGTTGTTAGGACACTGTCACCCCAGCAACAGAGAGGAAGGGAAGGTCTGGTGGTTAGGGCACTAGCCTGTGACTTGGGAGGCCTAGGTGAAATTGCCTGTGCTGCCACACACTTCCTGAGTGACCTTGGGCAAGTCTGTCTCCATTTCCCATCTGCAAATGTTGATAGTAGCACTTCCCTACCTCACAGGGGTGTTATGAGGAGAAATATAATATTATGAGGGATTCAGATACCACAATCAGTGCCTTAGCTCAAGTCCTACCCATTGATGGGTATATCTACCTAAGTTGTGTATAGTAGGACACATGAGATGGCTTACTAGACCAGCGGTTCTCAAATTGTGTGGGGGGACCTCAAAGTCGGTTGCAACCCTGTTTTAATAGGGTCACAAGGGCTAGTGTTAGACTTGCTGGAACCTGAGCCCCACATCCTAGGACCAGAGTCGAAGCCCAAGGGCTTCAGCCTTGAGTAGCAGAGTTCTGGTTATAGGCCCCCTGCCTGGGTCTGAAGCCACTGAGTTTTGGCTTTGGCCTCCTGCCCATGGTGGCCAGACTCAAGCATTTGTCCCCGCTCCTGGAGTCATGTAGCAATTTTTTTTGTCAGAAGGGGGTTGCAGCACAATGAAGTTTGAGAATCTCTGTACTAGACTGTCAAGGAATAATCTGGAACTGTGAGATAAACTTAATTGAATAAATTTTATGTCTTTTTAGGAGTCAATGCTAGTTTGAAGGGAAAGCACAGGGATCAGAGTTAAAAATAGAAGTGTCCCAAGGTTCTTCCTTGAGCACTTCAGTAAAAAATTGTAGTTGTTTAATGTGTGTGTTCTGCTTCCTTCTGTAATACAGAAATTGTCAACTTCTTTTAAAAATCTAGATCGAGCAAGCAAATGTCTGAAATATTCAAACTTCCACCCAGTTTCAGAGACGGAAGAGCAAACAGGAGTGAGGAAATAGGAAAGAGGAGGTGAGTTATATAATCAGATTTTATAAACTACTACTATCTGTTTGTGTCAAATGCGGCACAAGATAGTGCATCCAAATATCTGTGATACTGCTAGCTACCTAGATACCTGTGTGTAATCTGGTAAATCAAATAACCTGTTGTGTGAGGAAGCATGAAGCAGATTTCCAGTACCGGTGCAGGAAGAAAAAGTCCTAGTGAAATCGATATGGTCATTTCAATATGAGGAAATAGGAGGAAAAAAATTACAATAATGGGAAAGATTTGTTGTCTGCTGTAAGGGATGGCGGGAAATCCCATCCATTCTGAGCACAGAAGAAATGATTAAATGAAACCAAGCTGCAAATGCAGCATCTTTGCAAATGTATTTAATAATCTCCTCTTTTTGATTTTGAATGTAATTCTAAACAGAACTAATGAAGAATTTTCCCCCACCTTATTCTTGCAATCAGGTTTTCTAGAGGAAAGGGTGTTTGTTTCATTAAATTAGTTCAATTCTCTAATTGAGAATTAGTAGTAGTAGGGGTATGATTGTTCAATGGTCCTGATGCATTTATTTTTATTTTTCATGGTGGCACTTACTGGAGATGGGAGAATGAGTGAGAATAAATTTTAAACCCTATTTGAACTTTTGTGGCTGTATAATTTACTCAGGAAACGGAACTGTTAAAAAGTTTCAGTGTGGTTCCTTGCAGCCAGAAGTCTTCACTGTAGCACTATAGCATGCTAAGATTGTCAGAATCTGCCTTCTGAATGAAAAATGTGGGTTATGCATTCAGGAAAATAAAATCAGAAATCTGGCTAAGGAATTGGAAGAAAAATATCTGAGCCTTATTTTGAAGCAGACATGGGATAATGAAAGAGAAAAATATTTGGAAGAGGGGAAAGGGAAATAAGGTCAAACTTCATTGCAGAGGTTTACCATCCACTGTGGCTATCATGTGAATCTAAAGAGATTGGTTTGGGGGCAGGGATTAAATATTATTTCCATATGCCAGGATTTTACAATATGTCTTTATGGGGAGGTGGCCAACTACTTGTGATCAAATAGGAATCAATCAGAATCTTAGCTCAAAATGTAAATGAACCTATATTTGAGGTTCAGAATAGCCTGATACTCTTTGGTGGTTTGTGTTCATTTCTGAGCACTTTAGCACCACTTATTTTTGGCCAGAAGCAGAAGTCACCAAACTAACACAGACTGTTCTCACTGGTATTTCTGATGTGGAGGGGTGTGACGGTGCTGTTCCTGGTGGGATCCAACTGTGAGTGTCATATCAGGACAGATTGCTTCCAAAGGGGCAACTACAGCCCAAAGCTGGGGTTTCTTCACACTAAGGTAAACCAAACCAGCCAAACAGAAAAGACTTTGGTTTCGCCCCACTGGCTAATCACAAGTCACACAAGCAATTCCCTTAGACACTCCAGGTTTCCAGTATCACCACCAGCAGTCACCTGTCCCGGGGATCAATGGTTATGAAAATCAATACCCCAAATAAAGAAAACGGTTCTCCCCAATTCCAAAGAATCAGGCCCCAGACCCAGGTCAATATTCAAATCAGATCTTCCCACAAATCACGCTGTTGCCAATCCTTTAGAACCTAAAATCTAAAGGTTTATTGTACAAGGAAAAAGGTATAGGTGAGGGTTAGGAATGATTAAAAGAAATCAGTTACATGCAGTGAGGCAAATCTCAGGCTTGCAGCAATGGTAGAATAATTTTCAGGTTCAAATTAGTCTCTGGAAAGCATCCCCTCCAGGGATGGGTCAGCACCCTTTGGCCAGAGTTCCCCTGTGTAGCAAAGTTCCATCCAGAGCTGGAAACAAGGCAGGCTGAAGACTGGAGGTAGAAGACCAAATGGAGGAAGTTTCTCCTAGGTTTTATAGACTTCCTCTTGTGGGCGAAGACACCGCTCCTCCTCCTTATGCAGAGTCCAGTTGCAAAATGGAGGTTCATAGCCACATGGTCCAATTACCAGACTCTCCAAGATTCAGTTTCTGACCAGGCAGGTCACATTCCTGGAGAAGCTCGGGTGTGGACAAAGTTCATTGTGTAGTTTATGGTCCTTTAATGGGCCATCAGGCAGCTCAAGCAAAGCTGACGCCCAGTACTCTGGAATGTCCCCCCCAGCAGAGCACAATATTTGGAAAGACAGTCCAGAGCCAATATTCATAACTTCAACTACAAAATTGATACACACATATCAATGGCATATTCATAATCAGCAATCCATAACCTGGTCGTAGACCCCTATTTTGACCCTCTTTACATAAGGTTTGGTGCCACTATAGGACCTTAGTTGCACCAATGATCTATAGGATCCCAAATTATTTCAGTAACGTGACAAGGGGATGTGTGTGCTCTTGCTCATGGTAAGGCATGTGACTGACAACAGAAGCTAAGTCATGAAGATTTTTCAGATCAAACTCATTGCCTTTGTTGGATGGTTGTTTCTCCTGTCCTGGGTGGGTAGTTGGTGCTTTTCTTGGAGGTGGCTGTGCAGCCTGAGTCTTCACTGTGGTTTTTCTCTGCCATTCTCAGTTGTCTTTTCACTGGAGTTGTTAGATTGGGTGAAAATCAGCTATGTGGGCACTGTCAAGAATCAGAGAGGTAGCCGTGTTAGTCTGGTATAGCAGAGGTAACAAAGTCCTGTGGCACCTTAAAGACTAACTATAAAGTTTTGAAGCATAAGCTTTCGTGGGCTAATACCCGACAAAGTGGGTATTAGCCCACGAAAGCTTATGCTTCAAAACTTTATAGTTAGTCTTTAAGGTGCCACAGGACTTTGTTACCTCTGCTATGTGGACACTGTGCAGGAGAACTGACAGGAGGTGGGTACATAACAAAGAGTCTAGGGCTTGGGGGAGGCATAAACAGTTGGGTGGGGCATCAGGTCAACCCACTTCTCAGTAATAGAGTTCATGGAAGAGTTTGGCACAGGGCCTTGTAGACTCTAGAACTCATTCTTTGACTGTAACCAGGAAATATTGGAAATCTCACAAGACATCCATGTCCAACACGAAGCCCAGTCCTCCTCTATGCTCCAGAAGGTAGGCTTATTTGGCTCACATTCTTGGGAGATATAAAGCCACCATCATAACTCTGCTCCACCTTCATTGCCAGCACCCTATGAAGGGGATATAGCTGTAGAAGAAGGGATGTGGCCAGTGGCATAGCCAGGTTTTAACATCAGGGGAGTGAACACCAAAAAAAAAAAAAGTGCCACTTCACACATGGAATAAACTAATTTATTACAGATATTTATTTTGTGTTTAAAATAGAAACACTCAGAAGATAATAGTTTCAAAATAAGTACTTGTGTTATTTTGTACTTAAAATACTTTTTAAAGTTCAAAAGTAAATCAAAACATATAAATAATGTATGATCCAACTACATCAGTCTTTCATCTAGGCTTCATTCTAGCAAAGTTATCTATTACTTTGTTAGTCTACTTCAGTAGCCAACTCTCTCTCAATAGAGAGTAAGGCTAACCCAGATCATCTTTCTTCTCCCATTGTTGAAAGCAGGTAGGACTTGATGATTTTCAGTTGGCTAAAAGATTGTTCCGCAACTGCGCTACTTATTGGCAAGGTCCTAAAAACACGGTACAAAGTAGAAAGGTTAGGAAAAATGGAACACATGTCGTTGGCGATGATTAATTTTAGTACACTGTTGATGGTCAGTTTTTCTGCACATGAATTTGCTTTTCTGCTAGTGCACATCATATCTGTGCACATGTCTTTAAATGAAAGAAACTCCTGCACACAAGTTTAGATTTGACTATCAGTGACGTCTGAATACATGGCTGATGTTTTAACTTCTACAAGAAATAAATAATTTTTGAAAAGGTGCCACTTTTGGAATTCTGGGCTCGGGGGGAGCAGCCACCCTCCCTGATTCCCCCCCCCCCCAGCTACTGGGTGTGGCTGGAATGTGCGTGCACTCTGATTATCTCCAGAAGTCAGAATAGAAATGCAGGTGTATCTCAGAACATATTAGAATGGACCTTATATTGTGTCAAGGGACTGGCCTGGTCCTGGGGCACCCTAGGTTCAGGCATGGGGTAGGGAGTCATAAATGTGGCTGAAAGTGTCCTTTGTACTTCTCCTTATTTACCTGTACACACTGTATCTCTGGCATGTCCCAGCATCTGGCCCTTAAACAAGGTCAAATCCTAAGGGTGCTTTTGCAGGGTGAACTTGTGACTTGCCAATCACTAGTATTTATTCAGGACATTGCATCTTGGTATGATGCAGAAATGTGTGGCAGTGACAATAAATGTTAATTGACTGTTCTACCATTTGAAATAAGTTACTTTATAATTTGATGTTCAAGAAATAATTCTGTAATATTTTGCAGCAACATTACAGTAAAATGCCATAAGTCCACTGACTTTATTAATAGTGAATGAAGAGAAATGAATATTGTTGAATTAGTTGTAACTGACATCAGCAGCAATATCTAAAAGTTTAACTGACCTCAAGGATGAATTGTCAATGCCATTTTTGTGAGCACCTTTAAAAAAGGCCAGAAGTTGTTCTTGTGCATAGTTACATAATTCCCTCTGGACAAGGTTATATGCTTTCCCCCACTGACCCTCCTAGCTGGGGCAAATCAGTGTTTCTAAAGGATAAACACACTGATGTCTGCTCTGTTGCATATAGTACTGTTTGTATTCAGTACAAAATCATATTTATTTGAGACTTCCAAACAAGTACTTCTCAATCTGACTACATTTCGGAGAGAGATTCCAAATGAAGGACAAGGAAAACAAATAGAGCAAGAAGCTTAGTGTGGCTTTCACTCTGGTAGCAAATGTAGCATTTTTTATACCCTCAGGTTCATTACTCTGCTTCTGTGGTGTTGAATAATTAATATAGTAAAATGATGGGTACAATGAACAGTTTGGAAGGGACTGAGATATATCTAGGTTTAAAATAAGAGGTGAATGGAGGGGTGTAAAAATTAGCAAACTCAGAGTGAGAATGAAATAATTTTAACTTTCTTTCTTCCTCCCTGAGCCAGATTCAACCCAAGATCTGTGCTTATTTATGACCAGCTGTCTTTGGAAGGACTTCTTACAGCTGAAGGGCTAGCTAGTGGGAGGTCACAGAGACAGGAAGCAGCCACAGCCGTCTCTTGTGACAAAAACATGAAGGGTGATGACTAGGTTGGATGCGACTAAAGAAGCAGGGGATGTAGTGATCAGACCCTGATTCAGCAATCCCATCCTAATCAACAAAGCACTTGAGCATGTGCTTAAATGTTTTCCTTAATTGAGGCCTCAGTGTGTGTTGTTAGCCGCCTTTGCAAGCTGGGCTCCCACAGGAAACCGAACACAATCAAAACTTGATTGCACGTAGTGGAAATCCCGAGGAAGGAAGTGGTAACACTACCTGCCTTTCTTCTGGGTGAAATCTGGAATGGTCCTTAGATGGTACAAATAGTAATATTAGTGTGGGAGGTTTAAATTACACCTGTGACTGGTATATATCCCCCCACATTTTCCATATCATCCTGAGCTCTGCCCACATTCACATATGTATTTATAAAGGGCATTTTCCATAATGAGTTAAATTAGCATCTCCAAGGAAATTGGAAAAACACCATTATCATTGCTATCTAAACAGGATTAGATTTAATGGGAAATCTGGGTTATTGCCATGACATTAACAAAGATTTGAAACTTTATTATTTGGGGGGTAAATTCACAGCTGGTGTAAAATTAATTCTGCTGAGGGGAAATCAATTAAGTTGCACCTAAGTTGCATCTAAGTCTTAACTTGACCATTTGGGATTTTTTAATTGGTTAGAGGTGGGTGAACTATTCAGAGTGAAAAATTCATTTAATGTAGCCAATTTTTGTTTAAAGTTATCTGTGAATATATTTTGACTTTCAAAACTTTATTATTATTAAATGACAGTTTCGCTAATTGGTTTTACAAGTACCACTCACGGTAATTAGATAGACTCTGTGATCGCTCACTAAATCAAATGGCATTGTTTCTGTCCAGTGACTGGATGGACTCCCTAATGTACCATGAGCTTTCAGGATGGTTGCAGCAATGCTTCCCTCATGAATATTCATAAACAAGCCTATTTGCAGGCGTATTGTCAACATTTTCCATCCCATGAGATTCGGTCAACAAAATGCTTGCAAAATAAACCACTTTGGCATTTTGTTTAGTAGTTTTACTATTCAGTTAAGACATTTAAAACAGGAAAATAGGGATAGGATGTGAATTATTTGTGTGGCTCCCTTAGCTAAGTACTTTGAAAGGCTATGTTTCGGGAACCAAAAGTAATGATTTCTGTGTCACACATATTTTAGCTGTCAGTTATGAATGTGTTTACATATATAGCTATAGATTATAAAGCTGTCATAGAAACATAACAATCCACTGACAGCTAGATGTCTGGAAATAAGAGTTTGAAGATGAAGCTTTGATAACAATGACAGAAAGATATCAATAGAAAATTCTGAGTGGTCCCATAAGACTTGTCATACATGCCATTTTAAAATTACAACTTAGGGAAGAAGGATAAAACTTTAATGTACCTTCAGTGCACAGACCTAGATAAAGTTGTTAATTTTTTATATATAAGTATGGGTACAGAAGTTTTTAATCTGCATTATAAAGAGAATTTTTCCAATTCTTGGAAAGCAAGATTTCTGTTATTTTAAAAGCTGATACAGAAGTCCTGTGGTGTAAAATATTGGCAACAAACCCATTTGAATTGAGCATAGAGTTCAAGGTATGATAGGTCTCAGCCTGTGTGAAACCTAATCGCTGGTCTCTTTGGACCACATCTTAGCACTGGTGTTAGTGGATGCAACTATCAAAAGACAGTTAAAGTGAATGGGATTCTAGCCTGCTTACTAGACTGTTGTCTACTGTTTGCTCTACCCCTCCCCTTCTTTCCCTTCATCGGCCTGTTCTATTCTACAAATATAACCTTATCAGGAGGCCCACTTATTACACGATTGTCCCCTGACCTAGTTAAGTGTTCCAGTTATAGTGTAGACTGTAATGGTGCTTCAGGGGTTCAGCTGTATTATAACCAACCCCCTTAATTCTGCTGCATTGATAGGGTAGATGGGTGCAGAAGATCCCTTACAAGTGATGGGTTAACCTCAGAAGAATCAGGGATTTGATTAAGAAAAGTTCAGGTGCTCAGCCGAAGCTTATGAAAATGGTCTGAAACACATAGTTCTACACATTCAGGGTAGATGTTTGCAAATGTCAAGCTCTTCTGCAAGTTTTATGGTATGTTACTGTTCTCTCAATCTCTATAAAGTTTGAATGTATGTATTTGTGACACGGAGCCAGAAAGGGTCAAGTAGCCAGCAGGCTAACTGGCCCAAATTCAACCATTAAAGAGGTATTCGAGAAGTACACAAATGGCAATTAGGGCCATTCCTTATAAATTGCTGACAAAGTCTAGATAGACTAGAGCTTTGAGATGGAAGCCTGTATTGTTAGCAAATTAGAGGTAAATACTAATTGTATTCATATGTTTACTTGTATAGATGTTAACAATGTAACCAGATGGTTCCTGTCTGTTACTATATTCTATTGATTCAGAGATCAAAAATTAATATTAACATTTAGATGAAACTTGGGTGTAATATCATTGTTTACTACAAACTTCAAAGTGAAATATAAACCATCTATGAACTGCTTAATGGATAATTACTTTATGCTGATAAATGGAACTAAGTACCTGTATGCCCATAGGAAATAAGAAGTTTTACTTCAAAGCCATAATGCTTTACCCAAAGAATATCAGCTGTCCAGAGGCTATCCATAGCCTGCCAGAGAGCTATAAAAGAACTCGAGGGCCCAAATCTTGTATCTCAGATCTGCTTAAGCTTGGTCAGGGGAAGCTTGAGTCTCAAGACTGAGGTCTCCAGCTCCAGACTGGATTGCTGTTACTTCTCATGGAAGAATTTGAACAAACTCTGTATGTGAAGTGCCTGTTTGGACCATCACCTGATGAACTAATTTTGGAAACTCAGCAGCTCACCATCTGTACTATGAAAATGACTTAAGAACTTTATGCATATCAGTATACATAGGTAGACCCTTCTATCATGTAAGCACAATACTCTCTCTTTTCAATAAATCTTAGGCCTTGGTTACACTGGCACTTTATAGCGCTATAAAGCCTCCAGGAGCACTATAACTCCCTGGCAAGGCATGTATTGCGCTATAAACCCACAGTTATACCGCTCTTGGTAATCCTCCCTTCCTTGAGGACTAACAGCTATTGTGTATTCCCTGGAGCGTATTATCGCAAGTGTAAACAGGTATTATGCCATAAGTGATCTCTGGCATGCCTCTGAGCCATTTAAGGCAATTGACGTCTCTTCGCTTTCTTTTGAACTCGGCAGAAGGAATGCGGAAGTACCTTTTCAGAGTTTTTCTCTTAACTCGGGAGATAAGCACTGCAGATGTTTACAACTGGAGCTGTGTGACCGAGAAACTATAGCAGGTTCTGAATTTCAAAGGACACCCACTGACAAGACTCTCAGCCCGTAGAAAATCCCCTCGCTCTCTCCCTCTGCATACACACTACACGTTCCCCCTCACCCCTTCATTTGAAAAGCACATTGCACCCAGCTCAATGCTGGGATAGCTGCCCATAATGCACCATTCCCTGTGCTGCTGTAAGTGCCGCAAATGTGACCACGCCAGGACATGCTATAGTGCTATACCTATTGCTGTATATGGGGACAGCTATAACCAAAAGTGCTATAATCCTGTAAGTGTAACCATGGCCTTAGTTTGGTTAAGAATTGACTGTAAGCATGTATATTTGGGCAAAATCTGACTTGGCTATCTGGGTGGGAGCCCAAGGCTGAATTGCTTGAAGGGAGCTGTGTTTTTCTGGGTAACCAGTAAGGTATTTTTGAAGCTGTTTTGTTGCTGGTTTGGTGAGTCTAATTATTAGAATGATCACTAGTTTGGGGGGGATCATCTGCCCTATTCTTTGTAGTTTACTGTAATTGAGCAATCTCCATGTGGCCCCTCTAGGCAACAATGGTCACAGTATTATTTCCATTTTTACTTTAGTTTTCACCTGACATCACAATCAAATCACAATGGCTGCAGTTCAGACACACTCAAAGTTTTACAATAAAAGGCTATACACTGGCAATGTACCAAGGATCATTCATGTGGGGTGATCCTTGTGTATTTTCCCCAGCCTTTGTTCAAGGAGGAAACAGGGGCTTCCCTGCAATTTCTGCTTCCAGCTTCTATGGGCTGCTGAACCAAATCCATCTCTCTTCCTTCTTCCATCTCACTGCTGCTCCTGCTGATTCTCACCATGCTGCTTAGTGTACCACAGAGAGGGTGGTAGCGGGGAGGTGAGGGAGAGCAGGAAAGAAGAACACCCTCGGTTACCTCATCAGTGGCAAAGAGCAACACATTCCCCCCCCCCCCCCAAGAGAGATTAATGGGGGGAATGTGTATGAGGGGCGGAAAGTCTTTCTCCACAGGTTATCAATATAGGAAGAGGGGAAACTGTTCTACACTATGCCTTTGACACTGGGTAATGTCCTACACAAGGAAATGCAATAGGCTATATAGAGGCATGGTGCATGCAGAATGATGCCCAGGTTTGTTTGGTAAACCCTTCTGTTTGCTTGATTGGCTGCCTCTATGTCCAATACCAAACCAAGGACTTTACAGAGACAAGACAACGTGTATATGTATATATATTCCAACAGGTATAAAAGTAGGATATTTTGTGTACTGCTACCCAAGTGAAGTAGCATCCAGTGATGGCACTCCATTGACAGCCAGAGTCAGACTGATAGAAGAGTGGCAAGACAGGCTTAAGAACACGATTCATGGGGTTGCACTTGTTGTTAGACACCTGCGGGGTTACATTGCCCTCTAGTGACAGGCTGGCTACGTAGAGAAGTTCAGTGCTAAAGCGCTTTTCAGGATGACCATACTAGAATAATTGGATCTATAAACATTCCAAACAGAGGGGCTGTGGTGTTACGGAGTAAAGACGAGCTGCAGGAATTTAATCCAGGAAGTCTTTAAGGTGTTGGTTTAACCCAGAAAAGTGACTGAAAATGCTATATGGTTCTCATGTTGGCCTTTTAATGACTTCCAGATATAAAATAGAATTAAAAATATGTGTTTTCTAACTGCCAACACCACAAATTGAACTTGGGTTCGGAGAAAACATACTGATTTCTTTCACCACCATTAATAAATATTTATTATTGGAGATGATGCATGAGAAGGAAAGTACTCTGACTCTCAGAGCGCAAGCTGAGTATATGTTATGCTGGGAGTCTGGAAACTAGCCCCTCTCTACTTGAAAACTGAGCACAATGGGTCAAGACCTCCTTGAGGAACCAGAAGCATAGAATAACATGATGAGATTTGTACAGTAACATTTTAGGGGGAAACTACTCTTTAAAGTTGCCTCTGAAGCTAAACTGTTTTTTGCACCATCAGTCTGATTATATCAAAATTTGACACGTGTACATTTTTTCCTTACTCTCCTTGTGTCTCGGAAATAGGGCTCTTTTGTGTAAGTTCACCCTGGCCGTTTTCTTCTGCTGCCTGATGTTAAATGGACAACACATATGTTGGCTCGGTCAATAATAGATCTGGCTGGAGAATGACAGTTCCATTTTGTGACAATTTTCAAGGGTTAGAAATTTTTCATTCTGTGTTTGGGGAGAAAAAGCACAACATTTCATAAACCTGAATTGTGTGGAAATCCATTTTCAGATCAAAAGTCAGGTTTTAGACCCCTCCCCCCCCTCTTTCTCTTGTTTCTTTGTATTAGCACTGATTGGTTGAATCTCAGTGAGCACTGCATGCTGTGCAGTAACATCCAGCTTTCAGAAAACATACTTGAGGGGAAAATTTATACATAATTGTTAAAAACCTTGGTTCCCGCTCCTTGCAGTATGGAATGCAGAACAGGAATTCCTCCACTTACTCAGTTTGTTATTGAGTCAGAAAGGAATGAGGATGACAAAAGCCTTAAGCAACAAACAAACAAGCAGTAATTGCTGCAATCCAGCAAACCAAGAAAGGAAAGGAAATAACAATATCAATATGCTAACCATGCATTTTACCTCAGGCTGTGTCTGTCCTTTTTCAGTTCCATTCATTGAAGAAAGGATTCATATATGTGGGCAAAGGTGACACTCAGTTGCTTCCTATTTCAGTTATAAGAAGCCATTTGGTTTTATATTTTAATTATGAAGACCCATACAATTTTAAAGCCATTTATATTGCTTATATATTTCTGCTCAGTCATGATCTTCTTAGCTTCACACCAGTACATTTAAATGGATGGGGTGACTGTTCCGTGAGTGCAGATATATATGTGACATCTTTTTATTTGGGTGAGAAGCTATAAAGATAAGTACAAGTGTAACGCCGCTGGGGAAATTCCTCCAACCAGACTGCATTTCCACTAGATTCTACTTTGTCTCAGAAATCCTCTGGGACATTGAAAGTGTTCAGCATACGTATAGAATTGCACGATTTCCGTTCTCCCTAAAATATTGTTTGAAAAGCATGATGTTATCAATTCAAACATTAGAAAAAAGCATCTAATTTTCTGTGTCTAATTTCACCTTCCCTAAATGCCCCACCATGGGTATTCTTGCAAAGTGATGGTCCTTGATCTCCTGACCATCAGTCCAGAAAAGTTATGGAGCCTAAAAATGTGTGTGGTAAAATTGCTCTGTTAACATAGAATGAAAAATCTATTACAGATACACAAAGATATTTTTGAAACAAACTGATACCTTGCAACACTGTTGGAAGAGACAATAATAGTTGAGTGAGCATGGTCACTGAAGTATCTTTTTCACCTGCAGAAATGCTCCCTCATAGTCAGTGTGCCACATCTGTGGCTAACACGTGGGAAGAGGTGCAATGTTAATACTTATGCTGTATCTGTTTTCTGGGGGCCAAATCCTCACATCCTTGCTTTGTTTCCACTTAGTCTTTACTGAGGCCTCACAGTTTTGCTTGAGAGAGAGGGCTGAATAAAAGCAGACTGAAGTCCCCTGTGTCTGTACTGGGATGAACAGAGAATGTCAGGTCCCCTGATTTTTTTTCAACCCAGCATTTATCAACAACACTAAAATTCAGTTTTTTAAAAAGTAGTATGGTCTGAAAAATATCTGAATGGTGAAATTCTCTCCCAATTGCAGTTGAAGAATTTTATAGTAAACATGGGTCATGCTGGGATCTCTGACTTTGGCCCCAAATGATATTCTTCTATAAAAAGAGGAGCCACATCAGGAAGCAGTAGACATAAAATTAATAGCACCCGCAGTGTTTATAGCAAGATCGCTTTCCATATGATAATCTCCATCTATGCAACAGCAGCAACCATCATTAGGAAACTATGTTTGTGGCCAGTCCTAGGGCTTGGGTTGAGGTTACCTACTCAATCAGTAAATGTGTCAAGATAGCAATATTTCACCTAACTGGGGAAGAATAAGGCATATGAATATTTTGGAGCCAATGTGACTAGAGTGAAACGTGTACTGCTATCTATTTGGTAATGATCAAAATTGAACTTTTCAGAGTTTGACTTTGTAAAGCAATAAAACAGGCTCCATAGATTAAAAACCCAGGCGCTACAATTTAAGATAATCCAGAGGATTTATTAGACCTCAATGAATCTTAAAAGAAGGACTAACTTTCGAAGGCTAATGGAAATGTAGTAATAAGGGAATGCTAATTGACTTGTTATGGGGTGGCTCAAGAGTTCAGCTGTTCAGGCCATGTGTCTTCTCTGGACTTGAACAGTACTTTGTGAAACTTCCATTATAAAATACAACTCACCTGCATTCATTAAAAACTCAAAGCAGTTAAGGTTTGTCAAAAATGTACTACTGGTAACAAAACTTTGCAGTGAACCATGGCCAAATGTATAGTTTCACATACTTTTGACACACAACCAGGTGCAACTTGACCATTTGGACTGTGTTTTGCTTTGAGTTATTAGATTCATTCCAAGCCAGTAAGAACCTGAAACTCAAGAAAATTCAGAGGTGTGGATCCAGACAAATCAGATCCAAATAAAAGTTTTACGCAGGCCCCAGTGTGGGAAAATCATTGGATTTCATATAGTTCTACTGCATAATCCAGAATGTAGGATAGAATTCATATTGGTCATACTTAGGGGTATCTCTCAATTTATAGTCCTACATTGATATAAGAAGCTAAAGTTTTTGAAAGATACTAGCTACTAAGTAAATAGCTTATTCCAGAGCTGGAGAGAGACCGCAAACACAGCAAAAATTTCTTGTGAATATTCCCTTGAATTTTTAACATAAATTGACTTTGCCCCTTTTGTGTCCCACTTTACCCAAACACTTGGTGGAATAAGGAAACATGGACCATTTGCTTCAGTGGTGGCTTTTTGGTTGCCTTGGATGTAAGTCCAGTTCAGGCTTAATCTACCACTGAATATGAATGTTCATGGCAAATGAATTTCAAAGTCACATGTATGAATATTTACAAACTGAATTTTGAATTTGCACGTGTGAGTATTGGTTCCAAAGTGCTTGGGCACTCAGCCAATCAAGGAAGAAGAAATAATCATGTGACTCATCTGACCATTGATAGCTAACCAATATAGTGAAAAAAACAAACATTCAATACTTGTCAGAAAGCAGTTTTTGTGATTAATCCAGAGTTAATCTCCCCCTAGAATTAGAGAACTTTGATGAATAAATATTTAATAGTCAGAAAAAGTAGCTAATTTATCTAATATTCTATTGTTTAGTTGATTATTCATTCAGTTTTAATAGATGGAAAAGCCCTACTCCCCCACTCTTCCTCCCCTTCCACCCCTCAGTAAATCACTGTGTCACAACTGGTTGGGAATAGCTAAGTATGAAAAAATTACACTTAGTACAAGGGGCTGAACAACCGTTTGTTTGATGTATGCATGAGTAGTACTATAGAAACCCACCTACCTGATTTTCAGCTACTTTTACTTTCAGTTTTGCATGTGTTTTAAAAATGAAGGTTTTCTGAACCTTATCTTACGGTGATCTCTTAGTCTTCTGCAGTCATTGCTAATTCAGAGCTGCACATGCTCAGTAGTGCTGATTATCCAGTTACATATAGTTCACATTTTGTCTTGTACCATCTGTGTATTTGGTTATGGGTGCGTGTTTTGTTGTCTTCCTGCACCTGTTTTGTTTCCCGCCTTGTGAACTCAGCATTCTTGTTCTTGTTTAAGGTTAGGTATATGTGCATAGCACTGGGTGTGTGCAGCTTCTCAAGGCTACATAACAACAGTTCGAACAGCAATTATGTTTTGTTCAGACAGTTGCTGACCTAACCAGTTCATGGTTATTACATGTTTTGATTGACAACCTACCTGCATTTCTTGCTTCCCTTTTTGTGTTTTTGAATTGCTGTTCTGTGGTACACCAGAGTGTAACAGTTGTGTTATATATTTTTTGTTTTTGCTCTAACTGTTTTTAAATTAGGTTGTGCTACGGAGTTGGACATTTTTGCATATTCTTTCCCCATGCAAGAGCTAGCCAAACATTCTTACTAGTTTGTTTTCATGTGTTGTTCTATCTTGTGCAGCGGAGGCTCACTCAGGGGGAGAGAGGAGAAGATTTAGTGCTGCTGATACTTGCCATGATAGTGGGATTTCAGGAACATGGAGATGGGGAGAGAAAACTAGGATGTGGCCCAGAGCAAGTGTTTCTAAGGTCCCTATAGTTTTTGGCTTAGTCCACCTTACTCATTCCAGCTCCTATCAATGTCTGTGGAAGTTTAACTAAGTAAAGGCTGAGTAATAAATCAGGGCTTGGTCCTGAAAACCCTTAGGTACATGGTCCAATGGACTACCCTTATGAATAAAAGAATCAGAGAGGTAGCCGTGTTAGTCTGAAATAGCAGAGGTAACAAAGAGTCCTGTGGCACCTTAAAGACTTAACTAAAGTATTGAAGCATAAGCTTTCGTGGGCTAATACCCACTTGGTATTAGCCCACGAAAGCTTATGCTTCAATACTTTAGTTAAGTCTTTAAGGTGCCACAGGACTCTTTGTTACCTCTTATGAATAAAGTTACTCACATGCATAATTCTTTGCAGCATGGAACCCTATATGAAAACTGAGTAAAGACCTCAGCCCTCGCATTTAATTTTCTTTGACCCTGCTGGGAACACCAAAAAATGTAAGCATGGCCAGTGCTGGGAATAAAAGTCTGCCTCGTCACTCTTTGAAAATGGCTTTGGTGCTTAGATGAAATGTAAATGCACCAGTATTAACATTTAAAGAACAAGTGAGGAGACTAATTAACCTTGAAAATTTGGATTTATACAAATAAATGCACAGTGAATATTTCCAGTTAAGGTATTTGTTCTCTTAAATAGTAGATTAATTATATTTAAGACTATTTGTAATTTAGAGGATGTTTTTCCATATTTTTTCCTACATGAGGTTCAGCAGAAAATCTCTATGTATCTTTGGGATGATACTATAAAAACTGTACAGAATTAATATCAAATGAAAGCTGTTAGCAACACTCACATGTTTTCCACAGCTCCAAAAGCAGAGGTTATCCATTCCCATACTCACCAGTGATGAGGAAAACTTTCCCTAGTATGGCGAATGATATTGATTTGTTTTCTGACTTTACAAATTCAGACAGTGCTGGCGGTGGATGATTTGAGTAGCTCAGATTAGTCAGTTTGTTCTTGTTCAGTTGCAATAAAAAAGTGGCACTAGAGTGACACCAGAAATATAACCCGTACAGGCTCTTCTGTGACTCTTAGAGCCACATCCTCATAAGGAAGTTGGGGCAGAGAGTATCCACACCAGTAACAGGCACTGGAACCAGTCTTCTTTCATCAGTGTTGATGCAGACTCAGCACCTCCAGGTGTGCTTTGAGTTCACACTGGAGTAGCAATTTTGCTACATTCTTTGAAAGGATGCAACATAAATCTCCTTCATCCCCCTGACTACATCAATCTTATGGCAACAGTCAGTATAGAAAAGGAGACAGAGCTAAGACCTGCCTAACTCCCTTTGGTGAGTTTAGCACTACTGGCACGGCTGAGTCAATGTTTCCTTTGTACTGGGAAGTATGACAACTTACACCATCAGAGGAGCTGTCCTGTAGAGTACAAGGGCTTGGACTTTAGCTGTCGCTTGCTTAGAAGTATGAAAGGATGAGAGCTTCTGGCATTGTCTCCCCAGTTTGTGATCCCACTCAGGGTCTGCCATAATCTGTCTCTGAAAAGAATGAACCCAAAGGAGCTTCAGTATCTGGTGTTGCTCTAATAAAATGTTCACACAATTTTTCCATTTCATAAAACAAACCAACCACTCTGCTCACCAGTTTTATTGAGTGTTTTGTCATGGCTGTATAAACACATTGTAAGCTAACGGTATACATGAAGTCTCCCACTCTTAGAAAACATAAGGATATTCTGTTTTCCACCCTTAGACTGGCATTATAAATTAACAACACAAGTTAACGCTGTACCTTGGTAGCCACTGCACATTAAAGATCTCTATTGGTGTATATGAATAATAGACATTTCATGCTATAGTTAGGAAAATAAGAAAGATCGTTCTTATTAAATATAGTTTTTTGATGCAAAAAAACACAATATGAAGAATTAATTTACAGCCACTTGTGCAGTAATATGGGGAACTAAATTACAACTGCTGTATATTTACTTGCCAGTCTGTATGCTCTCAGAATAGTATAAATATTACCCAAAATACAGAGTTCCACACAAAGGGGTAAAGTAAGCAATATGAAATACTATTATATTCTGCAATGGTATTGCTAAGTTAAGCAGGTTTTAATTATTTGGTTCTAATTAAATTGTAATGGGAGTATTGATTCTCTTTTATGTAGGGTATATGTTATAATGTCGGTGTCATTAAACCTATTAAACACAAGTTCAGTTGTTTAAATAAAATATTATATCCCAGAACTTTAACATGTTTATAATTTAACTCCCTTATAATGCACTCAGAGACCTGCAGGGTTCTGCTCATTCACCTCTAATGCTGGGGCATTTAACTGAGCTATAGAAATGACATGATAGGCACAAGCAGGTATTCTGAGAACGCCTATGTAACTCTGTTCTAGGTGTTGGCCAAGTGCCATCCTTAATGGGGCTCCTCTGGATCCCAGAAATGACATACAGTGGTAAAGTAATGGGAGCTTGTGGTTGGGCTGTGTCACAGAAGAGTGGAGTAGAGGAGAGAAGGGTGAGAATGAGATTAGTAAGAGACTAGCAGCTCCTCTGGATAGTCAGAGAAAGGAGCTAACAGTCAAAAGATGCAACAGAGTTGGCGCACACAACCATGACACTGGAAGCAAGCACAGCTGTCCATCTAAAGCGCCTGTTAATAAACCTAAGATTTAAATCACAAGCGTAATATGTCAAATAATAATAGCTAGTGGAACAAAATCTGAAGAACTGTGCTCTATGGAATATTAAACTATATTTTATATATGTTTTCACAAGGTCATCTGGCCAAAGACTTAAAAACTTGTGTTCTCTGTGCCTAAAGAATTGGGGAATTCCAGGTAAGCAACAGCACCCAACTGGTCACTTTCACAACTTCCTCCTCCCTGCCCCACAAGAAAAATTGCTATTGCTTGAGGCTGAGGTTGAATTTATTTGCAGTTTCCTCCGTTGTGCTGTAAATACTCAGGGCTTGGTTATACTTACAGCTTTATAGTGGTTTTGGTTATACCCGCCTTCAGATACAGCTGCAGGGATAGTGCTCCAGAGTGTCCACACTCACAGCCACAACCGCACTGGTGTGGCCACATTTGGGGCACTTGCAGCGGCACAGGAGTGGTGCATTATGGGCAGCTATCCCAGCATTCAGCTGGGTGCAATGTGCTTTTCAAAAGAGGGGGGTGAGGGGGAGCATGTTGTGTGTATGCGGAGGGAGAGAACGAGTGGATTTTTGGCATGCTTAATGTGTGTCAACAAACTGTCTTTGAAATGCAAAGCCTACAAACCTTCTGCTTTTCGCTTGCTCACAAACATTTGCATTGTTGATTTGCCGAGTTAAAGACAAGCTCTGAAAACATACTTCTGCATTCCTCCAGCCGAGTTCAAAACAAAGAGAACAGAGGCTTAATTGCCTTAAATGGCTTAGAGGGTGTTTCCAGTAATCACTCAAAGCGCTGTATTGTTACTACCCATTTACACTGGAGCTAAAACGGAGCACCCAATATGTGACAGCTGTTAATCCTCTGGCAAGGAGGATTACCAGGACCATGTGGATTTATAGTGCTCTACGTGCCTCGCCAGTCTGGACGGGTAATGGATTATAGTGCTCCTGGCGGCTTTATAACGCTATAAAGTGCCAGTGTAATCAAGCCCTCAGGAAGGTTAGTTGCTGCATGTTCTTTAGGCAGCTGCAGTAGAGGGAGCCCTGGAAGTGTAGAACATATTCTTTATAGGGGTACAGGAGAATTCGTGAGGATGGGAGTTAGAGAGGAATCAATACAGATGCCTCTTGTATTCTGAAGGGATCCCTTTGTCTGTATCCTAGCTTCTTCTACTGAGAGAGACAAATCACCTGCTCCATGTAAAGCTACATAGGAAACTTCATTAGATGGGGTTGGCTCTTCCCTGCATGGGTTATTCTCATGTAGAAGTGCCTGACGGCCTCAGGAAGATTTTGATATATTGTAATAACACTAACTTAATTGTCCTTAAAATCTTGAAAGTCCCCATTAGGATGTTAAACCTAAGTATCTGTGAAATGTTGATGGCCACATTTATAATGGAGCCTGGGAGCTGATGTTCAAGATTGCTTGCTCTCCATGCAAACAATATTGTATTTATTTTACTTCTTAGAGGCTTAGTACACAAATATTTGCAATGTTTGCATTGAAACAAGAGTGGGGGCATTGAAACAAGAAAAGGCATTACGTATGTGTTCATTATCCAAAAGCTAATGCTGTGTATGCAGCTGTGTCCATCCTCAATCATTTATTAGTGCCCCATGAAAAGGTATTGTATGCCATTTAGTTTAATTTCAGCTGCTATGTGCTGTGCTGCTGCATTGTTCCAGCTCATCATATGCTTAGATGACTCATGGCGCAGGTGGACATGGTGGTATTTATCATAATACATTTTCTCCTCTCGCCATAATCTATAATATAAAGTACTGTTCGCAATTAGCATTTTAGCACTATTAAATCCAGCATGAAGTGTATTCATGGAAAACAATCATTTTTTTATTTTTCAGATTTGACTAAATGAAATAAAATGTCAGCAGCCAATGGTGGGTATTGTATGATGTGAACTGGTGCCTTTTAATATCCATTGACACTTAAGCGTGGCTGTTATGTACACTGCTAGCTGCCAAAGAACTCAGTCTTAGCTCTTTCTATGGTATGTAATTATACTGGATTAGATGCACGCTGAGTTTACGCCTGGTTCTTTGGTTATATGCCAAGAAGCAGGGGCACTTGGAAAATGTTGTGGTATTTGAAAATGGTCCTAATCTGTTTTGTGTCAGGAGGGACCTTCAGGAGGAATAGCCTGATAGTGGACAATTCAGGCTGAGAAAGGGGCATGGCTAGCATGGTTGGCATGTGAATTAATTCAGTTACTTTGCTACAACCTCTGACAGCAGGGCTTTCTAAAGTTGCCCTTCTTTGGCATAGTCCTCAAAGGATGGCAGGTCTGGAAACACCATCTGTGCTCCCTTAGAGGTGAGGAAAAGAGGGGAGTGCTGGCAGCAAATGTAGGTGTTTTGAATGGTGAAAGAATATTCTGGAAAAATGAAGTGTCCCAGAAAATATGAAAGGAAGAAAGGGGGCGGGGAGATGAAACAGAGACAAACTAAGAGAGAGATGATGGAGGGGAAACAAAAGTCTTGGAGGGAAGAGAACAAAAGTGTATGGGCCTGACTCTGTACCCACTGAAGTCAACGCAAAGCTCCATTTGATTTCAGTGGTGTAGGAACAAGTCCTGAACCAGAGGGAGAGTGGCAGATGTGGGAGAGGAAGAAGAAAGTAGAAATGATGGTTCATGTGGAGCAAAAGCTGTTGTGAATGTGAAAGTCTGATATATACCACCTCCTTTAGTTCCTCCTTCGTTTCCTTGTGACTTAATCAAACAAATTCCTGTTGGGCTGAAATGTTCCATGCTTGGTCTCAAGCTATTATTCCAGAAAGAACTGGAAGATTTAGAAATTCCACAGTAGCAGTTACTCTCATAATTCAGGGTTGGGAAAAGAATGAGTAGGCTTTTCAGAGCTTTGCCTTGTCTGGGACAAGCCTTAATATGATTTTAAGGATCTTTACAACATTATGATGAACTTGCTTTTGGCATATTCATTATAATAGGCTAGCTAAATATTTGCAGCCAGATAAATATATTGAGATGATTCATTTCATTTAGAAGACTATCTTGAAGCAAGAATTCAGTACCAAAGGCGTCATTGGAGTTACCAAAACAGTTAATGTGAAATTAAAACTCAATAATGATTCATAAAATCTGAAAAACATTTACCGCAAGCTTAAAAAAAATGGGGAGGGAGAATCAATTCACTCAGAAATGGGACAATAAATTAAAATTGGTGTGTCTGTCTGAAAGAGCTGCACACACTGGTGTGTGTTTGTTGCAAGGACCAACAGAATGTGTTTAATCTGCATGGTACAGTTCCAAATCAAAAAGTCGCAGAGGTCAGAAGATCTGTAGGGTATACATTTCCTAGACATACATGCTTGTGCGTGCATACACGTACAGGATTTGATTTTACTTCTGGGTCCAGTCACTTTACATGTTGCTAGTGGACTGTTTAACTGTTTGTTGATAACTGGTCTCTGGTGGCCAATTTCTTTCTCTAGTTCATGTGGGTATGCCTGGGGGAGGCTCTCAGGGATGTGGGTGAGGAGAGGGGAGTCCTCACACATGATCCGAGAGAACAGCAGAACTATTCTACATATCTCAGAAACCTATGTGTAGATGGTGGGGGAAAATGAGAGTATGACCAATGGAGCCATATTTCCACTGCAGATATGCAGGCCTCACCCTCCATATTACATAACATAAGAACGGCCATACTGGGTCAGACCAAAGGTCCATCTAGTCCAGTATCCTGTCTTATGACAGTGGCCAATGTCAAGTGCTGCAGAGGGAATGAACAGAACAGGTAATCATCAAGTGATCTATCCCCTGATGCCCATTCCTAGCTTCTGGTAAATAGAGGCTAGGCACACCATCCCTGCTCACCCTGGCTAATAACCATTGATAGACCTATCCCCCATGAATTTATCTAGGTTGTTTTTTTTTTTACCCTGGTATAATCTTGACCTTCACAACATCCTCTGGCAATGAGTTCCACAGATTGACTCTGGGTTGAGTGAAGAAATTTTCTTTTGTTTTTTTCAAACCTGCTGCCCATATTCCTCTTCCAGTAGTGTTTGGGGAACCCCTTTCCCTCCTACAAAAGAGCCTTTGGCCTCGGGCATAGAGAGTCTGCTACCCCTCTGTTAGTATTGTCTCCGATTCTGACCCCACCTGGTGCATAGTAGAAGATGACAGTTTCTTTGACCCAGAGCTCTCTGCATTTGCTCTCAAGTTTTTTTTTTAATCCAAAATGTAAGTGTTGCCTTTTCACTTTTAAAAGCTGCCAAATGATTAAACTATCATTATGCTGAAAAACTGGAGAAATTATCTCCTCTATGCTACAGAAGACCAGGGTGTCGGAATAAAACATCTCATATAAAACAAGAATGAAAAGGCTAAAATATAAAATGTAGTCCCTCAGCTATGAGAGTGCATTCATTTTAGGTATTAATTTTCCAGAATTATTTGAGTTGATGGTTGCACTGTCATTTGCAAAATAGCTTTGCTATTACAGTAATTCCAGTGGAAAGAGACATTAGTCTGTCTCATAATCTGCACACTGTGTGTCTGAGCACTACAGAGCATGTAGTTGAATAGGAAAACCATTAAGTTTTCCTTTTACTTGTAATTCAAATAGAAATTAAACTCTGAGGCAACAGTTTTTCATTAATGTAGGAACTTTAGGCCACAATGATTGGTTGTCTTTGGTTCTTAGATACCGAGCTGGAACTACTTATAAAGTCTGAGTTTCCTTCTTGCATCTATCTCTCTCTCTTTCCCTCATGCCCCCGAAATGGGAGGTTCTAAGTGACCAAAAAATAAAGGGAAACTGTCTTACATTTCCAGGCTATCTGAATTTTTCCTATGGATGGTGGAAAAAACGTAATGACTGAGTATTCTTTGGAGCTAGTAAAATTATAATCCATTCTCCTTCATTTCCTCCGTTATGAGCTCATTTATCATTTGTATTTGATAGTATCCATGTCATTATGTTTCTCTGGTTTGCCTTGCCTTTAATTAATGGCTTATAGTTCTAATTTATAGCCTTCAAGAGGTTTATTGATGGGTGTTCTGCTGGGTTTATTTTATGTCTACTTCCTTTTTCTCTGTATCACATCCTATCAGTATTTTATGTGCAGATGATACACAGGTCTATATTTTCTGAAGTTGTTCATCTCCCTATCTCTTCTTGTATGAGTGACACCCTTAGCTGTTTATATCTAACATTTTAGAGCATGGTTTATAAAGATATCCATTATTTTTTACCCATTACTTGACTCATACTGAGAGTTAAATTTTTTTCCCATAGCAGCGGTTCATGTGATACATAGCTGGGTGTAATCCTGATTCTAAGTGGTCATTACATCTCAATACTCTCTCCAAAGTTAAGACCTGATTACATCATTTATTAAATATCTTTAAAAAGTATTCCTATTTTGCATATTTGATGACTGCAACAACCAAAACCATGATGCATGCCCTGGCTCTTTCCATAATGTATTATTCTAAAGCTTAATGGGATCTATCCTGTTCATATTAGAATGTATTTGTAGTCAGCAACTTCTTGTTCTTTCATTGCTACTACCCTCCATTTCATAAATGTATTCACTTGCTTCCTGTTTTCTATTTTTTAATCTGTCTTGTGATCTTGGCATTTAAGACCATTTTTCACTCTGTAATGCTAGCCTATCTGCTTAACATGTTTCCCACATATCCAGTGTATAGTGACTCATAACTTGCACTTAATTTCTGGCTTGCCTCTAGCAGCTACAGTTTTTACCATCTGCCCACTCTAAATATTGGGCTTTTGCCTATGTTGTTCTGTTCAGATGGA
Source organism: Sternotherus odoratus (assembly GCA_032164245.1). Lineage (NCBI taxonomy): Eukaryota > Metazoa > Chordata > Testudines > Kinosternidae > Sternotherus > Sternotherus odoratus. The sequence continues at coordinate 182,061,196 of JAVMKO010000001.1, forward strand.
ATTGTCTACCTTGCAAGATTCACATGAGAGACTGGTTCCAAAATTCACAGTGCATTATTTTTCTAGGGCCATATTTTGTCTTCATGTATAGTCCATTCACAATGACAATAAATACTCACTGCGCCAGGAAAAGAGATTGAAATTGACTTCATATCCAGGTAGTAGGACACTCACTTAGGAGGTGGGAGACCTGAGTTCACATCCCTGTTCCACTTACTTTATTAGTTATAAAAAGTAGAAGAGATTTAATGGGAGACATGGTGAATGACCCACATGAGAGTAGCCCAGTGGTTGGGGAACTCTTGTGCAATCTGGGCAACCCAAGTTAAAATTTCTTCTGCACGTCAGGCAGGAAGGGAGAAACCAATCTAGCTCTTCCCTATCCTAAGTAAGTGGTCAAACCACTAGCTAAAGGTACTAGGGAGGCCTCTGCCACCTGTTTCAGGTAAAACAAAACATGTTTCATTCAATCTGATTTTTTTCCCGCTTTGCCAAAATATTTTGCGATTTTTCCATATGGGTTAAATTAACCAATTTTTTGGAATTACCAGTGAACTGAAAAATCATTTATTCACCCAGCTCTCCCTATAAGGCGTCTCCCCCCCCCACCTTCTAGTTTCTAATCCTATTGCAGTAAAGATTGAAAGGCTGTTGCACTAAACATGTTGTCATTGAAATCTGAAGGCTCAGAAGTAGTCCTGTAAAGTTTCATGACTGCTAATCATTCCAGATTCTGCCCAGTACTTTTCAGAAAATTCTGAAACCTTATTTTATTTTCTTCCTTGGATTGTAAAAGTGGAATTCACAGTTCAGGAGAATTGAAGTATTAATTGTTTGGGGATTCATCATTAGTGAGGTAAACTACATACCCTTATTATAGGCCATTAAGGTATCAAAGGTTTTCTTAAATTTCATCCTTACGAAACATCATCTAAATGAAGTGTCTTAATCTCCACTGCTTTTAGAGCAAATGATTTTAGACTGATGCTTGGAAAATGAATGTGCAAACTGGAGCAAGAATATTTATCTTCAGCCTCTGCATCTCCTTTTAATACATATCTCTGGAGTATTCAGCAAGCAGTTGGAGAAAAAAGCTGTTTGCCTCTTTCTTCTTGTCCATAAGAGCTACCGTTCTGAAAACTGCTGTGTTCTTGAAGCAGTGTTGTAGGTGATATTTGTATGCAACATGGCATTGGTTCCTGGTAACTGGAAACTATTGTTCCATTGGAAACAACAGCAACCAGATAACTCCAGAGACATTGCAATTACATGGCTATGCAATCTTCTGATTGACAGGCAAATAATGATTGCTAAAGGGCAGTTTAGTCTTCAAAGAGAATTGTGTTTACTTAGATAATGACTATTTTCAGAAGCAGGAGCAATCAAAAAGCCTTTCAGTTTGAAAATTTATTATGAGAGAGATTCTTTATTGTTGTTCCATTGTACATTTTGCTAAACAGTTGGTGCTTTTAATAAACAGTATCTTCTGTTTTGCTATCTTGCTTTCATGCCTGGATATTTAATAATAGCAGTGCATTATAGATTAAAATCCTCACTTGTTCTGGCACTGATCGTATTTTACGGGGGGGGGGGGGAGGAGAGGGGAGGGGGAGACCCAATGACATGATTGCAAAGAGCATGTTTTTCAATATTATGCTTCGAGCAAAATATTGAAAAATAACTTGCCTTCACTTTAACCTGCTTAATTATAACTGGTTCTTGGAAAGATCTTTACTATTTATTCACATGTTTTTGCTTATGCTCTTTCCATAGCTAAGTGGTTTATCAGTTTCTGTGTGATGATTTAACTAATCCAGTACTTGTTGCTTCATTGGGTGCCAATTGCAGTATTCTGCCATTAAAAAAAGATGAAATAATAGCTATTTTCTTCTGATTATAAGCACCATGGCCTTTCTCCTCCACTTACCCTATCCTCAGGACACTATTCATCAGGCATCTGCTTTATATCCGTTCTCCAAAATGCACTCACTCCTCTGTGTCTCAACATCCCATCAAGCCTTTCTGCCTTAACTGACTAATCCACTGGGCAACAGAACTTGAAAACTCTGTACTATTCATCAGATGTTACCAGGCTGTTTCATTGCTCATCCACATTTATTGCCAGATTTGGTTTTTGAAATGTGGAATGCAACTCACTTCAAAAATATTTACAAAATTATAGTTCTTGGTTATTTTTTTGTCCCTTTTGAGCTACAGGAAAATAAAGAGCAGCTGAAGATGCTCCAATACATGGCTTAGAGTAGGGATGGGCAAACATTTTGGCCCGATGGCCACATTGAGGTTCAAAATCGTGTGGAGGGCCGGGTAGGGAAGGCTGTGCACGGGGCCCTGTGACTCACCGCGCCACGGCTTGACCTGCCTGGGAGCACGGGGCCCCACAGCGCCCAGTGCTCAGCCAGGAGCGCAGGGCCACTGACTCCGTGCCCCCAGCTGAGCTTGCGGGCCGGATAAAAATGGCCGACGGGCCGCATATGGCCTGTGGGCTGCAGTTTTCCCACCTCAGATGTGGTGACTTCCATTTCTAGACACTCATTTCCTTCGACCACTTTACATTCATGCACATGCTCCATATTATCCTTATTGAAAACTGAGGCCAAGTATTCATTTAGTTTTTGGTCCATATTGAGATTCTTTAATCTCCTTCCCATCCATGATACATAGAGGCCCAACCGCATCCTTCCATATTCTCTTTTTATTTATATAACTCAATAAAATTTATTTTAATTTGTTTGGCGAGAGCGAATTCAGCTTAACTTTTTAGCAACTCTCACTTTATGCCGACATTTTCTAACCTACACAATGTAGCTTTCTTTGATGATCAGCTCTTTCTCCATTCCCTATAGGCTTTCTGTTTATTCTTAATAATCTTTTTTAGGTGGTCATTCATCTAGCTGGATTGCCAAGCCTTTCCCTACATGTTTTTCCTCTTACGTGGGATATAAATTTCAGATAGTTTTGTATAGTTGACATGAAGAAATTCCAAGTCTCTTAAATCCTGGAGCTCTTCAATCCAGTTGACGTATTTTTCTAGTTCCCTTAATTTTCCCTGGTTCTGACCTTTTGAAATAAAAAACAGAGTTGATGACTTGGTATTGACCATACTTCCATCCAATTTAAACTGAATCAACTTGTGATTGCTTGATCCAAGATTATTCTGTAGAATCAGCTCTTCTATGATGTAGTCACTGCTTACCAAAACCAAGTCTAAAATTGCATTACTTCTGGTTGGTTCCGTGTGACTTGTTGAAGAAAACTGTTATCTATCACAACCAGGAATAAGTGGGCCCTACCAGTATTAGTAGAATTTATTCTCTAACCTGTACGCAGGCATTAGTCTCCCACTATTCCCAAAAGCATTTGTTCCTCTAGTAATATTAAAAAGATCACAACCCATATTTGAATCTGACCCAGGGGTCTGTAGCAGACCCCTCCTATTATCCCAACAGAACCTCTTTTATAATGCTTCCCCAAAGTTATTTTGACTCAGATTCTTTTCATCCATACTATCACTTTGTATTTATTTACAGTTTACTGCTTTGTTGATCTACAATGCTACCCTACCACCTTTACCTTTATTTCTAAACAGTACGTTCCTGTATTATGTCAAGTGCTATTCTTTCATGATTTTGTAGTCCCGATAATATCTGGCTTGAACTTGTGAACAACTGTTCTGAATCAGGACCTATTTCTCTATATTTTACCTTCTCAAATGGGCTTTGTTTGCTTCCATGTTCCTTTTGAAGGGCATATATAACTAAAATTCTACAGCATGAACAAATGCTGAAATAGAGCACTGTACCATGGGTGCTAAAGCTACATGTCCCTGATTTAAGAAATCACTTCAACATCAGCTTAATTTAGAGCATGTGCTTAATTTCCATTAACTTTGATGGGAATATACTGCTGTAGTATGCTCCTCACAAATACAGTTTGTGAGAGTTTGCTCTTTTGGGGGTATCTCAAAAAAAGAAATCTTCATGGGCTGATTATTAGAGCAGCTGCAATTCTTGACCTGACTAGTATCTCTGGGAATTGAACTACCATCCTCAAGAGTAGTTGCTGGAAACAAAATCACAAACCATTGCTGCTAAGGCCTCAGACATTTTACCAATAACTCTGTTCTGAGAAATAGTTTGACTTCATTGGAGAAGACTTGTTAGAGGTGTTTTCCCCCAAACAGACTTTTATTTTTTCCCTCCTCAAAAAAAGAAACTTGCTCCACTGAAAGCATGACTTCCAGTATTAGAGTGCAGAAGAATGTGTGTTCTAGAGGACATAGCTATTGGACAAGGGATAATGAAATGTTTATTGGGTGGGTTGTAGGAAGGGGAGTAATATTTTAAGGTACTATTGTACAACATCAGAAACTTAGGGGAGTAAAGCTTCAGTCCAGGAAAGCATGGAACTACTCACATGCTTCCAGTTAAGTGTATGCTTAAGTGCTTTGTTGGGTGTAGGCTTCAAAGCCTATCCCATGTACATGTTGTAGGACTCATCTTTTCACCAACGGATAGTCAGATTTATGGTGATTTCGCAAACAACTTTCAGAGGAGTTTTGGACTGCAAATTTGAGGAATTTAACCTTGAAAAGGAACATTCATTCTGTCTAATAAATTATAGTGTGAGAGAGAACATTTTCTATAAATAATGCTTTAGGAAGATATTTTATCAGTGAATTCACATTTTTAATATTGTATCTGACTAGATTTTCCCAGTGAAGTAAATCCTGTTCTCTCCTATGTGGTTGTGGAAATCCCTCCTGGCAGGAGAATTGGTGTACTTCTGTTGAGCAAATCTGGTCTGGTTATATATGTGTGTGTTGAGGGTCAGGAGAGAAATGTGCTGTGGGTACCCTTTGGAGCTCCTACACTGTACTGTAGAGGAGAAGTGAGGAAACAGGAGGCATTTGCTCTTCACTAGTTTATATTTAAAAAAAAAGAAATTAACAACTTTATGTTAAGGGTGCTTCTGTGTATGCACATTACATTACATTACATTACATTACATTACAGTCTAAAAACAATAACCGTAAACTATAAACATTGAGTTGAGGCTACAGAGCCAGAAGTTAAGGTTGTTTTTGGAATATACAATGCAATATTTTACTTGAGTATATTTAAGAACTTTTGGTACATTTGAATATTTATCTCCCTCATCTTTATGGTTCACTTCCATATTTTTGCAATGGTTGCTTAGACATAGCTTTAACTTAAGTTTTTAAAATGTTCTTAATGTTTTTAAGTGCCGTAAAATATTCCAAAAATGCATAGGTGTAAAACATTGCAGTACTGGGGTTGAGGAGCTTTTTCTAGAGTGTCTGTTCTTTTAATGCCCTCTGATAGGTTTACAATTACTATTTTGAGTTTTTAAATTTTGTCTAGAGATTCATAAGTGCATGTTAGTGGGGCTGTGTTAAAATTCCCCACTATTATAATACAAATATATAGTACGCAGGAAAGTCCCAAGCAAGGAATAATTCTTGTAGGATTGATTTCACAATTTTCCTAATAAGAATGGAGAACCATATTTATTTTCCATGATGTATTACTGAGTCAAACTTGATGGACTGATAGTGCTATTGACATGTTCTGTGACTAATGTTTCACTAAAAAGCAAAAAAGTTGGAAATGTGTGTTCTTTTTAATGTAAAGTAATTTGGATCAGTATTTTTAATGCCTCAACGTTCCCAAAAGCAGTTTACTTTTGTATAGCATCCAAGGCAAGCAGCGTATGACATTACTGTTTAAACAGCTAGCTTAATTGTTCTCTTAATGTAACAGATTTTGCATAGAGACCTAGATGAATAAGCTGAGTGAAGTGTATTGCAAATTGTTGTGACCTGAAGAGCTTTGTGTAAACTCAAAAGCTTGTTCTGCTGCCAGGAGTTGATCCAGTTAAAGATATTACCTCACCCACCTTGTCTCTCTAAATCTCACCTTGTCATTCTCACTCATTTTTATCTGTTGTACAGTGCTCTTAAATCATAAGGAGATATTACTGCTGAGCATGGTAGACAGTAAGTTAAAGCTTCCTCAGATGGAAACTAAGGCTCTGATCCTGTGAACACTTGAAGCTAATGGAATGTAAAGTTGTGTTAAGTGTACCTATAATCTCTCATTCTACCAAGATGTAGATTTTTCACTTCCAATCTGCCAGTGATCCCAGTCTTTATCTCTCAGTCTTCCCAGCATGCACCTTTACACTGTCCCCCATGCCGCACTGTCACAAGATCAAGATCCCTTGTGCCAAAACATTAAAATCTCTCTCCCTAAGTAAAGGATGCTACATAAACTTACTGCTGATTCTGAACCAGAGATTTACATGAAATAGGGATCTGAGCTACAATTCTTCAATTTACACAGGCACGCCCCATGCCCTTATTCTATTGAAGTCAGTGCAGGTTTCTGCAGGCATAGGGGGCTTCTTGTCTAGAGTCTGTTGCCTGCAAAAAAGAACAGTGTTCAAATATATTGATTTCAATTACAACACAATACGAAGTGTACAGTACTCACTTTACATTACTATTTTTTACTACAAGTATTTGCACTGTAAAAAAAAAAATTTTTCAATTCACCTCATACAGGTACTGTAGTGCAAACTCTTTATTGTGAAAGTGCAGTTTACAAATGTAGAATTTTTTTTTTACATAATGTGGAAGGGTGCTGGCCAGGAGTGCCTGAACCAGCCCTGCGGGCCCTTTAAGAGGGAGCACCAGCCTGCAAACCTCCCTTGCAGGAAAGGCTAATTAGCCACCTGCAGAGGGCTCAGGCTTGATGAGTGACACCTGGCAGCCTCCTCAGGGGGATAAAAGGCCTGCCAGGAAGCAAGCCCAGTGTGGTGGGGATGGTATAGAGTGTGGTGGTGGTTGGAGCTATTCAGAGCTGTGGGTTAAGAGCTGTTTAGAACTGTGTGTTTAGAGCTGGACTATATAAAGTCTGTAGAGCTGCAAGCTGTAGAGCTGAACTATATAAGAGTTGTACGCTGTAAGCTGTGAGCTGTAGAGCTGTAACTGGAAAGAAGGACTGTACAAAGCTGTATATATTGGTGGTGGGGCCTGCACTGTGACTAAAAGAGCACTGTTTGGAGCAAAGAAGGGTTCCCCGCCTGTTCCTGCAGAGGGGTGAGAGAGCGGTCTGTCACAATAACTACATTTAAAAACAAAAGAATGTAAAATTTTAGAGTCTACAAGTCCACTCATGTGATTCACGTAGCTGAAGTTGTGTATCTGCCGTCGATCCCCCCCCGGTAGTGAAGACCAGCCCCAGGAGTCAGTTCGGGGATCGATTTATCTCATCTAGTGGGTAGCATAGCTGTGCCCTAAGATAATGAAGCTTCCTTGTTTTAACAAATACAGTGCCTGCACTGGCTGTATAGCTGTTTCTGCTAAAATTGTTATTTATTTTGTAATATCAATGAAGCAGTTTAACTAAGGAGCCCATACCTCATTTGCTCATGGGTCTCTTACAACAAATGGGCTCCACAGGGTAGGAATGACTTTACTTTCCTTTGTCTCAAAGTGTTTAAAATATTTCTTAACGTTATACAGTGTTGAAAAGAAACCAAAAATCACAAAGTAAATAAACAAAAGACTGACTTTAAAAGTATCTGCTTTAGCCCTGGCCTTTCTCAATGGCTTTAAAGCTTCACTCTGCAGCGTACCCAGAAGGTTAACAAATCTGGGATCTGGTGGACCAATGTGTTAGGGAGTGAATTCCCCAAATGAGGATTTCTTACAGGGAATGTCATGTCAGCAGCTCCTTTTCACTGGATGGGAAGAGTCGGGGGCCTTTTTGTGGTTCTTCACCAGCACATAACTCTCTCTAGTAAAATTTGCAGCTGACTGTATAGTTCCATTAAAGAATCTTATGGCATTTCATGTGTGAGTCATACTGTTGCAGAATTTGCAAATGTCTGCCAGTACACTTATTACAATTGTCATTCTTAAGAAAATCTTCCTCTTTCCAGTGCAGGCAATCTTCAAAATAGGGCACCTATCTTAAATTGCTACCTCATGCCAGTTTGACAGCATTGGCTCCCCACTGTCAGTGATCATAAAACGAGAGTCTAGACCAGCTATGCCTTGATGTTGAATGCTTTGTTGTCTTTGTGAACCAGACGAGAAAAGTGAAGCTTGTTTTCAAAAGTCACTGCCAGTGGCCGAGACTGAGACAGCTACGTTTTGGAATGAGACTCAGTGAGCGGTAATACTTATGGAATCAATCAAATATTTGACCATATATTAATCATTCTATGAATTTGGACCTGATCCTGATTTCATTTATATCGATGTAAGTGTGAAACTGCTCCTCTGAGGTCAATGAAGTTACACTTGTATAAAACCTGCATATGACAAGAGAGAGCAAAATCAGGCCTGGTTTTGCATGAAAGAACAGATTTTTAAATTGCAGCCTCTAGTTTTGTAGGCACCAGTAATTACTGGTGCAAGGTTATTTAGATGTTTACTTGACATAACACTTAAATCAGGTTGCCTGAAAAATTATGCTCACAACTATTTGCAGCTGTAGTCTGAACTCTACTCTGTAGGGAAGCCAAGAGGGAGGAAAAAAGAGGGGGAGGGTGATTTTTAAAAAGAATTTAATCTGATCCTAAAATATCTTAAGTGTAATTATATGGTTATTGCATTGCATCACTACAGGGCAGAGGTAAAGTTCTTTGACTACCTGAACTATGTATTTTTACCTTGTTTGGGTTGTATTAAGTGTAGCTGTAACTGAATTTCCAAGATTTGTAATGCTTTATCTTGGATTTCTACAACATCCCTATAATACTTTTAACACTTAAATTACTGATGTATACTGTCAACCTGAATTCCATTTTAATGGAGGTTTGATTTTTGTTTCTGTCTCAGAATTTATAAATGTGTGTGATAGATTCCATCAATCATTTTAAGTCGACTTATTCTTTCTGAGCTGATCACATTGAATATTTGTTAATAGTTCTCTATGTTGCATGTCTGGTCATGCTGTATTGTTTCTGCTCCCAAATGGGTAGAATGAAAGTTTTATTAAACAGGAAAACTACTAATGGCAAATAATCTGTTTTCAGACAGGTGAGCAATAGTGCTAAAATGTAAAACTTCAGGAATTCAAGAACAGTTGAAAGCATACCTAGCATTTTTTGCAAATATTCTGCACAATGAATACTAAATCTCCATGAATTATAACAAATTGAACTTGGTGTTTTTACTGGAAATTATTTATTAATTATCTTGTAAATATCCAGGCATCTTTAAGAATGCTGAAATCCAAAAGAAAACAAAATTTGGGAAAAAACTAAAATCTGAAAAACCTACTCGTAACTCCCTCCACCATAGCTGCAGGGGTAAGAGAGACTGGACTTTTCACAACTCTAGCCAGTGAGAGTGCTGAAGATACATGTGCACAGGTACTCTGTTCTCATTCACTTTGTAACATTATTTCTCTGCCTAGTTTTTCAAACATAGCACAGCCTATATCATCCTGCATTCATGGCTGTGTGCAAGGCGAAGTTGAAATGTAGATTATATGTTAGTTATCCAAGCACACAAAAGCATCGGCCACCGTTTTTAAAACAAAAACCATTTTCCCCAAGCGCTCTTAACTGGAAAGAGCAAGAAAGATGCTTTGAACTTTCTGTGCACCAGAAACAAACAAACAAAAACCACCTTTGGGATAAGAGCACAGAAAGAAATCTTAGTTCAGATGATGACTTAAAATATATAATCACTTGAAAATAAGAGAATGGAATAAAGCTCAACGTAACCATAACTGCAGTATATCCTGGCTTCTGTGATACTCTAATATTGGCTTGGTCTGACTCATTCCTAAATGGTTACATTTGTTACTTTCCTCTCTGCGCAACACTGAAGTAAAAGGACTTTGTGTGAGGAACTGGGGGATGAAATCCTCACCCTCCAACTCCCCATACGACTTCTGCGGGCAATATTTCAGCCTATGGACTGGCCTGGAATAATGACCTCAACCTTTTCCTGCCAGCTGTATTGGTTTAGTCAATCCATGAGCATGGATCCCATGTCTCTCTGACCATCGCTGGTCAAATTCAAACATTTTCCTGCACAGTAGCCAATCAAAGGCTAGCATAGAGATGTTCTCTATGGTAGGCAGAGCGGTCCAGAAGCCCAGTCTTACTAGCCACTCTTCTTGCTTTACCCCAGTTCATACAGCAAATTGCAGAGAGCCTTGTGTCGGTTCTCCGTGGTTGGCTGAGATTTGGTCAAAGATAATATACAAATTAGTCAACTATGGGGTGTACAATCTCCATGTTACAGTTGTCAGAGTCTGTGGGATTCTTCCCATCCTGGGACTGATCATCCTGAATGCCCCTTTTCATCTTTGACTGAGAGTATAAACACAGTATGGTGTTTCTGGAATGCTTGTTTGCTTTAACTATTTTATTTTAAATAAAGCTTTTAATGTTATCATATATTATATTCCTCACACTTCTACACTAAACTAGATGTTCTGTATCCACCCTGGAGGCTCAAACCTTAAAGAATTTAGTTTGGTTTTATTCCGTATTTTAAACTACTAACTGGGAACACACAAATCAAAGGTTACAATGTTCAGCCATGGAACTGGTTCTCATTTGAAATGAAAAGTGAAGGCTTTTTAAGGTTTCTGTTCTGTGTGTACTGTCACACAGTAGCTCATCTGAGACGGGATTCAGATTATTTATACTGCAGTTGCAGTAAATTTGAGTTGTACCAAATTTATTTCTATAAATGTCAGCTGTTTGATGTTCTCAAGACCTAGTTTTCAATCTGTTATAGATATTACCTTTTCTCAAATACTAAAAATCTTCAAAAAGGATTTGGGGAACAGCAAAAGCATTTGACAGTGACATGGGCTATGGTAGCCCCTGTATTTTTTTTCTTGTAAAGCAAACAAAATGGCCTACAATATATTTTAGGTACACAGGATATGTGCCTCTTATTAGTATTAATGGAAGTTACCTGTGCATAGCCATTGTACAGTGCAGCCTGAGGTTAGTATCTTTCCTTGGACTGAATTAATACCAATAATTTCAGAAGATGATCAAGTTACAGGTTAGCAAAGAACAAACCTCAAAAGACTTGGCAGTTCAGTTCGTGTAAGCACCTCAATGAAATCTCTGAACTTTTAGGATCTGAAAGTGCTGTGAAAGAAAAAAAGCCTTTCTTGTAAGGTGCCAAGTACTTCATGTTTAAGAATGGGGAGGGGGGGAATATCTCATATTCTTTGTTTACAGTAATAAAGCACTTCCATTCTTGACTAGAAATCAGATGTCCTGATGGACAAATTAAAAAGAGGCGCTAGAGGGGAAAGTTCTTTGTAGAACTTCAGAAGATGTTGAGCTTTGAGGTGTGTGTGGATCAGATCTGTTGTATTCAAAGAAAGAAATGCTTAATTACATAGTCAGGAACAAGGGCAATACTGTGGTTATATGTGGCTTTTTATATTTTAGTACCATAGAATCTGAGAGTTGGAAGGGACCTCAGGAGATCATAGAGTCCAACCCACTGCTCAAAGCAGGACCAATCTCTATTTTTGGGCTATATCCCTAAATGGCCCCCTCAAGGATTAAACTTACAACTCTGGGTTTAGCAGGCCAATGCCCAAACCACTGAGCTATCCCTTCCCCCCTAGGATGGATGAAAATTCCTATTTTGATGTTATGCAATGGAATAAAATATTATGAGGATTTTTACATAGAGGTAGACTAGCCAAATGTTGTGAAGATGTGGTCCTCAGAAGGCAGCTTTTGAGTTGGTACCTAACTCTTAAGTACTCTGTCTCTGAGCAACTGTGACAGAATTATGGCAGGTAAACAAAAACCCTGTTTGGCAAAAATTCGAAGTCCTTAAACCTAGGGATTTGTAACACAGTGCCTTCTGACCCATACCAACAGATGTGCTACTGTGACTTGGGAGTAGTGGTGAGACAGATTATACTCCTATACAGAAGTATTGTATGGCTTATCTCATGGTGTTTCCTTTGGACTTTTCTGTTGTGGAGTGGAGCGGAACCTGGGAAGCCCCAGGAATCTCCTGGCACCCCCAGGTGGTCTCACAAGTCTCTGGACCTCCTGTTGCTCTACCTTGCTTCACTGAAGTTATGTTGACAACCAAGGAATGCTCATTGATTGCCCTGTTTAAGAGGGTTCCCCAGAATAGAGAGGTTGTGACAGAAAAGTTAATATGGCCTCTGAATGTGTTAACTTGTCTCAGTTTGTCTTTTGGATGCATAGGGTGGCAGTAAAATTCCTTGCCCATCTCTCCCTTATGCACAGATCCCTGATCCCATGGTGAGCCCCCAGTAAGGGTCCAGAGCAGGGGTGGGCAAACTATGGCCTACGGGCCAGATCAACCGGCCATCAAGCTCCAGCTGGGAAGGCTGCTCCGGCCCCTCCCCTGCTGTTCCCCCTGTGCCATGGATCAGCTTAGTTTCAAGTTTACAGAGAAAACACTGGGATATTTCCCTCTAGCAAGATAAATTCACAAGTGAAAAACCAATATAAGTTAACACGCCTTGCCTGGCTATTACTTACTATTTAGAATGATATGGAGAACATGGATTGACATCTGGTCACTCTAAAATTCCCAGAGTGAAAGACTCATAAAACAAAGAGCACAGAAAACAAAACCTTCTCTCCCCCAGATTTGAAAGTATCTTCTGTCCCCATTGGTCCTTTTGGTCAGGTGCCAACCAGGTTATTTGAACTTCTTAACCCTTTGGTGGTAGGAGAGGTAACTACAGGTTAATTGGGTTCAGCTGAGCAGGGTTGCCAGGGACCCAGGCAAGATCAGCTGATCCCAATTGAAAGGCTGTCAGAGACCTCTTTAAAAGCTTCCCCAGCTAGGAAGATGGGAGGAGAGATAGATGGAGTGAGGCTGCCAGCAGGTTGGGGGCAGTAGGACAGGGAGCCTCTCCCAGAAGGGAGACAGCTTTCCCTAGCCAGAGAGAGAAAAAACCCAGCCAGAAAGAAGTGCTTAGGAGAAGGGAAAGCCTTCCCTTGGGCTTTCTAGGTGGTTTGCCTGGATGGTACTTGCCTCACCAGAGCACAAAGGACCTGAGCCGGGTGAGTCCGGGAAGCCACTTTGCCACAATGGTTTTCTTTGTGTGTGCAGGAAATAAGTCTGATTTTTACAGCGTGTTTTGTGATTTCAGTTGAGACATATTGACTCTGCAATGCAGCCCTAATTTACCTGTATTGTCCTTAAATATTACTGTGCTGGGTGCCATAGAAAACCCTGAAGTAGGCAGGATGGATAGATGAGAATAATTGATTCAGCTAAGGTGCCCATAGCCAGATTAATAGAAAAACTGAAAGAATAAGCTTAGCCGTTTTGAACACTCGTATAGTCTAAGTGGATGTCTTCAGAATTAGAATCACCTGAGAGTGCAAGAAAATTGAGCACTGGTCTGTACATTGGTGCCATAAATCATTATACTCTGTTACTAGTGTGGCATTTTGCTTTCAGTAAAGGTTGTTTCTGTTTCAGCTGTAGCTCCCAGCCTGAACTTGCAATTCATGTTCTGGGTAAAAGAGATAAGTTCCATTGCTGTGGAAACAGTTTGATTTCTTCATCTGCAGTATGTATCTGGTAAAGTGGATTTCACAAGCATATTTTCTAGATCTGGTTATTCTGTTACTAGGCTTCAGATATTAGGGCATTTTAAAAATGCTTTCTATTTATAAACATTATAAAATGTCAGAAATAATCAAAAGTCATACAGAGATGGCAGTGGAAAAAATCTGGCTTGTGTGATGATTCTGGGTCACATGAAAATTTCACTGTGGAGCCTACTCTGGAAGCTAAAAATTACCATTTTAACAACAAATCAAATGCATAAACAAGTTAACAGACAAGGAAGTATTATCACAAAGTAGCTTTATTAGGACAGGATTAAGGTGTTTAGACTTAAGTGGATCCATTCACGATGCTTGTATGTTGGATTCCTAAGACTCAGTAAGACTAACTCCCATGATCTTGGCTTCTACAGGCACTCAGTCACTCCTGTTTTCTCCCTTCAGTTTTGACTGAACATGTGAATATCCCTGAGGAAGTGAAATGGTATCTCCTGAGTTCTAATCCTGCCTCTGCTATTGCCACTAGTGGACTTTACTGCAGTGGTGCCCAAACTTTTCCTGTCTCCCTGCCCCCAGTAATGGAATCTGTCCGCACCCCATTATAGCACAATTGGCTCAGCAGAGGAGCTGGGGGCTGAAGGTGAAGCTGGGAACAGAACTGGGAATGGGGGAGGAGCTGAGGCTAGAGGTGGAGCTGGCCTGGGGGCAGAAAGGGAATGAGGGCAGAGTTGAGTGGGGACAGAGTAGAGCTATCACTAGGGGTGGACCAAGGGGCTGCATGCAGCTGTGGCTGAGGCAGGAGTTAGGCTGGGCTGGGAGTGGACTTGGGCTGCAGCTGTCGGCAGAGTGGGGCTAGGTGTTGCTCTCTTCTTAGGGAACCACTCCTTTAGTGTGTCATGTAGCCTTTACATGTCCGTTTCCCCATTTGTAGAAGGGGCTTGAGGGTAATTCTTTCCTATCTCACAGTGTGTGCTACGTGTGGCAAATCACAAAATTATTATTCTGTTGGTGACCTGCTGAAAATAGTCATGTGGCGTGTTAATAAATTTCTCTTATTAGGAACCTGAAACATAACTCAGGTTTTCTAGGTTGACTTTTGTCTGAGTTATGATGCACAGATATCTTTCAGCATAGACTTGACTACCTCTAGCCAGCCATCTTGATATTCACCTCAAGAGAAGTCATGTTTGTTATTAGCAAACAATATGCTGTAAGAAAAGAGGGAGCATTATGTTTTTAGCTCTGTACAGGTTTAATATTTTAATATCTGACCTGTATTGAGGTAAAGATCTGGTTCATATTTTAACACTTTTTCTAACGGTAGGACTTTTTCTTTCTTTTTTTAAATTATTGGAATATTAAAAATCCTAGGAATACAGGAAATAGTTCCCCAGCTGATTGTTTTAGAATCTACCAAAGACTTGAGAAGAGGGATGTTATCTCTTGCACAATTTAATTGCCTATTATTTTCATTTATTTGGATAATAAATTCTTTGGGACATAGACTGTGCCACTTTATACATTTAGGCGGCACTATCACAACACAAATGATGAATGTTGCTGTTCACTGCTAAGTCTTATTTCATCACGCAACTCAGTGGCTAGTTTATATCATATTATTAATGCAGGCTGAAAGCTGAGTGGTTGAGATACCCTACTCCTAAATGTACGTCTCCTAACCTCTGAAAAAAATATCAATAGAATTAATGAAATTATGGTTTGAGTAATATAAAAATCTCCATATTTTAACTATTTTAATCCGTGTGTCTAACCCAAAGCCACTGCATGAAAATGATAGCAACTTTAGCCTTTTGAGAGTAATAGTTATTTCAACTGCACAATTTTTAAAAAAAAATTGTTCTCAGGACAACAAAAATAAAAACATAAAAACGGCCATACTGGATCAGATCAATGGCCCATTTAGCTCAGTATCCTGTCTTCCAACAGCGGCAGATTTCTGAAAATCCAAGTACAAGAATATCCAGTGGAGCCCCCCAGTCCACATGTTTTCTGATCCTTTTCAGAGAATTCTAATAGATTGGTGAGACATGATTTCCCAAAGCCGCTGCAACTGCTGCAAATGTGGCCACACCACACCAGTAAGCTTTCAGCTGTCAGTGCACTCTCCAAAGGATGGTTTAACCAAAAGCGCTCTACAGCTGCAAGTGTAGCCATGCCCTTATAAAATAACCTGCCACAAAAAAGTTACTTTCTTTCACTCCATTGTAAAGATTTCCTTTCATAATAATGTCTGCCCAGAACCTAGGATATGCAATAATTAGTCTTGGCTCAGTAAAGATACCTCATCACTCCAAATGGCTACATGTGGGAAGATCATCTCCTAGTATAGGCATCTACATAGGTGGTTTTTGTGTGTGGTTTAAATGCATTTCTTGATGAAATCTGTAAATTAGGAAGCAGCCACAAGTGAACAGGGTCTGTTCTATATTTATCATAGAAATAGACATACTGGGGCAGATCCTGCACTTTCCTGTGCCTTGCATAGCCATTTACACCAGGGCAAAATGGATGAAGCATATGGTTCTGATGCAATGATAATGATTTATACCTCTGCAGTGGTATAAATAACTACACAAGGTACTGGGGAGCAGAGAATCAGGTCCATGGTTTTAGGCGATTAGCCATCCTATTTTGACTAAGAGAGCTTGTTTGTTCTATGTTTGGAAGACTTCTGTGTCACAGAGGAGAGATCTCCCCTTTCAACTCGAGCAACAGGACACAAAATTTGAGAAACCTGACTGATACTTCAGAGTTGGAACAGGACAATGCAGAACATTAGTTTTACTAGTAGATGGGGTACATAATAGAACACTTGGTTGCATGCTTACTTACCGTCTAAATTGCATCGTATTTCTAAGCACTCTGTACAAACACTGAAAATTCCCAAGCTGCTCGTAAATACTAGAAACTGAAAGGGATAATTTCCTCCTAGATAGCACAGCTCTTTCAGGTTAACTCCATGATGACACACTCTCAAAGTACTTGATTTATAAAAGAATATGAAAACTACATACAGGTCAGAAACATAGAACAAAACTGATAAAATGAGAAAGCTGGAGAGATGACAATTTTAGCAAAGATCATATGAGGGGAAAGGTTTTAAAACTATTTTAAAAAAAAATCCTAAATCTTATATGCCATGCAATTGTTACAAATAAAAGGAAAACTATTTATTTCTCTCATAATAGTTGAGAATTGGAAATAGGAGTGAAGATGATCTTTTTCTGGCAGATGGATAGGTGACTTAATGCCAGAGGAAAATGACTTTCTCTGGGATTCCTTGCCATTGTCGTACGGCTTGTAGAGTGGTGTGCCTATTGCCAGATTGGAGTTAATTTGGATTTAGGAAACTCATGCCCAGTAGGAGTATCTAGAGGACTTTCTCTCTCTGAGGCCTAAATGTTTCCACCACCTCCACTAACATTAGTGTCAGCTAATTAGTGGATTTTTTTCTGGCTACTAGCTCAGAATGCTGGCACAACTTTGTATCCAAAGGGTTCAAGGAACCTTTTGCCCACATAATTAAAATATAGCCTTTAGAATATGTGTGTTATTCTCTCTTTTCTTCCTTTCTCTCTCTTCCCTTATATTGTGAGATAGTGGCATAAGCATCTTGCTTTCTTATTTTTTAGTTAACTACAGAGGTTCATAGAGGCCCCAGCAGGACTGGGGTCCCATTGTGCTATCTGGAGTGCAAATAGCAAGAGACAGAGCTGACAGTCTTCACAGATAACACAGACAAAGGGGGTGTGGGGAAACAGGCTCAGATTGGAGAAGTGATTTGTACAAAGTCACACAACAGGTCAGGGAGAAAGCCAGCAATAAAATCTGGATTTCCTAACCCACAGTTCAGTACCCTATCAGTTCCACCATTAGTGATAGCTACTTTGGAATACATTAGTTCTATAGTATGAAATTTTATTACCTCACTTTCTAGCTGAACAATACATATTTTCTTCCAATCTTGAAAGTGGGTTAATATCTATGAATGTATCTGTCATAATACTAAAAATAGCCTAGAATTCCTCCTTACCTGTAAGGGGTTAAGAAGCTAAGAACCTGGTTGGCACCTGACCAGAAGGACCAATGGGGACAGAAGATACTTTCAAATCTGGGGGAGGAAAGGTTTTGTTCTCTGTGCCTTTGTTGTGTGCTTGTTTGCTCTGGGGATTTCAGAGGGGCCAGACAGCTGTTTCTTCCCTCCATCTAATTCTTCATCAGTCTCTAAAGTTCACAAAAATAGTAAGTAATAGCCAGGCAAGGGAGGTAAGCTTATATTTGTTTCTTACTTGTGAATTTCTCTTGCTAAAGGGAGATATCCCTGTGTTTTCTTTGAAACTAAGCAGAGGGGATTCCTCTGTTTTGTTTTGAGTCTTTTTGTGACTCTGTAAGTACTTCCATCCTGATTTTTATAGAGTTAATTTCTTTTTTTTCTTTAATTACAATTCTTCTTCTAAGACTCTGAGTTTTTCTTTGTTTTAAAGATTTTTTTAAAGGTTTTTGGATCGGGCTCACCCGTAAGGATTGATGAGGGGTTTATCTCAAACCTTTCTCAGGAAGGAGGGTTTAGGCTTGGGGGGGATATTTTGGGGAATTAGGAACTCCAAGTGGTTTCTTCCCCGAGTCTTTGTGTTACACTTGGTTGTGGCAGCCTATCACCCCAGGTGCAGAAGAAGCTTGTGCCTTGGAAGTTTTAACCTAAGCTGGTAAAATAAGCTTAGGGGTCTTTTCATGTGGGTCCCCACAGCTGTATCTTAGAGTTCAGAGTGGGGAGGGAACCCTGAGAGTATCAAATTCCCATTGTTAATCTCCTCACAACTAGACACTGGTTGTGGACAGTTCATGTGAATCTTCCCTTTCAGTTCCTGCTGCAATTTAGGATTGAACCAAATGGGGTTCAAAGTGTTTCCTACTCTTATTTTAGAGACTACCATTTTTTACCATGTAAAGCTCCCACCTTTCTAGATTGCCATCAGGAACAGTTTATTTCATGGAGATTGGCCCTTCCCTGTGGAGGCTTCATTTTGCACACAGGAAATATATGAAATATATATCCTGAATCAAACTATTTGCTACTTCCGCACTTGTGGTGCTACACAGAAAGGGGATTCTGGTCTATGAACTCTGAACAAAAATTTCTAAAAATTCAGATACTTAAAAAGGCTCTCTGATAATAATGTTTCCCATTGAAGAGGATCCCTGGCTCTCTAATTAAGGGACATAGGTTACTAAGTTTGATTTATTACTTCAGGAATTACACTGTTGGCAGACTGTACTAATATATTTTTTAAAATTGTGTTACTTAGTGTATATTTCCTATCATATTCCTTTCCTCTAGCCTTTGCCAGTGTTTATGTGAGACTAAGAGACACCTTTTATTGAAAAATAGATTTTTTTCCCCGCCTGCAACACCCTGTTAAGTAAAGCCCTTTAGCAAGGACAAAGAGCCCCTGAAGACCATCCCTTGACATGGAATGTGTACAGACTGAAATGTGAAACCCGTTGCTTTGTTTTTTTTAAAAAAAATTGTAGCAAAAAGACTTCACTGCTAATCTGTCAATCCCTAAAGGCTTTTTTTCATGACTTCAAGTGCTGAAATGCCCTGTTTGTTTCTGTTTACTTCCCAAGAAAGCTTATTTTTCCACCTATCTACACTGCCTTTGCAGATAAATTTCAACATTTGCTTTTGTGTCCAACTTGCATTTTTCAGAGGAATATAAACTACAGGAATGTTAATTGGATAAATGTCCCTCCTGATGCTGGATAAACAATGCTCCCGGAGTAGCAGAACCACTGGATTTTAGGTGAATGGGGGTGTGGTAGCCAAGCCATTACTATCGTTGCCCCATTTTTTGACCCAAGTGGCTAGCCAAAGTTTGGGACAGTGGGGTATTCCAGTAGGGATTAGAGATGGGTGATAGACAGGTATTGCTCTGAAGCTGTTTTGTTTATTTACAGAGGAAGTACAAAGTCCTATATATTGGAATGCAGATGGAATCCGATAGCAAAAAATAGTTTATTTTGCTCACCACACAAAAAACACTCCTTTCTGTCTGAACCCCAAACTGCGCACACAGTACACAGTAAAATCCCTTGCCCACATGGTGCTAGTTTTGGGGAAAACTCTGCATATGTCTACTCCACTGTCTCCACAATAACACACCTGCAGTTGACCCAGGTCAGCTGACTCAACTCACGGAGCTAGTGCCGAAGGGCTATAATATTGCAGTGTAGATGTTTGGGCTTGCGCTGGAGCCTGAGCTCTTGGAACTCTTCTTCTCCCCCTTTTCCCTCCCCCTCCCCCCAGAATCCCAGACCCCAAGGCCAAATGTTTACACTGCAGTTTTATAGCCCTGAAGCCTGAGCCCACGTCAGCTGACTCAGGCAAGTGGTGGATGTTTCATTGCAGTTTTAGACGTACTCTCTTAGGCCGTGTTTTAGCGGTGGCTCTGTAAGTGTTTCTTACAACTGTACTAAGTGAACAGTGCATTCAAATCCAATCTCAAAGAGGTTTGTGATTCATGCTCTCAGCATAGCCCTGTGCAGCAGCTGTCTGTGGCGTGGGGTGTTAGGATCAGAGAGAAAGGTGTGTGTGGCCAGTGTATCTCGAAAGTGTTGTGAAATGCTAGATAAATCCCCTCCAAAGGGTGGTAGGTTTTGGCCAGACCTACCAGCACTGTGGTTTGCAAGCTGCAGAGTGGCTGTATGGCCACTCTCTATTCTGGTTTGACATGTGTGTATGTGGTTTAGCAGAGGGCAGTTGAGGCGCTCAGAACCATGGTATGTTCAGTGTATCACATGGCTTCACAATTGTACACAACAGTAATCTATGTATGTGTGTGTATTACACAAAACCACAGATGGAGTTGACATCAATGGGATAAATATCTTCATAATGGACCTATTCTACATTCTCGACCCAAGATCTGCTTCAAACAACCTTTTGATCCCCAACCTTCCAAAAAATGTTTTTCTTCCCTTCCTACGTCAATTGCATTTCCCCTTTCCCCTCTGTAAGTATGTCATGCAAAGATTGTCACTGGGAATGGGAATTTAACTCTGAAAAATAGACACAATATATTACTCAAGGTTGAACTTTTCATTACAGGGTAACTAATTTACTTGGCTAGTAACATGGAAAATAACGTGAGTATGTATTAATAAAATGCAATACTTTCTATTTCTTTGTGCTTACTTATCCTGATTCCAGTGAGGTAAATGAGTTTGCCCTTGGCTTCAAGAGGAGCAGACCCTTACTGCGTACAAGGTAACATTCATTCACTTTCCACTCAGGTTTAGAAACAGGCTTGTACTTAGTTCAGCATTCGGCAGACATTATACCTATTGTAATAAAGCTTGAGTTCCCGTTTCAATTATAATCCCCTTGTGTTGTATAACTGGGTTCAGAATCTGATATTAATTAAGCAAGAAGTTAAATATAAAAGCCCATGTTCAGTATATTGTTAATCAGCAGCTGGATATAGGAGGTAACTATGTTCAGCTCCCTGACTCACTACTGAGTAAAGGGATGCATCCTGCATTTCAAAGGACTTTTGTAGGGACAGCTGTATCCGGTCTCAGGATCAAGCAGGGACGAATGGTCACTTGGCTCCAAGATGGAGTGGGAAGGTACTCCTTACCAAAGACATCAAAAGTGGGAGGTTGTTCTAGGACTCATTGGGGGTGACAGGAGGGAACGGAAAGTGGCTAGCTGTGCGGAGGGAGTTGTAGAAAATTTCATGCCAACTTCAGCCCAAGTTTGCAAATCTTTCATGATCAGGAGCTCAGATTCTCAGATGATAAACTTCAAACCCAGCTTGACTTTGAGCATGGTCCAGGTTCACTGCAAATATTTCACTCAGCCTTCGTTTTTATGCTTTTTTTTTTTTTTAAAAAAAAAGGTACCCCACGGCATGATGTGACACTGGAGATAAATGGAGTCAGAGAGGTAGCCGTGTTAGTCTGGAATAGCAGAGGTAACAGAGTCCTGTGGCACCTTAAAGACTAACTATAAAGTTTTGAAGCATAAGCTTTTGTGAGCTAATACCCACTTCGTCAGATGATAAATGGTTATTCTGCCCCCAAAGCCAGGTAAATATGCTTTTCAATTCTAATGGAGACATTATGTGATACCAGTGTCCTTTAAAATAAGACAATTAGTGTAAGCAAGTAACAGAGAAAATATCCTGGTATGATATGGCAATTTCCTGCAATATCCTTGAAACACATTATTGTATTATGTTTATGTATCATTGTGGGCCGTGATAGTGTGTAACCTTGCTGGGGGGGGGGGGAGATATGAGACCTGGGAGATCAAAAGATGGGACTGAAAATGTGCCAGACAGTGTGTTAATGGATTTCCTGGGGAATCCCTAGGAAGGAGTCAGTGCAAATTCCCCAATTCCAGTTATGCAAAAATCCAGCCTGTAATATTATACCCTAAGGAGATCAGGACTGTCTGCTGACTACCTCTTACAGAACACACACACAAAAAATAATAATGCCCAAGCTGTATAAACAAATGACTTCTCTGACCATCTTTGATTGTGGTTCTTGGTCTAAGCCAGATGAACTTGTAACTATAGGGAAAACACAATTGAAGGTTTTGAAGCTTTAAAACCCACCAGAGCTCTAGTTTAGAGTTGTAGGTGATCTCTTGTAAGTTTGTGTTAGAAGGCATGTCGGTTCTTAATTTTTTTAATGTTTTTTCTATAATGTTTTTACCTTAAGAATAAATGTGCTTACTTGGAAGGAGATGTGTGGTAACTTGCTAGAAATACATTGGTCATAACCCTCAGATAGAAAGCACCACAATAACTCCAACTCAGGAACCAAACCATGCAACAAACCTCGATGCCAACTCTGCCCACATATCTACACCAGCAACACCATCACAGGACCTAACCAGATCAGCCACACCATCACTGGTTCATTCACCTGCACATCTACCAATGTCTTATATGCCACCAATGTCCCTCTGCTATGTACATCGGCCAAACTGGACAGTCCCTACGAAAAAGGATAAATGGACACAAATCAGATATCAGGAATGGCAATATACAAAAACCTGTAGGAGAACTTCAGTATGCCTGGACACACAAAAACTCACCATATTGCAGCAAAAAAACTTCAAGACCAGACTGCAAAGAGAAACTGCAGAGCTGCAATTCATTTGCAAATTTGATACAATCAACTCAGGACTGAATAGAGATTATGAATGGCTAGCTAATTACAAGAGCAGTTTATCTTCTCTCACTGTTCACACCTCCAATTCAGCTGCTAAAGGAATACCTCACCCTCCCTGATTTGAGATAACAAGCTGGTTCAGCCTTATTGGACCCACCCTGTTACCTCCTACCTGGTTCTTGCCTACTTATCTATACCTGCCCCTGGACACTTCCACTGCTTGCATCCAACGAAGTGGGTATTAACCCACGAAAGCTTATGCTTCAAAACTTTAGTTAGTCTTTAAGGTGCCAAAGGACTCTTTGTTACCATTCCTCTGTAGGTAGAAATCTGGACATGATTCAATTCTTTCAAATTTCCCCACTTATTGTAATGTTGCTTTTTTTGTATGGCAAGACCGATTAGCTACATTCAGATAACCCAGTCCAGATTAGTGAGACAAAGTGAGTATGTTTTGGAGTGGTCTGATGTATATCTGAGATGCCTCCAGCAATGTTCTAGGCTGGCCTTGATTTAGAATGCAGTCTATAGTTTGCAACTGGTGTCAGCATCTAGGGGAAAGACAAGCTTCATATGGTGCTCCTTTGACATGTTATTGACTAACTGAGTGAATGTTGTCAGTTCTCTGGTCTGATTAGCAACATGAAATTCTGGTGCTAAAATATTTAGATACCTTTGGATGTTCATGTTGCAAATCTCTTGTAAGCTTTTCAGATCTCTTTTAAAAGTAGCTCTGCTGAAGTGGGGAATTTGCCATTTATATGTGACAAAGCTATCTCTAGACTAGTAGAGGCAACTGCTTTCAGTTTAGCCTATTTTTTGTGTGCAATGACTTTTTCCCCTCAGAAGAAAAATGGGTAAAATAGCGCTATTAAAATAGCCCGTTCTTTCGCAAATACGTTTTTGGACTTATCTTGTGTTCTCTTTCCTGCTGAAGTTGTGAAGCTCTAATGTTCATGAAAGTGAGTCTTGTTGATCTGGCTTGAAGTAGACACCGTGCAGGTGGGCACCTCTAACAAACCTGCACTGCACACTCTGAGTACTCCTCAGCCTTCACCTGCAAAACTCCCTCCTATTCCAATCCTAAATTTCTCACGAGTGTTGCCAACCAACTCTGCAATGGTACATGAGGTGAACAATCATTAATTCGAGTGAGCAACTTGCCCACCATAATTTCTGATTTATACTAGATTGCACCCTCAGTTTGCAGATGAGAAGTTGGCCAATTTAAACCACTATATCACCTCATCTCCATATTGATGCAAGGTCGACATATTATTTTCATTCAGTGTAGATGAATGAAAAGATGCATTTTTCATCATTTGCTTATTTGATGATTACATCAGATTGTCATCTTACACAAAGTGCTGCATACATTTCAAAAGGAATTAGGACTAGATAGCATCATGGCCCTACTGGGCTATGGAGGGGAGAGAGGGAATGTAAGGTGCTCCTCCACGCAGACCCCAGCATGGGCTACCTAGATCACTATTCGGGGCAAAGGGACAGGCCAACCCCACAGGATTGCTACTTCCACTTGCTCATTGAGGAAACTAGAGAGGTTGGAGGAAAACGGGAGAGAGTGAGTGGAGCATTGGCTCCGGCCACCCACGCATGGGTCAGCCAAGGACGCTAGTCCAGAGTAAAGTAAATTGCAGCCTTCATCAAGACAGTGTTGTGAACAGGGAAGGAACCGTAGCTATCTGATCTATAAGGTGCCCAGTCACAGACTAGGTCACAGCCATCACATATATTGCTGACTGCCCAAGATGCACAGATTGATCCCAGATCCTCAGCCAGCTCTGCAGAAGTAGTGATTTTAAAAAATTATGCTCAATAAATATGAATTCAAAATGAATTCTAATTTAAATATCTATTCTTCCAATTCCTTTTTTTTTAAAAAAGATGTTCTTCTTCTACAAATATTTTTTTACTTTATTTTCAGGCCATTACTGAATATTAATAGACCATCCAACACTGCAGCATCATAGTCTGTATCCACTTTTTATATACCTGCAGGTTCAACTCCAGCAGCTCTCCATCTGTTTGCAGATAGTTTTTTAAACTGACGCGATGCCTCAGGTGCAGAAGAGAGAGATAATAATTAACAATGTATCCCACAGCATGTTAGGGCACAATGAATCTGTGTGTGTGCATACACACATGAACGCCTTTATACATCTATGCATATATTTAAATTTCTACTACACCGATTTATTTTTCAATATTTGGGTTTTCATTCACTTGCAGTGGCTGTCTCGCACAGAAAGTACTTGAAACAGACATCAACATCTGCACTGAGGAGACTAGGAGATGTCAAAGAAATATTTTTCACATTCCTATCATTCTCCACTATGTCCCTGGAAAAGTACCAGCTTTTATCCTGTCGAAACACAGTTTTAAAATAGGTCTCTGGAAATCTGCGAGATAGAGCATATGCAACTGGCATGATTCTAAGGACTAAGGCTGAATGGAAAAAGAAATCATACTGCTGGGAAAAAAAAGAACAGAAAAATATATATGCATCCACTCACATGTGAACATGGAAGACAAATATGAAAAGTGATTTTTATTTACCTGTGTGTATGTATATACAGTGTTATAGTTATTGTATTTTATCTGTATTAAAGACAGTGTTCATAGATAACATTAATAGTTTTGCACAGCTCCAGAGAGACTCTAAAATAGGAGCAGCATGGTTCATTGGACCTTTTTATTTTTTCAAACATGAGTCTAAATTTAGGTACCTAAATCTATTTATAGGCACTAAAATAAAAATGGCCTGATTCTCAAAGGTGCTGAGCATCCACGATGTCCACTGACTTCTATTATTAAGATTAGGTCCTTGTTTCTGACTTGGCTAGCTAGCAAATACAATTGAAACACCCGAGTGCCAGGCAAGGACAGCTTGTGCCACTGTGGGCATATGCTGTCCATCTTTCTGATTTGCTATGCAAGTTCTCCGAGTTTGTGGAGGAGGGGAACCCAGTGGTGACAGGGTGAGTGGTACCCCACAGCACATTTATAAAACATTTTCTGTTTGTTTCTCACTTTTTATTGTGTTCTCCTTTGTAGCTTTGTTTTGTTTTTTTTTCTCCTTCATGCAAATGCTGATGGAATGATACAAAATCTAAAACAAGGCAGTTGTTTTGAGTGTAGACGTAGCTCTGACTATACACTTGTTCAAGGATTTTGGCTGTGCATTAGGCAAGTGGGAATTTCAGTAGTGATTCATCTCATATTTGCAGTGTTTGATTTGACAGTAGGTTGTGTGAGCGATGCATACTTTACTAAACAACAGTGCTGTCAAGGAGGCACAAATGCCATACTCTTGAGCCCAGAGAATCTCAGTTTTGTTGCTAAACTTTGATCTTTGCTCTGAAATTTCTTTTGTGCGTGCGCACACAGACACACACGCACAAGCCAATAATGCATTCATCCATTAGGAGAAAAATACTTGTTTGGCTTTTCCTTTTTTATGTCTGTTTATTCCAATAATTAAGCAATAAAATAAAGGAGAAACAACAATCTAATTCAAAACTGATTTAGGCATGTTTACATGTCATTAAGAAACTGAAAGGCTTATTCGTGCATTAGTTCTAAGTGAATGTAAAAATGAGTATTAACTCTATAAACAACTTCACGTAGAGGCTACTATTTTCCAGCTGCTCAGTACACAATAAAAATACCCCTCCAGTAGTCAAGTGTCAAGACAGCAGGGAAGTCCAGTAACCACCTTTTAAAATATGAAAGCTATCATCTGTGCAGTAGAGAGTAGCATTCCATGAACTGTGAACTTCAAGAGAGGTAGTTAGAAGTAAGTTGCTAGAGATTCATAAAGTGATAAGCAGAAAAAGTTAATGTCCACATATCAATTCTTCCCCGTTACCTGTGCTATTTTGGCTATGTTTAATCTGTTTTAAATGATCATTTGCAAATATCTTTTTTTAGTTATGACCAAGCTAAAATTTTCAAAGGTAAGACAGGTAAGAATTGCAAAGTTTCATTGTTTACTAGTAAGTTAGCAGCCAAAAGGCAAGACTTTATCTATGAGAGCTAGTCAGAAATTTGAATTTCCATCCTGCAGGAAAGTCTGACGTCAAAATTTTGTTTTCATTCCAAACTGGAACGAAAAGTAAAAAGATTGGCATTTCTCAGATTACAGAAATTTAAAAAAAATTCAATTCAGAAACAGTGTTAAAATATTAATGTAATGTTTACCTTATCAAAATGAAATGAGTATAAACAATTTGTTTCATATTCAAACAATATTCTTTGAAGTTAATATGGTCCCATGAAACAGTTTCATTTTTATGAAACAGCATTTTCTGATGGAATACTGTTCTATCAAATTTTTCTACCAGTTCCATTACTCATTAAGTTCTACTGGGTTTATTTGCTTTAAAATGTTAGTTTAGTGTTTCACGTCATGGATGAAATATGAGAAGAACAGGCTCTGTTCTGTCAAGGTTTCAACAGATCATCTAAAAAGCTACAGCTCAGCATAAACCCATTTTTACTGACCTTAAGAAAGCATCCACTAGTGTTCACAAGAAACCCTGTGGAATATTGCTAGAGGCTATGCGATATTAGACAAGCTGATCAACATAATAAGGAGTTTGTGATAGAAGTAGATGCACAGTAAGATCCGATACAGGTCTGGGTCAGTATTGTGATGGGAGTTAGACAAGGGTGCATGGGTTATCACCAATCCTCCACTAGCAATAGCCTGGATGATGAAGTGGGCAACAAAAGCCATAGTGGATAGCATAAAAAGGATTACTGGACATAAGCCCCTGACTTTGCTGACGACATTGCTTTATTAAACGTGAGGAGGAACAGAATTATTACCCTTACATCACAGGTGGAACAGAAAGCAGTGAAAATGGGATTCAAAGTAAATGCAGAGAAAACAGATTACGAAAGTAGGAAATTGGAAAACATAGGCAAAGGTGTATGTGGATTTAAAAAAGTAATAAAATAGGCAAGTTCTGCTGTCTGGGGAGTGATGATATCCAGAGGTGACTGCAATAAAGATATACATATGAGATTAGGAAAACCAAACATCACTTTTGGAAGGATGAACCACATGGTTAAACAAATCTCCACACCAAACTGAAGGTCCGACTATATCATGCAATTGTACTGAGCTCTCTACTGTACGGAGCAATGACTTGGCCAATGAGCTGCTCACAAAAAAGAGATTGGAGGCTGTCTATCACTGATGGCTGAGGAAGGTGCTACACATTTCATGGAAAGACAATAACACATGTAAGAGTAATAACGAGGCATGTTATAAAAATATCAACAAAAACATCCAGTGGTTGGGACAGGTACATCAGATGGATGATGGGGGACATGCTGAGTATATGCTGAACTGGGTACCAGTGGGAGGAAAGAGCAGAGTGAGGAAGGACAGGGAAGAACTGACAGACCATGAGAGAGGACATGGGCATCACTTGGGAAGAAGCTCCATAACAACGGTGACCGTATCAGTGGAGAAACTGGACAGTGCCTGATATACCAGTGGCACAGGTGGACATAGGGTAAGGTAATTTCATATCATGGCATTTGTGTTTTGTCACATTGCTTGTACTGTGATCTGCTGTAATTCAGCACATGTTGCTTGAGGCATTTGAAACCAGGCTTGACAAAAAGGAATGTGATGTGTAGTAGGGAACAACTGGCAGGGGAATGGACTGAATGACCTGTAATAACTAGCTTTTCTCTATCTGTAACTACTATAATTCTGAGAGGTAGCCATGTTAGTCTGGAATAGCAGAAGTAACAAAGTCCTGTGGCACCTTAAAGACTAACTATAAAGTTTTGAAGCATAGGCTTTCGTGGGCTAATACCCACTTCGTCGGATGCAAGTGGGTATTAGCCCACGAAAGCTTATGCTTCAAAACTTTATAGTTAGTCTTTAAGGTGCCACAGGACTTTGTTACCTCTACTATAATTCTGTGATATGAGTTGAGAAAAGCCAGTATCTCAATGTGCTCTGGTTAAATCTTTGCTAGTCAAGTACTGTGGTCACAAATGTTATCACGTTGGATAAAGACCTAGATTGTGAGCAGGGGACCTTTTGTTTACATCCATTGTTTTCTTTATCTGTCTCTTTCCAGTTCATGACCAAGTGGTCATTGAAAAGAAAATATGTGTCAGCTCTTCACTCATGCTTTATATTCCTTGTTAACAAGATATCTCACCATTTTCTTCCTACAGAGAATTGCAATTTTACAAGCTCTTCCCAGGGGGGAGGGAAAAACCACTCCTGTTCTGATTATTCACCTGTATGATTAAAAGTATCCTAGCTATTGACACGATCCTGCCCCCTCAATTGCTAAAGATAAATCAGAAGGATTAATATCAATTTCACCCGGCTAAGAGGTGAGAAAAAGGTCTGAATTAAATAGATCCTTCAAAGAATTACTAGAAATAATAACGGTTTATGTTGAAAAAAGCCTACTAAACATCATTAGTCACCAATGAAGAATCTAATAGAGTGAAAACAGCATGAAGGCAACTGTGAAAAATCAGTAGCTGAGTTACCGGGCTGAATAAAAATGTATAAAAGAGCCTGAAATGCTACAGAGAGCACAGTTGGACTCTCCTCCTTTCCTGATTGTAGCTAATCCAGGAAAGCAGTGCAAGGATGCCGGGGCTATGCATAGCTCACTGAGAGGCAAGGCTTCTCGTTTCTGTTTTCAACCTAGTCTGCACGCCACCTCGGAGCACATTAAAGAAATCAGCAAAACAGACTCACTGTTTCCAAAATGATAACTCTTGTTTTGCTCAAAGGAAGCAGAGTCCCAGGCAGGTTGATGATTTGGCACTACAGTGAGCAGGAGTGGAAGAAGGAATCCAGTGTAATAGCTGAACACTTTATATGTTATTTAAAATAACACTCATCCAAATGTGTTTGGTTTTGGACCAGAGAAGGGAATTCAGTGCCTACCCCACTGTAATGATAGTCCTGTTCTGTGACTTTAAAACAGGCTACTAAGTCGGAGAAGGCAATCAGATGCATTATAAACCTGTAAATTTAATATTGATAAAAAGAGCTTTTTTTCTGTCAATATGTGCATGTTTAGTGGTGCTGACACTCCACAGTGACATAGAATAATAAAATATTAATAAAAAATTCTCCTTTCCTGTTTACATCCTTCTAATACTTGAAGGCAGGTTTTGTATCCCCCACCTCCTGACCTATAGCTGTTGCTTAGCTAAGCTCTGCATATTTGGCTCATTTAATCTTCCATTAGAAATCATTCCCTCCTGCCCTTAATCATTTGTCTTGCTTTCTCTGAGCTCCTTCCAGGTACATCTTCCTCAGACTGAGGGTGCCCAGAATTGAATAGTTCAAGTGTGCCAGCACCAGACCTGTATAGAAAGGGACCATCCAACTCACTCCACCGTGGCATGATGCTCTGTAAGCATCTTCTACTTTTTACAGACCCAAGAAAATTCACAGCACCTGGTACAGAGTAATAAAGCAACCCAAAATTGTTCTGGCGTTTCTTGTTTCTGGCATTGCAAATTCATCTGAGATTTGCTAGCTGGGAGTATCCCTGAGTCTTTTTCAGCATAACTGCGTTCCAAATTTCTCCCTCCCACTCAATATATGCGCCATCTTACGGGTCATTATATGCATTATCCTGCATTTTTCCAAGATGAATCTCTCTGATTATTTTCTAACCTTTCTAATGTCCTTAGATCCCTTTACATTATCTCTCTGTCTCTAGCAATTTATATGTCCTTCATTTATTGAGCACTAATGAATCAATCTTTGCTACATCTATATGAAGTCAATTAGTATTATCCCTATTTTACAGATGCAGTCTGAGGCAGAGATGGAAATTGAACCAAAATCTCCTGAGTCTCAGTCCAGTGCCTTTACCAAATGAACAGTTTTCTTTTCCTATTGGCAATAGTGTTTATAGCACCTTCTAATCAGGATTGTCTACAAAATTCATGAATATGCTCTTAATCACCTTTCAGATGCTTAGTGAAGGCTTTGGACAAGACTAGACCTGACACCTATCATTATGGAATAACTTGACTGTCATTTACCCTTTGTTGGAGTCCACCAGCCAGTTTTCAGTCCATGTGACACACAACCATACTTTTCTAAACTCATATTTTTGGCATGAGGCTCAGACTTGCAGGGGATTCCTCAACTCCTCAGAACTGTTTCCGAATTCCAGGACTTTCAGAGATGCTGCCAGTAACAGGTTCCATAAGTGTGAAAGTGATACTGAAAATAATAAGAGATGACAAGTTGTAAGATGGAGTTTGAGGCCGGCCCTGCTGCCACTCTGATCAAATGCAGGAGAGAAACTATTTTTCTGATTTGAGAAACAAATGCATTGCCAGTTGTTTTTCCATCACCTAGAAACCACTCGAGTTTGAAAATTGACCAAGAAGTTCTCATTTGGGAACATGTTTTTTAAAACTACAGTTTTTATGTCATGCAACTGTGTCCTTTTGATTCATAAGAATGATCATATCTGGTATCTTGTCTCTGACAGCCATCCAGATGAGATACTTCAGAGGAAATTTTCATGTAGCCTGCTCATGCTCTGGCCTTTGGTATCTGACCCCAACTCTGATCCACAGCTTTGATTCCTGGTCCTGACTGGCTTTACTCCCTGGCTCCAGTATTTGTTCTTTGACTCTGGTTCTGACCCTGCTTTCATTCACTGACCTGGACACCTGCTCTGACCACTAGGCCAGACAGTTTACTTCCTGGTTCCCAACATGAAGGATCATTTTAGCAAGGCATGGCAGATAATTAGTTAAATTCTAATATGCACTCATTACCTTCTGCTGGTGTTGTATCACTTTGTGAAAAGTAGAGATTATAAAAATGAAACCAACCCACATCAATGCAACTGATTAATACAGCGTCTAGTCAGACACTGGCTTATTTCTGTAGGGTTGCCAGTTGTTTGGAAAGACTCTGTAGTTGGGAAGCTAAGTGCAGAGGTGATTTCAATGGCTACAGTGCCTTCAGGCTGAATTCATAGTTATCGCCAAACCTCAGGGACAGGGAGTGATTATGGTTTTCTGACACTCCCAATTTATGGTGGGTTAATGGATCCTTCCCATTTTGTCCTCATACATACCCAACTGGTCCACAAAACCTAACCTACTTGCTGTCCTAACACACCATGAGGCACCCCTCCCCCCCCACTCCCACTACCCTCAATCTTTCTAAGGCCTGACCTCCTACATTTGCTTGGGGAACATCTTATCTCCAGTCCCTTAAGTAACTTTTGCCATAAAACTCTTGCATCCAAGAGTAAGACAAGTTTTAAAGTATAAATTTCCTAGTGCCATCAAAAACTGGAGAACTGCTGTCCTTGTAATTTAGAGAGGAAATCAAAAGGGTTGTAAAAAGGGAGGATAAATGTAAATGGATTAATGGAGACCTGTGATATACGGAAACACCTGTTCCTCTCTAACTGCTGAAGGTAAAATTCACTCTTGTGCAGGGGGACATCACAAAGTGTTTATGCCGCTTACACGCCACTTAAACCATATCTCAGTTTGTGCTGACCCTCTGTACAGGGGGGAATTTCACTCGGGGAGAGACTGTGTGTGCTTGTCTAGCACTATTTAAATCATGTCACAAATAGTAACCCTAAGCTGGTGCAGCTTCTCCAGCCCTCACTCATGGCAGGTTTTATAGTTAAAATCTATTCCTGTATGGACATCCCATATGTGCAGGGATGACTTAGCCTCACCAACTTTTCATTGGGGGGGGGGGAGGCAGAGAAGGGTGGTACAAAGCTCCCTGAACAGCTACACTCGTGCATATTTATGAATCCAGTCAAAATAAACACTATTATTTATTTAACATGTTGCAGTGGCACCTAAATGCTGCAACAAATTGTGCTAGGCACTGTAGAAACATGTAACAAAGACAGTTCCTGCCCCAAGGAGCTTACAATCGGTGTGTGTCTAGTGCTATATGCAGGTATTTCTGAGTATTCCTTTTCACAAGTACATCCCACTTAAGTGTACACATTTTTGACCACTTAGTTCTTGGTCATTTTTAGAGCGCATCACGAAAGGGTGCTAAAGGGAACATTTTAACTATGGAAAAAAGGAAATTCTTCAGCAGAAAAGGTTAGTCTAAGGAAATTAAAGAGCAGCTTGACTCTGAAGTACTCCTTGAGGCAACTTTGTAGCCGCTTTATTCCAAGATCCTTTGCTGCTTCTTTTCAATGTGGCCTCAGGCACAGCTGCCACTGCTGGGAAGATAGATTTCAATTCCCAGCTTTGCAACTGACAATTTAATGGCTAGACTCCCCTATGCGTATCCTCTCTTGACTCCACTAGAAAGAAGAAAATAAATGGGAACATTAGTAATATCAGTAAGGGAGTAGACATATTGAGAGAAGCAAGGCAGGGCTGTATTGAAATGTTATGTATGAGCCAATGATTTTATAATGGGCACATCTGTCCACTGCACCAAACCACTATAATAGTTGGCAAGATTTGCAGAATCTGCTCAGGAGAGGTTCGGGTCTGGAATAGCAAAGGGTGTTGTGAGTCAGGAGTGAGGTTCATTGGCCAAGCTGTTTAGGAAAGCTGCCAGAGTACCTGACTCTCTCTAAACTAGCTGTAACCAGTCCCATTGGTTCATCGCTCTCCAGCAGAAAGTTAACCCAAGATGTAGGCACACGTGTAAAGAAACCTTCAGAACTGCATGTTTCTGCGTGTGAATTTGGTCACCATGATTTTATAGTGGAAAGATTTTAAGTAGAGATTTACCTGTGTAGTCGCTTAGAATAAAAATAAAATATTTATTGATGGCCAGTCTAGTTTTGGAAAATTCAGGTCACAGTGTAAAGAAGGAGAGGGACAGTGGAAACAGTGATTCAATCTTATTTGTTACAATGAGTGAATATAAGGGATATTTCTTTGACAGAAGCCTGCGTTCAAATAATTAAAAATAAACGAAGGGAGAGCTGATTATTTACCTAGCTGTACTTTTACGCGTTATAGGCTTTCAACCTGTCTCAATGGGTGCACCAGGATGAAATGCACCTTAAAGATGATATACTAGAAAGGCAATGAGTAGCAAATCGTATAGAACAAACATCTATTTCCAATGTCCTTGGAAGTCTGATAGTGAGTCTCTTTGAAATTAGCAAGACCTCTGCAATTGAACTATTTCTAGCTAATTTGTGCTGAATGCAAAGTGTTTGTTACGTGTTTGAAATTTTGTGTCCATTTGCTTTCTTGGAAATAGTCTAATTGCCAAGAAGGCTCCCAGCTGAGAAGTGAGGTGAAACTCTGTCCTGCATCATTCCTCATAAGCATTTTTTTTCCTTTTCAGTGCCTACACCTCATCTCTCTCTCTCTCCCTGTGCCCTTTTTCTCCATTTAAAAATGGTACGTATCTCATCCACAAGATTAGAGAGCAAAGGTATTGACTTTTGCTTGCATTCTTTACTTGCATGATGTTAGGGAGAAAAAGGTTAGAGAATAAATTTAAAAAACAGTGGATGACAATGTGTGTACATTTTCAGATTGGTGTTCTGTGCTTTGGCACAGATAGTGGCAGCATCTGCTTTTCCTTCTTCAATGTGTTGGGCAAGGCAGTGGGAGCCATGCTGAGTACGTGGATTATCTGAGTAGGGAATCTCATTTTGTCCTCATCTGAGATCTTTATGAAACTTTCCTGAAAATACTGTGCAGTTCTCTCCCAGACATTTCTAGGGATGCCATGTGTCTTTCCCCCAGCATAGGAGTCTTTACCATGTCACTCTCCAATGAGTTCTGTTAGCTTTATTAAAGTAAACTGGCCAGCAGCATATGGGCCCAGGTGACTGAGAATGGAGAGAGCAGTTTCTGCAGGAGAGGGGAAAGAACAGAGAGGGGAAGTGCATCAGGACACTATGGGTTTTCTCAGGCAACGAATTCATGCAGACCATGGTGGACCTATGTACCCAAAAGACCCTGGACTCAGCAGCCTATCCAGTCTATAGAAAGCAACTTGGTCACTGCTTCCTATCCCCTCCCTTCCCCCAGCATAACAGGTAGCAGCATGGCATGAACCCTTACCCCCACCACTCCACACTAAAGGAAAACAAGAACCATAACTACATATGCCCCAACCTGTGACAATCACAGGATCCGCCTCCATACACTATAAGTAGGGCTTCTGGTTTGCAGGGGGTGGGGTGTTGTTAATTCAATTTTGAGGAGATTATTTTTTACAAATTTTTCGGTATGTAGATGACTAAAAATTGGGGTCTTCGGGGATTTTTTCTCTGTCCTTTCTGTAATGAGTAATCTCTTTGTAACGTGTTTTAACATAATGCTGTTTGAAACAGGGATGCTCTGGAATCTCTAGTGCATATCTGCAGGGCTACGTGGATCAATTAATGTACAACATGTTAGTGCACTTTAGAAATCGCTTCCAGGTGTTCCACATTACTGCTCTGTGTAGACAAGAGCTTAGATACCAGTAATTATTTCTGGTGTTTTTCTGGGGTTTATTGGATAATGTCTGTTTTGTATTGGGTGCTTTATCAGTATTTATTGGTTAAAGCTGAAATCAGAAGTCCTAGGTACTATTTTGTGACATGACTGAAACATTGTAGTACGTTTTTAATACATGAACATAAATGTTCATTGTTTACTCAGGTTTTTATTTGGATTTTTACAAAGTGAGTCACACTGTTAGTGTTGCTAAAATGTTTTTACCCTGTGTATTTGCACTTTGTGTCAAAGGAAACAGTAAAAGAAGTTAAAGTTCTAGTTTCAGAAACTCAGAGTTTATTTATTAGTTTATACCAAACATAATTGCTGCACTATAGAATTTGTAATGGGAGTCAATAATTTAAGCTTGGTACACACCCAGGCACACTATTTCATAACAGTGTCACTGTGGCTGATGGTTAAAATGGTGTGTTAAGGCCTCTCTGATCTGTACAGCTCCATGGTTGGTTCGTCTAGTAGCCCTTGCGTCTGGCTGTTTAAATTCATCAGACAGTCCACTTCACTGGTAGCCTTTCCCCCTTTGCCTCACAGGTATTAT
Source organism: Sternotherus odoratus (assembly GCA_032164245.1). Lineage (NCBI taxonomy): Eukaryota > Metazoa > Chordata > Testudines > Kinosternidae > Sternotherus > Sternotherus odoratus. The sequence goes on from JAVMKO010000001.1 coordinate 182,097,071, forward strand.
GTGGTACACAACATGGAACTGTAATGATGGGAATGTTTGCCTTGTTTGGGTTCAGTCTAGTCAGTAAACAGAGCCAGCAGCCCTTCAGTCTTCCCAAAGCATATTCCACAGTCATCCTGCACCTGCTGAACTGGTAGCTGAAACTGTCCTTGGTGTTCCCAAGGTGGCCAGAATATGGCTTCCTGTGTCAGGGGCTCAATGGCTAGGCCAGGTCCCCCTGAATTACGATTGGCATTTCAACATCGCCAGTGGGAATGTTGTGATTGGAGAAGAATTCCAGGATGGCAGCTTTTGGAAAAATCCAGTGTTCTTGAAGATGCAACATCTTCACTGACTAATCCACTCTGATATCAGTGAAGCATCCCCAGTGATCCACTGGGACTTGCATAACCATGGGAAAGTATCACTGTCAGTTTATGTAAGCACTCAATAGAGCATGAGCTGGCCCAGACTGTGGACCTTCAGGAAGCAGTTCAAATCTTTGCAACCAAGAAGGCACGGAAAGCACCACTTTGATCATTCAAATAAAAATGCCAGTGTTTACTGTGCAGACAAGAAAAAGAAATGCTTTTGAACAAGGCATTTTAAGTTGTTAGTTCTCCATTATTGGGGTAGGTAGCAGAGCAGCACCAGGAGAGGAGCAGAACAGGAAGACAGCAGAATTGAGACCTTTCAAAGTTTTGGCCCAAGCTAGGGAGCATGGGGGCTTCATTTGAGCTCCCTGCCTCAGGTGCCAAAATTTTGTGGGCCGGCCCTGCCCACTGTGGATTTCCCAACTACAAATTGTTTGGTCACTGATCAATAGCAATGCAGCACTGCAAGCCTCCAGACCACGATCACCACTTGTTTCTCCACTGTCAATGCAGCTCTCATTTTGGTGCAGGGCACACTGGGATACCTACCTGTGGCACACTGAATTTTCCCACTTGTGATGAGTTCATGCCGTGATTGAGTGATATATAAAAGTTGGCAGCTGTATACCAGCTTTGTAACTCTGTTGGATAGACATGGCCTAAGTTTGATCAGTGAAGCAAAACTCCTCCTCTAGAGCAAACCCCCCAAAGAAACTTCTGCCAACTTCAGCCCAAGTAGTTTTGTATTTATAACTACCTTTTCTGCTAGTGAGTGTGGGTGTGTCAAGATTCAAGGTAAATGGCTGCTGAGGTTTTACCGCATATTGTATATTTGCTGAACCATTGATTGATCAGCTTTAAAGAAAACTGGTGTCTTATTACTGAAAAAAAAATTCCTTTGTTGATTTTTGTTGCTTAAGGAAACCTACCACAACTTGCTCTTTGATGGTGGAGTCATTTTAACATATATTTTGCCTTACTATAACTGAACTGGTTTTTTTTAACCAGTTCTAAGCTAATTTAGAGAATTTCTAAAACCTTTCTTCCAGTTTGAATAAATCAGTGTTAAGGGCATGGCCATTAAAACTATCATTAGTTGGAAATTTCCTCTACTGAAAGCAGAGACATAATGCTCAGTTAGCTGTATTAAAAGTACTGCAGTCAAATGCAGCTCCAATTAAATATTATAAATTAGAGCTATGAGCGTTTGGGACCACCTGCCTGGTGAGGAATCTTGCTTTCCTGTATATATAAAAAGGTCACCACATTCCTGAGCATATGGAGATTAAAGCAAATAGACTCTCTCTCTCATACCCTCACGAGAAAAACCAGCACTTAAAAGTACTCTCTTTGGGTCTTAATACACAGTTGTCTTTCTCCCATCTCTTCTCCTCAGAGAGCTATTGTTTCAGGCTCTCACTAGACTCAGGCAGACATTGCCACCCACAATAGATTCACAACTAAAAGGTAATTTATTAAGGGATTAACAATTATGTAGCCATTTGCCAAGACACTTTGGTGCCTTATTTTTGGTCACCAGATATTTGTAATACAGAAGATATAGCCCTGGACTGCATCATCTTTGTGCACATGCTTTCTAATATATTATATCTTTCCATAAAATAACTTGTAATCCCAGGTGATATCAAGAAGCTGGTAGAGAGTGAGGAAGAAGTTAAACAGGGGAAATGGGGTTCTCTTAGCTATCTCTAGAAAATGGATGTGAGACAGTAGCCAAGATTGGCAGAGGTGTATTATTATAATGAGTGTCTTGAGAGAGAAGTGGGGCATACGGATGGGTGATGTGTCTGGCCTATATATCGAAGGTTAGGCAGAGGGCCAAGGTATCCAGATACTATGGTGGTGTGTATCACAGTAGCTGAGGTACATGCACCTCTGACCCGCTTTGTGACCACCTTGAGGACACTCCAGTTAGATCTCAGGCTCTAGATATCACCTTACTCATGGAAGAGTCTTTTTAGTCTGTCCCTCTGGACCATGGATTTAGGTGGCAATTCCTCCTGCAGTTCATTGTGATTATCTTAGCAGATCTGATTTTAGTTCAGCACCTGCAGTTCTGTGCTCTCGGAGGCAATGACAGGGTTAGTCAGCGACCAGTCCAGTGTTATTTATTCAGAACAAAAGCATTATAGAGAACATATCTTAAAAACAGTTAACAACTTGTATGCAAGTCTTAGCTTACCATGCATTCACCCTGTTGCTCCTCCCTTCCCACAGAGTTTGGGTCCCTTTGGATCACTAGTCATGTCATTTCTTGGATCAAGTGATGGTGACTTTTCTCTCCTATGTCAGGCTGGTCACATTAGGCACTTCTCGGTTCTCTGGCAGCCTTCTTCAGCCAGTGCAAGCGAGTCTATGCCTAGGGATTTGCATTTAACTGTCCCTCAGTGATTTTAGTTCCTGCACAATCTCCTGTAATTCCTGTAACTCCCCCAGGGAGCAAAAATTAGAAACCCTAGCCCAGACATACACATATAGTTATGAAGCTGATACAATAAATTCAAATATATCTCAATTATCTATAATATCTGTCATAGGGTGCACAAAGGAAATAGCTTAATAGGCAGAAGGGTGATAAAGTCAAGGTTGGTGATGGACCCTTAATTGAGAATTTCCTGATTTATAATAAACTAGCAAAAATACCCGGCGTTGCTCGGGTCCATCGGAGGTGCGGAGGGGGCAGAGAGCTGAGCGAGTGCGGGGTCCTTTGGAGGGGGGAGGGGGCAGAGAGCAAACCTGACACACCCACCTCACCCCCCCCAACCAAACCCGACACCCCCACCTCACTTACCCCTTGACCAACCCCGACTCACATTTTCACCCCCCCCAACCCAACTCCCCCACGTCACCCCCTACCAACCCCAACACCCCCGACCAACACCCACTCCTCACCCCCCGTAGACCAAACCTGACACACCCAACTCACTTTCCCCCCCAACCAAACCCGACACCCCTACCTACCACCACAAACAAACCCAACACCCACACCTCACTTACACCTCGACCAACTCCGACCCCTCTCCTCACCCCCCCCAAACAAACCCAACACCCCCTGACCAACCCCAACCCCTCACCCACCCTGACACCTTCCCACCCCCCCAGACCAAACCCAACACCCCCGGCTCATTTACCCCCTGACCAAACCTGACACCCCCACCTCACCCCCCGACCAAACCCGACATCCCTACCTCACTTACCCTCCGACCAAACCCAACTCGGGTCCGTCAGAGGTGGGGAGGGGGCAGAGAGCTGAGCGAGTGCGGGGTCCGTTGGAGGGGGGAGGGGGCAGAGAGCTGAGCAAGTGCGGGGTCTGTTGGAGGGGGGAGGGGGCCGAGAGCTGAGCGAGTGCAGGGTCCGTTGGAGGGGGGTATTATGACATCATAACTATGTCACAGAGAACAGCAGCTGCCCAGCTGATGTGATTGCCCTTTAAATAATTTCACTCCTGGGGGGTGTCAGAGGTGAGAGTTGAAAAATTTTCAACTCTTACCGTGATTAGACCCTAAGACCTATAATTGTACCAAATTTCAAATCTCTAGCTCAAACGGTGTGGAAGGAGTAAGGGAACGTACATACACGCATACACCATTTGACTTTTTTATATATATATAGATACATTCTCAACTGTTGGATAACAGTCCAGTAAATAATTTTGAGTGGGGAAAGCATTCTCAACCCTAACTGTGTTAACAATTTTTGTGGTTGTTTTGCTGGGGGATTCTGTTTGGTTCTCTTACAGTTCTTATGCTCATGTTTCTTTTCTGAAACCAGTTATCTGATATGCTGGCTGCTGACTAAGCTGCAGTAATAATCAAAGATGTTCCCTTTCAGGCAAGCAAGTAGGGTGGATCTTCAGCACACACTGATCAGATGAGATGCTTTACTGACTGTACCATGATGTACCCCACTGAGGAGTGCAAAAATAGTGGATGGTTCTGGCCTATGGAACTTGGATCGTTGACTAAATTTGTCAGCTTTTAAATAAGTACAAGGCCCATTGCTTTGGCCAAGAATTTGTCCAATGTGTCTTGCTTTTTCCTATTTTCATGCTTTCTTGATTTCTGAACGACAAATTTGGATTTTTATCTGTGTCATGGCCTAGTTCTGGTAGCTTTATTCGTGTTGATTAGTACCCTACTCAGGGTGTAATTGTGCTGGTTTCAGTGTAACTACTTGCAAAGGAAAACACTATTCAGGCATGAAACATTCCTGGATTCCACAAGCTGACTCCATGAGGTGACCTGTGTTTAGGTGTAGACTCCATAGCCCTGTGTCATTATTAAAATAGAATGTTCTGGTGCCACGCTTTGTTATTTCCAACCCTAGGGATGTCCGTAATCTCCAGCTGAGTAGTAGTAAAATGGCAGTGGCGTTTGAATTGTGAAATTTTGTGGTTTGCTACTAACCTGCTGTTGCCTATGGGTCATTAAAAATATGACTGGAAGTGGGAGGCACTTTTATGTGAACATTGCTCTATGCCTTCCTATTAAATGCTTAACTGGCTCTAGATGAGGGTTTATGATTTTAACACACACTGAGCTGTGTCGGGTGAAAGTTATCTCATTTTAGGGTCACAGGCTTACATGAGCATGGAGCTTAAAACACCTGAAGCAGGAATTCTAAAACAAAGATCAAATTGCAGTTATTGAGCTATGTAGTTTGCCTTCCGTTATCTTTTTTATTTTTCTTTAACTAAGGACAGAGGAGCAGAAAACCATTTTATGTTTTACCTAATTATTCTGAAGTGATAACCTGAGTTAATTTCCTAAATTGCAGCATGATACTGTCAAAACAGCATATGACACACTGTATGTCACACAGTAACTCAGTGAAATACAAGGGAATATCTGCTATTGTGACTTTACCAATTAACTTCCATGTTATCTTTCATCTTCCCTAATGCAAATTAAAAGCGAAATCCCGCTTTGTCACCTCTGGGTAAAGCTAGAATAACTCCTGTGACTTAAATGGATTTATTCGAAATTTACACTAGTGAAGTTGAGATCAGAATCTGTGCATTGATCAGTATAAGAAAGCTTTTCATTCATTAATTGTGGTGTTGGCCATAAAACCAAAACATAACAATGTTGCCACAATTACAAAATAATTTCTAGATGCCTAACAATACAAAGAGTTTCCTTTTATCTAGATGAAACTACTTCAAATGATCTGTTGTTCGTATTATTTATTTGTATTGCAGTAATGTTTAGAGGCCCTAGTGAGAACTGGGGCCTTATTGTGCTGGCACTAAACAAGGACAAAATAGATGCCTGTCTCATAGGTATGCAGTCTAAATAAGAATGAGACGTGACTGGAAGGTACAGAAAATTAGAGAGAGAGAGACAATAATAGGAATATAAACATTGCATATAATAGCAGGGCTCAAAAGAGCTCAGCTGCTATGTAGGCACCAAAAGGATTGGTTCGATTGTGGTGAGCTTTTTTGAAAATCTGGATCTGACTTGGGTACCTATGGGGAGGGGAGTGACATGTTCTGAAAAACGGACCTTACTTTTGCATGCTCAGTCCTTTAAAAACTGGCTTATGTGAAAATTTGATTTTAAATGAACAATTTGGAGGCTTTACAGGTTGTTAATGAGTCACTAATGGATCACTACAGCCTTTGTAAATACCAGAAACATCAACAGATGAATGCATTGGATGCTATTAAAAAGTCAGTATTGATGAATTGCGGTAGTTACTGCAGTATTTCTGGAACTTCCAGCCCTCTGCATAGGGAATACGCGAAACACACTTTAATAAACTTAACATTTATGCACTAGAGTAGTGCAAAGTCCTTTCAAGATTCTTCTGTGATGATTCATTCAGGAGGCTTCTTGAGCTTGTAGAAAATATCCCATGGCTGTGCTCCCTACCTTCAAGTCATTTCAATCACTGCTATAAACCAATCAGGATTTTAACCATCTTAATATTGGGGGGAGGTTAGTTTTGACATGCCACATGTTATTACCATCTGTATCAGACTCTGTTTTGCTCAGTCAACACTTACACTGTCCAAAATCATAATTGTGACAGCTCTGGGGCAATTCTAGGATTGCATCCATGCAGAAGACATTTAGGTATGTTTAGTATGACCACACAGTGATGTAAGCTTGTAAAACGCATCCAAAGAGATCTCTGTTACTCTACTGGCTAGTCAGCTATCTCAGCCTGAAGTTTTCCATGCTATCACTAATTGTATTAAATCATAATGTTATTATCCTAATAGGTTCTCTGAATGTTTATCTTTCCTAAGAATGGAAAGATCTATGGAACTCATTACAGAATTATAAAACTCATTTTAGGTTAGTCTACCTAAATACAGTGGTTGTTATTACTTCTAAATTGTCTGATTATTTCTTATTCCTTTCATATACATTCATGTGTAACTGAGGCTTTGACTAATGCTCTGCCAGTCTAACCCTACAGGCCAGTAATTTCCCACAGCTTTGCTTAACTAAAGAAGTATAGGTCTATTGTTTTGTTATACAAATAAAGGGGACTGCCTTTACAGGCAGATATTAATACACCGTTTAAACAACATTAGCACTGTGATTTAAAAAACCCCAGAAACTTAAAATCACAGCTGACACTCTCCTTTAATCACATGGTGGTGCCTAGTGTCACATAGATGATCGGCATTTTAAGATGGTTATATCAGGACTTAGAATTTCGTGGCTTTCAGCACTTTATCTGTAGCAAGTGTGGTGAAGTCTTCTATAAACGTTGCTCTCAGGGATGATACTGTATTGTGATAACACTGAAGACTGCACCAAATATATGTCTAAGGCCATGAATATAGTGCGTGTATATATATATACACTAGCATAGGTAGAGTGCTCAAATATTCCCGGACTGTACATTCTTCAGGCCAGGAATTCTCTTTGGTGTATTTCTACAGCACCTTGCACAACAGGATCATGATCTTGACTCTAATCCAGGGTCTGGAATCAGCCCTCTTGGGTTCCACTGCAATATCAATAGTGGTAATAACAACATAATAAGCACAGTAGAAATACTGAAGTGGTTACTTGTCTAAACTAACTATAGTTTGTCTTTTGTGTTAGTGACATGAGCTGGATTTTTGTGTTTCCGTTCTTCCAGAAACAGAATAGACATCCAAAAAGGATGGTATTTTGCTTCTCTGACCGTAAACTGAACAGAGACAATCACAAGGAGGATTTCTCTTTCTCTTTCGAAGGTGTAGACCAGAGCACTACTCCAACTTGCTGTACTGCTCTCCTCTTGTTGAGATGACTGTTTGTATAGCATCCAAATGCTTAAGGCAAAGAGACAGAGTTCTTGGTCTTGCTTATTTTGTTAGCCCTCTGCGGAGAGGTATAGGTTTTGTGTGCATCTTTGGAAACACTGTATATTAAAGGGGGGCTTGAAGGAGGGAAGTGGGGAAGAGAAGGAGTGTCTTAGATCAGTTTAGGAAGTGGTGGCCACAGAGAAGAAAGTACATAGGTTGGAATGGTAGAAGGATACTAGGGAATGCTATTCTGTCCCCATTCTTACACTATAATCTCAGTCCTTCTCCCCAACTGCTGCCCTTTCTTACCACTTCTTTGCATCTTCAACTCTGAGCTGGATCATTCAATCTTTTTCTCTTCTTTTTTTAATGATATTTTATTATAATATGCAGGTGAGAAAACATTAATAGGTGGTACCTATTTCTTATAATTTTCATAATTGTAACTGTCTTCGCTACTTTCCTAGTGGGAGTAATGGCTGGGTAAACAGCACTGCTGCTGTTATCAGGGCAACCCCAACCCACACAATTTCCCTTTTCCAGACAAGATTGCATCCCCTCACATGGGCTGTATTCTTATTGAGGGAATGAGTAAACCCCACATCTGCTGCCAGATACAATCAGTGGATGGCGAAAGGGGAAACTTCAAATATTTTTTAATGAAAGTTAAAATGAAAGATGAAGAAACTTGAATTAGTGGGTTTTAAGGTCATTCATGGTACTCTTAATGCTCACACATTAGAGACAAGAGAAATTGTTTTATTTGGTTCAAGAGTTAAGACAGTCAAAAAGAACCAAAACTGCAAATGGACAAAAAACTTAAAGTATGCCTGAAAGTGGGAATGACAGCCAGAAATCTCTTTGTGATCCAGGATTGACAGTGACTTCTTCTATGGCACTAGTTTCCCCACCTCAGAAATTGGGATTTATAATATTTAATTACTTTTACTTGGATCCGACTTGTCCTCGTTACACGGTGTCTTGATTCCACCATGAATGCAAATCGATACCACTCCACCTTTGCCTATCTTGCACAAGTCGATGCCATCTCTGCCCGAACATCTTGACCATAGGATCCTCCCAGCATTGTCGAGGGCGACCACGTTAGCGCAGTTGTCCTCGCGGAATCCATTCTGTTAATCATACGGTCCATCTGTTGTCCTGGAGTCGTGCTACGTGACCAGCCCACCTGCGCTTATTTTCGTAGATTGACTGAATCACACCCTTAACTCCACTTCGTTGTCGAATGACTGCGTTTGGAATGTGGTCTCAAAGGGAAATTCCACACATTCTGTGCTCCATGGCTCTTTGCGTGACTGCTAATTTGTTTTCATCGGCCTGTGTGGTGCTCCAGCACTCCAACCCATATGTCATTGCTGGAAGAACGGTAGAGTCAAACAATTCTTTACACAGTCGCATGGGGATCTTCGAGTCTAACAGCGAGGTTTTAATTCGATTAAAGCTACCCCACGCTGCCTTTCTCCGTCTTGCACACTCTCCATCGAATTTGTTGGTCTTCGCTAGAAGATGTCCAAGGTACACGTAGACATCCACTTCTTTCAACACTTCACCGTTCAAGATTATCCGTCCCTCTGTGCAGTGATCGTTTTGCATCCACTGTGTCTTCGATGCGTTCATCTCCAGCCCTACTTCGCGTGAGCGCTCTTGCAGTTGTTGAACCTTTGTTTGCAGCTCAGCAGTGTCCCTGGCAAAGATAACACAATCATCCGCAAACAGAAGGTGTGTAAGATGTTCTCCGTCCACATTTATGCCTCCATTCCAGTCAAGTTTATTGAAGAGCGACTCCAGTGCAGCTGTAAAAAGTTTTGGCGATATAGTGTAGCCTTGGCGTACTCCTCTTCTGATCTGGACGTGACATGGCTCGTCGAACAACTGAATTTCTGTGGCACAGTCACTGTTAAGTTCGCAAAGCAGATCAACGTAAGCCAGGTTTATTGCATGATCATGCAATGTGTTAACAACGGCTGCAAACTCGACAGAATCAAATGCCTTTTTAAAATCCACAAATGCAACACACAGCGGGATTTGATATTCCCTACATTTTTCCATCAGCTGTTTCACAGTATGCATTTGGTCGATAGTCGAGAAGCCCGTTCTGAACCCAGCTTGCTCTTTACTTGTTAGCAGATCTAGATCTTTCTTTATCTAATTGAGAATGATGCGAGTGAAGACTTTGTAGACTTGTGAGAGAAGGGTGATTGGTCTGTAGTTGGAAAGATCTTCCGGGTCTCCCTTTTTCAGCAGCAAAATTGTTTTGGACACCTTCCATGCTGCGGGAGTTCTGTTGGACGCAACATATTGACTGAAACGTTTAGCTAAAGCTTGATAGAGATAAACGCCTCCTGCCTTAAGATGCTTTGGTCTTATTCCGTCCCTGCCTGGGCATTTTCCGTCCTTAATGCACTCAGCCGCCGCCTGGACTTCTTCCCACATCACTTCCGGGATTTGTTCATGCTTAACACTTGACAGTTTCTTATCAATGCTGACGAAAGAGGAGTACAGCTTGTTGTAAAAATCTGAACAAATCATATTCATTTGTTTACGGTAAGTCATCCTCATTCCGTTAGCATCTTTGAACACGACCGGGATGCGTTGCTTAAGCTTAATGTCACGTTCGGCCGCCTTCAGGCTTTTCTTACTTTCAACAACTTCCCTCAGCTTCCTTCTCCTATAGTCATCATAGTCTTCAAACAAATCCAAGAGAAACTGGTAGAAGACTATGATAATATTTAATAATTTTAAAAAAAAACTTTAGACAGAAATGTTTTGACTTGCCCTAGTTCTCAGGAACACATAGCTTTTGTCTGAAAGTACTAGTACTAAGTATCATCCAGATTCTCAGCTTTTTTTGATCAATTGCAAGAACAATTACATTGCAAACTCTTTTAGGGACTATCAGTCACCTAGCACCTGACCTTTTTAGGGGCCTCTAAGTGTTGTAGGAGTATAAATAATTTAGTTTAATAATAGAAACTGATGCCATAAAGCTAAAGCTTCAATCTGGCTTTGTTATCCTGAGCCATCCATATAAATATCCTTCTCTTTTTCCTCTGACCCCAGTCATCCAGAAAGATGTGACAATCTGATATCCAAAATGAATTAACCTAAGAGTTCTAAGCAGCAGGTATCCTGGTAATATATGACCAGGGACAGGAAGTTTGGTAGCTAAAATCTCAGCATGCTTAGCAGTGAATAATCTTTGGAATGGAAAACATCTCTGTAGAAGAGCTCTGTGAAACACTATCCAAAATGCTGAATTTGGTGAATTTTAGTCCAAGGGTGCATGAATCCAGTTCAGACTAATTTATTAGCTTCAATCATTTCTGATGCATCAAACCAGCTAAACAGTTTGTTGTGTTGATTTTGGTACGCCCAGATCACCTTTTCAAATATGTTCCTCCCTAAACATCTTATCCCAAATGCTGGCCTCTATCCTGCAATGAGCTCTACACATGCATGACCCCACACTTGGGTGGACACTGATTATCCTCAGTGGGTTCCTATATGGGCACAAGGATCTGCCCACATGGCATTCTTTGCAGAACTGGAACCTTTGTTGTAACTCAAGAGTCTGTTATTTCTTAATCCAGCTATAAAATTACAAGTATTTGAAACAACCTCCCAAGCCTGCATAGCTCTGTGTCAGCATATCTCTGTTTATTGGCTTTTTCTTCTCTTTAAAATAGAACTTTCATCATTGGACCTTGGATGAGGCTCTTGCTGACATATCTGGCAGTTATACTGTACTTCAAAGAACTTGACTGGGATGTTATCACAGGGATTTTCACCAAGTATAGAAAATCATATTTTTAGCCTAGAGCTGTGAAAGTGTTGCTTGACATAGGGTAAGATTAGGATCAGTGTACTATAAGTCCTGGAGGCTGCTAAATGTATGATGACTCCAGAAAAAATAATATAGAATACTTAACAAAGTCAACGGTACTACATGAGACAAGCATAATTCCCTCCCTTCCCTACTCCACCTCACAAAATGCTGGATGTACTTGCTACACATCACACTTGCTATAAGAAACATTGATTATGTTTTCCACTCCATGATGTGGTGGTCCTTCTATTTCCTCCCACAGTTCTATCCAAACATTTTGGCTGTTGTTATTAAAGAATTCCAACTGCAGTCAAGATTCACTACAAAACTTTTGTTTTAAGTAATTAAATAACACGCATTATACTCAGATCAAAGCAAGGGTTTTCTTTCTTCCTTATCAGAAGTTATTTCTAGAGAACGTCTGTTTAAATATACCAGTTTGATGACTGCTGCGTGTCTCCTCTGTGACTAACATCTGGGCATGTGGCCAACTATGATTATTTTTAAAGAAAAAGACAGAAAAGTAAATTTTAAAAAGCAATAAGAAAACAGCAAGCACAATACATGAACAAGTCGTCTCACCTTCAATGTCTCTCTTCCCCTTCTTTCTACTCTTATTCTGGTATTTACTCACCCTCTCCTGTTATATCCCATTCTCCTTATCTGACCACTAATTAACTAATGGGGAGGGGGGGGGGAGACAAGAGGGGGTTGTTATTACCCGAATCCCTATGCTTGAATTGCATGTTGTACCTGCTCTGACCACTGGACTGAAAACTGGTGAAGACAAGCTGCGACAGCTTGCTGATGAAAAATGAGCTCAAAGAAAAAGGAAGCAGTGGCTCCAACTCAGAGCTGACACTGCCTTCAAATGCAGCAAATGCACCAGAGACTGCCACTCCCGTGTGGGGCTCTACAGCCACAACGGACGCTGCACAATTAACAACTGAACATTCTCCATGGGCGCATATCCATTGTCTCCCAAGACTAACGAACGCCAACCAACCAACAACCTTTCTGTTTTGGGTTGTTGTTGTTTTTTTACAGCCCTTTCTAAACTAGGAAAATGAGTGTGTTGAATACACATTAGCTAACATATGTGCACAGGGGTCTAGGCTGTAAACTCTCTGTTTTCTTTTTCAGTCCCAAAGAGGAGTTCATGATCCTGATATAACTCAGATTAACTGATTGTCAATTAACTCAAGTTAACCAACACAATTGTAAATGCTAGTTTAGACACTCCACAAATGTTTGTGTTTGACTCTAGGACTCATCCTAAAGTAAACCACAAACATTTGTGTCTGGGAACAAATGTTTGTGGAGTGTCTGGACTGTCATTTACATTTGTTAACTGGAGTTAATTTGCATTCAGTTAACTTGAATGACAATAGATCTGCAAACTCTAGTCTACCCAGACCTTCAGATTCTAAAACCATGTGTTTGAAAGATCTGTGTTTGTACATTACCTTGCACAAAGGGGCCCTGATCCTAAATGGGCTTAATCAGCTTCTCGGAGCTTCTGTTTGCCAGCCTCCCTAAAGGAATATTGTAGATTTTCTGTTCTCTTATGAGTTGCAGCATGCATACCAGACAATACTCATTCTTTTTGGCATTTCTTTAGGACAGTGTTATGTACACTGTATTTTCTCTGAGGATCATTAATTAAATTCTGGCTTTATTTCACTATTGTAAATGCAGACCAACTTCAATGAAGTTGATTGTTATTCTGGATTTACACTAGTGTAAATCAAAGTAAAATTTGGTCCTATAATTTCCAAGTTCTTGGAAAAGTAGCAAAGTAAACTTCAATTCTTACATTTTTTCCAGTTAAAAAGCTTTCACGCTGATTTCAAGGAGGAGGAACTTCTTGCAACAAAATATAAACTAGGACTGCAAATTAATCACAGATAACTCATGAGATTAATTTTAAAAAATTAATCAGGATTAATTGCAGTTTTAATCACACGGTTACACAATAGAATACTATTTGAAATTCATTAAATATTTTGGATGTTTCTCTACATTTTCAAATATATTGATTTCAGTTAGTTATAACATAGAATACAAAGTGTACAGTGCTCACTTTATATTATTTTTATTACAGATATTTGCACAGTAAAAATGATAAAAGAAATAGTATTTTTCAGTTCACCTCATACAATACTGTAATGGAGTCTCTTTATCGTGAAAGTACAACTTACAAATGTAGATTTTTTTTGTTTAACTACACTCAAAAACAAAACAATGTAAAACTTTAGCGCCTACAATTCCACTCAGTCCTGCTTCTTGTTCAGACAATCATTAAGACAAACAAGTTTGTTTACATTACCAGACATAATGCTGCCCTCTTCTTATTTTCAATGTCACCTGAAAGTGAGAACAGGCATTCACATGACACTTTTGTAGCCAGCATTGCAAGGTATTTACGTGCCAGATTTGCTAAACATTCATATGTGCTTTCACCTTTAGGCCTCCATTCCAGAGGACATCCTTCCATGCTGATGATGCTTATTTTAAAAATGTGTTAATTAAATTTGTGACTGAACTCCTTGGGGAGAATTGTATGTCTTCTGCTCATTTTTCTCCACATTCTGACATATCTTTCATGTTATAGCAGTCTCGGATGATGACTCAGCACATCTGTGGTTTATGAATAACATGTCCAGCACATGTTGTTCATTTTAAGAACACTTTCACTGCAGATTTGACAAAATACAAAGAAGGTATCGATGTGAGATTTCTAAAGATAGCTACAGCACTCAACCCAAGGTTTAAGAATCTGAAGTGTCTTCCAAAATCTGAGAGGGATGAGGTGTGGAGCATCTTTTCAGAAGTATTAAAAGAGCAATACTCTGATGTGGAAACTACAGAACTCAAACCACCAAAAAAAGAGAATCAACCTTCTGCTGGTGGCATCTGACTCAGATGATGAAAGTGATAATGTGTCGGTCTGCACTGCTTTGGATCATTATGAAGCAGAACCCATCATCAGCATGGATTAATGTTCTTTGGAATAGTGGCTGAAACATGAAGGGACATGCTTCAACACATGCTTTAATACATCTGGCACGTAAATATCTTGCAGTGCTAGCAACAATAGTGCCATGAGAACACCTGTTCTCACAATCAGGTGACATTGTAAACAAGAAATGGGAAGCATTATTGCCTGAAAATGTAAACAAACTTGCTTCTCTGAGTGATTCACTGAACAAGAAGTAGGACTGAGAGGACTTGTAGTCTCTTAAATTTTACAGTGTTTTATTTTTGAACGCAGTTATTTTGTATATAATTCAACATTTGGAAGTTCAACTTTCATGTTAAAGAGATTGTATTACAGTCCTTGTATGACGTTAATTGAAAAATCCTATTTCTTTTGGGGTTTTTTAACAAATATTTTTAATAAAATAAATATAAAGTGAGCATTGTCAACTTTGTGTTTTGTATTGTAATTGAAAGCAGTATAAATGAAAATGTAGAAAATAGCCAAAAATATATGAATAAATGGTATTTTATTGTTTAACAGTTTCATCATGATTAATTTTTTAAATGTGCCATTAATCATGAATAATTTTTTAATCGCTTGATAACCCTAATGCAAACTAATCACCCAGCCCAATGTTAGCTGCAGAAATCTGGCAAATCAAGCAAGTTTGGCTTTTCATCTATGTTACAAAAATGTAGTGCAGAAAATCATGTTTTGCTATTGCAAGTTACTCCATTTTTGTGCCAGGGAAAGTTCTTTTTTTACTTTGCAAAAACGAATATAATATATCAGAGGAATGGAGAGGATGGGCAAAAGAAAAATTCTGTTTGTTGTGGTGGTTCATTTTTTACAAGCAAAGCTATGCCACCTTATTAGCAATGGTCTCCCTGCAAATGGCTAGTGTGAGCTCTCACATACATCAAGGAACATATTAGAGAAAATACAATGTTCATATTGTAGAATCAAATCTGAAGAATACAGGCTTGACTAGTGCTGAGGCCCACAAGGCTGTCTGTCCTGAGATGCTGTGCTTGTGGTTAGTGAGCACATGCAATTGTTATTCCAGACAAGATTAGATTTTTATTTTAAGTTGCATTTCCATGGCTCTAGAGAATCAGGACTTGTGTCCTGCAGATAACAGCGTGGTGAAAACTACAAAGAGATAACGATGTAGCACTTTGGTTTTCTGAGGCAGACCTCCCAGGTAACTGACTGCAGAATAGCATGTGAAAAGAAAAAGTGTGTGTGAAGGCTATAGGTACATGGCTTTTTGCCCAGAAAGGAGTTTGTTTACGTTTTGGCTGAATACTGTCCTCCTGGAACATCTCTCTCTCCCTCTTTATCAGTTTTCAGGTTGACACTTTTTGCTGAGATTCAATGAAAGTTGTTGCTAATTGGTCCAGATCCTCAGCTGACCAGCTCTCTGAGGTCAGTGGAACTATGTCCGGTAACAGCAGCTGGTCCAATCACATTTCTGTATTTTGGGTTTTTCCATGATTTATGAATAACACTTCTTAAATAAAACAGCAAAATAACGGACCATTTCACACTGGAGAAAAGCATTGGTTTGGGTTTATATAGGCTTGTGATAGTTGCTATAAAAGCTTATTTGAATATTATTAGATCAAGTGCAGAAATTAATTAAGGCTTATGGAAGGCTTTGATTAAATCCAGAGTAGTTACTGTACTTCCCACCTCAGTGTAAGTGAGAAGAGCTGGTGCACATTGTATTCCCTAGATTGAAGAATTTTCAAGTTCCATGTGGACAACACATTAATTAACTTCATTTTCTTTTTCTGTGCAACTGAGAAAGGCACCGGTTCTTGGTGGCATCTGCCACCATATTTTCTTTCCCCTGTCTTTAGAAGAAATCTGTTTTGTCATCTTTGTCCGATTACAGTCTCCAGGACCGAATAGCAGTGAGTATCCATCATATTTCACTTACAGAGCTGTTAAACATTTCACAGTGACACTAATGACCAGTGTGGTGTTAGATTTCAAATGAGCTATCACATGTCACCGTTTAAATAAATATCATGATACCAGTGTGTGAAGTGTGGTGAGTAGGTAAGGGCTGAGAAGAGTTGCTGACCCAGAGGGGTGAACCACAAATGGGCCTCTGTGTCACAGAGATGAATGGGGTTTGCCAAGGGTACATATATCTTCCTCCTTCCTGTGCGCATAGGCAAAAAATGATGTTACAGTATGTGATCCTGTTATCTTTCCTCCGGTTTTTAATCATCTCTAATTCCCCACCACTCTGAAGCACTACATGCAGCAGCTGTCAAGGGATGTCCTCTGCAATATATCTCCCTTCCAGCTGGGCAGCTAATGATCTGGGGCTGGGGCCCAGAGCCAGTATGAAGATCCTGTGGACCATAGCGTTGGGGAGTGTGTCCCTCTGCCTATCCCAAGGGGTTTGTGGGTAGTGCATGGTTTTGATGGAGCTACCTCTGCTGCTGTTGGTGGGTGTAGAGTGTGCCATGGGGGGATCTGTTCAGCATAACAATAACACTTATAGAATAGCACATTGTCTGTAGCCGATTGACAAAGTGACAGGTAATATTATTGAACAAGAGCCCAACGTCTCTTGCTTGTCATCCTCTCACACTGAACAAAATGTTGAAGTCTAAAGACAAAACCAAAGAATTTGCAGGTACCCCTGAGAGCCGGCCCTGTGTTAACTCAGTGTTAACTTAGGCCAGGCCTGCACAACATGCAGCCTAGGGACAACATGTGGCCACACGGGCTCACTGTATGGCCCGCTGGGGGGTGAGTAGGGGCGGGGCAATTCAAGCGGTGGAATGGGGGAAACGGATGGGGTGGGACTTCTTGCCCTGCAGCTGGGTTTTTTTGCAGTAATATGGGGGGGGGGGGGGACCAAGATATGTTCTTTTCCTTTATACATATTTCACCCAGATCTAGTTTTTATTTCACTTTTCACACAACTCTGTTCTCAAAGGCTCCCAGCTGTTATTTGATGCAGTGATCACATTTTCCTAACTTGTAACATAAATAAATAAGGAAAATCTTTCACTGTGTTGTTTTTAAAATTCTAACTATCTTTGTAAATGATGATGTGATTGCATTGTTCAACCTAATGCTGACCTAAATACAAGGGACGCCCCCCCCCCCCTAAATAACTGTGTACCTGGTAACTAATTGTGATGTGACTCCATAACTGAAATGTTATCTCCACTGGGGACAGGAGTACTAATGGAAATTTTTTTTGCAGACCAAGTTAATCAGCTGTGACGCCACTCCAGGCAGTCTATGTTTTGCCGGCTGGTAAACATAATGAACTTAGGAACTGACCAGACTCTGCAAATAAGCTCTGTTGTTTGAGCAGTCCCCACAGGAGGGGACATCTCTAATGTGAAGCCATGCTGTGAAACACCTTTAAGTATGTTTGGCAAAAAGGTTTACAAATATTCATTGCCTTGAAACCTTGGGCTATGAATGTATCCGATTTTATAAGCTAAGCCATATTGGGTCTAATCCAGGGGTCTCAAACTCAAATGACCACGAGGGCCGCATGAGGACTAGTGCACTGGCTCGAGGGACGCACCACTGACACACGCGCACACCCTCGCTGCCCCAGCTCCGCCCCCACTCCACCCCTTCCAAGAGGTCCCACCCCTGCCCCACCTCCTCCTCTGAGCACGCAGCTCCCCATTCCCTCCTGGAAAGCACTAGGCACCACCAACAGCTGTTTGGCAAACAAAGCAAGAGCAATCTAGGAAGTCCAGAGCTAGAAACACACGCGGCCCAGCCAGGCAGCAGAGAAGCCTCCTCTTCTGGCCCCTCTGTCCTGCAAACTGCTATGGGGGGACCGGGGGGCAGGGGCGCCAGGAAGCTTGGCGGGCCGCAGGGAAGGGCTTTGTGGGCTGCATGTGGCCCCCGGGCCGCATGTTTGAGACCCCTGGTCTAATCATAGAAAAACTTCCAAGAAAAAAAACAGGTGCTGCAAGAAAGCAATATTGGTGATTCAGTAGATAGGAGTTTTTCTGATGAGTTAGTATTGAACCAATGCCCCAGTCTGGTCATAGTGGATATATGACCGTATAAACTAGAGCATATGACTTTGCAGGGTTGGGAGGAGAGGAAAAGAAGAGTTAGCTAGAAAAAATACTCTTCTTCTCCTAATTTAATCACTCATGATCCAACCAGGTAACCAACCAGCTATGGGTTTAAATTACTAGAGAGGAAGTTTTTGACATCTCGTTTTCTACTAGTTTTATGCTTCTCAAAAACATAATTTAGAATTTTGTAAAGCCTATAACTAACTCCACAAAGTTTTCCCATCTTGTCATGAAAGAACTTACAAAAGAGTCTTGATTAACCCTAACATATCTGGGTTATATTTCACCTGGAGTGCTTGTACTCTATGTAAATGCCTCTTGCAGTTCCATTCACTTCCAAGCCCGCACCCGTGGGAGGAAGGGCAGGAGCTACCTATTCCTTTCTTTGCATGCTTATTTCTTGAGGTTTGGTGGAAATAGTCACTGGTGCCTGTCTTCATCTCCTCCACTGGGGCTGGACTTGTACAAAGTCCCACAAGGCTCAATCTTCCATCTTCTCTCTTGTGATTAGGAGTTGTAAGGTAAATGCTGTATTTAATACTGGACAAATTCCAGGTACTAGTATCGATCTTCAAACAATTACATGTCCAAGGACTTCACTACTTTAGAAACCGCCTTTTCACGTATGATTTCCTAATGAATATGAAGTCAGAGGAGAAACTAGAGTTGACAGAGTTCAGGGGGAATCTGGCAGAAAAGAATTCTCAGGGTTTCAGCTGTGGACCATTATAGCAGAGGAAATGAGAATGATCCCAAATCCAATTATCTTCATAGGTAAATGCAAAAAATGTGCATACACTACCCCCTACCCCCATCCCACAAAGTAGGATTAGTTTGAAGAATAAAGTAAGAGGGGGAATTTATTATTTTTTAATCTAAGCAGCAGCATCTATTAAAGTGTTGAACACATGATCATTCTATATGATCTATTATGTGATTCTTTATTATTACTTTGCACTTAAATTTCACACTGATTGGTACATTAGACATGACTAGATAAATACGGGTGTGATGGCTCAGACGTGAGCTGCACCAGAGCTCTCGCCCTCACTGTGGTGAGGCATCTGCCCCACACTGTCTGGTAAGAGGTCAATGAAGCCCTAGGGAGGCTGTGCAGAAAGCAGTCAATAGGAGAGGGGCTGCAAGGAGCAGCCAATAAGGGCTGGTCAGGCCCATATAAGAAGAGCTGCAGGAAAGAGCAGGTTTAGTTGCTCCCTGGAGCTCAAGGAGGAAGGACTGGCTGCCTTGCAGGAGCAGGGAATCTAGTTGCTTGGGCAGGATCAGGGGAGTGAGAGCAAACTCCTGGCTGAATGCCAACACTGGCATGCTGAAGCCCTGAGGTAAGGACGGCGAAGTTGCTGAGGCTGCGGGGAAGTAGACTGAGAGGGTAGAGGAGACGCAGAGCATGGTTGCCATCTACAGGGTCCCTGGGCTGGGATACGGAGTGAGTAGGGCCTGGGTCATGCCCTCAGTCCCATTCGCCACTGAGAGGAAGTGGCTGGACCATTGGACTGCAGTACATTCCCTTGGAGATGGAGAGGGGGAAGCACAGGGTGTGGTACAGCCAGAGGGCTGTGTCCTGAAGAGAATGCTGTTCAGGTCCAGGTGTAGAAGTGACGGCAGGTGAGACACCACTGAGAGTCAGTATACCAACCTGTGGAAATGATACACAAGATGGCCAGTAGGAGGCTCTAGCATTGTGAGTCGCATCCCATCACACCCACTCTTTCCCCTAGGAAGTGTTTTCAGGTGGCAGGCCTTTACCCACCCTTCTCTGGTTCTCATGGGGGACTTCAATCACCCTGACATCTTCTGGGAGAGCAACACAGCAATGCACAGACAATCCAGGAAATTCTTGGAGAGTATTGGGGACAACGTCCTGGTAGATGTGCAGGAGGAGTGAACTAGGGTCTGTGCACTTCCTGACTTGCTGCACACAAACAGGGAAAAATTGGTAGGGGAAGTAGAAGTGGGTGGGAACCTGGGGGGCAGTGACCACGAGATGGTCAAGTTCAGGATCCTGACGAAAGAAAGCAGACCAGCAGAATACGGACCCTAGAGCTTAGAAAAACAGAGTTGGACTCCCTTAGGGAACTGATGGTCAGGATCACCTGTGGGGCTAATATGAGGGGGAAAGGAGTCCCGGAGACCTGGCTGTATTTTAAAGAAGCCTTAGTGAGGGTGCAGGAACAAACCATCTCGATGTACAGAAAGAATAGCAAATTTGGCAGATGACCAGCTTGGCTTAACAGAGAAATCTTCGGTGAGCTTAAACACAAAAAGGAAGCTTACAAGAAGTGGAAACTTGGACAGATGACTGAGGAGTATAAAAATATTGCTTGAGCATGCAATGATGTAATCAGGAAGGCCAAAGCACAATTGGAGTTTCAGATAGCAAGGGATGTTAAGGCTAACAAGAAGGGTTTCTACAGGTATGTTAACAACAAGAAGGTTAGGGAAAGTATGGGGCCCTTATTGAATGGGGGAGGCAATCGAGTGACAGATGATGTGGAAAAAGCTGAAGTACTCAAAGCTTTTTTTTTTTTCTTTTCTTTTTTGCCTCTGTCTTCACAGACAAGGTCAGCTCCCAAACTGCTGTATTGGTAAGCACAGTATGGGGAGGAAGTGAGCAGCCCTCAGTGATGAAAGAACAGGATAAGGACTACTTAGAAAAGCTGGACATGTCCATGGGGCCGGATTCAATGAATCCGTGGGTGCTGAGGGGAGTTGGCTGGTGTGATTGCAGGGCCGTTGGTCATTATTTTTGAAAACTCGTGGTATCAGGGACATACTGGACAATTTCAAAAAGGTAATTATAGTTCCCATCTTTTAAAAAGGGAAGAAGGAAAATCAGGCATCACCTCAGTCCCCAGCAGGGCCTGCGACAGGGGGGTACTATGGGTACAGCTGTACCTGGGCCCAGACTTAAGGGAGGCCCCCTTAAGTCTGGGACCCGGTACACAGCTGTACCCTTGTTGCCAGGCCTGGGCCGGGGCAGCGTGGGGGTGAGATCAGCTGTGCGGGGCAGGTGGGGAGGGCCGGGGTTGGAGCGCTCCGCCGGGCTATATACAGCTGTCAGCCGGCCGCCGCGCTCCGAGCCACCACCAGAGGTTTGCAGGGATGCGGCTGCGGGCGGAGTCCGGGCTGGGCGGCAGGCGAGGTGAGAGGGGAGGCGGGTGGGGAATTGGGGGGTGTCTTTGTCCCCCCGCCTTTCGGGACGAGTCAGGGTCGCGTATCTGTCCCCGAGTCTCCTCGCCCGGTGACAGCCCCTCGCTGGGGTCCCTCACTCCGGGCCGGCGGGAGAGGAGGCGTCTCTCCTGCTCCTTGGGTCCCGGGGGTCCCACGTCTGGACACCTGCGCGGGATCTTCTCCGTATCTGGAGGGGCCCCCACTCCGGAGCGCCCTAGGCTGGCCGGGAGCCGCCTGCTACCCCCCCCATGGGTGTCCCCAAGAAGCGAGGCTGGAGTGGAGACCCCGCTTGCCCAGGGGCCGTCACCCCCCTCCTCACCCAGAGCCCCCTCCCCATCTACCCCCATCTCCCTTCTCACCCAGAGCCCCCTCCACCCCCAGCCCCTTCCTCACCCAGAGCTCCCTCCCCATCCATCCCCCTTCTCCCTCCTCACCCAGAGCCCTCTCCCCATCCACTTCCCATCCATCCCCCTTCTCCCGCCTCAGGAGCGATCAGAGAGCTAGCGCCGCTCCACGGGGGCAGGGACCAAGTGAGCGGGGCTGGGGAGACCCATGGCCGGGAGCCAATGGCAGCCCAGCAGGGGGAGGCGGAGCAGGAGACTAGGCTGGATGGGGTGGGCAAGGCGTGGGTGCAGGAGGTAAGGAGGTTTGGGTGGGGGGGGAGGCTGGGCTGGGTGGGTCAGGCATGGGGGGCAGGAGGCTGGGTTGGGAGTGGAGGGGAGAGGAGGTTAGGTTCGGTGGGATGGGCTGGGCCAGGCAGGGGTGGGGGAGAGAAGGTGGTTAGAGATGGGGGGAGGCTGGGCGGGGGTAAAGGAAGATCACCCCCAACAGCGGGGTGGGCCAGGCAGGGATGGGTGGGGAGGGGAGGAGATTAGGCTGGGGGAGGAGATTAGGTAGGGTGGGCCGGGTCAGGCGGGGGGGAAGGAGAATAGGCTGGGGGGGGGAGGTGGGCCAGGCAGGGGTGGTGTGCTAGAGGCCGCCCGCACACGCCGCGCGCCTCACACCACCGTGCTACCGCCGACTGCGCCCGGTACCCCTGCGACACGACACCCCCGCTATGCCCAACTTTGCCTCTGTAAAAGTAAGAAGACTCATATAGTGTTTTTAAAAAAATATTTCTGTTCAACATTAACAATAAACAATTTAATGATTCATTATTTTAATTACCTACCAATAATACCTGTATAGCTATGTTCAGAGGCGTACTATATAGGTACATAGTTAATATTAGGCAGGCCCGGCGACAAGGGGGGACTACGGGTGCAGCTGTACCGGGCCCCGGACTTAAGGGGGCGCGTCGCTCCATCTTCCCCTCCCAGCATGTCGCGGCTGGAGCAGCAGGACCCAGCGGGCAACCCACGTAGGCCTGGGCGGGGCAGGGCGCGGGTGACGGGAGACCAGCCGGGGGGGGGGGCAGATGATCAGAGTACAGGGCCCCAAAATTTCTGTCGCTGGCCCTGGTCCCCAGAAAAATCATGGAGCAGGTCCTCAAGGAATGCATTTTGAAGCCCTTGGAGGAGAGGAAGGTGATCAGGAACAGTAAACATGGATTCACCAAGGGCAAGTCATGCCTGATCAACCTGATTGCCTTCTATGAGGAGATAAGTGGCTCTGTGAATATGGGGAAAGTGGTGACATGATATACCTTGACTTTGATATGGTCTCCCATAGTATTCTTGCCAGTAAGTTAAAGAAGTATTGCTTGGATGAATGGACTATAAGATAAATAGAAAGTTGGATAGATCATCGGGCTCACCAGTAGTGATCAACTGCTCGATGTCTAGTTGGCAGCTAGTATCAAGCAGAATGCCACAGAAATCAGTTCTGGGGCCAGTTTTGTTCAGCATCTTCATTAATTATCTGGATGATGGGATTAATTGCACCCTCAGCAAGTTCGCAGATAACACTAAGCTCAGGGGAGAGGTAGATATGTTGAGGATAGGGATAGGGTCCATACGGACATAGACAAATTGGAGGATTGGACCAAAATAAATGTGATGAGGTTCAACAAGGACAAGTGCAAAGTCTTGCACTGAGAACAGAAGAGCCCCATGCTCTGCTACAGGCTGGGGAATGATGAACTAAGGAGCAGTTCTACAGAAAAAGACCTGGGGATAACACTGGATGAGAAGGTGGATATGAGCCAGAAGTGTGCCCTTTTTGCCAAGAAGGCCAACAGCACATTGGGCTGAGTTAGCAGGAGCCTTGCCAGCAGGTCGAGGCAAGTGATTATTACCCTTTATTTGGCATTGGTGAGGCCACATCTGGAGTATTGCATCCAGTTGTGGGGCCCCCACTATGGAAGGGATGTGGACAAAATGGAGAGAGTACAGCGGAGGACAATGAAAATGATCAGGGGGCTGGTCATGACGACTTATAAGGAGAGGCTAAAGGAACTGGGCTTGTTTAGTCTACAGAAGAGAAGAATATGGAGGGATTTGATACCAGACTTCAACTACCTGAAGGGGGATTCCAAAGAGGATGGAGCTAGGCTGTTCTTGGTAGTGGCAGATGATAGAACAAGGAGCAATGGTCTCAAGTTGCAGTGGGAGAGGTCTAGGTTGGATACTAGGAAAATCTGTTTCACTAGGAGAGTTGTGAAGCACTGGAATGGGTCATCTAGGGGGCTGGTGGAATCTCCATCCTTAAAGGTTTTTAAGGCCTGGCTTGAAAAAGCCCTGGCTGGGATGATTTAGTTGGGGTTTGTCCTGCTTTGAGCAGGGTGTTGGACTAGATAACCTCCTTAGGTCTCATCCAGCCCTAATCCTCTGTGATTCTGTTATTCTCCCAAACTGGTACTCTGTAATTCACCCTACTTTAAACTGGATCACCAGGACATAAGATGCCCAGTTTGCACTGTATGGCCATGGTTATAGGGTGATTGGAGCCTTACAGCCATTTGCAGTCCTTCATGAGTGAATCCCGAGAGGACAAATTTCATTGCCTTCACCTCTCTCTGGGCAGACCCCCACATTTCTACCATTCTTAGGCCTGATCCTGGAGTACCATCCCCTCCTGCTTCTAGCCATGTTAACACAACATCTCTCTGCCCGTCACCCCCCAGGCGGGGTATGGGCCACCAACCACAGAGCACTCTAACTCTGTTGTTGGCATTTCAGTAGCAAGGTGGTTCCCTACAGGGTGGAGTTGCTAGCCCCACGCCCATGTTAAGCCTACAGCACCTGGTATTCCTAGGAGGTCTCCCATCCAAGTAATAGCCAGGCCTGAACCTGCTTAGCTTCCGAGATCAGACGGGATCGGGCATGTTCAGGGTGGTTTAGCCGTAAGTGTTAACACAACATACCCTACTGAAATTATTACCTGTAACATACATCTGTCTGTAAGCCTCTGATCAGTGGCAAATTAAGGTGATTCAAAATAGTTCCTTCCAAACAAACATATTGTCCATTCACCCAAAGTACAGATAAGAAGGCATAAGAAACGGGTTAAGACCACAAATGTTTCCCTGCCTGGGTCTTGCCTAAAGCTCATCACTTCTTTCAAGGCTTAGGTGAGCCTACCTGCTTCAGACAGATCCCACAGATCCTCTGCCTCGGTACCACAGCCCCATTGCATTGTCTTTAGGCAAGACCCAGGCCAGAAAACCTTATGATTCACTGCTGAGTTGTTCATTGCTACCCCTACCCGCAAGTCATTAGTACTAATAGCTTTTAGCTAAATAAGAAACTTCTGGTTTACAGTTTTGTCCACTTAATTCAGTTTGAAACAAAAACCACACATTTTTTTGGATTCAACCTCTTCGCTCCCTAAGAAACCATTGTCAATGTTACCATCTTTTGGGAAATATGCACCAAAATTGAACTTAATGTTTAGCTACTCTTCTTTGTTTCTCCTCAATAAGCATGTCTAGATTTTCTCATTGGGTATCCAGCTTTGAACTTTAGGCCCAGATTTTTAAAGCTACTTTGATGTTGCTGAGCTCTCAGCATCCAAACCCAAGAGCAATAAAGCAGTTACTTTATTCTAAAATATTCAATCTATTTATCGCCAATCCCAAGGGGAATGGTTATAACAGTCTGTAGAAATTTGCCAAGTCTTTTTTTTTCTTTTTCAAAATTCCAGCTGAAGTTGTAATTTGTATTGTTGCTATTCAATAATCCCCTTGGGTGATATTTGTCCATATCTTGAATATATTTAAATATATTAAATAATTATATATTTAAATATAATTATATGTATATGGCATATGGATAGTCCTAAGTTTTGAATCTCTCCCAAAATATTTCTTTGGCTGCCTTTGTATACTGTGGGCTGTTTTTTCTAACTGAATACTAATGAATGTTTGGCTGCAGAAGGAGAGTTTCACGCAGAGGGCCACAATTGCTGTCTACCATTGTTGTACAACATTAATTCATATATTGATTACCTCTCACTAATAAGCTTTTCCCTCCTTAAGTGGCTGAGTTTCACATACATATATTTATAACTCTTAAGGAAGAGAAGGGTGTTTGTTGCTGACTGGTCTTTTTCATGTTACAAATAGTATTTCAAATCACTTTGCTGCTGAGAAGTAATTTAAATGACAGAAGTTTTATTGAGGTTTCTAATCAGACTCCCCAGGATACATCTGTTAAAACCTATCACAACACTACAGTGAAGATACAAAATGGCCAGATCATCAAAACCCTCTTTGTAACCCTGTGGCTTGTTAAACTGATTTAAGGCATGTTAGGAAAATTAGTATCTTTTTTTTAAAAAAAAAAAAAACCAATGCAGCATTGTAGGTATACATGAAAGTCTTTTCATTTCTAGAATTGCAGTTCATGTTCAAGCTGTGATTTCAAATACACTGATTTTTGACTGTTTCATCTAAACATAAAGAAGGATAGTTTTACTTACTATGCTATGCCCTGTTGTTGTATTTGCAATTTTTATTTGAGATCCCTTCAAGACTGTATAGTACCATGGACAATATCTCTCATTCCCTGGGGCAGTATTGGCAAGGACTTATGCTGTGACTATCTGCATGAAACCTGCCCATTGAATATAATTTGTCATGTATTAGAAGAAATTGTCTGTTTCTGATTACAGCTGATCTTATGTACAGACAATATTTGTCAGTGCACAGACCTGATTCTTTTTCATTACAATAGCATTACAACAGTCAACCCATATAACACCGTTTATATTCTCTGAGGAGAGCCAGGTCTGTAGATAATTGGTAATCCAACTGTTAGCTTTCTATTATCACTTTGTTCAAAAGGCACATGTTTACCCGGGACTTCATATAGGCTGCAACAAGTGGTTGATCTTCTGATTATCCTCTCTTCTTATTTGATGTAGATTGTTAGCCTTCCCTCCTCCCCCATCTGTGTTCCCTCCACCCCTGCACCTATTTGATTTAAAAAATAAAGCTTAGAAAGAAGAAAAAGATATTTCAGTGTGTTAATCTTGTTCCATTCCTCTTGCTTATGGCAGTTTAGTGTATATCTCACACTATACCATGTAACATACAAAGAAAGGAATAAAAACATTTTCAAATATTTGAAAGTTATTGTGTGATGTGTGGTTGGTTTGGGGGTTTTTTTGGTTTTGGAGAAGTGGGTAATAAACTGGTAGCCTTTTTTCTAGAACAAGCATCTGTAATACTTGCTGGCTTTAACAGCACAATTTTTCCCATAATGTTTAATGATGTAAGCTCTGCATATATTTACATAATGCCTTTTTTTTTGCAAGAGAACAACTGAGGGCACATATGACAATACCTCAGAATTTTCTCTCTTTCCTGTCAATTATCCTTGAGTCATCCCAGTTGTTTAATCTTTAGGTCAATAAAATGAATCTCAAAGCAAAAGCCTAGCATGTGGTGAGGAATTAACTCTGTAGGATGCCTTGGAAAAGTGAATATTTTTCCATTGTCCTTTTCTCCTAATATCAATGTTTTTTTCAATTTTCTCCTTCTGTTAGGAGGTTCTTATGCACATGTAATGTGTCTTTACTATAATAATCTTTTCAAGGCCATCAGTACCTATCAACATGTATTTTCCTTCTCAGTGTATAATGATAAAGGTGTGGGAATTTCATTTTATCATGAGACAAAGAATAATGGAATAAAGATATAGGACTTGATCCAAAGCTGATCAAATTCAATGGGAGCCTTTCTGTTAAATTTAATGAGTTTTGGTTCAAGCCCAGGGTGGGTAAAGTTGCTTGCAGGTATTTGATAAGATATATACAGTCTCATCATGTAAAATAATAGTAAGTGTCATTCTCTGTATCATTTATGGTGGAACTCACTGAACAAAAGTACCTGATTCAAGTTAGCTCAGCTAACATGTGACATGAATAAAGTTGGCTGATACTCAGGGATTTTGGTTTGCTGGGGATTTTGACATTTATTTTATTTGGTTCCAATTTGTAGCAAAAACACTGAAATATGGTGTTCCTGAAACAAAATAACTGAATAGCAGACATGAAACTGACAAGACTATCAGTTTAACTTAGCTGCTCCATGGCAAGGATTCTGCCAGCCAGGGATCTTAGAGCTTCCCTGGTCTAGCCAAGGTACTGGGGGCTGCTAGGCTCCTTGTCGTCATGGAATACAGCCTGTGAGTCCTGGCTTCACTCAGAGCAGGGAACCTTGCAGACCTCAGAGCCCTGACTCCAGCTGGAGGTTGGGATGTTGGCAGGTTCCACACAGGAGTGGTGGGGAGCCTGCCAGCCTATGGAGGCTGGGTGGAGCCAGGGATTAGCAGGTTTCCTGCTGGAGCTGTGGACCCTAAGACATTAGCAGTTTTCCAGTGGAAACCTTCTTCTGTTTCGTCAAAAGTTTAATTGTATCTGTGGTCAACTCAGCGAAACGTTTCTTTACAATACATTGGGCTTTCCCAACAAAACTATGTTTAATTCTGGTTTTCACTTTCTGGAGAGTCCTAGACACTCATTAATCTCAAAAACAAAATTACTCATAGAGTACTAAAATGGAGCAAAAGTTGGAATTTCTCTCCCATGGGAAATGCTGATATTTCAACATTTGTTTTCACCACAAAATGAGGCAGAATGTTGGAATGTTGAATTTTCAGTAGAATAGAAATTTGGAAATGTTGAAACGCTTCATTCTGACAATTTTGATCAAAATAAAATATTTGGACATTTTCAAACTATAAATGTTTTTTCTTTTCTTTTGTTTAACTGCATTTCCACATTAAACTGCATTTTCCTATTGCCATATGGAGGTTGTGCTGTTTTGATGTGAAGTACATCAAAACACACAGGGGAACTTTTAGTGCATGGCAGTAGTGTCCATATGGACAGTTAGTTTGTGGCATGCTGGAACACTGCTGTTTTACACCCCAGTATGCTGCACACATTTTAGCCGCCATTCTTGCCTATTGGCCAGGCTCCCTGTCTGGACTACATCTCCCATAATGCACCTGGAAATGCAATTAATGATGTAGAAGAAATGTATTATGCGATATATAGTCCTGTAGGGAGCCTGACCCTTAAGAGAGAATGAGGACTGAAACTACAACTCCCATAAGGCAATGTAGCATAGGTAAATGCAATTTTATGGTTTTTTGAACTGATTTGAAATGAAACAATTATATTATAAAAGAAATTTTGAGATGGAAAATTGTGTTGAAATGAAGAGTTTAAATGTTCCATTTGAAAAATGTTGAAATGAACCTAAGGATAGCCGTACTGGGTCAGACCAGTGGTCCATCCAGCCCAGTACCCTGTCTTCCAGCAGTGGTCAATGCCAGCTGCTTTGAAGGGAATGAACAGAAAAGGGCAATTATCAAGTGGACCATCCCATGTCCTCCGGTCCCAGCAACTGGCAGTCAGACACTCATGGACCCTAGATCATGGAGTTGCATTCCTGACCATCTTGACATCTTATCAAAATGCTTTTTTTCTTTTCAACTTTTTTTAGGGGGGGGAGATTAAATTTCATTGAAATTGACATATTTCTGTGGGAAGCTTCAGTTCTGACAAACAACATTTTTTGATGGAAAAACATGGTTAAGAATGTTTAGTCACCTCTAATCATGCAAATCCTGTGCTTATGAGAACATGACACCACTAGATGTATTTATAGTCTATCAAAAAATGTATGTAAACAGCAAGTGTAGTTCAGGTTGTAAAGTTAACCTCTCCAAAGTTAGGAAATGCAAAAGTTAAGGTTTAATTACTTGATTCCTTCCCCTTTTGAGTATATACATTTGGATAAGATTTTGGCCTTCTGAATGTTATGGAGCCATGCCAGTCCAAGGGGCTTCCATGGGAAAAATATACCTCAGAAAGCAAAATCCTTCCTACGTTCCTGGATGAGGGTGCACGACCCTTGGGAAAGAATAGTCTTTCTCTTCTCACAACTGACACCTCTACCAGCAAGTGTAGAGGGGGGATAAGGTGGGGTAAACTCATGGCTCTGTTTTCTTTTCACTTTTCTCTGATTATACATGCTAGGAACCATTAACAATTGTTTTAAAAGCATAACTGAACATACAGAACAAAACAAAACTAGCAGTAACTCCTATTACATACAGCTGCAACCAATGAGATCTTTCAAAATAGGAATAACACCCCCCTTTCCCTAAACACTACCCCTCCCACAAGCTCCTCTCACAAAGCACCCAGAGGAAAGATTAATCTAGTAGCACGTGCCCTAATTTGGGCTATGCTGAAAAAGATAGAGAAGAGTAAATTCTAAAGTATTTGGCCCCTCCAAGGGAACATTTTTCCAACCATTTTATTATTGAAGGAACCCCAGTTTAATTGCCTCCACTGACTTCAGGTGTGGCAGTTCTCTTTAAGGAATAGCTTGTGAGATGCACAAGACTAAGTTACTATTCAGAAAAAAATTATCTTTCTCCAAACAAAAATAAAAATAAAAATGTCAGTGATCACCAAGTTATTACAAAATATAACTTATACTTTTTTTTAAAAAAGTTCTAAGTCGATAAAGATACAGGGGACCATTATGACAGTAAACATATATAAGCAAAAAGGTATGAAAAAAATTACAAAATGTTACATATTTGTATCTAAAGTGGTAGAAAAATATTGTGATATATTATATGGTCCAAGAGACGGTATATCATCAGATAATTAAAGACCATCACATAATGCATATACACACAAGAAGTGAGAATTAGGGTTACATATTCATCCTTAAATATTATACTTCTTTACTTTTGAGTGCTTAAATATATAAAAGTCATGTTCTTTCAATGTTTTTGTACAGTATTTCCTTTTTAGAAATTAAAATAATGAAAATAAAAATGAAATGTATTAGCACTTACTCCAGTCACCCAGCCTCACAACTGACTTTCTGGAGCCAAAACTACAACTTAACTTGTAGGAGTGCTTCCCTCTGTTCGATCCTTGTAATCCACTTTATTTCCCTCACAGAATTCCAACTACTGCATTAAACAATTAATCAGGCTGCTTATATTGATGTAAGTGTCTTAATTGTTAAATTTTTCATTCACACTGGCCAAACTGAGAGCTCTTTATATTGAGGCCTAATAAGATTACCATAGTTGCACCTACACTGTACTCCTCCTCTAACACAGCTCCGTATGTACAATCTACCTTTCCATGTACTGTCACCCTTTCCATGTGCCTAATTCCTGTCCTATGACATTTTTGGTTATATGCCTATGTTTGTACTTTTTACATGGTTAGTGATTGTATTTTTTAAAATGTAGTTTTCAGTAACAAGTTCAAATAGTAGTTTTTACTGTGGTACACCAAACCAATTAAAAACTTAATATTTGTCAACTAGTTCAGCTGCAGCTTATCTTATACATGTTTATTTCCACATGCAGTCTTGTGAGCTGACATTGTTTTCCCTATTGAGGAGGATAATATTAGACACAGACTATTTATTCAGGTGCTTTCAGCCAACCAGCAACTTAAATAGCTAATTAGTTAAGTATATATCAACCAGCTGAGATGAGTATGAAGATTTTTAAACCAATGTCAGGCGTTAGCTCAAGCAAGTGGCATAAATCTTGGTATTCACTAAAACAAGCTTAAATATATAGTCTTGCCCATGGTAATAAAAAAAATCCAGAATTCCAGGTAGGTAATATTTTTATAATTTCAAGGGAAAATTTAAGTTCTGGAATTATGGAAAATCCTTAGTGTCCAATGAGGACTGTGCTTAGCAAAGCTACATTCTGACTGGGTGTCTGGGCCTTAGGGAGGAAGAATGGACCAAATATGAGAGACACTGAAGGGCCTATTATAAAAGTTATTCAGTTTCAAGTTGGGAACCTCAGAATGGCACATTGGGATCCAGTGAACTTCCTAACGACTGTTGGAGGGCACTGACCATATTGAGGCTGCTGCTGAGTTTCACAAAATACACCAGAGTGTTAGTTCAGCTAGAGCATCTCAGTACACTTAACAATATACATTGCCACGTACAGTAAATACTTAAGGGGCTCCTGCAGACTGCCTAAGGCATTAGAGGCACTGAGATGAATGCCACACAGGTGCTCTAAGTGTTGACGTACATACACCTGTACTGACAGGTGAGCAGGTGACCGAAATATTGACTTAATTGTAACCGTTTGAAGTGCTGACCTTAGATGTTCTACGGGAGCAGAGCTCCACCCTCTCAGACAAGCCAAGTATGGCAAAAGTACACGACAAAAATAGGAGTCAGCTCCTGGGAAAGCTTGTCAAAACTTTAAGGGATGGACATCTTCATTTAGAGTTGCACAGGAAGCTTCGTGATACCTCCAATGCCTTGGAAAGTTAGATATAAGAGTCCAGGTTATTGGGGATTTTTGGTAGGTGGCCACCAAGTCTGGGATACTTCTGTGAAAAGTCCACTGGTTCCTGTCCTTTTTGGCAGTTGATACTCTTTACAAGTCACAAGCAGGAATGTAAATGAATTTTCTCATAGCTTTGCATAACATAATTAACCATTCAGTATCAGAAATCACAAGGGGGCAGTTTTCAGAGTTGAAAATGGGTGTGGGGGTTTGAAAATTGTTCCCTGACTTTGATTTTCAGGTCATTAAAGTAATGCCGTGAGACCTATCTCACCTATTTTATTTTTTTTCTTTCCTTCTACTTATATATCGTAACTAATTATATCCCTCTCCCCCACAATACTACTAGCTAAGCCTCTCACACTCTGAATTTATCGTCACCACACTCTGTGAGGTATGGAAGTGCTACTATCCCTGTTAGAGGTGGGAACTGAAACACAGACTTGTCTAAGGTCACACAGGAAGTCTGTTGTGGAGCAAGGAATTGAACCCTGGTCTCTTGAATTACAAGTCTGTGACCTGACCACCCTAAAGTTAAGTTTAAGTTATAATTGTTTTCTTTCCTGGAGGATATATTCAACTCATTTAAACTAAATTAAATGAGTAGTACCAGCCGACTCTCATGTATAATGGCTA
The DNA here is from genome assembly GCA_032164245.1 of Sternotherus odoratus. Lineage (NCBI taxonomy): Eukaryota > Metazoa > Chordata > Testudines > Kinosternidae > Sternotherus > Sternotherus odoratus. The sequence goes on from JAVMKO010000001.1 coordinate 182,130,185, forward strand.
TTTTGTATTCTCTCTCTATCAAGTATTCACTATACAGCCTGTTACTTCCATGAAAAGCAGTGTTTGACATGCATAATTTCAAAGCGATAAAAAGACATATGTATCTTTATTTGGAAAACCCCTATTAGTGTATATGGCATATTGGTATTTATAAATGATACATTTCAGCAAAGGATCTTTTTTATATACTGGAGCTGACAGGGCTAATTTGTCAGTGACTGAATCATCGCCCAGCTGAATTACCAATCTCTTAAAAAAAATAGCATGGCTAAGGGAATGGTATGATTATTTTTTGTCCTTCCTTCCAAAACGTTGTTAAATTTTTACAGTATATTAGATTAATGTGATGTGACCGTTAAGCCTCCCAGCTAGAGATGGGTGTGCACCATTCACTTATCCTGTCCTTTTGGGGGCTTGGTCTACACTAGCGGGAAGGGTCAACCTAAGATATGCAACTTCAGCTATGTGAATAACTGTGAGCTGGAGATCTGCAGTCGACTTTGGGGACCGATTTATCGTGTCCTGATGAGACGTGATAAATATATCCCCAATAGATCGATCTCTACCCGTCCATCCAGACGGTAGTGTAGACAAGGCCTGAGAGACAGTAGAGGGCCAAGCGCTGATATGCTGACACTGTGAGGCAAGGTCATTTTCACATGTGCCATCTTCTAAAGAAATAATACCATCTTCTTCTGGGAATAATACTGAAAGCACTGTGGTTCTTCTCTCATAAATGAATGAATCAGATGAGAAGAGCCATCATTTTCATGTATCTGTAATACCCTGTTTCCCCGAAAGTAAGACATCCCCCGAAAATAAGACGTACTTCCAGTTTTGCCTCTCGCTGTAATATAATGTAATGTAATTTTGGGAACAAAAATTAATATAAGACACTGTCTTATTTTCGGGGAAACACGGTATCTCTATGTATAGAACCGCCCCAGAAGAAAAACACGAGATAAAATACAAATAGTGAATAAGTGCCCAGATTTTCAAAACAGGTTGGTTCCTATTCATGCATCTCAATACAATGGGAAGAATTTTCATAGTGCTGAGCACCGAGGTGTTCCTATTGAATAAAAATATATTTCACATCCCCACTCACAACCCTAAGAAATGTTGGTAGAATGGAGTCCCGTGTTTTTAAAAGGGTCTCCAAACATGGTGATTCCACACCGTTCCAGAAGTAAATGGGCACTGGAGTCTGGTATTTTGGTTCCTTACTTATCCACATTCAGATCCTAACAAAAGCTGGTGGTAGAGATGGGAAAACAGTTTGGATAACTCCAAATGTTCACCCCAAACTCAAACTGCATCTTTTTCGAGAGCTAGAGTTGAACAACTTTAAAAAGAGCGAATCCCCCCCCTCCCCGCCCCCCCATACCATGTATCACTCTGTACTTCCAGGTTCTAGGCAGGAATGTAAATGGAAGTGCAAAAAGAACGTGGGCTAGCTTTGTGACATGAAGAGTTTGATGCAAGGCAAGAATTGCGGGACTTCTCACAAGGAATCTCTCATGAAATTTCCAGCTCATTTTTGTAAATTCGGAGAGTTCAGGTAGTTTGAATAAGCATTGGAACATCTGAGTTCTCCTTCTCATTTGATCAACATCTAAGCCTTTTGAAGTTTGCTCATAGTTAGTTAAAATGTGCTGTATGAAGTCTATATATTACAAATAATACTTTTGAGAACTTCACTCAGGGTTACAAAAACCAGGAAAACTGAAACTTCATGCTTACCCATTAATAGTGGTATTTGTACTTATTACAATTACACCCAAAATGTGCTAAGCACTTTCCAAATCCAAAAAAGGAAAGTCCTTAGTTCTGAAAAGTGGGGACACTGGCCAACCCTGAGGTGTTTTCCACCTGAGGATGAGCGAGGCTTCTAGACTGTGTGAAAGGTTTCTAAAGGGCCCTGTGACAGAAAATAGGGAAATTCTGAGGCCAAGGGAGAAGGAACTAGATTGGAAACTCTGGGTGGAGCCAACCCTACCTCAATCCTCCTCGGCAGGAAACTTCTTCCTTTCCTTCCCCTGTCCTTGAACCTATCTCTGACTACCCTAGAGATAGCTCTTATCTTCAGCCTCACCTTAGGGCCCAGCAGGGGCAGGGGCAGGGGCTCAGAATGCCTGCAGTGATTGGGAGCAAGGAAGAACTAATGTAGAATCTCCAGTGACTCTGTGCTCAGGGGCTCACCTATTTGGGCAGCTATGTAGGGAGCTGTGCAGCCTAGAGAAATGGAAGAGAGTTCAGTCAGAAGTAGGAGTGCGAGAGAGAAGCCAGCGTGAGTCATGGTCCCAATGTGTGGTTGGTGAAGATGAGGCAAGACGTTTCCTGTGTTCCTGTCCCTCATTGTTGAATTGCAAGGGTTATCCTTGGGGTTCTACAGGCTTCTAACTCATAATACCAAAATTATTCAGTTTTTAAAAGTCCTATGGACATGTTATGGAATGCTAGTTTTGTTTGGATTCAGCAGTGTTGCCAAGTTTGGCATATTATTCATATTATCCTTTTGCAAGCCTTACTAACAGGCATGTAATGTTTTCTACAAAAGCATATATTCTGTCCAAACTTAAGCTAGTCACATTAGTGATTATTTATAACATATAATCATTGCATACACCACAGTAGCAAGCTGCTTCTGAGCTACTAGGCTGCTTGATGTAATAACAGTGGAATTATTTGCACAATATGATCCAAAATACTGAATGTAGAGGAAAAAATCACATGCAAAATAGAATATGAAGGGAATGCTCATTTGGCACTTTTTAATCCTTAATACATTAACAGTAAAAGTGGTCAGACACCACAATGATGGGTGTCGTACAAGAATCTAGACAGACAGTTAATTATTTACTGATTTTGCATAAGCAGTAAACAAGCTGTAACTTAAGTTAGAATCAACATTAACAAAGAGTGAACTGGTAGCACTTTCATATTGCTGAAATTGAAGGGCAAAAACACATTATCCTGGCGGAATAACATGACTTTCTGCTCACAGAGTTCCAGCACCCTGGGCTAATGAGCTCTATGTAGTAGTAAGTGTTTGTTAACAAGGGAGAGATTTAACTGCAGGATTAGTGAACTACCTCACTCAAAGCTCAGTGTCTAAATGTAGCATCCATAGAAACTCAAAAGTCAAGTTAAAATGTTTTGTGAAGGAATCAAGGGGTTTGCAGCTATATTCTAAGAGTCTTAGGTGAAATGATGTGCTTCCTTTGAGACCCAGAAGGAGACCAAATAAAGTAACAGGCAACAAACAAGATGCTGCTCCTCTTTTGAAATAAAAGAAACCAAAATGGATTTTGCAAATCATGCAGAGATACCAAGGATTGACTGTCCTTAAGAGTGAGATTCAAGGCCAAAGAGTGAGACTTTCCAGATGGTGTGTTAGGTCATTTGGTTAAGACAGGGACTCTGCCCTTGGTGACATCTAGTAGTCCAGGTTTTTATTCAAACCAGCACTTAATAGTTCATTTTAAAATGTACAATGGTTAGTACACTTAAATGTCCTAATTCATACTAAAGTGTAGAATTCTAATGGAATGCAAACTCCGTGGATTTTATTTTATTTTGGAATTATTTGCTGGTTGGAACAAAAACCTGAGTGGCTGGAGATCCCTGAAGACCAGAGTTGTTAACCCCTAGGTTAGGCACACACTGGACAGAACAAGAGAAATATAAACCTAATGAAAATAAAAACTGTTTTATCAATAGAACAGTATGTTTATTTGGCATATGATCTTGTCATAGTGATCATCCATTTGAAAAACACACTACAGTACAAATATTATTTGGTTTACATATCATTGTTTCTATTATATTTACAGCAAACTAAAATAACCAGATTCCAAAGTAAATACATGCAAAATACATGTATTAAAATTAAATAATTAAAATAAAACAAACAATACATTAAATGAATGTAAAAATAAAGTAATTAAATTGAATGTAATTAATTTGATGCTAACAAACCATAGATAAAGGATTCCGATCCCACAGTTCTTTTAATGTCTAGTTTGGTTTCACGTTTGCTATTTTTAGAACTTCTTTTGGTGGCTCAAACTTGAAACGTGGCTCAGGGTTTGCCAGTTTCACTGGTTAATAGAGGATAGTGTCCTGTCTAGTCCAAGATTTGGTCTTTCAAGCAAGAGTAAATGCTCTCTCTTCTCCTGCGTTTGAGTGGGGGCAAAACTAAGACAAGCCTGGCAACCCTTAGCAGTAACAGGATCTTGAGAAGACCCCATTTGTCACCTCTTTCAGTGAGTGAGTAAAAGTATTTTAAATCTAAACTCAGAATGAGTGTGATAAACTTAGGAATATGTGTGAGTGAGATAGCATGCTAATGAGTGAGTCTCACACCCAATGAGTGAGACTTGACATGTCTGAGGCTACACCTCTTTTTGTGATTGCTAGAAACAAAAAACAATAGCAAAAGGAGCATCTTATCTGATAAAGTCCTTTCTGTCTTAGGAGGATGAGTTAATGCCCACTCAGCTACTACTGAATATAGTATATAATATCACTACTGAGTATCTCTCAGTAGTGATACTATATACCTGAAATAAGGGATAGAACTAATTTACTAGAACAAACCATGGATGGTTCATAGAACTACATTGCTCTGGTAAAATATAAGGAAGAGATACCAGGAAGAAAGTGTTTACAATCTCAGAAACGTTTCTAGCAGAGATCATTCCTACTACAACAGGTACTCTGAAAGCTACAAAGCTAAGAGTTTGACTATACCTGACAACATTATTTCTTACTAATGGACTGTGTTCAAGATTTAGACAAGTGGTATCTTGAGAACTTTGTGCTCTAACAGCTGCTCTGCTTTGAAGAATCTCTTGATAATCGGGTAAGATCTTATAAATACCAGCTAAGTGCTTTACAGATGGATGTATTGGAATTGGAAAAGGTGCAGAAAAGGGCAACAAAAATTATTAGGGGAATGAAACGGCTGCCATAAAATGAGAAATTAATAAGACTGGGACATTTCAGCTTGGAAAAAAGACAACTAAAGGGGGATATGATAGCAGTCTGTGAAATCATGAGTGGTATGGAGAAAGTAAGTAAGAAAGTGTTATTTATGCCTTCTCATAACACAAGAACTAGGGGTCACCAAATGAAATTAATAGGCAGCAGATTAAAACCAAAATGAAGTATTTTTTCACACAACGCACAGAAATCTTGTGGAACTCCATGCCAGAGGATGTTGTGAAGGCCAAGACTATAACAGGGTTCAAAAAAGAACTAGATAAATTCACAGAGGATAGGTCCATCAATAGCTATAAGCCATGATGGGTAGGGATGGTGTCCCTAGCCTCTGTTTGCCGAAAGCTGGGAATGGGAGACAGGGGATGGATCACTTGATTACCTGCACTGTTTATTCCCTCTGGGGCAACTGGCATTGGCCACTGTTGGAAGACAGGATACTGGGCTAGATGGACCTTGGACTGACCCAGTATAGACATTCTTATGATCTTCTATAACAATTCTCTATTCCAGCCATGTTCTGCTTAGTATAAGAACAGAGCAGGGAATGCAAAAGTTCCATTATGCCACCTTTGCACTCCCCTTCTTCCAGGGCTGACTAAGACCTGCTTGGAATCCAGGGCATTAGAGAAACCACAGGTTGCTCTTACTTGCATCATGTTACCTCTGGCATCAAAAAGTCTTTCTGGCAGCTGTGAATGGTCACAAGAACCACATTCCCAATGCTGGAGGCTCTGAAAGGGGTGGTTTAGATTTAGATCATTGATATCAACCAGGGATTCTTTTTATCCTGAGGAAATTCCAAGGTGATCAGAGGTATCAGCTTTATGACCCTTTTGTGGCACAGCAGTGCAAAGAGGCTAAAGTGTAACTAAGAATCATGCCCTGGGTAAGTGCCCCAAAGACACACACACACAATCCAATACTGATGAATGCAGGGTCTGAATGAGCTCTCCCCTGACAGCTAGTGAGTGCTGCATTAGGCAAAAAGACTTAAGGAGCAGACTGTATTTGCATAGACACGCCTCTTCTACCTAGGTGCAGACAGAACTTCTTTGTCAGTGTGATCTGTTTTGCCTGGTTTTTGGTTACAATTCACAAGCACACAAATATTTGGAATCTACAAATTGACTTTCCCTCATTTTAACATTTAAACTGCAGGTGTATTTCCAGTTCATTGCTCTTTCAGTTAAAACATTTTTCAGAAATCAAGTTGGTTTGATTTAGTTGAAAGCCTTTAGCATAAATAGGCCAAATAAGCTTGTTTCTCACACAATGCATCACTGCCTCTTGATTTAGACTGTGTCATTTGATCTGTTGTAATGGACATGTGCTGTGCTTTGCTTCTATTTTCTTCTGTTTTTGTTGGTTCATTTTTTCTCCGTTGTCTGCTTTCCATGGAATGTGGCATTTTCTTTGTTACGCACTGGTGGATATTTGGGTTAGAGAATATTTTTCATTACTTGGCTGGTGGGAGATCCATCTAATTTCAAAGTGTTCTCCGTTTCAAAGAAGTTAGCTGTTTGGTCACGTATGTGGCTGCAGAGTGTGGTTTTGATATTGATCTGTTAAGCTTCTATAAATACTGTAGGTCCAGCTCCTTTGCTTCTTTCATTCTGCATTCCATCAGGAATTGTGGTTTTAGTGATTCTTGCACCTACCTGGATTATGCTTGCATTATTTCCTGTTCTTTGGCTGTGCTGCTATTGAACTCACTTTTCATGAAGAGCAAAGCAGGCACATTTTACAATTCTTTACCAATAAGCCTAAAATGCTAATCTCATCATCCCCTCCAGCTGATGGACACAAAGCAGAGTCTGGGGTTGTTGGAAGAGGGCAGAGATGGCATTAAACCACCTTTGCATACATTAGCTGGACATAGAGTTCTTCTGTCTGGGATTGGTAACACAGGAATGAGTCAGCAATACTGTAGGGGTAAAAGAGAAAGAGAGACTCAGGAAAAGCTACATAGCAGCAGAGAACAAGAAACTACTATTTTTTAGTTTTCTTATATAAAACCCATGTAATATTATATATACACACACGCTCCAGTACAGAGCTGGCAAAAGTTCAGAACAGAGAGAGCAACAGCAAAATGAGACAGTGAATGAGTGAGAAGGAAGATCGAAAAGGCACAGAGAGAAAAAGTGAGTAAGGTTTAATCCAATGTTCTCAGACCCCTCCTCAAGTTAAAAGTAAAAACTCAGATTTTTCAGAGTGACATTTTTTATTTGTTCAAAGTACATAGTAAAAAGGGGAAAACTTGACTTAAGAACTTTTTTATAATCAAAGAACTTTAGATAAGACAATGTTAAGAAAATTGTGTCAATAATGTTGAAAAGATACAGTATCTGCAATAACTTCAGTCCATGACAATTATTCAGCCAGATGACCTCCAACCGAAATCTGTCAGTTCTCAGTGTGTCACACTGTCTGGCCTATTGCTTGAACTCTTAACCACAAACACACCAGGTTGTTACCCTTTCACCATGTGTGTGATTTATTCTTCACTTATATAGTACCACAGAACACGTTACAGGTTTACAGCAGAGGGAGATTTCTATGCAATCTCATTTCCTCATCCCAAGCTCACCCTCTGAGCTTCCCATTCCTGCCACTTATATCCTCCAAATTACTGAGCCATCTGCCTCAGCAGCTCAACAATTGCCACCCAGATGTCCATACTCCCCAACACAGTTGCACTAGCAACTTGCCAGTTGTGCCTACTGCTACTGCAACCTCCATGAGCAGGGTGCTGCTAATAGTGCCCTGTCACAGATGTATTAACTGCGGTGCCATATGGGAGGTAATTATCCTTCTCTGCTCAGCACTGGTGAGGCCTCAACTAGAGTACTGTGTCCAGTTCTGGTCACCACACTTTAGGAAGATGTGGACAAACTGAAGAGAGCCCAGAATGATAAAAGGTTCAGAAAACCTGACCTATGAGGAAAAGCTTCAAAAACGGGGCACATGTAATCTTGAAAAAAGAAGACTGAGCGAGGAATTTGATAAGTCTTCAAACATGTTAAAATGAAGAGGATGGTGACTTAGTTGTTCTCTATGTCCATTGAAGGAAGGACAATAAGTAATGGGCTTAATCTTCAACAAGAGAGATTTAGGTTAGATATGAGGAAAAACTTTCTAACTATATGAATAGTGAAACTCTGGAATAGGCTTCTGAGTAATGTTGTGTAATCCCCATCATTCAAGGTTTTTAAGAAGGGGTGAGAAACCACTGTTAGGAACAGTCTCACTACGTTACCTGCCTGCAGGGCCGGCGACAGGAATTTTGGGGCCCCGTACGGCAGATCGTACGCCCCCCCCCCGTCTCCCGCCGCCCGCGGGCCCCCCCCCAGTCTCCCGCCACCTGTGGGCCCTCCCGCCAGTCTCCCGCCGCCCGCGCCCCCCCCCACCAGTCTCTCTCCGCCCGCGGGGCCCCCCCGCCAGTCTCCCGCCCCCCCCCCCGCCGATCTCCCACCGCCCCCCCAGCCGATCTCCCGACGCCCCCCCCCCCCCGGCCGATCTCCCGACGCCCGCGGCCCCCGGCCGATCTCCCGCCCCCTCCCCCGGCCGATCTCCAGACGCCCGTGGCCCCCGGCCGATCTCCCACCCCCCCTGCCGATCTTCCGCCCCCCCCCCCCCATCTCCCGACACCCGCGGCCCCCAGCCGATCTCCCGCCCCCCCCCCCCCCCCCGCCGATCTCCTGCCCCCTCCCCCCGCCGATCTCCAGATGCCCGCGGCCCCTGGCCGATCTCCCGCTCCCCCCCTCCCCCCCGGCCAATCTCCCGCCCCCCCCCCCCGCCGATCTCCCGACGCCCGCGGCCCCTGGCCGATCTCCCGCCCCCCCCGGCCGATCTCCCAATGCCCGCGGCCCCTGGCCGATCTCCCCCCCCCCCCCCCCCCGCCGGTCTCCTACCTCCTGCGGGCCCCAACCTCCGCATGTGCTGCAGCCGCGTGGCCGGCCGGAAGAAGCAAAGGGGGGCGGGGGAGGATGCTGGGGGCCGGGGGAGGGGGCTGGTGAGCGCGGCAGCGGCTGCCCGGAACCGCGCCTCGCTCACAGCCCCGGCCACAATGGGTACAGCTGAGTACCGGGCCCCGGACTTCAGGGCCCCCCCCCTGAAGTCCGGGGCCTGGTACAGCTGTACCCGTTGTACCCCCCTGTCGCCGGCCCTGCCTGCCTGAACGGGAGGAGCTGGACTAGATCTCTTGAGGTCCTTCCCAGACCCACATTTCTATGATTCTATTATTCTATATTTAAGGGAACAGCATCAAAGTTAACAGGTACTCTGACCCCCTCCTCCTTTAAAATGCCAAGTAATAGCTCTTTTAATATTCAACACTGATAAAATTACAATTTTCTCTGCTGGGTCACTTAGAACATGTCTACACTGCAGTTAAAAACCCACAGCTGGCCTGTGCCGGCTGGCTTGAACTCGCAGCACTCAGGCTCAGTGGCTGTTTAATTGGAGTGTAGATGTTCAGGCTTGGGCTGTAGCTCTAGCTCTGGGACCCTCCCACCTTGCTGGGACTTAGGCTCCAGCCTGAGCCGAATGTCTACACCGCAGTTAAACAGCCCCTTAGCCCAAATGAGGTGGCACAGGGTTGAATTGCAGTGCAGACATATCCTTAGAAGCATTATTTCTAAACCCAGTGTCCGAGTTTCTTTCTAACAGTTGGGGCTCCTGTTTGTCGCTCCATATTTGAGATCAGCCCCTTTCTCCTGGCCAGGTAGAGTGTTGAGATTCAGAACAATCCTGCACTGTTCCTCAGCAGTAATTGAAGGACATGTTAGTGTTGCACACTGTACTATTTATAGATGGTGAGTTTGAAGAAGCCTGTTATATGTTTAAGCTTCTGCAAAATGTTCTGTCCTGTGAGATTTATCTGGGCAGGTTCAACTTCAAGTGTAGCCATCCTAATCTTATTCTAATCAGAATGCAAACAATTTTCTTAGTTCATACCTGACCCAAAACCCATTGAAGTCAGTGGAAAGACTCACACTGGGGAAGTTTTGCCAATAATTTCTGCTTTGGTAAAGACTGATCGTGACAGTACAATTTGTTGTAGATGTAAGCAGGGGCGGAATGAGCTCTCCCCTGACATCTAGTGATGACCTGGGGGGAAAGACTTCATGAAGCAGACTGTATAGTATTTGCATAAACACACTCTGCCTAGAGCATTGGTTCTCAAAGTGGGGGTCGGGACCCCTCTGGGGGTCGCGACTTGGTTTTGCTGGGGTCGCGAGCCCCTGCTGCCTGCAGCCGACCCCGACCCCTGCCGCGGGCTGCTGGCATCCAGCGCCCCTGCGAGCTCAGTCTCGGTCGCAGCGGGCTCCCCGCCACCCCCACCCCCCAGACAGCTCCAGGCACCCCCGCGAGCCGAGCCCCAGTCGCGGAGGGCTCCCGGAAACACACACACACCCCTCGGCCGGTTCCAGGCGCCTTGTGAGCAGAGTCCCACTCGCGGTGGGCTCTCGGTGCCACTCTGGCCCCGGCCGGCTCCAGGCGCCTCCGTGAGCTGAGCCCCAGTTGTGGCAGGCTCCAGGCGCCGCCGTCAGCTCGGTCCCAGTCGCGGCGGGCTCCCCGCGCCCCCCTGGCTGGCTCCAGGCACCCCCACGAGCCGAGCCCGGTCGCGGCAGGTGCCCAGCACCCTCGCGAGCTCAGACCAGTCGCGGCAGGCTCCTGGCACCACCACCCCCGGTCCCATCAGGCTCCATGTGCCCTGTCTCCAGGAGGCCCCTGCCCCAAGGGGCTGCTGGAACCCCCCACCCCGAGCCTGGCCCCTGCCATGGCAGGCTACAGGCATGCCCGCCCCCCAGCCCGGCCCCTGCCCCAAAGGGCTGCCAGCAGCCCCCCCCAATCCCCAGCCTGACCCCTAAGGGGGGTCACACTTAGAGGCCTGGTGTCCAAAAGGGGTCACCAATACAAAAAGTTTGAGAACCACTGACCTAGAGGGAACTGCTCTGCTACAATGATCAATTTTGATGCTGGTTTACAAATCACTCCAATATTTGAATGCAGGGGCAAAGTAATGTTGTTATCCTGATTGTACTTAGCCTGCCCTGATTGAAAGGGTCGTCCTCAACTGAACCTAGCCGCTGAGCCCTAGATCTGGTGTGGGACAGCGCTGCAGTGAAAGAAACTGCCCAGCCTGCAGCGAGGTTCCCCACTCCCTGCTGAAATCTTCCTGAGAGCTGGGTTAAGTAGTGGTACCTCAGCATGTGACATCAGAGTAAATGGCAGTGGCCGGTGGCATCAGTGTAAATGAGGTTGGTAGCAGCAGCAGAGCGAATGGTGGCAACTGTGAGTCAGTTGCAGAGGTGGCAGCAAGAGCAGAGGCATTGCTCAGTGCCTGCCTCCCATCCCCCAAATGGGAGATGAACTCATGTAAACGTACCTCTGAACTCTGGGCCATTGCCGACAAAGGATGACAACAGTAAATGGGGTGCAGTGGAGGGGAGAGGACAGTGGCAGGTTAAAGGAACATTTGTGGGACTTTCACACTGCAAGGAGAGAAACTGAGGCAAGAGACATTGCCCAGAGTGGGTGGCTACTCAGGTTGGGTGTTTGCTCATGGTCACATGCTTTCGAATTGTGGTTGAAGTGTTTTCTGAAATGAATGCCAAAGTGAATCCCTTTTTATTAGAAGTTTTCTTTTGTCACACAAAGGCTCAGTGAGTAGAGAAGTATTGCCTTTGAGAGGTGACCACAGGTGGTGTGAAGTTTTCCTAGATTGCTGCGGGGGGTCGGGGATGGGCTTAAGCTGGATCTGTTTTGTATCATTAAGAGGAACCCCTACATTTTGAATTCCAGCCATTGTTGCTGCTGACTCCACATGGCAGAAGGATTACATAAATATCTCCATTTTGCTCCACTCTAATACCTTCAGTCCTAATGGGTTTTAGAGTGGATTGCTCCTAAAATTGCCATCATATTTCTTCATTAAGTAAATATTTTATGTAACTATTTTTAAGCAAATGTGTTTTAAACTACTATTAAATAAGCCCTATTGAAGGTAGTCCAAACACATAGTTTAGCTCAAATGCTATATTAATCTAAATGGCTAAGTAAATGAATCTCCAAAGTGGTTTTGCAACAGCAGCAGCTTTTGTTTTGTTTTTTCAATGACCTGTTCTATTTCTCTGATGAAATCAGTTTGTATTCCCTTTCACTTGGGACAACCTGTTGAATTCATTTGCATATGCCAGAAGCTCCTGTGGTCTCTCTACAAAGGTGCTTGCTGCTACTACTCATTTTATAATATTCAAGTAAAAAATTAATTGCTGAATCCTCATAAATCAAAGCGGTTGCAAAACTAACGGGAACAAAATGACATAATCTGGGCAGAAAACAAAAATGTGAATTACTGAGCCACATCCTCAGTGTGTGGAAATCAGTGTAACTCCCCTGATCTCAAAAGATCTGTCCTAATTTATATCATCTGAAGATTTATCCCATTGATTATAATGTACTAGCGAAAATACCCGGCGTTGCTTGGGTCTGTCGGAGATGGGGAGGGGGCAGAGAGCTGAGCGAGTGTGGGGTCCGTTGGAGGGGGGAGGGGACAGAGAGAAAACCTGACACCCCCACCCCCCCACCAAACCCAACACCCCCAACTCACTTACCACTCGAACAACCCCGACTCACATTTTCACCCCTCCACCCAAACCCAACACCCCCACGTCACCCCCTACCAACACCCCCTGACCAACACCCACACCTCACCCGCGTAGACCAAACCTGACACACCCACCTCACTTTCCCCCCAACTAAACCCGACACCCCTACCTACCACCACAAACCCCACACCCACACCTCACTTACCCCTCGACCAACCCCCACCCCCTCCTCACCCCTCCCAAACAAACCCAACACCCCTGCCTTACCCCCCCACCAAGCCCAACACCCCCTGACCAACCCTAACACCCACACCTGACCCCTCACCCACTCCGACACCTTCCCACCCCCCCCAGACCAAACCCAACACCCCCAGCTCACTTACCCCCCGACCAAACCCGACACCCCCACCTCACCCCCCGACCAAACCCGACACCCCTACTTCACTTACCTTCCGACCAAACCCAACTCGAGTCCATCGGAGGTGGGGAGAGGGCAGAGAGCTGAGCGAGTGCAGGGTCCGTTGGAGGGGGGAGGGGGCAGAGAGCTGAGCGAGTGCAGGGTCCGTTGGAGGGGTGTATTATGACATCATAACTATGTCACAGAGAACAGCAGCTGCCCAGCTGATGTGATTGGCCTTTAAATAATTTCACCCCTGGGGGGCGTCAGAGGTGAGATTTGAAAAATTTTTGACTCTTACCCTAATTAGGACCCTAAGACCTATAACTGTACCAAAGTTCAAGTCTCTAGCTCAAACGGTGTGGAAGGAGTAAGTGCACATACAGACACGCATACACGCATACACCATTTGACTTTTATGTATATAGATACAATGGATCAGTTACATGCACTGTATCTCTTTCTTCTTCTTTTTTCTCTTCATTTTCTCCATCCTTACTGCTGTGGCAGTAATGGCCAGCCTTGACAAACCACTTGTCTGATTGTTCTTTGACCATCTCAATGCTTTCTTTCATTCTGCCAATTATGTATGGTGCATATCTAAGTCATTTGGGAAGCATTGGGTAGACACTGACAAAGATTAGACAGGGCCACAAATCAGTAGTTAGATTCTTCAGTCATATCATGGTATCGGTCCTAATCTTAAAATTCCTCATTAGGCTAGAAGCATGTGATCTCTGGATCAGCATCTCCTTTTGCCCTGTGCCATAGAACTAGAGTCTACCATCAAAAAAATTGGAAGCTGGACTGTGGTAGTGCTTTCTGAGTTAAGCATCTGATGCGGGGAAGTCCAGACCAATGGAGAGCAGAATGAGCTTGACTCTTGCCATGTACAGGTGCTATTGCAAAACTATTTCTTCATTATGAGATTTTCCAAATCACAGAGTGAAAGAAGGGCCTTTAACAGCCTTCTGGAACCAATTCCCCCCCCCCCCCCCAAGGGAAGGGTAGAAGATCTGTGTCCTACTTATTGTGATTCTTAATCATCTAATAGCATCACAGAATATAGATTCTAAGGCCAGAATGTGATAATTCTAAGGCCATTGTGATAATCTAGTCTGACCTCCTGAATATTGTAGGCCATAGAACTTCCCCAAAATAATTCCTAGAGCAGATCTTTTAGAAGAAAACATCCAATCTTGATTTTGAAATTGTCAGTGATGGAGTCCAAGGCGACCCTTGGTAAATTGCTCCAATGTTTTCTTACTCTGACAGTTAAAAATCTGTGCCTCATATCCAGTCTGAATTTGTCTAGCTTCAGCTTCCAGACACTGGATTGTGTTATACCTTTCTCTGCTAGATTGAGGAGTCCATTATTTGTTCCCCAGGGAGGTACTTATATACTGTAAATCAAGTGACTCCTTAACTTTCTCTTTGTTAAACAAAATAGATTGAATGTCTTGCGTCTATCACTATAAGGCATGTATTTTAATCCTGTAATCATTCTCATGGCTCTTCTCTGAACCCTCAACATATTTCTTGGAATGTGGGTACCAGAACTGGACACAGTATTTTCGCAGTGGTCGCACCAGTGCCAAATATAGAGATAAAATAGCTTCTATACTCTTACTCAAGATTCCCCTATTTATGCATCCTAAGATGGCATTAGCTTTTTCAGCCACAGTATCACATTGCGAGCTCATGTTCAGTTGATTATCCATTATGACCCCCAAATCTTTCTCAGAGTCCCTGCTTCCAGCCTAGAGTTCCCCATTCTGTAAGTATGGCCTACATTCTTCTAAGTTTTTAATCAAAATATCATGTGTTAACAAATCAAACACCTTACAGAAGTCCAAGTATATTATTACATCAATAGTATTACTTCTATCAACCTAACTTGTAATCTCATCAAAGAAAGATATTGAGTCAGTTTAACATAATCTATTTTCCATAAACCCAAGTTGATTTGTATGAATTATATTCCCCTCCTTTAGTTCTTTATTAATTGAGTCCCATGTCAGCTCCATTATCTTGCCCAGGATTGATGTCATGCTTACAGGCCAATAATTACCCAGGTCATTCCCTTTACCCTTTTTAAAAATGGGCACAACTTTTTCTTTCTTCCAGTCTTCTGGAACTTCCCCAGTGTTCCATGACTTATTGAAAATCAACATCAATGGTCCAATGAGCTCCTCAGACAGTTCTTTTAAAACTCTAGGATGCTAGCTATCTGGACCTGCTGATTTTGAGAAAGGCTAACTTTAGTAGCTTCTCTTTAATATCCTCCAGTGGAATGGAAAGAGTAATCAGACAATGTAATTAGTTTTTCTCCAAACACAGAACACAAATATTGAACATTTCTGCCATTCTACCACTTCCATTCAATAATGGATCAATACAATAGTCAGGAGCTTTTTTCTTACCAATATATTTTAAACTCTCTATATTGTCCTTAACTCGCTGTCCATAGATTTTTTTTTCTCATGTCGCTTGGATTTCTGTATCCATTTTCTACAATTCCTAGTTCCTGATTTATATTCATTACTATCAATTTTTCCTTTTTTAACATTTGTTATATATTTTTAAAATTTTTACAGCTGTCTTCACTTACTCTCTAAATCAGGTCATTTTTTAAAATCAGCACAGCCTTCTTCCTTGATTCCGGATTGTGGCTTTTTTGCCTAACTAGAAAGATGTTCTTAAGTGAGTCCCAATTATTCACATTTTTATGATTAAATTCTTTCTCCCTGCTGATTAGCTTCATAATTGTTTTCAGCCTTGTGAAATTAGCCTTATTAAAGCATTGGGTGTATATATAGTAGTGGTCTGGATGTTATTCTGCTTGCATATCTATATATATAAAAGTTAAATGGTGTATGCGTGTATGTATGCATGTATGTATGTATGCGTGTACGTACGTGCGCTTACTCCTTCCACACCGTTTGAGCTAGAGACTTCAAATTTGGTACAGTTATAGGTCTTAGGGTCTTAATCAGGGTAAGAGTCGAAAATTTTTCAAATCTCACCTCTGACGCCCCCCAGGGGTGAAATTATTTAAAGGCCAATCACATCAGCTGGGCAGCTGCTGTTCTCTGTGACATAGTTATGATGTCATAATACCCCCTCCAACGGACCCTGCACTCGCTCAGCTCTCTGCCCCCTCCCCCCTCCAATGGACCCCGCACTTGCTCAGCTCTCTGCCCCCTCCCCCCTCCAACGGACCCCGCACTCGCTCAGCTCTCTGCCCCCTCCCCACCTCCGACGGACCCGAGTTGGGTTTGGTCAGAAGGTAAGTGAGGTAGGGGTGTCAGGTTTGGTCGGGGGGTGAGGTGGGGGTGTCGGGTTTGGTCGGGGGGTAAGTGAGCCGAGGGTGTTGGGTTTGGTCAGGGGGGGTGGGTGGGAAGGTGTCGGAGTGGGTAAGGGGTGAGGTGTGGGTATTGGGGTTGGTCAGGGAGTGTTGGGTTTGGTGGGGGGTAAGGTGCGGGTGTTGGGTTTGTTTGGAAGGGTGAGGAGGGGGGTCGGGGTTGGTCGAGGGGTAAGTGAGGTGTGGGTGTTGGGTTTGTTTGTGGTGGTAGGTAGGGGTGTTGGGTTTGGTTGGGGGGGAAAGTGAGGTGGGTGTGTCAGGTTTGGTCTACGGGGGGTGAGGTGTGGGTGTTGGTCAGGGGGTGTTGGGGCTGGTAGGGGGGAGACATGGGGGTGTTGGGTTTGGGTGGGGGGGTAAAAATGTGAGTTGGGGTTGGTCGAGGGGTAAGTGCAGTGGGGGTGTCGGGTTTGGTCGGGGGGGTGAGATGGGGGTGTCAGGTTTGCTCTCAGCCCCCTCCAATGGACCTCGCACGCGCTCAGCTCTCTGCCCCCTCCCCACTTCCGACTGACCCGAGCAACGCCAGGTATTTTCGCTAGTTATAAATATGATCAAGTCATTCTCACTTGTACCTAAGCTACTGTTAACTTTTAGTTCTGTGATCAGTTGTTCTTGATCTGTCAGGACAAGGTCTAATATAGAATTCCTCCATGGTGGCTGTAACACTTTTGAGTTAGGAAATTGTCATCTATTATGTTTAGAAATTTCAAGGATGTTTATGTACTGGCAGCATGAGACCTCCAGCATATGTCACTCAAATTGAAGTCCCCCCAAGATCACACGACTTTTTTTCCCTACACATTGAAGAATGCATAAAGAAGCTGTCATCCTGTTCTCTAATGTGATATGGTGGTCTGTAGCAGATACCAATTAGTATCCCATTCAAGAACATTTTCTTCTGAGTTATCAGAGATTTGAAAACAGGCAATGCCATTTTTGACAGAGTGCCATTCCCCTCCTTTTTTACCCCCTCAGACCTTCCTAAATAGTTCATAAACATTGATTTTAACATTCCCATTGTGCAAATCATCCCATCAGGTTTCAGTAATACCAAGTTATGATCACAAATGATCAATCCCAGTTTCTCTTGTTGTTTACCCAGGCTTTTTTCTTTGGTGTATAGGCAATTAAAGGATTTCTCTTCTTCATGTCCTTTGGTTCCTTGATTGATTTTGTTCTCAAGATTTTCATTTTGTGCTGATTGTTCAGGGTATATATATGGCACCATAACGGCGCCACTCCAGGGGGCTCCCTAGCCAACCTGTCCAGTTGCTAGGGGAAAAGTCTTCCGGCAATTGTGCACGCAGGGTTGTGTTTGCCACTAGTACCCAGTACACAAAGATTCTGTTGACTTTCTATGTTCTATTAATTCAGCAGATATGGTACGTTTTAAAATAAAAAGTAGGTTTGCCATCTGCTGTTTGGACATTAGTTCAGTGTCATTGAGCCGGATTCTCTCCCTTTGTTCCTGTCATCCTGTGCCACTCGGGTAGTGCAAAATGGCAGAATCTGGCCTTAGCCAGCTGGGGGAGAATTCCAGAAAATGGGCACTCTGAACTGGCATAAAGCCAACTAACCAGCTTCTATGCCAAGTGCCTCCTGACCTGGTGTAACAGGCATGTCTATTGTACTCTGCTAATTTTCAACTTGTATAGGAATATGCCCAGCTAGTGTAATTTAGAGCAGCCTCTAGGCTGCTCCATCTTATGCTGGGTCTGGAATCAGGATAATTTGAGAATCCGGGCACTGTAACAAGTTCCATGAGTGCCTCATATCCAGCAGCAAGTGAATTTTGGCACAAAAGAGAATCTTAGTCATGAATGACAATGACTCGGAGCAATTGGTGACATATGGAAAGCTCTTTGTTCTAAGATATTTATGGTATCCCAGCCATTTGATCAGTCATCACAAAAAGAAGAAAATAGGAATTAATACACAAAATAATTATCAGTTCAAATTTCAGTACATGCAAGGTTTAAGGTCATTGAAATGCTGAATAGAATGTCTTGAAATTTCACAGCCCCTTCATTGTCAAGGGGCTAAACTAAAATGTGATTCAGTGATTCCTATAGAGGCAAAGAAAGCAATCATGATATTTGCCAGTGTGACTGGGGCCAATATATCTGCTGCAGTTTTTAGGCTTGAAGAGAGATTGCTTAACCAAAGACATGAACAGTTCTTTATATTATCTTCTGACGAGCCTGTGCTTATTACTGTTTTCATTCTCCTGCACCAAAGAATGTTGAACTCCTCAGGGTTTTTGGATGGTCAATCCAAATTGTCTCTTATCCAAGAACAGATGTAAGCTAGTCTCATGAAATGGAATAATCATCATGGACCAACCAATTGGTCCAAATAGGATTATTTCTTGTTCTGGGATTGTCATTTATATTTGGTGAGAAGTGAGAGCCTTCAAGAAGTAATAGTGTTAACAATTTAAGGTGACAGTCTTTCTCTTTCACTATTTGTTCATCATATTCTCAGTCTGGGTAAAGTAGAAATGCTCCCTTCACATCACTGTCCTATTGCTCTTTTTCAAAATGATAAAATGACTTTCTACAAGTTAAAAAGATGCTATCAGTTGCATATATTAATACAGGCAATTTCCCTCAGGCTTTCATTTGACACACTGCAGATTTAACAAAAAAATCAGATTATCTTCCAAGATAAGTGAGTTATAACAGATTCACATTCCCATATCTCACAGAAGATGTGAAAGATTATGAGCAGGCTAAAAGAATTTAGAACCCGGGGGCCGGGGGGGGGGGGAGTTCTTTAGGTCATGAGACTCAAAGGAGTTAGATGGAATATCATAGTCTCTAAATTCTTCTTTTCTTTGAGTGACAGGAGCTTGGCTGGCTACTCATCTGTGCCCTCTATTACATTCCCATATAGGTGGGTCATGTATGTATTTTCCATAACTTCTCAGAAGCTTTGAAACATAATTTTAGTTTATTTCTGTTTTATAAAGTGTGTATGTTTTGTCCAGCAGTCACTGCCTACTAGAAGAACAATGTGTCAATAGCTGAAATGTGTCCCATTGTAACTAGCTACTCAACTGTTCCGGGCTCACCTGCTGTATTTTTCAATGGAGCTCTGTTTTCTGCTCCTATATGATCTTTCTCCTCCCAAGTCTGAACGGTCTTCCTCTTAACAATGGGTCAAAATGCATTTTTAAAAAGTTGATGAGAAATTCTCTTTGGAGCAACTGGAGGTTTGTCGTTTCCTTGTGGATTTCAGCACTGGTACATGTCTGGCTGTCCCACTATGTCGCTGATCCTACAAATATGCCTGTGGGTAATCCCACTGAATTCAGTGGTTCAAGGATGCTCCAACTGACGCTGGCTTGCAATGCCTCTGTCAGTGCTGTTATATAGCAATGCCCTTACCCACTCCTGATGTACACCACCTGCCAGGTGAGCTGTGAGCAGTGGTCTATAGTGAGGCAGTAGGCATAAGGCCACATCAACTACATGACCCAAAGATTCCTCCACATTAGGATGAACCCCAGCTGCTCTCCTAGGGCAGCTTCCTGACCCCTTTGTATCACAGAAGCAATGCAGAAGGGCCAGAAAGGGGCCAAGGACCTAGCCCTTTCTGCCAGTTTATCTCTTCAGCTGTAGGTCTGTTTCCTGTAAATTAAGAAGAGATATTGCCCATCTTCTTCCTTTCACTATGACATACTTTTAACAGTCCCTACTGTTAAATTAGTAATTTAACTACTAATTGCAATGTGTATAATTCAGTTTTGTACCTAGGAGAAGACATTTGATTATAGTAATCAAGTTTTCTTCCTTCTTAAATGTTTTTGTTTCTCTCTGACCTTCTGATTTCTGCAGATATTCTCCAGATTGTGTAAGTTGTTTTTACAAGCTGAATAACCCATGAACAACCCTTCTGTTGTTATGCTGACTTAATTGGACAAAAAATGATGGCACTTTTATGATTAAAGAGATGCTCAGCACACTCTGAAATACATTTTTATTCAACCCTCTAATTTACAACAAACTTAATCTTAAAGTTACCAACTATAATTCATGTTTATTAGATTTTAGAGTGTGAGAGCTTTTTATGACAGAGTGTTTTACAATTTTCAGAAGGACTTTTCTGTCTTGTAAGTTTCAAATGTTAACTCCAGAAGTGGATCATTCAGTTGGAATGGAAGGTGACTTGAAAGGCAAGCTACTACTGAAATACCTTGATAACTCTCTCAGATTTATAATTGAAGCAACACAATAGCCTATTCCAAGTATTCGAGGACTTCATTGTTGTCACCTTAATCCTCTGTCCTCTCCCCTCCCACACACTTGTTGTGTCATACCTAAAATAAGAGACTACTTGGATTAGGAGCACAGTGTCTTTCGGTTTGTACTGTAAAGCACCCAGCACTCTTTTATAGTATATATTATATATACAAGCTATGTTGCTTCAAAGGATGACCCTTTCTTCCTGCCTCATGGCACTTTTCCCAGACTACATAAAATGTGGACTCTGGGAAAGAGCAACCTGAAGCATTTGATTGATTGATTTTTAAGGCCTGCAAAACCTTTAAGCATATCCTTAAAGTTAAGCATGTGCTAAAGTGCTTTGCTGAATTGGAGCCTTCATTTGGACACTATTTCCAAGTCAAAGTTGGAATTTAGCTGGGTCTTCAGGTTAGCCTCCTTGATGAGGATCTGAGCAGGCACAAGGAGTCAGATCTATGATTTTGTGTCTTAATTAAAAAATGGCACCTATAGAAGCACAGTGTGGACTCTAACATCATGCTCAGGCATTTATCCAGTAGTGACTAAGAGGGAAGAGTACCCTATATTTCCTGATGTATTGTTTTGAAGATCAGTTTTCTTGGGAAGGCTTTTATTCTATATAAATAATACTTTGCTTTAAGGAAGTTGTTTGCTCACTGATTGCCATTGTCAGTGGCTGGAGGGGAATGGCCTGCAGAGTCTGAGCCTCAGTCAAGCCTGCTAAAATGATTACAGCAGATACATACACAGAGGACTGCAACCTAAGCCTAGACTGGGAGTAAGAGAAATGCAAGTTTCCATCTCAAAAAAGAGGTGATGGCCTGAGGCCTAGAGGCTGTGCACTTGGAAAGCCTGCAGGTGCTAGAAGTGTAGTTAGCCCTGTAACCGTGACAAGAACACAACAAAAAGTGAAACCTAGTTGCAGTTATTCATCACTTCTCAGATGATTTACAGCAATGTGATGTGCCTGTGCTTAGGAAACAAACACCGGTGCAGACCGCTGCAGCCCATTTCCCCGGCAAGACAGGATAGATACTGCGAACACATCAAACCTGTCCTCCACTCTCTACCATGGCATAATATCAAATCAAGTGCAAGGGGAATCTAAAAGATGATTGAAGCTCTGGAATGAAGACCATGGTTGACAATTCCACTCTTCTGATACAAGGAAACTTCCTTCAATCTGGGTAAACTATTCTGTGCAGGAGACATTTTTCTCATGGGCTGGCCCAGGACTGTGGAATGAACTCTCCCAAGAACTAAGCACCATCACAAACCTCACTAGCTTCTGCTCTAAGTGCAAGGCACATGTCTTTGACCTGGCCTTCTGTACCATAAACATATAGCAGAGTGTGTGATTTTAGTCATCTTTTAGATATCTTGGCCCCAGATCACTGAGCACTTTGAAAATAAATATGGAGAACCTAAACTTGATTTGACAGTTTTTCAAATAATGCGTATACTAATACTTATATACATGATGTATTTGCTAATACACCATTAAAAAATAAAACACTCCACTGAATACTCTTTTTCCTCTAGGGGGAGGATGAGCGAACAAACATAGGAGAAGATGCCAGTTATGTCACATAATGCATTACCGGCAGGTGCTCAGACACCATGGTGATAAGTGGGGTATGAGAATTCACATACAATTGAATAGAATTGGCTACATGTGCAGTTAAATCCATCTGCCGGTACATAGCCTAAAGGAATATTGAGCTCATAGACCTCTAGTATGTGTAGATACTAGCGGGTAGCCTAACACGGTTCACAGGTTAAGATATTAGTGATTCTGAGAACTGGTAAGAATGGCTGTGGCTGTACGAGGTGTGCAAACTGTCCATTATTGTTTGGTTAGTAATCCGATGTTCCCTTTGCCTTATTGATTATTTATTTTCTCTTGTTTCCTTTCCCCAGTAAATTTCACTCCCTAGTGCTTTGCAATGGGAGTTCTTAAATATCTAGACTGTGTTGTTGGCTTTCAGAGCTATGTGTAACCTATTGTGTAAATTGTACTTATGGGTAATGTGACATTATTGTGGTCAGACCTCCTGGGATTTGAAGGCACCATGCAAAGGATACCAGTAAATTATGTCAGATGCTGTTGCAGGCACACAAAGACCAGAAACAAAGTGAAAAACAAGGTCAAAATACAGTAGACTCTTGATTATCCAGGATTGGATTAACCAGGATGTGGATTAACCAGGATGTAAAAAAAAATATGCGCAACTCGCAGGGCCGGCTCTGGCTTTGCTGACGCCCCAAGCACACACACACAAAACCCCTACCAGGGCGCAGGGCAGCCAGTGAACCAACATCCCCTCCCCCCAGTGCAGGATGGCTGGTGAATCAACCCCACTCCCCATATTTCCTATGGATGGTGATTATCCAGGATTTTATTACCCAGCATTATTTTTTCCCTATCATCCTGGATAATCAAGAGTCTACTGTACCTCCAACTGACACACCCATTTCCTGCAAATTTATCAGCTAGTGCTACTAAGTGAAATAGGGTATGTATATGAGTACATGAGTATTATATTTATTAGCAGTCCCTGGCAGCAAATTACAGCTGAGTTGTACTTAGGATTGAATTATATCAAACCCATTCACCACCATCTTTTTTCCCTTGCTCAAAATTTGGTCGGTGAGATATTTTAGGGATTCTCCTATGTTCTTATTTGACATTTCTGTGCTTACATAGTCCAAAAATAGCTGAACTGAAACAGAGGGATAAGAAATGGGGTTGAGAGGGAACAGGGAGAGCAGAAGGGGAGATGGGGTTACAGGAGCTAGAGGAGAGGTATCTGCGGGTATATAGATATAGAGGGGGAGAGCAATAGGAGGCAGAAAGAGGGCAGGAGCCAAGGGTGACAGTGGCAGGGGGAGAGGAGGACAGAAGAGCAGGGATAGGCTGCAGGAAGAGTGGGGCAGTAGGGTTTATAACCACTAGAGAACACTTCCCTACAGATCTGGAATTGAACTGAGCAGTCTGGGTCTCTGTTTCTTTACTATCAGCTGTGAAGCCCACTGGCAAAATACATGTCTTATCCTCTTCTAGTGGCTGGACCACACAGAGAAGCTGTCCCCAAACTTTTGAGGGTCACACTCACCTTTACCCCTGTCTCCACCCCATCCTCCTCCACGGAGCCGTGTGCAGGGCAGCAGCTCAAAGGGGGGGCACAGGTGGCGAAGGGGGGGGGGCACAGCTGAGGGTGAGTCTGGGGCTAGGAGCGGGGCTGCAGCCAGTCGCTGAGACTGGGGGCGGAAGCAGAGCCACAGTCTGGCTGCCAAATGCAGCTCCACTACTGCCCTTGTCCCCAGCTTCAGCCCCTGGCTGGGGAACAAGCCATGGCCAGCGGCCAAGGCTGGGGGCTGGTGCAGGGATGGGAACGGGTCCAAACACAGAGCCAAGGGGCCAGGAGTGAGGCTGGGGATAGGACTGGAGCAGAGCTGGGGGTGGGGAGGGACTGGATGGCACTCCTTCCCCATAGGGCTGCCAACTGTCTAATCGCACACAACCGAACACCCAGGCCCCACCCCTTCTCTGAGGCCATGGCCTTTATCCCCCCTCCCTCCATCACTCATCCTCCCCCACCCTCACTCACTTTCACTGGGCTGGGGCAGAGGGTTGGGTGCAGGAGGAATGAGGGTGCGGGCTCTGGGGTGGGGATGGAAATGGGGGGCTTAGGGTGCAGGAAGGGGATCCACGTTGGAGCAGGAGATTGGGGTGCAGTGTGAGGGTGAGGGTTCTGGCTGAGGGTGTTGGCTCTGGGGTGGGGCCGGGGATGAGAGGTTTGGGGTGCAGGAGGGGGCTGGGGTGGGATGTTGGGGTGCAGGAGAAGGTTCAAGCTATGGGGTCCTAGTGGTGCTTACCATGGCTCCCTGCATCCCCATGACTCATAGGCGGCCAGGGAGGCACCTGCAGTCACTGCCCCCAGAGCTCCCATTGGTCATGATTCCTGGCCAATGGGAGCTGCAGAGCTGGCCCTCTATGGGGTAGTGCGTGGAGCCGCCCTTCCCACCCATGCATCTAGGGGCTACCGGGACCTGGTGGCTGCTTCTGGGAGCTGCATGGAGCTAGGGCAGCCTTAGCTCTCACCCACCGCTGCACCACCCACTGGACTTTTAATCACACAGCATGTTAGGGCCCTTTTTTGACCAGGCATTCCTGTCGAAAACCAGACACCTGGCAGCCTTACCTCCCCACCTCTGTGGGGACTGGCCCGAGCCCTGCTACATCCCTGGAACATTCCTCCACACCCCTTAAGGGGTGCCCCCCACACTTTGGGGACTTCTGACTTAAAGCATAATAGCCTACTACTGCTGTCAGTTACTTAGTTAGATCAAGTGACAGAGGGGATATAAAGGTTCCAACATGATGGGGATTCTGATTTTGAAGAACTTAGGAAATGACACATAAACAAGCTACATTAAAAGAACGCTGTTAAAGTTGCAAAGTCAAGCACTCGAAACTTAGGAAATGTCCGAATTAAGGTTGCCTGTGCAACTTTAATTTGGTCACCTTGTGTATATGCATTGTGACCCATCTTTAGTTACATGATCACATGCTGGTTTTCCTTAGGACCCCTGCCTCGTTTAGTTCACAGTCTAGGGAGAAAACAGGATTGTGTAGTGGAGGAGACATTGTCATTGAGAAGCCTCATTGGTTGCAGAAGTTGGAAAGTGTGTAGTGAATGAGGCAGAGAATGTCCAGAAGAGAAGGGAGGGTTTCATGGGTCAGGCAATTGAATGCAACCCTGGAGAACTGGAGTCTTTGCCACAAAGTTCTTATGTGGTGCCGAATGAGTCATTTAAACCACCATTTTTGCAGATGGTTGCTAATTGTGTTTTCCTCATTTTCTGTACACCCAACACGAAACATCTAGGGCTTGATATGCAGAAGTCCTGAGTTCCTACAAATGTTACTGAAGACAATGGGAGCTATGCTCTGAAGTGCTATAAAGTATTTACTAGTCTGGAAAATCAGATTCCATTTTTTTTCAAGTGGCCCCCACTTTTGGTAGTTTTGCTGCTAACCTCTGTGTGCCTCAATTCCCCAGGTTAAAATGGGAATAATGATACCATCTAATCTGACAGGGATTTTGTGAAGATAAATTAGTAAATATTTGTGAAGCACTCCAATACTGCAATTTAAGTACCATAGAAATGCCCAAGAGGAAATTAATAGTTCTGTATTCGGTGCAAGGTTTGAAAGCTTTAAATAAGGCCTGGGGCCACACAGAGAATGATGAAGGAAAGAGAACTACTGAATCACTACCCATTCATGAATGAGATAAGTCGCTTGGGAAAAATACATGATCAAGTAAAGACTGTATCACAATGCACATGCACAAGGGGAACAAATTAATTTGCACAGGCAGCCTTATTTGTGGCATTTTCTAATTTCCGATGGCTTGACTGTGTGACCTTAATCTTTTAATGTGGTGAGGTATTTGGTGTTTTTAATGTAATATATATATAATGTGGGACTAAAAGGAATACATTAATCAGACCAGTTTGCCTATCTCCAGTGTAAACATGTTATAGCTTGCACAGGTCCCAAGGCAAAAGAAGTGATAATGCAATTCTTAACTCCTCTGCTAGATATCTACTCCCCCTACCATCCCTTCTCTAACCAGACCCAAAACTAATTAATGTTATTCTAGGTTGGGAGACATTACATTTGCTGGCAAGGCTAATGGAGAATACGAATTCAAGTATAGATGTTTTGTTACACCTGCTGTTTAAATGTACCAGCTACTCGCTGTTATAAATACAGCTATCTGCTTTTCTTCTCCACTGCAAACAAGTTATTAAACTGTGAAATGTAGGTTCGGAAAAGGAGGGAGTAGTAAGGAGATGAAATACTGCTTACATTTTTAAAGTATGCTCTGAGGAATTCCAAGAACATCCTTCCGAATGCCATGGCAGGAAAGGATATCTGACTAACAGTTTATAATTCCCATAGGGGGCATTCAACTTTAATTTATATGAATAGTCAACCTGATAAGTACAGGATGACCAGTGCTCAACTGACAAGGCGGGGGGATTTATTCATGAGTCAGAAATGTATTTCTCATCCATTTACAACTGGGGAGGCACTTGAATTCTGGGAAGACTTTTGCAGACACTTCATTTAATAATAATACATGTAGTGTTGCTTTTGGGCTTCAAGTGAAGAAAGCACCGACCTGCTGGCTGAATAACACCAAGCTTTTATAGATAGTATTATTAATCATAATTACTATTGCTTATTTGTATTACCAAAGCACCCTTTTGTGTTAGGTATTGAACAAGAAATATATGGTCCTTGACCCAAAGAGCTTTGCAACCTAATTAGATATGAAATCATAGCTAATGTGTATATATTCTTTTATTGCTGGCCTCAGGAAAGTGAGGGCGATCACTATATCTCTACTTTTCCCCTTCACTTTCTAATGGATAGCAATATTTTCAAAGTCATCCAGAGGGCTTGGATGCCTAATTCATATTGATTCTAATGAGAATCAGGTGTCCAAATCTCTTAGACAGCATAGAAAATCTCCGATACAAACACCATCCTCCTCATCACTCAGGCCTGTGATCTTTGGTTTATTTTTTCTTCCTACTCCTTTGCCCTACCCATACAGGCCATATCCAGATCCTGCTGTTGTTTCTTCTTCCTCAACATCTCCAGGTTCTGTCTTGTTTTTCCATTCACACATCCAAATATCTTGTTCAGGCCTTCATTATATCCGGCTTTGACTGCTACAGTGTCATCCTCTCTGATATCTCTTCAAGCCATACAAACGGTGACAGCTAAAGTTGTATTCTTTGACTGTTGACTCGATCACATCAGTCCCCCTACAATGATGTTAGGAAGAGTATAGGGATTTAGCACTGGAAATCGCTGGGATTATAGTGGGTTCTTCCCCAGGCCATTAAGCTTGCCTGTTTCTATAAACGGTGAATGCTTTGGTTGAGAGGGACAAGCTTTGACTGTAAGTGATATTCTATTTCTTTGATTTAACTTTAAGGTATTGTTTCCCACAATCGCAGTTTTGCAAATTAAGATCATTATTCTCAAGTCTTCAGATTTACCAGTAAGACTAAGTTTACACATCTTTATTTTATTTATTTATTGGTTGTCGTAAAGATAAATAGCTCATGCTGAAAAGGCAAAGAAGGATCTCTGTGCACAAAGAATGGTGTGCTTTCACAATCAGTGCTTTTTAAAAAATTGTACATTATGTGCTGTGTCCATTTTATGAACAAATTGAGAGAAGTTTGAGTCTCATGGTGCCATATTTAACAGACCTTAATCAGAAGAGATGCAAGAGAAAAAAGTCCCTAAGGAAACTAAATCACATAAGAGACAATTGAGAAAACTCAAAATAAAGGTGCTGTTTGTGCTAAGCCTTCTTTAGTATAGGATTTAGTGCAACAGAAATTTAAAATTATGTAAAGGGAAATGGATAAAGAGATGATCCTGAGGATTTTGCTGTGTTATCAATGATCTTGTCATTACATCTAGCAACATAATGTGCCACATCCTCAGTTGGTACAAACTGGCATAGCCCCATTTACCCTATTAATGTGTGTGTATTTCATTTGAATTTTCAAGGAACCATAATATGCATATGTTGCCTGATCCTCAACTGGTGTCAATTGATGTAGCTGCATTAAAGGCAAGTGAACTGTGCTGATTTGAAAAAGCTGAGTGTCAGAGTCTAAAAATGTTGGTTTTGAAATGCCTGAACTAATATTTGTAATCTTGCTTTTCCTAATAGTGATGTGCAGCTTTAGTTTATAACTGCACTTCTATCCCATTGTTTGGAAAATGCAGTTCTCTCCGTGTGGTCAGACATACTGACACACGTCACTCATTTAAATGGGCTGAAATAACAGTGAAAGAGCAAAATAACAATCCAGCAGTGAAATCAGCATGCCACCATCACAGAAAAATAATTTGGGATACACATTTTGTGGTCCTTGCTGTCGGACAAGTCTTGCATGCTTCGTTCACATGGACATCCCTGTTGATATCCATGAAACTACTTGTGAGAATAAAGATTTGGCCCCAGCTCTTACAGTAATGTTATGTACAGCTGTAGAAAGAAGTGAGCAAGGTGAATTGTTTTGACCCCTAGGCCTCCCTCTTCAGTGAGTCAGGGACACTTCAGTCTGGTGCAACCAACACCCATGCTCCTTATTCCTCAAAGTTTCCCGCCACCAGTTCCGAACTATGTACAGGCTTCACAGCTACTTGATCTACAACAGGGCTGGCCAGCAACAGACTCGGAGGCTCCCACTTCCTTCTGTGCCTGACCTTTCTCTTTCCCTCTCCCCATTTCTCTGGCTTCCTCCCAGCCTTTATAGCTCTGGCTAATAAGACTGGCAGTTGCAGCCAGTTACCACGCAGACACAGGACTATTGACCCCGCCCAAATCCCTTGACTGGGGCTGGAAGGGCAGGAGCTGATTAAGGGCTTCTCAACCGGGACCCTGCCACATGCCAACTTCCTTCAAGAAAAATGTAACTATATGCAGAAAAAAAATCAACTGATTAATTTTCAGAATTTAAACATTTGTTCCATGGTGATATTTTCTGTTGGTGTGACATTGTAAAGGGCCTCAATCCTCCACCAACCTTTATGTGGACAGACTCGTGTAAGCATGTGGAAGCCCAGTGGGGCTCAGATCTACCAGCATGGAGCTCTGTGCAAGATCCGGGCCTAGATTTCTATATGCAGACTTTATTCCATAAAAGAATATTTTGTGTTGTGCCTACGTTCATGTAAACACTTTCTGAGTGCCTCCTTGTGGCTGGGGTATCCCTGCCTCATTTTCCCCTCTCTCATGAAACTCCTCAAGAACTCCATATCACACTCCAGTGGTAATTAATCACCCCCCACTTTTTCCTTCTGATGTCCAGTTCATTTAGTTCTTACGTACTTTGGCCTCTTGGTCCCAACCCCAGTACAGTTTTTCTCTCCTGCACTTGAGTTAAGAGCCCTCAGCCCTCCTTCCTGGTGGTGGGTTTGGTTCCTATCTTCCCAAGTGCAGCTTCCCAGGCTTCTTTCCTGTATGACACTCCTAGCCCCACTTATCTGGATTGTTCCTTGCTCCTTAGAGAGCTCCTTTTAAGTCCCACACCCAAGGCAGGTGAAACAGAGCTGCCCTGTTACAGTCTATAATTGGACAGGCTGCCCTGTTACAGTCTATAATTTTTTCAGCAGTTAAGGCTAATAGTCATTTTAGATGCTATCTGTACATGTATGCTTAGCATACGTATTTCATAATATCCTGGTGTTAGCTAAGTACAAACATAACATTTCACACTTCAGCATGGTATCTGGACTAGTTTTACTTTTTATATAGCTTTCATAGTTCTGGTGTCCGTGTCATAAAGCCAGCCTTTCATCATTAGTCAAAGGGATCAACTCATATTCATAACAGAAAAAAAATAAAATCACTTCTGTGAATCCAGAAATAGGAAGCTAAACTGTTTTTCCTTTTTTATAATGCATTGCAAAGCAATTTGCATAAGCCGCCCACACAAGTGTAATTGGCTCTTTTACCAAATACATGGCAGCAAGCTTTGAATTCAATCATATAATTAAGGGAGAGCACAATGCAATATTACAATATAAAATGTCACTTTACAGTATTAGTTGAATAAAGGATTGGTTTAATCTGGTTTTGTCTTAATAAAAGTAGAAATTACACTGGCAGAAAAGTGGTATCAGAGAGTGGAGACTCAGGCCTGTAATCAACATTATATGTAAATATTATATAGAGTTCTCAGTATAGTTTTATCACTCTATTGCATAGGAGTCTTCTAGTAGTTTTACGATTATCTCCAACATCCACAAGATTAAATTTATAAAGCACTAGCAAAAATACCCGGCGTTGCTTGGGTCCATTGGATGGGGGGAGGGGGGAGAGAGCTGAGTGAGTGTGGGGTCCGTTGGAGGGGGGGGAGATTTTAAAAATTTTAGATTCTTACCTGAGGGGGGAGAGAGCTGAGTGAGTGCGGGGGCCATTGGAGGGGGGAGGGGGAGAGATCTGAGCAAGTGGGGGGGGGCGTTGGAGGGGGGGAGGGGAGAGAGAGCTGAGCAAGTGCCGGGGCTGTTGGAGGGGGGTGAGATTTAAAAAATTTTCAATTCTTACCTGAGGGGGAGAGAGCTGAGAGAGTGGGGGGGCCGTTGGAGGGGGGAGAGAGCTGAGTGAGTGGGGGGGCGGTGGGAGGGGGGAGAGATCTGAGCGAGTGGGGGGGCGTTGGAGGGGGGAGGGGGGAGAGAGCTGAGCAAGTGCGGGGTCCGTTGGAGGGGGGTATTATTACATCATAACTATGTCACAGAGAACAGCAGGTGTTAACCTGCTGCCCAGCTGATGTTAATGGGCTTTAAAGAATTTCACCCCTAGGGTGTGTCAGAGGTGAGATTTGAAATTTTTTTGATTCTTACCCTGATTAGGACCCTAAAGCCT
This sequence comes from Sternotherus odoratus, assembly GCA_032164245.1. Taxonomy (NCBI): domain Eukaryota; kingdom Metazoa; phylum Chordata; order Testudines; family Kinosternidae; genus Sternotherus; species Sternotherus odoratus. Next base: position 182,161,288 of record JAVMKO010000001.1, read on the forward strand.
ATAACTGTACCAAATTTCTAGTCTCTAGCTCAAACTGTGTGGAAGGAGTAAGGGAACGTACATACATGCACGCATACACGCACGCATACACCATTTGACTTTTATATATATAGATTTAATGGTAAAATTAAGGGTCCTGGTTCACTACTGTGATACGCCAGTTTTATGTCGGTGTAACATCATTGAAGTCAATGGTTCAGTTAAGTTTATAAAAAGGCTTAAGAGACAAATTCTCTCTTCATTCCGTGGGTGTAAGGTGGGATAACTCACATTGCCTCAATAGACTTATATCTGTTACTGAGAGCAGAATTTGACCCCAGCAGTGAAAGACGACATCTTCATAAAAGAGCATCCAGGAGAGGCCTCTTAGAAGTCTATCACAATAAATGTGGAATAGTTAGGGGTAGATTTTGACTGGCCAGCAAACACTGCTCCTGGAAGGTTGGGAGAATAAAGTCTTTCTCAGCTCTTTCTGTGGCTGGACTCCCTGAAATGCAATTGGGGCACAAAAGGAAGAGTAGGGGTTGTGTATGTGATAATCCCCCAAGCAAGATTCAAAGGAGGGAAGGCAAAGACAGGGGAGTGGTCAGACCTATGGCTTAAGAATAATTTTATCAGGGGAATATTGTCCTTAAAATATTTATGGTTTTGTTTTTAATTACATATCCCTAGTTGTAAGTAGATCAGGAATTTTCTGGCGGAATGATTTTCTGATTGGAAAATGCAGTTTCTGCAAAAACATACATTTTTCTTGCGATGATCTCATGTGATTTAATGAGAATCTGGGTTTTCATTACTTTTTCTAAAATGAAGTGCTTAGCCTTCATGGTTGCTGAGAAAATCTTGTAAACATGAACTGTAAAGGCTCAGATATAGAGGGCAATTAAAAAGGACCCAAAATGTATTAGTTTTAGAATCTCATGATTTTTTAATATTTGTTGCTGGTAATAGTGGAACAGCGGCATATCTTATGAACTATGAAGCTGATCAAAACTTAACTAAACAGGGAGAATTTCAAATATCAGATATTTGCAACTTAATTACTCATTCATAGAAATTATTTTGTGAGTATTTTCAGGTAATGAATAAACTCAAGAAAATCCACTATCTATAAAACTACTTTTATAATTTGAAAATAGAAAAAAAGGCTTCTTTTGTTGAATGCATTCACTATACATTATTTTTTAACTCTAAACACATTTCTATCTTTTGCATTTGCCAATGATTGTGAAAATGATCATACTGAAACTCTGTAAACTAATTGCACCAGGAATGAGATTACAGCCAAGATACAAAAGGGAAATCAAAGTTATTCTGTGTTTCACTCCTCCTTTATATCTGTGTCTCAGCAGTACAATTACATTTCAGTAATGTTGTTTAGCATGTTTTCTTATATATGGCTCATTAGGGGCTTGCCAAATGATTATATGGAAAATATTTTACATTTTCTGCAAGGAGCTTTTTGCAATTGCAAACAGCAGGAAAACACAGCTATTAAAAACAGAGAAAATGTCTCTATTTTTACAGCAAAGTGAGTAGAAGCCATTACTAGCACTGCTTAGAATTCACTCTCTCAGTTATTTTGCTTTCAGCTAGAGTCATACACAAAAAAAAGTTTGGCTTGGGTTTTACTACTAGAAGAATAAACACTGTGTATATCTTGGATGAAATAGCATTTTTGTGCAGCACTTGTGGAGTACTACAGTGGGACCAATAGCAAGTGCCTCTAGCTAAGGTTGCCTAATATTTACCACTTCTCCTATTTTCAGTTGCTTATAAATTTGCAAAAATATGTGGTTGACATTTTCCATGGTTGTTTTCTACCTCTGGCTGAATTTTTGGCATGTCAGCAAAAATATCCAACAACAGTAATCATCATAGCAAATCCCAAAGGGATGTGGCCTCCTTGCAGATTATACACCATCCAGATTGAGAGGATACCAAAGTTTCATTGCTCATTTTCACTTCAGTGGCAGGAAAAACTCTGGGACGTTTCAGCTACAAGGACAACTGGCCAGATGATCACCGGTGGTTGGCATCAGTATAAATACCCTCATGCTATCAACTTTCTGACCCTGGAGGGCATTTCCAGGAACAAAGTTGGGAAGAAATGGGTAATTGAATACATTTTTCCAACTTTTTTTTTTATGTGCTCTTGCTTCTCCAAGCTTGGAGCAAGCTGTTGAAATTTGGCAGGGGGATAATCCTGTGGTAAGGGAGAACTTTTACTACTCTTATGAAAATACCTGAAGCAGTTCCACGGCAAGGGGTTGCTTTGAGTGCTGTGGTATGCCAATCCCTTCGTATACCACATGTGTGGATGCCAGTGCAGTAAGTGTTTAAAGCACTAGGCACTTCAGGCTGTAGCCTCTGGTGGATTCCCATAAACACTTCCCCGACTCTGATGAAGAACAAAGGATTGCTTTGCTAGGGCTTCCATCCATAAACAGTGAAATTACCCTAGGCTCAATGGTTTAAAGTTGTAAACAAAAAAATAAACCCACAGTTCCAATCTCAGCCCTTAAGGGCTATCCAATACAGGAGTATGAACATGGGGCTCCTCACATCTAGTGCTCTGGATTCTCACTGCAGGCCATCTTTTTCCCATAGGCACTCGCCCACAGATCTGAATATCCTGCCTTTTGTCAGCCTTATTCAAACTCATTCAAATGCTCTCCAGTTTGCAGGTTGCTCCCAGTATCCATTTTTTTCTGGCTACCACTGGCAACCTTGCCAGCAACAGGTTATTTCCCAGCTATACGGTCACAGCTCCTAAACTACTTGTCCTTCCCTCCATAGCCAGCTTCCAGGTTGCAGCCTCCTGACTGCTGCTCATATCCCAGGCTGCTTCCAGAACCAGGTTCCCTCTGATCTCTAGCAGTAGCTCATTTTCATTTTCTGAAAGTATTATGGAGGTCTCTGCCCTCTTCTCTAGCTGAATATTTCACTGGGGATCAACACAGTGTTCAGTAATGAGTCAGCAGATTTATTACAATACTTCCAGACTCAGTCAAATTGTAAGCCTCTGAAAATTTGCATATGCTCTGTGGAATTTTTGAGACCTGCTGCTACAGTCTCTGAATATTCCATCCACACTGAGCATGCTCAAGGCCTACAAAGTTCCTGCATATCGGTGTCATTTTCTCTACTCAGCCCCCTACACAGTAGGCGCAGAGCTGGAGCTACAGATGAGACACAAGCACAGTAGCAATAGCCACCTATCTGTAGCCTAGAGGAAGATGTGCTAGGCTATCCCTCGAGTGACCTTCCAGTGGTTGGTATTAGCAATTCTGTGCACATTCAGCCCTTATTACAGAACAAGGCTCCACGCTGCTAGTTTAAGAGGCAGTTAAGTACCACTACTCCTATTTCACAGCTGTGGTACCCAAAAAATTGCATATAGTTACTTCTGGCAGAGCTGGGCGTATGGCTGGCTTGACACTCATCTTTTTAGGCATATTGGTTTTTTAGAATGAATGTGCCAGATGTGTGTTTGGCTGTGTTGCTTGAAACCATTAGTACTTCTCCTTTCCTTTCTACGGGTCCTGGGTTTACACCGTGCTATGCAGGGGTCAGAAAGTTTGCACATGATAGATTTTTTTTTCACTTTACTTATTTAAAAAAACAACCTACATTAAAAGAACATTAAGATCTGTCAGTTCACCCAGAATTTAAAAAATGCCAGAATTAACGTTGCCCATATCATTATAATTCAGTAGTGTCCCTGATACAGTCCTTAATTACATGCTCACATACTATTTGTTCTATTAAAAGTAAGAACTAAGTTACAAGAACATTAAGGTTGCAAAGTTGAGCACTTAAAAATTAGGAAATGCCAGCATTGAGATTGCCTGTGCATTATGCATATTCATTATGATACGGCCTTTAATTACACAATCACATTTTTTCCACAGGAGCTCTACCTCATTTTCCCCCATAAATCTTTGCTCTTGTGCACAATATTTTAACCCAGACAATGTAAACGTAGGTATTTAAACTGTTGTGTTACATTCTCTTGGAAACCAATTTCTATTTGCCAGGATTGAGGGCACTTTGTTGATTGAAGCTCCTCTGCATGATGCATCTTGGGGCTTGTCTTTATTTTACTTCTATAAGAACTCTTTGTTCTTTTGCCGGAATAGACAAGTAATGACCTTCAGCCATTCTAGTGATTAATATGGGGGAACCTTTAATCAACCTCTCCTTTGTGAATTTATCTAATTGCACTGAACAAGTGACTGATCATATCATTCCTCTTCTGTGTTCAGGCCATTTATATTTCTGTGTATCTTCCCAGAAAAAAACCTTAAAACCCATTTTATTATTCTTATTTTAATGATACCAACTTTCTTTTGTAAAGTACTTTGAGACCTTTGAATGAAAAGAAGCTCCATGTACTAAGTATTACTTTTGTTTCCTTGGGGCAAAGGAGGTATAGTAAGCCAAGCATATGACTTTCTTCTTATTGCATGCCAATGACAAGCATATATAGATACACAGCAAAATACGTGTGACTATTACTTTACAGAAATAGGACCAAATTCAGAGGTTAACTCCAGAGGGAGCCTTAAACTGGTATAGCTTACATCTTCTGCCATTCCTCCCACTAAACATGTACTTCACACCATTTTAAACCTTTAAACTCACTTACTTGACTTCACATAAGCTCTCACATGCTTGTATGTCACCTCCAAATCTGAACCTAAGGCCTTGTCTACATACACAGATGCACCAGTTTAGTTTAAGTTGATTTAGTTACAAAAGCCTGTGTAAACACACTTATTTTGGTTTAAGAGGGCTCATTTAATTTCATCTTAAAACCTGTCCCTACTCAATTTAAATTCAGCCCAAATAAGCCTGGGTTAAACCCAAATAAGAATGTCCACACAGTCTTTTGCACTGGTTTACCTAAACCATTTAAAACGTCACATCTTAAGTTAAACTGGTGCAACCTTTCATTTAGTTGAGTCCTAAATTGGTGTCACTTTTATATATCAAGGAGCCAGAAAAAAGGACCAAAAAGACAAGTAACTAATGGGAACATTTAAGGTTTAAATTGCAGTAGGCTACTTTCTACTTTAACATACACCTTCTTCTGACCACTCCCCCCAACCTGGAGCTACACCCATGTAGAATTGGTAACTAGGATCTAAGGGATCTAACTTACATTGCTTTACATCACATCACATCACATCACATCTTGATGTGCCCCCATGCTTTGTAAGAAAATCAGGACAGATCTGCCCCAAGGTCTCCTCGCCTAGAATCTACAGTTTAATGTAGACAGGCAGTACAACAATACAAGATCATTCTACCTCCTCACCCCCATAGTTCAAATGGGATAATCAAGTGGGAGAAGGGGAAAAAACAGGCTTGAGAGTGGCAAATGAGAGTGTCTGGATGTTAGTGGTATAAAGCAAGCAAAATGTGGTGAGTTTTGAGCATGGATTTGGAGGTGTTGATCGAGGCTGGTATGAGGAAAGCTCTGAACTATAAATGAGGGGAAAGATGAAGGCAAATGGAGATGACAGACTGTAGATTGGCTGAAGGATAAGAAGAGATGAGGGTGGATATGCGGACAGCAGCAGAGTTAAGGAGTGCTTTGAAGGGGAGAATGGAAATGTAGAGAGAGACAGGAAGCTAGTGAAAGAGGAAGATGGAAGGATATATTTGTTCATTTCTCTGCAGGCAATGATTGAGGATCTGATTCAAAGCCCACTGACATCTGTAGAAAGACTCCCACTGATTTCAGTGAACTTTATATCAGGCTGTATACACCTAGCATATCTAGATCAGAAGGATTTTAAATGTGTTCATCTCTTTACTTTGTCTGCTCTGTCTGCTCCTGTTTTATTATCCCTTATCCTGTCTTCCTATATATACCAACTATATTTATATTAGTAATTCACTCATCCTGTTGCTTGGTGCATATAGAAATACCAGATTTTCATACTGAAAATATTTGATTAAAAATATGCATGTCTTGTCCAGAACAAGATTTTCTTTGGAAAATCTCTTCATAGGGTGGGGGCACAACTGTGGAAGTTTTATAGACTAAGCTCTTGCTATTTATAAAGTATTTTGAAATACTTTTAGATGACAGATGTCAGTTAGTCTTCTGTCAATGTACTTTATAAATAGCAAGAACTTAGTCTATAAAACTTCCACAGTTGTGCCCCCACCCTATGAAGAGAATTTCCAAAGAAAATCTCCTTCTAGAATTAATATCTAGTTAATTAATTTTAAGGAATAAAAATATCAAAACTAACAGACGTGGAATGGTTAGTGTGTTGCATCGCAGTTTACTATAATATAACCATCCCATCATTGGATCCCAATATCTCTAACTACTAATCAAGAGGGTTGCAAATAGGTTTCAAAGTGAGATATGGGCATGCAGCAAAATCTCCAGAAGATGGTGGTTTGTAAGACCCAGAGAAGCAAGCTGAGGGGAAGAGGAAATAAAAGTCTAGTCCCTCCTCCTTCTGCTGCCACCCCAGCCTATTTCTGCTGCAGTTCGTCATTCCTCCATAACACCCTCCCTGTCTTACCACATCTGTGCTATATTCTAGCAAAATAATCCTAAAGGTGGGAGCTGCCTGGTCCTCAACAATAGAGCTGGACAAAAAAAATATTAACAACCTTTTTTCACCAAAACTGCTGATTTGGGTCTACTGAGACATTCCACAGAGTCCTGCTGAATTCTCCAAATTGTTTCTAAAAACAAAAATCAAAACATTTCATTTCAACATATTTTAAACGAAAAGATTTAGTATTTTTGATTCAAAATGACTTTATTTTTACATTTCTGTCAATTTCCCTGCACTATTCTAGCACCAACTACCCCAACCTGTCCACCCTAGCAGCAGCAAAAATCAGATCCCCTTCCAGAGTAAAGCCAACCTTATTCAACATCCGCCGCCCAAACAAAGCCAGGTAAAAAAAAATTGCCACTATCCCCATGGATTAAGGTAAATGTCCACAAATGATTGTGGTATTGCAATCATGGCAAGAAACACTGGCCGGTTTGGGACTCCTAATTTAGAAAGTTTTAGAACTATTGCAATTTGCCTGTCCTATAGTCTACTTAATTCCCCTAGATATTTGGTGCTATTATCAGAAATAATTCAGCGTTTCACAAGTGACGACTTGATGAATCGCAGTGAAGTTATGTGGGCTGGGCACATCTTTATTTTTAGTTCATTCCAATATTTTAATTGTATTGACTTGTGAATATACAGTATTATGATGGTGTATACCAACCTCTCCCAGGCTCTAAAGGGGTTAAGGAGAACCTGTGGGTGCAATCAACCTCATTCCTCTACACCTGCAGTAGGTGTCAAATCTGGAGGGAGGAGATAAGAGGAAAAGCCCAGTTCAGTGCTAGCTAACTGGGGGAAGGAGTAGATCTCTTGAGCCACCCCTCTGAAGGAAAGCCTGGGTGGGACAAGACTCTAATTAGAAACTGCCTGGAAAGATCTACCTGTGGCTAGAGCCTAACTAAGGGCTGGTCTCCACTAGGGGGGGAAATCGACTGTAGATAGGCTATTTCCGCTACGTTAATAACGTAATAATGTAATCCTGGTGTAAAACCTTTTTGTTGCTTTTGGTTCCTCGATTCATATCGATCCCCTTTGGGGTTCTGTAGAACAGTCAGCCAGAGCAGAGACTGTGAGATAGGCCTAGAGCAGGCTGCAGAAGGAAGCAGCCCAGGGACTACGAACAGACCTTGTCTGTTCATACAGGATCCCTGGGATGGAACTCAGACAGATGGAGAGCCTGAGTTCCCCTACTGGTCCATGGAAGGTGGGAGCATGAAAACTCTGAAACCAAGAACTGGAAGGCCCTAAATCCTGAAGGTTGGCCAAGCGTGACACTACCAGACCAGTGCCATGTTGGACTCAGGTTTTCCTGGAAGGGGTAGGACTGCCTGAGGGCCAAGTCACAGGAAAAAGCAGACTATGACAGGGCAGAAAAACTGTCAGTAGGGGGCACCAAAGGAAGAGGTGAGCCACTCTGCTATAGCTAGGGTGACTAGATGTGCCAATATTATGGTATTGACTTATACATGTGAATATTACTTTCCCCAACCCCTGCAAAAAAAAAGTGTCCCAATTTTTTCTGGTCATGTTAGCAAAACCCAGCCAGCAGCGGATGCACTGGCCGGTGAGTCACATGCTTACACATCCCTGGAGACTTTCTTGAGAGTACGTATACTAAATGTCTGACGTTTGGGTCTCACTATTGACTTCTTAAAAGAACTTTGATGGGAAGAAGAAAAAATACCCATTGTGTTTTATCTGGTTGTTGCCCTCTTTGAACCTGAATGGTTAGCAAATATTTGCCAAACATTGGCCATATTGGTTTTCTTCTGTGAGGAAGGAAATTGAAGAGACGAGTCAGTTATTTCTTTTGTGCAATTCTGTTTATTTAAAAAGAATGTACACAAAGTCCTGTTTCCCAGGAAATAGTAGAAATCAACAGGAGGCAGAAATGCAAGTCTGCCACCTTAACAAGTACTCTGTCCAAAAAAATCTCTCTTGGTTTCTGAATTCTGGTTCCTTTCACATATATATGGGCACACACAGCTGCAATTAAATCAATGTTCCAGTGTCCAGGGAAATGCCTTCAACCACATGGCTTAGCTTCTAATTAGGCCTGGCCATGATGGTTCATGCCTTGGGCGGTGGCTTCTGTAGTTTTGGCTGTTGCTGAAGAAAGGGTCATTTAGCTGCTCCACCATTTAACCTGAATGAAGAATTCTTAGAACATCCACCAACTTCGACCATGTTTGTGATTGATGATTTCCATTAACACCCTTCAGAATGCCATAGTGTATGCAAGAAAAAGTCTCCTCCCTCATCGTTAACAGAATTTGGAGCAATATGGGGCTTTGTTTCTATGGAGAGTTCTGGAGTTGCTAGTCCTTGTATAAACATTCTTATTCAGGACTCAGTGCCATATTCTGAATTAGTTTAATCTCCTTTTGGGCAATGAAAGGACAAGAGAACTTCCTCAACTATTCCTAAGGTGAGAGGTTACCTTAACCAAACCACAATTCGGCACATAGCCTGGACAAACCTACAGGACGAGAAACAATGGCATCATCATCACCTATATGCTTCTGAGGTTTTCTGAAGCCTTTGCAATGAAGGGATACAGAGGTAGTTTTGAGGATGAGAGGCAGTCACAGACAGCACAGAGGCGGCCAGTGGTAGGAGGGCAGTAGCCTAGCTGATGAGTTCCCGTGAGTACTGGAGAAATCAAAGATGTAATGGCTATAGCTGGGGGTAGAGCCCTTAGACCAAAGCAGTCCTTCCCTTAAGGACTGTAAACAAAGCTTGGGCTCTGCTGATGCCAGACAATGAACAGTGAGGGGGAGGCAGCAGAGAAGGGGGAAGAAGGAACTATTGTTACAGTGCTATTGCAGGAATACCTTACCTTGTTTGATGCTCACAACTATAAGCAGAGGACTGAGTTTAAGACTATTGCCAAGAGACCAGAGGGGAGTGTAGGAGTCTTGCTTAACAGATACATCTATCGTTGACTTGTTATTGATGACTCTCCCAAATTTGTGTTGCCGCTTTGCCTTTAATAAGGCCTCATTTTTAAACTGCAAGACTAAGTGTCTGTATTTCCCATTAAGGCCACCCAGGGAGATATTTAGATTTTTCCATGTTACTTAGTGAGGGCTCAACCCTATATTGCTTAAGTTCATAAGGAACCATTGGATAATGGAGCCTGGGTTATTGCTGCTGACAACACCTAGCAGAAGAGTTACATTAATATGGCAAGGTAAGTGATGAATCTAGCTGCCAAAGATGTTTTCAGGCCATAGTTTCTTGAGATACTCAAGGCAAGGCTGTACGTCCATCAGGGATAGGTAGAGGAAATGCAATTAATCAAAGCACAACTAAGGGGGTAGATTATATGACCCATTCAACGTCCTAAATTCAAACCCTAATGATTTTTATTTGTTGCCTAAAATTCTCTTCAGCTGTGTCACATTACCCAGATGTTAAGCTTTAGTATTTTTTTCAGCAGTTCAGTTTACTCCCTCACCCTCACTCCATGGTTAGAACTTTTACTGAGTATCTGACTCACAGATAAAAAATATTGGACTTTTTTGCTACTAATATGAGAATTCCATTGACTTGTATTTAATATCTACACGTTCAAATAAGTGCTAGGATTTAGGGTATTTCTTTACTTCTGTTTCTTCAATACCTAAGACAGACAGTATTGAAGAAACAGTGTGCATATTGATTCACACTGGGAAAAACATTTTGTAAGATGGCAGACTTTCCTGGTTTCTGGCCAAAACTGCCTCTGCTCTGTCAGTATGCAGAAATATAAAAATTCAAGCTTCAAAAAGGATTAATTCAAAATACATTAGTATATTAAGTGAGTGCAATCACATAAAGCTGAGCATTAGAAAACTAATGATTGTTTAATAGACAGCTGCATCCATTTTACGTTTTAAAATCAGTATAACTCCAAAAAGTAAGAAGTGATTCTTCAGTGTTTGTCAAAACACCTCTTGATAAGGATTCACATTCATCTGTTAACATAGATTGCTCTTTTCATTTGATGATTTTGTTTTTACCACTGCATCTGTGGTGCAATTTCATTTTTAGCTAAGATTTAAGGAAAAAAATCTTTCAAAGTCATATTATCCCTAAAGTTGGGTTATTTCAGTGAATTGCTAGAAGGCACAGTACCACTTATGAACAGATCAAGATGTGGTTGGCAAAATTAACTTTAAAAATAGGGTACTGCTTTCAGTTTGAGTCAGACAAGACTTGTGGGTATTATCTTGTGAATCTCAAGTATCCAAATGCAGACATTTAAAATATGTACAAAATCTCTACATCAGGTGTTTCAACTTACACTTAGAGCCTATAGGCTGTTTAGAGACTAACCAGTTTATTTCATCCGATGAAGTGGGCTATAGCCCATGAAAGCTTATGCTGAAATAAACTGGTTAGTCTCTAATGTGCCACAAGTCTTCCTCATCTTATTTATGGATACAGACTAACACGGCTGCTAATCTTAAACCTATAAGCTGTTTGTCCCTCTTGTTGGCACTTATGCATCCACTAGTAGCCAAGAGGGAGACCACAGCATTCTCTGGTCCTTTGACCAACCATACCATGGTTTTCTCCAGCAAACTACCTACCTCCAGAGTCTGAATTTCATTTATTTTGAGTGCATCAGACAATTACCACATATGTATAGGTGAAGGATCACTTGATTTTTAAACACAATGTTATGTTTACCGATATATTATGGACTAAAGTGAAAATGGAAGCAAAAGGGTCATAAATTCACACGTGCTTCAATGTTAGAAATCTCTAGACTGGGAGTTACTGAATAAAGGCCAAAATATATCTGTCAATTACCCCTATGCAAACTCATTGATTTCCGTGAGATTTAAAAGGCTGAAATTAAAGGCAGAACTTGGTCCTAAATGTTTCTTTCTTTCTTTCTGTCATCGGGTGCTTAAAAAATCAGTCTTTTCCAATCCTCCATTGCAAAGCTGTGTCTGAGAAGTGTCACTTATCTTGCTAGAACAAATGTCTGGGGTCCTTAATAACCCTTCTAATTGTCGATAAAGATGTTTAATGTGGAGGTGTTCTTGGGCTTTGAACCCTGTTACCCAATTTAATGTATTGTGTAGTATGGATGATTCTTTCACCTTTTCATTCAAAAGTACATTTACAGCTTTTGTCAGAAGTTTACCTTGAGTACCTTATCTACTCTGGAGATGGGGACCATGTAATAGCAAGAGAACTTATTTACAAGTATACACACACAGCTAATTTCCTTCTCCCTTTAAAATGTACTTGTTCTAAACAACATCTCTTTGCTTCCTGATATTATATTCATTTGCACTGACTTCAGATAACTCTTTTGATCATGTTGACGGAGTTATTCCTGAGCTTGTTGAACTGATTACACAAATGTCTTGCATGTCTTTGCCCCATTTTCTTTTCCATTTTGGGAGCAAACCCTGCATCATGTTAATTCTGAATTCATACTGGTGGTTGCTTTTGTTCTGAAGGTACAGCATTCTTTGAATGCAGAAGTCAAGAGGTGGAAAACAGAATGTGAATATGAATAAACTGCACTGACAAACACAGGAGGTAGAATCAAATTAGATTAAAGTGTTCTATAACCTGTCACAGTGTTGTACTGAAATTCTTCAAACTATAAACTCAAGCTACAGTGGTAAATAGTTTTCACAGAGTTAATTGTTCATTAAATATACCTTTTCCATTATAGTCTATTTAAGTTTTCTGTGCTAATTAGCATTATCATGGGGGGAAAGGAGGAGACACCCCAAGATTTTAAGTAAAGAAATTCAGAATTCCTCTTGATGGTTTTAAAGAGGAAATTCAGCTTCTAAACTATCAGTTCCCAAGGGCTGTCGCTCTTGTTAGATCTTCTTTTAAATATTTTTAAATTATATATTTTGTGACTTTAGCACTTGTGAAGGATGCTAGGTGGGACTGGAAATGTAGGATGCTTTCCTTAGAAGAGGCATGGACAGCATCTATTCACGATTTAAATTATTGTAATTTGAACATAACATAGGTCTTACACAATAACCAGTGCATGGTGTTTAAGAGCTGATATAAAGAGCAGCCAGAGACTACCTAAACATGGAGAGAGCTTTCCTGTTACAGCACTGATCTGTCTACACCTCCCAGCAATCCAACTCCCACCTTCCAACATGGAGGACGGTCTCTGGTGTCCCTATCCATATCTTTACAGGGCAATGACAGCTACTCCATGTGTTCCCTTTAGTCACATCATAGGTATAACCTGAAGAAGATACAATGCAAGGTTCTTCACATGTTCTCACTAATGTGACTCATCTCAGCTCTGTGGGAACCACAAGTTTAAGTGAAAGGATAGTTCAATCTATATACTTAATCCTTTATCTCTGCTGGGAATGCCAGCCAAGGTGTAAATTAATGCCATACTTCACAACCTCTTTGTATATTATATTCATTGCATATTAATTCTGTGGTAAGGGGTCATTCTGTGGCACCTTCCATGGCCACACAATACACAATACCATTGCATTGATTACATAAGAGCAATTAGTAAATAGCTCTATCTAAATGAATAATGTAGGGTTTTTTATACAGTACTTACGGTAGATAAGTGCACTGTTTTATATCTGTACAAATTGGTATAATTTATATTCCCATCTCTAAGGACACTGATATTGATTTTATGAATAATTTACAGAACAGATGGTCAACATATCACTGATATATACAATAAAGAATTCAATTTTTTATCCCTTACACTGGCTATTTTTGTGCCTTGTAACTTCATAGTAAAATCAGTTGAAGTGTTTGAATTGTGATTTCTTGCCTTTGAGCAGAAATCAGTTTAATTAACAATGAAATAGACTTAAGGGGAAAAAACTAAAGCTTTTAAAAAGCTGCCACTCTCCAAAAGATATATAACACATCGCTGCTATGACTCATCAAGATGTCAACTAGATTAACATATTGATTGATTGATTTTTTTTCAGTTTTAACAGCAAACTGGAATCTCCAGTTTGGAGATGAATAATACTCCACTGAAGTCAATAAGAATTCTGCTATTGATCTAAATGGGAGCAGGGCAAAAACGTATATGAAAAGTACTTATGATCGAATGCACCCTACACACAACAAAATATGCCTTATAAGGTATCATTTGAAAACTAATAATTCATTGGTCATACTATCATAGTGAAATGCATGTAGAAATATTATTTGTAAAATTATAAACATAAGATAAAGTTATGACTAAAAAGTGTTTACCAGACAAATATGGAGAGGGGGTAAACTTGTTTCTCAAAGACAAAGGACAAGCTGACACTTCTACTCAGGTGTCATCAAAGTTGATTGGCAGTCGCTGGTCAAGTAGCCATTTTTTGGCAGTAAAAGGGGTAGGAAAGATTGATTTCCACTTTAACAAACCACAGCATGGAGCCTCTTTCACCACAAGACTCCATGTCTCCAGCCTCACAATGGGAAGGAACTTTATCTAGGGGTAACTCTCAGGCCATTGCATTTCAAAAGGTGATTGTATTATAAAAGGGAGGGGCAAAACCACCCCAGATATTCACTGTCTCTCTCTCTTTCACCTGAGAAGACAAAGGAATCTGTCTTTGGACTTTGGGAGGGGTTCTTACCTGAGAATTTGGTCATCCCTGTTCCTGGGAACATGTGGTAAGGATTTGACCTTAAACCAACTCTAGTTTAAGTTTTAGTTACAAGAAAGCATTTTTTTTCTATTTTCTTTCTTAACCATTTCTGACTTCAGTACCTTATCTTTGCACTCACTTAATATCTATCTCTTTGTAGCTAAATAAACTTGTTTTATTCTTCAATCAAAGTAATCAAGTGTTGTTCAAACTGAATTGTTTGGTAACTCCCATTAAAGTAGCCAACTCGTGTATGTGGACAGAGCTCTAACATCTAGACTCTCCAGGAGAGGGCTGAACAGCGCTCAAAGTATTTCTGGGAGGAAATTAGTACTGGGGTTGTGCTGGGGTCACCCTGCAAGTGGTAACCGAGGCTGCTGGAAGCCAGAGTGTGACTGGACTGTGCTGGCAGGCTGAGCTACACACAAACCCTCAGGGTGTGACTTGCATGCTGTTTGGCTGTTTGTGAAGGGCCAAGGTTGGGAGCTACAACAGCAAAACAGTGTGAGACACCCAGGATTGTAAGGCAGGTGAGGACACAGTCCCTCACAGCTCTGGATTGCACTTCAGAATCTCAGTTTCTTTCTTTCATATTTATTTATTTTTAATAACACAAGGTCTTAAGTCAAAAATTGGTCTTGATTAAAAAGTCATAGTCATGTAGAGTTCTTTTTCCATCTACTTTGTTCTGAAAAGTACTAGGGCTGGATTCTCTAATGAAATCCAGCCCCTTTTGATGGCTCAAGTGGCTCAAAAGGATGGAATCTGTCTACAAGCGGCCAGAGGAGAATTCCCCAGCTGCAGGGGAAATTCCTGTCTGTGTAGATATGCTGGATCTGAGTTCTGTGTTGATTTGTGATATAGAGGATGTGTCAGGGTATAGAAGGGCCAAAGCAGAGTTCTGCTATATTAATCTTCTACTTCCATATTTAGAGATGCCCAGAACTGCTGTTTGTATTACTGGGATATGTCTTCAGGAATCCTCCCGCTCCTCCCAAAAAAACAAGGGGTGTTTAGAACGTAGGAACCAGCTGTGTAATAATGTTCATAAAGGTGGACTTCTGTACCTGAATGGAGCTTGTTGAGGTCTTCGAAGTTTCCTCCCATTTCTATTTTAATGTTTCCCAAAGGAATGGGGGCAGTTTGGGGGCATGTATTTGACCTTTAAAAAGGGAAGTATATATTTATCGCAATGATCTTACAGAGCCAGTTAGCAATGCAAAAACTTAAATTCTGCAGAGTTCTAAATTAGATTCTAAATGCTGAAAACTAAAGTAAAATGACAAAGTACAGTAAAACCCCGATTTAATGGACTTCGGATGCAACGGACAAAATTTCCGATGCATCCCAAGTCCGTTTTTCGCGGGCTGGCTGCCGACTCCCGCCCGGGTCCCGCCTGTGGGCAGGCTGCCGGCTCCCGGCTCCCGGCTCCCACCTGTGGGCGGGCTGGCTGCTGGCTCCCGCCTGGGTCCCGCCCGCAGGCGGGCTGGCAGCTCCCAGCTCCCGCCTGTGGGCGGGCTGCCGGCTCCCGCCCGAGTCCCAGCAGCCGGGACCCGGGCGGGCTGGCTGCCGGGTCCCGGCTTCCGCCTGGGTCCCAGCAGCGGGAGGGCTCGCTGCCGGCTCCCGGCTGCCGCCCGGGTCCTGGCAGCGGGAGGGCTCGCTGCCGGCTCTCGGCTGCCGCCCGGGTCCTGGCAGCGGGCGGGCGGGCTGCCGGCTCCCGCCTGCGGGCGGGCTGCCGGCTCCTGCCCGAGTCCCGCCAGTGGGCGGGCTGCCGGTTCTCGGCTCCCGCCCGAGTCCCAGCAGCCGGGACCTGGGCGGGCTGACTCCCGGCTCCCGGCTGCCGTGATACAGTAAAACCTCGATATAACGGACTAATTCGGGCGGGCTGCTGCTCCGACAGTTCGTTGTTTTTTTTTATTAAATAACGGACTGTTGGCTTTAACGGACACCCCCTTGCCCGAATTAGTCCGTCATATCGAGGTTTTACTGTAGAATGTAAAGTACAACCCGCCTCCCGAGCAGCTGTTTGTATACAAGAATGTGCAATTTGTATAGAGAAATGTGCACAGTTGTTATAAATAGGTCACCTCCACTCTTTGGGTTTTTTTCTTCTGTGTGTTGTTTAACAGCACACAAGTTGAACAGACAAGTAACTGACTAGGACTTGTTGATTGATTTTGCTGATAGTCAAGGTGCCTCATTTGCACATGCATTTTTATAACCAAAGTATTGGCTCCTAGAGAAAAGCCAAAAGAGATCAGTTTAATAATCAGACTCTAAGGTCCTGGTATGCCTCTTCCCATTAACCTTAATGAGCAGGAGACACATTGATAGACTTTCCCTACAAACGCTTGTTAATTACAATTATCAGAATGTAATGAGATCGTGTTTATGTGCACCTTCTTTCATCTGGTAGCCTTTGGTGGTGTTAATCCTGGGAGGAGAGGAGGAGACAAGTGTCAGGTCACACAGTTTCCAGGCTTAATTCAAAAGAAGGTGACAGGCAGCACACTGTTTAACCTATTGTCATGAGGTCAACCTCAAGAAGTTCAGATAGTTGGATTTGATGTGAGCCTGAAGCAAAGTAGGCATTGAGCGGTTCTTCCTACCTATCACCTTCTTCATTGAGCAGTGGACCCACACCATCCTTGATCTTTCTTTTTTGTCAAATATACTTGAAAAACTCCTTCCTCTTGTCTCTAACATGTTTTGCCAGCTGTAACTCATTCTTTGCCTTGGCTTTCCTGATTTTTATGTATATTTCCTTGGTGACGTGCTCCTCCTTCCATTTCCTGGATGAATACTTTTTGGGTTTTGGATAGCTAAAAAATTGGCCTCCTGTGGCTCTTTTTATCTAAGACCTAATTGGTCTTTCCATGGGACATTGCCTACTATTTCTCTGAGCCAGTTGAAATCTGCCTTTCTGAAGTCCAGTGTACTTGTTTTCCTGTTCTCATGTCCTCCTTTCCTTAGGACAGGGATCGGCATCCTTGGCACATGGGACCTCAGGGTAAGCATCCTTAGTGGGCTCCGCCGCTTTATTTACCTGCCGTTTCGCAGACCGCAGCTCCCACTAGCCCCGGTTCGCCGTCCTGGTCCAATGGGGGCTGCAGGAAGCAGCGCGGTGCCGATCCCTGCCTTGGAATCTTGAATTATATCAGATCATGACAGGTTTAAGATTAGCAGCCGTGTTAGTCTGTATCCGTAAATAAGACGAGGAAGACTTTGTAGCACCTTAGAGACTAACCAGTTTATTTCAGCATAAGCTTTTATGGGGCTATAGCCCATGAAAGCTTATGCTGAAATAAACTGGTTAGTCTCTAAGGTGCTACAAAGTCTTCCTCGTCTTATTATCAGATCATTATCACTTCCTCCCAAATTCCTGACCACCTTCATGTTCGCAACTAATTCATCCCTGTTGGTCAAAACCAGATCCAAAATGGATGACCTCCTATTTGTTTCCTCATCTTTCTGAATCAAAAAGCTCTCCCCGACACATGCTAAGAATCTACAGGACATATTATGTTTTGCTGCAATCGTCTTTTGACAGCTCTCAGGAAAGTAAAATCCTCCATTAATATTAGTTCAAGTATATACACACACATCATGAGGTCAGTTATGATTTTTTTAAATAATTAACAACATCCTGTATCTGTAAAATACAACAAGAAAAATGCATCAGCATCATTGCAAATGCCAACAGGATTTAGCTTCTTTGCAGATTGAAGGCTAACCCACCCAAACCCCCTGGGTACATGGGCAGTTAGCCCAAGGCACCACCCTTCCTACTCCTGACTGCACTACTCTTTTTAAACGCGCTAGCTTGAGCCAAACTAGCATGTGTCCATCTATTCATGCCGGGCAGCACGCTCCCAGTTGCTGTGCAGACATACCCATGGTGGCATTGCTTGGGGGACAGTACTAATGGATCTGACAGACAGACAACTAGGTGGTTTGTCAATAACAACTAGGAATTCGATCAAGCAAATCTAAGGGATAAAGGCTGAGGACAGAACGATCTTTTCAAAAATGCTTAAAAATCCAGGGTGGATAATACAGATTCCACACTCATAAGTACCCTAATATTCAATTTGCCATTGTAGATAATCAGGCAAGATTTCAGCACCATACACATTTCACTGAAATCTTAGAATATTAAATCTTAATTGAATCCTCTGTAGGTTCAACCTGTATTTTAGTTTTCATTTAATGAAATATTGTGTTTGATCTCAGATCAAATATTTTCTTGAAAGGTTTCAATTAAAAAATGAAAGTACTGCACTTTTTCAGCGCATTTGGCCACATTTTCAAAGGAAATTTTGCATCTAAAGGTACAATTTGGCACCTAATGAGATTTCAAAACCATCTAGGGTAAGTAACTACGTTTTGAAAATCTGACCCTTGTATCTCTGCATGAGCAAATTAATGATCTACCACACTTCTGAAATTGGCAGTTCGTCTCCTTTAGGTCCCAATTTGACTCCACTAGCTCAAGGGACAAGATTTCCGTTGACTTTGCTGGGAATTGTCAGGCCATTAAAAAGCAAATGCATGCTTCCTAGGAAACTGTGAAAAAGTTCGGTGACCAGTTCAGATTAATATAATAATAATAATAATTAATAATATGACAGATCGTTATTCCAAGTTCTTATGCTAGTAGCCTTGTAAGAGGGCTGAAAAAGTTTGATTCTGTTTTTATTTTCTTAAAAGGTTTATAGTGAAGATTTTTCTTTGGAAGCTTACCTGACACTTTTTTTCATTCTAGTCCATAACAAAGCTTTAGTTGAGACTGAACAACCTTAATGGTGATATTTTTAAAAGCTTTCACCATTGATCTAACTCTGCTCTGATTTAAAGTACATGGTAAAACTGTTGTGTACATCAGTGAAGGCAGCATCAGGCCAAAGTCCGTTATTTTATTAAAAAGAGCCTCATTCTCAGCTAGCATAAATTGGCTTTATTGACATCAGTGACTTATGGAACTGGTACAATATGGGGTAGGGGAGACTAGGATCATTGATAAAGCAAATTGGTTAACACTGGCAGTACTTCCTGGCTTTATCAGAGACTGGAAATGGAAGTAACTAAATACAGCTAGAAAGAGAACAAATTATAAATATTTCTGGCCCAACCAGGATTAAGATGTATTGACATCTCACAGTTGAGCATCATCTTGTAAGGTTTCCACTCTAACAATTAGTTCACAATAGCATCTTACCAAATATTAACCAGTAACCACATTACCAGAAAATGATACTGTATTCTCTTTATTCCTCTCATTTGTTCTGCCTAGGCCTAGGGGAATGTATATGAAAACAGGATCTTTTCGGCAAGTTATTTCATCTGCTTTTGCTGCTTATTCCTCACCTCCAGGTACAAATCTCAGTTTGCATCATTGTTTGTTAGTTACCATGGACATCTTTTAAAGGGTCACAAACAGAATTGTGGGTCTGTCTCCCCTCTCTCTTACACCAGGGAGAATCGGGCGTAATCTGTGTAAAACTGGTGCATGTGGGAAAAGACTTATGGGAAATAAGATGCAAGAGCACATGAACATTAAACATCTAATGGGTAAATTTCAAAGCATTATGCCCCCCTTCACCAAATCGCTTAAGCTTGTGTTTAACTTTAAGCATGTGTTTAAGTCCTACTAAAGTCAAGGAGACTTCAGCATGTGCTTAACGTTAAGCACAAGCTTAAGTATTTTGCTGAATCATTACTTATATGGGGTTTTACCCACATAAATATTCCCACTAAAGTCAGTGGGAATCACATAACTCAAACTCCATCTAACACTTATCCTCACAGTTTATTGTATG
Organism: Sternotherus odoratus; assembly: GCA_032164245.1. Lineage (NCBI taxonomy): Eukaryota > Metazoa > Chordata > Testudines > Kinosternidae > Sternotherus > Sternotherus odoratus. Next base: position 182,181,319 of record JAVMKO010000001.1, read on the forward strand.
ATTCAATTTCTTTTTTTCTTTTTTCTTTGCATCATCAGAGTTTAGAGTTTAAGGCCAGAAGGGACCATTAGATTATCTAATCTGACCTCTTGTACATTGGAGGACATAAAACTTCACTCCGTTACCCCTGTGTTAAGATCAAAAACTTGTATTTGATTAGAACATATCTTCCAGAAAGGTATCAATCTTGATTTGAAGACATCAAGAAATGTAGAATCCACAACTTCCTGTGGCATAGTGCTTCAAACCATCACTGTTAAAAAATTGTGCTTTGTTTCTAATTTGAGTTTGTCTGTCTGCAGTTTCTAGCCATTGGTTCTTATTATGCCTTTCTCCTCTAGATTAAGAGTCCTTTCATACCTAGTATTTTCTTCCCATGAGGATACTTATACACATAATCAAGTCATCTCTCGATCTTCTCTTTGGTAAATTAAACAGCTTGAACTCTTAAATCTTTCAGTGTAAGGCATTTTCTTCAGCCATCCAATAATTTTTGTGCCTCTTTTCTGCACTCTCTCCATTTTTTCCACATCCTTTACAAAAATATGGATGCAGAACTGCACATAGTATTATGATATCTGTCTGACCCATTCCACAGAGGTGAAATCACCTTCCTGGTCATACTCATTATGAGAGAGAGCCTTTCTTGTCACAGCAGTGCCTGAGGCATAATGTTGAGTTGTTTGGTCACTATAATCCCTAAATCCTTTTCAAACTCACTGTTTGCCAGGATACATTCTCCCATTTTGTAGTTATGGCCTACCTACATCTAACTCTATTAAAATGCATTTTGTTTGAATGGGCCCAGCTTACAAAGCGATTCAGAAGGCTCTGTATGGCCACCCTGCCCTCATCATTATTTACCATTCTTCCGATCTTTGTGTCCTCCTCAGATTTTTATTAGCAGTGATTTTTAACTTTTATTCCAAATCATTGGCGAAAATGTAGACTAGTGCCAGGCCTACTACCAGTCCCAGTTTGACCCAACTAGAAACACTCCCATGTGATGATTCTCCACTGATGAGATCTTTTGAGATCTGTGCCTTAATCAGTTCTTAATCCATTCATATGGGCTTTGACACAGTGTAGTGCTAATTTTTAAACCAGAATGTCATACAGCACTATATCAAATGCTTTACAAAAGTCTGTGGCATCTCTACCATTAACTTTATCACCCAAACTTGTAATTTCAAAGAATAAAATCAGACTTGGGTTGTTTTGTTTTGTTTTAGTTACATTGATTTAATCTGTCATCACATTCTGTTTGAGTTTGTACCACATTTGCTTTCTTAGAACTCTCCCATTGTATTGTTGGTTTAATGCTATCCTGGCTACTGATACATGTTTATCAGACAAGGTAAAGGAGACAAAACTTGACTCTGCGTTGTGTCTTGTGGTTACAAAATTAGCTATTTGGACACTACTGAAAATTTGGCCTCAGTAATTTTGATTGCTCAACCTAAAACACATAGGGCCTGGTTTTCAGAGTTGTTGAGTACACAGAACTACAACTGAAATGAAGTCAATGAGACCTGTGGGGACACAGCTTCTTTGAAAATCAGGCCCTTTGTTTCTTCCATTGGACACCCAAACACAGGCAACCAGAATTAGTAGTTGCATTTGAAAATGTATCCTTGTGTTTTATCACGTTTTTGCCTTTGGGGAGGATAAGGGTAACGAAAAGTGAGTTTCAGCTCACCTTAGAGGATACGATTATAGCAAAAACATGATTATAACTAATGTGTAGGTATATACATTAAAGGGGAGGGGTTAGGTGCCAAATAGTCAAGATAATCTAGTTCCTCCTGTCCGGGGAGATTTTGGAAAACTAGTAAAGTGCCTAAACCACTATTGCTTGTTACTAACAGTAACCACATTAGCAGGTCGTAGTGAACCATTTTTGCTTCTTGCTAAAAATAGCCAAGTCAGCAGGTTGTAAATTGGTTATGCAGTGGCCTCAGTGTAACCAAGACAGGAGGGGAGGGAGTTTTGGGTACCACAGACAGGGCAGCTTGACTCTGCGTCCTTCCTGCTAGGAATGTTAAAATTGCTGATCTATGTATTTTAGAAAAACAAAGTTACCAAAATCTTTGAGTTAAAAAAAATCTCCGGATAACACCCCCACCATTCCTCCTCATCCTCCCTCCAGCCCTCTACGTTATTGAAGCCCTGTAGAGCTGTGCCAATTTACACCAGCTGAGAGAATTGGCCCCCAATTCTTTGCACACCATTTGTCATAAGTAATTTGTGATTTGAAACAACAGGACTTTTCCCGTAATGAGACAAACCACAGAGGTTTATTGCCTGTGAAATTTGCAAACATACGAGAACATGGCAGGTTTAAAAATCCCACCTCTGTTGGTCTCCAACCCACTGTGTGCTGTGAGCATGTTTCCTTCCGTGAACTGTGAAATGTATATATTTTCAGCCTAAACATCTGCAACACTGAAAGATAAGAGAAACAAAACCAAAGTCAATGAAAAGTTAATTGAAAAAGTCTTCAAATGGGAGAATATCAGCAGCGTAAATGCATTCCTTCACGACTCAAAGACAAATCAAAGCTTTGTACTGTAATCAACCTACTTAGACTGAAAATCTGGGCACTCTTTTTTTTGCTTCAAATAATACAGATTTTTCTCTGCATAGCTCTCAGTCTTAATTAGCTTTTGTTTCTTGATAATGTTTAAAAACCTTCCATTTAAAATAATTGTCATCAGGGTTCACATTTAGTATCTGAATTCTGTATACAGCTAGTACCTAGCTGTTCAATTTACATAACTGATTTGTGACTTGTTATTAAAACTGGTTACATAATGAAACTAAGTGCAGCTACATTTACTAATGTCTGTTCACTTGCCTGTAATCAAACCGACAGCTTTTCCTTTAAACAATCAATCAAGTCTCCAAATCTTTCCTACTCTGTTTGTTTGATTAGAGTTGAGATGTCATAAAATGGAACTGAATATTTCATGAGTTCTGATTGGAAGCATGATTATTTTTATTAGGACTGCAATTTCTTTCATTCACAGAAGGCAAAATTATTAGTAACTGCTTTTAATTGCACAATTGGTAGTAATATTGCCAAAAACAATTTTGAATTCCAAATCTTATTCCCTGTCAAAACTACTGAAAAGCTTTACTTGCTAAAAGCTTCACTTATTAAGAAATTAATTGATTAAATAATAAACACTAATTTTCATAAACAAGATGCCATTTTTCCTCAATACATTCCCTGAATATAAATGTAGTTCAAGGCACATGATTAATTTACTAGAGAATAGAAATTTAGGAACTGAAGGACAGGTTTGAGGCTGGAGTCATGGTTGTTTGGAATTCTGAATATGACCTGAAAATTCTGATTATTTAGTAATGAAGAATGTATCTCAACATGTCAATTTGTAATGCTTGGGAGACTGTAAAAGCATTAAACATAGTCTGATTTTAATTATTTCACCTTACCCTTGATTTTTCACATATTTTACTCAGATACGTATTGGTCTTACTGCTACAGGCAACACGGGATCCTGCATTCTGAATGCCTCTGTGAAACATATATTTCAAATATTTATGAAAGTTCTATGAATAAAAGAACATTTTTCCTTTAACTTAACACAGGTGCAGAATAACAAGATGAAGATGTTAAGAAATGATTAGTGATATGAGGGTTTTCTATTTTTTGTAGGCCCTGAAGGGCTGAATACCCACCCTCAGCAAAGTAGGCCATGTTAAGAAATCTGAAGTTAGGAACCAAAAATTAAGACACCCAAAATCAATAGTCACTTCTTAAAATTTTAGCTTTTATTCCTCAGAAAATGGCAGAAAACAGCAAGCTATATTAATTTCTAATCATACATATGAGTTATATTTACTGGATTTGAGCCCTAATCCTCCTAAAAATCCATATGGGCAGACCCTTACCCCCCTGGGGAGTCCGACTGAGGTCAGTTAGATAAAGAAAAACATTAGAGAATGAGGGTTTGGACTGCAGCTTGGTTCACAGATTCCAAGGCCAGAGGGATTCACTGGGATCTAGTCTGACTTCCACAGAACTTTCCCCAAATAATTCCTAAAGCAGATCTTTTAGAAAAACACCCAATCTTGATTGTAAAATTGCCAGTGATAGAGAATCCACCATAACCATTGGTAATTTGTACCAATGGTCAATTACCCTCACTGTTAAAAATGTACACTTTATTTCTAGTCTGAATATATCTAGCTCCAACTCCCAGCCATTGGATTGTATTATACCATTCACTGCTAGATTGAAGAGCACATTATCAAATATTTGTTCCCCATGTAGGTACTTACAGACACTAATCAAGTCACCCATTAACCTTCTCTTTAAATCATAGATTGCTTCTCCTAAAAAGCATTAAAATAAGAATCCAAGATGGTGGCTGATGTTACAATAGCTTGTGAATATTGTCATAATTCATCAATGTCCTGAATATACATTCAGAATTATACACAGTCATCTTGCTGCAAGAGTTATAGAATTTGTTTGGAATATGGCTGGTGCATGAGGAATTTAATCTGGGATTTACTGCATAAGGGATTGGTACCAGCATAGTACATGCAGCAAAAATAGAGGTTCCTGCTACTCAGCAACACCTCACTGAACTAATCCCACACAGGACTGCTAAAGATCAGTTGTATGTGGAAGAAGGTCTAATAGAGGTGGAGTAGAATTATACACTGTACATTTGGGTCTCGTAAATCAAGAGATCTTCACTAGGTTTAAACGTGGTTTTAAAATGAATACAAAATTACTTCTTTGTGACAACCAGAAATAGAGACAAAAAAGCATCTGTTAAAAGCATAGAAGATGGCTGTGTTGGTGTCAGTATGCTGAATGGGGTTAGTTAATGTGATAGTGAATGAGTTTATAACTATATTAGTATCATGTGATGGCTCTATAAGAGTGATTACAAATTGTATGTGTAATCACCTTCCTACAGTACTGGAATACCAGTCAGTAGCAGATAGCCTGTCTGAATAGTCATACTACTGTTCTGAAGGTTGGCAGATTCTTACCTTCTTCCACATTTTTAAGGATTACTTGGATTACTTGGATCCGACTTGTCCTTGTTGCACGGCGTCTTGATTCCTCCATGAACACAAATCAATACCGCTCCACCTTTGCCTATCTTGCGCAAGTCGATGCCATCTCTGCCCAAACATCTTGACCATAGGATCCTCCCGTCGTCAAGGACGATCACGTTGGCGCGGTTGTCCTCGCGGAATCCATTCTGTTAGCCGTACGGTTGTCCTGGAGTCGCGCTACTTGACCAGCCCACCTGTGCTTATTTTCATAGATTGACTGAATCACATCCTTAACTCCACTTCATTGTCGAATGACTACATTTGGAATGTGGTCTCAAAGGGAAATTCCGCACATTCTGCGCTCCATAGCTCTTTGCGTGACTGCTAATTTGTCTTCATCGGCCTGTGTGGTGTTCCAGCACTCCGAACCGTATGTCATTGCTGGAAGCACGGTAGAATCAAACAATTCTTTACGCAGTCGCATGGGGATCTTTGAGTCCAACAGCGAGGTTTTAATTTGATTAAAACTACCCCATGCTGCATTTCTCCGTCTTGCGCACTCTCCATCGAATTTGCTGGTCTTTGCTAGGATACCTACATATTTTAAGGATATTCGCTAGGATACCTACATATTTTTAAGGATACCTACATATTTAATACAAAGCTGACGCATGACATATACACTCTCCCTGGCGTGTGCATGTCTGAAGCAGAAGTAAATTAATGCAAATCACAATGCTGAGGGCCCCTAAAAAGTTGCGTATGTTTACATAAATTGTAAGAACTCAAACCACGTGATCTCCAAAGCATCTAGATTTTTGAAGATCATAAAGAATTCCCCCAACACAGCGAACTAAAGATATACATAAGAGTGGTGACCCACTGAAACATTTCTAAACACACCATGAGCATCTAACTCCTTTCAGGGGTCAACCCAAACAATCCAATTTTCTTTAGTACTAGAAAAAAGGAGTTACATGTTGGTTCAGTGATTGAAACACTGTTCAGCAGTTGTGATCATAAACGGAAAAAATCTCTCTGTTTAACTGCTAGAAACAAAATCCAAATAAAAGCAATTTAGAGAGCAGATAGTTATACAAATTAAAGATAATTGTTTAGAGTATTCATTTAAATCTATCTTCTGTTTTCTATCGGAGTACATTAACTATTGACACCTAAATATACACAGAGGTATTATACCACTCATCAGAAGAGGAGTTGGTGTGTTTTATCTTCACAGTATAAATGCCTACCTAAATCTAACTAGAAGTTTTAAAAAAATTCTAGTAGTAGCACATAGGATCCTGCACTTAAGTGTCTTAAAGACAGCAGTGCTGTCCTTGCAGACACTGGAGATGACATTTTCAGGACACTTGAGTTTCATGGCCTTGTACTGACTATAGGTAAAGATATTATCTCAAATGTCAGAAACAAAGCACTATTTCTATATGAATCTAGACTTTGGAGTTTAAATGTCTGTATTTTTTCTTCCCTACAGTATCTACTTTGTTCAGGCAGGGTTCAAAACAGTGCCAAATGGAGGGGCAGGGGAGGAAGAGAGGAAAGAAATGGTCGTTTGTTAGGTAAGTGAAGCTTAGAGAATGTGGGGCTGAGCTGTACGTATTCTGGAGTGCTTCAGCGCTTAAAGAGGAGAGCCCATGCTGACTGGTAACCGAAGTCAGCAGCTGTACCTTGTCTTGTTGTTTTCACACTGATTTTTCTCCGAACATAAATAATTTTGAGCTGTGGTCATTAGAGCACTGTAAAAGCATTTGATTTTTCCCCTGCTGTGCTCCTATGTTAACTGCAAGTAACTGACAGTAGCAATTTTGTTTCTGGGCAAAACAGTACTAACTAAATGTGGAGTAGTTTGAATTAGCCTTCCCTCTAACCCATCTCGGAACAAGAAGCCTATATTGCACGTGTTCTATTGTGGAATTGCTATATTGATGTTTGTTGTTATGCTTAGGGAAATAAACCCAAAGAGTTCTTTCTCCTATGGAATACTGGGACATGCAGACTTCACTTCACTACAGAACTGAGCTATTTCTAAAGCTAGTTCAACAATGTGTTTGTTCCTCTTTCACAGTTCCAATATCCCTTTACTATCCAGCTTCAAACAACACTCCAATCTTGGCCAACAGCTAGCTCCTTATAGACAATCTGGCTGTTAGGGGAACATTAACAGTAAATTGCTGGGTTTCACCAATAAATACATTCAGATATGATGTTACCTTTCATATAAATTATAAAATCATCACAAAGTTGAGTTTTATTATGCTCCCACTATGGAGAGACACTCTGTCAAAAGAATTTCTTTGTTTTAAGTTTAAGCTACAGTCTCTTAGATAATATTTTAATATCTAATTCTGGAGGGTTTATTTTAAATCCCCAGCTTTCTATAACTCCCAACATCGGTCAGATTACTATGCAATCATTCTCAACTTTTATATACAATGATCCCTTATTAAAATGGATGACCCCATATTAGAATGAGTTTTGGGTCCCTCTCTTATCTAAAAAATTGGAGTGTGGTTGGAACAGCTCTGTTCACAACCCCTTCCAAGCCTTGTTGGAAGTCCATGCTTTAGACCCCTTGATGAACAATATATATTTATACAACCAACTCTACACTCATAGAACACCATCCAAGTGGTCATTGTATTGCTTTGTGTACAAATTCAGCACATATAGAATGGTTTATTACCCATAATAATCATCTGGTTAACAAATGGAAGCACTGATATAATGTGCTTGAATAACTTTAATACATAAATGTTTTGGCTGTGGCGTTAATGACTCCACGGTGCTATTGCACAAATGGGGCTGTTTTCCATGATGAACAAGATAAACTACAATCTGCATAATTACTTTCTGCCTAGATAAAATAGCTCAATAATTTATATTGGAAAAGGTATTTTTCATATTCTCTCCTAAACTGTTCTGCATTGTGAAATATTTGCCTGTTTTACCTCAGATAGAGGTTGCTTATCATCAGTGGGAGAAATTATTCCTATGTGTAAATAATTGATGATGTATGAATAGTGCTATGTAATTGATGTCAGTATAATTTATACTCTATTGTTCTATAAATATGCAAACTCTAGGCTTACTTATGCCTTTAACAGTCTCATGTTAGAGTGAAACTGCATCATCCTACCCAAGGCGCAGTATGGGAGGTATCACCCCACAGCTCCCTTCCACACAGGAAAATCTTACTCCTTGTTGTTCATGGCCCTATATGCCAGTTTATACCACATGCGGGTTGAAAGGAGGACAAGGCCACGGGCGAGCATGAAGACTGAAATTGTTCCTGGCTCCTACATAAGCCATGCAAGGAGATTAAGGGAAGGTTCCTTGTCCACTCTCCCTTTGCAAGAGTCAGACACATCTAATACTCTGGCAAAGTTGCCATTTTTATTCTTTGAGTCATGTGAGCTAAATGCAGGTAACGTCAATTCTATTTTTTGAAACTGGATTTCCTTCAGTTAGATCCAGTTGCTATTCAAATGATAAACAATTGCCATTTTCTACCACGCAGATCAGTCTTTGTACATTTATTTGTACTGAAATTTCCTCCTTTAAGCAATTCTTGTGGCTAACTCTTGAAGTGTTGCTCTCCATCCACCATTTCCCCCCCATTTCAGAATAGACATAAGCCACCAAAAGAGGCTAGCTACCTGAGGGAATCACTGTTATAGTTACTGAGTCTTTCCAGATCCTCCAAAGTATTTAGGCCCCTAACTCCCATTTGAATCCATGGGAGTTAGGTACCTAAATACCTTTGAGAACCTGGGCCTAGGTTACTATTTTGAATCTTGTCCAGTTCAGGACGGAGTGACTGAATATTCTTACTATCCTGTCAACTCTTGAGTGATTTGCCATCCTAATTCTTAGTTAACAAATAGCTGCATAAAAATAATCCCAAACAAACCAAAATAATTCACTCTAAGGATGGCTGAACTGGTGTGGCTGTAATATCTGAACCTTTTCTCAAATTTTGAAGGGATTATTTTTTGAGGTTTAAAAATGTTTAGTTAACATCCTAAAATTCCTGTACATTCCTATCCACCACTGAAATTCCTTATTATTGTTAGGGCTAGAAACAGACTAGTTTTCAGTCTCCAGCCTTGTTTGGCAACCAGGTATAAGATTTGAAGAACCATTTCAGTTTATAGTGCTTATCTGAATCTAACCTTTTATTTGGTATTAGTAGTCATTATTATAATACTCAACATTGTTCAGCATCCTCAGTAGGAGTGGTTTATGGTAAATTTCTCAAAAAAAAAATGTTAAGTGACTTAGAAGACTAAGTCACAATTTCAAAAATGACAAAGGTTTTTGAAAATTTTGCCCCAAGGATTGAACATGTATGCCGACTATGCAAACTCTTGCCCTATAGGTGATCATTCCTGGGCTGGTCTTGTTTTGTGGTTGAAGAGAGGAGTTTGTTCTGTGCTGTCAGTGCAAAGTCTTTCCTTGTATTAAAATTCACTTTGAATTGTAAGATTAAAAGTAAAAAAAAAAATCAGCTAACCATTTTTACCTACAAAGGGATGTCGGCTACCTGTACAAGATTTAACAAATCAAAGTCAGCTTGTTCTAGAGATGTCATGTGTACTTTTTTTCTTTTTCCTCCTCTCCTAACCCCCACCCCACCAAAGGGCTGATTTGACTTCTTTGATAGGTTTCTTAAAACGAGTTCAAAGAAATAGTTTAACTGCCACAGCAGCTTTATTTTGTGTTAGGCAGCTCCCTGCCATTCTTGCATCTGGTGTTGGATTCACCATCAACTTGCATTTTGTATAGTTAGCTTTTTGTTTTGGTAACATTTTACCCCCACTTTGTGCTGGTGTAGTCAATGGAGCTCCGCCTGGTGCAGGACTCAGCATTATTGCAGAATTGGGACCGACACTCACAATAATTGATTTATGTCATATGCTGCTTATAAACTAAAATGGTGAGGGTGAACCAGGAAGTCAGCAATGCTTAGCTGCAATCAAAGCCCAAGAAAAGAAAATTCAACAACTAGCTTCTTGCTTGCTCAAAGAAAATAAATCTACAGCCTAATAATGAAATAGTGATGGTTGTGTTCAGATCTCATTTTTGTTACGTGGGAGCTTGGTTGTTTAAGCAAATTTACACTCCAGCTATTAGTAGTGTTGCCTGCTTTGCAAGCCAAAGTGAGAATTAGAACAGGAGCCTGTCTTTAAATGACCACTTTAGATAAGATATTCTTCTTTATTTAGTTCTCCTACACAAATATGTTCCTGCAATGAGTTGAGAGAGCTGAGAGAGGTGGTGGCATGAATGGAGTTTGTTAGATGAAGGGAGGATCAATGGATTTGCAGGAGAGATAGTGCGGAACTTCTGTATGTCTTGGATGGGTGTATCTCTGGGGCCCAGGGATTTTCATGTACATTGCCAATTTTCACATACATTGACTTTTTTTAGGGAACCCCATAACATTTTGGCAGCCTGTCACCACATTTTCAATAGATTTTCTCACTCGTGTTGAAACTACTGTAACTATAAAGGTATTTGAAAATGAGTGAATAATAGTAGCTTTGAATCTCTTGGCTATTTTCTTTCTCTTTTGTTAAGTCTCTAGAAAAGTGCAGTTTGTCAACTACCTCCCAGCTAGTTATAAACTAATGCCCATATGCTAGATCTGTAGAGATGTTTGTTTCGAGCTGAACCAGTAGTGTAGCTTCATTCTCACTTTCTGGTTTTCACATTCAAAGAGGGACCTGCTCCTAAATAGCAGCAGTGCTAGCACTTATACACCATATGATATTAAAGGGCTTAATGGACTCAGTGTGGAGTGTGAAGGTTCTGATGCACAACTCCCATTAATATAAGTGGAAGTCATGCAACTAAATCACCAGATATATAATAACCCTAGACCACCAAAATGTGAGAACCCACTGACAGCCCAGTATGTGCTCCAAACCCTTGCTCTATGTGAGATTACATGGACTTGGGGGTCTCTTTATATTAATTCTGTTTTTGCAGGTGAGAAATTTGAGAAAGCACTAGAGGGGGAAATTACCGCAACTCCCTTTCAGCTCCTGATTTTGTGAAAGCAATAATATTTCCTGGAAAAAAAAGGTTTTGTGAGGAGGGAAAGCAGCACAGACTACAGTGATCAGTCATGTACATGTTGGCAGGATTTTCTTTTTAACTTTTTGCCATGGAGTATGAATCACACCAAAGAAGTGACAATCCCATCTCTGTTTTAATGGAACCTAATTATGCCACTGATGTAACCGTTGGTATTTGTGTTTATTTTCAACTAAAATGATTTTTTCTGATGGCATTCCCAGGAAAACAGCACTGCCAAGTTTAGAAAGGAAAATTTTTCATTTTGGACTAGATGATAAAGTAAATAATAAAATCCCAACATCCTTATGGGTAAATATTGTTCAGCTTGTTCCGGCACACAGAGACAAAAGTTTGAAATTACTGTCATGTTGGAACTATAAAAGCCATAAAGGGTAGGCTGACCATATGTCCCGTTTGAACAGAACAGTCCCGTTTTTTACATATTTTCCGACCGTCCCGTCTTTTTAGTATAAATATCACATTTGTCCCGTTTTTGCTAAAAAAAACTGAACGCAGCTTATTTCAGGGACCCACGGCCGGGTCCCGCCTCCTCCCACCCCCTCCCGCAGCCCTTCAGTCCCTTCTCCTCACGGCCTCGGGCCCCCCTCCCCAGCCTGCTCCCCTCCTCTCCTCTGCCACCGCAGTGCCCATGTGGCGCGATTGGCTGGGCTGCCTCCATGTGGGGCGGAGTGGAGCTGCTGGCAGGGCAGGGGCTGCCTGGCGCCTCGCTCCCCCCGCCCGCCCCATGTGGAGGAAACGCGATGTGTGGCCCAATGAGGGGGTGGCGCGGGAGGCGCGGGGATTGCCGAGCTCAGGGAGCCAGGGGGCAAGGCCGGCAGCGGGGGCGGGCGCCGAGTGGAGCCGGAGGCAGCGCGAGCGCGGGAGGGGAGGAGGCGGTGCCGCCACCGCCGCGGGCCCCATGGAGTTGGAGAACATCGTCGCCAACACCGAAGGTAGGGAGGGGGACTGGTCGGGGGGATGGGGGGGAGGGGGGAGGGAGTATGGGGTGGGGGGGCATGGCTGCGTGTGAGGGGGGCAGGGGGAAAGAGGGGTGCGTAGGGGCCGTGTGTGAAAGTGGGTGGAAGTGGGGGGCACAGGGTTGTGTGTGAAGGGAGGTACTGGGGCTGCATGTGAAGTGGGGCACAGGGGAAGTGGGGGGGCCATGGCTGCTTGTGAAGGGGGTGGTAGGTGGTGGGCACGAGGCTATGTGTGAAGGACTTACTGGGGGAGTGGGGGGGCATGGAATGGGGGCACAGGGTTGTGTGTGAAGGAGGGTACTGGGGGGGGGTCCAGGGCTGTGAGTGAAGGGGGTGGGGGGGACGTGGGGGGCACAGGGTTGTCTGTGAAGGGAGGTACTGGGGAGTCCAGGGCTGGATGTGAAGAGGGGCAGGGGGTGGGTAGGGGAGATGGCAGGTGGGTAGGGGTACCATGGTTAACCCCCTCCCTGAACACATGGATGCGGGGGTTGGGCCAAGCCTCAGAGCCCATTCGGGGCATCAGTCTTCAAGGCACAGCTACGGCCTGGGCAGGTGGCTGTGGCATGTGTGGGTGATGCGGTGGAGTTGGTGAGAAGCCGTGTTTCTGCTGCAGGAGATGTAGGGAGAGGACTTGGTCAGTCAGAGGGTTACTGATAGTGGAGGCGGTTGGGGGCCTGCCTGGAGGAGGAAGGCAGAGTGGCTGGCCTGGAGGAAGCTCTTGTTGCACAAGCTTCTGCCTGTGAGATGCTACGCAGGAAACTGAGCCATAGCCACAAGCTGATGTGGTTGGGAGAGGCAGATAGGGGGTCATTTGAGGTGTCTGAAGAGAATCATGGAGTGTGAGAAGTTTTATGATAAGGTATCGAAAGACCGAAATTTGCTGTGTAAGATTACTTCATCAGAGAAATATTCATGGTACAATCGTGGTGAAATACAGTCCCCCTTTACGTCTACCTAAATTTTTGTATGAGTTCTGTCACTGAAGAATAATTGTTAGCTCAAGTCAATATGTTCATGTAATAAAACTTTTTTTTATCATCTTACTTTTTCATGAATACAGAATATTACCTACCCGTCCCGTTTTTGCTATCCCAATGTCCCGTTTTTGTCTCAAGGAAGTATGGTCAGCCTAATAAAGGGATGCATCAGCAAATGGATAATGGTAGCTTTAGAACTCCTGTTTTCTTTCACTTTTGTTAATCCTCTGGAAAAAGTACAGTTTACATGCAATGTAGCTCACACAGCCTACTACATTTCTGGGCCATACTCTCCAAGGTCCTGACTCAGCAAAGCAAATAAGCATGTGCTTAATTTCAAATCATTGGGATTTAAGCACTTTGCTGAATGTGGGCTGATTTAAATACGTGCTCCAGTGCTTTGCTGTATCAAGGCCCAAATTCACAACACTTGGCAGTGGATTTCTACTGTGTAATATGTTAATTTGCTAGAAACAGGCAACTTTTGTATTCAGGCTAGGAATTCTATTACTAGAAGCAAGTGTTGTTTGCATGTCATTGTGTTTATTATTTCCCTTTTATATTGTGGTAGTGCTTAGAGACCTCAGCCAGATTGGGATCCTGTTGTTGTACGTATTCTACAATTATATAGTAAATGAAATAACCCTGACAATTTAATCTCTGTGTTTGTATTTATTTGCACTTCTGTCTTGGAATTCCACGAACAAGCAGAAATTAAACTCTCAAATAAAACCTTTTCAAGACTCAAACACAAAATAGACTAAACCTTTAAAAGAGCTCCCTGTTGCCTCTCCACATGTATTTTCCAGGGGTTCTCAGCAAGAGGCATTTTTCTCATATTTTAATATTGGTTTTATTACAGTGTATTCCAATACATTTTTCACTATTTCTTAGGCAATCATTCAGTTTGAGCACCCTAAATTAACTTATTACAGATTATAAAGCCACTTGCCTGATAAAATTAGGTTGCCAACTTTCCATTAATTTTCTCTCACAAGTGTCACAATACAAACTATTAATCTTTTCACTACCATGAAGAATGTGACTAGAATTCTGAGTGCCTTTTTGTGATGGCCAGAAGCCTGAGAGCAGAAGAGGACACCTGCAAATGTGATAATTCTGAATTATCACATCAGGAGGAGGGAATCTGGCTTTAGATAAGGTTCAAGATAGTTCTTCTATTGATACCAAACCTGAACTGAATCTTTTCCCGCAGGACTTATAAGAGAAGAGCAAAAATATCACTAGAAAGAATGTCTGGAAATAAACTGAAGCATAAGCTTTCATGGGCTAATACCCACTTCGTCGGATGCACTTCCACTGCTTGCATCCGACGAAGTGGGTATTAGCCCACGAAAGCTTATGCTTCAATACTTTAATTAGTCTTTAAGGTGCCACAGGACTCTTTGTTACCTGTGCTATTCCAGACTAACACGGCTACCTCTCTGATTCTGGAAATAAATAACACCAGACATTTATTTCTCTGGCCACGTTTTTATATCCTATCATCCATCAGGATATCAAGAGAAGACCTGGTCGGATGAGATTTTCAGACCAGTTTTATGCATCTGGAAATTTTGGATTGTTCAGATGAGTCTCAGATGTACAGTGTGGATTTTTTGGGGGGGGGAATTATTTTCCAAAACAAATCCTTGACCATAATGAGATTCATTCATCACTAGTTTTTATTATATATGCTGAGGACTGTTAGAAACAAGTGCTTGGATTTAATGAATACTTACTCTGATGGGTTCAGTCACATAGATCCCCTTGGGACTGTCACCTGGTGTGCTGAAACTACCTCTGAGCCTATTTTCCTTGGCAGCTTGGGACTCCAGACCCCTGTCTTGTTGAGCCAGATGCACTAGTCTGCTGCAACACAGACCCAGGGTCTGAACCATGCCCCCAAATCTTCAGACAACTGAAAACAGCTCAGCAAGTACTCCTGTCTCCAGCAAGCAGACACCAGTTCTCACTAGGATACAAACCCCAGATAAATCCATTTTACTCTGTATAAAACTTATACAGGGTAAACTCATAAATTGTCTGCCCTCTATAACACTGAGAGAGAGAGAGATGCACAGCTGATTGCTCCCCCAGGTATTAATCACTTCCTCTGGGTTAATTAACAAATAAAAGTGATTTTATACAGGTTTTAAGTGGTTCCAAGTAATACCAGACAGAACAAAGTAAGTTGCCAAGCAAAATAAAACAAAACATGCAAGTCTAAGCCTAATACATTTAAGAAATTGAGGGTAAATCTCACTCTCAGAGATGTTCCAATAAACTTCTTTTACAGATTAGACTCTTTCTTCGTCTGGGCTCAATCCTTTCCCCTGGTACAGTTCTTATTAGTTCCAGCTCAGCTGGTAACTAGGGGATTTCTCATGACTGGTTGCCCCCCTTTGTTCTGTTCCACCCCCTTTTATAGCTTTGGTACAAGGTAGGAATCTTTTGTCTCTCTGGGTCCCCACCCCTCCTTTTCAATGGAAAAGCACCAGGTTAAAGATGGCTTCCAGTATCAGGTGACATGGTCACATGTCCTGTGAGACCCCAAGCATCCATTCTTCCCAGTCTGATTCATAGGAACACAGGAAGACTTGCAAGTAAGCAGAAACAATTACAACCAATTGGTCTAGTCAATGGTAGCCATCAATAAAGCACCATTAATGGCCCACACTTCGCATAATTATAATAGGACTTCAGAGTAATACTTCATTTTTTCATTTTAGATACAAGAATGATACATTCATACAAAAGGGATGAACACATTCAGTAAATTATAAGCTTTGTAATGATACCTCACAACAGACCTTTTACATGAAACTATTCCAGTTACATTATATTCACACTCATTAACATATTTCCATAAAACATGGAGTGCAACGTCACGCTGTGATGTTTTCCTTTCTGCCTTGAGTTAGCAAGAAAGAAGCTGAAAGATGTGTGCACTGTGAGTTGGAAGGGTCCGATATTTGTTTAGGAAGGTGGAGACCTTTAAAGAAACACACCTTATGATAGTGTAACCAACTAGTGAGTGTGTATGTTACAAGTCTCAACTGCACGAATCTGCAGAGGATATGAGTTGTTACAGACCCCAACTACAGAGTCTTGGCTCTTCAGCTGACACTGTAGCAGCTCATACTGTTATCTCCAAAGGTCCCTAGTCCCATCCCTAATATGACAGAAATCATATTAGCATAATATTTTAAATCAATACATCAAGTTATCTAATTAAATCAAATCATGAGGGAGACAGAGCTACCTGTAATATGAGATGAAAAACCTGCAGTAAAATTGCAATGGGGGGCATCTTTAACAGCTTCTTCCTACACTGAACAGATGGCTCAGTTTCAAAGATTAACAATGAGGAGAATTGCAAAAGCTGTGAAGACAAACACAGTTCTTTACGAATATATAAGGAGCTGCAGGTCAGAGAGAGGGGGGGAGTGAGAGAAGGCACCATGAAGGATAGTGGAGGTAGCTTGGGGACAAATGAGGTGGATATTGCTGGAAAACTAAACAAATGATTTGTCACAGTGTTTCCAGGGTGTGTGAGGGAAACATGCCTGAAATGTTTCCCACAGACAGAAAATGAAAAATTAATGAAACTAAGAGTGATACAAGAACATGTGGAGAAACGAAGATGAGCAGTTAATCAGAAATATGACTTCAGGACTAGATTGCCTTCATCTCCAAACTCTGTCAGAGATTGTGACGGGGTACGTTTTTTTAATAACTGTGCAGTGAAAACAGGAGAAGTGTCCTGGCACATATATTTAAAGAAATGTAGGGACAGATCAGGTAACTATAGGTCCTCTGAATAAGAAGAGTTTGTCTTGGGAGGAAGGTTTTCATTTTTTCATTTTGGAGATCATAGAATCATAGAACCATAATGTTAGAAGGAACCGCACGGGTCATCTTGTCTAACTATCTGCCAAGATGCAGGATTTGTTGGGTCTAAGTCATACAAGACAGAGGATTATCCAGCCTCCTTTAGAAACCCTCCAGTAAAGGAACTTCTACTCCTGTGCTATAGTTTGAACCCTTTACCTCTTGTCCTGCCCTCTGTGGCAAGAGAGAACAACTTTTCTCCATCTTTTTTATGGCAGCCATTTGAGTATTTGAAGACCACTATCATGTTCCTCAATCTCCTCTTTTCCAAACTAAATATACCATGTTCCTTCAGCCTTTGCACATATGGCTTGCATTTCATCCTTTTGATCATCTTTGTTGCTCACCTCTGGATCCTTCCCAGTTTCACTACATTCTGTACATTGGTGACCAAAACTGGACACAGTACGCCAGCTGAAGCCTAACTAAGGCCAAGTAGAGAAGCACTGTCACCTTCCATGACTTATATGCTATGCCTGTGTTAATGCAATCTAAAAGATCATTTCTTTTTGTGCAACTGTGTCACATTGCTGGCTCATGTTAAGATTATAAACCACCACAACTCCCAGATCCTTCTCAGCAGTGTTTCTGCCAAGCCAGTTCTCCCCATTCTATATTTGTACATTTGGTTTTTCTTCCCTAAGTGTAGCATCTTACATTTGTCTTTGTTGAATCATTTTGTTGGCGATAGCCCAGTTCTCCAATTTATCAAGAACTCAAGAATTTGAGCTCTATCCTCCAAAGTGGTTGCAACCCCTCTCCCCCCAGGTTTGTGTCATCTGCAAATTTTATCACAATGTTCTCTCTTCCTACATCTGGGTCATTAATAAAGATGTTAAACAACACCAGACTCCTGTGAAATGCCACTTGAGACCTCCCTCCAATCTGACATCATTCCATAAATAGGTACTCTTTGTTTATAGTTGTTTACACAATTATGCATCCACTTTATGGTAGTTCTGCCAAGCCTGAATTTCTCCAGATTACTTATGAAATGGGGGAAAGTGTTTTACTTTTAAAAAGATAACCAAAGTTTAGTTTCAAAGAGTAATCCCATAGACTGTGATGCGGTTTCTGAGTGGGACATATAAGCAGATTTTATTTTTGCATTTGTTTATATTGAATATTTTATCAGGATCAGTAATCAGAATCTGGAACACTAATAAAATGTAAAACAGAAAGGGTAAGGTCCATCTATCTGGCTTAACAATTAGTAGGATGTTAGTCAACTAAATGCCTGTTTAGAAAAGTTCATAGTAGTAATCTATGATCTTCAGAAAAGATACTGACAATATCTGTTACACAAATATCTGCTAAAGACTTGTATTGTAATTTAAGGTCAATATCCAGATTACATAAAATGAATTTAAATGTGATACAGGTTGCCCCTCCCCCAAATTTAGGAACAAACAGAATCATAACATTTAAAGGGATGAAGGAAAATTAGGGCCCTCTGTATGCTCCACTGGATAATGATACTATCGTTTCTTTGACTAAATACTTGGAAAGTTTAGTCACTTGGGCGCATATTTACAAAGAGATTTAAGCACCTAGCTCCCATTGAAGTCAGTGGAGGTTATATACCTAAGTACAGTAGTGAATGTAAGCCTTTTACGAATACACAAGTGAAATGGTCGTTTGGCCAAATGACTGAAAGTTCTGGTCTTTGGCCCAGACAACTAATTTTGCAGAATTATTGTAACATGTCCTTTGAAAAGGAACACTCTTTTTCATTAGATTTAAGTGAAAATATAATTTTTAAATAATTCTTCTGTAGCATCAACAGAGGTGGATTGGCTATGTCTGAACATTCCTAAAGCTTAATTTAGGAAGACACGTCCTAGCCTGGCATTTTCATTCTTAATGTGGGGCACTGTTATGAATTCCATCTTTCATCTCAAAAGCAGCAGCTTTTATTTATTAGAAATTGAAATTGGTGAATGTGTATTTAAATGGTGTCTTGCACACTGCTGAGGTGGGATACCCTGAGAACATGAAAATGTATCTGACTATAGACGAATAGAATCATGACTAATGCTTTCCATTTTTTCCTCCTGCAGCCCTTCATGCTAGGAGGTATAATAAGATATTTAAGGTAATGTTTGCTGGACATTCTGTCAGCACTGAGAACATGGAGATTATTGGAATATTTAAAAGTATTTCTACTCTGACATTTTTTCACAGTCTGATCTCTGAGGTGGGCATTCTGAAATACACAGGCTCTTTTTTTTTCCAAGGCAGTTATATTTAACACTGTAGGAAATCCAGCCTGGAGATATTTTTCGTCTCATATCTTTCAGATTTGTTTCCAATTTCCATGTAGATATGATAGCTGCCATTTTTCCCATCACCAGGAATTGAAGCAAGGACCTAAAGGGCAGAAAACCTAAGGTTCTATAGCTTGAGCTACAGCTAAGCTCTCTAGCAGGAATGTAACAGTCTCTCATCCTATTTGGGTCAGGCACAGAAAGGAGCATGATTGAGCTCATTGCTGATTATTTTCTAATTAAATTGAGTCATCCACTCCCTTCAAGTACAGTATGTGTATCAAAGCATGTCCTGCTGCTGAATAAACGATCTGGGATAGCGCATTAATTCTCTCCTACCTTCCTTAAGAAGAGAATACTTTGCACGTTTTCAGGCTTTGATTGTTTGTTTTTGTTACAAGTGGTAGAGTTTCAGCCAAGAAACCAAGATCTTCGCTCTCACTGGCCTCTTCCAGGATAGGTTTCATAGGGATCACAACTAGTCCCTTCCATGGTCTGGTTTTCTGTCCTGTGCCCTCCGGAAGTTATAAGAAGAGTACAGATGGGTTCACTCCGATGTCTGTACACCTCTAATTTCATGGTTCCTCTAAGCCGTCTTTCTCTCTAGACTCCAGGTTAAATCTCCATTCTCTCCTTGAGTTTCACAGCATACACAGAGAAGTTAGATGAAAACATAAAATACTCTTGCTGAAGGTTGGCATGTAACACTTCTCAGTTTCTTTGAATTCAGAATGATAATACACAGGAACCCAAAAACAAGGAAGTACAACTCGCCCTACCTAATTTGTGGCTGTCTGCTGGCTGGCAGATGAAAGGAGATTCACCCCATCATACACACCAGAGTTACTACACCATAGGAAAAAATTACAAGAATTTTTGTTTTTAATTTCTAATTGGACATAATAACGAGCGTTTAGCCACTATTTGCCCATGAGTTTGGCATCCCTGGACTGCTTAGAATGTAAATCTGAATAATACTATGGTTTATATTTAAATTCCTTTGCTCAAATAGAAAGACCAGGGTGGGTGAAGTAGCACCTTTTATTGAACCAGCTTCCGTTGGTGAGAGACAAGCTTTTGAGTCACACAGAGCTCTTCTCTGGGTCCAATAAAAGCATTTATTTCACCTACCTTGTCTCTCTGGTAGCCTGGGACCAACATGGCTACAACTGCACTTTGTTCAAATAATAATTCTGGGAGAAAAGAGACCTGGGAAGAAGAGAAGAGTAACAAATCTACCAAGTTATCATTCTGCCAAAGTAGTGGGATGGCAGTTGTCACAATTCCACCTTCCAACAATATTTATTTTCATGATGGCCTGTTGATAAGCACAAAACTTGAGTCCTTCAAAATCACAGCACCAGTGAAGAAGGGAACTATTCCTGTTGCTGTGGGAGCACCTGATGAAATCTGTTTATAAGTGGAGCATCTGGACTTTTTTGATAGCCAACATGCTAAGCTCTTTTGAAACTCTGACCCGTTATCAGTGCTGATCACTTCTGAAAATTCTGGCTATAAAGTCCAGCACTCGTGTGAGTAGTTGCTCCCCAATATGAATAAGGAATTCCCAGTTTGGCCCTAAAATAATTTTATTGACATCAATGATATGAACTGATGGTGTACAGATGCTGGTGTTCGTTTTCGTTACTATATACGTGTAGTATTATTAATGGATTTTCTCTTTATACCCATTCTCCTTAGTTCTGAGTTCTCGCCCCCATCCCTTCTAAACAAACAGAAAACATTCTTCTTTGTTTGAGCAGAAGACACTCTGAAGAACTAAAACAACTAATTTATAGCTTGGTGATGAAAGGCATTAAAGAGGAGGAAAGCTATTTAAGCATATGTCTAACTTTCAGCAGATGAGTCAATAGGCCTCTCACATGCTGAAAGTTAGACACTTGCTTATCTACCATGCTGAATCATGGCCAAGGAAAAGGGGGTATTTTAATTTGGAGGGGGGGTGAGAAATACAATAGGAAACAAATCCAGAGAGTCAGCAATGGGTATGGTGTGGTTTTCTTAAAAGCTATGTCTACGTTTATGGTAGCAGGTGGAATAGACACTGCACACCCAGCTACAGTGGGTATAAAAACCGTGTAGATTGTAAGACACAGTTTAGGCAAGTAGTGTAGAGTGCCTACACACCTGAACCCCCAGAGCATATACCCAGCACAGCCCTTTACAAACTCAAACAATGCCTCCCATGTCTACACTGCTATTTTTAGCAGTACAGTGTCCCACTGCTGAAGCCTTTATCTGCTGTGAGGAAAGGCCCCAGACATGGAGAAAGGCTCTGTTAGCTCCCTGCTGCCTCCCCATTGTCAGAGCCTTTTGCTGTGCTGAGTAGCTATACACCTCAGTGACAAGTATGGACACAGTCTGCCTTTCGCTGTGGTATGTAACGACACATGCAGTGGCTGTATTCTAAATGCCAGAGAGAGCAATATGTTAAAAGCAAGCCTGAAGGAAAGGACAACAGGTGAGTGACCCAAACCACTGGCCTGGAACTGAGAGGGACTGTTTTGTCTAGATCTGTAATAATAGTGAGACACAAGACTGATGGTGAGAACTTAATCTTTATATCCTGGTCCAAATCACCTGTCCTGGGCCAGGGTTTCAAAACTGTATATGGCGGGGGTAGGTAGCACTTGACTCCAATTCTTACAAGAACCATCATGAGACAAAAATGGGAGTGACTAGATAAAATGCCTAGCTCTTTTCCCTCAGCAGTGCTGACTCCATTTATATGGGTGAAAGAGAAAATCTTTTGTGGCTTTGCACTGAATACTGACAGGCAAGACATTTTATGTCTTTGGTGTTTTATTACATAACACCCAAATCACCAGAAATTAAGTTGCTTCTTGACAGAATCCACACCACTGAATGTCATTTCTGAAGGTCCAACGAGGCTCCATAAACTTCATTTTAAAATGACGGGAAATGATTGTGTGGAGACT
This sequence comes from Sternotherus odoratus, assembly GCA_032164245.1. Classification (NCBI taxonomy): domain Eukaryota; kingdom Metazoa; phylum Chordata; order Testudines; family Kinosternidae; genus Sternotherus; species Sternotherus odoratus. The sequence goes on from JAVMKO010000001.1 coordinate 182,203,542, forward strand.
GCAGAGTGCTTAAGCTGCTGTAGATTAGACAAGTCACCTTCAGCATGTTTTGTATGCTGACCTCAGATGGAAGAAAGGAAGTGGATGATGAAGCACCGTAAATTTGCAAACACTTAGCCTGTATGCAATTAGCATATATAGTGCCTCTACCAGACCAACTATGCCACTTTCTAATATTATGAAACGGCAGAACCATACTGGGGATCACCACAGGACTATAGTTTCATTCAACTGGATTAAAATGTAGGATGCTGTGTAATTTTCCACCGTCCCACGTGTTGGAAAAGCCAGTGTTCCTCATTTCCTGAAGGAGCTAGCGGAGCACACAAGTAAAGAGAAGAAACATTTCCATTCCAGACAAAGATATGTGCAAATATTCAGGGTTAGCAGGTGACACTGAGTTGTCCTATGTTCTTATATTTTTTTATCACAGGCAGTATCAAAGGTCATTAAATGCAGAAGGAATATACCACCTATTGCTCAGCTAAGTTTACCAATAAATCAAGAACTAGAAAGGTTGAGAAAGCTGTAAAGATTAGATTTTTTATAAGTAAAAAAGTTATTGTATTAAGTTAAAACAAACGGATCAACTGAATGGTAGGAGTTCAGGGGTTTAGATTGGGTTTAAGTTTAAAACACACCAGAAGAAATGAATGAAATAGCTTTTCCTGGTTTTACAGCCAGTCTGTGAGCTCGACACTCCCAAATTTCAGCAGCTCTGTTAGAATTGTTTTTCTTGTTTACTATCCTTTCCGTTTACTACATACTTTTTTTCTCTCCCTGAATATCTGTGGCCATTTTGAGATTACTAAAATAAGTACATTTTTTAGTTCAGCTGGGACAGCTGTAACAGATTGCACTGTATTTCTTAATTGCCTCAGGCTACACCTTGTAAACAGGGAGAAGGGTCAGATGCCTCCATAGAAATATCTTCCTCTTCCCCACAGCCCCTGTGGAAGGCTCGGTGTTGGTTCAGAAATCTGCTACTAGAGTGGGTGAAGGCAGTGAACAGGTCACACAAGATGGAGTTAGCAGGAGGTGGAGTGGGAGAGCAAATAACATCCCAGTATACTACCTACTGGTCATTCCTCAGTAAAGCCACTTTGAGTGGTCTACAGACTCTATTTTTTTTTATATTTGCAGTTGTCAGTATTGTAACTTTCAATAATATACAAGGCATGGCAGGAGAACATCACACTGTCATTTTTGGCACGTGTGTTGTAAGAATTCCCTAATGCAATTAACTCTGGGCTCAGAGGACTGTGGATAAACCACAATCTAATTATACTTTTTAGAACCCTAACAATACTTGATAGTTCCTAGCTTTTAGACAGTTTTTTTCCTCAGTAAATCTCCAAGAGCTTTTCAGAGGAGGAAAGTATCATTATTAGAATATGTAGTGTTGCATGTTTCTCGACTATATTTATTCTGAAGTTGAGTGGGGCAGAATTGTCAGAGTAAAAGCATATTATTTACATTATGATTATTTAAGTGTCAAAAGATTCATCACTTGCCTTAAGAAACTTGCGTTCTAAGGGCTACAGTAGATCCACCTTGGCTGGTGCAGAAAAGTTCAAGCTAGTGAAGAAAGGGAGTAGGGGAGGGCAAGGATTGGTTGTCACGAGGAAGCAAATTCAGCAAATCAAACTGGCACCGATAAGTCAAGACCAAAGGCAAACTGTGAGTAGTGAGTCAGAAACAGTTAATCTTGTTCAGCTTTCTCAAAACCTATTGCTAGTAATAAAAACATACCTAGAAGGTCACCCTAAAATAATCTTTCCTCCAGTGAAGAAAAGTGTGACACCTTTAGTTTTTCCTTTTATCAAATAATCTTAACACTAAGAATGACCTTAGATGCTCTACTTTGTACCCAGTACAGGAAAAAGTACTCTGAACATTTATCTACTCTAGGTGAGAGCTGGCTATGATTTGCAAAGTCATATCACTTCTTTCACATCTATCCTCATCTTCTTTTGATGGGGGCAATGGTGGATTAACCTATAAGCAATAAAAGCCCGTGCTTAGGACCCCAAGAGAAAAGGGGCCCCAAGCAACAACAACAAATGGTTACAAAATTACAAGTTTGCATGGCCTTAAATTAAAAAAAGTCTCAATTAACATCTTGGGCCCCCCCCAAATCCCCCAATGTTGCGTCGATTACACTTTGTGAGTAAAAACTGGGTTGTGAATGGGAATGAGAGTTGAAAGGGGGGCCCATTGCTTGACTGTGCTTAGGTCCCCAGGAGCAATTAATCTGCCCCTGGATGGGGGGGAAGGGATAGGTCAGTGGTTTAGCACTGGCCTGCTGTTGTGCCAAGTGAGGTAGGTTCGTGGGATACAGAGACAAATAGGCTCACAAGTGAGGTAGAATTCAGGCTATTTATTACATATAGCAAGCAAATCAAAAGAGTGCAAGCTAGCCTATACTACTAAGCAAGAATATGCTCTTACTCTCCTCCTTTCTGTTGTCAGGAACTCCGGATGGGTGACAATGAAGGGACCCCCAGGCGGATACGCAGCACCTCACCGATCAGGTCTACGTCGAAGTTCCCGACAACAGAAAGGAGGAGAGTAAGAGATGAATGACCCACCCAGTCGTAGCTGTACCAGTTCATCTATGGCAGACATTATCTTGCCCCAATACTTTTTTGTAATGTTTTTTTTTTCTGCAGAAAAACTATGTATTTATTTTGAGCCAGCTCTCTGCAATTTCAAAAGATGGTAACTGTAAATAATCTCAAACACTGCATGGCATTTCATCTGGTGCTATATTTTAAAAGAGCCTTACAAATGTACAATCATTGGCACAAAATCTACTCATCTTCCCTTTATATTCCTAACAATTATAATGAAGAAATTAAAAATATTGTGTTTGTCAATCAAGGGAAAAATTACTAGCAAGGACAAGTGAGTGTGTAGAATTTTGAAAGATTGTTCTAAAATGTCATACCTCTGGCTAGATAGAATTGGTATCATTTTATTTTGTTTTACAGTAGTGGGGTTGGCCTCCAAATGGTTCTCCATCTCTCTGTTCTATGCTGATCTCTGTAGGATTTTTCTGGTGGTGTGTCTGCTAGTTTGTAAGTGCTTCCTGTTTGTTTGGCTCACTTGTTCCTCTTGCTCCTCTTGCCTATTCTCTTTGTATGGCTATGCGCTCCTCCTGACTCCTGTAGACCACTCCTTCTGGTGTCTTTCTAATGACTGGCTCCTCACAGGAATGCCTGTCTCCAGGGATGGTAGGTCCTGGGCTGACCTGTTGTACTATAATGCCTGTTATCTCTGATTGTTGGCCATTTTGTCAGCGGTGTCTCCAGCCTTCAGACTACAGCAGGTCTCCCCTCACTGTGTTCTTCATGCCATCAGTGCCTGTGCTGGACTGTTTTGGCACCCCTATGGTGGGATATTCCTGTGTGTCAAAAACACTAACAAGGGGTCTGAACCAGAAGATGTAGCCTTGTGTAACGGTCTCTTACTGTTTTCACGGCTGATTCCACCTTACCATTACTCTTTGGGTATGCTGGGGAGGAGGTCCTGCTTGCGTGCAAATTTCTTCAATTCTTCTGAGACAAACTGGACTCTGTTGTTGGAGAATAGTGTCTAGAATGCCATACCTCACAAAGTGGGCCCTCAATTTGCCAATCTATTACAAAACTGAATAGTAGTCCGGGTACTATTTTCTAGTCAAGTACTATTTCACTAAAGGTAAGTAAGTCTTCTCCCACTTCTTCCCATGGTGGGGGGGGGCAGCTTATGTAGGAAGTCTCTTTCTGCTGGTGCTTAGCATGTGACTGTCAGGTGTCTAACCCTTCTATCAAGGAGTGGAGCTGTGTATTCATTCCCAGCTATTAAACACACTCTCAAGCCTGCTTAAGACAGCTGTCAGTGCCCCAATGTGAAATATACATTGTTTTGCATGACATCCTTATGTAATGAGGTGGGACAACAGCTCTCTGGCCTTGAAATTTGATTCCATTCTGCACTCTCAGCTCATCTTTAATTTGAAAATATGGTTCTGCTCCTACTGGTGCTTTTGTTTTCTGGCCACTCTGCTAGTATCACTCCCTTGACTGCCCCTACTTGGGTGTCATTTTTCATAGCCTATTTGGTTTCCATCAATTTTGCTGTTGAAACTTGGAGATAGTGCAACATGTTAATGGATTCAGTGTCCTGATCCCCTTCCCCCAACCTGCTGGTGTTGAGTATTCAGCCCTGCTCCGGGCATCAACTAACGTCAACTAACTAGTGATTGTCCTTGACCATAGCTGATCTTCACTGGAGGTGCATCAACAAGCACTGCAATCTCTATGAAGCCCTAAGAAGAGACTTTGCTACCATTGTCTCTAGGTGTCTGTGGCCTGATTGCACTATACCTAGGTGGCCATACAGGTGCTGATGGAATTGCTCCACTCCAAGTACCAGAGCCAGAAGCTCTTTTTTCTGTTTGGACATTCCCCTGATCAGTCTCTGACAGGGCTCTGCTGGTATAAGCAACAGGCTTCTCCTGAAAAAGAGCTACACCCAAGTCCTTTCCCCAATGCATCACACTGGAGTGTGAGTGTTTCTCTTGGCTTTCTCTTGAGGCTTCCATTGCACATCCCTAATGTGAGATTGCTTTCCAAGAGCAGCCGCTCCCAATTGCTACAGCCTATCCTGTCAGAATCAAAAAGTCCGTGAAGTCCCCAAAATTGCCTGTAGCAGCCAGTGTGCATAAGGCAGTAACACAAGGAGTTTATCCTCTCTGGTGAGAAATCTATGTCACTCCAGAGTTTTGTTCTGCCTGGGGTGCAATAGATCCCCAGGGCTTCTAGGACTGCTGTGAGGTGTGAAGTGCTGGTGAGCTTCAGAGTGCTGCAGGCCTCTCTGCCTTGTTTCCCAATGAGGTGAAGTAACAGTTTTACTTTCCTGCTGTTGTTGTCTTCCTGCACTGCCAGGTCTGTGTACAGCTCAAACGCCTTCCACCAGATCCATTGCTGAGCTACATTTGTGCTGCAAAATCCAGGTCACTGGCACAGCTTCAAACTGAGCTTCATGGCTCACACTGCCAGGTACTGCACTGCAGAGAACTCGCAGCTCAAATCCTGCCACTGTGTTTATTTCACAAAGTGTGAGGCCAAATGCAGGTTAAGTTGAACCAGTGAAACTTCACTAGACCCTGTGAACACGGCTGAGCTGCTTCCAGCCAGACTCCCCACATTCCCTGTTCCACTGGTGTCCTAACAATACTCCCTCCAGGGAACATTGTCCCTCTGACTCCAGTTCCACCAATCATGGAGGAGATACCCTCCACCCACGCTCTCTTGAGGGCGACCTGACCCCAGAAAAGAGGGCTTTATGGAATTGTCAGCCAAACCCAGTGAATGCCACTGCCCAACATCCTCCCCAGGAAAGGGTCCTATTTGGCTCTCTCGCTGGGACGGCTCCGCGCTGGGGCCTGGAAGCGCCGCGCGGGCCGCCAGCCGCGGGGCCGGGACGCGCCGCGTGCTCGGCTGCCGCCGCGGGGCCGGGACGCGCCGCGTGCTCGGCTGCCGCCGCCGGCCAGGGACGGCTCAGAGCTGGGGCCGGGACGCGCCGCACCGCCACGCAGCTACAGGGGGCGAAACAAGGAGCCACCCACTGCCAGGCGGCGAACCGGTCTGTGGGGAGAGACCGGGTTGAGCGGGTCAGTTGGGGGGGGGAAGAGACCGGGTTGAGCGGGTCAGTTGGGGGGTGGGTGGGAGGGAAGGAGGTTTTGGGGTGAGAGACCTGGCTGGGTGGGTCATTTGGGGGGGGGGGGGGTTGGAGGAAAGGAGGTTTTGGGGTGAGAGACCTGGCTGGGTGGGTCATTTGGGGGGGGGGGTTGGAGGAAAGGAGGTTTTGGGGGGAGAGACCTGGCTGGGTGGGTCATTTGGGGGGGGGGGGGTTGGAGGAAAGGAGGTTTTGGGGGGAGAGACCTGGCTGGGTGGGTCATTTGGGGGGGGGGGGTTGGAGGAAAGGAGGTTTTGGGGGGGAGAGACCTGGCTGGGTGGGTCATTGGGGGGGGGTTGGAGGAAAGGAGGTTTTGGGGGGAGAGACCTGGCTGGGTGGGTCATTTGGGGGGGGGTTGGAGGAAAGGAGGTTTTGGGGGGGAGAGACCTGGCTGGGTGGGTCATTGGGGGGGGGGGGTTGGAGGAAAGGAGGTTTTGGGGGGAGAGACCTGGCTGGGTGGGTCATTTGGGGGGGGGTTGGAGGAAAGGAGGTTTTGGGGGGAGAGACCTGGCTGGGTGGGTCATTGGGGGGGGGGGGTTTGGAGGAAAGGAGGTTTTGGGGGGAGAGACCTGGCTGGGTGGGTCATTTGGGGGGGGGGTTTGGAGGAAAGGAGGTTTTGGGGGGGAGAGACCTGGCTGGGTGGGTCATTGGGGGGGGGGGGTTGGAGGAAAGGAGGTTTTGGGGGGAGAGACCTGGCTGGGTGGGTCATTTGGGGGGGGGGTTGGAGGAAAGGAGGTTTTGGGGGGGAGAGACCTGGCTGGGTGGGTCATTGGGGGGGGGGGGTTGGAGGAAAGGAGGTTTTGGGGGGAGAGACCTGGCTGGGTGGGTCATTTGGGGGGGGTTGGAGGAAAGGAGGTTTTGGGGGGGAGAGACCTGGCTGGGTGGGTCAGTTGGGGGTTGGAGGAAAGGAGGTTTGGGGGGGAGAGACCTGGCTGGGTGGGTCAGTTGGGGGGTTCATGTGTAGTGTTCATGTGTAGTGTTCATGTGTAGTGAACAGGTGTTCATGTGTAGTGTTCATGTGTAGTGTTCATGTGTAGTGAACAGGTGTTCATGTGTAGTGTATCAATGTGTTATTAAATAATAACTGAATAAAATAATATTAAATAAATAATTAAAAACAACATCCATGTTTTGATTCTTTTTTATTTGGACCTCGAGTGTGTTGTCGGCCCCCGAACTGCTATTTGATAGTTAATGCGGCCCTCGGGCTGAAAAGTTTGGAGACCCCTGGTGTAAACAATAATGGAGGCCATATTAGTCAACACTCAGGACATCATTATGGACAATTTGTATTTTGTTGGGTTAACTATCTTTAGTGTTCATTTGTAGTTTTATCAGCCTTAAAAGACCTGCCTTGGCCCCACCTCCACCATAGGGAAGGCTCCACTCACAATTGAACTGGGTCATTTCTGTTATGCAGAAGCAATGGGGAGGGGGGTTTGATGAGGCCACGCACAAAGTGTTCAGTACAGAGCCCAGCCTCCATATGGGTGAGGGTGGGCATTGGGAGAAAGGGTTCTTTCACCTTTCCTCCCATATGTAGGGGGAGTGAGCTGAGGGCATTGGCTCTATAACACCTTCTCTGAGGGAAGAGACCACTGCAGAGGAGCTCCAGCAGGTGAGGCAAGGAAGATAATTCTTCTGACTTGCCCGTGCAGAGTTCCATCATATCTGATCCAGTTGCTCAGACTGGGCACAAGGAAAGGATTTGGCACTAAATCCTCTTTATCTGACTGCATGTTGATATAAATAATAACTTGTTTGGTCCATTACTCATGTAATCTTTTGTCTGTATGTTTCTGTTGGCCAGGGCCCCGGTATTAGCACAGCTATTGCAAATTACTGAATGCTGGATCGTAACATAAACTTATTTTCTTGTTGACCCCAAAATTATTCAAAGCTGCTCTTTATTCCAACAACTATATTTTAAGGGTGTCCCCAGGCCAAGTTTATATACCTGTGAAATCATCCTCAGAATATTCATAATTTTTTCCAGTGAGTTGGCTTTTGCCTCTCTTTACCTGAACTTGTTGAGGGTTGCTACTGCTCTGGTGCTTTGGCAAGGTTACCATTTTGTTAACCAGGCTTTACAAAGGTTTTTGAAATCAGTAGGGCTCCTTTACACTAGCTTTTAGAATACTCCTGACTGGAAAGACCTAACTGAATGGTGTGAAAGCAAGACGGGGTTTGACACAGTAATGAAAATAGGTACAACTTTATTTGGCACATGGGGGAGGTGGGTAGTATAGATGTACCCTTAGACATTACCTTTCAGATTGGTGGTATAATAGTGAAGCATGCTCTGTTCATCATTGGCCAGAAACCAGTATTTCTTCATCAAACTTTGGAACTGGGGATGCAGAGTGAAATCCTGGCCCTATTGAAGTTACTAAGAATTTTGACCAAATGGGGCCATGATTTCACTCCTGAAGTGTAGGCCATTCTAAACGGGTAAAGAAAGTGGAGTCTCCAGTAGGAGCTTTGCTGAGGGATCCCCTTCATGCTGGGCTACAAATAACATTTTAGACACAGATGTAAGATTCATTTTTTGATTTAGTTTACATGTAATGGCAAGTGTTATGATTTTATGTATTGGACAAAATCCAGCATCCTGCCTCAGTTTTCAATCATTCCTTACTCTGGCAAATCTCTAATTGGTTTAAGGCTTTCAGAATTTTTCCCCGTAATAATAACAAAGAAAAAAGCTATCAGGATTGAGCTCCATGAGCCATATAATTAGATAGTGTATTTATGACTAAGCCCTTATAACTTGGAATATGAGTTTAAATTGATATATTTTCCAAGAACTGCATTGACAAAAAGAAAAAAATTAATGATCTTTTCCAGAACCACTAGTAGAGTGTTGTAGAACATTCTGTAAAATATGAGTATTTATTGTATTTAAATCAAAGGTAAATAAAACAGTAATCCAGAAAAATGAGTTACTCACAAACATCTATTTTTCAAAGATACATTTACCCAGCAGTTAGTAAGATGCATTTTTTTGTTTTCAGGCCTGACCACAATTCTTATTCATTCTGAGTCTAATTTCCTTGAGACACTGTCTGCAAACCAGACATGGAGCCATTCTGTAAAAATGATAAATTGGCCTGTTAGAGTTTTGGAATATCTCTGTTCTTCATGTCTGTCTATACTCTATAGCACTGCACTGCATGCTTTCCTGGATGCATTAACAGTTGCATTTCATTTTACTCTATAAATAGTTAAGGTTTGTAATTTCTCTGCTGTTCACACTGATAGTACCCATGCACGTTCCGTTATCTATTCCAGGTATAAACATGATTCTTGTCAAACTCTGTTTCTAATAAATATAGCATGATATATTTTGAATGTATGTATAGCTGAGCTCATTCATATTGCTTTCAATCATGGCCTGGTTACAAATACACAGTGAAGAGCTGCAGTTACATGGAACAATAACCTGCAAGCATTGTGCCAATATATTTTCATTAGTCGGTGACACTCAGCTGCAGAGAAGAATTAGGCTGCATCTTTTGGAAACAAATCATTTTGCTTCTAACGGCAGCACACAGGGACAAATTGCCTGTTGTAGCCACAACATTTTTCTGCAGTTTTACATGAATAATTCAAATTTAGTATGCTCACTTCAAACACTTCATCAGTGATTTGTTAATTCCTCATTATCCTTAGTCTGAAAACTCCTTTTTTAGCCTGAAGATCTATGAGACAAGAACAAAATATCCATTCATTTTGTTATTCTGGGAAATCTTGGAAAATGTGCTTGTTAGGACTGGGAGACTCTTGGTGTAAATTATTTTGGACCTTTCCAAATATTTCCAGATGCTTCATGAAATATTGAGAATTTTGAGGGGAAAACAGTTAATTTAATTATATATTGCCAAGAGAGCAAATTTAACTACCATCAAAGGACATTTTGAGCTAAAGTCTTTGCTGGCATAAATCTACTGAATTCAGTAGGGTTCCACTTGCTTATATCAGAAGGACATAAAGAAGAAGAAGGGAGCGAAGTCCCATTCTCTGCTTTGCCACAAGTTTCCTTTGTGACCTTGGGCAAGTTGCTTAGCCTCTTCAGGTATGTCTACACCCCAATGTAAGCCTGGGTTACTGGGACTTGAATCACTGCATTTTAACCCTAGGTTAAGGATTTTCTCAGCTGTCCTTGAACCTAATGTTCTGGTATCCACACTGCTGTGCATAGACCCAAGTAACCCCAGTCCAAAGTGCCTAATGCCTCTCCCCACTCCAGTATTAATACTGTAGCCCTACAAATGTGTTGCACTGTGGGAAAACTATTGCCTACCCTGTTTCCAAGTTCTGACAGTGCTATTGATATGTTTCAGGTGCCCCTAAGGAGCACATGCGCATATAAACTGCATAGTTAGCTCCTGTTTATCTCAGAAGAATAACTGGAGTTTGAGAAGGCTTTATAGTGAACTACCATCTAATCTGATACTTGGGTTCTCCACCTCTAGGCTGAGTCATATTGGCAGGAAAATGCCCATATGCACCTGCTCTGAGGATAATTAGCACATTAGTCTTCAGGGCTGTCAAACTATTAAAATGAAATTTTGCCATTCTTAATTTTTAAAACAGGATGTTCAGCAAAGGTGGTTTTGTTTGGCTGGGTTTTTATTTATTTTTGTCTGTCTGTTGTGAAGCTTGACATGAAATGTAGGTTTCAGAGGAAACACACACACACACACACACACACACACATCCCAGCCTGGCTGCGGAGCAGTGAAGTGCATCCCCAGGCCTTGGGGGGAGGGAAGCAGTGTGGTCCAGCACCTCATCCCCCACCCCAGGGATCCCTCTCCCCTACGCCTACTACACCCTGGGAAGCAGGGATAAGGGATACTGGGGAGGGGCTTCACTGAGAGGCAGGGATAAGGGATCCCCAGGAGACTTTGGGAAGTTTGGGGACTGGTTCCCACTCACCACCTTCACAGTGGACATTGTCCAGGTGCCTCTGCACACACAACCCCAGGGAGAGCCTGGGAGCAAGGGCCAGAGAGCAGAGCAGGGAACAAGCATCTGTCCTGCAGTGGGAGAGGGAGGGTAGCAGAGCTCCCAGCTCAGCACAGCTGGGGAAGGGATGACCCCCAACAACCCAGCAGCCTGGCAGTAATGGTGCCTCTGGCCTCTGTGCTGGCTGCCTGTAGTGCTGCTCCTCTGAGAGCAGGAACTCTGGGATGCATCTGAAGGACTTCTGGGACCTGAGTCAAGGAGGGGCTGTTACACACAGGAAAGCAATAGAGCTCAGACCATAGGTCCCATCTTAACACAGGATTGGAACCTGCAGGGTCCTGGGACACTATGTCCAAGCTCTAGGTTAACACGATTGGTACGTGGACACAAAGGGGGTTAGGCTAGAGCTCAGGATCACATTGCTGTGTAGACATACCCTTTGTGACTAGCTCTCCATCTGTAAAGGGGATAATAGCATTTCCCTGCCTCACACAGCTATTGTGAGGACACATCCATCAAAGATAGTAAGGTGTTTGAGAGCTACTGATGTAAAGTGTCATATAAGAGCTAGACTAAAAGCTCTCTGTCTCCCCTGGTTTACTGGATTGAATCTCGGTCAGCATTGGCAGACCTCCGTATTTTATCTCATGTCTTGAGATATTTGGTGTTTTTATTAAAGCTCCAGCTCTTTGAGTCATGTGATTATGTAAGAACACCAGCTTTCATTAAAAAAAATCTAGCCTGCCTCGTTGTGGACAGAAGCTTTAAAACAACCCAAGTGCACCCTACAGGCTCAGAAACCCAGAGATAAATAAAAAGACCTGCAAAACTGGATTATTTTAAACAAAATCTATTAATTTTTAGCCACGGTCCTAATTTTGGAGCCTGTCTCATGATTTCTCAATGCTTGAAATTTTGTTATACTACTCATTGGACTAGACCCTCCTTCTTGAGATGGTTTTAGGCAGATGGGTATTGTGGCATCAAAAGATTGTACCTACCTATGCCCATTTTTCACAGCCATGACCAGCATGGAAGGGTTGTCACAGGAGTTGTTAAGGCTCCAAGAATCCCCTTATGCTGAGGTGAGCCCCTTATGACCAGCTAAGCTCTTTTAATGCAGAGGAGCATCTGGGCCTATGGTTCTATGATGGTCCAAATCAAATAATTCGTCAGAATATTCCCTAACTTGAGGGCTTAAAATCCAAATGCAATCCACAGTTCCACAGATTTTATAATGTTCAGAATCAGCCCATTATACAAAGAGAATATAGCTGCAGATTTGGAGCCGAACCTAGATTAGATCAAGAACTTTGTTTTGGATCCATCTCTAATTGGCACATGCCCATGTGAATGGAAACCATTGTTTCACATAGTATTAATATAAACCTCTCCGTGTGCAATACACCTGTTATGCTAGATCTTCAAATATTATTGGTAGGCAGGCAAAAAGGTTCTGCTTTGATAATCACATCAGTTAAATATGAATTGACACCTTTGGCGAATGAGGTGCCCCAGAAAGTCCTTCTATCTATAGTAAAATAACTCCACTACCCAGTCATAATGTATAGCTGGAAGCATCTGTAGCAACTGCCTAGAACAAATCTGATCATCAGCAGAAACTGCTGGAGCAAGGACTAATAAATGCAATTAACATGTATATTTAAACTCTTTGTTTATAAAGTGATTGGCAGGGGGTGGAAAAAAATATGGGTTTGAGAAAATTAGCCAGCCATTCTATAATGCTTTTATTCATGTCCCATTATTTGAAATGTCCTCATTGCCTTAGCCAAACACTGCACACACACACACAATGTAGCAAGAGTCCAGGACGTATAGCCATGTGGGTTAGACTCTCCCCAGATGATGTTTTTTGTGGTAACATTTTCTCCTTTTGAAATTAAATGACTGAAATAATAATGCTGCCTGAGTGAATGTACAAAATTATCCATTCAAATTGCATTCTCCCAGTTATGAAACCAACATTTCCTCTCAAAACAACATGGTTTCTTCCCTTAGCTTTTTATAGCCACATATAAAAATCGAGTTCAACTGTTTTAATGTTCATATCTGTTTTTTCTCAACGGTTCGAGAAACAAACTTGATCTCAAATCTTTGTTTGAGAAATGTAAAATTGAAAGAATTTTTCACAAACAATATTTAAACAGTGATATCCTCATAATGTAATGGAAAGTAAGAGAGTTTAATAGAAAATGGCTCATGATTAAACAACCCTATGCAAGAATATGGAGACCAAAAATGCACGCTTGATTTAGAAATCCTGCAAAGTCATGTTAGATAAGATAAAAAATTAGAAGGGTTATAAACCTTCATTCTTCAGGATGTAAGCCACTCACTAATGGAGGAGAAACAATGAAAACCCCTCTTCTATAGAATGGTTTCCATAGCTTTGTACACCTCAGTGTTTCTTTGTCTGCAGCAGCTGATACTAGCCATTGTTAGAGCAGGATACTGGACTCAGTGGACCATTGGTTTAAACTGAGATAACAATTCCTAAGTAAATTGTCTTCACCTCAAAGCTGAGCTTCATAAAGGGTCTCCCTGCATGTGGCCACACCTGGGACGGTGAGAAGAAGGTTTTCAGAGAGGAAGCACCAGAACAGTATGGTGGATGTTATGCTAAGTAGGGGCTTGATGCAGGAATTACTGAATTAAATTGTATGGTCTGAGTTATAAAAGTGATAATAACTGCCCCTTCTGACCTTGACATCTATAAAAATGTAGGAAATCTACACCCACTTAACGGTTGCTTTGCACAGATGTGAATGACTACACAAGACGCAAGCAGAAAAGAATCCAGTCTGCTATTTTGAAAATGTGGCTCTCTAAGGGGTCACATTTTAAAAATATGACTTCTGTTTGTGCTTGTGCACAGAACCCCTAGAAAAATGGGCCAGACAGTTGACTCTGATGCCTTCCTAGGCACATTTGAGCAAGTAGCCCTGAGGGCTAGGTGGGACAGGGCAACCTTGGCTCTGCAACTAGCTCCCCACCTAGACGGCAAAGCCCAAGCAGCCTACATGGCCCTAAGTGAAAAGCAGACCAGGAATTATGAAGCAGTAAAGGCAGTCATCCTGGATCGTGTGGGACTGTCCGAGGAGAAGTACTGCTAAAAATTGCAGTCAATGAGATGGATAAGGGGGTTGCAGCCCTGGGCCTTCACCCAAAAGTTAAGGGACTGGGGCATCTACTGGCTGAGGTCAGACACTCAGACAGTGGGGGAGATTATGGACACACTCATCTTAGAGCAGTTTTTACAGGCCTTCCCTGTGATCATAAAGGCATGGGTGAGGAGGCAAAAAACAAATATGGTCGAGGCAGCTGTAAAACTTACAGAGGAGTATGCGGAGGTAGACTTCCCTAGGAAGGAGGAATGGCCGAACAGGGATGTGGAGACCCTGAGAAGTCCCAGAGGAAAAAACACACACACACACACACACACAGACACACACACACACACCCCACCCTGGAAAGGCCCAGAGAAAAAATGGGAGGACACCTAAGGAGCTCCCATGTGATCCAGACAGGTTGTCTGCTAGCAGTGCGCATGACCAAGACACAAGTAGGGGGAATGCCCTCGCATGGATTGTGCGTGGGCAGTGTTTTGTGGTTGGGCAAAAACTGGAGGGCAGGAGAGAGGTCGGAACCAGATCAGCCACACCATCACTAGTTCATTCACCTGCATGTCTACCAATGTAATATATGCCATCATGTGCCAGCAATGCCCCTCTGCTATGTACATCGGCCAAACTGGACAGTCCCTACGTAAAAAGGATAAATGGACACAAATCAGATATTAGGAATGGCAATATACAAGAACCTGTAGGAGAACACTTCAACCTGCCTGGACACACAATTACAGATTTAAAGGTCACCATTCTACAGCAAAAAAAACTTCAAGACCAGACTTCAAAGAGAAACTGCTGAATTACAGTACATTTGCAAATTTGACACCATCAGCTCAGGATTAAACAAAGACTATGAATGGCTAGCTAACTACAAAAGCAGTTTCTCCTCTCTCAGGTGTTCACACCTCCAGATCAGCTGCAGAAGAGGACCTCTTCCCCTCTGATTAGAGATAACAAGGTAGTTCAGCCTCATTGCACTAACCTTGTCATCTCTAATCTGGGTCTTGCCTATTTATTTATACCTGCCTCTGCATACTTCCACTGCATGCATCCAACGAAGTGGGTATTAGCCCATGAAAGCTGATGCTTCAATACTTTTGTTAGTCTTTAAGGTGCACAGAACTCTTTGTTGCTTATATTGAATACATGAATACACTGAATGCAGTGAATACATTGACTATTGAATACAGTGATGTGAGTAGCTAAGGCTACGCATAAAATCATGAAAACAGAATCTGTGTCCAAACCCCAGAAGATCTCATTAGGTGATAAGTTATGTCTGACTTAATTAATGGTTTGGTAGAATGAGGCAGAAGGTTTCTAATGTTTGTTCCTCCTTAGAATTAATAAGATTAATGTAAACAATGTGACAGCTAAACCTTTCTAAACACTTATGAGCATGGGCCTCTTACTGTCTATTAACTATCCCTCCAAAGGACTTAGAATCATATAGGACATTGGTTCTAAAAATGGGGGTTGTGACCCCTCTGGGGGTCACAATCTAGTTATGTGGGGGTCGCGAGCTCCTGCTGCCAGCAGCCGGCCCCGGCCCCTGCTGCGGTGGACTCCCAGAGCCCCCATAAGCCCGGCCATGAGGGGCTGCCGGTGAGCCTGAGCCCAGCCCCAGCGGGCTCCCAGAGGTGCCGTGAGCGCGGGGCTTCCGGCGAGCCCAGCCTCGGCCCATATTGCAGTGTGCTGCCAGGGCCTCCACAGCCTGGCCCCGGCGGGCTACCGGTGATTCCCCGCCAGCCCAGCCCAGCCCCGGCCGGCTCCCGGCACCCCCGCAAGCCCGGAGCCCAGCCAGCTGCCGGCGCCTCCCCCCCAGTGCAGCCCTGGCCACGGAGGGCTCCCGGAGGCGCCTCGAGCCTGGCCCCAGGGGGCTGCCAGCAAGCCCAGCCCCAGCCCCTGTTGCGGTGGGCTGCCAGGGCTTCCACAGCCCGGCCCTGGCCGCGGTGGGCTGCCGGTGCCGCCGTGACCTCCCCCCCCCCCCCGTTCCCGGCCCTGGGGGGCTGCTGAATACCCCCGACCCTGGGCCCGGGGGCGGGGGCTACTGAAATCCCCCCCCCCCCGACCAGCCCCTGCTCCTGGGGGCTGCTGGACATCCTCCCACCCCCCGATCCTGGCCCCGGCTGGCTGCTGAAATCCCCCCCCGACCGGCCCCTGCTCCTGGGACCTGCTGGACACGCCCCCCCCCCAATCCTGGCCCTGGCCGGGGGTGCTACTCAAATCCCCCCGACTGCCCCCCTGCTCCTGGGAGCTGCTGGACACCCTCCCCCCAGCCCAGCCCCTAAGGAGGGGGGGTCGCACTTAGGGGCCTGGTGTGGGAAAGGGGTCACCACTACAAAAAGTTTGAGAACCACTGATAGGAGGACTAAGCTCACAGTTGATGCTGTTGGCAGTAGAATGACAACATTTTGCTAAGAGTTTGGAAGACAAGACTAGGGCTAGCCTTTACATCTCCTCTTGGCAAAGTCTCATATCAGTATTTGAATAGTGGAATGGTACAGAGTATGTGTATTTTCCCATGTTATGGATCTCGACATTGGCACATCCCAATGTTGTCTGCCAAATTAGTAATGAGATTTTCAGCAGCAGATTAATCATTTACAAAGAGCTAGTGCTTAAAGTGCTCTTATGCTCTGGAAAGTTGTGCAAATGGTATTCAGGGGGGTTGTGTATTGTATCTCAGTAGCTATTTTACATCAAATTGGCTCAGTTTACATGTCAAAAACCTTTTGGTTTCCTAACTGCCAGCCCTACACGCTCAGCCTCCTAAGATATGAAAGGCAAGCTGGGTTCTTTTCTTTGTTGTGCATCAGCAGCAGTAATGGTTCTACAGTGAAACTTGGTTAAATTGATGCTGCGTGACTCAGCATGACCCACTAGCTGTGTTGGCTGTACAGGTCTTAAAAGAAGTAAAAAATAACCAACATTAATTTTGTTTATGAGCAGATGTCACTGAATACACACAGAGCGGACTCCGTGAGCAAGGAGGGGCCAATTTTACAGCCCTCTGTAGTTACTTTTCTGACTAAAACTGGGGCTCTGGGCATATTACATCACATATGGAATTTGCCACAATTCACTGCTAGCTGCAGGTTGTGATCTGGTATCTAAGATTTCACTATAAAAAAAAAACTATGGCCCTGATCCTCAGCTGGCATTAAATGACTGAGCACTATTGACACCATCTAAAGATCTGGCCCTAGATTTTTAGCATTCCTGGTTGCGAATAAAACCTTGGGAACCCCTCCAGAGACCCTGGTTATGCGCTCTGATAACTAGCCTATGCTGAAACCCATGCCACCATGCCTACCATGCTATTGTTACTCATGCTAGCTAGAGTAAAGCTAGCATAGATGTGTCTACCGATGCTGTAATCACATCTTTCACTATGCCGTATAGACTGCCCTTAGAGTGTATAATGAAAATAAACAACACAGGAGCTGATCTGATGATCGTATTAGACTATTAGCCATTTTCCAGTATAAACACTTCCACTTTTCAATGTAAACGAAGCTTTAGAAGAATCTGCAATCTGTCACACCAGAGTGCTGCAGGAAAATGACCCTTGTTATGAAATTGAGATCCAGCTTGCTGTGGAATCATGGGGCTTTGAGGTTACTCCCAGCACATAAAGTTAAGCATGTTTCTATGCCTCTGCAGCACTATAGTGCAATTTAACCTGGGGATTTACAATAGTTTGTCACTTGTCTTCCCCCCTCCCCCCACCCCCAATGAACAACCATTGCCTGAAGAAGAGTTTTATATTAAAAGTACACTGATACCTCCAGGGTTATGTACTGACAGCTGTATCCAGAGAGAGGATCCACCTCAGAGATTGAGACATCGTCCCTTTTCAAATATCAGGTGTGGTCAGCACGTCAGCCTTTCCTTCATTATCACTCAGAAACAAAGGGCTTGTCTTCACTACCACGGGTAGCCATCGATCTTTTGGCAATCGATTTCTCGCCTCTGGTGAAGACGCGATAAATCGATCGCCAGCAGTGCCCCCATCAACTCCAGAACTCCAGCTCGCCGAGAGGCGCAAGCTGGAGTCGACGGGGGAGCGCGCTGCCGACTGCCGCCACCATGAGAATGGCAGGTAAGTCGGCTGTACATACGCCAACTTCAGCTACGTGATTCACGTAGCTGAAGTAGCGTATCTTCAGTTGATCCCCCCTCCCCCAGATCAGCCCAAAGACTTAGTACAGACTTTGTCTTTTCATATGAAAATGAGCCATCCACTGCTGTCAATGTATTTATGGCAGAATTAAAGCTTTAAACTTCCTTCCAGTGCCCATTGACTTGTGCTCTATGCATTTGACTGGAAGTAAGGATTTGGCCCAGTACCTTGAAACAAAATGTTTCGTGTTTGCTAAAAATAAATTAATTAAGTTGAAATCTATAATAGTGCTTCCTTAATCAAAAATGGTGTAAAGATGTAAATCTTGGTCTGACTGAAATTTGTTTCTTTGCATTCCCCCATCTGTTCTCTCTTGTTTTATACTTACATGGTAAGTTCTTTGGGGCAGGGATTGTCTTTTTGTCCAGCCCCTAACACAATGGTCCCTAATGAGGGTGCTTAGGTGCTACAGTGATATAACTAATAAATAATAATAATGAAATGCAACCTAATAAAGAAATGAAAACGTATAACCTATTTGATATTTTAATACAAAAATGTTGATACAAAACAGGGAAAATCAGAGTGTTTTACTGAGTACTTTCATTTAAAATAAATGGCGAAATCAATGCATATGATCACTCTTGGAATTAAATTATAGTACAGTAAAACCTCGATATAACGGACTAATTCAGGCGAGGGGGTGTCCGTTAAAGCCGAAAGTCCGTTATATAATAAAGTAGGTTTTCCGAATGCGTATGTTAAAAAATTGACAAATTAGTTAGTTTACCTGTTTTTACTTATGTAGACACCTTTGTGTAATTAAAATTAAGTATGTATGAAAAGTTTAATTTCACAGAAAAGTTTTCTATACAGTAGACTCTCGATTATCCGGGATGATCGGGAAAACCTTAATCCCGGTTAATAAAGTCCCGGATAATCATGCGTCTACTGGGGGGGGGGGGAGGGGTTCGCCGCCCGCCCTGGGGGTGGGGGTGGGATGGTGGTGGTCCCACCACCTGCCCCAGTCAGCTCCCCTGCTAGCCTGGGTGTAGGAAGCCTGCCGCCGCTTTGGGGTTTTCCCCCCAAGCTCCTGCCAGCCGGGGTCTCGGTTCCCGCTGCCAGCCTGGGTTCCCTACACCCAGGCTGGCAGTGGGAGCTGACTGGGGGAGGCGGCAGGAGCCTTGGGAGGGAGTCCAAAGAGGCGGCGCACTGAGCACTCAGCCTGCCACCGCTTTGGGATTTCCCCCCAGGCTCCTGCCAGCTGGGGTCTCAGCCCGCTGCCAGCCTGGGCTTCCTACACCCAGGCTGGCAGCAAGTTGAGACCCCGGCTGGCAAGGGGCCAGCGGGGGAAACCCCAAAGTAGTGGCAGGCTGAGCGCTCAGCCCGCCGCCACTTTGGGATTTCCCCCCACTGGCCCCTTGCCAGCAGGGGTCCTGCCTCCTGTCCCAGTCTGCTCCCGCTGTCAGCCTGGGTTCCCTGCACCCAGGCTGTCAGCAGGAGCTGAGTGGGGCAGGTGGCAGGAGCCTGGGGAGAGAGCCCAAAGCAGCGGCAGGCTCAGCACTCAGCCTGCTGCTGCTTTGGGCTTTCCCCCCAGGCTCCTGCCAGACGGGGTCTCAGCCCGCTGCCATCCTGGGTTTCCTACACCCAGGCTGGAAGCAGGCTGAGACCCCCAGCTCATAAGGGGCCAGTGGGAGAAGCCCCAAAGCAGCGGCAGGCTAAGGCTGAGCCCGCCGCTGCTTTGGGGCTTCCCCTACCGACCCATTTAGACATCCCGGTTAATCCGCAGCCCAGCTAACCCGCGCCCGGATAATCAGGAGTCTACTGTAACAGTGAATTAATAACAAAAAATAACCTGTTAATTTAATTATAAGCAAATCTTGGTTAAAAGCATTTTAAAATTAACAGGGTGTTAATTTTCACATATGACATACGGACCGGAAATTTTGTCCGTTAAATCCGAAGTCCGTTAAATCGAGGTCCGCAAAATCGAGGGTTTACTGTATTTGGAAACCCATATTCTGAAGTATTTCTGCAATGTGCTGTTGCTGTGATAGAAATGGCTGAGTGTCCTGGAATTAAGTGATGATGTGCCTGACTCATAAAGGGTGATGTTTTTTACGCTCCGAGTTCCAATAAATAAATGGCAACCCCATCTGTTAAAAGTCAACAGCAGAAAAATAGCAAATGACTTGAGTGCACCTGACTACAAATGAATGACTCACTCTGGAGGAAAATACAAACTGACCCAGACTCTCATCCTAAACCAAACCAAGCCTTTTTCAGATTCCCAAAAGTTCAAATAACCTCCATCAGCTTTAGTTGTTGCAGGCCTCAGCACCTTTAGGTCAGGAAGTACGGGGGATTTTGCAAGCAAATCTGTTCTTTTGAGATGTCTGGCACTCTCAAGAAGTTTGGATAGTTCACATAACTTTTCCAATCTGAGCTGAACCTCCAACTTGTGTAAATCAGCAAGCTCCATTGACATCAAAAGAGCTCTGTCAGTTTACATCAGCTGAGGGGTGTGCTGCATACTTACCCCATGTCTCGCCTTCCCTGCTATTGAATGAATTTCAAATTAATAGAAAATCAGCGTTGGTAAATAGCAATGTGTGCTATGATCCACATAGACACAAGATTGCCTTTGAAATAAAAAAGCAATAGTTCATATTTGGAGGACCAGATTCACTGCTGGCATATGTTTACAATGGGCAATACTGACATCAGTGGAGCTATGATGACTTACAAAAGTGCTGGTTGGGCAAATCCTGCCATTATTAGCTCAAATGCAGAAAAACTGAAGTCTCATAATTCCAGACCACTATGTTCTTTCTGTAATAGTCTGAAGACAAGGTTGGAACTATAGGGACTTGCTCTTCAGGGTATGTCTACGCAGGGACAAAAGCCCTGTCATACGGCTGCAGCTGACCAGAGTCAGCTGACTTGGTCTCCTGGGTTTCATGTTGTGAGGCTAAAAATTGCTGCTGTAGCCATTCAAGCTGGCAGGACTCTGAGCTCTGGAGCCCTCCATCCTTGCAGGGTCCCAGAGCTCCAGCTCAGGCCCAAGCCTGAACAGCTGCACAGGAGTTTTTCAGCCCAGGAGCTGAAATCCCACAAGCCTGAGTCAGTTGACCTCAGCCAGGTGAGGGGGTTTTATTCCCCTGTAGACATACTCTTAATCGGCTACATTTCAGTAGTAAGGAATATGGCTCCATATGATCTTGGTGTTTGTAAGAATAGTCTAAACATGTGTAGTCCACTTTTTACGTAAGAGCCTTTAGCCTTCAGGAAAGACGCAACTGATAAAGGGAATTTTTACTAATTGGGAGCACTCTGAACATCTGGATGTGCTGCAGGAATAAAGAAAAGAAAAACTTTTTTTAACGGTTAGTCGGTGTTTCATGTCAATGACACATCAGTTGCACTCTAAAAGTTCATTCTGCCTTTTGATATATTGCCCCTGTATCAACTATAGGAAACATTGTTCAATCCAGAGGAATCTTTCAAAAAGAATGAAATTTTAAAGGGAGACAACTATTTGGCAACTGTCGTAAAATGAACAGAATAGCCACAGCAACTCTTAGGCAGCCAGAGCTATTACAGGAAGATTAGATAACGTGATAAAAGCTGGGACACACTTGAATTTACTGCCTTTTGCTGGCAAATATTACTCTCGTGTGGTCTGCTGGGCTATACTATTCAATACATCACATAGGAAGACAAAAGAGTCACATCCTCAACTATGTCTCCATTTGCTTCACTAGAGCTATTGTTTGCACTGTCTGAGGAGCTGGCCCAGAAATGTCATCTATTAGCCCTTTGAACTGCCTACTAGTTGCAAAGACTGTGTGTGAAGGTGAAAAAATAAGTCGCTGAGGGTATGCTGACAATGCAACGTAAGCCCAGGATCACACTCAGGCTTGAGCCCGGCGCCCCATTCTGTCTACACGTAAATCTCTCAGGCATGGGCTCGGACCTACGGTACTAGGACCTGGCAGGGCTGGAGGGTCTGAGCCTGAGTCAAGCCATGAATAGGGGTTCAAGCCCTATTGCTTTGCAGTGTAGACACAGCCTCCACAACATGTGCCAAAAATATTCCACAAACCCACTGGCCACCTTCCTTTGTCCTTTCTATCCCAGTAATCTTCAGCTGATTCCAATGAAAATGAAAGTAACTGCCCTTCCCCCTTGGTGTACTGCAGAAGCTCAGTGAGTCAGCATTAACCTCATTGTCTTCTGACCATTGAGCTGCAAACATACCATCAGACAGCCTTCTGTGAGGCAATGGAGACTGAACCGATCAAGCCTTTGGCAAAGTGCGCTGCTTCATGGTCGCAGGATCTCAGCCAGATTTGGCGAATCTCTGGTGTGAGGCCAGCAAAACTGTGAACTTTAGTCAGAGTACCAGGAATGACCATCTGTACCAGCAAAGAAGCTGGCAGCTTCGCAAATTTGCAAATTGGACTGGTGACCAGTGCAGAGAGCATATTAAGCAGCTCTAGAGTCAAGTACCAGAAGTCCAGGGACCAGAACCACACCGCAGGCTGACGTTATGCCCATTTTATGAGGAGCATAGACACTGACTTCTGCTCCTGCAGGGAGCTATTTGAAACAGCAACCCTCTGTGTCTTGTCCTGGTCCAGGCCCCTTGACCTCTATTGTCTGTGGTACTCCGCAGCTTGCCCACAGCGCAGCAGAAGGCTGGGTCAGTGTACCTGCCCAGACCATTCCAAGAGGAAGCATTTCCACCATGAACGTATGGTTGAACTTGTGGACAGGACCAACAAGCGGGTCCCATACCAAAGACAGAAGGACTTGCAGCTAGAGGAAAGGTCAGGCTGGATGCACAGCTTGAGGAGAGGGTTTCAGTGTAGGAGAAGGCACTGGCTTTGCAGTTTCTGGAACAGAAACGATAGCTAAGGGAGGAGGACAGAGCTCAGCAAAAATTGTTTGAGTGGGTCATCTCACTGAAGACTTCAAGCATATGGGTCCTGCTGCATTACCTCCACCACAGCCTGAGTCCCCCGTGCAGTACTCTGTGAAGCAGCTTGGAAGACACCATAGCTGGGTGGCACATGCAATTGGGTACATAAGCAGGTGTTCAGGGCAACCTTGCCCAGTGCAGCCCTCCATACTGACCCTTTCCTCTGTGGATGCCTCTACTCTCTTCCCACGTACGTGCCAAGTATGTGGCAAATGGAGAAAGAAGGGAAAGGAGAATGGGGGACCAGGTGACATGCCTTGGTAGAGGGTTTCGGTCTTGTACATGGTTTTGCTGTTTCCACCTGTTCCTGTACTTTGGTGTTGTTTTCCTCTAAGGTTCTCTTGTTACTTGTATTTTGGTGTGGTAACGGCCTGGGAATGGATGAATGTTGTATTTTCTAAAACATGTTTATTTTATCAAGAAAGATTATTGCTATAAATGCTTCACATCATAGGGTTTGTATTCAAAATAATAAAGGTAAACACACGGTCAGGGACAATTAGTATGCTAAGTGTATTCCTCAGTGCAGTGATCTATGACACTAATTTATACTTCAATCTTTCAAACACCTGCCCCCATTTCATAGGTGGTCATGTCATTGGTAAGTACAGTGTCTGACACTAAACTCCCCCCCTTCCCAAGGACTGAAACCCCTCATAATAATGCAGCCCCCCTCACCATCCCCACCCCATAAGCACATTCCTAAAGGTACAGTTCTCCCTGTTCCATTGGGCCCTGCAAGTCCACAATGTGGTAGCACAAAGCATCACTGACTTATGTTGCCGGGTGCATCCAGCAACACTGAGCTGGGTGTACTTTCTGTCTGAGTGGGCTGATAGAACAGCCCCCCTATTTGGGGGAAATGGTTCCCCTCTGTCTTCACAAATATTGTGAAGAGCACCATGAGCCACATGGCGTGCAGTAGTGCGGGCAGCATTGATGATGCTGAAATCCAAACAGGTCTGTCGACATTGCCAGTGGGATTTGGCTATTAGCCGGGATGGGGAGGAATGGTGTCTCTAGCCTCTGTTTGCCAGAAGCTGGGAATGGACGACAGGGGATGGATGACTTCATGATTACCTGTTCTGGTCATTCCCTCTGGGGCACCTGGCACTCTCCATGTCAGAAGACAGGATACTGAGCTAGATGGACCTTTGGTCTGACCCAGTATGGCTGTTCTTATGTTCAATCTGCCAAAAGCATATTCAACAGCCATTCTATGCCTGCTGAGGGTGTAATTAAACCTTTTTTTGCCAGGGCCTCTGAAATTAGAGTACAGTTTCATAAGCCAAGGCAAAAGGGGATATGCCGGGTCCCACAGAATAATGGTGGGGACAGGAACTCCATTTATGACAATGTAATTTGATGGGAAGAGGGCCCCAGCTGGTCCATGAATGTGATTGGCAAAAAAACATGGTATCATGGACTTTCCCCATGCACCCCACATTACCGTTCATAAATTGCCCTCTGTGGCCTGCATCACAATGGATTAGCACCATTAGTGGTTTATGTCCTCAAGGGCTCCTTGAGGAGTACGGGAATATGACTGTGGGTACATGCTCCAGCATACTTTGGAACCCCCATTCTTGCAAAGCCAGCCATTGCCACAGGAATATCTTTTATGTCTGCCCTTGGGGTAGACCACATGCCTGATTGCTTCAGAAACCTCAGACATCACTTTATCCATTGTTGATGTTCCAACACCAAACTGGATAGCAATAGACCTGTACCAGCCAGGGATAGTCAGCTTCCAGATGACTTTTACCATCTGCTTCTGGATTGGCCAGGATGCCCTCATCTGTGGGTCTTTATGCTGGCAGGTCAGGACAAGGGGCTCACAGAGCCCCACAAATGCAGCTTTCTTTATGCAAAATTTCTGGAACTAGTGCTGGTGATCCCAGAGTCGCATGCCATTGTGATTCCCACCAGTCCGTGCTTCTGTCCCGGCACCAGACCTGCCAGTCTATGTAGGGGGGCATCAATGTAATGAGCGTAATAAGCAGCATCAGACAGTGAGGGTCTAACATGGCTGTGTCCTCCTCCTCCTCCATTATAAGCTCTGTCAGATAACTTTGGTGGGTCTGAAACCACTGCCTAAATATCCACCAGCGCCTCAGGGAAGCCATGTCCCATTTCCTGACACAGAAGTTGAAGTGCAAGCAGGAGAATGTTTTGAAAAGGGGCCTGCTCCACACTGCTCCGCAGGATGTGTTGGCAGGCCATTCGAACTTCCTATAAAGTTCAGGATGGGCAGTGAAATTTTTCTCATAGTGCACAACGCAATAAACCGATCCCCAGAGGCACTCCTGTCGTCTCCGGAACTCCAAAAGGCGCAAGGCAGAGTCGACGGGGGAGTCTACTGTTGACCGCTGCCGCCGTGAGGATGGCAGGTGAGATGCGTTGACTTCAGCTACACTATTCACGTAGCTGAAGTTGTGTATCTTAGGTTGACCCTCCCCGCTAGTGTAGACCAGGCTTAGATACGCAACTTCAGATACCCGAATAGCATAGCTGAAGTCGATTTACTTAAACCTATTTACGACGGTGTCTTCACTGCAGTAAGTCGACAGCTGATGCTATCCTGTTGACACCACTTGTGCTTCTCATTCTGGTGGAGTACTGGAGTCGACAGGAGAGCACTATAGACACGATAAATCAACCCCCACTGTATTGATTACTGTCCGCCGATCCAACAAATAGTAGAGAAAAACCCTCAGTGTAGATGCTCAAGCCCTAGGTTCTCCAACATAGGCCTTGGTTACACTGCCACTTTATAGAGCTATAAAGCCTCCAGGAGCGCTATATCTTACTACCTGTCCAGACTGGCGAGGCATGTAGAGCGCTATAAATCCACAGTTATACCGCTCCCTTCCCTGAGGATTAACAGCTATTGCGTATTCAGTGCTCCATATTATCTCAAGTGTGAATGGGTATTAAGATTACAACGCTTTAAGTGATCTCTGGAGACGCCCCTTAGCCATTTAAGGCAATTGACGTCTCTTCCCTTTGTTTTGAACTCGGCTGGAGGTATGCAGAAGTACATTTTCAGAGTTTCTCTCTTAACTCGACAGATAAGCAATGCAAATGTTTACGGAGGGAGCTGTGTGACCGAGAAAACTAGCAGGCCCTGAATTTCAAAAGACACGCACTGACAGACTCTCAGCACGAAGAAAATCCACTCGCTCTCTCCCTCCGCATACACACAACACGTTCCCCTCACCCTCCTCGTTTGAAAAGCACGTTGCACACAGCTGAATGCTGGGATAGCTTCCCATAATGCACCACTCCCCGTGTCGCTTCAAGTGCTGCATATGTGGCCATGCTATGCCGCTGGTGGGTCTCAGTGTGGAGACATTTTAGTGCTATCCCTGTAGCTGTATACGAGGACAGGTATAAGCAAAACTGCTATAATGCTGTAAGTGTAACCAAGACAAGTTAACTGACTTGAGTCCCACTAACCCTGGGATTAGATTGCAATGTAGCCACACCCACGAAGACTTCAAGGCCAGAAGAAACCATTGTGATTTATGGTGGTAATAACATTTGCCTATCTCTACTGGAAATACCTGCCAGATGCATCCTAGGACTGCATTAGCCTTTTTCGTGGCCACATCATATCGATGGTTCATAATAATCTTGTGATTGAGCAGTAGACGCAGGTGTTTCTCCTCCTTTGTCGCTTCCAATTTATATGTCCCCAGTTTATAGCAAAAATTCTTGTTGTTCATCCCTAAATGCATGACTTGGCACTTTTCACTATTAAATTTCATCCCATTTTTATTACTCCAGTTTTCAAGGTCATCCCGTTCTTTTTGTATGATATCCCTGAACTCCTGTTTTGGTAATACCTCCCATCTCTGTGTCATCCCTCAATTGTATTAGCACGCTTCCACTTTTTGTCCCAAGTTCATTAATAAAAAATGTTAAATGAGATTAGTTCACAAACCAGTCTTGGAGGAACTCCACTAGAAATCTCCCCCCAGCCTGACAGTTCACCTTTCAATATGACCCACTGTAGTTTCCCCTTTAAACAGCTCCATACCCACCTTTCAATTTTCTCCAATTTAATTAATGATTTCTCATGTCAAACTTTATCAACTTAAAACTTTTAAAATTTACTGATATCCAGGTTTGCTCTCAGGGCAGGCTAAGGTCCTGTCTACACCACACAGCTTTTAGCAACAAGGCTGTGTCGACACAACCTTTCGCTAAAAGTCAGTGTGTGTAAAAACTTTTTGTCAAAACTTCTGCCAGAAAAATACTTCCAGCCCTGTGAGCGACCTTAGCTTTGTTGGCAGGAGAATGCTCCTGCTGACAAAGCCGCGTTCACACTGCCACTTGCATCAGCAAACCTTTTGTCTTTCGTAGGGGGGCTTTTTTAAGTACCGTGAAAGACAAAAGTTTTATCAACAACCACAGTGTAGACATACCCTAAGAGACATAGCTATGGGTGCTGCTCAGGTGTATGAGCTTTGGCCCTCATAGCAATGGAGCATTTGAGACGACAATGACAAATCCAATCATACAGACATTGACACCTAGCAACCAATGCCCCAGAAGGGAAGCGACACATATTCCAAGCAGAAGGGCTCACGCATTTGACACTATTCAAGGCCCGGTGGCTGATTGGCTGGACCCCTGCGTACCACGCTGAACTCAGACATGACTGATGCTAATGAGAAGAAGGAAGCATTCTGAAAAACTCTTCTCTCCTTCAACAACCCTCTCCATCACAGGTGTCTGCCCTCACAGCTTGTTAAATCAATCCATAGTTATGGGGTCCCCTTGTATTCTCCACTGCACAGGAATACTCGAATATCCATAGTGGGGCTTGGCAGGGGGTAGAGGGCAGGAGGAATGAAACAAGCCTGTGTCCATCTGTGACAGGCCAGAAGATTGTACCTGATCCTATCAGTCTCAGAGCGGCTGCAGTGAATCTACGCTGTTGTAACACTGAATTCTAATATTGCATTTGCAATTCAGCCTGGATAATATGCCTTGACCGTTGCAGGCTCTTTATTTAGAAAAGACACCAATGCCCCAATGAAGCTTCAGCTGGCTCAGAACATGGTAGCTCCACTCAGATGACTGGGAACATATTACCGCCGTCTGCTGCTCTCTGCATTGAATACAGATTTTAATTCAAGACCTCTGTCCTGATACTCAAATTTCTCCATTGGAAGAAATTTCAGACACTGTCTTCTTCTATGTCACTCACAATGACTGCATGCCAAATGAAACTGCCAAGCAATCGGGAAGACTCATGTCTACAAAAGACAGAACTTTCCCAGGAGCTGGACTATGATCATGGAACTTCATTGCCATGACCACTAGCCTCACTGCACTAATAGCCCAATGTGAAATTTACCTGAACATCCCTAAATAGAACCTCAAGCTTTTCTTTTCATTCAAACACAGAGAGAGAGAGAGAGAGAGAACCATCACCACCACTAAGCGGGAACCCAAGGCTGTCTCTCACTGTCAGCAAAGAAAGAGCAAGATATCACAGTTTCTATTAGCTCTTGGGTAGTGCTCAGATACTGTAATCATGGGACTTTGGAGGGAAAGATAGATAGATAGATTTATTCCAAAATTATTTGAATTTTTGTCATTTTCCTTCCAGTAAATCAATATGGCGCCTGGTATCACATGCATGTGTACACACACACACACACAGGCTTTGCCATCTTCCCTTCCCTCCCCCACCCCCACCCCCTTTGAAATATTGCAGTCACTAATTAATTCTTTCCCAGGAGTTATGTCTTTATGGAAGACTTTTTTTAAAAGTTTTTTTTAATGATGAAAACGGTTTGGGGTGTTATTTGTGCCAGGTAGTGTTTATCAAGTTCTCATTAAAGTACAAAAGGTAGTTTATCTTCTCCTTGTAGACATGAGATGAGTGCCTTCAGGAGCCTTCCAAACTGCTTTTCTTTGTGGGCGGGTTTTGTTATTTTAATTACAGCTTTTGTTACTTCAGAATGATGTTTTTTTTCCAGTTGCTGTTCTGTTTCCCCAGAAGCTATGCAATAGCTCCTCTGGTCCTCCTTCTTTGCCCTCCTCCCCCCCCCCCCCCCTCACCAGCCCTGCAGTTGCTGAGTCTTGCACACTCTTCAGCGATTTTTATCCTCACACCACCTCTGCAAGATAGGGACATATTAGCTCCATTTTACAAATGAACACCCGGGAAACAGAGACAATAAGGTCCAGATCCTCAAAGGTATTTAGGCAAAGCCAAGGAGAGAGAAATGGCATCTCCTGAACAGTTTTTACAGAGGGGAGTACTGAAACAACTGAACAAAACAGCAAACCCAGTCTATAATGCAAATCACTTCAAACAGGGGGTGCAGCAGCGCCCTAGATCCAGGACAGTACTCTTGTGACTCTAAAGTGACTTAATCATTGAAAGGAACTTGATTGTGTCAAGAGATTTTGTGGATAGGCGACTGAGGATTTTGTCCCCAAGTGTTTTACACTAAAGCATTTTCTGAATGTTTTCTCAGAGACCAAAAACTAAAATGGTTTTACTAAGTATGTGGCTATCACAGGTTGATGTTTCCTAGGCAACATAGCTGAGCAAAAGCAATCTGGTGTCCATTCTCGCCTATGCTCAACTGAGCAATTATTATTATTATTATTTTATCTGTTTATTAAGCATCCAAGAGTGTGACAGGCACTTTGCAGACATACACTAAGCCACGTCACTGCCTTGCATTTAAAAGCAGCTAGTCATAGCACACATTATGCCTGACAACTCTGAAAAACCAGAAGCAGAGAGAGTTGCAAAATACACTCCAGCCTCATTATCACACTATCCACAGGAAGTTAATGCCTGGGTATTCTAAAGTGAATGCTCAAATCAAGCCACCCATAAATATCTCTCTCACTGGGTTTCTTTTAAACCGGTAACTAAATCCATTTCACCATTCGTAAATGACCATGATGAGAGTCAACTTCCTACCTCACATGGGTGTTGTGAAGATTAATGAGTTACTAGTAAAGCACTTTGAATATGTACTGTGCTATATAAATGCAAAAGTATTATTATTTAATAACTTCTTTATTGTACCAAGCCTTCCCCATGGTACTATGTAAGCTTGTATTTGCTGAAACTAATTAAGAAACTAATTCTTCATGGACGGGCATAGATTTAAAACTAAAATGGGCAAAATACTTAAGGAAGCATCATGTATCAGTGTAGTGAGGTATATTAAAAGACAGAAAAGCAAAAAAAAAAAAAAAAAAAAAGTTGAAATGAATGGTAAAGAGACAGCTAGTCAATATGCTAGTCCTGTGTCTAGTGGCCTGTCTTTATCCTCTTAGATTCTTAACTTGATGGACTGTTGATTGCCTACTCTTTCTCAAGAGACAGCACTAAAACCTGTCACTGGAACCTGCAGCATCTATTCTTAGAGGCCGCATCTATTGCAAAAGAGAAGTAGGGTTCTTCTGCTATATGAAACAAGGGATCCAGCTGCCTGCAGGCTGATAAAAGCATAGGCTTTCAATTTCCATTTATTTCTCAGTTTCACATATAGAGCTGGGCTACTTCAGATCATTGTCACTTGGCAATTTTGCTTATGTCGGTGCAGCTCATTTCAGGAGAAGTGGGGGAGGAGGAAGTGGGTGGAGGGAAAGCCAGTGGTAATTGCTTTTTAGCTCACTTCCAAAATAGAAAGGAAAAAAAAAGACCTATCATCTCTGAATCACGGCAAGCTAGTGATACAGCCACAAAGAAAAATATTCTCTTAGTCGCCGAGTGATTAGAAATACACAAGGGACTAAATGATGATTGCTTTCGTGTGACTATGTTACAGTGGGGAGAGGAGGTAGGGAGCCCTTCTCTAGTGCATGCTTACGGAGCCCTATTCAAATCTGAACTGCCGAGCGCTGTCTACTGCTGCCAGGGGCTTTCGTGCCCCAAGTGGGGTTTTTTTTGGCTTGGCACTCCTAGTTCTGTTCCCACAAGCTACAGGATGGGAGCACAAAACAAAGTGATTACTCTGCCTGTGCAGTTGCAGCAAGCGGCACTCTGGCAGAATAGGCACATCTAAGCCAGGAGATTTGAGAGAGCTGCTCTATCCACTTGTATAATAAGGGATCTTGTTAGGCCGAATGGGGTTGGAGACATCAAAGGGCCTAACTGACTTGTGCTTGGTATGGCTTTGGCTTACCAGTATCAGTATTTCCAACCCAAAGCGTCCAAAAATCATGAGATAGAGCTTGAAAAAAATCACACTTTTTTGCTTGCTTCTTCCTCTTGCAGCCCACGCCCATCCCCCAGCTCCTGCCCTGCGGCTACTCTGGCTCGCCCATGGGGTGAACTTGCTGCGGAGGAGCCGAGAGCTGCCCGGGCTGCTAGTCTTCTAGGGAAGGCGAGCCGCCGGCTTGGCGTTGCTGTCCCGTCCTTCCCAGTGCTGTGTGGGTATCTCCCCTGCTGGCCTCAGAGCCTGCCTTGCTCCAGTGCATGCCCGCCACGGCCCCTCACCCACTGTTTGCAGCATAATTGGCAGGGGGCAGATCGTCCCCAGCACAGTTCTGTGGCTCCTGTGATTTAGTTGGTGTTGGTCCTTGTGGTGGGGTGGCTGCCCCACTCCAGGAAAAAGGGGTTAAAACAGCCCTGCAAAGGGCTGCAGTATTGGACAGGCAGCCCAGCAGAGGGCTGCATACAACACCAGGAGGAGGATGCAAGACGAGGGGGTGCGTTGCGACTGTGGGGCCTACTTCCGGTCCTGCCTGATCTCACGCATCTGGTCAGAGTTCCACTGGGAAGCGTCCACTGGCTCCCTCGACAGCTTTGCGGAGCAGTGGGCGCTGTGCGGGGTTCTCTGCTCCGTGTCCCCATCCGGCACCCTCGTTTTGAACCTGTGACCCTAACTCCCTTCCCTGTTTTTTCATTAGTTGTCCCAAGCAATTAGTTGGACCCGGGTCTAGTGTCCCTCCCGCAAGGCTGGGGGAGGGGCTTTAGTAGCGGGCGGGCTTAAGCCCGCCCACTTCCTAGGAACCCAATATAGCAGAGGGCTGCAACTAGAAGGCAGCTGAGGGCGGAGCAGCCACAGCTGTGGCTGGGTCAATCAGGGCCCAGCTGGCCCTGATAAAAAGGGCTCAGTTTGGAGCACGAGAGAGAGTCTCCTCTGTCTCTAGAGGCAGACAGGCCTGGCTTCTGGGAGCTTGACAAGGTACCTAGAGTGGTGCAGGTCTGGGGCAAGGCAAGAGGAGCTGGGAAAGCTCTAACCTAGAAACCCCCAGGCTTCAGGGCCTAGGGGAAGGCCCAGCAAAGGGTACTGGGGTTGCCAGGGGCAGCCCAGGGCTATAGAGGCTAAAGCAGCAGGCCAAACCACCCCCTTGCCTGTGAGGAATGGCAATGATACTGGAGTCTGCCTTAGAGAATGGAGGCAAGTGGTGACTGGCAGTTGCCTAGACTGAGGCAAGGTGGGGATAGAGAGTGGGGGTTCCCCAGGGAGGGGAGACCCTGAGACTGTGGGGGTATTGCAGGGGTGCAGCACCCCAGGTAAGAAGGCACCAGGGTCTGGGAGGGACATGGGGCCAGTGGCAAGTGGGACTACAGCCTGCAGAGGGTGCTCCAGAGGCTGGACAAGAGCTAATTCCCTGGACAACCAGTGGGAGGCGCTGCGGTGTGTCTCTCTGCCCTGCTACAGTCCTGCTTTGAGCAGGGGGTGGACTAGACTAGATGACCTCCTGAGGTCTCCTCCAACTCTAATCTTCTTCTAGGATTCTATGACAGCTGGCTTAAACATAATGAACATTTAAAAAAAAATGTAGTGGGGTCTTTTTATTTGGCATTTGACTGTAGGTTGCACCTGGCTCACATTTTTAAGCTTTTCTCCACAACAGGGAGGGCTAGACATTTCTTTTGCTTTCAGTGATACCTGGGATTCTCATAGGATCATAAGAAAAACACCATGAGTGCTAAAGCTGTAAGAGTTGGTAACACTGAGGTCACTTTAGGTGCTCACTGTAGAGTTACTTCCCAGAGAGGTATTTGTAGCAGAGGTTTTTTCTTTAGAACTGAGACGCAGAGAAGGATTAGGGCTTTTATAAAATGCCTCTGAGTAGTTTTAAAGTCATTGGATATATTCTATTATTAGTTGGCTGGTTTTTCCCCCATGTATAAACATGTCTGCATGGAATAATCTTGGGACCGCCTAATGTGCTCCCCACATCACAGGTACTGGCCTCCCATAGTTCTTTGCCCCAGGTCTGATTCTCCTCTGAATGGTGTGTGGTCATCCCCCAGAATGCGGACCTTGTAGATCCACTTTGCACAGGTGTGACTCACTACGCAAGCTGCAAACCATTGGAGATTCAAGTCTTTTCAAAGGGTTATGTCCCCCGGGCACTTGGGCTTGGGCAATCCACCCCTTCCTCCTCCTTAGTAGGCTTTAAATGCTGTAATTGATTCCAAGAGGGGTTAGATCAAAGGAGAGAGGATTAAAATGATTCCTAATGGCTCTTGGTATGAATTCTTACAAGCTGAGCTAATTTGCACAAAAAGCTCACTAAGGACACTAAGTCATAAGGAGCTAGAATTCCTTCCAATCTCCCAGGAGCTGGGAACAGGGACAGAGGCCGTCCTTATTCCCCTTCAACGTGCAGGGAACTAAGAAACCGAGATATTGTGCTTGATCCAACCAAGCAAACTGGTGCTGGAAATTGTGAATTACATCTCATTGTGCCATGTAATCCATGTGTACCGTTGGCAGGTATCCCATCGGCCTTCTGGTGTATTTCTGCCAGCAGAGGAGTTTTAGGCCTGGATTCTGCATTGTGGAATGTGCTGGAGAAATGCTGCACCCATACAGAGTTCCGGGAGCTGCAGCAGTCCACCCACATGATTCACTGTGCAGGACAAGGGCTTCAAAGGAGCCGGGCCAATGGAGATGTACAGGCATCTGACGAATCAGCAGATAATCCAAGGAGCTGGGGAAGCTCGTCTCTCTGCTTTCTCCATTGAGGATCTTGGAACAAAAGAGCACGGAGGAAGCACCACAGAGTTTCTCGCTCTCTCCTTGACCCCGTGCTGTATGCTATGCATGGGAGTGAGCAACTGGGCCAAAGTCAGCATATTGCTTTAGTATTCCATTGTGACACCAGCAAAGCTGCCCTTCGCCTCTGGAAGGCTGAGTAGTATTGATCTGCACTGTAACAATATTATCTTAATATCTTTGCTACTTTTCAAATTACGTTTGAATTTAGAACTGGACAGGAGTTCAGTCCATTGAGTCAGTCCTGGACTATCAAAGCATCCCCATCATATAATCGCATTCATAAATTTATCCATTTCCATCTTAAAACTAGACCAGTTATTTGCACCTAATATTCCTATTGGGCCTCACTTCTGATGCTTAGAATCCTTCTTAGTTTCCAGTCTAAATTTATTAATGGCCAGTTTATACCCATTTGTTCTTGTGCCAGCAGTGTCCTTTAGCTTAAATAGTTCTTCACCCTCTCTGCTGTTTATTGCCCTGACATATTTATAGAGAGCAAGCATGCAGCCTTCCTTTTGTTAGAGAAAACAAGCCGAGCTCTTTTAGTCTTCTCTCCATACCTCTGATCATCCTAGCCACTCTTCTCTGCACGTGTTCCACTTTGAATTCATCATTCTTGAACATGGTTGACCAGAATTGTACACAGTATTCCAAATGAGGTCTTACCACTACCTTGTACAATGGTATTAATACTTCCCTATCTCTTCTGGAATTACCTCACCGGATGCCTCCCAGGATCACATTTGCCTTTTTCATGGCACCGTCACATTGGTGGCTTATAGTCACCTTGTGATTGAAACACAAATCCACATCTTCTGGTCTTCTGTTGTTTCTAACGGGTGAACCCCCAGCGCATAGCATAAATTCTTGTTACTAGGCCTTATGGGCATGACCTTGCACAAATGTAGACTTTGTACTATTTGCACTTAGGGGAATGGAGTCCTCCATCTGCCAACCTGATGTGATGTGCAGCCTGCTTGGAACCCACATCCATCCTTCTGATCACTTCCCATGCTGCTCATCTAGGTGGGCACTAATGATACTGCCGGGTGTGACAGTGACTAGATTATCAGTGACTATCAGGCTCCGGGCACTAGGGTGCAAGGACGCAGGTTGCATTCCATCCATCCATCCTGATTGAGGGTAAGGGTCCAAAAAGAACATGTGCATCTCTGGAGATGAATACAAGTCTGTGCGGATAGTATTGATGGAAGGGGTTTGACTTCCCCAACCATGGGATGCTGTTCCAGGAAGAAGGTCTACTGGGACGGGATGGGGTCCCCCTGACCAAGAAAGGGGAAAGCATCTAGCTGCACTGACTCGCCAATGTAGTGAGGAGGTCTTTATGTTGGGTTCAAAGGGGGTAGGTGACACAAGACCACAGGTAAGTATAAAAAAGGCAACCTTAACAGAGGATTAAAAGTGTTGGAGCGGGGGATGTGGACAATTACAACAGGGTCATATAAACAACATTAGAGAAATCAGGGAAACTGTTTAGTAGCTTATATGTCTATACACAAATGTATAAGTTGGAAGAACTGGAAGTATTAATAGATAAGCTAAATTATAACTTAACTGGCATCATAGAGAATTGGTGGGGTAAGTCTCATGACTGGAATATTGGTATAGAGGGGCAAATCCTGTTCAGAAAGGACAGGGGAGGTAAAAAGGGAGGAGGTCTGGCATTTGGCATCCAGAAAACATAGAATTGTTCTGAGGTCCAGAAGGAGGTGGGAGGCAGACCAGTTCAGAGTCTCTGTATAAAGAAAAAAAAAAGGTTAAAAAATAGGGATGACATCATGATAGGGACCTACTATAAACAATCAACTCAGGAAGAGAAGTTGAATGAGGCATTTCTAGAACAAATAACAGAAATACCCAAAGCACAAGACCAGGGAGTAATGGGGGACTTTAACTACCCAGACACCTGTGATCTCTTGGTAAAGTACAGGAAGGAATTGGAGTGAATGTGAAGGTGGACAGCAGTCTGGGTGACAGTGATCATGAAATGACAGATTTCATGATTCTAAGGAAAGGAAGGAGAGAGTGCAGCAGAAAAAGGCCAATGGACTTCAAAAAAGCAGCCTTTAACAAACTCAAAGAACTAGTAGGTAAAATCCCCTGGGAAGAAAATCTAAGGATAAAATAAGTTCAGAAGAGCTGGCAGTTTCTCAAGGAGATAATATTAAAGGCATAACGTCAAACTATCCAGGTGCAAAGAAAAGATAGGTAGAATAGTAGGAGGTCAATGTGACTTTATGAGGAGCTCTTTTATTACCTGGAAAAATAAAAAAAACAGAAACAGAGACAAATTACTGAGAGGAGTAGAAAAGAACAACCCAAGCATGTAGGAACAAAATCAGAAAAGCTAAGGCACAAACTGAGTTACACCTTGTTAGGTGTAACTCAATAAAAGGCAGTAAGAAGAGGTTCTTTAGAAGCAAAGGAAAGATGAAGGAAAGTGTAGGTCCTCTACTTAGCAGGGTAGGAGAGCTAATAACAGATGACATCAAGAAATCTGAGGTGTTCATTTCTTACTTTGCTTCAATTTTTACTGAGAAGATTAATGGTGACCAGATATTCAACACAATATTAATAACAAGGGGGAAGGAATGCAAGCCAAAATAGGGAACGAGTAGGTTAAAGACTATTTAGATAAGTTAGATGCCTTTTCCAGTCCAGAGGAAAAGGGCAACATAGTACCTATCTATAAAAAGGGGAATAACAACAACTAGGGGGATCACACCAGTCATCTTAACTTGGTACCCAGAAAGCTAATGGAGCAAATAATCAAAGAATCAATTTGTAAGTTCCTAGAAGATAATAAGGTGATAAGTAAAAGTTGACATGGATTTGTCAAGAATAAACCATGTCAAATCAACTTAGTATCCTTCTTCGTATCCTTGTGGATAATGTGGGGGTAAAAATATATAATTCTAGGCTAGTTTTCATCTATCGCTAAAAACAGGCCTAAAAACCTGAACCAAAGTTCTTTACTTTTGTGTCTTTTCACCCACCACCTCCCCATTCCCAAAAGAGAATGTGCTTGTAGAATGTTTCAGTTGAAGGCCAGATACACAGACCTACAGATAAACGGAACGTTAAACAGTCTAGAGACACCCTCCTGTCTCACAAAATAAGAGTTAAGTTATTTTGCAGAGCCTCAACATCCTTGCATAGGGATAGATATGGAACATATAAACAAGGCCAAAAGTGAGGGGCCTTTTGGTCATGTTTTAAGAGTGCCTGAAAGATGCCTGATATGCACGTGAACAGTTTGAATTGTAAAATGATTGGTTATAGATAAAGATTGCTAGCCCCTGATAGGTTAAGATCTCTTGCTATATTACAATTCTATGTACTATGTTTTCTGATAAATTGCTACCGTGATGCACCCTCACTTTGTAGCTCCTTGAGAACTAGGCCACGTTGCATGCTCTGAATAAAGTGTGTTTTCAGATACAAGTGACCACCAGCCTCATTCTTTGGAGGGAACGTCACCCCCGACAATAGGGAGAAGCAGGAGATGTGATATATCTAGATTTTGGTAAGGTTTTTGATACTGTCTCACATCTCATTCTCATAAACAAGCTAGGGAAATGTAGCCTAGACAAACCTACTCTAAGGTGGGTGCATAAGTGGTTGGAAAACCATACTCAGAGAGCACTTATCAATGGCTCACTGTCAAGCTGAAAGGGCATATTGAATGGAGTCCTGCAGGGAGGGATCTGTCTTGGGTCAGTTCTATTCGATATCTTCAGAAATTATTTGGATAAAGGCATAGAGATACACTTATACTGTTTGTGGATGTTATCAAGCTTAGAGGGGTTGCCAGCTCTTTCGGGGCCAGGCTTAGAATTCACAACAACCTTGACAAATTGGAGAACTAAAATAATAAAAATCAATAAAGACAAGTGCAAAGTACAGTAAAAGTAATCCACTCTTTTCCAGTCCTCCTCGGGCTGGCAACAGACCTTGTCAAAGACAGAACTCAAAAGTCCAACAAAACCACAAAAATTTTCAGCTCAACTTCCTTTCTTTAACTCCTCCTCTTGGGCCTTGCATAGCCAGACTTACTCCCCTTCGCTGAGCCTCACTCTTGCTTCCTGAGCTCCCTCATCTTACTGCCAGGCTCCCAGCTTTTGACATCTTAACTGCACCCTCTCCCCACAGCTCCCTGCTGTCTTTTCTGTTGGAATTACCTGATTCCTCTCAATTGGGGCTCATCTTGTAACTCTGCACTTGTCTTTATTGAACCTCATCAGATTTCTTTTGTCCCAATCCTCCAATTTGTCTAGGTCACTCTGGACCCTATCCCTACCCTCCAGTGTGTCTACCTCCCCCCACCCTCAGTTTAGTGTCATCTGTGAACTTGCTGAGAGTGCAATCCTTCCCACTATCCAGATCATTAATGAAGATGTTGAACAAAACTGGCCCCAGGACCGACTCCTGGGGAACTCCACTTTATACTGGCTGCCAACTAGACATGGAGCCATGGAGTCCGACATGGAGCCTGACAATCAAGCCAGCTTTCTGTCTACCTTATAGTCCATTCATCCAGTCCATACTTTTTTAACTTGCTGGCAAGAATACTGTGGGAGACCGTATCAAAAGCCGTAAGTCAAGATATAATGTGTCCACCACTTTCCCCATATCCACTGAGCCAATTATCTCACCATAGAAGGCAATCAAGTTGGTCAGGCATAACTTGCCCTTAATGAATCCATGTTGACTGTTCCCAATTACCTTCCTCTCCTCCAAATGCTTCAAAATGGTTTCCTTGAGGACCTGCTCCATGGTTTTTCCAGGGACTGAGGTGAGGCTGACTGCTCTGTAGTTCCTCAGGTTCTCCTTCCTCTTTTTAAAGATGGGGACTATATTTGCCTTTTTCCAACCATCTGGGACCTCCCCCAATCGCCACAAATTTTCAAAGCTCTGCAGTCACATCTGCCAACTCCTTCAGCACCCTCGGATGTGTTAGATCTGCACCCATAGATTTTTGCATGTCTGGCTTTTTTTAAATAGTCCTTAACCTGTTCTTTCACCACTGAGGGCAGCAGAAGGCCTAGCAGTATTTCACTTCCTCAAAGGGTTCTGATAGCTGGGGATAACTTTAATTTCTCCTTAAGCCCTCATAGGTCTCCCAGTGGCAGATTTGGCAGATTCTTAGGGACATGCTGAATTAGCCAATTTCCTGACTATACTAGCAGGCTCCTTCCAGGACAGAGTGCCAATATTTGTAGCTGCATCCACTGAGGGCACCACAGCAGAGAACTGTCTTCTGACCTTGCAAGCATTTGGACCCCCTAGGGTCTATGCCAGATGAAATTGGCATAAATCCCTACATTTCTTCCCAGATACTAAATTTGTTTCAGCAAGGGCCTGATTTCCAGTGAGTGCAATAGTCTTTGGATCAAGCTCTGGTGTTTTTTTTTTAAAAAAGCATATTTAATAATGTTCAGCATCTTCCCTAGTCAATCTAACTTTGTGTATTTAATAAGATACTTGCGGAAAATTAAATATCACTATACTAGTAGAATCAGTAGGTTATATAGTTTCTATATTTCATTATATCACTTTTTTAATGAACCCTGATAAATTAACGCACAAGGATCGCATAGCATTCTGAAAGCATATTTGGCCACTTGAATGTTAAAAGCATTGTCTATACTCCCTTTTGTGTTTGTAGTGAGCGCCTCTGCATAAGAAGCAAGTGCTCTCTGGTTATCACATACTGACATTCAGCGGCTTTTCTGATGTTTAGATACTGTCATTGTCGACCAGTGGCAGGCAGCATCCTGTCCAGCCTTCCCTGTGGTAAGGAAAGATAAGCATCGTCAGCTGTCAAAAACCTTTTCTTCCCTCCTGTATGCAAAACTCACATTCCCTTCCTGGTGGCTGAGAATGCCAGATATGTCCTTGGTTTAACGTGCTTTGCAGTTAATCCTCTCCAAAGTGCATTCTAAAGCCAACTGCAGTAGCTCAGTGTATTAAGGGATTTGATCAGTGACCATGTTTTAATGGCCATCAGAATGATGGTGCAGATTTTTTTACTGTTCTTATCCCCTGAAACGGTGCATCCTTTTCATATGCAAGTGCAAGGGGATGCACTTATGAACTCAAAGGCTTTAGAGAAGACGACCATTATTTTAATCACTTGCTACTTTAAATTGGAGATGATGCTCTAAGAGGTAATGGGTTTTAGTCACTCTGAATGTTAATGCCATGCCTGTCATAGTTTTGTTCTTCAGTGAAATCTGTCTACATACTACACACTAACTTAGGTCCCAGTTGCTGGGAGAGAGTGCAGATAGGGTGACCAGATGTCCCAATATTATAGGGACCATCTAGATATTAGGGACTTTGTTTTATCTAGGCAACTATTAACCCCTCCTCCCTGCTTCCTGCCCCAATTTTTCTTACTTGCTGTCAGTGACTGGTCACCCATGTGCACTCATCCAATTTCCCATGGATCACACAGGAGCCCATATGACATGTGGGAATGCATCTCTACACCTGGGGAGAGGAGTGGAGGGGGCTGTGCACTGACCCCCACCAACGCAGCGTGGATTCCACATAAGAATTAAAACTAAGTTACTCTTAACTTCTGGGTACACCATCTCTGACTCCGAGCTGGTCCACTCAAAGCAGGCCGAGAGAGAGTCCCTAGAAGCATGACTCCACTGTATCTAAACTTCCAAGGGGTTAGAAAGAGGGTTGGGAGGCCCCAGAGACAGTGTGGGAACACAGGGCTCAATTCTGCTGACTGCCAAAGCTCTCTTGGGTATAGGGGAAGATAGGGGCTGTCTGAGATCATATTGCAGCTCCCTGATCCTGTGACACCTGGCCCAAGCATTGGTTAAAGCAGCTGAGAAGCCACTTTCACCAGTGGTGTGAGCTCCATAAAGGACTGACTCTATGCCCATCGAAGTCAATAGCAAAAGTCTGCAGGATCTAAATGGTTAATAATCTTCTTGAGAAGATGCATTGCCAAAAGTGGATTTTACTTGCATGTCCTTCTGTCACCAAATACTGCAACCAAATTGTCATGGGACTTACTAGAAACAAATCACAGCGCACTTTCTATCTCCAGTGCAGTCACACACCCATTCGTTTGTTCAGTCTAACAGCAAGTTCCATTTCTTCCGTTATTTTTCCACCAGCAGCAAAAATCAGTCTTAAAAAAGAAGTAGGTGGAAAAGCACCAGAAGATGAGCCCTTCAGGAGCTAGGCGTTATTAATCTAAGTACAGTGACATTTGACTATATCTGTCCAGACAAACAGATTAGACAAAAATGCAGATCTCTTTTGGGGGAGGTGGTTGTTTTAACCATTCAGAGGTAGGATGGATTCTGAGGCTGTTTTGTCTGAACACAGGTTGGTTTCGAATATGCTTATGCTGCAGATGGTACAAACATAAATAACAGCAGGTAAACAAAATTGCAAATGTCATTGGGTGTCCAGGGACTGAGAGGTGGAGGAGCACGTGGAGAGAATCAATAATCACACTTCTGTCAGCCTGTTAACAGATCAGATGGCAGGACAAGGCTCTCCAGATATAATGGGGATCTAAAAATAACTGCATCATTATATAACTCAGCGGCAGTCTCATTCTGTTTCTAAATATAGGCTGTGCAACAAAGGCCAGTCTGGTGATGTGTTGCCGGGTAATGCCAATTAATGGGCTGACTCACACTGCTCAGCTAATAGAAATGAACTATGTGTTTTGCAGGTACAATACAGGAACCGCTATATTTATAGGAAACATCTGAAAAAGACCCAAAATGAGTTTAGCTGTTCTAATCAATGGGGGAGAAATTGAAATCTAATGATTTCAACATGCGGGATAACAGCACATTACATTCCTCTAGTCAGAACAGTTGCAGAGATGCAAAGCGGCCATTAATAAATGTTTAATGTCCTGTTCAAAGAGATCTGTTGGGATTTGGTTATTGTACATGAGTAATTGAGCCAGAGTTGGTGTTTTAGCATAAATAATAATAATGAATGGTAAAAATAAAGATAAATCTTACATTTCAGAGAATATCATGAAATGCTTGACAAATTCTGGGGTCAAAGATGGTTGAATTCTGCTGTTAGATACATGTGCAAAACTCAAACTTACATCAATGGGAGTTGCATATATGCCAGATAAATGGATATAATGTTTACATACACAACTGCATAAATAGTGGTGATATTGATAAAATTGCATTTATCATTCATTATTCACTTCTCCAACTGCCCACTATTCCATCACTGCCAACATATGAAATGGGGAAACAAGTAGATATGAATTAACAATAGGACTGTCAATTAATCGCAGTTGATTCACTCAGAAAAATTAATCACAATTTAAAAAACAGCTTGTGATTAATTGCACCGTTAAACAATAGAATAACAATTCAAATGTATTAAATATTTTGGATGTCTTTCTACATTTTCAAATATTTTATTTCAATTTACAACATAGAATGCAAAATGTATAGTTCTTGCTTTATATTATTTTTATTACAAATATTTTGCACTGTAAAAGTGATAAAACAATATTTTTCAGTTCACTTCTTACAAGTACTGTAGTGCAATCTCTTTATCATGAAAGTGCAGGTTACAAATGTAGCTTTTTTGATTACATAACTGCACTCAAAAAACAAATGTAAAACTTCAGACCCTAGAAGTCCACTCGGTCCTACTTCTTGTTCAGTCAAGCACTAAGACAAACAAGTTTGTTTACATTTACAGGAGAAAATACCACCGCTTCTTATTTACGTCACCTGAAAATGAGAACAGGTGTTCAGCATGGCACCACAGCATTGCTAGGTATTTACGTGCCAGAGATGCTAAACATTTGTATGCCCCTTCATGCTTTGGCCACCATTCCAGAGGACATGCTTCCATGCCGATGATGCTCATTAAAAAAGTAATGCATTAACTGAATTTGTGATTAAAAAGAACAGGAGTATGTGGCACATTAGAGACTAAACCTGAATTTGTGGGGGGTAGGAGAATTGTATGTCTCCTACTCTGTTTTACCTGTAAACAAGAAGTGGGTAGCATTATCTCCCACAAATGTAAACCCAAACTTGTTTGTCTGAGTGATTGGCTAAACAAGAAGTAGGACTGAGTGGACTTGTAGGCGCTAAAGTTATACACTTTTATTTTTGAGTGGAGTTATTTGT
The DNA here is from genome assembly GCA_032164245.1 of Sternotherus odoratus. Lineage (NCBI taxonomy): Eukaryota > Metazoa > Chordata > Testudines > Kinosternidae > Sternotherus > Sternotherus odoratus. The sequence goes on from JAVMKO010000001.1 coordinate 182,246,681, forward strand.
TGTACATATCTCTACATTTGTAAGTTCAATTTTCATGATAATGTGATTGCACTATAGTACTTGTTTTAGGTGAATTGAAAAATACTATTTTTTTTGTTTCTTTTTTACAATGCAAATATTTATAATAAAAATAAAAAGTGAGCACTGTACACTTTGTATTCTATGCGCTAATTGAAATCAATATAATTGAAAATATAGAAAACAACAAAAAACATTTTAAAAGGTATTCTGTGACTCCAGTTCCATTGAGCATGATACATCTTCCTTATTTTACAAACATTTTGATATAAATCTTAAAACAAATAATTGATACCCAGACCTCCACCCTGGGTCCCTTTAGCTAGAGTTTGCTAGCATATAGCTAAGTTAGTATCTCATCTTTTCAACCGACTCAGCTGGTTACATAGTCTTTGAGTTAGCCGATCTCCTCAACAGGAGAACACACCAGCAGAGTTCTATCTCTGTCTCCTGGTTACCTGGAACTGAGTCTAGCAAACTGTATCTAGAGGAGTCTGTTCCCTCTCTGTGGGATTGGCCTTCCGATGGTTTTCTTTCTCCCTGTCCTGAAAAGATCTCTGTATCACTCTGTACCCTTATGTTCATCCTTTTTACAAGACTATGATAAATTTTGTACAAAGTCTGCCTTGTGAGGTATTATTTGAAACCTCATAATCTGTTAAACATTATGTCCTGGTAAAATATGTGTCAAAACATTGCATGTAAAGTTATACAATTCTACTTTATAAGACATGTTCCACGTCTAGGGAAACAACTTCAAACTAGTTCCCCAGGGACAAAAGGCTAGCTAGTACCTCACCCAGGTGTTAGCATAATCAACGGGACTAGCACCTGTTTAAGCAGCCATTCTTTTTTGGCAGGGAGAAGGGTGTGATCAAGAAATTTACACCTTGGCAACGAAATAGCTGGAAGTTCCCATGCAACAGAGTTGCTGTTGGAGAAAAAGATATAAAAGTGAGGAACATGGGCCCCAAATCACCTTTCTTCCCTCCTCTCTACTCACGACATCTACAATACCTGAAAAGCAAAGAAAGGAGCATTGGTCTGGGGGGGGAGTGGAAGCATGTGGTGAGTCAAAGCTTTTTTTCTTTAAATTCACTTAGCTTGTTAAAATAGGTATTAATCAGTGTTTTACCTTTTATTTCTTTGTAACAAATTCTGACTTTTATACCTCATTACTTGTAATCATTTAATCTATCTTTCAATAGTTAATTAACTTGTTTTATTGTTTGATCTAAACCAGTGTGTTTGGATTGACACATTTGGGAAACTCCACTTGAGATAACAGTGCATATCATTGTGCATATCATTTTCTATTAATAAAATGGCAGACTTTCTATGAGATTGTATTGTCCAGAAAGGTGCTGGGTAGCACAAGATGCACATTTCCGGGGATACGTCTGGGACTGGCAATTTGCTAGTGTCACTAGTATACTTCAGTAGTAGTACTGTAGTACAATAGTACAGTAGTAGTGTCACTAGTATACTTAAGTAGTACTTCAGGAGTGGCTGGTAAGAAGCACTCTCATAACTCAGGTGGGATATTCAAGAATATGTTAATTAACATTTGTGAGGTGCTCAGATCCTGCAGCTATGGTGGCCATATAAACACCTAGATGGAAACGTTAAAGAATATGATGACAAACTCTGAAACATAAGCCTTGATTTAGGATTAGCATATTTTTTTTATTTATCTTTTCTTTTCTTAATAAAGATATTGTTCAAATGTTTTCTAATCAGAGGAACTGAAAGTGATATGCACCAGTAGTTAGGGAATAAATAATTAATCTCCTTCTCACATCATTACACAGTATTTGATGGGAAAGTCTTAGAAGGTTATCAAGCACCATGGAAGAGATATTTTTGTTCTGAACCCTTTTCAACGACCCCTCTTCTTGTAATTTTTTCTGCATGACACAGCCTGCTGTTCATTTTGCACCTCCAGCAGTCCGCAGGTTTAGTAAATCCTAATCTAAGCAATTTAACTGAGTTCCTGGCCAAAAAAAACCCCACTCCTCTCTCTTTTCCCTTGAGATGCAGAACTCTGATTCAGCTGTTTTCATTTGACAGATTTAAAGTTATTAAAAAAAATATTTTTTTGCTTTTAAACCCAAATCCTTTGCAATAGATGGGACATGAACGGATAACCTTCACAGCTAGGAGTAGCGCGTTTATCAGCAGAACTGCAAGGCAAGGAAACCAGCCTGGGCAGGAAACCAGAAGTTTCATCTTGGTTGTATGGGTAAGTTTAAACCTTTTAAACCAAGGCAATTCAAGGAGAAGCTTGAAATATGCTCCAGTATAGAAACGTGTCAAGATTATCTGATAATAATGATTTAGTACCCAGGCATCATGTATTGAGCCTCCTACCACCACAGGCCTTTCATTGTCCTCATTGCTTCCGTTCTGTCTGCCATGATAAGATTAGATCATGGAGCGGTTGCCTAATGATACAATTTATATGATAGCTACATCCAGCTTCCAGTCTGCTAAATGTCTTGCAAGATCATGGAAATCCCACAACTTTGATTCTTCAAGCTTCTAAAACTGTGTGAGCAGCAGGAATCGAACACCTATCTGGTATTTATTATACCACTTACTTCTTGCTATAGCAGTGTGCGTGGTTAAGATGTGACTTTTTTTTTCTACATGACTAAAGCCAGGCAAATGGTCCATAATAGTAATAATTGTGCAAACATTTGTTCTAGTGAAAAAGACACATTTTTCTCAAGTACATTCACGGCACTTTTTATGTCCAACTAACAAATGGGTGAGATATTCTATTTATTTATTTTATTTTATTTGCAAAACTGTTCAGAACACAAATGTCTAATGGACTGCAAATGCGTTTGCATGAAACTTTATGCTCGGAGTGCTCACAAGGTTATTTTTGAAAACTCTTTGACTACCCAGCTTCCTGTTTATAAACATTTTAAACACCTATTCAAGGAGTCATCCTGCTCCATATGTAGCTCCCAAAGGAATGCACGGTGCTCTATCAAAGCTTTAAATATATTATGTAATCTAACCCAAAGCTGGGGAGGTTTGAATAATGAACACATCAATAAAACACAGTCTATTTGTAGATAATTTGCAAACAGAAAAAGAGGGGTAATAAATTATTTGCTGCAAATAGTGCCCATTACTATACATGCCGTCGTGTCGATTACTTAGATCATCTGATGTCAAAGGCATCCAGTGTGAAATGTGACTCTCTGTAACACATTGTGAACGTATCATAGCTAGGACAGAAGAGCTGTTGGAGTAGGAGGAAGAAAGGCAATAAATACATTGTTCTGAAATAATATACTCCTGCTTATGTGGGTTCAGAAGGTTTTGTTTGATTAACAGAAAGGAAAGATAGGCTTGTGGTTAAGGCACAAGATTGGGAGTCAGTTAAGTATTTACAAGAACTCATTGGAATTGATGGAGTCTTTCATGCATTGGACACACGGTTAGGCCAACACCACCAGCTCCAAGAATCCTTAAAATGTTTCAAATCAAGCTGCAGCTGAACTATGTGAAAGTGTGATTATACCCATTCCGCCACCCCACCCCACCCCCACTCCCACCTACGGGCCCACAAAGGCTCCTATCTCTGCCGAAGTACATCTCAGGTTCAGTCATCACTGATAAACCAGCTGCTGTCTTCCAGAACTTCCCGTGTGACCCGGAGAAGTCCAGCGCATGAAAGAGTTTAATACACCAGTGATGAGATGGAGAGTCTGTCTAGCTAAAGCTTATGAATTCCATTTGATATCGGGGATTCACTGTGCAGTTAGAACACCAACTCCATTTTGATTGGAAGATGCATCTTTGACATTGTTTGCTGTCTTTTGCCTCCACATGCGGGTAAGAGGAAAAATTCTCTCACCTGGTAGAGCGCTTAAAGCAGAAGATTGTTAAACTTTGACATTCATCCATTTAAATAGTACTCATCTGGACAAAAAGATATATGCACCCTGAAGCCGACCACTTTTCAAGCCTGAACTCTAGGAGGAGGATAACTAAGCAATAGATCACTTGGAGGCAGGGTGACCAAACAGCAAGTGTGAAAAATCGGGACTGGAGGATGGCGGGGGGGGGGGGGGGGGACGTGATAGCATATATATAAGAAAAAGCCCTCAAAATCAGGACTTTCCCTATAAAATTGGGACATCTGGTCACCCTACCTGGAAGGAGATTTTGATCATCTGAGGAAACTGATGAGGGATCCATCTGACAAAGGGAGCTGAAGGTTATAAAAGAAAGGGTTTCTCACTACGCATTTAAAAGAAAAGATTAGACTCCATATTCTGGGTGAGCAGCAATGTGTAAAAGGGGAAGGAAGGATCCTGGACTCTTAAGACTTTAGCCTAAACCCCAAAAAGCTCTCTAGAATGGTGAGGAACCTCAGGCAGGGAAACATAAAGGTATGTTTATTATTTTGTCTAGATTTGTGTAACTTTTTTTTTATCTTAGTAAAAAGTAGTTGTGTTTAGACTCATTTGCAAAGCCTGTGTGTGCTGCCTTCACTATTATGTGCCCTGTAATAGTTAAACTGTAAACCCAATGTGCCCATGGTGTTTGGAATACTGGCAGAGGTTTTGTTTGGACTAGTAGGCAGTCTGGGGGGGGTCAGCATGTATCATGGGAGTCTAGATTAGCTGGACTGCATGGTCCCATTTCAGTGAAGGTTCTATGTGCCCCTAGGAAATGTGCCAGATAGGCCAAGTGATGAGTCTTAAAGAGACACTTACAACACAAAGTCTGAAGATTTGTGGAATCTGTACTATTTATGAATTGTGCAAACTCCACTTTCAAAGTGCAGAACTTTTCCTTTTTATTGTCCGTTTTGCCTCTGGGTTGAACTGGAATTCCAAAGATGGGTGTCAAGGAGACTTGGAAAAAAAAAGAGGACTGATTTAAAGTGCTCTTCCATTGAAATGGAATAGCTCTAAAGTATAGACTGATTCCCAACCAGGAGAACAGGCTTTTCAGGGAGACGTCACCTGGCAAATAGGTCATCTGGTAGAACTGTGTTGCCATCTCTTGCGGATGACCTGGGAGTTACCTGACAGGAAACTGAACTTATGGGCAGATGCTACTCTACTTGGTCCCTCTCCTTCTGGCCACTTTTAACTAGCTTAACATGAGAGAAGCTACTGCAAGAGCTGTCTGAGCCAGGGAAACAGGGGAGGGGGGGAGGGGGCATGCCTACCTGAACACAGATGGGCATCCAGAGTAGGAGTGAGAGAGAATGAGGGGAAATGTGTGTAGGGCTTACTGTTTTTTAAAAGATCTGTTTCTCCCATGTGATTCAGTAAAGGGCATCAGCATGATAGAACACTGGGCAAGGTGTGTGTGGGGGGGTGTTGTATTTTACAACTATTTTGTGCCTCCTGAGTAAGTTACACTATAACCCTGAAGGCTCACACCTTCAGCTAGATTCTGGGAGAAGGTGCGTTTAAACTACAGGGGGAGTCTGAGGAATCAGCATTGGTTCCAGGGCTGGGTAGGGGACCATGGAGTCCCAGGTCTGAGGATTGTGTGTTAAAGGGTCTGTGCTCAAAGAGTGTAGGGACCCCAAAACTGGACAGTGCCTGGGCTCTGTTCACATGCTGAAGCTTGAAAACACCTGGGGATCCAGAGGCTTGGGCTTTCCTGTACTGTAATCTAATGGGTTGCTGCCAAGGGAAGCTTGATTGGATCTGTGACACATGGGTCCGAAGGATTGGGACCCAGCAGAGCAGTCTGGGGAGCATCCAAGAGTGTGTGTGAGACAGGCAGCTTGGGTGCCGCCCCTTCCATTGACAGGTCTCCTATAGAGGCAATAAGAACTGGTGCCATGAATGTGTGGAGGAAGGATAGTATGGGATGAAGGATGAAGTTTGGAAAGAGATTGCAGAATTGCTTGGGAAGCAGGTAGGAGCCCTCCCAAAGGATCTGCATAATCCACACGCCATTTATCCCACCTCAATCTCCAAATCTTATGGTTTGCACATCACTAAAACTCTTTGACCTCTGGTGAGTGAAGCCTCTAGGCTACTACCTTCAAACTTACCTGGGCCTCCTTGCTGATGCTTCATGTTGGCTTTTCTGTCTGCACTACCTGCTAGTGGGGGTTGTAGACTGAGATGACATGGGGCAGGTTTACGGGGAGTGAATGGTGGGAGGGGGGAGGAGATATGATACAGCTTCCTCTTGTTCTTTTATTGTCAAACTCTGAATTTACACTCCAGCCTTTTTCTTGGGTGTTTTGATTTTGAAAACCAACTCTCTTCTCTCAGTTCTCCACCCAGCATATCCCTTATTTGCTGGAAATAGTTCCTCCATTACTATGCATGCCATCCTTTTGATTACTGGTTTAGAAAAGATCTGTATCTCCCATGTGATTCAGAAAAGTGCATCAGCATTGAGATCAAGGATGAGAACATCTAGAATGAAACTATCAATTATTATTTATTGGTAATAAGTAGGGCCTAGAAGCCCCAGTCATGACGGGGATTCCAATGTGCTAGCCATTGCACACTCTTTTTGTTTGTCTGCTACTGACATGACCTCCTTCGCTCATCCCTGATCTCAATATGACAGCGAGTGTTGCTGAACTCATGGGTGAGATTCAGTTCACTACTCAGTGATGCAGTGCATTAGCTTTGAACTTTCCATCTTTCCCCTGGCCTCCGGTCTGTGACTCACTATTTTTGGTAAGTAGTTTGCATCATCATCAGAAACTACAAATGTGCTTTCTGTAACCAAAATGTATAAGGTATAGATAGGCTTGGAAGGACTAGATTTTTATCCATAAATGTCAATTTCACCGTGCACACATACTGACAAAAAAAAGATCATTGAAAACAAAGGAAGGGAAAATGTTGCCTGAGAACCTTAGAATTTGACTTAAGGATATTTACTCTGTATATTTTGAGATATGATGTTGACAATTTGTATTTTTACTGGTTACAAAGCTTTAAAGTTTTTGTATTTCAATATCTACTGTCATTAAATAATTGTCTTACCAGCCCACATAATTCCCCTCAACAGTGAAAATTTAAGTCAATAAACATAAAAGTTTAAAATACACAACTATATTTGTTGAATTTCTCTAAATTAACCTCTGTTAAGCCTAAGTATAGACTGGATTTCTAAATACTTTAACCAGCCCATCAAACTATCTGAAAGGCAAAACAGCATCAGCTTGCTTTACACATGAAGTTGCTAACACAGATTCTGATAAATATTTTGAGTGTTGGGACCATTGAGTACCATTGAGGATGATCTGAAAATGTCCTTGTCTTTTATATTTAAGAAGGTGGGGGGTTGGCTAATGGCCATATTCTGACCTCACACTTATTTACATCTAGAATAAAACTATCAATTATTATTTATTTGTAATAAGTAGGGTCTAGAAGCCCCAGTCGTAACTGGGATTCCAATGTACAAATGCATATTAAGATGGTACCTGCCCTGATGATGTTCCAAACTAAGTAGACAATGGTGTGAGACAAAATAATTAACTGTATTTTATGGAGGAGGAACAGAAGCACAAAGCGATTAACTGATTTACCCAAAGTCACACGGGAAGTCTATGGCAGAACCAGGCATGGAATGGGAGCTCCAAATTACAGTGCCCTAATCCCAATACCATCCTTCTGCACTGAAGTTAATGTCTGATTTCAAAGGCAGCTTTTGCTATCTTGTCTTTAGTAAGGATTTTGAGACTGTCTCTTGTGATATTTTCATAAACAAACTAGCAAAATGCAAACCTAGATGGATCCATAGGTGCCAACTTCCCCTCTGCCCAGTGGGTGCTCAACCCTACCTCTGCACCTCCCTTGCCCCACCCCCATACCACCCTTTCCTCAAAGTCCCAGCCCCACCTCGCTTTTCCTACCCCTGCCCTGCCTCTTTTCTACCTCCTCCCCTGAGTGCGCAGCATTCCTGTTACTCCCCCTCCCTCTCAGAAAGTGCTAAGCACCCCTAAAGAGCTGTTAGGCAGGGGGGGGGGTTCTGGGAGGAAGGGGTAGGAGCGGGGACCCAATATGCTGTGGTGGGAGGAAAAGGAAGGAGGGGGGAGCTTAGCTGCCGGTGGGTGCAGAGCATCCACTAATTTTTCCCTGTGATTGTTCCAGCCCCGGAGAACCCATGGAGTCAATGCCTATGAATGGAGCTTCAATAAAGAAGGTGCATAACTGATTGGAAAACCATTCCCAGAGAGTATTATCAGTGGTTCACAATCAAGCTGGAAGGGCAAATCAAGTATGGTTCCACAGCTATTGGTCCTGGGTCTAGTTCTGTTCAATATCTTCATAAATGATTTAGAGAATGGCAAAGAGAACACACTTATAACGTTTGCAGATGATACCAAGCTGGGAGGGGTGGCAAGTGCTTTGGATGATAGGATTAAAATTCAAAATGATTTGAAGTAGATGGGATGAAATTCAATAAGAATAAATGTAAAATACTCGACATAGGAATGAACATTCAACTGCACACATACAAAATGGAAAATGACTGCCTAGGAAGGAGTATGCAGAAAGGGATCTGAGGGTCATAGTGGATCAAAAACTGAATGAGTCAACAGTGTAATAAAAAAACCAGTTGTAAAAAAAAGCAAGCATAAGTCTGGAATATATTAGCAGGAGTGCTGTAAGAAAGACACAAGAAGTAATTCTTCCGCTTCACTCTACACTGATTAGGCCTCAACTGGAGTATTGTGTCCAGTATTGTGTCCAGTTCTGGGCTCCACATTTCCGGAAAAATGTGCACAAATTGGAGAAAGTTCAGAGGAGAGCAACAGAAATAATAAAAGGTCTAGAAAACATTACTTATGAGGAAAGATTGGAAGAATTGGGTTTGTTTAGTCTGGAGAAGAGAAGACTGAGAGGGGACATAACAGTTTTCAAGTATATAAAAGGTCGTTGAAAGAAGGAGTGAGAAAAGTTGTTCTCGTTAACCTCTGAGGACAAGACAAGAAGCAGAGGTCTTAAATTGCACGAGGGAGACTTATGTTGGACATTAAGAAAAACACCCTAACTGTTAAGCACTAGAATAAATTACCTAGGGAGGTTGTGGAATCTCCGTAATTAGAGGTTTATAAGAGCAGGTTAGACAAACACCTGTCAGGGATGGTCTAGATCAGGGGTCGACAACCTTTCAGACGTGGTGTGCCGAGTCTTCATTTATTCACTCTAATTTAAGGTTTCATGTGCCAGTAATACATTTTAACATTTTTAGCAGGTCTCTTTCTATAAGTCTTTAATATATAAATAAATTATTGTTGTATGTAAGTAAATAAGGTTTTAAAAATGTTTAATAAAATTCATTTAAAATTAAATTAAAATGCAAAATCCTCCAGACTAGTGGCCAGGACCCGGGCAGTGTGAGTGCCACTGAAAATCAGCCCGTGTGCCACCTTCGGCACCCGTGCCACCTTCGGCACCCGTGCCATAGGTTGCCTACCCCTGGTCTAGATAATACTTAATCCTATCAGAAGTGCAGGGGGACTGGATTAGAAGACCTTTCAAGGTCCCTTCTAATGCTACGATTCTACGCAATTCTTTGGTTGATTAATTAGACAACTATCTGAATTCTGGTAGGCTGAGTAAAACACCATAAATGATCAGTTTTTATCTGCCACAGAAAACTACTACAGGCAGCTGTGACTCAGATTCTTCTATCCTTATAATACTGGCAACATATTGTTGCTATCACCTCTAAAAATTAATAAGGCTTCAGAGCCTGACATGAATATTGGAGAAAGTTGTTCTTATTGCCTGCATGTCCTGATGGCATCAGGTATATGGATTAGCGTAATACATCAATTTCAAAAACATCTTCATGAGTTATTGTATATATGTTACATCTCAGGCTGCTCTGTCTCAAAATCCATATAAAGCTCAGGTGCCTATAATAAGCAGTTCATATCATCACAAGGAAATTGTTGCATGCAGTGTTCGCTCTTGGTCACTTGCCTTTTTGAGAGAATTTTATTTTTCCTTCACTGTTGCGGACAGAGCTCTCTGTGAGTGTTCAATATCATTGAGCAAAAGCCCTGTCATATCAGACTTCACAGCAATATATTTCCCTTTGTGCCATTTTCTTTGTTTACTCAGCCTTCTGCTTCACCTGCTTTCTAACATTTTGTAATATACATGTTTATAAAATACACTCTGTCAGGAATTTAAACTGGTAACATAACACTTTAAACTATTATAAATAGGCAGCAACCTTAATTATACTTTAAAATCTAATTTCCACTAAGAGTTCTTGATAAATTAAGAGGATTAATTCAAGAGAGAAGGGTAGGAAAATGTGAAATGCAATGTCTGAAGAGCACTGGTACCAGCTACGTATTGAGCCATAAGCACCCTTGTGGTGGAAGGCATGATGGCTGGCATGGGGAATTCCCATTCCCATAGCTCTGAAAGTTGCAGACACCACATACCAGCATGGGAGGGTCTCCTCCTCTGTCCCCCAGAAGATCATACCCTCTTGGAGCCATTGTAGAATAGGCTATGTGGTAGCTGACGTCCCCTGCCATTGTCTTTCTGAGCACTAGGAGCTGAAATGCTGGTCCCATTAAAGATAATGTCAGAATTTCCACTGAATTCATTGGGGTGAGGTTTTTGCCCTAAGTTTGGATTTCTGATGCCCTACAATGTGGGGAACTCACTCCCTCTACCAGCTTACTACCAGTGCACCCACACTGCCAAAATAAGGGCTTTGTTCCTTCAGCCACTATGATACCAGAATGACCTCACCTGCGCACTTGACTCATTTTTACATAATCCCTAGTTACGAACATTTGCTGGCTAAAGAGAAGTGTTTCTGGGACAGTGTTTTTAATGCAAAAAACAATCTTGTCCATTCAAGTTTTCATACTGTCTCCATTAGTGTGATACCTTTGCAGCTGAGATGAGACAAATACTTCGTCGAGGCACTGGGCTTCACACAAAGCAGGGATTAGATACTTCTTGTGATGAGATGCTAATTTATTGTTGCTTTGTTACTTGTATTACAGCATCCCTAGAGACCTCTTTCAAATAGAAAGACAGTGCGTTACCCCGGATAGCTTACATTTGTGGTTTCTGTGACAATACACAAGAAGTGTATTCAGATTCATGGTAGATAATCAGCTGAACCTGAGCTCCCAGTGTGACGTTGTGACCAAAAGAGCTAATGCAATTCCTGTGATGCATAAACAAGGGAATCTCAAGCAGAAATAGAGAGATTATTCAGCTTCTATATTTGGCACTGGTCCTACTGCTGCTGGAATACTGTGTCCAGCTTGGTGCCCATAATTCAAGAAGGATATGGATAAATTGGAGTGGAGCCACAGAAGAGCCATGAGAATAAGAACATAAAAACGGCCATACTGGGTCAGAACAAATTTACTAGCCCAGTATCCAGTCTTTCAACAGTGGCCAAATGCCAGGTGCCCGAGAGCGATGAACAGAACAAGTAATCACCAAGTGATCCATTCCCTGTCGCCCATTCCCAGCTTCTGGCAAACAGAGGCTATGGACACTATCCCTGTCAATCTAATAGTCACTGATCCTCCATGAATTTATCTAGTTCTTTTTTTAACTCTGTTATAGTCTTGGCCTTCACAACAGCCTCTGGCAAGGAGTTCCACAGGTTGACTGTGCGTTATGTAAAGAAATACTTCTTAGGTTGGTTTAAACCTGAATGATTACAGGTTTAGAAAATGTGCTTTGTAGTGATAGACTCAAGGAGCTCAATCTATTTATCTTAACACAGAAGAATGAGGTGACTTGATTACAGTCTATGCATTCTGACATGGGAAACAAATATTTAATAATGAGCTCTTCAAACTAGCAGAGAAAGATGTTACACAATCCAGTGGCAAGAAGTTGAAGCTAGACAAATTAAACTGGAAATATGATGTAAAATTGGAACAAGTTCCCAAAGTCCATGGTGGATAAGCCATTGCTGACAATATTAAACAAATATTGAATGTTTTTCTAAAAGACAAGTTCTATGAATTAATTTGGGGGAGTTCTATGGTCTGTGTTGTACAGGAGATCAGGCTAGGTGATCACAATGATCCCTTCTGGCTTTGGAATCTAGGAATGAATCTGATTGACAGCTAGATTACATAATGAACATCCTCAGAGAACAGTATGGTTTGTGCCGTTACCAGGCATGCAGTGTCCAAGTCTACCTCATGTAGACTACGAACACTTAACTTCTTTGTAACCACTGTCTTAATAAACTGTTTCTTTAATCTGGTAGCTGGCCAAAAGAGCTTCCCGCACTGAATCTTCTCCTCCGATGGCAATGAGCTCCAGGGTCTCCGCATGGCTCCAGGCAGCTGCATGGAGCTTCTGGGGTGCTATCGTGCTTGAATTGCAAGAATGCTGATACATTTGGACCCAGTAGCAAATGTGTAAATTCTGGCTCTGTGCCAACTTTCAAAGGCCAGCTGGAGGGATACCATCCTGGGAACTTCACCCCAGAGCAGGGGAGGGAACAGAGGTGAATGAACAGGTCGCTAAGATTGACCTGCAAAGCACTGTGGGGTAGCATTAGAAGCATGGAAACCCAGACAGAATTTTGTATCAACATTAGCAGAGGAACTTGCTAGTGTAGCAAGACTACTCACTTATAATATAAGAAGCACATTCCATTGTTACTCAAAAGGGGAGTAAAGGAAAGAGATTTGAGTTCTTGAACTTAATTGATGTAGTCCTAAGCTTGTGCTGTACGGTAGTATTAAAAATACAGTGTGGGCGGATGCTAGTTTTACAGTGCACAAACATTTTCATCTTAAACTCCTTGAGAACCGTACAATGATTCACTCACTATACATACTACTGTACAATGAATGACATTATGTTCGAAACATCAGGAGGGCAACCCAGGCACAGTAAATAATGAGACATTTTCTATCCTGTACATGTCAAGGCTGTTTTGTTTTGGTTTTTAACAAGGAAAAAAACTTTTTTTTCCAGTGTTTTGAAATCAAGACCACACTGATACATTCTCTTTGTAGCAATAACAAACAGGCTGTTCTCAGTGATCTGAGGACACATTTCTACTGTTTCAAACTGAAAGTTGTTTGTTTATACAGTAATTAACATTTCTGAGGGTGATTGAGTAGGTTGAGAAAAGTGTAAAATTGTAACATTTCTCCCAGTGGAGTAAAAGATGAGCAATTAGATTAAAAGACTAAATTTAAAGCCTTGGACAATGACAATCATCTAATCTGAGATCATAGTCTCACTCCTCAGATAACAGTGAAGAAGAATAAATAAGCATAAATAAAATAATGAGGGTGACCATTTGTCCTGGTTTTATAGGGACAGTCCTAATTTTTGGGTCTGTTTCTTATATAGGCACTCAATACCCTCCCCCCATCCCCTCTCCCGATTTTTCACATTTGCTGTCTGGTCACCCTAAAAATAATTTAGAGTTGTTTTTAGATTCACCATAGCATCTGAGTGTCGCCTTTGCTATTCTGTCAGATGTGCTATGGCATTTGGACGAAGGGGGCATTGTCTGGATTCATATCAATTTTAGGTTGGGCTTCAAAACCAAGTTGGGATTCCAGAGTACCAAAATTTTTCATTCTGTTCGTGCAAGATTTCTGCCATGTTAGGTATGCTCATGATATTCCAGTCTATGTGCTCTTTTGACTACTGTGAAGGCAGGTAACTGTCAGGTTGCAGTTTTGGATCTGATGCGCACTGTAGGTGTGGGTTTGAATCTATAGATTCCAGTCAGTCTTTTCTGAAATATTAGAGTTCAGACTCTGGGTTCTCATTTAGATTGTTCTCTTTTAAATCATTTTCTCTGCAGCAGGCAGGGGTCTATAAAGCTCTTAACTATTCCAGCTTTACAGAATAGCTTTGAAAAAACAAAGCCATGCATAAAAGAGAAACACATAATTAATAATTACTGACTGTTGTTGCACGGCAGCAAGTTCCAGAATATAGCAGTGGGGATATACTACCGACCACCTGACCAGGATGAAGATAGTAACTATGAAATGCTCAGGGAGATTAGAAAGGCTATACAATTTAAAAAACCCTCAATAATATTTAATAATAATGGAAGATTAACTATCCCCATACTGAGTCTATGTCACCTCAGGTCAGGATGCAGAGATAAAGTTTCTTGACATCTTAAATGACTGCTTCTTGGAACAGCTAGTCCTGGAACCCACAAGATTTAGTCCTAAGTGGAGCACAGGATATGGTCCAAGAGATGAATATAGATGAACTGCTTGGGAATAGTGACCATAACATAATAAAATTTAACATCCCTGTGGGGAGGACGACTTCTCAGCTTGGAAAAGAGATGACTAAGGAGGGATATGATAGAGGTTTATAAAATCATTATGGGTGTGAAGAAAGTAAATAAGGAAGTATTATTTACTCCCTCTCATAACACAAGATCTAGGGGTCACCAAATGAAATTAATAGACAGAAGGTCTAAAACAAACAAAAGGAAGTACTTTTTCACACAAGACACAGTCAACCTGTGCAATTCTGCCAGAGGATGTCAGTGAAGGCCCAGACTAACAGGATTCAGAAAAAAAAAGAACTAGGTAAGTTCATGGAGGACGGGTCTATCAATGGCTATTTAGCCAGGATGGTGTCCCTAGTCGCTCTTTGCCAGAAGCTGGGAATTGATGACAGGGGATGGATCACTTGATGATTAACGGTTCTGTTCATTCCCTCTGAAGCACCTGGTATTGGCCACTGTTGGAAGACAGGATACTGGGCTAGATGGACCATTGGTCTGACTCAATATGGCTGTTCTTATGTTCAAAAATTTTAAAAAATCAACTATATCAAGTTTTGACAAGAGTAGTTAAAATAATACCTCTTTCCTACAAAATAAACATATCCCACATAATCCTTTGTTGCATCATGTTTCACAATAACATGTATGATAATTACCCAAATCACAGCATCTAGGTTTCCTCCTCCAGTTGTACTTGTTTGGTATCCCTACCCCAAAACTCCCTTCATCCCCCACATAATTATTAATTGCAACTGATTTAGGATTGATGTATAGAGCACTAGGCAAAAACTGCAAAAACTGTGATTAATAACCTCTGAGTTGGCAAGCCAATCAGATCCTAAGCATCTCAGGATTTATTGCACTGGAGTTTTCCTGATTTACCTAGGCAACAAAACAAAAAATTACTGGTGGAACAAAATAAATTTAGAGACTGTGGATTCTTATAGCACACATTCCTAAACCACTAGGTTGAAATGTTATGATATTTTCAATATCTGCATCCAAAAGTTAGCCAGTGAATTAATGAAGATTAATATATGTTAAGACCAGACACTACTGAATCATCTAGACTGACCTCTAGTTTAACAAAAGCCATAGAATTTCACCAGATACCTCTGTATTGAGACTGATAACTTGCATTTGAACAAAGGATATCTTCTAGAAAGGCAACTGTCTTGACTTATGGATTTCAAAAAAAGTAAAATATAACATATCCCTTTGTAGCTGGGAATGGGTAGAGCAAAAAGTTCTTAAAATAATAGTTCTTGGAAAGCTTCAATGTTCATAGTATGGAGGGCAAAACTTCTGGGCTTTGTACTGTGCCCTCATCAGATGTCACGTTTGTCCTAACTGAATAGCTTCCTCCCCCAATAGCATGTTCTGTATTTAGCTAACAGAACACGGGCATCTAGTCCCTCCTCCTAGTGTAACAATAAGCTAATGATAGTTTCTTCAATTTGTGGTTTTTATGTAAAGCTATCTTAAATTTAAATAGCTAACTTCCTTGATTAAAAAATCAGATCTTAAGAGCAATTGTTCCATAAAGAAAATGTGAGATTGTATCCTGCTATCTGTCACTAAACCAGATGTTTATCCAAGAAGTCAAATCTGTTTGTCTCCTCTCTGGCTAGAATGCAGCTGTTTAAGTAGTTTCCAAAGCAATATCCATATCAGTGGCAGACATCTGTGCTAGGAAAGAAATGTGCAGACAATAGTCTGTTTAGAGAAGATAATAACTTCCACCCCCAATACTATGCAGCGATTTCAAGAAAGAAACTGCTATAGCATTAAATTAGATTAGAGTGATGTGCGCCCATCAGTCTTGGTCAACAGTAGGTAGGAAAAGCACCAATGTGATCGTCTCTTTTATGTAACAATTTTTTTTAAATGTCAACTTTAGAGGTTTTCCCCCTTAAACTTGAAAATGAACAGATTGTTTTAAAAATTAGAACAGAAAAATATCATTTAATAGAAAGAGCCTAGTTTTTATGATAGCACTTATGGGTAGCTCCTCGGAAGAACTTGTGAGCTACAGATGACTGAGTAGTAGGCAGCTTTTGTCTAAGCAGAGCATACTAGCTAGAAGACTGGGACCATTTAGGGTCAGATTTCATATTTAGGTGTCTAAGGAATGCAGATAGGCACCTAGTGGGATTTTACTAAACGCCTAGCTGCATTTTTTAGGCACCTAAATACATCTCGAAATCTGGCTTCAGTCCCTACAAAATTAATGCCCAAGCATGACATTTAGTGGTACAGCTTTTCCAAGAAGGACCATCTTCTGGTTATGACAGAAAGTCAAGACTTTGGCCACTTACACTCATTAAGGGTCCCATAGCACCTTTTTGCAATATAAACTAGGACACAGGAGTAAATTTTAACTTGATGTGGGTAACTTTTAGAGTTGGTAGAAATTTCAAACTACAACTTTTAAAGTTAAATATGGCCTTTTTTAAAACAGTTGTGAAAAAATTAATTTAATGGAAAAACCCAAATACACCATTTTTGGCCAAAAAATGGGAAGGGGCAGGATGAGAAAAATAATAATTTCTTTCTAATTGTGAAAAATACTTATTTTTTTGACCACCTCTACTAATTAGTTTGCTTAGCCAAATTCCTGCTACATTTTCACCTGAATGTATTATGGTTCTTCCATTCCTCAATTAAGTTGCTGTGAGCTTTTCACACTGTTATGTTCAATCTCTGAAGTAGCTGGATTTCACTGTCAAGTGAGTCCTGATCATGGAACAATTGTACTTTGAGAATCTGTGGTATGAAACACACTATAATTATGCTAATATCAAGTTAAATAATTCTGAATTTATCTTTTGTAACAGTTGAGGGATTGACATTCAGTGATATACTATATTTATTATTCACTTATGAAAAAAGAAGTTACTTTATTAGAAAATGGAATACTTACAAATACATAAATCTGTGTCAACTCATATTCTTTATATATTTTTTCCTTCATAGGAAAGTCAGCCCCAGATTTGGGGGTACTGTAGATACCCATCTTCTGTTTAGAAATCAATGCACATTACTGTCTTATACATAGACAAGAACTAATGGAAAAACCTTCTAGTTCTGTACAATCTTAGAAACATCACCACTTAATATCACTGAGTTTACTGTGCATGTCACAGTGGACTAAATCTACTGTTACCACTGTGCATGCTTTATCAGTACATTTACAACCCATTCTTACCAGACGTCTTGCTTTGTTTGAACTATTAATTCCCAACTGATGGCCCTCATCTCTTCATAGACATAGGTGAATATCTGAAACTTAGCAAAGCCCTACTGAAATCAATGGGTTGCCACACAAGTGCAGATATCTTCTTGACTTCATGTATTCAATTGCAGGATGTGGGTATATATTAGCAGCTACTTTCTAGCCATAAAATTCATTCACAAATGCATTACTGCTGTGTGTCGCATGCACATTCTGCACTAATAGTCACAATTTCCAGTGGGCAAATTTCTAGAGGGAAAGGAAAAAAATCTGCAAAACTCAAGAGCCAAACACATCCATTATTAATTCTCTCCTGTAAAAGTCCTCACTTCAGCTTATCAGTATGAAACCACTGAGTATATTCATAATTTAAAAGGTGTGCATAATTGTGACTTTAGGCTTCCCTATATTCACACCCTACATACTCCTGCAATGTAATACAACTGTACAAAATATGCATATAAGCTATCTTATGAGGGCTAATAACATGCTGGTTATTAATATCATGGGGAAAAAATGCATATGTTAACATCACATGTGAAGTTATGAATTCCCTCTGTATGAGGTTTATAGAACACGTTTAAGACCAGACAGGCTAGCCTACGTAAAGGTGATTTAAAATGGGTGTCCTAGATAAAGGAATATGGGTTTACCTCAATTTACATATTAGCAGTAAACAAAGCTATGGAGCTAAACCAGAGGGGGTTAGCCTGATCGTGAACACACGAGAAGAAAATGACTATGGCTCCTGCAGCCCAGCGAGACACAGGAGGCTGTAGCTGCAGAAGGCCTTACTGATTTGTAGGGCAGACAATCCCTTGGGGAACATAAGGCACACGGAGTGCTTCCTTATTTATCCTTCACCTTAGGAGACAAAGGATCCAAGTGATGTGATCTCTGTGATGGGGCCTGGCCAGGCCAGTCGGTAAATGCTGGAAGGGAGATTTTGGGTGAGTGAAGCCATCTTGAACAAAGACTGCATCTTCCTAGATTTTTTACACTTTTAGATGTGTGGGGGGTTTTCACCTTTATTTGCTTGTAACCATCTCTACCTTGATCTTTTTTACTTGGTATTGCTTAATCCATGCTCTTTTATTAATAAACTCATTTTACTTTTATAACAAACCAGTTTAGTTCTGTGTTTCAAGGGAAAGCTGTATTTACCCCAGTTAAATTAATAAGCTGTGATATACTGATTCTTTAATCGGGTTTTAGAGTAGCAGCTGTGTTAGTCTGTATCCGCAAAAAGAATGAGGAGTATTTGTGGCACCTTAGAGATTAACAAATTTATTTGGGCATAAGCTTTCATGCCACAAGTACTCCTCGTTCTTTTAACAGAGCAGTGAACTTAATATCTTCTGTGACTGCTCAGTGGCAGGGCATGTGCAGTGCAGAGAAACATCTGTGAGGAACTTGTGGGATGGAGTTTGGTGAGGTTTGGGGCTGTGAGAGTTTTGAGGAGTTTGCAGCTGAGGATGACAGATTGGTGTAGCAGGGAGCTCACAGTCTAATCTCCAGCAAAACACTCTCTTGCTGAGGCAGAGAGTTAACACAGTGGCTCACAGCTCTAAGGATCCCCTGCACTGTGTTACAATAATATAGCCTGCTAGCTCAAATAAGTATATATAACCCAGACTCATCTGAAGAGCTTTCTGTATTGCTGAGCTACGTATGCCATAGTATTTTCCTTACCTTATGTAAATCACATCACTACTTGGAAACAGCATGTAGGAGTGTTTCCTATAGAACATTTCAGAGGCTAAAGCTAAGGTGAAAGGTGGTGGATTTCATTATCTTTTCATTACCTATATTAAAAAATAGTGCTGTAGCAAACTATCCAAGAGGGTCTGCTTGTTCATTTTACAGCTTTGTATTTCTCATGGGAACAGTCAGCATTCCCTATTGACAAATCCAAATCCAGTTACGACTCCCTATTAAAGAAACATCCTAACTAACTTTGTCTTTCTAATTCCACTTAGAGCTTGCTTAGACTGAAAAAAAAAAATATTTTCTTCATCCTCAGAAGGTCTTTTTTTTCATAGTTAAAGAGTACTGGAGTTTGTGAGATCTCTTGGATTTTATGTAGGCTTAGTGACTGTAATAGTTTAAACACCACTTTTAAAAATCTAGATGGTCCTAAAAGTTACACTTTGACACCCGTAGAAGATGGATCTGACTGTGCACAATTTAATATTATTAGAAAGGGAAATGTCAGTTTTAACTATAGATACTCTTCCTTAAGAGCAGTAATTCTAACAATGACACCATTAAGTCATCCAGAACAAAATCTTGATCTTCCCCTGCCAAAATATGACACTTCCATTTCAAGACAAAATTTGTCATTCTGCCAGCTATCATGATATTCACACAATCAGCAGATCACTGCTACCATTTTAGAAATAGCCCAACGTATTAGAGAAAGCAAGGACTTGAGTCAGAAATAATTTTTGTCGAACTCCAAGCTTAATCCAGGTTAGCTCAGGAAGTAGATAAAAAAACACACTCTATATAGGACACTGAATTCTGATATTCTTCTTGTACAATCACAGCATGTATAGGAAACTGGAGTTGCAGATAGCTTTCTTGTACATGGGCTAGACATCTTTTTATGTAAGGTACTCAGATGGCCCCCTGTCACCATACTCTCAGAGCACTGCACAATGTTTAATGTCGCAATTACCTGCCTCTCTGAATCTTGTTGTAGCTTTTTTCAGGGAATCAGGAATGGATTCCGTCCCCCACTCTGAACTCTAGGGTAAAGATGTGGGGATCCCGCATGAAAGACAAATTACCCCCAAGCTTATTTTTACCAGCTTAGGTTAAATCTTTTCCCCCAAACCTCAAACTTCTCCAGTTGGGGCTTGGAAATTGCTGCCACCACTAACATGAGTCCCCCAAAACTATGGGGAGGGGCACATTAGAACCCCGATAGGAACACTCCCTCCCCCTCTTTACCTGGGAGAGATTCGAGAACACAACCCCTCACTAGCTGTGAGGCTAGCCTGATCCAAAACAGGGATCACTCCAATAGAATTAACAGACAATTCTTATAAAAAAAAAAGTTTAATAGAGAAAAGATAAAAGCATAAAACTTACACAGAATTTAGGTATAAAGCTTCCTATCCTGACCCAGCTCTTGGTAAGCCCCCTTCCCTGGAATTTCTTTCCCTGCTGGCTCAACAGTTTAAGAACTCCATGGATTGATTACAAGTTGATACAATTTAAGAATACACTTACTGCCAGGCTGTTTTAGCAACTTATTGAAATGATGAGTAGAAATAGAGATGATTCCTTCCCATAGCCGGGAACAACGGAGACAAGCTCAGAGCCCGGAAACAAAGTGAAACTAAAACCCTTTGTCTGCTAGGTGTTAGTAGCTCCCACATCATTCTCCCTCCTGCTTCAGGTTTAACCCTTCACAGGTAAAACAGTAATTCTAAGGCACTTCATATTTATGACAGGAGGGTTCCTGTACTCATATGAGACCCAAGTCTTAAATTCCATGTCTTCATTCAGCCAAAACTCTCACTGAGTATGGACTCAGGACTGGGCCCACAGATAGTACCAGAATGTGGAAAATACACTCACACATTTCTGAGACCTCTCAAGGTAAGCAGGGTCTACTGAATTCTTCCGACAGCTAGCTGGGAAGGGGATAACAATCTGTATTTACATGAACATACCTACTCTGCTTACATATTTAGCAGATAGAGCGGTGTGCTGCTCAAAGTGATCAACTTTGGCTACTGTTTGGTTACAAATCACTTTAGTAGTGAATACAGTACTAGTGAAATGCTGTTACCAATGTTGGCATTATTGTGAATAAAGGGGAGAAGAACTTTGCTTACCCTGTCCCAAATGAGGGGGTCTCTCTCAGCTGAAAGGACCTCATTAAGTTAGGGGCTCAAATGCCAGAGCCCTGTAAAGGGTAAGAGGGGTGGGGATAGATGTTCTAATCAGGAGGTTGTAAATCCTCTGGAAGGGTTCTTTCTAGAGTGGTTTAACTTGTTCCTCCCTACTGTTCAAAGAAAGAGCTAAATAGGCTTTATTAGGAGCTTCTTTTGTTATTTTAAATGCTCAGACACTGAGAGCTGAAATCACTTGTGATAGGGCCATGTTTCTGCCCAACCTGCAAAGACCTGAAAATCATTAAGAGAGTAATGCACAGAGGTCACAGCAGAGAGGCAGGTGACTGACAGTCAGCTAGCAAATGAGCAGCCAGCAGGACAGCTGGCGCAGCAGCGTGCATAAGGTGCCTCCTTACCTCCACCCAGGATGGGAGGCGAACTTTGCAGATGCACCTTTGAACTCTGGGTCTGCACTGACCAAGGACAGCAACAGTGAGTGGGGAGCAGAGAAGGGATAGGCACATTAAAGGGACTTGGGGGCTGCTGGACTTAAGAACCTGAGGGGAAAAGGATGCTGCCCAACTTACTTGGGTGTGGGTCTTTTTCTCCTAGTTTGTTTATGAACCCTGTTTGCATTTATTCCCCAAATTAATGCTGAACTACTTCCCTCCTTTTATTAAAAGTTTCTTTTCTGCACTCAGACTCTGTGCTTGCAAGGGGGGAAGTATTGCCTCTCAGAGGTGCCCAGAGGTGGTTGTGTAATTTTCCCGGGTGACTGGGTGGAGGCTCAAGATGGTTCTGTGTTATATCGATGGAAAGGAACTCCTAGATATTGAACCCGGCCCTGGTTGCTGCTGACTCCGCCTGGCAGGAGGGTTACATCAGCTCTTGCTGAACTCATTAGAACCCAGCACTTTGGTGTTCCCACCGCATCTTGCAAAAGAAGCAAAGCTTACCCTGAACTGCTTCATCCTTCCACTTATGACAGTTACTTTAGCTGCTACAGAACGCTTTGCAGGACAAAAGGAGCTTATTCACTTATTTGTAAATGACTTACATGAAAATGGCAGACCTGTGGCACTTTATGGACTAACAGGCGTCTATAAGGTGCCATAGGACTCTCTGTCACTTTTGCAGATCCAGACTAACACGGCTACTCCTCTGATACTTTATATGAAAATAAGATCCTTATTCCAGTTCATCCATTGCTGCTCCTATTCCCCACCTACAGTCCACTTCCTATGTTTGTGCCATAATATCCACCGCAACTAATTGTGATATCACACACACACGCATAGGCTGTGACTTCAGTTGGGAAATAATCCAGAGGAACGGATTAACTCATCAGAAACAACATTCCAGTTGTCATGCATGTGGATTGGTGTGGCGGAGGGGTGGGGTTGAAGCAAAAGGGATGCGAGAGAAAAATCACCACAGAAAATGTTTAGTGTTTCTTAGGTAGACCGTTCATCAAATTTACCCTAAGGCACCAGTGGGTCTGTAGGTCTCGGCTCACTATTCTAATGGGTATTTACCCAAATGAAACAATGGGGCCTGTTTCATTTCTTATCGGAAAGGCAAATGACAGAACCGCATCTGGGCTCAAATCAGAGCTAATGCTGATTGACAGAGCTTTGAGGACGATCCCTATTTTTAGCTCAGGATAGTCTCGCTTTCATGAGCACTGAATTCTCTCTCAATTGACCAAATGCCTGTCACACTAGAAAGTCACCTGTTGCTGGCAAGGGTTTTTCAGTCACACTTCTCCCCGATCTCCCTCCAGTGGTATGGAAAACAGCTTGGCTGCTGTTTTTGATTATTTAACCCACACATTGTAATCGCCACTTGAGGTCACATCAGGGCCCCATAGTGTGAGGTTTGGTACAAACATAGGAAACGACAGATTGTGGGAGGGGAGGGGAATTCATCACTGTTACAGAAAGTGTGATAGAGGCAACAGCCCAATCAATGGAGCCTAAATGCTTTTGGGGATCTGGGCTGATGTTCCACCAGGTGCGTGCTATTCCTCCTTTAGCAGCATTGAAGACAGTTCTGGCCCATCTGCATTAGCAGTCATAATGCATTCAACAATCAACACCAATCGAGGAAGGTTCAGGCGGAATCTATTGCTAAGAATTGGCAAGTAATGGGTCATCATACAAGTGAGAGAATGTAATGGTTATGAACATGAGCATATTGCTGACTAGAGACAGCAAGTAATGCTCACTGCACAGCTTGGCAATTCACTTCAGTTAGGATTTGAATAACTGTTACTTTTACTGCCTAAAACCTCAATTGCCACAGGGAGAAAAACCTATTTCCTAACCAGCTCTATTCTGTTTCTTGTAATATGGGGGGGAAATATCCACTAGGGAGATGGATGAGACCAAACTCATTTTCATATTCCGCCTCCAGTCCAACCTTCTCACTTTATTGAAACTGTTCAACCGTCCTCAGCCCCATTGTCTCTCAATATAAGATATACGTGAGGAATTCAAGGCTACCAGGGTGGAGATCGCTAGAAAACTGGGCAAGGGATGTTCTCTAAATTCATAGTCTCCCACATAAGTAAATCTTGCTGGGGGGGGGGGGTGTTCAAAGTTTAGAAAGAGGTTATGATTTTTTACATCTGAGAGGTAGTTGTACCTTGCTGTCCCCTGCGGCAGTCAGGGCCCTGGGTCTTTGTCATGGAGGTTTGTCTTTGTGACACTGATAATAAAGAACATGGTTTAAACAGAGTTGGTTGGTTGCCTGTGAACATTTGCTCTGCAGCAGGCTGAGAAAACACTGCACTACTTCTGAAGGTTACCACACTTGGTCAAAATGAAGGAGAAAAGTCTAGCATGTTCTCTTTCCTTGTCGGGCTACACTTCTTACTTTTCTATTATTAGGCCCCAGGTGTAGTTGAAAACCTGACCAACACCTGATTAATTCTGTCATCTTTGTAAAGATGGTATTGGTATAATTACTTTATTCTGCCGTTAAAATAACTGTTCACCTGACCTTTGTTAGATACTGCACATTCCTTCTACAGAGGAAAACAAATCATAGTGGACTCACTACAGTATCCTGTTCTGTTTTGTTTTGTTTTTTTAAGTAGAATAAGGTATGAAAACTGGAGGGGGGGGGGAAATGATGGTGGGTTGGTGCAGTTCCATGTAATTGGTTCGGATTTATGGCTTGGCTCACTCATGAACAATGGCACGGAGTTGAGGTACACTTTTTTATAGCTGACGTATATTGTGGTTTAGAAGTTACTGTATAGGCCATTAGCCAAACAATTAACAGCATGGTTGGGACTAGGGTGAGCAGATGTCCCGATTTTATAGGGACAGTCCCAGTTTTGGGGTCTTTTTCTTTAGTTTCCTATTATCCCACACCCTCATCCTGACTTTTCACACTTGCTGTCTGGTCACCCTAGTTGGGACTTAGGACCATAGCATGTCAACAAGGACAGAAATCCAGGGGTGGATTTTTATAGTACTACAACTATCCAGGGGAGGCATGTGAGAACATCATTCAGGAAGAATCCTTGATATATTTTGGAAACTATAACTTCAGTAATGAAAGTCTTCAAATCATGTCATTATTATTTGTCACTGTTAGATATGTAAAAATGGAATGGCTACATCACCTGACTATGACAATGAAACAACATCTCTTATGTTGAAACAAATCTATTTACTCCAAAAAGTAGCCAACAAAAATGCTTATAGAAAGCAGAGCTGGAAGAATATTGAGGTACGTTAGTGACTAATAAACAGAATGAACTTTAATTTGTGATTAAACAGAACTCACTGTGGGAGAAGCAGCCCTGGTAACTAGATAATCAAACCAGAAAACAAACAATTACTTGTGACCCAGGTGACCAATCAGATTGGATATCCCATTCTCAATATTTAATACTCAGAGATATAGGCAAAAATAATCAATTGCTTATAGCAATCATATTTTTCAAAAGTCTGTTTGCAGACTTCTCAAGAACTAGTTTCACTGAATAAATTGTTCTTTAAAAGTAATTCACCTGCCTCTATTCAAGATGGGCCGTGCCTAGAATCACATGTGCATGTCTGAAACTGGGCTTTCTTCTAGATATAGTCCCAGTTGCCATTTTTGGCCCTGGATCTGAACTTCTGCAAAGTTCAGGGGTGATCAGATTCAGCCTTTTGACTCAGCCTACCATGGAGATATACATAGCAGCCTTGAAGTTCAGATCTAAGAAAATATAATTTGTCCAATCACCCTATTCCTCTATGGAATTAGCAAAAGCTAAATGTTAAAGTATCCTGTGTACATGTGCTAATATAATTAGTCAGTATATATATAAACCAGGGGTGGGCAAACTACGGACTGCCCATGTCCCTCCGCCTGAGCAGCGGGCCAGGGCTGCGTGCTTCCCCCTTCCCCGGAGCCGCGCCATGTGGGCAGCACTCCAGGGTCAGGGCCAGGGCTCAGCCCCCCCGCTCTCCCCCCCCCCGAGCCACACCATGCGGGTGGCACTCAGGGAGGCCGGGACTGCGGGCACTCCCCTCCCCCGGAGCCATGCTGGCAGCACTCTGGGGGGTTGGGGCTGCACGCTCCCCCCATTCCCCTCCCCCCATTCCCCAGGAGCTTCACCAAGCAACCATGGTAAGGGGAAAGAGAGGGGTTGGGGGGGGTTCCAGGATGGTGGGGGGGTGCTCTGGAGGGGCAGTCAGGGAGCAGGGTGGGTTGGATGGGGGTGGGGTTCTGGGGTGGTGGTTAGGGGGTGGGAGGGTGGATAGGGGTCAGGACAGTCAGAGCAGGGAGAAGAGAAATTGGGTAGGGGGTGGGGTCCCTGGGGGATGGTTAGGGGTCTCTGGAAGGGACAGTCAGGGGACAAGGTTGGGGTGGGGTTGGATAGGTCAGGGATTCTAAGGGGGCAGTCAGGGGGCAGGGTCTTCCCTACCCGGCCCTCCACATAATTTTATAAACCCAATGTGGCCCTCGGGCCAAAAAAGTTTGCCCACCTCTGGTATAGACCATTCATGCCATTTTTTCCTCTTCCTTCCCCTACATCACTTAAGCCTTCTCTTGTCTATATGCTTACCCCATTTGTTATCTATATTTACAGCTAAACTACAGTCACTACAGGTACAACTAAACTGACTGAGAACAAAGGGACGTTGAAGAAGTGCTCGCCTAGGATGGACAAGGCCTCACTTTCACAGAAACAGACACACTCTTCTGGTTATTCCATTTTATCTTCTGTCCCAACATATTGGTTACGTCAATCACATCATGAGTTTGAGGGATGAAGAGAAAGAACTGACGGGAGCAATTCACAGAGGAGAATCGGCCAACTGTGTCTAACTATTCCAGGACTTAGAAATGAAGTTCAGATGGAAAGGGTTAGGTTTCAGCTGTTGTTCCTCTGTGGACCATTTCAAATCCCAGAAGAAAACAGGTTTACGAAAATGTATCTTTTGGGAAGAAGTTGGAGAGAGAGAAATACTAGATTCTGTATAATAAATTATGAATGGGGTGGAGGTAATGTAACATAAGACCCAGGGGTAACCCCAAAACCCATATGTAGCAGATTTAAAACAAATGCAAGGAAGTACTACTTTACACAATGCAAAGTCAACCTATGAAATGAAGGCCAAAAATATAACTGGGTTAAAAAAGAATTAGATAAGTCCATGGAGGATAGTTCATTGCTGGCTATTAGCCAAGATGGTCAGGAATGCAACCTCATGCTCTGGGTGTCCCTAAGCCTCTGACAGCCAGATGGGCAACCGAGGATGGATCACTTGATAGTTGCCCTATTCTGTTCATGCCCTTTGAAGCAGGGATGCCCAACTTATGGCCCACAGACCATACACCCACCCGAGCATTTCATAAGGCCTGACACATGCTTCGACACAATAAACTAACAGCCCATTCATTTGCGTTTTGTCATCATGTTTATGTCATTTTATTTACAGTGTGTAAATAGACAATATCGTACATAGTCTCCTTCTATCTAAATATATACAAAAGAAGCTGAACTTAAAATAGAAATCAATAGAGGTGACTTTAAATCTTATTAAAATACGTAGACTCTGTTTGTCTCACACAAGTTTGTGGTTAGCTAAGTGTGGCCTTCCTGTGTAACAAGGTTAAGCACCACTGCTATGAAGCATTTGGCACTGGCCATTGTCAGAAGACAGGATACTGGGCTAGATGGACCATTGGTCTGACCCAGTATGGCCATTCTTATGTTCAGCTACAGTGCATCTGAAATTCTTTTTTAAACTCTTCCTAGTGTTTTCTATTTTTCACCACGATGCACATTAATTACCAGTAAATGGAATGGATGGCTACTGTACTTTAGCATTCCACCACCACACTATTTTCATTTGGATAACTTATTTTCTGGGGTATTAAGATAAGCACATAATTAATAAAGCTGCCCAGGATAGGCTGAGTTGAATTTGGATGATGGAAAGCACTGCCATTTCTGTCAAGTCCGAAGCATTCAAGCTTTGAAAGATGAAAGACAGTCTGAAAAAATCCATGTTTTTAGCTCAAATCTAGGGCTTGGAGCACGGATGTTCTCCAGAAAACTACTCCCCAAGTCTTTGTAGAAGAGTCTAGGTGCAAAGAGAAATTGGGGGGAAACAAGGCTTATACCTCTACCTGATTTCAGAACAATGAAAGATTAAGAACTTTCTAAACACATTTTTGAATAACAAAACAAGTACTATTATAATGCAAAAAACTGAAGACATATATGACGCATCTTTTTTTTAAAAAAAACCCTCTAAACTGCTTCCACTTCTATTTGTATTTTAGTTGTTACTGTAGCTCAGAGGCCTTGACCACCAATGCTTAATGCTGAGCAAACACATAAGAGTCCCAAAGAGTTTATAGTCTAAATGAAAAAGATGAAAGGAAATATTCTCCTCCTTATAGAGGGAGAAACTGAGGCATATATTCAAAGACTTGCCCCAAGTCATATAGCAAGTCTGTGGCACAGTCAGGATCTGAACCCAGTTTCATCATCCTTCCTCTCACTTAGTAAGAAATACAATAAAATATGTAATTAGGTAAAATAAAAATGTGACCCGATTGAAAGTCTCTCAATTTAAAATGGTATGTTTTAAAATGAAAAGAATTTGGGAACTTTCATTCCCTCTTGCTAGACACATCACCTACCATCTTTGGAACCAGTTCCTATTCAAGGGCTGTGAATCCAGAGTTTGAAGTTTGCATCACATTGCAAAGTCTTTTCTGTTCACGCAGGTCAAACAAAATGTTTTTGGTTCACTAGCAGGTGCCTTTAAATATAGGTTGGGACAGTTTATGGGCTCTGTATGTTTTATAAATATGATATATTGACTACAACAGTAAGTTGCTATTGGATAAGACAGTAAGTAAAGGTACAATGTATTAAACAAATAATGACAATCAGAATCAGTCCTCCTTTCTTCTGAACAATGTAGCACTGAGTCTTACTCACACTGGGTGAAATTTAGGATGCACGAGGCCTATTCACCTGTTAAATTCCACCTACCCAGAAGGCTTCACATAACCTTAGGTAGGATGTAGGCTTTGCCCATGTCCTCTGAACAGAAGTAAACTTCAGCCACTGCTGCAAGTAAATTGTGTGATTTTTTAAAAAAAATGTCATTCCATTTAAAATGATACTGACAAAAAAGGGAGGGAAGTGTCTAAATCCCATTGGATTTAAAGGAGACTTAAGCACTTAGGTGCTTTTGAAAAGTTTATCCTGTATAAAATGTAAAGTGCTTTTTTTTCCAGGTGCTTACGATTTTATAACTGAAATTATTTTCCAAAAGGAAAGAGAGAGCTATGATCTGCGCCTGAGTCCATTTGGTCTCATCAAGCCTCTTCTCCTGGATAACCCAGGCAAAAGAATTTCACACAGTAATTCTTGAATCAAGATGACATCTTGTAGTTGAACCAAAGAATAGTTTTTAGCCCTATATCCAATTAGATCCATTACCAGCACTGCTTCTTGCTGTCATTCCCTGGAGCCATTTTAAAAATAAAGCAAATGTAGTTTAAAGTCTTTTAAGCATTTTCAGTTACCCTTTGCACTTGGACCTTTTGGTGCAAAAGGAAGAGCCTGTTTGTTCAAAAGAGCACAGGCATTCACACCCAAAAAGTAGAAAAGAGTTTGTTAGTACTAGAGTGACCAGATAGCAAATATGAAATATCAGGACGGGGGCAGGGGGAGAAGGGGGTAATATGAGCCTATATAAGAAACTCCCAAAATTGGGACTGTCCCTATAAAATTGGGACATCTGGTCACCCTACTTACTACTGAACAGCAGAAATGTTCATTTCCAGTTTAATTGGCAATAATGTAGAGGTGCTTGAGGGAAATAAAACAATTCTCAAGAGAGTGACCATTCATGTGCTTAATGGAGTTCATCTTCTAGTAAGATGGAGCAAAATTTTATGTGGTAGCATCTGTGTATATAAAAGGCAGGTAACTGGTAGGACTTTGCAGCAATTCACACAGAGCTTTTTTCTGAATGAGAAAGAGACCTCATTCTCCCCTGCCTTGCACTTCGTATAGCAGCCACCTACCCCAACTCAGAACATCAGTGTAAAATCCTAAGAGTGTGCAAGGCATGGAGAATAAAGCCCTGAAAGTTTAAGGACAAGTATCTGCAGCAGAGCTGCTAATCCCCCTTGAAAGGATGGGCTCATGTCCAATTACAGTTTTTTCAAGGCAGCTGGGAAAGCCATTATACCAAGGGCAATCAGAATGGTGCAGCAGTGATAATCCTGAAAGCATTTACGAAATCTTTGATTAAATGATATACTGGGCAAAGAATAAAATTGCTTCTCTATCTGGAGGGCTGCATGGTTGGTTTTTAATTAAAGTGAATTAATATGGTGTTCTCATTTGTAAAATCAAAATGAAAGGGGGGGAAATAAAACCAAGGCATTTAAAGCAGGAAAACACCCATTGATTTTTTTTTTCTCTTTTGCCTGATTGTTGCTGCTCTGTTATAAAATCCCTTTGTTTCCTGGTGTAATCAGGTTGATTAAAATCCTGTAAAGAATTAAACAGCTGCACAGACCTCCAGACCTAGACTGGAATGTCTCTTCTCCAATGCATGTGCATTGTTTTTTCAACTGCTTTGTTTTAAATTATTCTTTTCCCTTCATTGCATCTGAAAGCCTATTACTAGATTTATTAAGCCAAAGCCGAATAAGTGCATGGATAAAGACACACTAATTGCCTCAACACATGTTGTTCTTGCAGAGATGATTGTGCTTGCATTTCTAAACTGCCGGCTGCTGCTGAACTGAAAACAAAACCAGGAATTAAAAAAGAAGAAGCTTTGCTGAACTAAAAGAAAATGCCATATTTTCTCGTTATTAAATGTTGAATGGTTAAAATAGTTATTCAGGCCCAGAACAGCTACTCCAGACTAAGGAACAAAGTGTTCCAGCATGACGAGTCTAGAGCTACCCAGGAATCTTCCCAGTGCTCCAGAGAGGGAACTGAACTGTGCTGGATCTATACCTGTTGCCTTGTATGTGCAGCAATGCACTGGGTGAGGAAATATCTTTTATTGGCCCAACCTGTGTTGGTGAGAAAGACAAGCCACACACTGCTCAAAAGCTGCCCTCTTGCCAACAGAACTTGGTCCAATAAAAGATATTACCTCACTCACCTTGTTTGTCTAATATCCTGGGACCAACATGGCTACAGCAACGCACTAGCACAGCTGAACCACTGCATAAGTTGTGGTTGGGGGGGGGGGGGTTGGAGTCAAATCCACTTCCTCCTCCTCCCCCCACTCTCTACTGCCCCTTGTCTGCATCTGTGTTGGCGAGGAAGTGGAGAGAACATAGCAGTTTTATGGATCCTGCTACACCTTGCCTGCTAGAAGTTATTGTATGGAGCACCTAGCTCCCTTGACAACGTACAGGAGAAGCTATAAATTAGGCTCTGAATTACCATTAAAGGTATGAAATCAACGCTTGTAAAAGTGTCTCAATTTTGACCATTTTCCTTATCCCAGAGATGTAGTCAATCTTTCAGCTACGCTGGGCCTTGGCCATTGAGTGTCTAGAACAGGGGTCGGCAACCTTTCAGAAGTGGGGTGCTGAGTCTTCACTTATTCACTCTAATTTAAGGTTCCACGTGCTGGTAATACATTTTAATGTTTTTTCAAAGGTCTCTTTCTGTAAGTCTATACAGTATAGAACTAAACTATTGTTGTATGTAAGGTAAACAAGGTTTTCAGTATGTTTAAGAAGCTTAATTTAAAATTAAATTAAAATTATGATCTTATGCCGCCAGCCTGCTGCCAACCTGGGGTTCGGTTCACATAGGCCAGCAGCAGGCTGAGAGGGGCCTGCGGCCAGCAGCCAGAACCCCAGACCAGCAGTGGGCTGAGCTGCTCAGCCCGCTGCCAGTCTGGAGCTCCATCCGCTGACTCCTGCCAGCTGCGATCCCGGCTGCCGGCCATGCTCAGCCCGCTGTTGGTCTGAGGTCCCATCCCTGCCCACATAGAGTGGGTACCAACCATCTCCCTGGTTCTGGTACCATTCTCTTCCTCTCTTTCTGCACTGAGCTGAGAGTGGGAGTGCACTGAGCACAGGGCTGGGGGTGAAGGAGCAGGCTGGGGGATAGGGCGTAAGGTCTGGCCAGGAGCTAGAATGAGGGAGGGGGCTCAGGGTTGGGGCAGGTGGTGTGGGGTGCTTACCTGGGCAGCTCCCATTTGGTGTGAGGGGTGTAGGTGGGAATGTGGGATGGGTCTGCAGGAGCTCCCATTTGGTGCTCAGGTGGGGATGTGGGGGCTGCAAGAGTCAGGGCAGGGGCCTGGGGAGTGTGTGTGAGGGGGTTCCAAAATCAGGACAGAGGGCTGGGTGTGTGTGAGGGGGCTGCTGGGCTCTGGGGGTGCTCAGGGCAGGGGGATGGAGGGGATATGCCCCAATTCCACCCCCTTCCCCATGGCCCTGCCCCTGTCTTACCTGGAGCAGTGCTGTAGCTCCGTTCGTTTCTCCCTCTCCCCCCACTCCCCCCTCACAAGGGCCCTCAGTTGATTGGCCATCAGAGGAAGAGGAGGAGGGGAAGAACCCAGCATGCTGTGGAAGAGTCCTGGTAGCCTGCAGCAGCAGCTGGCAGCACATGCTTCTTCCCCCCCAGGTGGGGTGGCGGGGGCGGAGAAGAGCGGGGCAGGATTTTTAATGGCACGCTGCCTGCCGGGCAGCCACGCGTGCCGTTAAAAATCAGCTCGCATGCCGTATTTGGCACATGTGCCATAGGTTGCCAACCCCTGGTCTAGAAGATGAAGACCTTTAACTTGACTCAGTATTTTATGGGAAGCCCGTGCAGAGAGGGGAGGATTGGACGATGTTCTTTCAGTAGCCAATGTTGCTGAGATGACCTGCATCATTCTGGATTCATTGGAATATCCTAAAGTTAGAATATCCCTGATGGAGTCATGGCCAGGCATTTGTAAGAGAACGCCTAGGGTCGCTAACTTTGCTATCCTCAAAGACCTCTCACTTAATTCTGTGGGAGAAAAACCAGGTCAGTACTGAGTCCTTTTGAAAAACCAATCTATACTGTAGAGCTAGGATAGGATTTTCACAAGCATCTAAAGGGGGTGGGATACTCTCAGTCCAGTTACAAGTAGAAGTTGAGCACCAAATGCCACTAAGTACCTTTAAAATTTCCACCCACAGTCTAAGCAACTCATTCTGATCTCAGTCATGTGTGCATCAGCTTGTGGTATGTAGCCATTATTATGGTAGTAACTTCAAATGGTAGTTAAGGCTGTGGGATTGTTTCTGAGACACATCAATTGGTATCTCTTGTATTCTAGAATCAGAGAGGTAGCCGTGTTAGTCTGGAATAGCAGAATCAGAGAGGTAGCCGTGTTAGTCTGGAATAGCAGAGGTAACAAAGTCCTGTG
This sequence comes from Sternotherus odoratus, assembly GCA_032164245.1. Taxonomy (NCBI): domain Eukaryota; kingdom Metazoa; phylum Chordata; order Testudines; family Kinosternidae; genus Sternotherus; species Sternotherus odoratus. Next base: position 182,279,947 of record JAVMKO010000001.1, read on the forward strand.
GCACCTTAAAGACTAACTATAAAGTTTTGAAGCATAAGCTTTCGTGGGCTAATACCCACTTCGACGGATGCAAGCAGTCATCCGACGAAGTGGGTATTAGCCCACGAAAGCTTATGCTTCAAAACTTTATAGTTAGTCTTTATGGTGCCACAGGACTTTGTTACCTCTGGAATAGCAGAGGTAACCAATGCAAGCATCCGACGAAGTGGGTATTAGCCCACAAAAGCTTATGCTTCAATACTTTAATTAGTCTTTAAGGTGCCACAGGACTCTTTGTTACCTCTTGTATTCTAGTTGAACATTGCCTGCACATTCTAGTAATGTATCACTCCATCACGCGCTAAGCTTACTAAACTGTTGTTGCATCATGTCCCCATATTAATACCCATACTGAATTCTAAATGTTCAGATGGGAGTGCTTCTTTACCCAGAAACTTTGTGCATGCAAATATTCAGTTTCAAAACATAAAGTCAAGCAAAATAGACAACACTACAGTCATCTATATATATAAAAGTCAAGTGGTGTATGTATGAGTGTATGTATGTATGAGTGTATGTATGTACGTATGACTGCGAAGTCCTCCCGCACCGTTTGAGCCAGAGACTTGAATTTTGGTAGAGTGAGGGGTCTTGGGGTCTAGATGCTGGTAAGGGTCGAAAAATTTTCGGATCTCACCTCTGACGCCCCCCAGGGGTGAAAGTCTTTCAGGGCCAATCACATCAGCTTGGCAGTTAGGTGGTGATGATGTCATAATACCCCCCTCCAACAGACACCTCACTCGCTCAGCTCACCCCTCCCTCCTCCAACGGAACCCCGGAGATCCCTCAGTTCTCTGCCCCTCCCACCTCCCCAACGGAACCCCGGAGATCCCTCAGTTCTCTGCCCCTCCCACCTCCCCAACGGAACCCCGGACTACATCAGCTCTGTGCCCCCCCCACCTGCGAAGGTCCCTGGAATCCCTCGGCTCTGGGCCCCCTCCCCGCCTGCGACGGATCTGAGTTGGGTTTGGTGGGACGGTAAGTGAGGTGGGGGTGTCGGATTCGGTCGGGGGGGTGAGGTGGGGGTTTCGGGTTTGCTTCGGGGGGTGGGAAGGTGTCGGGGTGGGTGAGGGGTGAGGGGTGGGTGTTGGGGTTGGTCAGGGGGTGTCAGCTGTCTGCCACCTCCCCACCTCCGACTGACCCGAGCAGCGCCGGGCACTTATGCTAGTCTACAATAAAAACCTTTTTTCGTAAGGAGCACAGGTTTTAATTATGTCATCATAAATGAGTTATGCTAGGACACACCTGAGGAAAATGAAGGGTTTAATTTAAATTATATAGTTTCCAATATTGTCTCTGATGCTGCTTAGTTTAAATTTACCAGACTCAATAGCAGCAATGTACATTACAAGTCTTACTGAGTGCCACAGTCGGGTTCATTTCTGTGCAGCAATCTGGAATGTGGGCAATAAACTGTTACTCTTATGTCTTTGGTTTTGATGTGGGAAATTAATGACAGTATTTTTATGCGGGAAGCTTTTAATGGCTATCATGAATGACAAACCTGCTTAAAGTTGACAGGTGTTTTAAGAACCCTTCATTGAGGCAACATGGAAGGAACAATTAAATGCCCTTTTGCGGGGATAGATGAAAAAAATAGAAGCCACCATCCATAGCCTGGGCAGCATGCCAGGGTCTGAGATGCTAAGCCATGTGGACTGAGCGACTTCCATGGGGACTGACTGCCGAGACAAGTCCTGGGGGATTGATTGGTTGCATGCATGTGCCTGTATTTGTAAGGGAGAATGAGAGCACAACCAGAAAACCAGCAGACAGTCAGAGAACTGGTGGAGAGCATGGTCCTGTGGGGGAGCCAAGAAAGAAGTCCTTGGAGCACAGGACTTGCTGGAAACGCAGACTTGGAAATTGTAAACAAGGAATCTACTTCCCGTTTGTTCTTACTGTGTTCATGGAAACAAGACTTTATGTGCATTCCTTGTAAATGAACAGGATTGCACCAAAGAAACACCTGACTTGGTTAGCCTCCTAACCTGGCCAGGTGCCCTTATTGGCTACTCACGTCGGTCAAAAATGGCAACCTTATAGTCTAACAGAACATTTTCAAAAAAAATCTCTGGTGTAAATTGATTTGTCTTCCACATTTATGAAAAAATGTTTTATTAACCACTTGGAACACTTTCAGAGCTCCCAGGATATATTATATGCTTCTACATTTAAACCTTTGCAGCTTACAGGACTAACTGGGGTCTCAGACCACCCAATAGTAACTATCATTGTCATTTCATAATGGGGTAAAAAAGGACTATAATCTACTTTTGAAAATTTTCCTCTTATTTATACAGGGCTGACTTTTCTACTCTCTGCCCATCCAAAATATCAGTTCAAAAAGCAGCTAGGGATCTGCTGAATTTCCACATCACATTTTGTGAAGCCTGTCTTCATTAACCTCAAACCAATTGCTATATAAAGACATATATTCTAATAAAAAAAATCCAAATAATAGTCTTCCTGCTGGGACTGCTTATGGATGATTCATATTATACCATAACTGTTTCTGTGATTAGATTACTGTAACACATTACCTAGATTCTTTTCAACTGCTAGCTTTGATACAGTTAATAAAATATGGTGCTGTATTGGCAGAATCACTTGGGAATCTCTCATTTTGGGTTATTTTAAATGTATATATCAACTTTAAAATTTGATAAAATTATCCAAATCCTGAGGCAGGTTCCTACCATACCAGATAAGCTATGGATTGCTCAAGGTATAGGTAATTTATCCTATAGTTTGTCAACTGTAAGAGACCTAATCCTATATCAATATCTGGTGTGCACATCCTGCAGTATGTGCAGACATCCATTGACAAGGGTTTTGCTCACCACAAGCTCACAGACTATACCCAGTGTGGCGGGGTGACCACCCACCCCCTACGGGAAGGGGCTTGGGAAAGCCCAAAAAGGGGTTTGAAATAGCCCAAGGAGGGGGTTAAGGCTGGGAGCCAGCAGGCTTTTCAGGCCTGATTGGGCATTAGGCCCAGCTGGGTGGCCACACCCCAAACACAGGCCTGTATAAAGGCTGGGAGGCAGGGGCCTAGAGGGAGGAGTCTCCTCTGTACTCAGAGGGAGACAGGCTTGACTGCAGGAGCTTGAGCCAGGTACCTGGGTTAGGGCAGAGCTGGGGCAGGGCAGAGAGAGCTGGGCAGGCTCTAGCCGAGAGCCCCAGGCCTCCGGGCCTGATACAAGACCCAACCCAGGAGTACCAGGGTTGCAGGGGGCAGCCCAGGGCTGGAGATAGCGACAGCAGGCCAATCCTCCTTGCCGATGATGAGAAGCCATGATACTGCAGTCCGCCCCAGTGAGCAGGGGCAAGTGGTGACTGACAGTGGCACACTCTGAGGCAAGGTGGGGATAGGGGGTAGAGGGTTCGGGACGCTGAAGGAGCTGATTCCCCAGATGACCAGCGGGAGGCGCCACAGGGGTGAGTGTGTGCCCCGTGACACCCAGCAATCTGTTTCCAAACATATATATTATATTCTTATCACAATTTAACTATTCTGTTTTGACTGCAAAATAGACTTAGATGGGATCTAGATCAAGCAGTAGAAAAGGGAAAAATCTGAGTATGGGTCATGAATGATCATATTAAAAACATTTTGGAAATGTGCTATTGAAGTGGGGAAGGACACAGTGACTTAGTCTAAGTCACTATTTTATTTTATTTTTTTTAATACTCAGCTGTTGCATCTTGTTTTCAATTAGGCCCAGATCCTGTAAATATTGATGCACATGGCTAGTGCTATGAACCTGGTAGCACAACACAGGCATGCAAAGCAGCATGGCAGTGCACATGTATGTCTGCAAGACTGGAACCTTAGACCAAGCATCAGGCATGTGAGTTAGCACCGATGACAATAGGGGGGGGGGGGCTAATCCTGATTGGAGCTTCTGGGCACTACCATAAAAAGACTAACAGTAGCCTGGAAATCCTGCTACTACATAACTATGGAGCCATGTATGTTCCTTATTACATTTTACATTAGATATTACAAAGATTTTATCAGTGAAAACAATCAGATCCCAAACACCTTTGGCCGGAAGGCACACAGGAAAATTCTTAATCAATATGGCTTTTTTTATTGATTGATTGCACTTAAAACAGAAAATACAATAGACCAACCAGCAAAATGAAAAAACATAATCAAAAAAGGCTTTTTAATTCAGTGGCTCTGCCTCGAGTCATCAGATTTTAATATTGCTTTTGAGATAATTACATATTTCATAGTAATTTTAATATATACCATACCCTTGATGTGTGTGACCAGTTGAACAATACTTCGTGAAAAAATTTACGTGAGTTTTAAAATATTTTATAAAGCAGATATTTAGCATAAATATTTTATTCCTAATTTTAGAATATAAAAGTTCACCCACACAAGGTGAAAGATGGAATTTTTATAGGTGTTGGGTTGAAACTAATCAACCATTTTCTACTCCAGTTCAAAGTGCAATCACTTATACACCAGAGTAACTTCACATGGGTGATTAGTATAACGGTGTCTTCACTGGGACTACTCCTGCAAAGGTTTATGCACATTCATCACTTTGCACACTGAGTAATCCCAGTGAGACCAATAGAACTACTTATAGTGTGTGAAATTTAAAGTGTGCATGAGTCTGCAAGATAAGGGACTAATTCTTTCCAATGATCAGAGCCCAAATGTGCACTTGCAAAAAAAAAGTTTGTTTTTGTTTTTCATGGAACAAAAGAAATTCTCTTCAAATTCACACATTACAAAACATTCTGCAAATGCATTATGCAAGGCAATTTTTTCCACATACCCTGACCTGGAGCCTAACATTTGAACACTGGATGAACAAACATTAACAATGCTATTCATTTAAAGTAGAAAGAACACTAGTAGGACCTCTTCCAACCTTCCCGGCACTGGAAAGTAACATCTGTTGGTGGGAAAAATGCACTGATTTTTCAATATTCTCTGAAAATTTACCCAGAAGTGCAATTTAGAAGCTGTAGGAGCTAAATATGTTTGATAAAGTCATTTGGCAAGATAAACATAGTTGGTGGACTGACAATATTACACCTGTTATAATAAGACACTGGTGATACATTGGCACTATCGGAAAGCAGATCAGAGCTATAAAAAGGACTATTGAGATAGTGGTAGCGAGAAGAGACTTCATGAGGCATTATAATGATTTTAATTATATTTGCTTAACATATGTCTAAAAATGTGTTAAATTATTTTGTTCTGCTTTCCTGTGAGCATTAGGCAAACAAAAGAGATTTACCAGACTCCCCAGCAGAAAAGAAAACCAACTGTTGCAAATCTGTTTTTGCATCCTCTAGAGAGAAGTCTCTGGTGTGAAATCTGGCCCCATTTATGGCAGTGTCAAAACTCCTACAGACTTCAATGGGGGTCAAGATTTCACCCCTGAACTTTAAGCTGCTTATTCAAAGTGAACCTGAATTATGTTGATATTCGTGCCCTGAGCATAAATGTATTCAACAGGTAATTTACTAACACCAGTAGCTTAACAATCACTCTCATGCATGTAGCTCCATGTAATTCAATAGGACTTACTCAAATAAGAAGTCCTGATTTTTCCAATTAAAGGCCCTATAAGAAATACTGGCCATCTTAATGACATCTTTGGCAAATAACTTCAGGGGGGAAATGACTACTGTACACTTCAGTGGCATGGAACTCAGAGGTAGTTGGCAAATGTTTTTTTTCTTCCTAAAGAAAATTGACTTTTTAGTGAAATATTTTGTCCAAAAAAATTATTTTGATTCAGAAATGCTGTTGCAGTGCCGCATGGGAGATGTAGTTTAGGTCCCTCATGTCCCCAATTTCCTCTAGAGGCTGGGCTTCATGGGCAGACTACATTTCCCCTTCATAAGAGGCACAGAAAAAAGACAACTTTAATGAAAAATTGTATTCTCTAGAAAATTGGATTTTTGACTAATACCAGCTTTGCTGTAAAAAATTAAATCAGCCTTTCTAAGTAACCTCTACCCCCTGTTTTTATACAGATAATGTTTTTTAAAAAGCCAAACTATTTCAAGGGGAAGAATTTTAAACTACTACAGTAAAACTTCTGTCAATGTGAAATTATTCTTCTATGTAAAAATCAGTTAAGCCCTGTACAGTATACCGGTACCTAAAACCCACTTCTATATATTTCCTTGGGCAAGAGATTATTTAAGTTTGCTTTTATTTCCTAACTACTACATAATATAGCTTCCCACTATAGAAAACATGCTTTTATGAACATTATCAATGAAAATCAGATGAAGGACTGAATTGCCCGATTACATACCACATCTGGGAAGTTGTCTGCATCTGAATATCTCTTCTGAGGCAATCAGGCCAAACACTGTAGATGCTAAGTTCTTGAGTCACATCTCCCCCTTTCCTAATGGGCACAGGTGGATTTCACCCCTGTGCAGAGAGCCAGTACAAGAAGAAGTGGCGATAGCCTCTTGGGGTCCCTAAGCAGGAATATTCACGCCCTCCCTCCCCCCCCACACACATAAAACAGATACTACTGAAGTGAATAGGGGGCCCTCTTGAGCTTCCTGAGGCCCTGATCAATTACTTAGTCCACTTCTGCCTAGCGCTGGCACTGAGTACAAGTCTGTGCACCACTTACATCTCATTAAACCCATAGGGCTCAAGTGGGATTTAGGTAGTGCGTGGGGCTTTCATGAGATGTGAATGGTGCAACCTCCTTGTTCAGACCCTATACAAGGGTGAAATACACCCGGTGCCTGTAAATGTGTGCCTGTTAGGAACGAGAATCAAGATTATGCATAATAATGCAATGATTCTAGTGTTTCCCAATGACAGGGATTCCCTGTCCTAGCCCCATTTCCACTCTAGATTTTCTCCATATGGTGCTATTAAGGCACTCATGAAGAATGTCCAGGATTTGACAAGCAATCTTTGTGTTTAGTCAATGCAAGTGGGAACGATGAGGAACTACTCCAACCTCAGGCATTAATCTGACTTCTTAAATTGATATAAGATCTAGTGTCTTATCATGCAAAATCATTTATGGCACGCTGGGCAATGACAACGTATGTTATCAAAATGCTGTTGTGCACAGGAGATCAGTGCTGGCTACGTAGCAGTTCTCGTGAACTAAAGAAATCTGGAAGGACTAAATTTTGTATGGGAACATTTTTGCTCAGCCCTCCTGCAAAGCAATAGATTAAAACTGGATTCTACCATTTTCCCCTTGCTAAACTATAAATCAGGAAGTAGAATGAATAACGGCAGCAATCCATCAACAGCAATCCAATCATGGAGTGTCCATTTTTTTCCTGAATCCCCTCCTTTCTCTTGTCCAATTTTTAAAGCTTCCAAACCATAAACAGACAGTGATTACATCTGTGCAGATCACCCACCCAGATGATGAAGATGCATTAAAAAAATAAAACCTCTCTATATTGCTGAATGTTGCTCTGAAGCTGTAGCAGTGGGTTAAAGTTCAGAAACAGCAGTTTATATATAAAAAAAGAACCCCCTCTTGGCACCAGATTTAAAAGGACCATCTACCATATCCGACAGGATTCTGAACCTCTATTCATGGCTGAATTTACTGGGCAGTTGAAAGCTTTACGGAAGTCCTCGAAGTTGCTCATTGCACCGATAACTCTAAAAAAAGAAACAAAACACAACATCAGAGATCTGAAATTATACTTCACAGATCCTGCAGAGTTCGGATGAACTTTAAAGTTTTAAATTATTTTCTACTTGTGGAAGTTACATTTTCTGTTCTCTTTATTCTCAGGCAATGGAAAAGCTTTCCCAAAATTCAAAACTTTCTTTTAAATTAACATTGGGCCAACATTGTTTTACCCAAAGCATTGAGAAAGACCTCGCTCTGCAAGGGACTCCAGTGAAGTCAGTGGGATTTTGTAGAAAAAAATGCTATTTTACAGAGTATGGGTGTCCAAATCTAGCTCATAGCATTCAGGAAAAGTGCCAGATTAACGGGCTAATAATGGAATGAAATTTGTCTCTTATCACCCAACAAACAAGTGCAGCTTGTCCACACTGATTGGACTTTCTGCTGGTAGGGATACTTGCAGTGCAAAAAAATGACTAAAGGTCAGCTTTGTGGCGAGAACTAGAATATACTTGTAGGCTGCAAATAAAACATCAGTAAACATTAAGATTTCAGATACATATTCAGGGCCTGCATTTAGAAACTTTGAAGTCAGTGCAAGTTCTGCTTGTGGTATCATCCACTTAACTGAGACACAGCTATTAAAAATTAATAGCCACTGATAATTATTGAAAATATACTTAATTAACAAAAATAACTAATGGAAAACAGTACATAGTGAGGAAAGACTATTCAAGGATGAAATCATGTAGCCATAAGGTTTTATATTTGCTATCCCTCACCATAAGGAGACCTTCCATGTAAAATCGATAGCAATAGCAAAGTCCCTAGTGGAATCTCTGGGACTTCTCCCTTCTTGAGGTAAAACCCACTGCTTGAGGTAGAGGGGTTGGTTTTGATTTGTCAAATTTTATTAATTTCATAGAGATGTCACTTTTGGGTGCCAGTCTTATGGTAAAAAGATCTCTTTTGAAAGAGGAAGGTTTTTCAGCATTTCCTGAAGATGGTCAGATTCTGGATTCATCTATCTTCTCTGGATGTTTGTTCCATAACCTGATAACATCAGCTGACAATGCTTTTGTCCAAAACCATGGTGGTCCTCAGAGACATGGAAACTTTCCATGACCAACCTGAGATTCACAGAGACCAGAGGCAAACAAATTGTTTTAGATTCTAGGTCTGGGCTCTGGAACACCCCCCAGAGAAGCTCAGAACAAGATCTAGTCAAGACACTTTCCAAGACTGATGCAAAACCCACATTTTTGCAAAAGCCTATCCTCAATAACGGAAGTGGAGATAATAAAAATATTTGAGTACAAATAAGTAAACGCTAGAACAAGGAGAGCAGCACCCACTTTTGAACTGATTCCTTTACCTCTTTCAATCTCTTGTATTTCTGCACTTGGACACTGTATTGTCTCTGTAGGTCCCTTAGCAGAGCCGTAACTAAGCATTTTAGAGCCAGGGCAAACAATCACATTTGCACCAGTGGTGCAGGACAGTACTGGGAGTGCTGCCGTACCCCCGGTCTTGAAGGAGTAATAACAAACACCAAATACATGGTTTCCACAGGTTCCATCAGCAGCATCCCCATTATAAAAATTGTTCTAGCCCTCCTGATTTGCGCCCCCCAGAAGTGATGTGTGAGGAGGGGGTGGGAGGTAGCCACGGGCTCATGTGTCTCCCTAGATTTCTGCCTCCCATGTAGCACAGAGGTTTTCATACTGTGAAGTGTATCTCCCTAGGGTGATGTGTCCTACAGGTTGAAAACCGTTGCCTCCTGTTTGGAGCTACCAGATCAAAAGCTATTGGGAGCCACCTGGCCTGCCTGGGCCCCTGGATCTCCAATCTGTGGCAGCTGGAGCTCTGGTTGGCTGCTTGGCAGCCCTCTCTGCTGTGCTCCATGAGCCTGCTGCCTCTGGCGGCCGGGCTCGCGGCCACACAGCCTGAGCTCCGAGCTCAGCCATGCAAGCCCGGTGCCCACCCCAAGCACTGGGGGACAGGCGACTGCTGGCAGGACGGACTTGCTCTCGCCAGCTCCAGAAACCAAACCTGTGAGAACGGAGTGACCCCTAGGGTCACCATAGTTCAAGTTCCCAAATAAAGGACACTGCCAGAGGGAGGAGGAGCTGGAGAGAGCATGTGGGGGGCAGTGGAATGGGTACCTGTGAGCAGGGATGGCCAGTGGAGGTGGAATGCAGTGCGAGGGAGGGATGGGCTGGCTTAACGGGGGAGCCCTAGCTACTACCAAGGGGATGCTGCATGTGGGGCTCCCGCTTCCCCCTTCCCCTCATTCCTCTATCCCCTTCTCTTCCCCATCCCATCCCCCAGCCCTTAGCCCCCTCCCACCACTCCCACGTCTCCCTCCCCCTGCCCCATTTCCTATCCCTTTCTCTTCCCCATCTCTTTCCCCTTCCCCACTGTCCCCCTACCTTATCCCATCCCCCTTTCTTCCCCACTGCCTCTTTCCCCGACCTCCCCCCTCTTCCTCAATATGCCCCCCGTGGGCACTCACCATTGTACAGACAATGGGATGGTGGCCATATAGGACACTCCCAAACATAGAAAAGGAGTACAACTGGCACTAGGACCCAGGAGGCAGTATCCAGCTGCAGAGGCATGAGCATTCAGCAGGAGAAGCAGCTCCATACCCCCTGCTCCGCTTCCAGCCTGGGCCTCTCTCTGGGGGGAGGGACAATGCCCCCAGCACCCCAAACTATGCCCATGAACTCCAGCCCACACTGCTGGGCTCCATCCTGCGGGTGGAGGCCTGACGCAGCCGAGCCTGATCCTGCGCTGCCCCATTTTTCCACTCCTGCCAGATCTGCACCCTGGGCAGTTGCCCCTCTTGCCCTGCCCTAGATGTGGCTCTGTACCTTAGACAGATCTATTATTTACTCTACCTGAATTGAGGAGGGCTGTGAACCCCAGTATGGATTTGCTCTCTTGCAGATTCTGGTCTGAAGGAATTGCACCTCACCTAACGAAGAAAAGACAAACATGTACATTATTTGGAGCACATATTTTTCAAAATGTAGCTGATCCTGGTACATGTATTACTAGAATATACACGAGATGAGCAGGAACAATACCACATCCATTTCCCTTCACCTCCACTGGCTTCCTAGTCATCTCTGTATCTAATTTAAAACAATACTGATTTTCAAACACTCTCTAGGGATCCAAGTCTCTAACCACTGCTCTTTTCCATCTGCTCACGTAGCTCATCTAATGCTAGCTTCCTTGATTGTCCTTTCCCTTGAGAGTCACTGTAATTGAGGGTCGCCTCTTGTCTTCTTAGTTTTAAACCTCTAAAGTGGATATTAAAATGTGATATTATGATTTTTCTTGTCCAGAACAACTGTAGATATTACTTAACACATTACTTCATTATTTTCAAAACGGATTCCTGATGTATTTTCCAAGTTTCCTTTAATGCCCCTTAATTTCCAACTCCTAAGGTAGTATCTGACTCAATTATGAGTGACCTTAAAGGGGATTATGGACAATATATGCAAATACTGAATCACCCACTTGTCTACTATACCCGGTAGACCCTAACAGATCATGCGAGTTGGTCAAGCACTTAATCCTTTGTATGAAATAAGATGAATTGAAGGATATTTAACATCCATACCAGTGCCTCTTTTCTAAAAGTGTGCTGAATATACAAAGGGCACTAGAAGGCAATCTTAATGTACAGCAAAGTGAACAAACTTTCCAAGATTTCTGTCTCCTCCATTGCTTGGTTTCACTGAACAACATGCCCAATATACCAGACGTTAAGACCCATTGCTGTCAACCTCTGAAACCCTATAAATCCCTATACAGATGAGCAACTGAAGGGGAAATGATTGAAAAATTGGCAGGGACAGGATGAAAGCTTGAAGGCTATTGAGAGGAAGAGGCTGACGAGAGAAGGATATGGCTGTCATGACAACTATGTTCAAGAGCTGGTATCATTTCAGTGGGAGAGGTAGGAGGGGCCAGTAAGTTGCAAAGAAAAAGGGGATACAAAAGCTTGGGGATGAAACAAAAGATGAGTGAGGTCCTTGAGAGGACACAAAGGGAGAAAAATTATTAAATTTAGAAAAGGGAGCCTTTATTCAACCCATTAAAATCTCTTCTTTGGAAGAAAAGGAAGGGAGGGTGGTTTTGTTTTTTTTTTAAACCAAGCAGATTGTAGAGCAAACTAGTGGATCTATCAACTTGAAAATGTATTTTCTAGTACTCACATGAGCGTAACTGAGAAAGAAGAGCTGATTGTGGGTGAATTCAATGCCTGGTAACAAAGCCTCCTCTGCTCCTTGTCTCTTTTCTTCAATCCATTTCCTGTATGCCTGATTGGAGAGGTACAGTGAGTACTGTTCAGTAGATACAGAGCTCAAGAGCAGTTTTTACAATACTGTGTTTCAATTTTTTTCCCCACAAGCACAAAGAAATAAAACAGCTGCCTACTGTGACACTGGCAGGCCAGGTGCTAGCTCATGCCAAAGTCTCCATGCTTCAACTGGACACTTACAGATACGTGGCTGGAATTTTTCTGGATCACTCGTGGATTAATATTGATGAAATAGGTGTTCAAGTAGTAAGAGTGTTTAGTCTCTATCAAATGCTTGCAAATTGCTGAATGCATTAATCTTACTTGTAATACCGGTGTTCCATATTGTACTGTAATATGTGAGTGGTTGTATTGTGAGCTTCTGGGACGGTCTGAATCACTGTACAGGAGAGGGACATTAGTTAGTTTGAAGACTTGATCAAATTTGTTATGTCCCTTCAGAAAGAAGAGACCCATTGATACCAGATTGATTGGATTTTACAAATGGAAATTCACCACATCTGGATTGAGGAGTTGCCAACAAAAGGACTAAAGATTCTTATTATTCTGCTCTCCTCCTGGAGAAGATGAGTCATGCAAGTGGACTCCTCCCATCAGCGGGGTTTGCAGCTCAGATCACATGGCAGGAGGAGGAATTAAAACAAACAAAAGGAACTAGTATCAGAGGGGTAGCCATGTTAGTCTGGATCTGCAAAAGCGACAGAGTCTTGTAGCACCTTATAGACTAACAGATTTTAGGGATCATGAGCTTTCGTGGGCTAAGACCCACTTCATCAGATGAATGTTGTGGAAATCTCCAGAGGCAGGTATAAATATGCAGGCAAGAAAGCAATGTAAATTCAATCGGGGGGGTGAGGCCCACTTCCAGCAGGTGATTTGGAGGTGTGAACACCCAGAGGAGAAACTGCTTTTGTAATTGGCAAACCATTCAAAGAAAATAGGTATCTCTATGTTGCTTGGACTTGTGGTTAGGGTGTGGAAGGTGTTTCTATGCATAAACAAAGGATCTTCAGCTGCTTAACCTGGGTTACTTCTAAAGGTCAAATAGAGCTTGTTTATTATAGCAGCCTGTATTACCTTTTGAAATCTAAAACTGTAACAATTCATGTGCCTATGTTGCTTGCTTTAACCTTGTAAATAATTCCCTATTTTCCCTTTTTAATTAATCTTCAGATAGTATAGGATTGGCTACAAGCATTGTCTTGGTGTGAAACCCAAAGCGCAATTGAGACGGAGTAAGTGACTGGCTCTTTGGGATTAGGATTAACCTGAATATTGCTGTGATTCTTTGTGTAAAAGGCCAGAAATAATCTGCCACAGAGATACGCTCACCTGGCTGGTGAGACAGACTGAAGTATTCAAGGGGACGGTCTGTGACTCCACGTTAAGGCTGTTAAAGTGCCTGAGGAACTTGCACTTGGAGCAGTTGGTTGGTGAGATCCAAGTTTAGAATTCACAAGCAGTTAGGGGATTGTGCCCTGGTTTTTAAGAGTCTGCTCCCTGAGGTTCGTACGCATGCTCTTGTATCATCACTAGGAATCTTACACCTACCCTGAAAGCCTCTCGCAAACCTCCATTGTCTGCAATGTTTTCTGCCAAAGTCCTCTTCCCTTTTACCTGGAAGAAAGGAAGAACAGAATTCACTTGATCTGTTTCTAAACTGCATTTCAAGGCCAACCTATATATACAGACAGGAAAAAGTCAAACAGAGGTTATAGGCCAGATCCTAAGCCAGTGTAACTAAATAGCTCTGATGAAGAAAACTGATTTCCAATGTGAAAAATCAAATCTATACTCATACCATATCTGTATTCTCCTGTGGCCAGTTACTCCGGCTCTAGGGTTAGATCCCAAAGGCAAAAGGACATGAAGCAGAAAGAATGCATCAGAGAATCTGGTCTGTGAAATTTGATTTGCATATCAATATTTTTTCCATCCATGTCTGTGCTGCTCTAGTTGGATTTGTGAATTTGCAAAGTTTTCTATTTATTTGACAAGCTACATTTATTTCTCCACATAACTTTCTTTATCTACTACTGGAGTGACAGTAACCATCAAAGTATCACATAAAACAGTAGAATTAAAAGTAGATGTCAAGGAGAGAATTGAAATGGGTAGTGTACAAAATGCTCTTTACAAATCTAGAAAGAAGGTTCAAGTTCTTTTTTCTAATATTGCTTCCAGCAGCCATAAAAAATCATGTTACAAAAAATCAGTGTCATCTAAATGCCGATAAACCCAATATCTTGATATTACAATATTTAATATAATTCAAAAGAACCTCTCATTTTCTGTGGAGTAGAGCACTATTTATCATCACCAGACCTATAAGGGTTTTCAAGTTATCAGATTGTATTGGGTTTTTTCCTCCAACTTTTTATACTAAAATACGCATGTTAAGAGCCACAGGATCATGTTTAGAATCAAATTAATTAAAGTATGATTCCAAAGTAACAGCTGATAAAATGGTATGAAGCAACAGTTTGAAATTTAGGACAGCACAAATTATCAGTGGCACAATGGTCTAATCAAAGGCCTTGGAGTGAATGGGAGTCTTTCCATTGACTTCAATGGGCTCTGAATCAGATCGCTAAAACTGCTATGGCTAAAAGGGATCGTGATAGTGATGGGAGAACAAGAGAATTTCTTAACCCCAGAGCTCTTGGGTGTTGGTAAAGTCTGAAACTACACTTATTTTCATATCTACTTCTTTCATTAAGCACCTTTTTGGAGACCTTTTCATTTCAAATTGAAAGAGGAGTTGGGGAAGAAAGGATACCTGATAAAAGTAAATGGATCCCATATTGATAAACTGCATAACATATCAGCGTTCAACATGTAAAATCCATAGGAAAGAAAGATCTTTGGATGTCCATCCCTTGAAACAGAAACTCCAATAAAAGAGGAGAGAACATCAGATTTCCCTACCCCCTTCCCAACAAAAAGGTGTTAAAAATTGTGGCCTATAGAAAGCTGTGTTGGAATTGCAAACTAGTACCTTATGAGTGGGGAGAGGGGGAGAAAGAGAGAGAGAGAGAGATTCCTGGTCCTGTTAGCATGCTTGGGGACTCTGTAGGGAATTGTGTAATCTGGGAGCAGCAGTTAGTCAGGAAAAAGCCAGCCTAGAACAAAGTTGGGAGAATTGTGCCTCTGCCTTAGGGAGCAGCCTGCTTTATAAGTCTCTGTGTATCACTCTGGGTTCTACGAAATAAAGTAGTAATTCCAGTGTTCCAAAGGGGGTATTTTATATTTTTATCTGTGTGTGCATGCCCTGAAACATAACAAAAATGACCCTATCATAAAGGGAAATATGATGCTCCACAGGAAAGGAAGAACTAACTATCTCCACCTCAGCGAAGTCCTGTAGATGACATGACTGTGCACTAGCAGCAGTTCCTACAACTTCACAGATGGGGAGGGTCCAAATCCTCTTAACCACGGTCAGCACCTCCAGAAAGCAAAAGACTGATGGATGGGCCAATAGCATCAGCATGGAACAAGTGGGTGAGTTCCAGCAGCTCTTTCACAACAGCTTCTAGGTCTTAAGCGATACCTCTCTTGTGATGATGATGGTGGCAGCAGAGATGCTTAACCAACAGCTGGAAGTATTTTATTTGTAAATTGGCTGATATCCAGGACTGCAAACTTGAGCCATTGGATTGCTGATTGGTCATCATCATCATCACTCAACTGATGAACAAACAACAATACCTTTCACCACTTATTGGGAGGAGGAGCAAGAGCAGCTGAGTTAAATCTGCTTTAGAAATGTGAACACGGGAGGTAGAAACTGGGTTTTAAGGATATGGATTTAACCATAAAAATGAGGTTAAAATCCTGGCCTCATAAAATTCAATGGGAGTTCTGCAAATTATATCAGTGGGACCAGAATTGCACACTCAGAGTTCCTATTTATGCTCCATTCAAGAAACATACAGTTTAAACCCGCACATATTCAGAGGAGCCCGTGCTTTTGACAGCTAATACACAATTTCATTTCTATTTCCATTTCCTTTTTCAACCCTGCAGTTGCTGTGAGTGATTGTTTAGTGTTAGATTCATTTGATCAGCAACATGTCCACATGTACATGGAAAAAATAGCAAGAGTTGAAAGGGAAATAAGCTGTGGCTCGTGTCTCTGTATTCTAATGTTAATTTATTTTCTGATTTATTGGCTGGGATTGCTAAATGGATTTAAAACACACTATTAGTTTCTTCTTTTAAAAAATGGTAGTTGCCGCTACCCAGCTCCAATCACTGTTCTATGCTGACACTGCCACCAGAGGTCATTTAACACCTACATCCCCGTTAGACTACTCCTGCTGCCTCCACTGTTCGCCTCACTATGAGAAGCAGTTTTGCCCTCTCAACAAAGAGTCTGTTGTAATTTGTTTTGACTAATAATTTGACAATCAAATTTAATTAAACAAATGTGCTCACTTCATGTATAGTACATGAACAGAAAAACAACTACATTCAGCTCAAAGCATTTGTTATGAATAAGCCATTCACTTGTAGTATTCCAACATGTGGGTAATCATGAAAAAATAGGTAAGCTGTCAGGGACTTCAGCCACTGGAGTGTTACATACATTTAAGCCAGCTCTCTTCCAGTAATAATTATCGTACTGGTTAATCATGCATTTTGTCTTCTCTTTGAATTTTTCTTCAGAGTCAGTGGACCACCAGGGATTTAAATTTCCATTCTTGTCATACTTACGACCTAAAAACCAAAAGACATTTTTGAGAAAATATAGTTTTTGCAGAAGTGACAGAGTCCTGTGGCATCTTAAAGACTAACTAAAGTATTGAAGCATAAGCTTTCGTGGGTTAATACCCACTTCGTCGGATGCACAGGACTCTTTGTCACTTTTGCTATTCCAGACTCACACGGCTATCTCTCTGATTCTTGACATAGTTTTTGCAGTATTTGTAGCATAGCATGGACACAAATACAAGAAGTTAAGTAGTAAAACAGATGTATTGTTTCCCATCAGTTTTCCAGACTTGCTTATTCTGCTCAATTCACTTAGATTTTCTGATTCTTGTCCCTAAGCTAAAGGTAGTACTGCAGAAACCCAACTCCTGTGGTCGCGCCAACCAGCAAATGCCACTCAGGCAGTGAATCTCAAAAAGGTGCAACATTAGGCATATCATTCACTTAATAGGGAAAAGGAAGATTCTACCCAAGAGGGTATGGAGTTATAGTCTTTGTAATTTGCCTAACAAGGTGGCCGTGTACTTTGTTTTGCATGTATTCTGAGAGACACCCAGGTTACATGCTCTGCTTTGGCTTCTTCCTCTAAGATGGCATTATTTTACAGTGCTAACACCTGTACACTATTCTTCAGCACCCATCCTAGCCAATGGGGTGCACATAGGTGACTGAGAATATAGTCTAGAGATTCTTTTTCGAATGTTGATGCGTAAGATGGAAATAAAGCTTGACTCCCAGATCTGAGGATGAATTTATATCGTTGGAAATTGGAGAACAGGGCATTTCACAAGAGTAACTGAGGGCAGAATTTAACACTGCACTGAGACCACAGTAGACAATTCATGTAATGACCCATGAGCCAGAATGGAATCTCCAAACTATCTTGACTGTGTAGTGTGAATAAGAGCAGAAGCAGAAAAACTTAGTTTGTAACTAAAGTAATCAAATCTGAATCTGAATATACACAAGTATATGACTTGCTGAGGAAAACGATGTTACTTTACATAGCCATTTTTCAGAGAAAAAGTATTTTAACAGCATAAAAATCATAATTGTTCTGAATTATTCTTCTTGCCGATTATTAGACTCCAGAACTTAGAGGGATTAAAACAATTGACATTAAGATGTTTAGAGCCAAAAAGGGTGACATGCTTAGTCATCACTTCCTGACTAACAATGGCTTTTTTGGGCCACATCCTATATTTTTTATTTTTTTGTTTAAAATAGACTCAGCCACTGCGTGAAATCCTGCCCCCACTGAAGTCAATGGCAAAGCTCCCATTTTTATCAGTGGGGACTCTGCTTCATCAAGTGTCTCAGTTCCCATTTTTATAACAAATTTTATCACATAGGTGAGGTCAATGACGAGGCTCGGAATTGTACAATATTACAGAAATATGAACTTTCCAGTAAAATCAAATAGTGGTTATTTTTCATCCTCGGCCCATATAATTGTGATTCTGCAAACAGGCACATCATTGCTATGTTATAAAAAATTGATACTACAGTTCTGTGCTTCCTAGTTTACTTTTCTAAAGCCTCAACGTCTACACCAGGGGTTCTCAAACTATTGAGAACCGCGACCCCTTTTTAGTTTCTCCCTCGGTGCGGCGGACCCTTGTATGTCCGCCGAAAAGCCACTGAATAAATTAACTTCGCGGCGGCAGCTTTTCGGCGGCACAAGCAGCTCGCGACCCCTCGGGAGGAGGCCGGCGACCCCCCGAGGGGTCGCGACCCATGGTTCGAGAACCCCTGGTCTACACAATGTCCACACTGCAATTAGACACCTGTGGCTGGCCTGTGCCAGCAGACTCAGGCGCTGTCTAAGGCAGGGGTCTCAAACTCAAATGACCATGAGGGCCGCATGAGAACTAGTGCACTGGCCCGAGGGCCGCACCACTGACACACACACACACACACCCTCGCTGCCCCGGCTCTGCCCCCACTCCACCCCTTCCATGAGGACTAGTGCACTGGCCCGAGGGCCGCACCACTGACACACACCCTGCCCTCGCTTCCCCGGCTCCGCCCCCACTCCACCCCTTCCAAGAGGTCCCACCCCTGCCCCACCTCCTCCTCTGAGCACGCAGCTCCCCATTCCCTCCTGGAAAGCGCTAGGCACCACCAAAAGCTGTTTGGCAAACAAAGCAAGAGCAATATAGGAAGTCCAGAGCTAGAAACACGCGCGGCCCAGCCAGGCAGCAGAGAAGCCTCCACTTCTGGCCCCTCCATCCTGCAAACTGCTATGGGGGGACCGGGGGGGAGGAGAGGGCGCCAGGAAGCTTGGCGGGCCACAGGGAAGGGCTTTGCGGGCCGCATGTTTGAGACCCCTGGTCTAAGGGGATGCTTAACTGTGGAGTAGACATTTGGGCTTTGGCTGCAGCCTGAGCTCTGGGACCCTCTACACAGCAATTAAACAGCTCCTTAGCATGAGCCCAGCGAGTCAGTGTCAGCTGACACTGACCAGCCACTGTGTTTTAATTGTAGGGTAGACATACCCAGAGAGAAATCAGCCAGTCAAACCACAGACCAGTCAGATCAATACTTTACAATACACTGCCATAAACTGTTATACGTTGCCATAATTTTCTACAGACTTCTATATCTCATAATCAATATGACAGTGAGAAGAAAAAGACATAAAAGTCCGTTAATCTTTTTTTCTATTCAACAAACCCAAAAAGAATGATATAAATGTGGACAGTTACTCACCATTATTATCAAATCCATGGGTAAACTCATGCCCAACAATTACTCCAATGGCACCATAACTTAAAGACCTATAACACAAAAGAGCAGTTTTGCCTCACAATATATGTATGCATATGCACATCAAAGCAGATGAGCTAGAGGGCAGAACAGGTTTCCATTTCAGAAAAGATTTTTTGTATCTGAAAACTACAAAGTTATTCTCAAAGCTTCTGATAGTGAAAGGTGGAACATGAAAAACCATGTTTATTAATGAAGGGTGAAAATAAAACCTTAAAGGCATTACTGTCACCTCTGAGATTTTCTAAACAAATATCTTATGTCATCAGGATGCAACATGGGGGGGAGGGGCTTCCAACTGATTGCAGCTTTTCTTTTCTAACTGGATAGTGTTAAGAGTCAGAGAGGTAGCCGTGTTAGTCTGGAATAGCAGAGGTAACAAAGAGTCTTGTGGCACCTTAAAGACTAACTAAAGTATTGAAGCATAAGCTTTCGTGGGCTAATACCCACTTCGTCGGATGCAAGCAGTGGATATTAGCCCACGAAAGCTTATGCTTCAATACTTTAGTTAGTCTTTAAGGTGCCACAAGATTCTGTTACCAGTGTTAAGAGTAAAACTATTCTGTTAATGTAGCTAAAGAAAAGCACTGATCAAAAATTAAAAGTGACTTGAGAGGCCATCTCTAATCACTCTTCTCTGAGAATGTGATAGACAAGCTTGCAAATGCATGGCATTTAATGTATGAAACATTAAATAGATTCCCATTGTTTTCTAAAGAAGTGTTATCCTATTTCCCTTCGCCTGTGCAGAAATAAGAGATTATTTACAATCAGATCTAATGCAGTGAAGAGCCAGAAAGGAGACAATCATTTCATGTTCCTGGCAAACAATAATTGACATCTTTCTGGTTTGTTTATATAGTATATTTTTTGTTTTCAATTTTCTGATGTTTTTCTATGGTGAGGGGAAAGATGTGCATGACCTTTTCATTCAGAAGAGGAATTCATGAAACACATTGTGTATTTGCTAAGTTATTCTTCTGGAACATTACGTACGTCCTACATTACAGAAATGCCATGTAGTGTATAATAGTGTATTAATAACACATTGTATAGTAACAGGAAAAGGCAAAGGGTTTCCAGTAACATATTATTACTGGACATAATGATCCATCACATACTAATTGCTCATTCTCAGTCATGCCCAAAGAAGTGTTTATGATTTAATCCCACACACACATAACAATTCTTCCCTTTGTTGTTTTTTCCTGAAGGGTAATTTGTATGTGATAAAATGTTTCCTATTGTGTTTTCTGTCATTGCAAACCTTCATTAATGAGCTTTGGTTAAAGTTATACATTTCAACAAAAGAAAGGTCATCCCATTGCATGACAAATTTGTAATTTTGTATAATGACAATCATCTGTGCTGAATGTACAATGTTTTCCATATCTAAAGCCCTAAAGCCTTCTGCAGCCAGAGAAGTGTAAAAAAAAAAAAATGGGGGAGGGAGGCCAAAAAAATCAGCTGCACTGGAATTAGCAGCATGAGGAACGCTTCTGGAGAAAAGTTTCCAGTTGTTTCTAACGTTTATAGTAAAGGGTCAAGATACTTTTTTCTAGGTTGAAAACCTTTTCTTACCTATCCTGGGAGCTCTG
Organism: Sternotherus odoratus; assembly: GCA_032164245.1. Classification (NCBI taxonomy): domain Eukaryota; kingdom Metazoa; phylum Chordata; order Testudines; family Kinosternidae; genus Sternotherus; species Sternotherus odoratus. The sequence continues at coordinate 182,301,030 of JAVMKO010000001.1, forward strand.
CAGGTTTTAATATCAAATTTAAACCAAAATAAACTTAAGACAATGTAGATAAATAACTAGTCATGTCACTCAGGAAAAATGGTCATGATTTGATTTCTGATGGATAACATTAGAAATGCTGCTATGCAAAAAAATCATTAAAATCAACCTCGTGGGTTTGTAATGAGATTATTGCATTTTAACATTAACAGCAACATTTATTTGTGAAAATTCAACTCTCAGAAAGTTTGTAATTACAAAACCTAATGCAAACAGTGTGACAGAAAACTATTTGAAATGCCACTGACATTACAAACTTCTAACTAGAAATGATGAAGTTTAATAACCACATTTTATTTGATATACAAATAGGTAGCCTAATAATTTAGCTTCCAATTATGCATATAGGGTAGAGTTGGTTTTAATTGAGACTGTATTGGAGCTGAACCCTAATAGTGCTCAGTGAATAAATATTTGCAGGATACATTTTTCTGAAAGTGCTGGTATTTATTACTAGATTTTTTTTCTGATTCCAGCACTCATGTATGGTCTTTATTATATGGACTGACAAAAGATCCAGAATCTGTTTGATACAAAACAGATTAATTTGTTTACTAAATACCATTCTGATGAGTATGGGCATGAAAATGACTTGTATAAGTTAGAGTAACAGTTAAAGAAGAGAAATATGTGAGGCATAATTGTTTGAAAGAGCCACAATTTCAGCACTTTGACAGGAGATCAGGGTACCAAGAAATCAGAGAACAAACTAGAATTGATCACACTGAAATAAGCATAGCAGAAGAAGCATTAACTGGATAGGACCTCCCATTATTCCTACTGCACCACCACAAGAAAGTCACTTGGCTCATAAGAATGAATCTTAAACATGAATTTTTTTTGTACCTAAGTTTAATGCATATTTTTATATTTATTCTCAAAATTCCTATTTAGAGAGGCACTCATCCGAATTGAAATATAACAAATACAACATATGTTTAAAGGTAAACTATGGAATTTATTAAGGACATCTGTCAGTAGTAATTAGTCTCATTTAATAGCAAGATAGCTTACTGAAACTATGGTCAGGGTCTTCTTATTTTATTGTCCCTCCCCAAGAATGAAAATATTAAATTGTAGGGACTTTTCTCTAGGCATGATTAACGGTGACCTGAAATAATTTCCCCCTATAGCAGCACATACTAACCAACACCCCAGTGGAACTGCTCATCTGCTTAAAGTCAAGCATGTGCTAAAGTGCTTTGCTGGATTAAAGCTCATGATCCTGAGAGATATTTATCACCCTGATGAGGCCCTAAGAGAGACATCAAGTACTTTGGCCCAGATCACAGAGGTACTTAGGCACCTAAAATGTCTGATTCCAGGAGAGGAGTTCCCAGCTATAGATCAGAAGCAGAGCAAATCCTGCAGCCCAGACTTAGGCACCTAGCTCTAGGACACATAACTCCCTTCTCACCAGCATCTCCAAGTGGCTAGTTTAGGGGGGCTCCCCACCTAACATGCTGGCTTTTGTGGATCCCATTCCTAGGCACCTATCTCTAGCCATTAATTGTATAGGGAGCCTAGGGGCCTTAACTCAGGCTCTGTGAATTGCAGTGTGTTCCTGTGATTTTCTAGGCATCTCAAAGTTAGTCCTTGCAGTACTGAGCTTCATAACCCCTAAATTCCTTTTGTGAATCCAAGTCTTTTGGACCTAATCCAAAACCCACTGACATCAACGGAAATGCTGCCATTCGCTTTCAGCAGGCTTTGGAGCAGGTCCAATATTAGTTACAAATTATAGAAAGAAAATAATGAAATTTTAAAGTAAGACTACACTAAATGCCCCTCTTAGCTGGGGTGGGGCAGCACTCAATGCAGATAGAAGGTTTTTGTTTCCATTATTTACGGTTCTCTTTTAATAGACTTCATTCACACGCTGCTCTCTTCTGCTCACTACAGGATCTAAACACCCTGCACAGACACAATTATTTAAAAATTCCACAAAGCAATCAATCCTCAATTTAAAACAACACAGAGACATCCAGTTTCCCAAGGTGAAAACAGGTATATCATAAGGCAACAGCTTTTCAAATCAACCTGGTTTCTCAATAGGAAAAGCAGCCTACAGCAGAAGGACAATCCCAAGGGGCTTTCCTGTTGCCAGTTTCTCCATGCCATGATTATACATTTCTACTGTGAACGTTGTTTTGGGCTCCTGTATCAATACACTCGTTCACTTCATGCTCCCTTTCATTTCACACAAGAACTTACCATTGCAATTCTTTAACTCCTCATTGCCTACTTACTAGAGTTTTCCTTTCTTACCTACCTAGGATATTCTGTCCCCCAAAAGAAAGGCTTTTGGAGTTCTCCTGCTGGGAATCCTGTAATAATCAAAGTACAAAAATTAGAAGCAAATTCAATCCAGTTAAATGACGAAGCCATGAAGGTGGAGTGGGGGGGTGTTAAGAGGGTTCTGCAGGGCAGTTCTTCTCTTGAACAACTTCAAAACAGTATGCTGATAATGAGACTGTGGGTCTTCCAAACAGACCACAGATCCTCCTTGTTCCCGGTGCAGTGGCAACAGAATGTTGTACTATGACTTGGGACAGTTTGTTGTTATATGTCAGACAACTAGACAAGCAGAACTTTCCTTGTGCTTTCCATCTGGGTTTTGGGCTACATACCTTGAGGTTACACTCCTCTTCCCGTGCAAAGGGACGGAGCCGCTTCAGGAGTAACAGACAAAACACCAAAAAAACAAAATTATGAACTTGCTCCCTGGGCTACTGGAGCAAGTCACTTAATTAAGCATGTTCCTATTTTTAACCATGTGAATAGTCCCATTAAAATCAGTGGGTTGTTTAAAGTAAGCCATGTGCTTAATCAACTTGTTGAATCAGGATCATAGTATGACTAGATTATCAAGGCTTGATAGGAATATCCAGCCATGCCAATAAGTACATCAGCTGGAAGTTACTGGTAAAATAATCAGCAGTTGAAAGGTTATCCGTGCTGACACTCCAGTGAGTGATTTACCCAAGATCACACACAGACAGCAATAGTACCTAGAACTCACAAATCCCAGGGCCATTTCTAACCACGAAACTACATCCCCATTACACATACAGAAGTCAATTCCCTGCTGCTAAAGTTCTGCCTTATCTGGGGTTAAACATAGCAACTGGTTAACAACCACTGCACCAGTATAGAAGATTGAGACTCTAGCCAAATTTTTCAAAAGGGGGTGAAAAATCAAGCCACTTATATGCTTAGATATTAGAGTTAGGTGTATAGCTTCAGGAGCTCCCTTTTGAAAAGACTTGGCCTTTATCTCCATTTCTCTTTTTTTTAAGTATTTTAAGGCAAGCATATATCAAGTGACTGTGACAATGATGTTTCTCAGACTGGTTCATTGCAATTTCTAACTTTTCCACCATACTCTGATTGCCAAAGAATGTTACTGTCTGAAAACATAAAAACCACCTGAACTTTAAAATCAAAACAAAAGACACTTAATAAGATTTTAGGTCTTTTATTCTTTATAAACAGAGCATGGAATTTTGCACAGCTAAGGTGAATGTGAGGCAAGATTTCATTGCTTTCCTCCCAGAGTCCTTTAAAAGAACATACCAAGTGTAACTCATGCCAAGCAACGCAGCAAGTGGGGTGCCCTCCTGGCCTGCCCATCTGCGGCCTGCCTGCTCTTGCTCCCTTACTGTCATAGCCACCTGTTTGCAATTGATTTATGAAAAGCAACTTTTTGTAAATCTTATTATCTGGGTTTTTCATAGTTCCCTGGATGCTCTTTTGTTGTTCAGACCACGTTCGGCCTCTTTATTTTTGTCCCTTAAAAATATAAATTACACTAGTTACCAAGGCTTTCCTCATCTTGCATCACAATTAGAAGAGTAAGCATTCATATTCACCATGTGCATTGTCAAACGTCTTATATTAATAGCGCTTTCAAGTATCCTAATGAGATCTTTACTCTTATATCTTTACTCTTAGTGGACAGACCACTGGACTGGGACTCGGGGGATATGGGCCATATTCCTGGTTCTGCCACTAGCCTAACTGGGTGGACTTCAGCAAGTCACTTCACTTCCTGTGCCTCAATTTCCCCATCTGTAAAATGATACTAACCTCTTTTGTAAGACTAAAGATCTTAAGACGAAAAGCCCTAGGTAGATGTAAGTATTAGGTATCATCATTAGAATAGGTCCCACCTACAACGTTTCTTTACAAATGAGTTTAGGCAGAGGCAAATCACACATTTTGTTAGGATCTGATCCAAAGCTGGGAGAGGGAATGACTTGGGTGTGTTATGTAAATACAGATTGCTCCTACTCTGCTTACATATTCAACAGGTACAGTGATGTCAAAGTGATCAACTTGACTGGTGATGGGTACAAATCACCTTAGTACTGAATGCAGGGGTAGTGAAATATGGCTACCAATGTTTTAATTACTGTAGGCGTATGAGTGTGTAATGACCAAACCACTCCCAGTCTTTACAAAACCTAAACCTAATTTCCCCCAACTGTTACTCACATCTTCTTGTCAACTGTCTAAAATGGGCCACTCATTACCACTACAAAAGTTATTTTTCCTTCCTTGGTATCCTGCTGTTAATTTAATTGTCTCGTTAGACTGACCTCACACTTGGTAAGGTAACTCCCATCTTTTCATGTATTTATACCTGCTCCTGTATTTTCCACTCCCTGCATTTGATGAAGTGGGTTTTAGCCCACGAAAGCTTATGCCCAAATAAATTTGTTAGTCTCTAAGGTGCCACAAGGACTCCTCATTGTTTTGACATATCACAGTAAGTGAATAAAAAAAGACACTTGTGCCTACATATTTCATACCTATCCAGTGGGTCTCAATATCTGATAAATCTATATATGTTCTTTTCTAATGAGCATATTATTCAGTTTAGGCCTAAATTTAGCTCCATCCCATGCAAATTCACTGCCTATAATCCTAATTAGCTGATCAAAAGTGCTAAAGTTTTCAAACTTAATAGAAAATGTTATATATTTATACATCTTAAGGAAATTAAGCCTGCCAAATTTCAAGCTTCCTGAAGCTTTATTGTAGCATTCCATTTTTTGTCTTTTAAAGGCCAGAGACTTATACTGTACTAGATGCTTACCATAAGTCTTTCAGTTATGACATTTTTTTAAAACATTGATTGATTTAGTTAGGTACCTAATTCAATAAGAACCTGATTTAAAGCCTATTGAAATCAATAAGAGTCTTTCCAGTAACTTCAACAGATTTTGGATCTGGCCCTAAAAGCCCATTATGGAAAAAAATAAACCAGTCAATGCACTGTACCAATGGTTGCAATTAAAATCATGTCATTTTCAGTATTCCCTATACTACATACAGGGAGTACTCAAATACCATGGTGTATGGATCTGTTTATAAAGGCATTGACTTACAACTGCTTCCTTGAATAAAAACTACCCAAAATCTCTGGGTTACATTGCTCAGTAAATACTCAAAAATATGAGGTAAAACGTTAAGAAACTAATGTCAACTTTTCAAAAAAAGGGGGGGGGCTGCACTGGTTAATCTAATACACCTCGATTAAGTAAATTATGTAAGGAAAGAGAAACCAAGCAGAATGAACTGATATCAAAGATTTTTTTTTGTAACTGTAGTAACAGTATCTATGCTGCCTATAACTGACAACCAGAATAGCCCTAACACTGTTGCACTCCTTTACGTGGTATATCTGATTACCTCTCTTTTGTGAAAACAACTTGCACTGTCAACAGTTCTGTTTTATCTAAAAGAAAGAATTAGAAACTAGAAAAATGGGTTCTGGGTTCTATTTACTGCATATTAGTGGAATATAGAAAATTTGAGCAAGGCAATAGGAGTCTGCTTGTACATAAGCTCAACCAAGCTGATAGCATTGTCATCTTCATGCAAATATTCTCCCCAATCAATTCCTTCATTTTTGAATCATCATGTTTCTGCTTTCTACTAAGAAAGATCTCGTGAATCAGTAGGTGGCATTCTTCCTTATGAGTCAGTACTCAATACAGCAGGCATAATAGTCAAGATGAAATTAAAAACACTTTGCCTTTTTGGAGTTTGCAGTGCTTCCTTGAACATGCAGTGGCAGTTAATGAAAAGTTTTGATATCATTGAAATATATTGCAGCCACAGAAGCCATTTTGGCTCATTCTCTCAGGCACATGGGCCTGTAAGGGATAGGCAAGAAATGTACTTGCCAAAGTCCCTGGATGGGCTAGCAGGCCATCAGTATTCCACTCACTAATGCAGAGCTGGACATGAAGGATTGCTAGAGTGAGATGGGCATAAGAAAGGGGACATATTTCCACCAAAAGACTACGCTCACTTCTTTCTATGTTTATGAATTGTCCATAAAACATTTGGGCTTATTTAGAATGTATTCACTATTCATTGTTCAAAACAAAGCAGTCCTTTGTCTCTATATCGTTTGCAAGCAGCTTATTGTGAGTATCTGAAATTTAAGTTGTACTGGTTATTTTGATTAGCTCCCATTAGCTTTTAGAATTAGGTTTCTGCTGTAAATCCTATCACTTACTAATAAACTTGCTTTTCATAAACTTTCATAAACTCATTCACTTAAAATCCACTATTTCTACAAATATTCCTGTCACCCCACTAAAAGTGAACACAAACATAGTAGTATCTAGTTTGCTTAAAGAGGTGACTCCATATCCCCAGTTTGTGTACTATTTTCCCCAGCTCCTGGGATAGTCAACATCAATGCTTACTAAAAACGTGACTCAGCGCAGTAAGATGTAGCTCATGAGTGAAGTTTTCTGAGAGAGCGACTACAGCCCTCTTGAGTGAATTTATTTTCTATACTTCCAGGAATTCCAACCCAGATAATGGTGGAACTCTTTCCTGGAATTATCAACTTGCAAAGGAGGTTTAGTGGCATTGAGTGCCTGCCTCCAGAGTTCAGCAAATCGCTCTGACTTCAACAAGGACTACTTCATTGTAAATTTCTTATCTAAAAAATAGTGGCCCACCAGTTATACTGTACTTCTATGTATCTCTCTCCCTAGTTCACATGGCTTACAGTGAAAGGTTCCATTTATGACCCCTCCCATGCAGAGGTACGGTAAATGCCATATCGGGCTCTCTCTGAACCAGATCAGCTCAGATCATGTACATACTTTTGCACCTAAGAACAGCCTTAAAGACAGTGAGCAGCACTATCTAAAACCCAAGGTCAAATGCAAGTGGTACAAGAAGGTCAGCAGTCATGAAATAAAATACAATTGCTTCTACACCCATGACTGATTGGTTACATTTGACAGCTCTCTGCTTCGTGATACTGTTAGACACAGGGAGTGTGAAATTCAGCATCAGTAACTCCAACCTCTCATTATAGCTTTCTTTAATGTGCTATGTCAGGGCAGCTGTGAGAGCTGAAAGATGCAGTAACTTTGAAAGGATTCAATAATAAAGAGGGTCCATAACAGCAACAGATTTTATTCTGTGCTTTCTAAACTTCAACCTTAGCAATATTGTAAATCTGAAAACCGGGGAAGTTTGTTCTTAATTTAATAGGAAAAGGCAGTTATTTTTCATATGTACTTTAGATAGCTATGACAGAATTGATTAGCTTTTTTAAATGACCACTCAAAAATCGGTTGCGAGCTTTCAGTAAAAGTGGAGCAGAATATGCCTAGGGCTATTTTTGGGATAAGTGCTGAATTATAGCACCCATTTTACAGATGAGTACCCTGTAAGCCACAGAGAAGTGAAGTGACTTGTGCAGGAGCGTAAGTTAGTTACAGAAATAGCTGAGCATACAATCCAGGTGACATAAGTGCCAGGTCCCTACTTTAACCACTAGACAGGACTTCCTGTCTATCTTCAGTCTGACATATTCATTCCATTAGTTTCAGGAATTACTTCACGGTGTGATAAAAAGAGATTTAAGAAAATGGTGCGGGAGCCAACCAGAGAACTCTGACAAGAAGGGACCCCCAAGCACAGAGGTTATTCCAGAGAGCTAATCAGAGCCTGAAGCCACAAAAAAAGAAAGGATGGTGCTGCCAGTAACTCTCCAGCTGGAAGAGAGGTATCAAGGTAAAGGTAAAACTACCATCCTTCCAGCCTTAGAAATACAGTTTGAGATTTTCAATCACTTAAGAAATTTGGATGCAAAATTCCCATTAAAACAAATTGGAATTGGGCATCCAGATCCTCTAAATATCCATCCTATTTCAGGAACGCTAGAACCAAAGTGTGATGAAGATAAACTAGTGGGCCAGAATATTTCAAAAACAAGGGAACCGGTAATCCAAGATTAGGTTAAAAGGCGTTGTGCTGTAATTACAAGATGAGATCAGACAAATCAGAATTTAAGGTCAAATGCAGCATTCTAGAATACCTATCCAGGCCCATAGACTTCAATGGACTTGCACAAATGTGATGGAGATCAGGATTTAGCCCTTACTATCTGAACCTCTGTACACATTCACTGGTACAAAAATGCTGTATTATTGCATGATTCTGGAAGGAATTTAGGTTTGCATTTTCAATGGTGTACATTAACTTAAAGTGTTTAAATTTGGGGGGAGGGGGGTTTGATGTGACTCACCTCAGGGCCTGATTTTCATGTCCCCAATACCTGTTGCTCCTCCTGGTATGAGCTGAAAAGGTATGCCTTCATACATATCCTTTTCCAAACAAATAATTAAAGAAGAAAAAGAAGTCAGGTACTCACTGATCTGGTTGGTTGAGGCACTATAGAAAGCGTTGACAGTAGTTGGACTAGTAAACCACCTGTAAAAATAGCAATAAACAGCAACAATATATTGGTGGTCAGTGTGTTGGGCTTGTGAATGGAATAATCAAAGATAAAAGGCTAATTCAGTTAAATGAAACCAAGAGATCAAAAGCCATTAGATATATTACAAATGTAATTATTTCTGCAATTTTGTCAATTGCTATCTGTGATTTTTGGATCATTTAAATCTATTATCTACTGACATTATTTTAAATGACTATAATCAAATAGTGCTTAGCAGAGCAGTGACTGGAGGGTACACTTGCTAACACTTATTCTATTTTTGTGTTCTTTTTAAAGTGATTTTAGTGCTTATGAAAGATGCCAAATTGACAGCCTTGGACAATGAAGTCCTCTATTTGAAATGAACAGGTGTCACAGAGACAGCAACTGTGCAAAATCCTTTGTGTTGTCTCAGCAATATACTTCAACCCACTCATGGAGAAACTACCTATAGAAATTAGAGGAGTGTACTTAGATATGAGTAATCAAAGCTTTTCAGTCCGTGGCCTCTCTCCTGCAACCCCTGACAAAGTTACTACTCATGCCTATTAGAATGATTTCAATTATAAGGATGTATCTCTGATAAGAACAAAGGAAAGAAAAATGATTTCAACATTCTGTAGGCGACTCAGCAATGACTGCTAATTATTCTATCACTAGTAAAGATTGCAGTAGCTTTCAGCAACTATTAACCAACAGTCTAGAAGTGAAATATTCTGTACTGTGTGCTAAGGAATAATGCAAAGGATGAGGTTACAGGAACTCCTAAAATTTGAATCCAGCTTTTCCACTGATTCATTGAATGATCTGGACTAGCAATTTAACCTTTTAGTTTCCCCATTTGTAAAACAAGTAATATATTTATTTACCTACCTTAGAGTCTGATCCAACCAACACCAATGAGTAACATTACTCAAATAGTTAATCCTATTGCTTCCAAAGGGACTACTCACTTGAGTAAAGTTACTTCTGTGTCAGTGTAAGCAAGACTGGGCCTTCACTCAGGTAGGCTAGTTAATGCTGGAATATGTAATATGCTAAGCATTATCCCCTACTGCTCCCCAACTCAGTGATCTTTTCACCCGCTAATGTCATTTATTAACAAAAGAGTTAGTTAGTTAGTTATTAACAAAAGTGAGGTTCATCGTAGTTCCAAATATTGGACTGGTCTGCAAACAATGTACAAAAGAATTATTTTCAATTGGTCATGTGTTTTCCTTGCTGCTCTTTGTGTTCTACACCATAAATGCAATGGAGAATATTGGAGCTTTTCCACTAATATAACAAAACCTGCACTGGCAAGATGTGAAGGATTTAATATTAACCCTGGCTGAACTTTTACTGCAATTTGAGATGGATTAACACTGCACCTATTGACGTTAATAACAAAATTCACATAGACTTTACTGGAAGTAGAGTCAGACCTCCAGGCTCATAGTGCCACTGAGGTGTGGTCCTCCTGCCCTGACAGGGTCCAGGTGGGCCAAATAAAATAAAAAAGCACCCACCACCATAGAAGGCAAGTCTGCCACACACCCAACCATAAGCCAATTCAGCAACTCCCCCTCCTCCAACAGCCACTTACAGTATGTAGAGCGAGAACACATTGAGGTAAGATTGATAACATTTTCTTACTTCAACTGCAGAAGTGGGAGCACTGCAGCATCTTTAGCTGGACACAGAAACTTTTAACATTAGATATGCCAGTGTACTGTGATAATCTTTAGACCCACGTAAAAAAAACAAAAACCCAGCAGATAAAATTATTTTTTTGGCAACTGGCAAATCCATAAAATAAAATGGCCAGGCCAGTCAAATATAAGGACAGGTGGTGAGAAGACACGTCAAACCCATGAAAAAAACACACAAAAATTGGTCTTGTTTTTGGATCAAATGCCTTGAGAGTTTCTCGTTGGTTAGTTTTTTACTTGTACATTGTTGCGTTTGGCTTGTAGCTTGTTGCTTTTTTAAAAAAAAATTGGCTCCCGGGAAGCAGGAGTAATGGGTGTGGAGAGAGTCAGGGGTGCACAGCAGGCCCATCGCAGTCCTAGACTGAACACTGGGATCTAGTCATATAGAGTGTTGGGGTTCTTAAGGATTGGCTTGTTTTGGCCTTGTTTTGAAATGGGATTAGTTTGATTTTTCACCTATTGTGAAAGTTGGGGTGCTTATTTTCCATGTGAAAGTTGGCAACTGTGGTGGTAACTCTACATGATGCCTGGGGTTGCAGCAGCACTCACTGTAATTTCACCTGGCCCCCCAGCATCATGTTGGAGGAACAGCTGGGACAAACCTGAGTAGTGCTGCAACACTACAGGTCACAAGGCCTGGAGCCCAGCTCAGCCAGCCCCAGGGGAGCCACCACATGACCCTTTGAAACTATCTAGCAACTTAATTTTGGGTCACAACCCAGCGGCTGAGAAACCCTGGTCTAAAGTACTGAGACACTGGAAGCAAGCTGCCACTTCTGGCCTACCAGAGACTCTGCCAAAACTACTAAGCCCCATAAATATTCAAATGTATGTAGGGGCATGGGGCAAGAAGTAGGGTTACCATTCCTCTGGATTCTCCCGGACATGTCTGGCTTTTTTGGCTAAAAATAGCATGGGGAGAATTTGTAAAAGTCTAAAAATGTCCGGGATTTCCCCCGGTGCAGAGCGCCGCGTTGGGCTCCAGCAGTCAAAGCCTCTCAACTCTCCCGGTCTCTCCCACAGCTTCCAGTGGCTGTCGCTCCCCTCCCCCATCCTCCTTCTTCCTCCTCTCCTGCATTCTCAGAGCTGCTGGGCTCTGCCACTCGCTCCCCTGCTGCCCAGCACATGGTACTGGCTGTGAGTTGAGCTGGGGGGAGCGGCAGTGTGTTGGGCTGAGCGTGGAGCCCCACACGCTGTTTGGGGGGGTGTTAGAGAAGGGGCAAGGAATTTCTGGAGGGGGCAGTCAAGGGACAGGGAGTGGGGGGGGGTTAGATGGATTAGGGATTCTGGGGGGGCAATCAGGGGGCAAAGAGCAGGGAGGCTTAAGTAGGGGGTGGGATTCTGGGGAGCAGTTAGGATGGGGGGGTCTCAGGAGGGGGCAGTCAGAGGACAAGGAGCAGGGAGGCTTAGGTGGGGGGTGGGGTTCTGGGGGCAGTTAGGAGCACGGGTCCCAGGAGGGGACAGTCAGGGGTCAAGGGGGGGGGGGGGGAGTTGGAGGTTCAGAGGGGGGCGGGAAGTGGAAGGGAATGGGCGGGGCTAGGCCACACCCCTTCCCCCCTCCTCTTTTTTGATTGGCAAAATATGGTAACCCTAAAGAAGAGGCTAAGAGACTGGGTTGGAATCAAAGAAACATCTGAACTGGAAACAGAGTCAAGCAACTGGATTGACTGGGAGCAGCAGAAAAAAGGAACATGGGGAGGAAGTAGGACAGAAAGAGCAAGATAGAGGGCAAGATAATCAGAGCCTGGAAAAATGTATGATTTCAGTGACATTAATGTAAAATAAGCAACCAAATTAGTTATCTGTGGAGTTGAGTTATAGTCTTATAGTGCTTTTGTTGGCAATTGCAATTCTTAGTTAAATTGTGCAATAAAAAATAATCTTAAAATGGCAGTGTACATTCTTTAATCAATACATTAATCAGGCTCCCTCTCTCATTTTATTTTCACCATTGTGCTGCCTCTTTTACAACACAGGAACTAGAGAATTAATCAATTGAAACATCAAAGAATGATGTCATAGGAATGTCTTAAAAATCCATCATTTGATGGACTCTAATTGCCAAGGGTAATCCTTCCTGCAGAGTTTATTTAAGAGAAAGGCTTTTTCCAGAAAAAAAATCTCTGTAATAAAGTGGGGTAATGGTGGAAATATTTTAGTAAAACAGTGAAAGTCAGAAATAAAACATTTATTTATATTATACTAGCATAAGTGCCCGGCGCTGCTCGGGTCAGTCGGAGGTGGGGAGGTGGCAGACAGCTGACACCCCCTGACCAACCCCAACACCCCCCGGCTCACTCACCCCCCGACCGAACCCGATACCCCCACCTCACCCCCCGACCGAACAGTGTATTTAATAATCTGTGTGCTACACAGTGCACCGTGAGCCGGGGGGGTGTCGGGTATGGTCTGGGGGGGGGGGAAGTTGTCGGGGGGGTGAGGGGTGAGGTGTGGGTGTTGGGGTTGGTCAGGGGGTTTTGCGGTTGGTGGGGGTGTCGGGTTCGGTCAGAGGGTAAGTGAGCCGGAGGGTGTCGGGTTTGGTCTGGGGGTTTGCGGTTGGTGGGCGGGTGAGATGGGGGTGTCGGGTTTGGTCAGGGGGTAAGTGAGCTGGGGGGTGTCGGGTTTGGTCTGGGGGGGTGGGAAGGTGTTGGGGTGGGTGAGGGGTGAGGTGTGGGTGTTGGGGTTGATCAGGGGGTGTTGCGGTTGGTGGGGGGGTGAGGTGGGTGTGTGGGGTTCGGTCGGGGGGTAAGTGAGCTGGGGGGTAAGTGAGCTGGGGGGTAAGTGAGCTGGGGGGTAAGTGAGCCGGGGGGTAAGTGAGCCGGGGGGTGTTGGGTTTGGTCTGGGGGTGTTGCGATTGGTGGGGGGGTGAGGGGGGGTGTCGGGTTCGGTCGGGGGGTAAGTGAGCCGGGGGGTAAGTGAGCCGGGGGGTAAGTGAGCCGGGGGGTGTCGGGTTTGGTCTGGGGGGGTGGGAAGTTGTCGGGGTGGGTGAGGGGTGAGGTGTGGGTGTTGGGGTTGGTCAGTGGGTGTTGGGGTTGGTTGGGGGGGTGAGGTGTGGGTGTCGGGTTCGGTCGGGGGGTAAGTGAGCCGGGGGGTAAGTGAGCCGGGGGGTAAGTGAGCCAGGGGGTGTCGGGTTTGGTCTGGGGGGGTGGGAAGGTGTCGGGGTGGGTGAGGGGTGAGGTGTGGGTGTTGGGGTTGGTCAGGGGGTGTTGCGGTTGGTGGGGGGTGAGGTGGCGGTGTCGGGTTTGGTGGGGGGGTAAGTGAGCCGGGGGGGTGTCGGGTTTGGTCTGGGCACCCACCCCGACACCTTCCCCCCCCCAGACCAAACCCAACACCCACCCCTCACCCCTCACCCACCCTGGCATCTTCCCACCCCCCCAGACCAACCCCGACACCCCCCGGCTCACTTACCCCCCGACCTCACCCCCCCAAGCAAACCCAACACCCCCACCTCACCCCCCGACCGAACCCGACACCCCCACCTCACTTACCGTCCTACCAAACCCAACTCGGATCCGTCGCAGGGGGGGGCCCCAGAGCCGAGGGATTCCGGGGACCTTCGCAGGTGGGGGGGGGGCACAGAGCTGATGGAGTCTGGGGTTCTGTTGGGAGGGGGGAGGGGCAGAGAACTGAGGGATCTCCGGGGTTCCGTTGGAGGAGGGAGGGGCAGTGAGCTGAGCGAGTGCGGTGTCTGTTGGAGGGGGTATTATGACATCATCACCACCTAACCGCCCAGCCGATGTGATTGGCCCTGAAAGACTTTCACCCCTGGGGGGCGTCAGAGGTGAGATCTGAAAATTTTTCGACCCTTACCAGCATCTAGACCCCAAGACCCCTAACTGTACCAAATTTCAAGTCTCTAGCTCAAACGGTGCAGGAGGAGTACGCTGTCATACATACACCACTTGACTTTTATATACAGTAAAACCTCCATTTAACGGACTAATTTGGGCGAGGGGGTGTCCGTTAAATCAAAAAGTCCGTTATTTAATAATTAAAAAAAACTGTCAGAGCAGCAGCCCGCCCGCCAGAGGGTTGGGGTGGCAGCTCCGCAGCCCGCCCGCTGCCGGGACTCGGGCGGCAGCTGGGAGCCGGCAGCCAGCCCGCCCGGGTCCCGGCTGCTGGGACCCAGGCAGCAGCCGGGAGCCGGCAGCCAGCCCGCCTGCTTCCGGGACTCGGGCAGGAGCCGGCAGCCAGCAGGCAGGACCCGGCAGCCAGCCAGCCCGCCCGCCTGCAGGCGGGAGCCGGCAGCCAGACCACCAGAAATGGATCAGGAATGCATCAGACTTGCTCAGAAATTTTGTCCGTTGCATCCGAAGTCCGTTAAATCGAGGTCCGATAATCGAGGGTTTACTGTATATAGATTTCAATTTCACGTCCATTCACGTCAGCAGTCAGAGCAACAGTTTGTGAATAATGCAAACACTGGGAAAGCGGGGCTCACCCAGAGGACAAACTGCATGTCTTTGCCATGGTCTGCAGGACTAACCACCAATTTAGATTCCTTCAGTCTGAGGAGGGAACCTCAAGGGCCACATCTGAAACACTGAACATTTATTTTTGAATTTTAAAGTATCTCAGAATATAGGCAAGAGTCTACCAGGATTTCAGCCTCAACCCAGGTGTTTGTCTCCCTTCTCCCACAATTGCCTTAGCCCTTTCTTCTACCCCACTGCTTATACATGGAAAGTACTCCCTAACCTTATACAAAGACCATGATGCTCTTCTCCAAATCCCTCCTCAAGATTGAACAAAGGACTAAATTGCCACCTCGTTTTAGGACCTTCTGAGGATAATTGATACTTAATATATATATATATGTATGTTTTATCCCTTTCCCTACACTTTTATTGTTGTTTGGCTTCTTATCTTTAGGGCCAAGCTGGACTCATCACTAGTACAGGACACAAAGATAATATCAATGGCAAGAAATGCCTTTGGCTAGCCTGAGGAGTCTGCACCTATTCTTCTAGGATGAGGACCTAAGCATTATGATAAATGTATTTGTCACTTCAAAGTTAGATTACTGTATCTCACTCTGTCTGGGGTTGATGGTAAAGGTTGGTGGGAAAGCCAGTCTATACAAAACTCAACAACCCATCATGAAAGGCCACCTGCCTCCATTGGCTGGATCCACTTCACCGTCCTTGAAGTTATCTTTAAGACTTGGCACAGAGTCTATATGGTAGACCACTTCCCTCTCCATAACCACCCAGGCAATTGTATTCAGTGAGGACCAAACATTCTTGATGGAGGACCCTTGGCTGTGAAACTCCATGACATCAGAATGAGTCAAATACTGATGGCTTACACAGTTTCATGCAAAACCCAATTTTTGTATAAAAGTCCCCTTAAATGGGGTCTGAAGAATATCCCTGCATAATTTCTCAGGAATATATATTTTAAATAGATAGGAACAAAAGATTAAGGAAAACTGGTTGTATTAAGGAGATGGGGAGAATAGAATATTTTACTAACACACACAGTACAAGTCTTAATTTGGTATTTGGCATGGAGATGCCATGGAGATAGGCACATTATAAATTAATAGACAGATGCAGTGAAATTCAAGAGTCTAGTAGTGCACCTTGAACCATACTCAAAATGCATCAGGTGGCATATTTCATGAGAGGCATTAGAGTGAATCTACTGAGATTGCATCACTTCAGACTAAATACAACTTCATTCAGAACCTCTCATGCCCCTTCAATGACATAAAGCAAATTAAGACACCAAAATCTGTAAGGTATGTTAAATTTAAAAGTTAAGTAAATTCATAAGTTGCTCTGCCTGTCCATACTGAACTCAGGCTGTTTGGACTTATACTCTTGATTCTGCAAAAAAATTAGAAATGTGTTTGCATTTTGGGTTAGGGCCCCAAAGTGGGTCATGATCCTGTTTTAATGGGGTCATTCAATGGGGTCAGACTTGCTGGGGCCCAGGGCCAAAGGTGAAGGTCAAGGGCTTTGTCCTGAGTGGTGGGACTCAGGCTTCAGCTTCACCACTGAGTGCAATGTTCAGTTTCCAGTCCTCCTCCCGGTGCTTGGACTTCAGCTTCCTCCCTACCCCCTGGGGCAGTGGGGCTGGGGTGGGCTCAGGCTTCGGTCCCCCCTTCTGGGGTTGTGTAGTAACTTTTTTTTGTCCGAAGTGGGTCGCGGTGCAGTGAAGTTTGAGAACCGCTGTTATACTACCCATGCCACAAAAGCTAGCATCACAGGTAGACGAAAGAACAGCGTTAAAAATATTTGTGAGTTTCCAGCCTCTCTCAAATTACCAGTTAAAATATAAACCTAAGTCTATTTTCACCTAGTATTGACATGTAAAAGAATTATTTCACTGTTGCAGCATGACAACATCTAAGACAAAAAAACAACATAGAAGAAATAGTCTGCCTCTGCTCTGTGTCTTAATATTCCCTCATCTCACCTGTTATTCTGATTAAATGCACTTTTGCAAATAGGTGGCCAGACACTAAGCACCCGCACAGGAGGCTGCTTTCTCTCCCCCCCCCCCCAAGGTAGGGGCAGCAGTGATGCAGCAAGGGCATCCTGTGACATCTGGCCATGCTGGACCCATCTTTAGTGCCATATCACCACTTTAAATGATGCCAAAAGAGTGTCTGTAACTCACAGGTGGTTCCTTTTAAGGCTTCTCTTCTGCAGAGCAGCCTACCCCAATCCCAGGTTTGCTGGACGTATCTCAGGCACCCATCAGCCTGTTCACATAGTTACCAAACCATAATAGGAACTAATGAGCTGCAAAATTCCATGAGAATCAGAAAAGCATTTAGTTCTACTGTAAAAACATCAGAAAAGTATAATCAGGTCTCTTTGACTCTTAGCTTAAATGTAGCAAAACTGATATTTTTTTAGACCAGATCTTACAGCCTGGTGTGTATTATTACTGTTGAATTATATCCAACTTTAGAATAAAATAGAAGTTTATAAAGGAAACACTAGTGGTTTCATAATGCTTTTGTTACCTGTATACATGGCAAGTATATATCGTTCAAACAGTGCTACCATCAATCATGTATAATTTCAAAGACATATAGGCAGAATAATAACCAAACATAATGATTACCATTGGCAAATTGTGGGGTTCTATGACCCCTGAGAAAGGGGTAGCATGTAGTGCTGCTGCCCAAGGAACAGACTGGTAATTAAAGTGTGACTCTCAGACTCAAAATCTGGTTCCCCCTTTTGCTTCATGTGGGAAGTAATTCGCATCAGCACTTTACCTGGCAGGTTTCACTTCCCACTTTTCATCAATTAGGCACCCTGGAGCAACTGTTGTGGAGGTGAGTGAAGTCAAGGCTCTGCGCGCTCCCCACCACCTCGCACAGGAGGTGGAGTAGTGACCCTACAGAGGCTGCTCTCCCCCACCATTCTGTAATCCACAATATGGATAGCATACTCAGGAGAGTAAGGGACCAATTTAGACCTTCCTGCTCCCCTCCACACAGGCATAAGGTGACTCACAATCTCACCCTGTATGGACCTTAGGTCTCTTAATCTTATTTTTAATGTGGTAGTAGCATAAAGGGCAAAGAAAGACCAGATCTGATCTACCATGCTACAATGAAAGTAAAAATGCCTTCAAGTTCTCCTTGAATGAAGAGAAACAGGATAAGAGGGAGAAATTATATTCTATCTCTCAGTGAACAGGGGAGTAAATCCCTTATTTTTTAAGCATATCAGTGATGTGGAAATTCTCAGACTATGGCCCTAAAGGTGCATATTTCAGGGATTACCTGCCAAATAATTTCCCCAAGATGACATTTCCCTTCATGCTAAGAACCTATTCAGTGCACATTAATGCAGCTAAAAAAATCCTTTTGCGAGACTAGAAGATAGAGGGTGTTTATCTCCTTTTCTATAAAGGAGAAAATGTTATTTCACTGCTGTCTGGAAACTCATGATGGGCTAAAGAGAATATATTATGATCTAACTGTGGCATACAAGGCTATAGGAGAATCTTCAAAATCATACATTCAGAATTACCCCTTCTGCTTTCAAAATAAGATGTTCATGAGATGTTAGCAGTGACACTCACTGTTGAAGTTAAGCTGCTAAAACCAAGGAATATGCCTCAAAAATATAGGGCCAAATTCTAATACCCTTAGTAACAGGGAGTAGTATAGTACATCACCCTTTGAGTAGTCTCATTGAGTCAAGGGGACCACATGTGGTGTAAGGTGAAACCCAACATGAGTACACATAACATCTGATTTATAGGGATTAATAATATACTGGAGACAACTATCATATTTAGTTGTGATGTGGAAAATGACCTTTAGACCTAAAGACGACAACACCTATCTGAAATACGACCAGTGTAGCTATGCATCAGGTTTTATGCAGAAGAGGTCATTTTTGAATGGTGTGATTACACTAATTGACTTCTGTATGTTTTAATTAGAATTGTAAAGATTTGATTACCCATCAGTAAGAAAAAAAGATTTGATTACTCGTGTGTGTTAGACTATTGTGTACAATACATCTTAATACTGTAATTTTAAAAGTAAATTAAAAATGTTAAAATGAAATTAATTATCTCTTATTCCACACCACTGCTATCAACAGCAGGTAACTAACAATTCCGGCTCCTATTAGTAATAACAATATTATCTCTTAACATTCTATTAATGGAAAATGTATTGAATAAAATCCCTGCTGTGCCATTCTAAATTCTTACTGGGACCAAGAGAAATAATCCAATTTTAACTGAGATTCAATTACTCTTTCTTTTCATTAAATTAAACATTTAAGCTCCACAAATATGAAGAGTGGGATGCTGGACTGGAACAGGACTTCCCAGAACTTTTAAGAAGTTTGTTAAGACGTAAATGTTTACAAGCATTTCTGAGTAACTATTGGGGGGGGGGGGGGTTCTGTAGCATTATTCCTTCACAGTGAGGGACTGTGTGTAATTTTAATCACTGTACATGTTTGCCTACTCACTCTGTTTTTGGAACTTCTTTTCTAAGCCAGTAGAAGTCAGACTGGGCCAGATATTTGCGGGTCTGCAATACGTTGCCAAAATAGTCATTTTCTGAAAACTTCATCTGTGTAAATAAATCATAACCATTGAACATGACCAACAAACACAAAGATGACATGAAAAGAATCAGAACTTTGACAGTAACGAGATAATAATAATAATGACTACAAAAGATTTGGCTGAGGAAATGACATTATTCACATTACAACACTTAGGATAAAATCCACCCCAGTGCAGAAGGCTTCCCCAGAAACCCCACACTGTGGAATCTCTAGGGTCACCCTGAATAAGGGAAGGGTCGTGAGCAGAGCAGATATACAGGAGGATCTCAACACTTTGCCCATCACCTTGGGTGGCAGGCTAGTCATATGGTAAAGAGAATGAAGTAGGACTCAGGATGTCTGTGGGGCCGGTGCAACCCATTAGATGAACTAGACAGTCGCCTAGGGCGCCAAGATTTGGGGGTGCTAAAAAGCCAAATACTCATTTTAAACATTTTTATTATTTTCTTCTATCAGTTATGGCCATAATCAAATGTTATACCCAGATATCTACTGTACCATGGGAGGCTTAAGTGTTTTTCAATATCTAGCCATACACCTTTGGGTATAAGATAATGTTAAAAAGTGCAGGGACAAAGCACAATTACATTTAATCAAGGTCTAGTTCACTCACAGAGTTAATGAGCCTGACAACTGATGAGTACAAGCCAAGCCTAAGCATGCATTTAAACATGAGACGTTTATGAGCAAAAATTGATCTTCCCTGCGAGTTTTAATAATTGATATCCGGTATTTTTTTTTAAATTGCACCCCAAGGACTAATAAATATTTTATCACAACAATGGAAACAAGTACAAACCATGATTGTTTACACTGGACAGCTCAGAGGATTGATAATTGTATACAACAGCTTTCACCTGTGGGTCGCTGGTTCAAATGCAGGCTGTGGGACATTATGATCAATCAGTTGCTCATAACAATTTCTAGAGCACAAATATCTACTTCCTATAAATCACCATGGTAGGTCAAACAGTAGGGGGTCCTCTATGTTAGTGCTTAAAATGAAAAACAACCACATTTACTGTTTTAGGTGCGTCGTTTAATTCTGAATTAGAGAGGTGATAAATGGGAGCTGTGTGAAATTAAATGTCTCAGAAGATTTCTAGGGACATATTTGCCATATAGGTTAGTGTAAGTTGCACTCCCTAAAATTTCACTTTGAGAACAAATGTTGATGATATACTATGTACATGTTGAAAAAAAATATTTCTACAGGCATTATTATGTAAAGCCATTTTCACATGAAAACAGGCCCATTTGCTTTTAAAAGTATGCAACAAAATGTTCAAAGAGAAGTGATGTTTGAGTAATTTTGCATTTCATTGCAAATATTTTGCACACTTCCCCCACAAAGGAATCTAGCAGCGCTGCTCCACCATCACTCATGTTAGCCGCATTTACCAATATGAGGGTTCACATTGCTAGAAGTCTCCAATCTATTACTAATTTTCTCTAATATGACTAGCCATGAAAGAAAAAAAGGCTGTTAATATTCTGTAGAACCTGCTCATATCCCAATCATCCTTTCAAAAAATTCTCAAGCTTGGGACAAAGCTACACTTCAGTACTAATCTACTATGTTGCATTTTTAGGGCCCAGACTTACAAACACACTGCTTATGTCAGTGAGTGAGTCCATCACCCGAATGGCTTCTCCTCTATCCCATTAACACAGATGGTGAAGGATCACAACATCTCTTCTCTACAATGTTTCCCTCAGCAGGGACCAGACTTGCAGAGTTTTTCCTTTTTAGGCCACATCTACAGTACCCGCCGGACATGCCCCCTATGTGTGGAGCACGACTTGTTAGGGTTGTTTTGCTTGCCTTGCAGGTGATGGGGATTAAGCAGCATCACAATAATCAATCTGTTGTATTGGTCAAATTATACATAATACACATTCTTGTAAAACAAAATATTCCAATGGACATGTTGTAAAAAGAGTCTCCCTTACTTGTTAGATAGTGTGCTCAATTCGGAATCATAAGGGAATGGGGCAAATCAAGCAGAAGGCCACAAGCAAAAGTGTTGTGCAAGGGGGAAAATATACGTGTTTTCTGGCACCACCACCTTTATTTAAAAATAATGTAACTGCTTTGATTTTGGATGGCTGAAATGAAAAGACCAAAAATCAGTGGCGACATGATGTAAAGGAAGAAAACTATACATTTTATACTTACCGTTTTGATGTCTTCATTAATATACGTGTCATTCATTATAAACTCAGGGTACCCCACTTTTGCCAAAACTGCTTTTGCCTTCGAAAGAAAAAAAAATTGGATGGTTTTAGCATTCAAAAGTGAATTTCTTCCCTCATTGAAAGGACCGCACAGTACTATACCTGCCAAATGGCACCTGGATTTCACCTCAGCTTGCTTAGGTGCAACAAATCAGTTTTAGTTTATAACATCAAGAGCCATGTTGAGCTGTAAGTTTACATAGTAGCTCCACCGTACAGAATTACCAGTGCGCTTGAGCACATAATTTACTCCTAAGAGTTGAACCCCACTAAGGATTACAAGCAAAGTTAAATCTAATGGTCACAACTTTTTAGTGTTTTAACAACCTGAGACCTGTATAACTACCATAGGGCAGCTGATGCAAGCCCAGTTATTCATGTGTATGCGGGACATGGATATGAATAGGTCAGAACCTCAGCTGGGATAAACACAGCATAGTGCCACTGACGTCAAATAGATCTCACCAGACAAGGATGTGGCTACGCTTTTCTGACGGAGAATGTGGTTTCTTCAGTTCATGCTATTGACCTGTGTTTTGCTCATCTACCTGAGCCATCTAATTAAAGTCTTTCCACTCCGCCTGTTTTAACAGACTCCATTTCTTAAAATACTCGTTCCCAATAATAGCACAGAATCCTGTGTTCCTATGCTCAGTACATGATAGGAACATTAAAATAATACAATTTACATTTTTACATTAACTTATTCAGTTTCTCATTTGTGAGAATTTGCCTTAGTGTTTACATACAGTACATCTTTATATATATATAAAGATATATACACAAAACATATTTATGTGTATACACACACACACACACTCAGCCAGGGCAACTGTTATGCCTTCCCTTATGTTTCATAAAATCATGATACAAACTGGAAACAATTATGGCAGCTAAATTTATAATACATTTGTGGATGGCACTAAACTTGTCCCACCCCAAGGACAGCCATTCATAGTTGCTATGGAAACAATTTATTTCCAAGAGCAAAAACAAAGGGAAAGAGAGAGAGAGAGAGAGAGACTAAAACATGAGGAGGAAACTAAACAAAATAAGACACATGCATGGAATAAGCTAAACATGTGATAGAGTGGGATGGTATAAAATGTAAATTTCAAAGTTGTTTAGGAAGACAGATATCAATTTACCTTTTAGGGCTACTGGACTTTTCCTTAAAACTTTCTTCTAGTAATGTGATCCTTTCAGCACAAAAATCTGAAACCATGTGAAGGCTGAAAGAGGAGAACCCTAATGAACTACATGGCCCTTTTGAAATAAACCACCTTCAACATCTAGGCTCCAATCCTGCATGTTGATCTGTGTGAGAGCACCCCAGCACCCATATGGAGCCCCTTGACTGCAGTAGTTTATTTATTTATTTTACCTTCCTCTGCAGCATGGGGCATGGGTCAGTTGCAGGTTTAAACTAGTGTAAATGGGGGTTCTCTGTAACTTTAAGTCTTTAAATCATGATTTGTGTCCATTTATTGCTGTACGCAAAAGAATAAATGGACACAAATCAGACATCAGGAATCATAATATTCAAAAACCAGTAGGAAAACACTTCAATCTCTCTGGTCACTCAGTAACAGACTTAAAATGGCAATTCTTCAAAAGAAAAACTTTAAAAAACAGACTCCAACGAGAAACCGCTGAACTGGAATTAATTTGCAAACTATATACTATTAAATTAGGCTTGAATAAAAACTGGGAGTGGCTGGGTCATTACATAAATTGAATCTATTTCCTCATGTTAAGTATCCCCCTACTGTTACTCACACCTTCTTG
Source organism: Sternotherus odoratus (assembly GCA_032164245.1). Classification (NCBI taxonomy): domain Eukaryota; kingdom Metazoa; phylum Chordata; order Testudines; family Kinosternidae; genus Sternotherus; species Sternotherus odoratus. The sequence goes on from JAVMKO010000001.1 coordinate 182,324,609, forward strand.
CCAACTGTTTGAAATGGGCCATCCTGATTATTACTACAAAAGGGTTTTTTTTCTTCTGCTGATAATAGCTCAACTTAATTAATTAAGCCACTTAAAGTTGCTTTTCATGTTCATGTTCTCTGTATATTATATATCTATCTATCTTCCTACTGTCTGTTCCACTCTATGCATCTGATGCAATGGGGTCTAGCCCACAAAAGCTTATGCCCAAATAAATTGGTTAGTCTCTAAAGTGCCTCAAGTACTCCTCGTTCTTAATGTCTAGGCTGTTTCCCTTCCCTCTCCAGCTACCACCAGGGCTTCCTACAAAGGCTGTATAAACCACAGTCTGAACAGCCAGCTCTGCAATTTCTTGCCATCCCTTTGCATGAGCTGTGCCAGTGTGATGGGAAGAAGCAACGCTATAATGTTTTTCCCCAACATCCTTTTTTTAAAACTTCCCTGATTTTCAAGGAAACAGGATTTTTATCTCTTGAGAGTTAATCTGTTCCTAGGATTTATTTCCCAGTTGAAGTTATTGTCCTCTACTACTGACATCACAATTAATTGTTGTAGAGATAATTAAGATGTCACAATCAGAAGATTACGACTTCAGGTTAGAAATTAACGGCAGGAACAGATGAACTCTTCAGCAAGAAGGATCTCATTGTCATACAAATATCCCCAGTGATAGAAAAACAATAGAAGACAAATGCTCTACAGGAAATATGAAATGAGCTAAATTACCTCTAAAATAGAATGAAACAGAGAGGTAGCCGCGTTAGTCTGGAATAGCAGAGGTAACAAAGAGTCCTGTGGCACCTTAAAGACTAATTAAAGTATTGAAGCATAAGCTTTCGTGGGCCAATACCCACTTGGATTAGCCCACGAAAGCTTATGCCTCAATACTTTAGTTAGTCTTTAAGGTGCCACAGGACTCTGTTACCTAAATAGAATGTTTTCTTAGTTCTTCATGAAGCACAACAGGTACTGAAGATTTTTTTTTTTTTAATGTTTCAGAAAACAGGAAAGAACTAGAATTCAGCTGTAGACAGCATCTATTTTTTGCCCTGCTTATGCTGTCTTGTCGAATTGACTGAACTTTTGTGATAGATTGGAAAACTTCAGTACATTGCTTTGGGGTTTTCAATGTTATTTGCTACTATATCAGTCTCAAGAAAGCAAGTAGGAAAACTCATCAGTTTTAATTTCCACTAAGTTGGCTGCTTCGATGAGTTAGGTTAGTCTCAAATGTCTTGCATGTATTCCAAAGTAATCATTTTAATCACTTAATTAAGCACTCTTTGTGTTGCATCTGCATAATTGAGCCCTTAACATTTTTGATTAAACTATCAAAAGAAACAAAATAATTTATAATAGCTGATGAACAATTGCCCTTTTAAAAACAATTCAAAGAATCAATGTGGATTAACTGCTCCAATACTGCGTTGACTTTGAAAGCAGCAATCAGTACAAAATGTGGATCAAAAACATTGTTAAATATATTTAGGCAAATAACAAAAAGCACTTTGAATTATATTACCCATTAAAAACATTGGCATTTTCCAGAATGCCTTCCAGATCCTTAGCAGCTGTAAACCTCACCAAATTCTGAAACCATCTTAGGCCCAGCAATCTCAGTGAGCAGGTCAATCAAGCATAGCCGTCTCACTGAGAGGAACAAATGTGGACCCTGGCCTCAAACCAGAGGTGTCAATGGTCTGATCTTGAAGAGAGCATACTGCTCTCCTCCCTGCCACACAAATCAGAGATTTTGATTTCACCTTGAAGAGTACATCGGCATAAGCATTAAAATCTCTCAGCACCATAAAACCTTTCTGACCTATAACTCTGTCCATTCAGCTAAGGAGAACAACCTATACAACCCGTTATTCTCATTTTAAACCTATTCCATTACTCACACCCAAGGTGGACTTTCAAACCCATCCATTTTTGAAGTGAGAAACATTCTACATTTAAGGGCTTCAAACACGAACATATCTCTGTACACTGAAATAATACTGTATGTACTGTAAAAATGTTTTTGAAATACCTGCAAAAATTAAAATTCATGAGTATGAAAATGATTTTTTTTACAAACTTTAAGAACATTATTTTTATTTTGGAGCATCTAAAATATTAAAAATGAATACAGTTCACTGAAAAATTAGCATGAAATCTAGCTTGAAAGCTAGAATCGTTCATGGCAAAGTAATTTTCCTTTTAATTACAAAGACTAATTCAGCCTTTATGTACATGTCTGGCCTTTTCATTTTTCATTGAAAATATATGATTCGAGTGCCATCTGGCAAAATTGCTGCACACATATCACTGGCATATATTTTAGTTTTAGACAGAAAAGAGGAAGAAAATAGGGTGCTGGAAATTTGTAAAACATAATGAAGTACAAAATTGAGCTCGAACCAACTTCCAATGATATCAGTACAAAGGGTTCCTATTGACTTCACTAAGAGTTGGATTGGGCCCATCACAGTAATTTTTTTATTTCCTAAGCTGGTGCAACGTGAAACGATTTGTGAATAGCAAACTCTGCAATCAAAAGTGAAGTGGCCACTCAAACACAAACCCTTTTATTGCTTGGCCTATAGTGCTATATGAAGTTATCAAGAGTGCTTGATCTGTGCAGAGCACACTACAGAACACCGCTAGTCTTCAAACTGCTGTGTATGTGGCTGTTTTTAAACATTGGTTTTAACTGTTGGTCTCTTTATACTTGCAATGATTAAAAATGAGTACAATTAATTTAACTATGAAACTTAATTTATCAAGATTCCAGGGAACTGAGGGTTGTTTAATAACTCATTTGCACACCACATCCAACTAGCCAACAGAAAGCTAAGCTATTATTTTCCTATTTCAGTAGTTGTTTTATATGTTCTAACTTAATGTGGTTATTAATGCTTCTTTCTTGCTACAACCTGAGTTCAATAACAGAAAAATACCAGGTGACGTGACTAATCACAACTCAGCAACACAGTACAACTATAAAATATCTGTTGTATAATAGTCACAATGACCTGTTTTCTATCAACTCAGAGAGTAGAGAAAACTTTGTATTTGGTGTATTTGGCGAATGCCCCGCTGCCACCCCAGAGCCACTCAAGGTAAGCGGTGCTGGGCCACAGCTCACAACCCAAACCCCTCCTGCACCTCATACCCCAACTCCCTGCTTTGAGCCCCTTGCTGCACCCCATCTGTGCCCCCAACCCCCTGCCCTGAGATCCCTCCTGCACTCCGCACCCTCTCCTACTCCTCAACCCTGAGCCCCTTCCCGCACACAGACACTCCCTCCCATGCCCCAACCCCTTGCCCCAGCCATACATTCATGGCCCTGGATGCAATTTCCCCACCCAGATGTGGCCCTCGTGCCAAAACATTTGCTCACCCCTAAGCTAAACTGTAGTTATATCAGAAGAGACATACCCCTGTGCATTTTACTCTATCTCAATTTCCCATTTTACCCTTGCTTGTGATGCTACATCATGAGATTCAGTTATTCTATGTACTGACTTGTGTGGGGGAGGTGAGATCATAGAATCATAGAATATCAGGGTTGGAAGGGACCTCTGGAGGTCATCTAGTCCAACCCCCTGCTCAGAGCAGGACCAATCCCCAACTAAATCATCCCAGCCAGGATTTTGTCAAGCCTGACCTTAAAAACCTCTAAGGAAGGAAATTCCATCACCTCCCTAGATAACCCATTCCAATACTTCACCACCCTCTTAGTGAAACAGTTTTTCCTAATATCCAACCTAAACCTCCCGCTCTGCAACTTGAGACCATTACTCCTTGTTCTGTCATCTGGTACCACTGAGAACAGTCTAGATCCATCCTCTTTGGAATCCCCTTTCAGGTAGTTGAAAGCAGCTATCAAATCTCCCCTCAGTCTTCTCTTCTGTAGACTAAACAATCCCAGTTCCCTCAGCCTCTCCTCATAAGTCATGTGCTCCAGGCCCCTAATAATTTTTTTGCCCTCCTCCGGACTCTTTCCAATTTTTCCACATCTTTCTTGTAGTGTGATCTGCAGAGATAAGATTGCAAGACAACACAGTGTACATACCTCACCACAGATCTGGACTGTCAAATGTGAATATTCATGACACTCAGAAAATATTTCTGATAACCCTTCATCTATGATTACACAGCATATATATGGTTGGATCTATGCTTACTATATCCCTTGTAATTCTGAACTAAAGCAATAGGTTGATTCCAATGAACCAACTGCATTTTGGTATTTCATGCTCCATATCAACTCTGACCTGAATCAAATCCAATAGTCCAAACCTATCTATAAATGTATTAAGGGAGAACACAGTGAAACTCAAAGCCAGTGAAATGATCCAAGCCTTAACTCAGTTTATTCTTGGCCCAAACACCAACTGACAGACATATTAAAAAGATTTAAAATACTGAATGGGAAGGAGCTCAAGTGTTTGTTTTGGAAACCAATGCAATAGACAAGCTGTGCTCTATGAGAATTTAAATAAAGCCAAGTCCACAGAAAGAGAGACTCCTTGCTGAAATAAAGATTTCACCATCCAGACTAAACCCAGTAGCAGACTACAGTTTACCAATTGGAAGTATTACTTTGGAAGTCAATAGTGGTTTCAGCTTTTCATTGGAGAGGTTTAAAAAGAGTCTTCAACCCCAGTTAATGGCGAACGGTATAAAACCCAACACCAAGCACAAAGCAATAAAAGCATACGGATTGGATATTAACAAATAACTTTGTCCTATTTCTAGTCCCACTGATGCCAATGGTAAAACTCCCATTTACTTTGATGGGAGCAAACAGATAATGCTGAATGCTTTGAAAAATCTTATCCTATGCCTGTATGCAAAGTCTTTTGTTTTATAGTACAGTTCTTATTAACCTCAGGGCTACAATAATTTTTCCACTTTTCCAGCTGCATAAATGTGATTGGATTAAACCGATGGTTGCAGCTGTTATTGTTTCTTTTTACTGACTATTGATATTTTAAAAGTGTCAGACTGATAGCCCTATTATATCCACAAGCATCTTGGTTTTTGAAAGATAAGTTAAGAGAAAGATGCATTAAGATCCCAGTAAATAAGTAATGATGCTCCTTTTAATCCAGGCCAAAAAAACCCTCCATGACTAAATTCTTTTTTTTTTCATTTGAAAAAAAAAAAGTGCATCCTAATGAACTTAAAATAAAATGTAAACATTGAGCAAATTACCACTCTATTCTCCACATTTTACAGTTCATAAGTGAGGACACCACAGTTCATGAATAAAATCAAATCATTGATTGAGGTGGAATTGAAACATGTAGCAACAACTGCCCATTGGTGGGCAGAACGGAAGGGTGTAGAGCTCTGGGGAAACTCTGGAAGATGTGTCTGACACAGGCAAAATGCTGCAAGAACTCAGGGAATCCCATATGGAATACAGACACATGGAAAAGATGCAATGTCTGCCTCTGGCCTGTGAGAGGTAAATGGGGACATGGCCCTTCCTCCTCTCTGCCCCCACTGAAGATAGAGTACTGTAATTAGTTCCAGTAGCAGCATTAGGCCTGAGATATCCTTGCACAGAAATGGCCCAAGAACAGGCCAGTCCAAGGACATGGTGCTCCTCCCTATGTTGGAAATTCAAGGGAGGAGAAGCACCTTAGGCCTTCCCTTGCAAACCCAACGTGATCTAGGACTTTTAAGTACAGTTTTCTAAAGTGACTTAGTGACTTAGGAGCCTACATTCCACTTTCAATGGGACTTAGGCTCTTAAGTCACTTAAGTACTTGAGAAAACTATACAGTCTCTCGATCTCCAAATGATGTTGTGCTTTCTCCAGAACCTAATGTTTCATTTTAACAAACAACCTTGTTATTCTTCCTTTTGAAGTCCTGCTAGATTTTCTTCCCAGGTGTGTTTTATTTCAGAACCCAGAAGGGTTGCTATTAAAAAAATAAATACATAACAACATTAACTGCACTTTCATCTGTTACCGCATTGCTCTAATTATTCCATTAAACTCTTCTAGAAACCTACTCCATGCCTCACCCCCCGCCTGGAGAACTCTTGAGCAATTGACCTCTACTGCAAATGGTTGCCATGCCACCCATTGCTAGAAACATGAACTCCTCAGAGCAAAACGTTTTGGGGTGTTTTTTGTTTATGCTCTGGCATGTCAGGAGATTTCACAAAGAGCCCTGCATTGATTGACATGGTAGGAACCCCCAGGGGCTTAAGAAATTCAATGTGCTAAAGGAAAGGTTAGGTTCTGAATAACATAGCATCATCTGCGGATAGATATAAAGGGTGCATAAGGGAGGGAGGGCAAGGAGGCTCCCTCTTGCTACAGGGCCCAGCACTGTGAGATCTGTCGTCCCCAAAAGGTCTTCTTGAGAGCTGTGAGAGGAACTGTGAATAACCTGCTGTTGATAGTGAGAGCCTTCCAACCCTAGCCTTCTGTTTGTATGAGTTGACATTCATTTACAATTTCCAATGTTATCTTCACCTGGAAAAGGGATATTTTTTATTAAAAAAATCTAGGAATTTTCTTTTTTTAGTTTCCTGAAAACCAGTGGGAGCCTGTGACCCCATCAGTCTGCATGGCCCTATGCCTTGCAGGGCCTGAAGTCCAGATCCAGCCAGGAAGTGCGTTTACAGGGTGCAGCTATAACACTTCCCAGAAACTTAGGCCTCAGCTACACTAGCAGGTGGGTTCGAACTAAGATACGCAACTTCAGCTACACTATTCGCGTAGCTGAAGTTGAAGTATCCTTAGTTCGACTTACCTGGCCGTACCCCTTGGTGGTGAATCTACCCCAGCAGCTCCCCCTGCGACTCCACTTACTCCTCTTGAGGAGCTGGAGTTCCAGAGTCAAGAGGAGTGCATTCGGGGATCGATTTATCACATCCTGACAAGACACGGTAAATCAATCCCCAATACACCGAACACTACCTTCCGGGGGGACGGGTAGTATAGGACATACCCACAGTAATCTTCATGGACTTAAATTCAAGCAAAGAAGACTGTATTTACCCTTCCCTTCCCTGATCTCCAAGAATAGATTCCATCCATATGGTGGTAAATCGTTCACTCTGGATCTGAACAACCGTATCTCCAAAATACCTAGAAAATGCCTGAACATTCAACTGTATTGAATGCTAACAATGCAACATACTCTGTTACCCACACCCGCTTGAAACAGTTCTTACAATCAGGGCTTTGCAGTTGTCATCTCACTCTGTGGAGAAGAACCCTATCCACTTGAGCAGAGCCTCTTGTGTGCAGCATTGCAATGAGCACATTAATATTACTCCCTTCATCATCCCCACCCCGCCCTTCTATCCTATATTGCAGACAAGAAAACAGACACGCACAGGCACACAATGCAGGCAAGAAGGCACAGAACAAACAGCCAAAAGAGACATTTTGTTTTCTACCTAAGAAAGGGTTTCTCCTTCTAGTACATATTACTTGTGAAAAATCCCATTCTTATCTTCGATTACTTCTAAACTTTAAAAAAGTTACTTTTCAAAGTAAGGAAGAAGCAGTCACCACTTATTTAAAAAACATAGGCACATTGGTGTTTGCCTAATAAATGTGAGCAGCTGACAAAGCATCTTTTCCACAGAGTACTGCATGCTGCTTGGTGAGTAGCCAACAAGAGAGCAGCCTCCTCCTGCATCTAATGATCCCAGTTTAAAAAAAATATCTCTGTAGACTCTACCACCACCAGAGTCTGGAGCATTTCAATGGGACATTTAACTTTTCTCTTCATTATTTTGTTTCAGACATCACTGGCTAATGAAAAGCTTGAACAATTTAATCTCTACTGATGTTATAACAAAGTTTCCCCCAACTACATCACCAATTCTGCTCTCTTCATTAAAATATTTAAAATATGCATTAGCACATAGAGATGTACCAATGCAGTTACTCCTGGTTTCACCAGTGTAAGGGAGAGGATTGTGGCCACATAAGCCGGGTAGCCTGCCGGGACCATTTGTACACAAAGTGCCGTCAAAAGCACATGTAGATTACAGAATCTGGCCCAACGCTGTCCTTTATATCTGCTCTCAAGTTAAGCAAAGCACATCATCAAATATCAAAACAACTGGCCAAGTGTAGGTGAAGATTTTTTGAAGACAAACGGTAGCTAGGCACCTGCCTCGCACTGGAAGTCTGCCATTAGTGGCTTTGAAAAAACTTGTCTGAAACACGTATTTTTAAATAAATGGAACATGAGTGATTGGCTTCCACCAGCTGATCAAGCCAAGTCCTAAACCTGTTTTGCTGAAAACTGGCATTGGAACCTGGCTTTTAAAACATGGCTGTTTGGGCAGCGAAGACCGTGCCCAAAGGAACCTCCCCGCTGCAGGTAACCGGGCTGGCAAATCAGAAACCATATTGAACAATCTATCCTGTTATGTTAGAAGGTGCTCATGGCTGGCACATTAGGGGTGTTTGCCATAAGCACTCAGGATTAAACTCTCCATAAAAGCATTAAAGTTGCCACGTAGTACCTGCCCCCACAGAGTCAGTAAGGGACCTGGGTCTCATGTGGATTACAGTACTCTCCTGTCTCACGGGACCTTTCTCAGCACTGCTGAGCAAAAGGAGAGTCCATAGCCAGGTCACCTTTTCCAGACCATGCAGTCTGAGGCAACATTTGACTTAGGGGTTTCCCAGGGCAAGATTCAGGGGCTAAGGGAGGAACAGAAACAGCACTTTGTTAAGCATTGGGTTTGTCTTACTTTGAGGGAGTCCTGGAGAAAGATACAGGCCCAAGGAAGCTGCTCTTGGGGGCTGGGAAGGCAGAGTCTGGAAAGGCTCAAGGAAACAGACGTGTGTTCATTTTGTAAATAGACAAATTACACTTAGAATGTACTTTATCCTGCCTCACTGATTCCAGCTTCAAACAGGAAAATGGCCTACAAGGGAAGGGTCTGAGTTACTTCAAAGAATTTTCTCCCAGGTGTCTGGCTGATGGTTATCACTGACATGCTTACGGTCTAATTGAGCACCATATTTGGGGTCAGCAAGGAATTTCCCCCAAGGTCAGATTGACAGAGACCCTGAGGGGGTTCTGCCTTCCTTGGCAGCACGGGGCACTGGCAGGTTTAAACTAGTGTAAATGGTGGGTTCTCTGTAACTTGAAGTCTTTAAATCATTATTTGAGGGCTTCAGAATCTCAGAGTTTATCAGTCTATTACAGGAGTGGGCGGGTGAGGTTCTGTGGCCAGCGATGTGAAGGTCAGACTAGATGATCATGCTGGTCCCTTCACGCCTTAAAGTCTATGAATCTATGGGAATCCATTACCACTCTGCAAAGGGGCAATAATCCTTTCTAAAATGGACTTTTGTACAATGGTTTTGTTTATCCTGGAGAAACAGCAAAAACAATGTCAGTCAATTCTAAAACATCATCAAATTTGCAGAAATGAGAGCAACTTTCTTGCACTTCAGAAGAATTCATGTTAAGCTGGTGTGTATCGCTGCTTACACAGCATTCCCACTCCAAAAGCTCCAAGATTCATGCCCAGTTTTACTTGTGTGTGTGTCCCTCAATCTTTTCCTCTGTCTCTCTTCCTCTGTTTCAAGCCTAAGATTTGTCACAAGTGTTTTGATATTATGCACCCACACTCTGGCCTTATGAGTTGTGCTAGGGTCTGAAAAATGACAGCAAGAGATCAGGGTTAAATGCAATTTCCTTTCCCTTCACCCATTTTCCACTATCTGTCTGCGTGGTGCTCAGGTTATTAATGGAACTGACACCGCTGTACAACTGACTGAGCAGTAGCAGCAGCCAGATAACAAGAGAGAAGCTGACAGCAGCAGATCTAGCCTCACAGATAAGATATAAGCAAACATGCAATGGCTATTAGCTTCAGCATGGGCCAAAGATGAACATTTCATATGGTTATTGAGCAGAAAACCCAAGTCTTCCTGAGGCGATTAATTGAGTCTGGATTTTGAAAGATATTATTCTCTGGGGCCAAAATAAAAGTTTATTGGAGGAAGAAGTGTTGGACTTGTAAGTATTTATTGTTAATCCAACTGCAAGTGAGGATTTCTTTTTAAACCAGGAAAAAATTGTAGAATACTTTCACACTAAAGGGAAAGTCTGTCCCACTCATTTTATCTGCCAGTTGAAATGTCATTCTGAACACTGTCATTTTCCAGATGAATGCAGAAGGGTGCTAACTTCAGCAGCCTGGCAAAATTCCAGTTTGGGTTACTACAGTGACCTTTCCAGATTCCCTCCCTCATTTCCAATGAATATAGTACTCTTCACTTCCTTACTTCCACCTGTCATGTAGTGCTCTTCACTGCACACATTCATGATCATAGTAGGAAGAGGATTAACCACTTTGTAAAGACAAGTCTGAGTTGAATGGTGGTATGTCTAAAGATGTAGGACAGTTCAGGAACACAGTTAAAACATGGTTCAGCCCCACTACACATTCCAGATCATATTTGAATGGCATCAGATGAATAACCTTTTGCAGCCAGCTCCGCCAACAGTGTAGTTATTGCAATACAGATTGGCATCTTAGGGCTTGGCTACATTTGTGAGTTAGAGTGCATTAAAGCAGCCCCGGGCAACCTAACTCCAGACCTGTCCACACTGGAAAGACACGTAGAGCGCCTGGACTCTGAAGCTGGAGCGCTCCTGGTAATCCACCTCTGTGAGAAGCATAAATCTTGCTGCGCCCTGGCTGAAATGCCCGGGCATCAGTGTGAACGAATTGTTGCATTACTGCACTCTGAGTGACCTCCGGAAACGTCCCATAATCCCCTTAAGTCAAGTGGCCACTCATCTCGTTGTTTTGAATTCGGCTGTAGGAATGTAGATATGCCCTTTCAAAGCACCGTTTCTGACATCCAGCATGCTTATCTGCTCCAGGACAAAGTAAACAAATGAGGAATGCTGCTTGCTTTGAGTGACAGAGAGAGAGAGAGAGAGGCGGGAGGAAGGGAGTCCGCTACTGTCTGAACTTACACAACAGCAAGCTGACACACTCAGCCCCCCAAAAACCCACACTCTCTCCCCACCCACATACACACAACACATTCCCTGTCACATTCCACCCCACCCATACATTTGAAAAGCACATTGCAGCCACTTGTACACTGGGATAGCTACCACAATTCACTGCTCTTTGTGGCATTGCAAGAGCTGCTAATGTGGCCATGCCAGTGCACTTCCAGATGAGAGAGTAAACACATGGCAGCATTTTCCCTGCTGTGGTCTCCAAAGGCTGGTTTGACTCCCAGTGCTCTAAAACTGCAAGTGTAGCCCTACCCTTAATCTTTAATGTCTACATCAGAGCACTGCCATAACCCAAGACTACAGAAATACTAGAGTATTCCACTGCAGCAAAATCATCACAGCACTCAGTCTGTACTAAAGACAGGGTAGATAGTTTTGTGATTAAAAGCAGAAATCTGAAAGGGACAAGGCTGGATTCAAAGGTCTCTAAAGGAACAAAGAGGAGTTAGGCACCTAACTCCTAGCGAGTTCCATCTCTGCCTTTCTTTGAACGTTTCTCACTCAGCTCCCAGGTCTTTCTGAAGTAATGTGTCACTGAAGAAAAGTAAACCTGGCCTGGCAGAGTCCATTAATGTTTCTAAAGTAGATTTAAGGTTTGTGAAGTGCTTTTAGATCTTTGGATTGAAGATGCTATATAAACATAAAGGAAGGAGTAGAATCTTTAGCTTTAGGACTCTCTACTATAGATGGTCCATCAGAGACTAGTTTTGTTAACTTTTCAGACACATTGAAATGTCTATCTTTTCCGTCTCTTTTCTCAAGCTACTGATATGCAGGGTGGGCTCAGGCTCCGGACTGGTTAATCTGCAGAAGTACTTTTGCATTTGTTGGTTTATAACCTAAGGGATGAACATAAGCAGTAGGCTGGTGCTTATAGACATTTTATTTCTAAAAGACAGACAGAAATGGAAAGCATTATTATTTACATTTTAAACCTTATTAGGTGAACAAGCTACAAACTAGTGGCTGGGCAAGAAATGGTTTGCCTGTCTCGTGAAAATTTTCAGGATTTTTACATTTATTCCCATCCTGAATAAGGACAAAGTGTCAAAATCTCAAAAATATTCAGAAGCAGAAACTCTCCCACAAAAAAAGTTTTGGTTTAGATCAATCAGAATGTTATGTTTGATCATTTCAAAGCATTTAATTTCAGTTTGGACCATTTTCTAACAATTTTTTTAAATATATTGAGCTTACCATTCTATCTGAAAAGTCATTTTCGAATTAACTAGAAAAGCAGAACTTTTCATTTTGAAAATGTCAAAACAAAATTTGTTGTGACAATTTCGGGGGGAGAGAGAGGATTCCAAAAACAACTTGAGTCAAAAAATTTGTCAAAGCCACCCTTTCCCACATAAACAGTTCTGTTTTTTTACCAATGGACAGTTTTTGACAAAAGAAACATTTTGGTGAGAACTTTGTGACGCATTCTACTTTAAACATAGTTTCAGAACAGTTATCGCTCCGATTCACTGACCAGGAATACCGTACTGAAAGTATTTAAAACTGGTTCAGCTAAAATGGTCGTGACTCTTATTCAGTAAGGTGCCTAAGTAGTCCAATTGACTTCAATGGGGTTGACTTCAATAAGAATATACAAGTCCTTAAGGCACATGCTTAAGTACCTTTTTGAACAGAGGCCTTTGTTCCTATTATAGATTGTCCTAAATTACTCCAGGCATTGGTTTGCAAAGGTCATTGACCTGATCTGCACCACAGAGGTCAATGGAAATTTTTTATTAGCTTATATTTCTTGATTCTGTTCCCAGTGAAGTAAATCAGACTTCTGCCCTTTACTTCATGGGAACAGAGTCAAGCAATATACGCTGAGACTAAACTAAGAAACATAGCAGAGAATTATATGTATGTTTTTCTGTGACTCTGCCCTACTAGTCTTCAGACTGTAAGAGATGGGACTGGAAACAAATATTGTAAATAGGACTTCCTTGGAGAAAAGTAAAACCAGGCAGCAGTCAAAAATTCAGTAGGCAACAACATTACTGCAAAGTGACCTTGGGATTTGTGCTCTGTAACCTTGAAAGGTTAATTATGTTACAGAAAGAGCTTATTACAGAAGCACAAGATTTTTTGGTTTGTCATTTGTACTTAAAATGTAAAACATTGTGCTTCATCTAGACAAATAAAATAACTTCATAAGCAGCAGCAAATGTTCATACTTTTGGGAAATAAGTTTGTGTATATAGCTCTTGAATCTTACTCTCAAGCCTCCCCTAGTTAAACTCAAGTACAAGGAGCATTTTAGGGGAGGAAAATAAAGGGGTGTGAAAAAAATTAATGTGTCCTGCCAGTGCCCAAGAAACACAATTACAGTTTACATCTCACAATGATCATCTGCCAGTGAATTATCATTTTTGAAGCAGCAATAAATTATGATTATAAAAATGTGGATTATCATTAGCATATGATTAGAAGAATTATGCTTATGTGGTTTCAATTTTGGATTCTCCTTTCTCCCTGCAGGTCCATCTTTAGGAAATGCAGCTGTCAGTACCATGAGGCTGATATAGTAGTCTGCTATCAACACTTTCATTGTCAGGAAAAGAAAAGGCCCTTTTTGCACATTTGTCAGCTTTCCCAATAGACTGCAAGGTGACTCAGAGCTGGTCCAGCACAAGTGCTATTGAAGAGGGATCTCTCCGCATGACTGACATAATGCATACAGCACATGCCAAAGACACCCATTGAGCTGCACTCATCTGAATAATTTAGCTATCCTTAAAAATGAAGGCAAAATGGAATGACCCTCACAAAATAGGGAGTTTACAAAGTGAGAGCAGGAAGCAAAATGGGTTTTAAAAACAGAAAAATCAGAAGCCTCTATCTAAGACTCAAAGGATTGACAGGAACAGTTTAAACAAATCCTTGATTATAGCCAAATAGTGTATAATAAAGTAAGACTAACAGAAGAAAAAGGAAACAGAATATGAAAGCATGGTGCCGGATACTAGACTCTGATTTAACTACGGTTTTTAGAAATACCATGAGCTCCATCCAGAGACTTAGGTGAGAATTGCATGTTAAAAAAACAACATTCAAGCGTTTTAGGATCTGTTTCTTTGGGTGTTTTGCTTTTAGTTTGTGTGCATGTGTCTGTCCATCCAACCTGTTAGGATACATTTCTTTGGGTGTTTTGTTTTTGGTTGGTGTTTGGGGAGGGACAGGTTGCTTTCAGTAGAACTGGTTTCAATTCATATTTACAGCATAGGGGTTTGAAATGATTAGAAGACATGATTTTGATTATGTGATCTTATTTCAGAGGAAAAGAAACACACAAATTCCAGAGTATTCCAGGTGGAAAGTGAGATACCTTGAGATACAGCGCACAAGGATGCAGAAGAAGTGCTCAGGCAGCCACATAAGCTAATACTTGCTAAAAAGGGACAATTTTTAAAACTTAGACTGAGCTGGCTGCTCTCCCAAAGCCAAACTATGGCACTGGTTTGGATCCACTCCAAAGCTTGCCTAAATCAGTGAGAGTATTTCCATTGACCTCTGTGATGTTTGGGTCAGGCTTGTAGAAGGTTGTTGTTCAGCTGACCCCTGGAACTATCTGCAGTAAATACATGAAAACTAGTATTGAGGCCATCTCTATCACAAGCAGAATCTGCAGTATTCTCTTTGAGGTGATCAATAAGTCTATCAAGCCATTTGCAATACAGTGGAGTCACCTAAACATAAAGATATATGAGCACGTCAAGATCACGTTAGAAGAAGAGAATTTTTTCAATGCACAAAACCAAAACATACAAACAGAAGGTCTTTTACCTGTTGCACAATAAAGGAATAAGCCTGCTACAGACTAAACTGCCCATGGACTAAAAAGGGACTAAATACCAGGGAAACTGACCTACTGCGGTAGAACTGGTAAACAGGAAAATAACAATAATTAACTCCTTTCATTCCAGTGTGGTTTGACAAACTCAAAAAAAGGAAAAAAAACAGTTGAACAAATTCTATCTAGACAAAACGAGCTATAGGAAATGCAGCCATTTCTGGGTAAAATGCAAGTGCTGTTTAATTGCTCACAGCAACTCTACAGTACACGTCATTCTGAGATAGCATGGTCAAGTGGCTAGAACAGTGGGTTTTAACTCAGGAGAGTTTCCCTGCGGTCAGATTGTAATCACCCATAGTTGGATTTGTCCTCAAGTTAACAATTGTATTCTTATAAAAATGCCATGAGACGCTATCACAAGCAGCCAGAGCAGTTATTTTACATGTCACTGGGCACAATGCAGGCATAACTGGGTGACATTCTATGAGTTGTGTTAGAGAGGTCAGACTAGAAGATCTAGTGTTTCCTTCTGGCCTTTCATCTGAAACATGGTGTTTCCTGTAACACTGAATTCTCTGGGCTTCAGCTCAGTACTGACCCAGAAATCAGAGTGCTACAATACCTAGGAATCCACAGCAATATACTTTATGCAGATGTTCCTTATCTCAAGCACTGACCCAAAATAACCTCTCCACTTGTGAGCTCTGACAGGATCACAGCAGCATTATGGACTCTGGCAATGACACATTGTGGACACATTTAAAGAGATGCACTTTCTGTGTATCAAACCAGTAAATAAATACTGGTAAAACTCCCATATTTTCTGTTATTTTATTAAAGCAAAAAAAGAGAAAAATGGAAGGGGGAAGATGTGTGAAGCGGAGCATATGTTGGTGCAAGCAATCTACTTATTCTAGGGGTCTGACATGTGGTAAGTCTTCCATTTATCCAGTAAATTATTTAATCAGGGAGTTTTATTTATTCATTTAACATGTGCCCATCCAATTTGAACACATGTCTAAATTTCAACCCAAATCTTTCTCAAACTAAAACTTCCTCACCATAGTGTTCTTTATTGGCAGAGTTGGTATCTATCTGTAAACTTCAGTGTGAACCTACAATGTGATGCCTTAAATAATCCTAGAAAATTACCTTGCTTCCTGGATGTCTTTTTGAGAAAGATCTCAATCTCTCCTGAGAAGGATGCTCCCTGAGTTATTTTGCCAATATTGCCCAAAGTAGTCAAACAATGCTGACATTTTGTGCCTTGGTTTTAAATACATCTTATTATTGTTTGGTGTGATTTTTTTATTTTTTAAAAGAACAGTTATAATGAAATAAGCTTTGGGGGCTGTTTAAAACACTTCTGGATTAAGAGGATTTAAGATAGATGAGGCTTTCTAAAAGCATTATTTTATCAGGTCATCTCACTTTGTATCCCACATATGCCCTATTATGGGATTGGGTCTAATATGCTAAAAATCACACAAGACGTGAATATGCTGCTATCTCTACTCTTATGAAAAATATTTTCTACAGTAATGATCCAAAAAGGGGACTGCTATCAATGATATTACTGTGATTTTTTAATAATCATTTTAATATCATAATAATAATACTTTAAATATACTGTGCTGTTATAAGCTTGCTCCTGTTCCCATTGAAGTAAATTGTTTAATTCCCATTCACTTCAACTGAAGCAGTGCATATAGTACTGTACAACATTGTGGGTGTTTTTTTTTTAAAAGGTCTGAATTTAATCTGCCAGGCACATTTTGTATATAGAAGGACATATAACCAATATGGTTGTTTGCTTCTTACAGACTTTTATGGTACTTTTACCATCTTCTCCTATTGGCTCTCTTCTGTTCAGCCTTCTATTACATCTGATAGGTGGCCGACAGAAGTAGGTGGGAGAGTGCACAGAGTGGTTAAGTAAATCATTTAGTAAAGAAATAAGGCCAGACTCTTATGGTATTATTATAAAAGTTGCTATATGGAAAAAAATATGTACAGGGCCTCTTTCCTGCTTCAAAAATGGCATCAATCCACCCTGAGTTGGGCAAGTATCTATATTAGATATAGTCAAATGGTTTGTTTGTTCACTTCCTAAACTTCACAAGCTGTGTGAAAGTATGTGGGTAACTGGTGGGTCCAATGGCAATAAACTCCATTTGCTATCAGGTTAGCAAGAACCACAGTGAGACACTGCTCCCCTTGGCTTTGTGGCTTTTAATGATTCACTCGTCCATCTATATGTTCCTAATGTGTTCTTGAGAAAGGCAGCATGAAGCAAAGATGTTGCATACTGGATTTAAAACTGTCCAAAAATAAAATGACTTCCACAGCCTTTTCATCTGATTTCTCAAAAAGCTTTGAAGACTGCTTTTCTTAAATCAAAACTGCTATTTTTATTCAAGCACAGCAAGTGGGATATAATTCAGCTCTGCTTGAATATAATTCTGTTCAGAAAGAGAATTTTTCAATTGAATGCTGTCCAGTCACTTCAACAAATAAGGTGAAGAGCCCATCCGCTCCTCCTGTGAGTTCATGCATTTTTAGGGTATTTCAACAGCATAAAAAAAAAGAGAGAGACAGACAGACAGACAGAGACAGACACACACCCCCCCTTGGTAGTGACTCTCAGAGTCTGGGTCGATTGACTATGGCTCAGTGAGCTCATGCTATGGGGCCAAAAATAGCATTATAGACTTTCAGGCTCAGGGTGAGAACACCCCCTTGCTGGGTTTCAGCCCAGGCTTCAGACCAAACCCAAACATCCACACTCAGCTATTTTTAGCTGCAGAGTGAGCCCAAGTTAGTTGACCCAGGCTCTGAGACTTGCAGTCGTTTTTTTTGCAGCGTTGACGGATTCAGATTGTTGCTTTCTCTGCGTGCTGCTCCCTGTTTTCTGAGATCACTTTCCATGTCTCACATAGCGTAAGTGAGGGATGGAGGGACCTGGTTCCGGAAGCCTTCGGTACCTTCTAACATCCAATTTACCCACTGCACTATAATGTCACACAATGTTTAAGTTATCATGAAGGGAAGTGCCAGCCTTGAGAATTGCATTTGGGGACTGCTGATTCACTGGCATGGCGACATCACTCTTGGAAGTACTATTGTCAGGGGGTAGACTTCCAACAGTGACATCAAAGAAGACATCAGACATAACATCTTCATGTACCCATTGCTAAATTGGAACCTTGTCCTTCCAGGTAATGGTCATCCTAAACAATCTAAACTTAAAAATATTTTATAGTAGTATTATTCATTTGTACTATGGTAACACCTAGAAAGCCCATTCAAGGATCAAGGGTCATTGTGGTAGGCACTGTACTGACGAATCATGAGGAAGACAGTTCCTTCCCCAGAGAGCTCACAATCTCAGTGTCAGTCAGGATGTAAGAAATGAACAAAACAAACAGGGTGAACATAGGAGGAAATAAGTTAACACATTTAACAGCTTAGCAGAAAAGTAGGAGTTCAGGTTTCTCATTAGAACATAAGAGCTGCCATACTGGGTCACACCAAAGGTCTACAATTAAATGGAACTTTAAACACAGCATTAAAATTAATGGCAAAGCTTCCATTGACTTCAGTGCAGTAGGATTTCAACCAGCATTTTTTCACATCAACAGTTACCTTTTCATTAGCTTTCCTTTTTGTTCTTGTATCCATCCAGTCATTTTCTTTTTCCAACATGTCGATAAAGGCCCAGCGAATCCCTTCAGTCAACTCTGCCATCTGCAAAATAAATTCTCCCCAATAAAGAGAGTCATGGGAAACTGACTGTGAGAAAAGCAAGCTGCTCGACTGAGTATATGAATGACCTGTGGAGTAAGACTACATCTCTCTCTCTCTATCTTTATATGACACCAAGTCTCCTTCCTTCCCCACAGACCTTCCTCTCTCTCTCTCTCTCTCCCCGCAACCCTGGGATTTCTAGTCAGAGTGCTTGCCTTCATTTTCATCTCTACCGGCTACACTACACAAGTTTTTGACTACTGTTCCCTCCATAACAAAATAATGAACAGTCATCATGAGAATGCCTTTCTTGTGCTCATGATGGACATGCTGAGATAACAGCAAAAGTCTTGTGAAATTCCTGGCAATTTGTTTCCCAATTACATGTGTATAGTGCCCAGTATTCCTTCTGATTGACATTGATCTAAAAAAAAAACCAAACATATTTGGGCTGTTTGCATCCTTACCCAAACACAAAGCAGAGCTCTATTATTTATCCAACTAAAATCATTTGAGGACTTTTACTGTAATTTAAATAAGTACTGTTTATATGACTGATTGTAGCAGCTTGAACACCCAACTGGGCCCAGTTTTCCTTGGTTTTGCACCTTGGATAGTAATTCACATTGGCACCACAATTCTGGTCTGGCATTTTTCATCCACTTGGTACAAGTATAAAATGACTACACAAGGTGTCACGGAATTTCAACAGCAGGAATAGTAAGACTTAGATACTAGGAGGATAGACATTAGAGAACAACCTAAAATGATACACATCAAGCAACCCCCCCATGGCATCTAGTGTGAAAGATTATTCTGCTGGTCTAAAGAGCAGATGCGTTATCCGTCCTGTGTATTTGTCTGGGGGAGTTGAACAATAGAGGTGCTTGTAGTCAATTGCTTCTACTTGAGTTGACTGGTCAAACTGAAGACATAGGCAATTACTAAAGACACAACCATGGCAATAAAAAGGGGCTGAAGTTATTGGAGCTGGATCAGGCCTAAAAGTTGGGATAGCAAAAGACATTTAGAACAAATCTAAGGATTCAACCGTATCACTATATAAAGTTGATCACCTGTGTTAAATTTAAAAATAAACAGAAATGTCAATTAACATGGACATGCAACATGTTAATCAGTAGCAGGAGTATCTTTAAAATGTCCTTGTGGGGGTAGAGGGACCCTGAAAAATAGCAACATTATTTTCAGCTGAGCAGCCATGAATACATCAGACTCACATTTTGAGCTGTTGTTTTCTAGTTATGTATCTCTCTCAAATTAAAGGAAAGCACTTGCCCTCTTTATTATTTAGTTTCCTCCCCTCTTTTTTAAATATCTCATTACTTTAGAGACAATATAGGACAACCAGAACAAAACATTAAATATGACCAAACCGTCTCAGTAAACGGCATCCCAGGGACTAAAGTAACTTAAAGAATATTGATGGCAGAGCACTGACTCAATTAACTTAGTGCACTAATGAGGTGAACTCCTTGTGTTTGGAGGTTGCAAGTTCAAACTCAAGCTCTGCAATTGGACCCTGGTGTATATTTAGGTTTTATGCACCAGCTGTAGCAGTAGGGAGTGGGAGAAGAAACCTATTCATATTATCAAAGTTATTACTGAAATTGCTCAGGCATAGCGGTAAGAAACACTGCAGAGACTGTAGGTCAAAAACAATACTATTTTTAGACACCGATTTTTTTTCATAAAAGGAGGAGAGAGAAGACATGCATGGCATGAGACATCATCAGTGACTAAAACCTGAAAACACCATACTATCCATAACTCATGATTTTCTTATCATGGATAGCTACCTACTCCCCTTTAGCTAAGGAAAAAATGTTCTAGAAATCAGAATGGCTTTCCTACTTTAAGAAAGGGGGAAAGAATTGGAAAAGAAGAAGAGAAAAAAATATTAAAAATAGACTTGAAGAGCCACAATTCTCAAGGTTTCAACCAGATTCAACATGACCTCTAATTCTGTTTCTGTGCTTACACCCAGGGCAGCTCTACTCTAGGAGCCACTGCACACTGTATACTGGCTGGAGAGTACTCTCCTGTCGATATAATTATGCCATTTTCCCACTATCATAGCTCCAGTGTGGACAGCACTTAGGTCGCTGTAACTTGTGTCACTCGAAGTGGGGAAAGGGCTTTTTCATACCCCCTGAGCAATGCCAGTTAGATCAATTTAAGCAGTAGTATAGACCTGCCCTCAGATAAACCTGCCTGAAGGTCATTACACTACGTTTGTGACATCCCCATGTTTTTGGGTTCTTTTCCCCTAACAAACTGTAATATAAACACCACTTTAGGAATTCAGTGAACAGTCAAGGAGCTGAAAAAGTTGGATGCTGGAGAGGAAATTCTAGTTCAAAGACAGAGGCTTACAACAGTAACAAAGGGAATCAGACCATTATTGAAAATATAAGGAACAAAAACTTTGCCAAACCAAATCAAACCATTGCTCAATTTGGGATCTTGCCCTTGACAGCAGCCAGCACCTGGTCCTATAGATGAAACTGAAGAGACTAGAGATGGACTCAAGCCAATACATTTAGATCAGGAGACTGGGCCTAATTCAATGCCCACTGAAGTCCCTGGAAGCCCTTCCATCGACTTCCGTGTATTTGATCAGGCCCTTCAATCCAAATTTGAACTTTCCCAGAATCTAGTATTTGGGGGTTCAGTGCAGGCACCTTAAAGCGGAAGTTGAAAGTTGGAAAAGGTCAAAATGGAAGTAAGTCACAAGTTTTTAACAGCAAGGCTAGTTAATCTTTGGACCAATTTATCCAGGGAAATGGTAAATTCAGGATTAATTTGAAGTCTTTAGATTGAGAAGAGATGGCTTTCGGAAAGGCATGCTCTAGTTCAGTCACCAGTTATTGGGCAAAATCATGTTCATTTGCATAATATGGAAAAATAATTCCTCCCACCATAGGAATTACTGGGTGAGATTTTATGACCCATGTTATGCAGGAGGTTTGATTATATGATCACAGATTTCTTTAAATTATCTTCCTAAAATGTATGAATCACACATCCTGAGTTTTGATCTTTAGATATGAGCTTCCCCAAAATGTGGGCAGTTGGGAGAAGCTAGCTCTCAGCCCTTCCCCTTCTTCCCAAGGCCCACCCCTCTGCCTCTCCATACACCTCACTCCCCTGCCGGAGCCCAACACCCCCAGCCCAAGCCTATGCTTGCTCAAACTTCTGGATAGGATATTCAGAATGTATATAGTCAACTGTGCAATGCTGCACCTGCAGAGAGGAGATCCTTCTTGACCCTCACAGCTGAGAAGTCTTGGACCTTAAGGTGTTCTACAGTTCCAGTGATGATGGCAGTTGGCACCTTCTGATGAACCTTATCTCCTGCACCACAAGAATTACCCTTATCTTAGCAATCATAACTACAAGTGTTATGCATGGTGAAAAAATTACCTGGATACATTTTTGTCTCAAAGGCCTGAACTGGCAATGAATGCATAGACTGAATTCAGCTGCAGGGAGGAGAGATTTCCTTTCCTTTGTTCTATTTTTCCTACCATCCATTTCACTGAATAAGTGAAATTTTTAAAATCATTGCAGGTGGAAAGTCTCTCTTTAAAGCTAAATTCAACTTCAAATTTATTCTGAGGGGAGAAAGAAATTAATTAAAAGTTTTCAGATAGAGACTGGGGAGGACTTACCATTTCTCTCTTGTCTTCTTGAAAATGGGCATCCACAAACATCCTGCCAAGGACATAAGGGAGTGCACCTTCTACAAAGTTTACACATTTATCCCACTGAGGCAGTAAAGATGTGGTTCCCTGGATTACCTGTTGGCATTGCACAATAAACCATCAGAACATGCCAGTTGAGAGAAAACATGAAAATAACTCATGGTAAATTCTGAAAAGTAACAGACTTTTAACCTAATATATATATAACAACAGAATCATTTTACTATTTATGTCAGCATTTTCATCATTTTCAAAAAGGATTTACACTAGCGGAGGATCTGCCTCCTTAATGTCTAATTCACCATTTAATGAGCAGAATGCAGCATCCTGCACCAACTTCAAGATCATCCAGAAGACCACCCCTTTGGTCAATCCCCATTCATCTGAACCAGGCCTGCCAGTAGGATTGCAAAGGATTGGGGCAGGAACTACTGTAAGTGAGAGGTTATCAGTCTGAATGCCTGCATGGGTATTTCTGGGAGGGCACGAATATCAGTGTGAGAAAGAGAACCAGCACAAGTGGAGGCTATCAATGAGTGTCTGAATGAAGTAGAAGAGTGAGAGTGTAGAAAGGCACCGCTGAGTGGGCAGTGGGTATCATGTTTGGGGAGGCTCAGCCTCCCCGAGCCTAGCCCAGCATGGCCCTACCCGCATGCTGCCCACCTGTCTAGGGTTGGGGGTGCTGCAGCTGCCCCGCCCACCCAGCACTCTGGGGCTCGGGCTGGGGGTGGGAGGGCCGGTGGCCATGGTGGGAGTTCTCTGGGCTCTGGTAGGGGAGTGAGGTGTAGGGAGAGGAAGAGGGAGGGGCCTTGGGAAGAAGGGAGGGGTTGAATGCTAGCTTCTCCCAACGGCCTACTCCCCAATTTGTTTTCTAGGAAGGAAGAAATGCTTGTAGTCACTTGGGACTGGTCTACACTGAAGGTGTAAAGATGGCTTAAGTTATGCTACTTCAGTTATGTAAGTTATGTAACTGAAGTTGATGTAGCTTAGGTTGACTTATCGCTGTGCCTACACCATGCTATATCGATGGGAGACACTTAGCACACTGGATGGAATTCACCGACATGCAGGGAACCCTCACATGGCCTATTTACATGACAACTTGAAAATGTTATGGTGGAATGTGTACAACCAACTCAATGTCTATATTTTCTTTAATTTCTCAAGTGAGTACCGTATTTTTCGCCATATAAGACGCTCCGGCGTATAAGACGACCCCCGAGTTTTTAAGTAAAAAAGCCGGATTACACAAAAAAAAAAAAAAACCACCACCACACACAAAAAGCGCCTCGCTCTCCTGTCCCCGCCGCGCGGGCGGGCTGCTGGGAGCGCACTGCTCTCCCGTCCCCGCCGCGCGGGCGGGCGCTCCCAGGGGCCCCGGGGCCCGAGCTGCTCCCATTCCCCGCCGGCCCCGAACACATGCGGGTGGGCTCGGGGGGGAAGCCCCGCCCCGCCCCGCCCACCAGGCCACCTGCAGCCGTCCCAGCTCCACTGCCCAGTGAGTTTCATATATTCGGCGTATAAGACGCCCCCCTAATTTTAAGAATATTTTGGGGGGTTAAAAAGGCGTCTTATACGCCGAAATATACGGTACATCAATGCAAGTAGCTATTTGGTGTGTCATAAAGCACAACCCCTAAACTCTAAGGGTTCCATTTGGGATCTTAATATCCTGATAGACTGATTATAGGTCAGCACTCTATTTTACTTGGCTACCAAGTGCTTAATAAAAAGATGTACTAATAAACATGTAGCTGAGATTGGACTGCCAGGTGCTCACATTTTTTCATAAAGAAAATGCTTTTCTAACTACACCTGTTGGAATGTGATATAACATTAGTCTGCAGCTTTTGCCTTTTTCACAAAACAATGTATTTGATGGTGCTTTTTCTTTCTTTTTCTTTTTTTTTTTTTTTTTTTTTGGCCAACTCTAAGATTGTTCAAACGTTACTCATCAATGGGAAACTCTTAGGTCACTCCATATGCCCATATAGGAAGATTAGAGCCGAGCTGAGCAAATAATGACTTATTCAGTGTAGGGGATAACCAAAAAAACAGGGTGGTAATTCTGGTTTGAGTTGAACCAACAAAGATATGCTGTAGGAATTGGTGGGAAGGGAGTTTTATGGCCTGTGCTATACAGAAAGTCAAACTACATGATCACAATTGTCCCTTTGGTTTGGAATCTATGACTCTACAACCATTAAAAAAATGCAACCATTCATCAAATTTAACCCAGATTCAGCAAATATTTTTGTGCCCCCAATGCATTATTAAAAATAATTTTTCAAAAATAAATAAAAGTCACCCAACGCTGATGTCGAGTGCCCATCTCATTGCCCCAGCCATCCACATCATGGGTAGCAGTGTGATGGGAAGAGCAGGGGATGGGATTAGGCAGTCTTGGTTGATCTTCCCAAAACAGTCCCAGCAGAGCACAGTGTGGGAAGTAATTTGCTATTTGTATACACTGACAAGCTCATAGCCTCTTCTTGGAGTAAGAGAGAACCAAGGACCAGGTTGTGACTGAGCGCCACAATCTGTTCCCTCATTTGTTCGTAGGGCAAGTGAAACGTCGCACTGTCCCTGATGACAGGCAAATTAACAACTCCCTGTTTGGACCTACCATTATAACTGTATTTGAATGCTTGATTTTGGAATTTGAATATTGTTTTTGTAATGTAGTTTTAATCTATTTGATATTATTAAAATTATTTCACAATTGCTTTATATGAATGGAAATAATAATCAACAATTTATTCATCAAGGGGGTTTTCTGGTGTGTGTAAAGCTGATCAAATTACAGTTCTGTATAAACCATGCAACGAAACCGGATGAGGCTGCACTACTTTTTTGTAACTGCTTGAATGTGAGTGTTGTGCATTCAATTTATTATGTTGTATTGCAGGGGGCAGTCTCTGTACAGTAGGGCACTACTGATTTAAGTAGAGGCTTTTTCATTGATTTACTGGGCTTTGGATCAAGCAGCAGGTGACTATGATAATACAATGCACAGTATGTCTTCCTCTGGATTTTTCCCCAATCTCCAATTGCTCACAAACTTAATAAACTGATGAATTTACTTTGTTCTAATTCTGAGGAATCTCAGGGTACTGAATTTTAAGCAGACCCCAAACATTCACAGAACATAACCGAATAAGATATAGGGGAAATTATGCACATCTCTCACTTGAGTCTTTTCTTCTATACTTAGTTACCAAAGTCCTTCACTTAATTAAACATGTATTGGACAGAATCATCAGACTCATGCTCTGTTACTTAATATCTTACTTCCAGAAAGGAGAGAGTGTACAACTACTGTGGCAGGACGGGCCTGACCCAGCCCTGCTACCCCTTTAAGGGAAAAAAGCCTCTAGAAGCCTTCCCGGATGGGGAAGGCTAATTAGCCACCTGGGTGTAGCCCTGAGCTGCAGAGGGCTTAATGGGTCACACCTGGCAGCCCCCTCAGGGGATAAAAGCCTGCCAGGGTAGAAGCCCAGGGTGGTGGTGGTGTGGTAGAGAGAGAAGCAGATAGAGAGAGGTGCAGAGACAAAAAGCGAGGAAGTAGAGCTGAGGCTGGGAGCCTACCAGAGCTGACTGCTTCCTAAGGCCAGCCAGGCTGAGGGCTGGGCCTAAGCTACATTGTATAGAACTGTATATTGGTGGTGGGGTTTGCACTGTGAATAAAGGACACTGTTGGAAGCCACAAAAGAGTCTCCTGCCTGTTGTGACGAGGGGGAAGAGCGGATCTCCTACACTACATAGATATGGGCCTTTGAAAGAAAGGAAGGGAGGACTGGAAATAAATGAACAGAAAACACATACTGTGGAATCAGAGCTATGGTATTAATCTTTTACTCTGAGCTCTAGCATTTTCTATCACTACTGCATGGATATGTATTTTTTACTGGATCTGGTAAGAATTACGTGTAAGTGTTGGTATATGCACAAGAGATTCCTGTGATTTTTTACCTATTACACACACACAAGACTACATTAGAATAACATTTAAATGTGCCAGAGTCAAGCATTTAAAGAAATGCCAGAATGAAGGTTGCCTGTGAAACAGTAGTAGGCTGTTACCCTCTACACTCGTGAGTCCTCCCGTGCATTCTTATTCCCATTCTCCTTGTGTAGACAATCTACCTCCCTGATCTCAGTGTTTTCCCCCAGCCAAATTTCCCATTTTCCTGACTGGCTCCTAATCCCATGGCTCCCAGGCTCCTTGCCAAGCTAGCAGTGGCATCATTGATGAGCACAATGCTGTCAGTTCCTGTGCCTGGATCATGCTCAGTTGCTTTGCTGGGATGGTGCATGTGCAGTCCGATTGGCACTAGAAGCTGAGGCTTGAGCATGCTCAGTGAGGGTAGAATCTTTAGAGATTTTAGCTGGTCAAAGTCTACTCAGCACATGCCTATAACTTGATCAGATTTGGACATATGTTTATGGAGATGGCAAAAGACCATCTCTCTGACACAAAGACCACCTCCCTGCCAAATTTTGAGTCCGTGCTCCAAAGTGCGAGAGAGAACTAGAGCTGTTAAAAAAATTGCTGGAAGTTTTTTAATATGGGACAAGCAACCCATTGGGATAAGCAATATGGGATAAGCAACTCAAGGTGCAGCAGCAGTCAAAAAAGCAAACAGAATGTTGGGAATCATCAAGAAAGGAATAGATAAGACAGAAAATATCATATTGCCTCTATATAAATCCATGGTACACCCACATTTTGAATACTGCATGAAAATGTGGTTTCCACATTACAAAAAAGATGTATTGGAATTGGAAAAGGTCATAAAAGGGCAACAAAAATGATTAGGGATATAGAACAGGTCTGTAACGGGCGAGATTAATAAGACCGGGACTTTTCAGCTTGAAAAAGAGGTGACTAAGGGTGGATATGATAGAGGTCTATAAAATCATGAGTGATGTAGAGGAATTAAATAAGGAAGTGTTATTTACTCCTTCTTATAGTACAAGAACAAGGGGCCACCAAATTAAATTAATAGGTAGCAGATTTAAAACAAACACAAGAAAGTATTTTTTCATGCAATTCATTGTCAACCTCTAGACCTCCTTGCCAAAGGATGTTGTGAAGGCCAATACTATAATGGGGTTCAAAAGGGAGCTAGATAGATACATGGAAGATAGGTCCATCAATGGCTATTAGACAGGTTTGACAGGAATGGTGTCCCTAGCCTCTGTTTGCCAGAAGCTGGGATTGGGTGACAAGTCATGGATCACTTGATGATAACCTGTCTGTTCATTCCCTTTGGGGCATCTGCCATTGGCCACTGTCAGAGGACAGGATACTGAGCTTGATGGACCTTTGCTCTGACCCATTATGGCCATTCTTATGTTCTTATTTTCCCGCTAGCCTCACTCCTACAGATGGCTGAAGTATTTTGGCAGAAATTCAGCCTAAGATTGACAAAAATTGTAAAATTCATTCCAAACTATTAAAGTTTGGGCAGGTTATAAGCAACTGAAAACAGGGTCTTATAATGGAAGCATCAGACAACATTGATAATAGGTGTCTGTGATGGTCTATACTATTATGTTCACCACTTTTACAAAACTATGATAAATTTTGCACAAAGTACGCCTTGTGAGGTATCATTTGAAATGTCATAATCTGCCAAACATTATTGTCCTGGTAAGATGTGTATCGACATTGTATGTGAAGTTATAAGATTCTACTATGTATCATTGCTGTAACATGCTATACGTTTAAGAAAACCAGGCCCAAATCAGTTTCCCAAAAGCAAAGAACAGACCAACATGCAAACCATAAGTTAAAAGTCTATTGAATGTGTAAGCAGACATTCTCCAGCAATGGTAATGTGTAAACAAGAAAGTTACATTTAATCACAACGGACTGCGTATCACCATGACTCAGCAAGGAAGTTTATACCACACAAAAATGATTTATAAAAAGGGAAGGAAAACTCCTGACTTCATTCCTCCTCCAGTCTCTTTGCTCATGACATCAGTGAATATCTGAAGGAGACTGAACTAAGGGTAGAGGGCTCCAGACTGGAAGGAGACCCAGCCGGTGAAATTTAATGCAATATATGGTGAGGAAAGCCTTCATTTTGTTCATTTCTTAAGTTTGCCATTAGCTGGCATTTGACTCTTTTGTAACCAATCTGGGTTCTTCTGCATCATTAATGCATGTAATCTCTGTAAACTATCCTTTGTAGTTAATATTATTATCTTATTTTTATCTTAACCTGTGGGTTAAAGTGGGTGGGAAAATTTCATTTGGGATAACAGGGCTGGTGCATTATCATTTTCCGTTGATGAAATGATAGACTTCCTATAAGCTTGTACTGTTCAGAAGGATATTGAGCAGTTCAAGATGCAAATTTCTGGGAGACAAGACTGGGACTAGGAATTTGTGGGTGTTGACCTAAATGTAATTCAGGAGTGACTGGTCAAAGTGCTCATGTATTTAGTTGGGAGTGAATTTGCATGCTCAAGTCTATTTGAATGGTCCGGAGTGGATGTTCTGAGAGCAAAGCAGTGCAAAAGGCACGCCAGACTAAAGAGTTAAGGAGACACAGCCTCTCAGCAGTTCAGATTTTACCGTGGGGAATGTCACAATGTCACTACCAGTCTCACCTATCATAAAAACTGAAAAATCTTAAACTTACCCGAGAAAATTCCAACCACCTATACTGAAAACGACGGCTGAGGTTAAATATTCTTGAATAAACCATCCTCCATACCAGATAGTTGGCAATAGTCCTGTTAAATGAGACATACCTATTTATCAAACATTTAATTCCATGTGATGTACAGCAAAGCACTTGTGAAAGCAATATCTGAATGGCTTTCTGTAAGAGCAGTTTGAACTGAATGAGAGAAGTTTCACCTTTAAAATTAATGATAAGCTACAACCAAATTGATAAAATCTTATTACACAGAAGAAATTGCATGAAGACTGCCATTTAATGCCTGATTTCATGATAGGAGCCATCTTCTGGAGAATGCATTCATATCCTGATATATACATTTCAGAACTGTACTCTTTTTACATGCAACTTTCATTTAGGTACTCTATACAAATGGTAAGTGCTATGCAGTGACAGTAATTACAAAACTGCTCTGTACAGAAACTACACAATATCTGGTAATTTTTGACTTGTAAATCAAAGTCTCTCTTTCCTATTAAGACCAACAAATAATGATCATGAAACAAAAATAATGGATAATTAGCTACCATATATAGTCATTACAATGTGTTAACTAGGGTGACCAGACGTCCTGATATTAGGGGCTTTGTCTTATACAGGAAACTATGCTGCACCCCCACCCCACCCCAGAACGAAGAGTGCCCCAATTTTTCACACCTGCTGTCCAATCCCTTCCTTGTATTAGCACTTTTAATCTGAAAATATCAATATGCTTTACAAGCATTTCTTCATTAGCACTCTGAAAATTACTGTAGGCAAATATTACTATCCCCACTTGGCAGATGGCTAAATTGAAACACAGAGGTTAAGCTCCCAGATACCAGAGGGATTGAAAGATAGGTAGGAGTGACTTGTCCAAGCCTACTAGGAGACCGAACTCCTGTTCCCCTTCTCTAAACATTAAACAACACACTATCAAGTCCATGGTTTGTGGTTACTGTGATAGGGGTAACTAGCAACTGCTGTCTGAGACATATGTGCACTGTAAAAATCAAGGGTGAGGAATTTAGATTTCACCCTCTCAAAAATACTAAAGTATTCTACAATAATGGCCTAAACACACTGGTATAGTCCTACACAGGTGTGAATCATAGTAACTCTCTTCTTCACTAAAAGATTTTACCCCTATCACATACACTTGGAGTGCACATGAATGTATTTAGTAAATGTCATGATTAAGAAAAGGGAAACAGGATAATTTGGGAAGCATTTATGACTGAAGATAAAGTAACAAGCTCTACTATATGATCAGACAAATTGCACCACTTCTGAATTGAAAACTGAAGGAGGTAGGGTGGAATAAGGAAAACTCTGAACATTCCCTTGTGAATATTCCCCCATACCGTAGCATCATATGAGGCATAGGAAAGATTTGCCTTTCTGGGGCAAGGGCTGTGAGGCCCACCTCAAACCTGGTGTTTCCCAGGAGATCTGAGAGAGTCCAAAGCCATTCACAAAGAATCCCTTTAACACAGCATTGACACTGGGTGCCCTGTAGCCATGAGGTTCCCCAACAGTGGCTACCCTCACAGACAAGCTTCCTCTTCCAGGAAAGATCCATATGGTCAGAGCAGGAATAATAAGAACCTGCCCTGGCTTCACCCTCTGACCACTACTTTCTCCCAAGCTTCCCCTTTTCCCATCTTCTCCCACTATGGAAAGACCTTCAAGGGTCTAAAGAGAGAGGGACAATGCCATGGCAACATCCAAATCTCCTCCCACATGAGGGGGTTGATATCCCATTCATGGAGGTAACCCTTCACTAGATCTAGGTGGCAATCAGTATGTAAATCTCCATGTAATCATATCATATATTATGTGTGTTATATGTTTTTTCAGTGATTAGACATATACATGTGTAATATATAGAGTTATCAAGAACATTAGCTTGGTTACAAGGCTTGGAAGAGTTCTTTTTGTCGTGATTCAATTAATTGAATAGGAGACATTAAAAATACACTCCAGGATCAAAAATGAAAACAGCAAGTATTTTCCAAAAAATGTTTGGTCAGTGTGGGGTTTCCTTAAGCAATGACAAATTGAAGTATGCTGTAAGTGCCTACTCAGTCAAATTTCTGCAAGTGAGCTAATTTACACAAGCCACACATCTATCAGTTTCAAAGCACTTCAGCGGGGCTGCGTCCATGCTCCTGCAATAACTATTAAGTCCCTGCATTTTATTAGAATCTAGAAAAGTATTTTCAGGATTCCTGTGGATTAGAATGATAAAAGGCTTAATTTTCATTGAAATCTTACTAATGGGAGAACCCCATTTAGAAAGACCACTACCATAAGGCAATTACATTTTACAATTTAACACTTAAAAGCCACAGAAATTTAATTCTCCTTTGTGTGCAGTTTTTGCTCCACCTTGGATAGTGTTAATCCTTTGCAGGGGAAAAGAGGGGAATGTAATTAGTGATAGATGAACTTCAAAAATAGGCCTGATCCAAAGCCCATTGAAATTAATGGAAGCAATTCCATTGATTTCAGGGGCTTTTGGATCAAGTCAGTGATATGGAGGTGAGATTCAGTTCAGATAAATACAAGAAGATTATCCAGATTTTATTTGAAACTGGATCTGCAAAACTGGGCTGGACACCTTACAAGAATGGGTTCTTTGATGAGCTCTCTTTTTGAACTTGTATTTGAATCCCCTGCCACACAAAATATAAAGCAATGAAAAACGTTTCATTTCAAACTCTGGATAAGGATTGGTTATTCTGTTTTCAAGAGCATGGCAAACAGGGAAGGGCAGGGTTCATATTTTACCAATCCTTGGCTTCTATTCTTTGTCTCTTCGGCCAAGTACACAAAGTACAAAAAGAATAGAGATAGAAGGGCTAATTTCACCAGTTTGGTTTAAAACAATAGTGCTATTTTCCCTTGTGTGCTGCCGTTCACCTAAGGCTCTCGGAATGCTTTACAAATTATTTAATTGGCACAATGCCACTGTGAAGGAGGCTACTGTTGTCCCAAGTTTACCAATGGTGAAACTGAGGCACAGAGAATGTGAGCTATTTGCCCTGCTTCCCAAACTGAGATGTAGTGCTGGAATAGAACACACAAGTCCCAGACCCAAGTTCTTTGTAACTAAAGTCTGTTATTGTAACCCTTGGGAAAGTTACATTTTGTCCCATTTTGACTGCCAAATGATTGCTACAGATGGAAAGTTTAGGATGATTATTTCTTAACAAAGCAGTCTGTTAGTTTGTAGTACAGTCTCCCAATAGAAGTGGTAGAAACCTTGTTTCTTGGGACATTTAGAACTAGACCAAGCATTTGTGATAACACTGTAAGGAACAATAATGCCTTGACAGTGAAAAAAAGTTGATGACGTACATAAAATGCTAGGATTTTGTGACATCATGCTAACATTTCGATCAATATTTATTGGTAGACAAATTTACTATACGATATAATTTTAGATTTAATGTGAGCTCAACAAATAGATCCACGTTTTCCAACTCATGGGCTTCCTTTAGGGGCATAAGCTATGCATGCATTTTTGCATTCCTAATTGAATTGTGAACCAAATTCTGAGCACTTCTAAACCTCTCTCTACCATACCCAAATAGGAGCATATCCACAACTGATTTTGCAGGAGCATCCTGAAGTGCAAAGAGAATACTAGGCTTCAAGTTTTCTAAAAGTTTATTCCATTATGTTCTATGGAGGAGTGTGTGTTAGTTATTTGTCTTTTGCCAGACCAGTAGGATAAACAACAGGAAAGTAGTTCTTCAGTTTGAGTTCTGTTAGGGTTATATCATTGTTAACTGTAACAGTTACAAAGATTTGTATTTGGGATACAAATCCTTTTATTGCTCTCAGGTTATAAATGGGACTGTTCTTCTCTCAATGTACACAAATTCTCCTTAACAAAAGTGAAACGGGCCTTGAGGTAAGAACAGATTCCTTACATAACAGATGTAAGTTAATATTTTAAGATTACTAGGACATATCATACGATATCTTGATTAAATTGACTGGCGGTACTGTGAACCAATTAGAGCTGAGTGAAGAATGGCCTGCGAAAAATTCATGCAGTGAATTTAGCTCCTATTCTGGTTTGTGTGCTGTCTCCAGTCAGACTGCAATTTTAATGAATTTGTTCACTATTCAAGTGAGTGCTCTGAGAAAACAGTTTTCAATATGTGATTGCTTTAAAAAAATTCTCTGTGAATACTTCATTGAATAATCCATACCCAGGATTCAATATTCAGCTTGAGTGATTTGTCACTTAATTCGCATGATATTGTTTCTGTTCTCAGAATGGATGACCTAACCTTTAAGTTGCTTTTTCCTCTATCTGAAACAACTTTCATTTACTTTAGACTCTTTGGAGCTGGGGCAGTCTTTTTTCCCCCCTGTGTTTGTACAGCACTTTCTACCATAGTCCAGTCTATGACTGGAGTTCCTTTGGCTACCACAATACTACTACAGTAAAACCTCGATTTAACGGACTAATTCGGGCGAGGGGGTGTCCGTTAAATCAAAAAGTCCGTTATTTAATTTAAAAAAAAACGAGCTGTTGGAGCAGCAGCCCGCCCGCCCGCCATAGGATCGGGGCGGCAGCTCCGCAGCCCGCCCGCTGCTGGGACCTGGGCCCCGCCCATTCTGATCTAGTAGCATTTTACAGATCCGTCTCACAGAGGTAAATGACTACACAAGCTGCAAGGCCCTGGAGAATCAAGTCTTAAACATATATTAGAATGGTGAGCTAGATGCACCTGTAACTGCAAGCCTCACTGCAGGATCTTTTTTATTTAATATTTTTTTTATTTGAAGTTAGAAGTTGCATTGCCACCTGCAAGGCTTGTACCCTTCAGTCTTTATTCAAGCAAAACCGAGTGGG
Organism: Sternotherus odoratus; assembly: GCA_032164245.1. NCBI lineage: Eukaryota > Metazoa > Chordata > Testudines > Kinosternidae > Sternotherus > Sternotherus odoratus. The sequence continues at coordinate 182,358,460 of JAVMKO010000001.1, forward strand.
AGATTTGCCTGAGTAAAGACTTGAACCAAAAGAGTGCTGAGCATCTGAGATTCTCATTGAAAGGCCCTGGATTTGGCCCATCCTTTTTAGTATAATTGAATGCACAGTATAACACAGCAGACATAGGTATAACACAGTCCAATGACTGGAGGTTAAAACTAGAAATAGACATTTTCAGACGGAAATAAAGTACACATTTTTAACAGTGAGGGTAATTAACCATTTGAACAATTTACCCAGAATTATGGAGGAGTCTCTATCACTGGCATTTTTTAAATGCAAGATTGAGGGCTTTGGGGGCGGGGGGAAGATAACTCCAGGAATTATTTTGGGGAAGATCTATGGTCTGTGTTATACAGGAAGTCAGACTAGATGATCACAATAGTCCCTTCTGGCCTTGGAATCTACAAAATATAATAACAATCCTTACTTTTTCCTTTCTTTTTCTAGTATCATGAACAAATCTTTGAAGTACTGGGGCGCACGGACAATTACGTTTTCTGAAGGACCTATATCTTTAAGGTGAGGATAGAGTTTAGTGTCTATCACCTTCTTGATGTATCCCAGCCAGTCAAACTGAAAGGAAAGAAAAGCTCAGTTAATATAGTTGACAAAAGAGAAGATCAGACTATATCAATTGGCAGGGTCCCGTTTAATGACACAAAGGTTTTTGCTCATTTAAAAGTTAGAAAATATTTAATTTCATCATGGCAAATAGTTTGGAACTTAAAGATGCAGCTGTATTTAAAACAACAATTATACTGGAGAACACCTGTTTGTTACAATGTTCATTTAAAATGCTGCCCTATGCACATTTGAAGTACCTTCAGTTGTAAATGGTTAGTTACACAGTCCAGACATTAGAGCAATTTTCCAGTTAACTTCCACCAACCTGAGGGATCATGGTGCTAAGTTCAGATATGTTCATTTTATTGTACATAGTCTCACTGGTTCGGTTTTCCTGTGGAATCATTATCTAGAGAACATAAATGAAAATAAATATATTTTAAACATCCTTCTCTTACTTTGTTAATACTTTTGCTTAAGCGATACAAAAAATATGACTTTCCTCAGCTATTTTAATTCCCTTCCCCCACTTCATGTCATTTTTTTTCTTCCTCTACTGCCCACAGGCTTCCCTTATGCCCCTACACCCACTTTTGCTGCTTAAACTTCCATTTTTCTCTGTGCCTACAGATACCAGACTCCCCTCCACCCTCCATCCCCCCACCATCTGACAAATCTTTAAACTCATCCTGCACGCTCTACTTTCTTTCCCCCACAAATTTCTCCTACCTGTGTGCAGTTAACAGTCACCCACACCTCCCTGAAATCTTAGGATCTCCCCTCCACACAAGTCCTGCTTCCAAAATTCCCTCAAACTCTCTCTAAACACTTCATCTCCTCTCTAATCACGGGATTTGTTCTTGAAAATATTTTCCCTCCATTCTTGCTACTTCTCTCCCCGAACAAGTCCTGCCCAGCTATGTTCACTTCAAATGAATATAGGGTAAAACCCAAGAGATAAAAAGAGTTAATGTATGTCTTGTAAGTTACACAGGGTCAGGGATGTTTATAGAACCAATTACATTCACTAGGGATCGGTTAACAATCAAAGCCATTGGATTCAGGTCCTCAGTCATGTCTAGATTTTAGGACTTTTTTTCCCCTTAAACAGCAATAATCATCATTCTCAGTGTAGTGTGTCTATCAGGGACTATTATTGGCCCTGAAGACTCTTAGAAGCCATTTCATCTGTGTGTCAGCTTCATGAGCTAAATTCAGGAACTAAAAGTCTGTAGGGCTTTATCGAAGGAATTCCTAGAGCCACAAGTGTTGGCAATGTCTGGAAAAAGTGCACCTATTTGCAGTGTCACTAAAGAGCTGAACAAACAAGTACTGCTTTTCCAATCTAATGAGAGGCAGTGAAGAATATGCTCATTACAATGAAGCAAGTTCTGAACGGTGCTGTCTTGAATAAAAGAAAGCCGAATCCTTGATTTGATACACTGCTGCCATCTTGGATCACCCCAAATTATGCACAAAAAATCTTTTAGGTCCATATGCTACTTTTGACTCTGTGAAAAGCAGCAGCAGAAATCAGCACCTCAAAATTAATAGTGTTTGTGTGTGAAAGGAGAGAGGGCTGGCTTTATGGAAGGCCACCTACTATCGTTCCCCAATGAGCTTCTCCACTAGGTTCCAGGTTTCAATGTTAGGAGGTGATGGGAGAGATGGATGGCTTCTCTCCACGGCATTGTCCAGAAACCATGAACTCCATGTACATTAATGTTGATGGAGCAGCACTAATTTATAACAGTTCGTCACCACGGAATGAAACACTTCCTGCTCACCCTGACCAAAGGAGTTCACAGGCATGCTAGTAGGGTGTGCATACCCTGGGAGTAAAGTCCCTGCAGGAGCTATGCTGGTATGTAGGTCAGGAGTCAAGAAGCACAGGACCACCCATGGCTGGCCTTACCATGAGGTGAACTGAGGCAGCTGTCTCAGGAGCCAGACTGTGAGGGGATGTCACTAGGACCCAGAGTGTAGAAACTTGTGTGTGCTTCTGGTGCCATATGTATTTTCTCTGCTCTAGATGCACAGAGATGGTGGAGTGCTGTGCTGGAGGAAGGAGGGGGCACAAGAGACCTTTCAAAGTTTTGGCCCAAGCGAGGGGGTATGGGAGTGTCATTTGAGCTCCCCGTGTCAGGTTCCAAAATGTTGTGGGCCATCCCTGGAGCCAGCACAAATGTTGCCTTTGTCTCCAAACAGTTCCCAGAGATCTAGGAGTTTTATGAGTAAAAAGCAAGTATAAATTCTAGAGGTGTGAGGAGGGATCCATTTTCCCACGATGGCCTCATTTTTCACGGCGCTACAAATGGAATATTGATTGATTAAACCCTTCATTCTGTAACTGAACAAACAAGAGCCCACACAATTCAGGGGCCATAATGTTCTAAAAGACAACACAATATTTCAACAGGAAAGACAGACATAAAACTGTTTGAAGTAATACCATGAAGTACTATTACAACCTTCCTCACAAGCATAAGTTAATGATAATACATTGTCCAGCTGATTGTACAATGAGGGACACCTCTAACTAAAACAGCCTACACCAAAACTCAAACAAATAATTATTTGGCAGATTTAAAGGATGGACTATACTCCTAAGGCTGGTTATTTCAGAACAGATTTCTAAGTTAACAGTTAACTAATGCAGAAGGTTTGCTTTGAACTTTTCTTTTTCATATTTTCACTATGGTTTCTACCCCTCCACTTCACCTTTCAAGAACTGTTATGAAGTAAATTCATCTAAAATAATTTTACAAAGGAAAATCATTAATATAGTATTGTTTCAATTCGTGCATCTTTTTAGCAGTTAGTTACAATTACACATTAGAAAGTTACTAACCTCAGCTATTTTAATTTCCAGTTTCAGAACTGACTTCATATCAGACTCGGCCCGTGAGGCATTAGCACCCAAAAGCACTGCAGTATCAATCATGAACTGCAAAAAGGCTTCTCTGTACTGAAGAGAAAGAAGAATGAAATGAGCTTTGCACTTACGTCTGAGGGTGACTGTAGCTGTAAAAAGAAAAGTATTCTTCATTTTTAAGTCATTGTTTCAAGTGAAAGATAAGCATTTTTTGAGACTGGTTGATTCCACCACAGGAGAACCGGAGAAATAATGTCATCACAGGGACTATGCTGACAGGATCTCTCTTGTGATTCACTGAATATAGCTTTCAAAATACACCAAATGGCATGTGTGTGTTGGATTGAGACATACCTACAGATGTTAGAGCTCAGAGAGTTAATATACAGCAAACCAAGCTGTAAATCTACAGCACACTAGCAGGCCAGGGACTAACGGCCATGTTCACTATGGTGCTTTGACCTTCTACTGTATCAAACAGCGTGCTGTAGCAGGGCCCACATAGCCAGTTCATGGTAAGCTAGCGTACTGCAGATTTACACCCCAGTTTGCTGTGCACTAAGTCTGTGTGTAGACAAGCCTCTACAAAGGAATTGGTTGTGTATATTTGTATAGAAAATACATTCCTAGAACAATCTCCCTCTATCTGCTCACTCCCCTTCTCCAGTCTTGCACTGACCTTTGGAATGCCCTAGGTCCTCTGATGTCTGGCGGACATCTGGCGGAATTCTAATGGCCAGCATTCAAGACAGGAATAAAATTAAACTCCAATTAACTACATATTTCACCTTCTGGTACAGGTAGTTCACTGGAGAGACACCACCTGGCCAGAGGGATGCCACAGGATAACTCACTAGCTCACCTGAGAGCTAGGAGGAGGAAGGAAAAAGGTCAGAACTTAGATGAAGGCAATCAAACTGCCTCATGAAGACTGTTGGGATATATTTGTCGAGTCTAGGGCTACAAGCGCTGGACATTGCATAATTTTCCATCATACTTAAGGGAAAAGATGTTGCAAATACTAAATAATCATTGAATTTTCTTGGGCCTTGCCATCCCTACTCAACTGTGAGCATGAAGAGGTTTGGAAGGGGCCATAGGAAGAAAAGAAACTGAAGACATTGGAGCCTGTTGAGGGCCTCCTAATTCTGGGATTAAATATATCTAAATATATTTGACAATAATGATCTAAAATACCAGAATTTAATACAGTGTTGGTGCATAGAGACATTAAACCATTTTACATGGTTTAATTGAACCAAGCCAAAACTTACTATAAGGTTCAGGTTTGGTTCAGAGGAAAAGTAGAGCTGACTTTTTATTGTTATATTTTTTTCTAAAATGAAGAATATTCTGGATGAGAACAAGAGACGTGCAATTAACTGTAGTATAAACAAGCATAAATAGCAAACCACAGAGCCCAAATCTCAATTTGGAGCTCAGCTAAAAAGAAAAAAATCATAGTGGGAAAATGATTTATCAAAGCTCAAGTTACTAATACTTACAGATTTAGCTTCTGTGGTATTATCAAGGTAATCTTCCCGTGCGGTTAGAGACAGGGCTGCTTGGTCTAGCTGTTAAAATAAACAGGAAAAGTATATAATACTCCTTATATAGTCTGTATTACACACATACACACAATTAACAGCCACCAATAGGAGTGGTATTTTTCTGGTGGTTAGAATAGATGCTATAGACTACTAGAGGCTAGTGGATTTGATCACCAGTTTGGGATAAACAGCTGCCCATGCCCAAGAGTCCAGCTCTTCAAGACTGTAACACAAAAAAACCTGTACAATGTTCTTCAGCTACAATTGTGGGGTTCTCTGGCCTGCAAGAGCTTAAGGCACTGGCCTTAGCCCAGCGTGGGGGGGGGGTTCCCCACAGGACTTTCCTGCTCTCTTGCAGCCATCTACTGCAGCCAGTGTGCTCATTCCGAGCCTTCTCCTAGTCTCAACTAGACTTATGAGACTGGGGCCCTCAATTATATTTCCTGACTGGGATCCATTAGCCCCAATCATTCATGAGACAGGGGCCCTCAATTATATTCCCTGACTGGGATCCATTAGCCCCAATCACTAAATGTTGTCTAGATGGGACAGATGATTCCCAGCATCTGGCTGCTGGGCTCCTCTTCAGAAAAGGACAGGCTGCTCCCCTGACCCTTAAAGAAGCACACTGCCCCGTTACGCTGTCCTATAACACTAATACACAATCAATTCTGCAACACTGTGAAAAATCCCCCAGGAACTCTCACAGGCAGAAAACGCTAAAGTGCACTGCATGACATTAACCACCCTTGGACTGACCTCAACGCCATCATACTCAATGAAGTTTTAGAAGCCCCAAGAAATAAAGAAACCACCACCTGCAATATAAATTAGATTGTCCTATTGTTGAAAAGATGGCACTGAAACCTTCTTCAGAGAATCAGAGAGGTAGCCGTGTTAGACTGGAATTGCAGAAGTGACAAAGAGTCCTGTGGCACCTTAAAGACTAACTAAAGTATTGAAGCATAAGCTATCGTGGGCTAATACCCACTTCGTCGGATCCAAGCAGTGGAAGTGTCCAGGGGCAGGTATAGATAAGTAGGCAAGAACCAGGTAGGAGGTAACAAGGTTAGTCCAATCAGCCTGAACCAGCTTGTTATCTCAAATCAGGGAGGGTGAGGTATTCCTCTAGCAGCTGAATATTATATAGCATATTGATATTTATTAACTTTGATGGGAGGTTTAAATATGTGAATTTGTTTAGAATTTGAAATAAATAAGAACCAGAGTGTCACATACATAAATGTTGTCATTTCTATATCATCTGCTATTTGGAGGCTTTTGTAACATATCTTATATAGAATAATACAAATTATTCATAGAAATCACTTCATCAAGTGGAACTTAGGAAGATTCCTCTAGTTGTTTAAAAGCACACAGCAATAATACTCAACAGCTTTATGATTTCTGAGAAACAATATCACTGTACTACTTCTCAACATGTCCAAATGAAAAGAAGGAATCTATAACAGCAATAGTGGACCTTGGATGATTTTGTTTGTTTTAAGTAATCATCCAATGATTTAAATGCTTATCTGAACTTAGCCAAACCTTTTTGGTCTAGAAATTAGGCTTGAGGTTTTGGAAGAACAGAATTTCTTCCAACTTTTTTTACACTTGGCTGCACTAGGGCTGGAAATATATTCTAGCTGAAACCAGGAAGCGCAAAGATGTGAGAAAAACCAAAAGTAAAGGAAAGCTAACCAACTTCTTTAGCCCTTGGGGAAAGGTTCAGGTTGGATTTAGAGCAGAGTTTTTTATTTCATCTGAACCACATTGCTCATGAACCTGTAATGCTGAGAGAGAGAGACTCTAAGAATGTTAAAATAGATATCTCTTCTCATAAATAGATTTAAATATACTCCATTACACATCTACCCTCCTGGGAATCAATTAAAACATTTAGTTACTAAGCTGAGTATTGGCAGAGGCACTCTGCAAATCGAGCTTCTAACCAAATTAGCAATGAGCAGTCATTCAGACTGTGCGGTTGTTCAGTTACTTATGCACTTAAATACTACTAAGCAGATTCAGTGGACACACTAGTAGGTATAATCCATCACTAGAAGACTAGCAAAAGGATCTGTCCCAACCAACAATTTACATGGATGAGCTGAGTTACCTAAATAGCTTCTTGGAAAATACTTTCCTATACTGATTTTAGACTTTCACCCCTTAGAAAAAAACTTTTGGCCAAAGTATTTCTTCCAGGATCTGAACATCATTCAAGTAGTCTGTACATGGGAATCCACTAATGAAAAAAAGGAAGTGGCTCGTTAACTTGATTTACTATTGACTCAACGAGTAGTGGAAAGAATCTCTTTAAGGGAATTTTAGGAATATAAAAATTCATGTTAGTTGGATATCCCTGACCTGTTGTTGAAAACTGTGACCCAGAATTAATAACAAATTTAGTATCAGAAAAGTTAAGTTCCACAATACCCCTACACAATCTGTGGAGTCTCCAGTAGGCAACTTTCATATAAGGATCACCCATTTTATTTCACTGTTGGACTGGTCACTTTCCACTTTGCCTTGAACTCTCTCTAGCACAGACATACTATCTCATTGCTGGTAACTGGTGGGTTGGCTTTAGAGTTATTTTTTTCTCCTTAAAAAGCAACAAAAATTGAACCAAGTCTCACATGTTAACCCAGGCAACAACCTGCCTCCTTAAATTCCCTCTGAAATTTCAATAGGATACAGCTAGGTAATATATTTTAATTAATTTGCTTGTCCTAAATTGTTATGTAGTGTTGGCATGCATTGCTAACCTGCAGCCATGTTACACTGCAGAAGTGCTTGCATTTCACGGAGAGGTTAAGTGACTCCGATATTTAAAGCATGAATGAGTTTGGGGATCATATGACGTGAATGACGACATATCAATATAGGACAATATATTAGAGTCACCAATTAAGTCTCTAACGAGGTGGAATATCCCAAACTTGTAATACTTGCAAATGATACACCATCTTTTATCTTCACAGAAAAAAATATTCTTCATCAAACAACTAATGCTTCATATATAGGACACAAAATCCAGCAAGAATCAGATTCTGATCTCATTTGGATACCCACATGGATCTTGGATATTGATTCATCAGGAATGTATTTTACTCACAATTCTGCCCAATTAAGGAATAAAATATCCTAGGTACATATGCGTTTCACCCGTGATAGTGTAGCATTTGGTACCTAGTGTCTTCTAAATTACCATATATGGGTGATCACATATATATACAAACCACTGGGTACTAACGCCTACAGCTAAACTTAAATTAAAACAGTACTGAACTCACTTTGTAAAATGGATCACATAGCTATAATGAGCAGCATATTAGAAATGCTATACTGTACCTTTAAAATGTGTTTATTGGAGATTTTGTCATCAGGACCCACATACAAACGGATGAAGACAGAGTTACTGTACTGACCACGAAAAGTTGCAAGGGTCTGGAGCATGCTAAACTTCCTTTCTGACCATTGTCCGTCAGGTCCGATGTTAGATTCCAGCACAGGCCAACGGAACAGCGAATACTTCAGTATATTTAACAGTGGCTTTGCATCAACTTTTTCAATTTTATCTTAAATGACAAGATGTGCCAACAGTTAAGTTCCAGACAATTCAAATCCAGTAGTGGGCATAAAGGCATGCCAATGAGATAGAAATGTTTATAGACTGATCAATTTCTAGGCAAGACTAAACAGAATAGTAGCTCAAACCTAACACCTTGGGTGGTCTTGTGCTGAAAAGACGCCTCTGAAAAATAAGAGTATGTGGCTCCTTTATCACAGTTTATGCAAATCAAGCATTGCTAATCTGGGCCAGGACAAACTTGCATTGCATTCAGCTGCACTGTGCCTGTCCTTGGAATGTAAACCTCTCTATATTCTAAGTCTACAGTATGTTCATCATAGCCAATGGAAAAAATGTTTAAGATAAATAATACTTAGTGATGATCTAGGTAAGATTTAAAATATAAAGTAAGAATCGGCTTAGGTACTACAGTGACGAACTCTATGGAAAACCCCAAGACTGACAGAAATGTAATTTGCTGTTTAAGAAAAAGGGATCAAAAACTACGCTTTCCTTGTAAATAATGGTTGTGGTCTAACAGGGAATGAAATAACACACACTGACAAAATCCTGCTGGAGATTGCTCAGCAACTGGCATAGGATTGGGACACAGGAATACTTGCTATTTGCAAACAAAATTGAGAGGGAATGGGAGTGGCCAGAGAGAGGACACAATGGAGCATGCAACAGAAAAAAAACATGTAGTCAGTCAGTTTCACAGCATGCTGGAGCATCAGACAAAAAATACTCCATAAGACAGGGAGGGGGAAAAACAACTTCTAAAAAAAATTCAGAGAGAACGACAGAGGAACATGTTGGCAAACCAAGTCTACCAGGTTTGATCCCCTGCCCCCGCAAGGAACTGACTCAAGAGATTCCAGAAACTTTCAAGATAACTTGCTAACTGCATTTTACCCAGAAGAGCCACAAGTAAAACAGATGTCACAGTACCAGCCCCTTGTGGAGACATCAGGGTGGCATGAGATTTTTGGGAGGTGGAGGTTCTAGAGACATGCATAATCAGATGTGACTGGTGAAAAGACTGAGTTGAAAGTGGAAATGGAGTTACAAGAAACCACAACCTAGGCTAGGGCCAGGTGAAGACACAACAGCTGCACTAATGAGAGGAGAGAGCAAGAAATACTGCAGGCCATCCCGGAGATACTTTGAGAGAGTTCTGCTGTCAGGGCCCACTTAAAGAGTTGGCTTGTGGGCCCTAAGGTTTGGGTGCCCCTGATATAGGAGAAATAGGAATGAAAAGAAGAATTTCAATTTTCATTAGAAAAAATGAACAACTTTCTAGCTTGTTTATGAAAACAACTTGATGGAAGTCATTTGCTAATGTCAAAGAGAATAAGCAGGGGAAGGCCAGCAAAAGGCTGAGGGGCCTAAAGATCCTGATTTTCTTCACCCTGCCACTTTTAATGTCAAATGACTCCACTGAGTTTGGGGTGTGTCCCATAATATCACCTCACTGAAGCTCTCCAAAATCCTCAGGCCAGAAGTGTACACGCTAGTATGATTATAGAGGAGAGACTTTGGTTAGTGTTGAGGAGCAGGGGTGACAAATATTTATTGCAGAGGCTGAAAACTGGCTATGTGATATAGGTTCAGGGATTCAGAGTGAGAAGCCAGAGGGGACAAGCCAAGAATGTAAAGTTTGGAGCCATCTGGTCCTTGATTGCCAGCTGAACAATTCCATCAGAGGATTCTATGAAGCAATCTACTCATTTAACCTGTCAGTCAATGCTCCCACATCATTTTGAGAGTCCCTTAAAGCATACTCACTTTTCAAAAATCAGAGAGGTAGCCGTGTTAGTCTGGAATAACAGAGGTAACAAAGTCCTGTGGCACCTTAAAGACTAACTATAAAGTTTTGAAGCATAAGCTTTCGTGGGCTAATACCCACTTCATCAGATGCAAGCATCCAACGAGGTGGGTATTAGCCCACGAAAGCTTATGCTTCAAAACTTTATAGTTAGTCTTTAAGGTGCCACAGTACTTTCTCACTTTTCAAAGGAGAACTATATAAATATGATTATCTGGTTCCTTTGTATATTCAGAGGCACATTGCCTGACTTTACTGACAAAATAAGACTCTGAACCTCTAACTGGATCATGTGAGTGGATCTTTGCGTTTGCTTGGAGGCTTACTGAGTTCAATGAGCACTAATGTCAGCCTGCATAGGTACAACTGCAGGGTCTGGTCCTAAGCTTTTACTGCTTTCTTCTGTTAGTGCATCAGAGCCTAATGTGGGTAATAGACAACCTTCCCGTGATCCAAAATAATATCAAATTACTTACTCTCATTCATACACGATGAGTAAAGGATTTTGGCTTTCTGTACAGCTTCACTGTCCCGTCTCTTGCTGATAGGTTTTTGTAGCAGTGCTGTGAACACACACAGTATAATAAGTTTCTCCCAGGCCTTGGAAAATGTAGGGTTTGGTTTGGTTTTTAAATCATGCCGCTGGTTGGAAAATGTATCATCGTGGGATGACTTCATGGTCTAAATACCACTCTCCTCCTCAAAACAACAGTTTTAAATCCTGGCTGGGTTGACTCAACCTTACCCCTTCCAGGGTACTTAAAGTGAGTTACTCTAAAGAGTTGGGAAGAGAGACAGCAATAAAGAGGAGACTTTCAAGTGACTTTAAAACTCAAGCTTTGAGTTACAATTTTTAAACACTGCATTCTGAAGGAAGTGAAAATCCTTGCAGAATATAGCTCATCCCTTTTCTTTTAAGGCAGGATGGGGGCGGATAGAGCTCATTCCAGGACCAATGCTGGTCTAGACCACTATTTACAGGGCCAGTGTTTCATTTTTTGGTCACTGCCTTTTCAAATAATTTACCATACCACTGTCCTCATTGCTGCCTCATCTAGGAAGGGCATAAGAGTGAAGGTTGGTGATGACAGCCAATTCCATGCTAGAGGAATGGGGCAGCTTTCTCTCTACTAGGTACAGTACTAGAGACTATGAGGATGAGTGCCCATAATGGCCACTGTCTTCAATAGGAGCTTAAGGAACTCAGCCTTTCTCAGGGGGCACTCAGCACCTTGAAGGACCTGGCATAAAGAACATTACAAATATGACTCGCATCCATCCATTTGAGTAGCAGAAATCTACACACACAAAAATTGCAGAAGACACAAAAATTCTCCTGCCAGCTACTCTAATGCATAATGTAGCAGAGTACTGCAGGTGAAGTTCTGTATTAATATCCCAGCAACAGTGTGGCTGTCATCAGTTTTGAGTGGTTCAAATCGTCATCTTATATCTGACTAAATACTAAAAACAACAGAACAACAAAACTGGTTGGTGGGTTTTAAAGAAGTTTTTACCATTCTAATGCTGTTTTAGTTTCAGATAAGAATCTGCTCCCAATCTACTGCAGGGCACAATTCCTGATAGCTTTGATTTCAAATCTCAATCTTATCAATATTTCTGAGCTTCATAAACACAACATCATAGCTGTCACCCATATTTCTCTACCAGAAGGCTCCTGAGCAAAGGTCTCAATGGAAGTAGCTCAATCATCCCTCCCCCCCCCCCCCACACCCCACCCCGCCCTTTTTTTTCTCCCAGACAGGATGATCAGATCAGGCCAAGCTTTAAATATGGAATTTTAAAGGAAACGGTGATTCAGATCTCAATAAATCTAAAAATGAAAAATAGCCTCCTACTAAAGCCAATGCAATCATTTCTGTTTCTTGCCAGAGTCATGAAAACTGGAAGCTAACAACACTGGATAGCTAAAGCCTACTTAAAGCCTGGAAGAGGGGAGGATGATAAGCTAAAATAAAATAAAACCAACTCTAGCACTGCAGTAACATAAAATCCTATTAAAATCAGACCTGGAGCTTTCCACTGAATAACTTTCCTTTTCCCTTGCTACAAGAAGCAGCTGTAACATTCATTACATTACTGCAAAGAATGACTGAGAGCAAGACACTTCCAATTTGCTTAGAATTTTTTTTAAAAAATTGCAAAGAATATTCTGGATTCTGACTGTGAAACACAGGAAGCAGAGTTTTCAAAAATGTGAATCTTAACAAGATGGCCAAATCCCGCATTTGGACCCTCAAATTGGCTCTTTGGGATATAAATGCTCTTTACAGTAGACATGTGATTGAGCCTCAAGGTTCAGATTTGGATCCGAACTGCCCCTTAGCTTGAGACGATTCCGATCTGGTGTTCTGGTTCAGGCCTCTCTCTCTCTGCTTTTTAAATCCTGAGGTACTAATGTGAATATCCTGAGGCACAATTTGGACCTCCTTCTCCTATTTAAACTGCCAGGTGTGAAAACTTTCAAGTACTAGAAATCTCTTTGTTACCACATACTTGAGGAAGAGTGAGGAAAGAGGAAAAGGAATGGGGCTCTTTATATCTATATTTATGTGTACACACACATTATAGGAGGAGCTGGTAGCATCCACTATATTTCACCTAACACTTTCCCATATGAAGGATTCTTGCAACCATTCCTGTGAGAAACTTTCACACCATTGTTTGCAGTAGGCCTTTGATACTGGGCATGTGGAATGCGCTCAGGCTACAGACGCACTTTTTCATTGTCTTGAGAAATTCTGAAAAAATTTTGCTGAGGTATAAACTGTTAAAAATTCCCATTTCTCTTCTCTTGCTTGCGCGCCTCAGGAAAAACGTTGGCAGATTGCCAGAACAACAACTGCAGGCAAAAATTCTAAGGCCAGGTTCATGTCACCACCAAAGAAGCAGCAACATGAATATCTGGAAGCTTCCAGAGCAGCTGTAGTGGGCTAGGCAAGGGTCTCCCCATTCTCAGACCGGGCACATCGGCCCAGTGGCTTCTGCCCTCTTCTGAAAGTACCAACACGGGGCAAGATTTCTTCACTTCACACTGCAACTTCCCCACTCAGGCTGAACACCTCTTCCTTAGCAGATAGACTCCCATCTCCTCAGAGGGACAGGGGGGTAACTCCCAAAGGTAGGGAATAGGAAGCAAAACAGAAAAACAATATTAACCACAGTCTGAACCCACCATATAATCCACCCCAACCTCTGTGGGCACCAAGTGGAGCAGGAGCAATGCCAATTCCTAGTGGCAGGCTAGAGAAAGAGGGTTGTAGAAAGAAGCCAGGCTGGGATCCCCCTTCATAACCCAGCACCTGCTCCCAATGGTCCACCCACCTTCTGGGATAACAGCCTTCCGCTGCTTACAGCCCATGTAGTTAGTCCTGAAGATCCAGCGGTACCAATGTGTACTGCAGTGCTAACAGTTCAGAGTGGAAGCTCTGATGATGATGAAGGGGGAGGAAAGGTTCCAATCACACATGATAGAACCCTTTTCCTTTTAAAACACCCTTAAAAAATTACATTTGAAGTGATATTAAAAGAAAGCTATTTCGTTTTCACACTCAAGAACTCAAAAGTTAGGAAGTGTTCAATTTGCACTTGCTAATGCGATCTTAATTCCAACATCCTTGTGTATATGTCTTATGATACAGTCTTTAGTTACATAGTCATCTATTACTTTTTCCACAAGCTGCTTGCTTCATTCAGTGCAAAGGATGTACAGCGGGGCAGAATTAAGGCTGCACAGGCAATCGTACACCTGGCATTTCCTGCCTTTCCAGTGCTTGACTTTGCCACCTAAATAACGTTCTTTTTATATTACTCGTGTGCGTGTTTTATTTTCTTATTTCAGTTTGTGAAAACATAGCTTCCTTTTATCCCTGAAAAGATTGTTAGCCCTCCAAGGACCCCTTTCCAAAAACAAACAACAACAACAAATTTACTGTATGAAAAAACAACTCATTTCAAAATTTTTAGACTCAGCACAGTCCAGCTTATCGAAGAATGTGCCATCTGAAGCTGCTGAGATGCACAATACCATTCCGTATCGTCTCCTGTTCTCTTTAATATGTGTTTGCTTCCTCTTCTTTTGGTGACTTTCCAATATAACCTAACCCACTGGTGCCTGGGGTACACATCACTATCAGAGTTCATGTGTAATCCAGCCTGCTGCTAGCCACCAGTGATAATTTGATTCCCAAGGCCGTTGAGAGTGACCAGAAAAGGGGGTCTGAGACATAGAGGAAGTGAGGGGGTAAAACTGACAAGAGAAGTAGTGACCTAAGAGGAGGGTTGCAGAGGTTAAAGTTAACAAAAAGGAGAAATGTCACGGATATTACTATGGAATGGAGGGGGGGGGGGTTCTGAAATACAGGGGAAGGGTGTGAAACTGAAAAACGAAGCAGGAATAGTGAGAGACTGATATGTGCAATAAATGAAGGCGAGGAGGCGAGCATCACAAAAAGAGAAGGGAATGTAGTGTTTTGAGCTATGAAACTACTGCTTTAGTTTCTTGCATGTTGCACATTTACATTTCTACAAATTCTCCCAGCATATAGAGTTGGACAGTCATTTTATTCTCTGAAATGCTGGAGGCCTGCTACAGAGGAGACCCATGCTGAGCTAGAGACTCTGTATTTCCTCTTTCTTCTTCTTGTTTCCCATAATCGAAAATAAAAAACATTCAGAGCACATTGTTGCTCTTTGCGTCTTATTAGTCTTAAAGCTTTTTATTATATGATGATGATGTATTTAAAACAGAGTGGAGTGGGGGAGACAAGTAGACCAGGATCCAATTTTCAAGTGCTCAGTACTAACAACTGGGGCCAGATTTCAAAAATGTTCCACTCCCATTTAGGCCCCTACCCAAGGTCAAGATTGTTAGAGATGCTCAGCAACCAGCAGCTGCCATTGCAACATCTATGGCCACATTCTCAAGAGTTCAGCACCCGCCAGGCTGAGTGCTTTTGAAAACCAGGCCATTTATTTTGATGTCAGAGGGGAGCTAAGCACTTCTAAAAATCTGGCCAAAAGTCTATGTTTATAGCTGTAGAAATAAGATTGGTCCCACACTCCACACGCCGGCAGGGCCGAGGCTGCAGATGCCAATATGCTCTGTTCACAGAGACAGGCATATCCCTTGGTTCATTCATGATACCATTCAGATTGCTTTCATGACATCTTTCAGACCCAAAGTCCTGAAGCAAGCCACATGTGTAAGCAATCC
Organism: Sternotherus odoratus; assembly: GCA_032164245.1. NCBI lineage: Eukaryota > Metazoa > Chordata > Testudines > Kinosternidae > Sternotherus > Sternotherus odoratus. Next base: position 182,374,096 of record JAVMKO010000001.1, read on the forward strand.
CTTATGCTCTAGGGGAAAGGAACTTTTTCCATCCTCCACTTTCCAAGACGGAAGGGACCCAATAAGTATGCAAAGACGAGATGCACAGTAGGTATCAACAGGGATAGATATCAGCAGCCAACGCCAGGCCCCACTGAAGGCAATGGCAAGACTCCTATCAACTTCAAGAGGGTTTGGATTCTATCCCAGCTTCCTAACTGAAGGACAGATGCTCCTATATGACAACACAGAAAGGTGCCAAATAAGTAAGGGCCTTTGCCTGAAAGGTATTAAGGACCCACAAGTCCCACTGACACCTCTAATTGTTACAAGAGGTCAGCACCTCTGAGGCCCTTTTGCTGTAAATTCTTTGGGACAGAGACTGTGCCTTCTGTGTCTATAAGGCACAATATAAAAATCAGTAAGAATAGTTCACGGTTGTTCAGATTCCAGAATCCATTAGTACACTTTGTCTTGACACCATGACCATGGGCATAGACTAGGACTCTAAATAGGCAGTGAGGTAGATTAGAAAGAAGGAAATCTAATTCATGATTCATAACCTCTCTGTGGGATAAAGTACTAGTTTCCATGTCCTTTATAACTAGATTATATCTTCTCTTTATTCACTACTTTAATTTCCTTCAAAGTTCCAAAATAATTTCAAAACTTTTCTTCAAGGGACTTCACTGGATTTGACATTCACTATCAGACTCATAATCTGGTTTCTACACTTCAGTATGGGCCAGGTGGCTTGGGCACAGGATTTATTTTATATGTGAAGATAGATATAAATAGGGCAAGTGTCCAAATCTGTTGTTAACTGCTCTCCAAAGCTCTGGAATTCTGTAACTTGCCTCATTTAGTGAGTGTCATCGGTGTGTTCCAAAGTATGTTCAACGTGTTCATGCTCTCTTAAACCTTCCGAGCTTTCCAAATTGTTTAACTGGTTTGGGCTCATTTCCTTTTGTCACGAGAGTTAACGTCCGAAAGACTCCGGTTGTAAAGGTCTTTATTTTTGGCTGTCTCGGTATTAATAATCAGATCAAATCACTTTATATAGCTCTTACTGGATCTTGCCCAAAGCCCTGAGGAAATAACTGTAATATAAAGTAATATACAATGAGGAACTATGCTCAACACTATGAATTCTAAGTGCTCAGGCATCAATGTGATGGGCACAGTACAAAATCTTATTAGATAGGCGGACAGAATCAATAGCTGCAGCATCTTTCCTTTGGGAAAAGGTATTCTTACTATATCCATTCAGAGGATACGATAGACTAAAAAGGAAAACTTCCTGAGCTTTACTACCCCTACAGTAAATAGCAATCATCTATTGTTAAAAGTAAGTATAATTCACTGTACAAACTAAGCTTTGCTTCTTTTTTTTTTTTTTTTTAAACTATTCTAAAGCTGCCTAAGAATAGTCTTGTGGTTACATTGGTACCTTTAATCTTCCTTGCTATTTCTAGCTCCTGTTGATTTTCCAGCCTACAGTCTGACACAGCTTCTCTTTGGTTTTCAGACTCCTGTTTTATTTACTGTAATGAGAAATCTCTCCTTCCCCCACCCACCTCCCTAATTTGGACTGCATGAAAAATAATCTGTTATACAGCAAGGTCTAGGAAAAGACGGATCTGTTTTCATTTCATTTTTTACTCAGAATAAAAATATAGATTCAAATGACCAAACTCATGGTCCATCTATAAACTGTATACATTCTATGCTATTTTTGATTATTTAGCACAAATATCAACCAAGCATGTGATTATATATCTATATATATAAAAGTCAAATGGTGTATGTAATGTATGTATGTATGTATGTATGTATGTATGTATGTATGTGTAACCCTTCTGCCCTTCAGAATTGGCAGCAACAAGGGCCGGGTTCAGTAAATAGGGGTTCCCTCTCAACAATACCATGCAAACTGGCTCAAGCCCCCACCCAGTGACCTGGGAAAATCCTAACACACCCCTGGGTGCCTCAATGAGGCAATACTTCCCCTCTTGCAAGCACAGATCGGTGTAACAGAAGATCTTTATTAACATGAGGTAAATGACATCACTAAACTGGGAAAAACACCACACCTAGGGTTCATACACCAACCCGTGAGCAAATTGCCCCTCCCCAGCAAGTTTGGGCTGTGTCCTCTCCTGTAGGTTCAGGAGTCCAGCAACCCAAAAGTCCCTGGAGTCCAGCAACCCCAAAAGAAACCCAAAGTCCCAAAAGTTCAAGAGCCCCAAAGTCTCTGGAGTTCCTGGTCAAAAGTTACTCTGCCGAGTCTTACCTCCCAGGCTGGGTGGAAGTGGAGGGCAGAGTGAAGGGTACCTTTACGAGGTCTGAGGCCGACAGCCCAGTCTCTCCATGGGGTGCTGGTTGCTTCACTAGCCGCCCTGCTAGCCGACACTGGAACTGCTCTGTCCGCGGCTCGACTCTGCTCTGCCAGCTGTCTCAGGAACTGGTCAGGAACTGGTCTCAGGAACTGCTGTCTCAGGAACTGGTCAGGAACTGCTCCGGAACTGGTCCCCGAAACTGCCGTCTCAGGAACTGGTCCACTAGCCGGCACAGGGACTGCTCTGCCAGCTGTCTCAGGAACTGGTCGGCCGGCACAGGGACTGCTCTGCCAGCTGTCTCAGGAACTGGTCGGACGGCACAGGGACTGCTCTGCCAGCTGCCTCAGGAACTGGTCGGCCGGCACAGGGACTGCTCTGCCAGCTGTGTCAGGAACTGCTCCGCTAGCTGTCCTGCTAGCCAACACAGGAACTGCTCTGCTTAGGGCCCCCCACTTAAGATAAAGCTCAGTGATTTTCAGCTCTTAAGTGATTTCAGCTCTTGAGTGATTTCAGCTCATGGGGGGGCCTTAGTGCAGAGGCACCACCAGACCCAAAGCAACTTCAGCTCAGTGGGCTGAAGTTAGACTCCTAATGGAAGAAAAAGTCAGCTCTAACATTCCACAGGGGAGAGAAGCCAGGTGCAATAGGCCGGTAAGGCCCTCAGACAAGGCCCTCACCACAAGGTATAGAAACCTGTCCACAGCCTCTCTCAATTCAGTGAGTTTTGCAACCCCTGTCCCTTGTCTAGTGAGCGCTACCCAACTGATGGCGAGTCCCTCCAGCAAGCCAAAGGTCAGATACATATCCCAACCCCTCATTCACACAAACAGGTCAATCAGCACTCTATCATTCTTGCCCCAATACTACAGAAACTGGGGGTCCCACAGTAGCCAAAGTGATCATTTGGGCTGTTAGAGTGCAGGCCAGGTGCGGTGGGTGTGTCTAAGCAAATCAGGTGTTATTTTCCAAAAGTTACTGCAATTCCTGCAATTCACCACTGGATGTCACTCATACTGACACTGCAAAGTCATTGCAATTCCTGCAATTCACCACCGGATGCCACTCATCCTGACACTGCTTATATCTGTATGCAAGCTAACTCCTTCCACACCGTTTGAGCTAGAGACTTGAAATTTGGTACAGTTAGAGGTCTTGGGGTCCTAATGACCGTAAGGGTCGAAAAAAATTTCAAATCTCACCTCTGACACCCCCCAATGGTGAAATTCTTTAAAGGCCAATCACATCAGCTGGGCAGCTGCTGTTCTCTGTGACATAGTTATGATGTCATAATACCCCCTCCAACAGATACCGCACTCGTTCAGCTCTCTGCCCCTCCCCCCTCCAATGGAACCCCGGAATCCCTCAGCTCTGTGCCCCCTCCCCACCTCCGATGGACCCCAGAATCCCTCAGCTCTCTGCCCCCTCCCCACCTCCGACGGACCCCGGAATCCCTCAGCTCTCTGCCCCCTCCCCACTTCAGACGGACCTGAGTTGGGTTTGGTTGGAGGGTAAGTGAGGTGGGGGTGTCGGGTTTGGTCGGGGGGGTGAGATGGGGGTGTCGGGTTTGGTCGGGGGTAAGTGAGCCGGGGGTGTTGGGTTTGGTCTGGGGGGGTGGGAAGGTGTCTGGGTGGGTGAGGGGTGAGGTGTTGGGGTTGGTCAGGGGGTGTTGGGGTTGTGGGGGGGTGACGTGGGGGTGTTGGGTTTGGGGGGGGGTGAAAATGTGAGTCGGGGTTGGTCGAGGGGTAAGTGAGGTGTGGGTGTCGGGTTTGTTTGTGGTGGTAGGTAGGGGTGTCTGGTTTGGTTGCGGGGGAAAGTGAGGTGGGTGTGTCAGGTTTGGTCTATGGGGGGTGAGGTGTGGGTGTTGGTCAGGGGGTGTTGGAGTTGGTAGGGGGGAGACGTGGGGGTGTTGGGTTTGGGTGGGGGGGTGAAAATGTGAGTCGGGGTTGGTCAAGGGGTAAGTGAGGTGGGGGTGTCGGGTTTGGTCGGGGGGTCAGGTGGGGGTGTCAGGTTTGCTCTCTGCCCCCATCCAACGGACCCCGCACTCACTCAGCTGTCTGCCCCCTCCCCACCTCCGACTGACCCGAGCAACACCGGGTATTTTCGCTAGTCAAATATATATCAACCAAGCATGTGATTAACTAAGTATATTTGAGGTAACAAAGTCCTGTGGCACCTTAAAGACTAACTATAAAGTTTTGAAGCATAAGCTTTCGTGGGCTAATACCCACTTCGTTGATGCTCTGCTTCTGAAAACCTTCCTGGTTACAACTGGGGAGAGATTATTATCCCAAGACAGACAAGCACATTTTTGTTTGTATTCATTCCCCCTGCCCCAGCCTTTACAAGCATTTTCAGTAAGCAGAAATAGCAAATGTATACATTTGAAATTTGATAATGAGTTGAAATATATTACAATGCTTTTCACCTTTCACCAAGGAATGGAGAAGGAACCACATGGAGGAACATGCCAGTTGGAAGGCATTCAGATACCATAATGGTGGGTGCAGTAGAAAAACCTAATTGAACCATGCTGTACCCCAAAAAGCCGAAAGGAACCCAAGTATAATAGTGGACAAGCAACTCAGCATGACTCCCAATGTGATAACAGTGGCACAAGAGAGCCGATGTGATTCTTAGACGTATAAAAAGAGGAATAGTGAGGAGGAAGAGGGAAGCAATTTTAATGCTGTATACAGTATTGGTGAAGCTGACACTCAGGCAATCTGTGCCTGAGAATAGTGTGGTGGGGGGAGTGTGGGGGCAGCTAGCTTCAGCGCTGTCACTGAGTATGCTCAGTACAAGCCAAGCAGCAAATCTTGGGGAGGGGACATGACCCCGCATACTTCCCTTTTCTCTCCCCCACCCCCACATTACCTCTACTGATAATTGAATTCTGCATCTGGTGCTGGCCACCACTTCCCGCAGCCCCCATTGGACCAGAGCAGCGAATCAGCCGAACCTGCGGACGCGGCAGGTAAACAAACCTACCGGGCTCTCCAAGGGTGCTTACCCGGGGGGGGGGGGGGGGGGCACGTGCCAAGGTTGCCGATCCCTGTGATAGATTCTCTAACTCTTGATGTCTTCAGATCAGCACTGGATGTCCTTGTTGAAGATATGCGTTAGCCAAACACAAGTTACTGGGATTAATGCAGGAGCTCAGACTAGATGATCTAATGGCCCTTTCTGGCTTTAAATTCAATAAATCTATGAGAAGGATCTCAAAGGACTTTACAGACATTAAGCTGAAGTAGGCACAACTTTATCAATATTTATAGATAAGGAGAATGAGCCAGAGAAGACCAATTCTGCTTATCTTACTCATGTGAGTAGTCGTATTATTTTAATAGCCCTTTCTGAGAATAAAGGCAAGCAGCGTTTGACTGAAAAAAAGTAAGTGCTTGATCCTGGGAGGTACTGAACGCCTTTGGCTCCCACTGAAGTCAGTAGGAATGGAAATTGCCCAGCATGTCATGGGAGAGGCTCAATATTGACAGAGAAAAGATTGACGGGCCTAGACTTGACCAAAATTTATCCAGTTGTTGTTCAGGCTAGCAGGCCTGAACTGTCTTTTCCTGTTTGACCTTTGTACACCCTTATGCACTTCTGCTTTTCTCATCTAATACGTGGGGAGGGGGGAAGGAGATTGTTAAATTCCAACCTTATGCCCCCGCTAACCGCAAGGTCTTACACGTCATCATTGCTTGCAAAATTTCCTTTTAGTCACCAGCTTGTTTGTTCCATAAGAAGCATCATAACGGAAGCTTGCTTGAGTCCTTTATTGCAGTTTTTTGTATAAATAGGGATAGAATCCTTTTGTCCGGTGGGCAACTCCTCGGTGGTCTTTGGACGGTCAAGAACTTGCCACCTCTTGCATGCAATTCTATTTGTGGTGTACTTAATAAAGGCCTCAGATATTTCTGATAAACACAACGCATGTGGTTAATTTCCACAACAATATCTTGCAGAATCAAACTTTAAATGGCTTGCACTAAGTCCCACAGCAAGTCAGTGCCAGGGCTGGAAATGTCTACTCTCTTACTAATTTTTTTTGTATGGAATAAACATAACGTTAAAAGAAGACTAAAGATGCAGCCTGAACCCCTACAAGTTTACATGTACAACATTAGCACTGCCACAATGTGCATATGACTATGGGCTTTAATAATATGAACACATGCTATGATTTTCTCATACTCTCTACGCTGGATATAGAGAGAGCCAAACTTGTTTACATTTGTGGAAGATTCTTCCAGTAGTGGGCTGGCCAGGGTAACAGACACCATGATAAAAAAAAACAATACATGAAAGCCATAGCTTTTGTTACGGAAGTCATGTCTTGACAAACACACAGCCTTAATTATAGTGGTGCAGATTTACACTAGCACATTCCAAGAAGTATTGTTTCAGAATGGTTTGGGGTCAGCTGACATTCATTTAGAATATCTGATTTCTACTTCCGTTTTTCAGGAAGTTCCCACAGAGCGTGGATATGAGAGAGAGCGAGAGAGCGAGAGGGCTGACATCTGGGAGTTTTATGAAAGAAGAAACACTAAGTATATAATGTTCCATCTCAAAATAAAAATACCAGACACAAACACCTAAAATTAGGCACAATGTTGTTCCTGTATCTTGAACAGTGGTCTATTCCTGAATTGTGCAGAAATTGAGTTCAGTAGGCTGCATACCACAGCTCCCCTAATATAGAAATCTGGGTAAATCTGGGAGGTTCCGAATAAGATTTAATCAATATGTTTTGATCTTTTGTTTATTAATTGGGAACAGGAGTAACCAGTCCTGTCATGCCTCAGAATGAGCTGTTCTGAGAAGTCATTGCTCGTGGTATGTTATTATTTTTAAAAATATTTTTGTTGTGTTGATATTGTGAAACATTTTATTCAAACAACATCTCACTATCACATTCAAGTCTGAATAACTGAAATTACCCATATCACCCTTCTAGTATATTTTTTTGCTTCCTTAAGCTCTCTTGCAATAAATATTCTGGATCAGGTTAACCACTGGTCTACATGTCCGGAAACACATCACTGATGCATGCTGGAATATGCTGGGCGTATTTGTCAAATCAAATGTCATTACAAGATATTCAAAGTGGCCACACCTGGTTCAAGAAGCAGTTTTCTACTCATCCCTCACTCTAGTATGTAACAGGTTGTATGCCCCTGCAGTTCCAGCATTGTATACAGTAGAGGTGTCCAAACTGTAGCTCATGAGGTGCATGCAGCTCTTTTACAGTTGAAGTACGGCTCGTGGAGTCACCCACGATTTTCCCATTCTCAATCTACCAGACTTGGGGAAGGGGCACTTGAGACATCTGCCTTGCAGAGGCGTGGTGAGGTAGGGGTGTCTGCCCAGCAGGGACAGGGATCTCAGGGCTTCACCAGGAGCAGGGCTGAAACCCCGAGCCCTGGCAGGTACCTCCCACGGGGCTGAAACCCCAAGCCCTGGCAGGCCTGCCCTGACTCCCAGACTTCTGAAGATTGTTGCATGTGGCTTGGAGAATCGGTAATTTTGGCCACTTCTGGTATGTACCCAGACAGCCTCCACATGGTCTAACAACCACTCGCATGAGTGATGGTGGATAGCAATTCCTGATTATGAGTTGGTTCAGAGCCTGGTAATCACACACACATAATTGGAGGCTTCCATTCTTCCTCTTCATGGAAAGTACTGGCACCCCAATGGAACAGGTGGATTTGCAAATAAATCCTTTGAGCAGGTTTTCTTGAAGGTAAGCCTGCAGGGCAGATAGCTCTGGCTCGGTCATGGCATAAATGCACCCAAACCAAATCTTTCTTCACCCCTGGTGGCTATTCTCTGGGGCAGTCATATTCCCGCTGTGGTGGGAGGGAGTCTGCAGTGGAGGAGGGTGTTTAAATACATCTGCATAATCATTGTACTGGGAGGAATTGGTGTTCAAGATCGGTAGCTGAACCAGCCAGGCCAAGTGCTCTGCTTGTGATCCTTAGAAAACTATTGCACACTTCCCACCCACTGCAGGCTGGCAATGCTGATGGCACAACTCTGAGGGGAAGCTGACCTGTTCCCGTTCTTATGGCAAATCAACCAGGAAAGTGCAGAGAGTAGATGAATTTCAGTCCCTCTGGATTTCTTTTGATCATAGCCTCCAAGGGCAGTTTCCATGGCCTTTCGCCCAAAGAATGAGTGGGATCCATCAATTGTCTCTACTAGGTCTGGGATGGATTTCAGCTATAGGAGAATCTGGAGGGCTCAGGCTACATTCACATCAATGAGTGGCCACTACGGGAGAATGTATTGGGTACGTCCAGGCACACATTACTATATTGCTAACTGGAAGCTGGCACACATTCCCGTCAGGACCATGGTTTGGACTTGTGGGTATACTTTGTCAAGGCACTCCCTTTTTCTCCTCACACCATTCCCACAGCTGATTATCTATCTAGACATTGAGATCAATAAAAACATCTAGGTCTGCTGGGTTCTCAATCAGGGCCAGCTCACCCTTGATTGGTTCTCACAGGCCACACCCAGAACTGTTGTAATTGGGCCACCTCCATTCCAGGCCATCTCGGACATGAGCCAGCAGAAATGCACTGCATAGGAGGCAGCCATACCTTGCCACTGTTGGAGCTTATGCCGGGCGGCTTCTGTTGTCCAGGTGCAACTGGGATCATCAAAGATGGTTGGTATCACTTGCTGGAAGGTGCCCCAGTTAGACAACACCGGACTGTCAATCTCGAGTAAAGGTCAGGCCCAGCCCAATGCTTCTCCAGTCAGAAAGCTGACTAGCACTAGCAGGCCTACCCCGGCTACGTCGGAGAAGTACGTCTGTGAGTGAAGCAGGAACTGGAGGCAGCACTGATTCATGAACCCTCAAAATCTTTGGCAATCCCTGTTAAAGCACTCCGGCGGAGAAATGATGGGTGCTGGCTCAGTGCTCTCTGTAAGAGGCTGGAGCACTTGGCCCTGCAACCTTAGTTTTCAGCAGCCAGCTACTTAGCCTGTGCCTGGCATCACTTGGCTGTCTGCCTAACTGCAGGCTACCTGCTCATGAGGTGCCAGTGTTCCTGGGGGTGGGAGGGGCTCTGCTAGATCCATGCCTGGAAGGGTTATGCTCTGTCAAGGGGTTAGTGGTCTGGGCAGTCTGACCTAGAGGTCAGAACCAGAGTCCAACCCAGGGATCAAGCAAGAGTCAGGTCCAGTGCAGCTGTCAGAAAGTCTCTCCATTGCTCAGACAACTTCCTGTGCTGCCTTCTGGCTTAAATTGTATGGTCCAGTCAATCTGTATGGTGGGTTATTGTCTTTAGTCAGGATCCTCGTGGGCAGGGTCTCTTGGAGAAGTCAGAGTTCTGCTAGCCTCTCACTTCTGGTGAGTTGCCCAGTGGCAGCCGAAGTGTGAGAGTTGTGTGGGAACCCAGGTTCAAGACCCATGGGCGCACTCACACATTTCTAGATTTTCTCTGGGGCCAGAGTGTGGTAAGACCTGCTGGAATGTTCAAGGGGGAAAGAGCCATGAAGGTGTTCTCCCCACTGTGATTTTGAACACGGGCCAGTACAACCTCAGCCCTTGCGCACCCACAATAGTGGAAGGAATCCCAGTAAAGCAGGCACAGGATGGGGACATGATCTCATCCCCACCCCCTATACTAGCCAGCAGAGAGGAGCTGGCACCTGCTAATGAAGTTTAACCTACTAAATTAAGCTGTTACTGCTGTGTTTGCTCTCACCCGGCTCCAAGAGGCACCATGGGCAGAGGTTTAAAGCTACACTCTTGCCCTGTGTGTTCTTTTAAGAGAATATCCCTTTCCTGCCAGGCCAAGTAGAAGCAATCCAGGGCACTGGACACAACCCATATACAGACCTCTCATGTTATATCCTACCCCTGCTTGGGCGGCAGCAGGTTTTAGAGTTGTAATGCACAGGGCTGCTTACAACTCTTGGAGCTACTGACTCAGGTTATGTAGAGCCTAAGACGGGCACCACTTCACTTTGTTTCCCCCTTTTGAAGCCTTTGTTTGCATCCATAAGGCCAGACATATAATTTTTTAAAAAGCCAAGATCTTGTCAGCTGACTGAGGGATTCCAGGCCCTAGGTATGGGCCAACACTGCCTAAGCCTTCATGCAGGCCTGTTCTGTTTTAATCTGCTGTCTCCTTTATTTATTTTAAATTACATCTAAGGATACAAATATCAACACCAATTAGACCATCTCAACAAACGTGTTTCATTTTTGACACAGTAAATATCCACCAGCCTCTCTCGTGAGGGTATTGTATTTCTTACTACAAATAGTGATACTTGAAAGTAATTGGCCCATCATGATTCCTTTGGCATTTATGGTAATGCTCTTAAATCATTGTGAATTAATGTGGCATTAATGAGTGTAATTAATAGGCATTTCCATCGGAATTCCATGATGATTTAGCAATTAATCAGTCAACCATGACACTATCTCAAGAAGAAATAAAATAAGTTGCACATATCTTTCAAGACAAACAATTTCATAAAAGTGCACTTATGCAAACAAATCTGATTCAAAAAACACCATTTTAGTTTTGCTTGTTTCCTAAGAAGCCATTTTGCCATCCAATATCAATTTCAGCAACATGGAGGTTTACGTGAAAATGCCAGTTCTACAACTGTGCTGATATAATTGCTTCCTAAAGTCATTCAGTGGTGCCCAAAGGCCATACTATGAAGCATGTTGCCCAAATGACAATGCTTTGAAAGTCTGTTGCTACAAATTCAATATTTTGTAAGGGTTATGTTTAAGAATTTTATTTAAAAAAAAAAAACTATCTGACCCTGCGTGTGAAAAGATAGACACGTCACTTGAGTGCAGATAAAACTGAAGGAATATAACTATGCACAAACTAAAAAACAACATTAGTGGATAAACTATTGGAGAGGGTTAGGGTAGGGTTAGGGTTAGGGTTGGGGTTAGGGATACTCTCATGGCACCCTGCTACAGGGGGTTACACACACACAGCCATAAGAGAGTAGAACCATTAATTTATAATAGTTGCATAAGAGTAATAGGCAAAATGGTTACAATAGAGCCGCAGGGTAATTTTTAGCAGCAACATTAAGCTTTACTTCATGTTATTAATAGTTTTAGCAATTTCAGTAACTGCTTTTCATCAGGGAACACGGAAAATTAAATGACAGAGATTATCAAGGTTTTAAGGTAATAAATGTATCTTTTTCTAGAATTAAAGGAACATAAAAAAAAATCTAAAACTATCATGGTTTTCTATCTTTTGGATACAAATCTATCATTTTGCTGCACACAACAGCTTCAATGTATAAGCGTGGTACAAAACTACTATAAATACTGCCTCAGAAATAGAATGAAAGGGTGATGGAAAGTCAACTCTCAGTACCGATGTAGTGAATTCTCACAAGAGTTGTAAGCAAGAAGGTGGTGTTCTGCTCTTCTGACCAGAGAGGCTCTGTGGGGAATCCTGTGGCTCAGCTGCTGTGGAGCCTTAAACCTCATTCAAGAACCAAAATGATCTCCTTTCTTCACCCATGGTTTCCCAAACACACATTACAAATTCAGCTATTCTTCCTAGCTGCCACAAGAGCCTGCAAAACTTCCTGGCTGCTCTACTTCCTATTCAGGTATGTTTCTTGAACAAAAAATAAGTTGTACTGGGTTGGCAGACTTTCATATCTTGTTTCACCTTTCTGGCAAAGTCTCACATTCAGAGTAATGCTCGATTCTCAAATTTTATGCAGAGATATAAATACCTAGTACTCACTGTACCATTATTAGTGGAATTGGAGTCAGAAGGCCCATGCTCCCGGGAGGAACGGTTATTGACCAGACTCCGGCAAAAAAGGGAACATGGGGAGTTAGACTGGAAGTAATTCAGCCAGCTGGGGAGAGCAGTGTATAAGGTTAGCATCACTCTTCATAAATGAAACACGTATATAAAATATTTTATAGTCCAATAATTTGTAGTCATTAGCTAATTAAATGCTTACAATTGGTCTGCAATGCAGGTATTTATATATGTTTTACCCATAGGGAAAACTGAAGCACAGCATGTACGAAGATTAAAAGAAAGCATTGGAGCCAGAGAATTCAGGAGTTCTTGAATTCAAGTTCTGTGTTTGGATTACTGGAGCACACTTCTCAATTCCGTTCCATCATTTGGCATCACCCTTAGGGGATGCGCAAACTGCCTCAGAGAGTGAGAAAAGGCCTGAACTCTTAATAAAAACTGGGACTTGGGAACTATGTGTCAATAAAATAAAAATCTCAATTAAAAACTCTGAAAGCTTCACCAAGTACTTTCTGAAAAACCTTGTTTTTCATATTATGCTCTTAGATTAGGAAACTTTCACCCACCCCTAATAGTATTGGAAAGAATTCTCAAAAAATGCAATCATTGATATACAGAAGGGGGGAGGGGAGAAGCTGGTGATATCACTTCTGAATGTGATCCTGAATATGAGACAAGAAGTAGGAATAACGATAGCAATGAATGCCACACTAATGCTAACATGCAAACCAAACAGACTATACTGAATGCCACACATCCAAGAGATTCTTCATTGTTATAAATGACACCGTCCCACATGTATGCAGTGCAGTTGTAGCCGCGTCAGTCCCAGATATTAGAAAGACAAGGTGGGTGACCAACTTCCGTTGGTGTGACAGACAAGCCACACACAGCTGAAATCTGGTCTCTCTCACCAACAGAAGTTCCTCCAATAAAAGATGTTTCCTCACCCATGCAGCTCCACAGGACATTATCATAAGCTACCCAGGGAAATGTGGTCTAGATGAAATAATTGTAAGGTGGTTGCACAACTGTTATAAGATCATATGCAAAGAATAGTTATCTATGATTTGCTGGAGCCTGTATCTAGTGGGGACCCACAAGGGTCTGTCCTGGTCTGGCACCATTTATTTTAATTTATTTAATAACCTGGACAACAGAGTTGATAGTAGGTTTATAAGATCTGTGGATGACACCAATCTGGGAGGGGTTGCTAGCAGGATTAGAATTCAAAATGACATTGGCAAATAGGAGAACTGGTCAGAAATCGACAAGATGAAGCCCAGTAAAGACAAGTGCAAAGTACTGTGCTTAGGAAGAAAAAATAAAATGCACAAATACAAAATGGCTAGGCAGTGGTACTGCTGAAAAGGAGAGGTTAACAGCAGGTCACAAATTGAAAATGAGTCAACAGTGTGACTGTAAAATGTGATAGTAAAAAAGGTCAATAAAATTCTTGGCTGTATTAAGTGTGTGAGTGTTGTAAAACATGGGAAGTATCTGTCCCACTCCAATCAGCTCTGGTGAGACCTCAGCTGAAGTACTGTGTCTTTGGGCTGGTCCTCACTACTGGGGGGGATCGATGGCAGATACGCAACTTCAGGTACATGAATCGCGTAGCTGAAGTTTGTGTATCTGCCGCCAACTTAACTACCGTCCTCACAGTGGCGGCAGTCAGCGGCGCGCTCCCCCGTCGACTCCAGCTTCCGCCTCCTGGCAAGCTGGAGTTCCGGAGTCGACGGGGGAGCCGGGGGCGATCGATTTCTCGCGTCTTCACAAGACACAAGAAATCGATTGCCAAAAGATCGATCGTTACCCGCCGAACTGGTGGGTAGTGAAGACCAGCCCTATGATACCATACTTAGAAAGATGTGCACAAATTGGAGAGAGTCCAGAGAAGAGCAACAAAATAAGGTAAGGTTAAAAAAGCTGGGCATGTTTAGTCTTGTGAAAAGAAGCCTGTGTGTGGACCTGATTACAGTCTTCAAATATGTTGAGGACTATTATAAAGGGGATGGTGATTAATTTTTCTCCACGACCACTGAAAGCAGGACAAGAAATAATCAGCTTAACAGATTTAGGTTAGATATTAGGAAAAACTTTCTAACTCTAAGGGCAGTTAAGTACTGGAATAGGCTTGCAAAAGGAGGTGGTGGATCCCTGTCATTGGAGGCTTTTCAAAACAGGTTTAACAAACACCTGTCAAAAATGATTTAAGTAATCTTGGTCCTGCTTCAGTGCTCAGGGCTGGAAGATCTCTTGAGGTCCCTTACAGCCCTATCTTTTGTGACAAAGTCAGACCTGACAGCTATAAGAGAGTGGTGGAAGGCAGTTATATCAGTCCTAGAATGGTGAAGGCCCTTTTCCCTATGAACTGAGAAGAGGTTATTTCAGATTAACTAGAGACACCCGAGTCCAATTAAGGGACTTTTTAAAAAAGCCTTTGGTGAAAGAGAGAGAGGATGGATGAGAAACAAGCTGCAGCAGGGTTAGAGACAGCTAAGATTGCCAGGTACTTGGTTTTCGACCTGAACACCTGGTCAAAAAGGGACCCTGGCAGCTCTAGTGCCACTGATTGGGCCATTAAAAGTCCAGTTAGTGGGACTGGCAGGCTCCTACCTGGCTCCGTGCTGCTCCCCAGAAGTGGCGACATGTCCCTTGGCTCCTATGAGGAGGGATGGCCAGAAGGACTCTGCACATAGTCCCCATCCCATGCGTTGGCACCACAGCTCTCATTGGCCAGAAACATGGCCAATGGGAACTGGGGGGACAATGCCTGTGGGTGGAAACAGTGCACAGAGCCACCTGGCCATGCCCCTGTCTCAGAGCCAGCAGGACATACTGGCAGCCTCCTTGGAGCCCCCTGAGGTAAGCACTGCCTGGAGCCCACACCCCAAATCCCCATCCACACCCCAACCACCTGTCCCGTCCTCAAGCCCCCTCCTGCACTCCAACCCCCCTCCCATGCCCCAATCCCTTGCCCCAGTTCAGAACTTCCTACCACACTCCAAACCCCTTAGTCCCAGCCTGGAAACCCCTCCTGCACCCCAAACTCCTCAACCTCAACCCCATCCCAGAGCCTATACCCCCTCCTCCCACATCCTAACCCCTGCCTCAGCCCAGAGCCCCCTCCCACACTCCAAACTCTCATCCCCTACCCCATCCTCTCCTGAACCCCAAACCTCTCATTCCTGGGCCCACCCCAAGCCCCCGCCCCCCAGCCAGAGCCCTCACCCCCTCCTACACCCCAAACCCCTCCCCAGCCCAGTGAAAAAGAGTGTGAGTGAGTGAAGGTGGAGGAGAGCAAGTAACAGAGTGAGAGGGGATAGAGTGAGCAGGGACGG
Organism: Sternotherus odoratus; assembly: GCA_032164245.1. Classification (NCBI taxonomy): domain Eukaryota; kingdom Metazoa; phylum Chordata; order Testudines; family Kinosternidae; genus Sternotherus; species Sternotherus odoratus. The sequence continues at coordinate 182,389,549 of JAVMKO010000001.1, forward strand.
GGCCTCGGAGAAGGGGCAGGAGCAGGGCAAAGATGTTCGGTTTTGTGAGATTAGAAAGATGGCAACCCTAGAGACAGCAGGGAGAAAAGGACACTCCCAGGTGGAACTGCTTGCCTTCCTTTAGGGGAAACACTGAGTTTACTTCTATTTGGGAAAGAGCTGGCAACCAGAAGCCAGCATAATGAGTCAATGGTCAGCGACCAGTGTGGGGCAAGGAAATGTATTTCTTTTGTATGGTGGGTTTTTTAGGGTTTTTTTATTAAGAGAACTCCTGGGGCCTATCATGAGGCTCATTGTAAATAGGCCAAAGTTAAGAATTAAAAACCTCCAGCACAGGACTCATTTACTCCAGTCCTTCGGGCCAAACTGAGAAATGCTGAGGCTGACGTGGCAAAAGAGATGCCTGGCCACACTTTCTGTGAAATATTGTGTAAACATTTTTAGCTCCTATATAATTAAGAGGGCTGTGGTATATTGCAGTGACATGGAGATTTGTTTAGTAAGGGAATACTGAGATCCTGAGGTGTTAACATGAATAAGAATTATTTTTATTTATAAACATTAAACATTTATTCAAAACTCTGCACACCCACACAAAAAACATTTTTTAAAATCTGTACAAATTGACCCAATGATTATAATCTAGGAACTTTCTATCTCCCTTTTTTAGCATAATGAGACTTTCATACCACATCTTCCCAACCCACTAGTGAAGAGATGAGTTTTGCAGCGTGCTCTAAAGGTCACTGTATCTTTGGTGAACCAAGGAAATGTGTTCTGGCATCAAGCCTCCCTCAACCAAGAACATCCTCCTATCAACCTCCTATTGTTTAAACCAGGGGATAGATGCTTTTTCTAGAATTAGAGCTATTTGATTTTCTTCAGGTTTGGAATGAAAACAGACAAATTTCAAAACTGCCTGTGAATGAAAATGGAGCCGTGGCCTCAGGGCAGTCTTCATGGCTGGAGTGCCTGAAGCCATGGACTCCTGAAGCCATGATGTTCCCAATGGGGTGGGCTAGCTAGTAGGAAACTGAACAGGCTTCTGACATTCTACTGGATTCCTGCCTCCGTTCCACTGGAATTTCACTGAAATTGAACCATCTCCACAAAATTTTTCAATTCTGACAAATCAGCACATCCTAACAAAAAGGTGTTTTATCTGAATTTTTCCAACCAGCTCTACCTAGAGTAGCCATTTGGGGTTCTATAAATCTACACCAACACCTTAAACTTCACCCAGAATCAACTGGCCACCACTACAGATCACAGAGCACAGGAGGTCATTAGCAGCTTCTATGGGAAATACAGTTTCATTGATAGGTAGATGCCTGTCCACAGTACCTGCACTATCTGAAAAGTTTCATGTAGAGCTCTTGTACAGCACATCACAGTAACCCATTCGTGAGGTGACAGAGCTGTGGGACATTGCAGCAAGGTCCCCACACACAAAAGAAAGGCTAAACAAAAGGGATAAAAAACATAGTTGGCGTCTGCTTCTGCCTGGATATCTTGGACCAGCAAGTTATCCAACACTTCAGCGAGCTATTGAAGGCACTGGGTTAAACTTTTCCACTCCTTCTGGTTGCTTCCCCCATCCTACTACTATCACATCTGTGTCATCATGAATATGTTTTCGTTAGCTAGCTCTTAGCCATGCCCCAAGTGCTATAGACTCTGGGGTAGCCACTCATCTGTGCAGCAGCGGCCAGATGAGGTTAAAGTGTATAGCTGAGGGTCAATTGTATGCCAACACCACAGCCCAAACTCTACCCATCCAAATGGTCCCATATATCAGTCAAAGGGGAGGGATGATAGAATGGAACCTTATAGAAACCAGTATAGCTGACCCCTTAGAGCAGAAGAGCAATTACTCAATACTGCCTTCTGGCATCTGTCAGAAAGAAAGGAATCCATGAGCAAAACTGTCCTAAATCCCCTAAATCTCAGCATTCACCGGATATTTTTACATTCCTGCCATCATGTAAATGAAAAAGCTGCTCTTGACAGACAATTTTTGCAAATGATCCTGTGGAAGATGGACTACACTTCTTTGTTGTTTCTCTCCTGTTCTTTGAATTACCATATTTAAAAGGGCTGGTCTCCACTACGGGGGGGGGGGGGGGGAGAGGGGAAATCGACTGCAGATACGCAACTTCAGCTACGTGAATCACGTAGCTGAAGTTTGCGTATCTTTAGCCGACTTACTGCTCGTCCTCATGGCGGCGGCAGGCGGCGGCACGCTCCCCCATCAACTCCAGCTTGCACCTCCCAGCAAGCTGGACTTCCGGAGTCGACGGGGGTGCCGCGCACAATCGATTTCTCGCGTCTTCATAAGACGCGAGAAATCGATCGCCAGATCGATTGCTACCCGCTGATTCGGCGGGTAGTGAAGACATACCCAAAAAAGGCTTCGGTTTCTCTAAATTAGCCCTGGTGGAAATGCCTCATTTTATTTAAAAGGATTTTCATCTTAACATAGCAATGATAAGAAGGTTAGATCAACAAATTAGACTGAAATAGGTGCCAGGATCAATGTGGGATAAAATCTGCAGAATGGTTTCCACAGTTATAAATTAAATGTGAAGGCCTGAAAGACATCTTCACATACTATTCATATAATTCTAAATAGTCTCCTGTGCAATGCTATGATTTAGGAATGTTTGCACAATTTTGTAATTTATTGCTTCCTGCCTGGCCACATAAACAGCTGCACATTGTTGTTCTGTAGACTTCAGATGGGGGGGGGGGAGAAATAGTGTGATGCTAATCAAATTGCACTGCAGGTGATGAGTCCTGATTTACACACTCCAGGATTCCAATTTTGCATAATTTGCAAAGTATCACCTGCATTTAAATACAAAGATCAGACAGTGTTCTAAAACTCTAAACAACGGTCAACAATCAACATGGAAAGTCGGTTGGAACTGAAATAGCTTAGTGGAAATGTCATGGTAAATGAAACCCATTTACTAACAGAGAGAGAGAGAGAGAGAGAGAGAGAGAGCGCACTCCACTTTATTTCACCTTGAATTGCTGCAGTGTGTAAGATCTTCTCTTTAAAAAACATTGGCACCACATAAAATGTTTCTTCCATTTTGAAAGATTCTACTGCTATGAGAACTATTCGCTATACTTAAAGATTGGGAATACTACTGCAACTAACAATCTCCATCAAACTGATGGAAACTTTTGAAGTGCACCTAATATAACTGCAAATCAAACGTGGTCTTAAATTAGACATCATACAGTCTTTGCAGTGTTTTTTTAGCCATGTTGGTCCCAAGATATTAGACAGACAAGGTGGGTGGGGTAATATCTTTTATTTGGCCAACTTCTTTTGGTGAGAGACACAAACTTTAGAGCTCTGTGTTGCTTGACAGCTTGTCTCTCTCACCAACAGAAGTTGATCAAATAAAAGATATTACCTCATGGACCTTGTCTCTCCTCATACAGTCCAATCAGCAGGCCCTACTGAAGTCGGTGGAAGACTTGTAATTGACTTTAATAAGTTTAGGATTTCACCCATTACATATCGTTAAAATGCCGTGGATGGGGTTCTCATAGGGGTTTTGGTCTGTTTCTTTTAAAAAAAATAATTCACAGTCCTATGAGCATGGGAAACGTATTTAATGGGGAAAACAACATTATTTATTTTAGTATGAATTTGTTATAAGTGGATAAAGCAAAAAAAAGGATCAACTATTTCATATTGCCGTGGACTTGGAACCCAAACACTACACCAAAATACAAAAAACAAGGTTGCTTTTAGGTTTGCAAAATTAAAACAATCTATCCAGCCGAACAAAAAACACAGCTTTCTTGTCCCTTCTCTGCATCTAACCAGCGATATATGAAGAAGAGGGCAAATTGAGTATCTGCCAATTGATGTGGACACAGAGGCAAAATGAGGACAGACATATGCATGGATATGAGCGGAAGGACACAACTTTTCTTAAACTTTAACACAAGAAAAGGGGGCCATCCTGTAATCAGACATTTTATTGGTTCCAGTGCCTTCTGGAATGGAGCCAAAAGAGGGTCCACATGGTCCCTGTGCTGGGCTAAATCCTTGGATCTGGGGAACACTAACCAATCAGCACCCCTCTACTGCAGCTGGTCAATGGGTGCCAGAGACTACTAGGGGTAGGGGGAGGAGCTATTATCCCTTGGCAAGTGTCTCCTTCCCTTGCCCCTTTCAACACTGGTGCCTCAAGTTACCCTGCCCATTGATGCATGCAAATGGCATTGACTGCTCACGGGGTATCACCGAATTTCATTGCCACGGTCAGCCATTCCCTTCTTTGTTATACACCATCAGGTCCACATATCTTTCATAGACAAGCTGTTTGAATGCTCCTGCCACTCCTGAGCTGACACCTGCCTTGTGCTTTACCTCATTCTGGGCTCTTATTTATCATGAAAGAACTAACTGTGGTCTCATCTCTGGCTTCTGATATGTCATACTCTTGATCTCGTACTCTTCATTGAACCCCACTGCTTTGTCTACTGCTTATTGGTAGTCCAATTTTAGTCTTCATACTGTCAATGAAGGTCTGACAATCTCTCTGTTTCCAGCTCTCCATGAATCCAAAACAAAGAGACACACTGTTTTGATTATGTCCTTGAAAAACCAGAATTCAATGACTGCAGTTTTCCAAAAACCAATACCTAAGCTTCCCTCTGATTACTTCGTTTCTTCTTAAAATGTAGAAGTGTTCAGAGATCAGTAAAAAGACCAGAAAATATTTCATTTTAAGCAAGAACATTCCATAAAATCTTGACTTCCATCTATATCATATCATATATCATCAAAGAATATAAATACTAAAAACATGACTTTCTGCTCCAACTATGAGAGGGGCAAGGTGGATGAGGTAATATCAAGTTGGCCCAAATTACATCACCCACCTTGTCTCTCTAATATCCTGGGACTGACACAGCTACAACAAAACATAGCCAAACTATGTTATCAGAGTAAGATTATTAGTTTTCTTTCATGTGGTAAATATTTCATAAGTGGAACTTAAGTGGTAAACAATCCTTCAAATATTTTTTTTTTCCTAGTCAACAACTAGATGTTAAACAGGGACCTCTACAATAGAATGCAAGGTACCACTGAGTGTAATTAGAAGACAGAGGTCAAATTTTTCACTGTGGGTGCCGAAAGTTAGGTTTTTCAAGTCCACATTTAGGCCCATAAATAAGGGGCCTGATTTCCAAAGGTGCTGAGCACTAATCAACTCCCACTGAAATCCCTTCTCCCCACTATGTCATCCATCAAAAAATTGATTCTTAAACTGTGGAAAGGGAGAAATTACACCCTTTAGCTTAGAGTTTAGGGCACTTGCCTGGGATGTCCATCGTCTCTCCACCTGATTCGAGGAGGAATTTGAATCCACATCTCCTACCCTCCAAGGTGAGTGCCTTTATCACTAGGCTATAGAGTCATTCTCTCTCTCACCCAATGAATATGTACAGTAGAATGTCAGAATTACTAACATCAGAATTGCAAACTGTCAGGGTTTCCTCCCACTCTGAACTCCAGGGTACAGATGTGGTAACCCCACATCTGCTTAGGTTAAAAACTTCCCCAAGGCACAAATCTTTTCCTTGTCCTTGGATGGTATTGCTGCCACCACCAAGTGATTTAGACCAGAATTCAGGAAAAGAACTACTTGGAGTCCCTATTTCCCCCAAATATTCCCCCCAAGTCCCTTCACACCATTTCCTTGGGAGGCTTGAGAATAATATATTAATCAATTGATACAGTGTGAGCATTTCAAACCCCTTGATTTTTAGGACACTAAAAATCAGTCATTCTTAAAAGAAGAATTCTATTTTTTGAAAAAAGTAAAAGAATCACACCTGCAAAAATCAGGATGGAAGGTAACTCTACAGGGCAATAAAAAGATTTAAACAGAGGATTCCCCTCTGGACTCAGCTTCAAAGTTACAAGAAACAGGAATAAAACTACCTCTTAGCATAGGGAAAATTCACAATCTAAAATAAAAGATAATTAACACATTTCCTTGCCTTTACTTACAATTTCTGTAATTTTATATATCTATCTATATATATATATCTATCTATCTATATATCTATCTATCTATATCTATATCTATATCTATCTCATTTCAGGTATGTTCTTAGAAGATGCTTTACCTGCTTGGTCTCTCTCTCCATCCAGAGAGGGAACAAACAAAGAGAGCACAAACAAAACTTTTTCTCCCCCACCCCAGCTTCCATAGGAGAGATTGAGACCAGCCTACCGTAGAGTAGCCTATAGCCTGGTGATTTAGGCACTCACCTGGGTGTGTGGACACTGGAGTTTAAGTCTCTGTTCCAGAATGGGCATTATAACCAGAGTCCCCCACATTCCAGACAAGCATCCTGCCCTCTGTTCTAAAGGTAACAACTCTTGTCCAGCTCTAGTGAGAGGGGACATATATTGTAGTTTACAGTAATGGTCCACAGTGGCTGAATAAACCTTGCTACAATGCTAATTCAATCAGGCTTATGTAAGGTTGCAGTCAGTGCATGACATGAAGCTACCTAATGTGTCATTTTGGCAGCAGTAAGATTAGGAAAGCACAATTTAAACCAGTCTCCAGCAGTAGTTTTAGTGGTTCAGAGGCATCCTCAAGAAAGACCTAACACAGCAATCATTAGATCATGTTCTATAGTATTTGTACCTGAGCACAGCTATAAAAACAGTTACTGGTGTCTAGAACAAACGTGCACTGCATGCTGACCTTCCTCAAGAAAGTTAGTTGGAGAAGGCCCATAAGATGCACCAAAAAATCCCTGAGGACTATAAATTCAATAAGTCTATTTTAGTGCAACACAAAAGTGCTGATCACTCTCCACTCTGCTGCACTCAGAGCAGAGTGTTGTTATTTCAGCAACATGTTTTCACTGTACTATGTAAAGGCACTTAAAGGATAATATTAAATCCTGCACAACCGTCTCCCTTTCATTACATGACTCACAGTTTTAGTCAAGATTATAAAAATCTGACACTTTTTTCTACCTAACAATCAACATCATCCTTCTTCCTTCTAGAACTTCCTGCTGAGGTGGCATTGCTATGGAGTCCAGCATGAAGTCAGGTCATGTTCAGATAAAAATATCTACCTCCCTACACATATCCACTTCAGGCTATTTTTTTCTCCAGGCGCACATTCTCATAAACAGTTTTCTGTTTTTCTGACGACAGTTCAGATATTTTAATGGGAGCCACACAACTAGATGGCTTATTTACCAGCTGGCTAAGGAATTTAAATGAAGCAGAATACTAAGATCTGATCTGCCATTCTACGTCAATAAATTAAGTAAACATGCTCAGAACATTGCAAAATATAGTTCTTCAAACAGTCTGCCTCGGGTAAAAGGAGCTTTGACTTAAAATATCAGTGATCACAGAAAGCAGAGAAAAGATCATGAATAACATTGAGCGAAGGTAACTGCACAATATTGCTCTAAAAGAGTATGTTGGCAAGTTTCCTTACTATAACATCATGTAACAGAGAAGTCACATTTGTAGCATGTGGACAGCTCTCTGTTCACTTTCTGGGACAATCAGGCTAGTGCATTTCACCAAGTCTTTGTCTATTCTGAGGAAATTTAAAAATCGCATGAGTTCTAACACTGCTTCAAACTGTTAAAACCAGTGATATCCCTCATGTAGAGAAAGCTTGGACAGACTCGTTTTTACTACCATTTCATTAAGAAGCACTTTTCAAAAACGGTGGCAAAAACGGATCCCAGAAATCCCATTAATTTTACTTCCCTTTCAACTGAACCGGTGTGAAAAGGTTTTGACAATTTCCGCACTGTAAACATGGCCTAAGAAGTATCGGATCAAATCCTACAGTCTTTCCTTTCGGTATAATTCTCTGCTGGACAAACAATGAGTTACTGGATTCATGTTTCATTGGGTTGCCAGCAGAAACATTCTTCCCCCTCACCTCCCCTCCCCCCCCCCCCCCACTGTGTTTTTCTCATGTTGTTTTCTGGTAACATAACTCTTATCCAAAGCATCAGCAAAAATGCAACGAAAAGAGAACGTGATGTTGTTCTGTTGGATGTTATTCAACATAAATCTAAATGAAAGAAGGGCATGGAGTCAACATTCATTCTATATAAAGCCAGCTAACAAGCTGCAGTGAAAAGAGCTCTTATTGCTTTCAGAAATAGATTTACCTTTCAATTTCAGGTCCACATTGTGCCTCAGCCAAGGATAAACTCCATAGTTTGATGAGTCTTCAGGAATGGGATTATTAGATGTCCAACCATCACAGGCAAACCGAAAAAAATTCTCACAGGGATCCACAGACTGGTTTATTTTACTCAAGATGGAGGCAGCTGTAAAGTATCACATGGATTTATGGACTATTTTTAGCAAGATAGAAAATTAGGCCAGATTATATTCCCAAAATGACAGTTAACATACATCAGTTACCCAAGCAAGGCTTTTCACCCTTATCTGAAGGATAAAGATCTGGCTTGCTTGTGGTCTTGCTGTGTTCAGAATCTAACTCTGCCCATACGTAAGCCAAACAACAGCCAAAATATTTGTTCATTCATTGTAATAACTAATTTGGACAAACCTACCATTGATTGTTATGAGATGATCCCTGAAGCCAGATCTACAAAAAAACAAACTTATAGAACTTGAATAGAAATGGAATCTCCATCTTGTAAGAATAGCGTGAAGTCTATTTAGGCATTTAATATCAGAGCATGTCAAAGAGGCTGTAGTTAGCACACCTCAGAATTATACATTCTTTACCTACAACAGTGTAGCAGGAAAGGAAAAGGTGTAAAAATTCTTTACACTACTTTTGAAGAGAAGAAAGAAAATACCTCCTGTTTGATCTTTATGACTGATTGCCCACTGATTATTATTAGAGATGAGACTCTCCTGATAAAGACCTCAAGTCTAATAGTCAGTTGGTTTTAGAAAGGTTTTTTTTTTTAGCCATATGGCCAGACGATCTCTCTCCTGGCTATCAGTAAAAATCAAATTCCATAATAAATAGTTATGGCATAAATATGCATATGATAGCAAGAGTATCTGATCTGGATGGCGTACATAGAATAGGATACTGAGCAGTTTTCATGTCCCCACTTCACGATCAATCAGAATAGATTTAAAATCTAAAAAACCTTGCTTCTCTCAGGCACAGCAGAAGCCAGGATATAACTCAAAAGATTCAGAGGTTCAGCTCAGTTTGCCTAAACATCCATACATTTTGAAGTTTATCCAAACAAGTTTGCTCTGAAAGTGGGACCAGAAGCCTGATAAGAGTCACAGGATTTGTCGTATTATTTCCAGTACCTGCTAGTTTTACTTGGGTTGGAATTGCCATTACAATAACTTTGCCTGTGTGGAATTTTTCAATGTTCATTGAATAACTACAGAGAAAGTTCAAGATTGGTTTGGAGTTTTGATGAAGGTTGGTTTGGTTCTTATTTAAAACCAGAACTGTCCCTATTTTCACCCTAAATAACATTACACTGTTTCTTCTTTTCTAGTGTCCAATATGCGCACAGAAGTTTGTAAAGAAATCAACAAAGCATACTCTATATTAGCCCAAAGATAATCTTTATCCTTTGTAACACATGCAACCACCTCCTTTTTCCTTCCCATACATTCTGCACTCCACTTGCAATGTCTCAAATATTAGAGACAAATTTTAACTAAAACTGAAGCTCTGACCTCCCTTGAGAGTGAAGATCCTCGTCCACATTTGTACTGTATAGCTTGGATCCATCTTTACTGGATGCTTTGCCCTTGGGCAATTATTGTACAGCTTTTAAACAGTTGTAAGACGTGCTGTCACCTAGACCTCAAGAATACACTGAATGGATTCATTACTCAGTTCATTTTGAAGTAATGAACTCTCACTATGTGCAGAGTGACAATTTTTGTTGATCCAGCAAAAAAATTAAGGTCAGTCATATATTAGCACAACTAACAAACATAAGAAACAGGAAAAACAGTTCAGATAAAATACAGGCCCTCATTTTTCCCACATCTCAAAATAAACCCCATATTTTTAATATTTGCTCAATTTATTCCACCCTATTGCTTCCTATTTTTCTGTCTCTCTCATCGTTCAGGGTTCAGCTGCAAGTAGAAATACCCAAATACCCCAAAAAAGGTGTTGAAAAGAGCAAAGTAGAAACAGTAACTGTAGAAAATCTCATGAAATAGCTTATTCTCATGAGATTACAAACCAATTCTGTAGTCTTGATTGTAGTTTAACGATCAAGGTTTCAACTACAATCCAAATACCATACATTATGAGGCCTTAAAGAATACCCCAAAAAGATGTCATGTTGTCAACTTTGTTTGACTTTGACAGTTGGATTTTCACACGTATTAAGCCATGGTCTCACTTTGCTCTCATTAAAGTCAGTTGGACAACCTCCACTGTTTTCAATGGGAGCAGGATTAAGCCAAAACTGAGCAGTTTAGAAAATTTCATCCTGGCTTTATAAGCCCCTTTGCCAGCAAACATTTACTGCCACCATAGGCCCGTCCTGCAAAAATGACCACATGGTTCTCTAAGCTGCAGCATCAGAGCCAATGTCACCACATAGGATATTAAGAATTTGCTAGACCAGGCCTTACAGCATCTATGTGATTATTAACATTTTGCTGATTAATTACTTTGCTGGCTACTGAAAAGGAAACCTAATTAATATGAGCATTCCTAAAAGTGACTTTATCCAACACTAGGCCTAAAAAAAGACAGGATATAGTAGAACACAATAGCAATACAAAAATTAAAGCAAATTAGAACTACAGCAAATTGCTGCTGCATTGATTTTTAAATGATCTTAACATGCATTCATTGTTACCCAGCCTTCTTGTGTTACAAGGATTCATGGAACCATAGAATACTATCAATATTCCATATTTCTCTCCACCAACGTACTGTAATTATGATACAAAACAGGATTGAAAATTGTGCTTACCAGCTTCAATGCATTCTGAAGTCAAGCAATATTCTTGCTTAGGATGAAGGTTTATAAGACCTTGGCTAACTGCAAAATGGAAAAACAAATTGAGATAATTTGTATGGCAATTAATTAATTGTTAGCATTTTGAGTCAAGCATCATGAACTCTTTTCAGAGCGATAGCCATGTTAGTCTGTATCAGCTAAAACAACAAGTTTTTGTGGCACCTTAGAGACTAAAAAATTGATTTGGGCATAAGTTTTCGTGGGTTCTAGCCCACAAAAGTATATGCCCAAATAAATGTGTTAGTCTCTAAGGTGCCACAAGGACTCCTCGTTATCACGAACTCTGTAGCTTGAACACCCTGCCATATACATACTACAAAATGTAACTTTTTTACATTGTATGGCTGCCTCGTCTCAATAAATTGTACTTGCTAGGTGGATGCTGGGTTTTTAATGGCTTGTTTATATACAGAAGATCAGACTAGATGACCAAGGTGGTCCTTTGTGGCCTTAAATTCTATGATTCTATGAAACAGGTGCTGCCATTTTGTTTTTCATAAGTCTAAAAACAGCAGCATGAAAAAGCAAGCATCTCACCTTCAGACAACATTAAATGGCTCATACTAGGGCAGGGATTGGCAACACTGGCACGCAGGACCTCAGAGTAAGCACCCTTAGCGAACCCCGCTGGTTTGTTTACTTGCTGGTTCGCCGACTACCACTGGCCCCAGTTCGCCATCCCGGTCCAATGGGGGCTGCGGGAAGCGGCACGGTGCTGGCCGTCGCTTCCCGCAGCCCCCATTGGACCAGGACAGTGAACCCGGTCAGTGGGAGCCGCAGTCAGCGAACCAGCAAGTAAACAAACCAGCGGGGCTTGCTAAGGGTGCTTACCCTGCGGTCCTGCGTGCCAATGTTGCCAATCCCTTCACTAGGGCAACACTGGTAAGAGGTTGGTGTACCAGAGCTGCTAGTTTTCTTAGACTGACATCAACACATTGTTTATTGGCCAGCTTGGAAGCTATCACCGCAACCTCATGTAAACTCTCTTGCATCAGAATGCTGCATTTTTTCAAAACAAGACCAGCTCGGTAATTAAAAAAGTAAACAAAATGGCTTTACAGTATCCCTAGTAATTTTCAGTAGAACCAGGGCTTTTCAGAGGCTTCAGACAGCTACTGTGCTTTAGCTTCTTGGCTGGTTTTCAGAAGCTTTCCAAGTCTAATATTTCAAAAGGTTATCCACAAAATATATGTGCAATTCCTCTGGGGGGTAAAGTAATAAATCCTTGGAGCGTTGCTTTCTTGTACATCTCGTCTAACAATGGAGGGGAAATGGAAAAAAATGTTGAAATGTATCAGTTGTTTCTGTTTCATGTGGTTTGTAAAGGAATAGCTTTTTGCGTCTTCCAAATTTTCTCTAAATACTGTTAAAAAAACCTGCAAATTTTTGTTTTTCCTCCTCTCTCTCCTATTTCCTGAGTGCATTAAAATGAATAATACACACCCAAAACTGTTGTGGGGGGGGGAAGGTTGTGTGTTTAGGAGGAATTCATTTTATTTCCTTTTTCCAGTTTATAACATTTCAAAACTTCTCCAACTTTTGAAAAGACACCAAGAATTTAAAGAAAATTAGAAATGAAAAAAGACGCCAACCCCTTATCTGTTCTGTTGTGCTCAGTGTTAAAGAGGAAAAAGAAGAGGAGGAAGAGAGCTGGGGGAAATCTGATATTTATGAAATCTGAAAACTGTGTTGGTTTTCAAAAAACAAAACAAAATTTCAATACAAAAACAGGTTTAAGATTAGCAGCCGTGTTAGTCTGTATCCGAAAAGAAGACGAGGAAGGCTTGTAGCACCTTAGAGACTCACCAGTTTATTTCAGCATAAGCTTTCATGGGCTATAGCCCACTTCATCAGATGCTTCGGGCTATAGTCCATGAAAGCTTATGCTGAAATAAACTGGTTAGTCTCTAAGGTGCTACAAGCCTTCCTCGTCTTAATACAAAAACAGAACATTTTGATTTGTTTCGAAATTTCCTGTAAAAAAAAATACTTTAAAAAAATGTTTTTGATTAAACCCTATTTTTTGGGGGAGGGAAATTATTTCAGTTGAAAAGTTTTGACCAGCTCAATTGTCTTGCCATCCGATGTTACCAGAACCCATTATTTCATACAATTGTGATCACATTACCCCTTACATGTTAACCTTAAGTAGAAGATGCAGAATTGGTGTATCTCCAGACTTCTAGGAAAATAAGTGGTATAAATACCTGAATGTGAGAAGACTTTAAAAGCCACAGAAATAATCTCACTAGCTTTACAGTTCACAAAGTCTAAAGCTACCAGCAAAGCAAGGACAAAGTGTATGGAAATCAAACCTTAAATCACCTTATCTCTGATCTTGCTGCCAGAGAATGAATGGGTGGAGTGATCTTTCCTTCCCCTCTGCTCCTACCACCAGAGCAGGAGATTAGCCTGGCCATGAGTTACTATATTTATATGGGATTAGGGGCTCCTAAAGATGTTAAATGCCCAACTAAATGGCCGGGTTCTCAAAGTGCCCGGGGCCAAGTTGACTAGAGAAGGGTGTGTCCATGGAGCCCAGGAGTTGGGCTGAAATCAGTGTATTTCCATTATGGCATCTGTTGATACATTTTATACGGAATCAGAGCCAGAATTTTAAGCTACCCTCCCCTGCCAGAGCCCCCGATGGAAAGTGACACTGTAGCAGTAACTAGATGGATGGGATGTTCAGGGCTGTGCCAACATTCCTATGTATGTCAGATATTCCTGGAAGAGGACTCGATTGGACTTTTTCCTGGTATACTCTGGTAACTGTTGAGTGTCTTGCTAGAGGACTTGAGCTTTTGTGCAGAAAATACAAACAAGAAACCCCACTAGTCAGAAAGAGACAATTTTTCCAGTCTCTTATTGATTTTCAGAGATGCTGAGCATCCAAATCTCCCAGCAAGGTGAAGGGGAGCTGTGGGTGCTGGCAGTCTTCATCCTGCACCCAAAGAAGTCAGTGAGGAGTTTGGACCACTCGGTGCAGGACCTCCATTTATCTAATTGTCTCTTTAGCATTACATATTTTTGCCTACATTTTCATGTCTAAACACTAGATAAAGAACTTGCATCTTCAATGAACTTTAGTGACTTATGTTACAGGGGATGTACAAGTAATAAATACAAAGAAGAACACAATAAGCCCTCTTTTTATGATTATTCCTCACTGGGTGATACTCTATTTTGCACTCAAACTGTGGATCTGATTCTGCCAGAAATTATGGATGTTTGAAGTTTCACACTCATTAAGAGCCCAACTGAATTCCTCGAGACTCCTTGTTTTATTGGTGCAGTTACTCACGTGTAAGTGTTTGCAGGTTCAGGACCAACGAACTGTAGCATGTTGCTTTAAGTTTTCCATATTAAAGTATTCAGCTGATGTACAGAAGACTTTAAAAAGTGGTTCTCAGTATAGAGTCTAAGGCTATTGTACCTTTTAAACAAGACTATAAATGATCTGAGAGAAATAAAATGCATTAACATCCTTAGAGGCCAGATTCACAACTGGTGTAAAGCTGCATAACGGTGCCAAATTAAAACAAATTACACGGATTTACTCCACATGAGGATCTGACTCTGTTGAGCTTTAATGAAATATGGCTTTTCCAGGTGCTTTTCATTTAGTAGCAGCCTTCTTTGGCACAACCAAAGATATTCCACATCATTTTATAGGATCTGTGTATGTACTTTAAGCAATATTCCTACAAAATTAATTCACAGTAAACTCCAGATCCTGGAGAGGAAAATATTCCTTCTCCACTCTGTTCAACGTAGTTAATAACTGTGATGCAAATAGTTCAATTTCAATCAACATGCATTTGATTACCATCTTTCCAAAGAGGATTCTGCAATTCATCACAGAAAAACATTAACTGTTAAAAAAAAATTGCAGACTATTTAGTCAAATCCTAATGGAAACCAAATGAAATGAATAGCCATAATGATTCCATAAAGCTCACACATTATAGCTCAGTTTTCTGCAAACAGAAAATATTAACCCATATCAGTCAGAATCTATCAGTCAATTGGCATTATTGATCCACATAATTTTACCAGTCTCTCCCCAAACTATAAAAGACCACAATTCTTAATAGAGGACATTCTACTGAATATTCAAATTCAAATAACATATTCAAAGCTATTCTAGCTGGTGTTGCAGCTCCCAATTATAAGAGTTTGTTTTACAAATGTCTTTATTGAAATATTTTCATGTCCATTTAAAATAAAACAGCAGAAGGAGAAAGGAGGGTGAATATAGCCAAAACTACGCACAGGTAAGTCATATAGTACTTGCATCTCAGCAAGAAGTAGAAAACCTTGAGAGAGTTTCAATTTTGCTAATGTATAACTGTTCACTTACCTAGGAAAAGTGCAATGCCAAGCACTATAATGCCACTTATGAGCACGCCAAGAGCTATCCGAATGGCCTTGCTGGCAGTCGTCTTTGTACCTGGCGCTGAATTCCCTGTAGCTTCTCCTTCCATTAGAATGATTTTAGAAAGCACTCTAGAAGAAATCTTGTTTTCTTTTTACTGCTGGTTTGCCAGCATTTCAGCTACTCACAAACCCTATATATAAGCTCTGTCTTTTCTGTCACTTTCTTATTTACAACTTAAAGTTCCTGTCATGAACCATTTCTTAGCCTGCACTCAATCTCAAAAAGAAAAAAACACACACAAGCAGCACTGGCTGTCTTAAATTTTCCTCTGAGCAGGACTTGGGATGACAAACAGTGACTACTTTATTTACAGCTCTGCAAAGTCTGTATGAACCAATAGCTTAATAGTCTCCTTTGTCAGTTCAGAACATAAATATTTCACAATATTGCTGAACAGATATATTAGTTACTCAAACATAGAGCAATAAAACTTTTCACTATCAAAACTAAACTTCTAGCAAACATTTTCTAACACTAAAATTGGCAGAGTGGTTTTTCTTGCACCTATTTGAAGTATCTAATTATCTGCTGAACATAATTCCTTTTTCTTTAATCATCCTTACTGCATCATTTGTCTTCATCAGAAAATACATCTTCTCAAGTGTTCAAATGCCTTTATAAAGTTTCCTAGGGTGTTTTGGGATATCCTGTAGTAATTTATTTTGGGAACTTTGTATACGATACTACGTGCCAAAAATCATAGTCATGCTCAGATGCAGTGCAAAGCAGTAATTAAGACAACCTACAGAATTCTCTCTCTTTTTTTAAATTTCAGACAAGACATATTCTAGATCCTGTGGTGCTGCTATGCATGTTAGTAAAAGACACCATGCTTTTGAATGAAATACTTCTGCTACTGTGAGTGGAATAGCAGAGAATATATCCATATGGGGCAATTGTGGATAGGGGAAGGTTTAGCTACAAGGATTTCCAGTTCCAAGGTTTAAACTTGCACAAAAGTTGCTTTTGATGGTGAGAGTTTTCTAACTCCCTGGTGGCATTTATTGTTTCAAGTTGATTTTTTTTCCCTTTGGTCGGAGACAAGGAAAGTGCCAGTATTTCTTGTCCAACTGCAGAGCTGATCCCACCCTCCGCACTGCTGTAATAATCGTTGTACAAAATATTCCTTGTGAGATATGATTTGAAAACTAGTAACTCAGTGACCATTAATATTCTTGTATGATGTATGTATGCAATGGCTATTAAGAGTTATAGATGTATGTTAGAATAATGACTAATGTGTGTTTAAATCAGGCATGTCATGTGGAGTTGGTAAATGAGTCTGCCTTAGAAAGGAATAGAATCAGAGAGGTAGCCGTGTTAGTCTGGAATAGCAGAGGTAATAAAGTCCTGTGGCACCTTAAAGACTAACTATAAAGTTTTGAAGCATAAGCTTTCGTGGGCTAATACCCACTTCGTCAGATGCAAGCAGTGGAAGACTTGCTTGCATCCGACGAAGTGGGTATTAGCCCACGAAAGCTTATGCTTCAAAACTTTATAGTTAGTCTTTAAGGTGCCACAGGACTTTGTTACCTTAGAAAGGAATGTGTATTTCATTCTCGGACCAGCCCAATCTTCAGGCAAAGACAATGAAGGTCCATTATAACATATTAGGTAAACATATTAAGCTAACAGGTGAGAGAAGAAAGAGCATGTAACTTCCTTCACCACCTGACTCCATGTTGCCTTGCTTGCAGCTTGAATTAACTTTTCTTTGAGGGGTAACCCACACAAGAATCCATTTAAACAGTTCACTGATCTAGAAAGACAGAGTTAGAACCTGAAGTGATAAACAATTGAATCAACTGATTCTATACACAATTGTTATATCAGCAAAGTGTACCGAGGAAGATCTTTTCTGAAAACTAATGACACACTGGTGATTAATATCATTGTGAAATATACCAGATCCTCACCATAGCCCACATCGCTATAGTGTGGGTTCGCGTACAGTGTGGTCGTTGCCATGGATCCCAAATTTAAATATTTAAACTGGGATCCATGGCAATGCGTTCCCCGCATTACCACTGTCCCCTTGTTAACGCGGGACCCGCATGGATCCCAAACTCTGGGCTATAGTGAGGATCCGGTGTACAGTATATGCATTAACACTATGAGGAAATATAGACACTTAATATTATGTTTTAAAATCTGTGGCCAAACAGGGAGAAACAAATTCCCTCCCAGACAGGAATGAAGGCAACTATCTACCTGTCTCTAATGAAATTAAGCAAAGTGAGATCAAAAAAACACACAGGTTTGGGCAGGTTGGTTCAGCACATGAGGGCCTCAAGGATGATCCAGGGGAACAGGATGGGCTTCTCTAAGCAGTCTGTTTGTGGTTAGTAGATCAACTCGAACCATAGTTGAAGGCAGCATATGGGGTATTACAGGAGTGTAGGTCACCATGTGGCCTGGGAGGGAAAGACATTAGCAGACGGAGGTGCATAATCTGTGGCGTAAGGCTGTAATGAGAGGCGTGAGGGTGGTACACTGTGAGGAAAGGACAGGCTGCGAGATCTTGATAGGCAGGATCTCCATGGCCACCCTGGGGTGGGCAATAATGGGGGAATTAGAGGAATTCTGTAGAGGATCCCTGGTGAATGATGTCCAGAACCCAGCAGTCTGTGGTGATCTTGCACCAACTGTCGGTGAATAGGGCAAGACAAGCTGCAAAAGATGACCTGGGGCTCAGGAAAGTGATAGATGGTTCACTATTTTCAATGCAGGAGTCAAAATTGCTGCTTAGCTTAACACTGCAGCAGGGTTGATGGAGTGGAGGTGGGAGCAGCAGACTATCGGGACCACTGAGTGCACTGGCAATGTTGGGACAGCTCCCGTTGTCTTTGAAAGTAGGACTGGTAGAGGGAGCAGGGATGGGGACGAAAGGATGACTTCTGCTGCCTCCGGGTCAGAGCCAGGGTGTAAATGCCGAGAGACCACTGAGTGGTACAAGAATCCTTGAGTGAATGGAGGGATTCATCCATTTGGTCACTGAAAAGTTTTTGGTTATCAAAGGGCAAGTCTTCAAGAGCAGTCCGGGCTTCCTTAAGGAACCCATACAATTGGAGCCAGGAGTCTCATCCGAGTACGAAGCCGATCACCAGTGAGCATGATGCAGTGTCAGCCGCATCTACTTCTGCCTGGAGGCTCACCTTGATGAACAGTTTGCCTCCAGCAGTGTCTGCAAGACTTGTTGCTTGTCTGGCAGTAGAAGAGCTTGGAGCAGGTGAGAAAGTCATATTTCGCCAACAGAAGCTGGTAGCTGGCAATGCAGAACTGAATTCTACAGAAAAGTCGAGTTTTCTACCCAAAAGGTCCAGCTGTTTTTGCTGCCCTGTCTGGAAGGATGGACTTGAGGTGGTGTTGGCGAGAGTGTATGGTCACCACATGGATTCCCAGTGAGTTGAGTAGTGGGTGCATGAAAAGGAAGTCTGTGTCTATAGATGGGACAATGTATCCACTCTCTGTGCACTTAGGAGCAGGGGCACAGGAGGCTGGCATATGCCAGACTGACTGCGCTGGTTGCAGGATGGCCTCATGGATGGGGAGAACAGTTTGGGAGGATTCTGGCACATGCATAATATCCAAGAGCTCGTTTTGTGGATCCTGGACCTCTTCCACCATGAGGCTGAGGGCCACGGCCACTCACTGAAGCAGATCATGGATTTGTTTATGGTTGTCAGGAAGGGAGGAATCGGTGCCTTGCCCAGCAACAGCCAGGCTCCAGTAGGGACCGATGTTACCAACTGCACTATGTCTTCCACCGATTCATCAAATGGAGTAGTTCATGGTGCGGGCAGGGGATGGTTGGTAAGATGCCAGTGGCAGAGCCCCATAGTCCAAGTAAGGCCAGTTGGCATATGCCGGGGATAGGGTGGTTGGTACTTGGGATCCAGGCTGTGAGACTGGGCAAGTGAAAAGGAGGGATCCAGCTCTGGGAAGCACTCATTCCTGGAGGGTGGGTCCAGGAGGGGCAGAGCCAATAGTGTAAGGCAGGCAGAAGAAGCAGGGGAAATTAATCTGCCAAAGAAGGCAGGACCCAGGTGTCCAGGGGGCCAGAGAGTAGCAGGGAACCTGAGTGTGGGAGCATCAGCTCCTCACTAGGCATCAGTGGTTCCAGGCATCCAGAGTAGTCTGGAGGGGCTTGGTGGCAACCCTTCCTTGTGGGACATGTGATAGTGCCATTTTTTTTGGGGGGGGGGGGGAAGTTGACTGGGTAGAGAATGAACAAAATGTAAGCACCATAATGGGGGTGTCAGGCAGGACACAGCAAGATTACATGAAGTTTTGTGTATTCATATTACTAGAAAGAGGAATGGAGAGGTTGTACAGTTTTCAGCATGGCCTTTGCATTGAGCACTGGAAGGGGTGGAGATGGGGTAGTTTAAAAGTGGAGGAGGAGGAGAAGAAAGTGAGACTGATGTGGGGGTGTCTTTTCAGTTCCTGGGCTTGCTCTCGCTGGCAAAAAAACCCAACAAAAAACAGTGGAAGGCAAGCAGCAGAAAAACTTCCTAAGGTACACAGGGGGAATCAAGTAGCATAGGCATGCACAATATACACCTTCTTCTGGGAGTTAAAGCTAACTTGACCCATAATCTGTAAAACATCTTGGGAACTTTTAGGATAAAAAGTGTGACACACAAAGTTATGAATAAAATATGAGCAGCCTCGAGCCACAGCTGCAAAAGGTGATTTCTGGCAGTTTTTGAAGTGCTACAAGGAGAATGTGAGAGTCAGCATCTCCAAGTACCCCTGAGCTCCAAGAGAAGGTTAATGTTGCAATCAAAGCAATTTCGTACAAGTGTGCGGTGATGTGACCCATTAGCTGGTCACGTCCCCACAAATTCCATATACATAACCTACACCATGCCCACTGCTAGAACTGCAAACACCTCCCTTGACTATTCTTATCCAAGGAGAGGTTGCACATGGGCCCAGTTGTATAATGTTTGCAAAACACTGAACAATCTCTGGAAGAAAATTGTCATTTAAATGGAACATTCATTGACTCATTTGTTCAATCAGAATTACTCCTGGCTGAGATTCCTAACAATAGGATCATTATTGTAACAATGCCAGAACTAATGTTGTTAGCATTTCCATCAGAATTCTATTTACAAGAGCTGGTAAATAAACTGGAAACTATTTTAAGGCGAAGCAACATGAAAAATAGCCCAGGAATGTTGGGTGTGTATTTTTAAGATCGACACACATGCAAACTGCAGATCTGGCTGTTTTTAAGATGGGAGAATAAACTCAATGCTGGTGTAAGTGGGTACAACTCCCACTGAAATCAAGTGAGTTGTGTCTGCTTATGCACTGGTCAGTTTGAGCTAAAGAGCTCAGGGATCATCTAGTGCCCCGCAGTTCAGACCACAGGAGAATGAATGCCAGTACACAAGGTGCTTCCCTGCAACTCCCTTGGTGGATGCTGCAGGCACAAACTAAAACGTTCCTTGATGGCCTTAATTCAGTCCACTTCAAATAGGATTACATTCTTCAATTGGCAATTCTTCAACAAAAAAATTTCAAAACAGACTCCAATGAGAAACTTTGCAGAACTGACATTAATTTGCAAACTGGATAAAATCAAATTAGGCCTGAATAAAGACTGGGAGTGGATGGGTCTCTACAAAAACTAATTTCCCCCTGCTGATACTCACACTTTCTGGGCAACTGTTTGAAATAGGCCACCTCGTTTACATTAAATAAGAAGAGGAAGGCTTTGTAGCACCTTAGAGACTAACCAGTTTATTTCAACATAAGCTTTCATGGGCTAAAAAGTGATTTCCATCCATTCTTATCAACTGTTGAGAATAGCCCACTTTCACCTTAATTGAATTGGCTCATTAGCACTGCCACCCCACCCCCCACGCCACCCTTGGTAAGGCAACTTCCATCTTTTCATGTGCTGTGTATTTATATCTCCCTACTGTATTTTTCACTCCGTGCATCTGATGAAGTGGGTTTTAGCTCACGAAATCTTGTGCCCAAATAAATGTGTTAGTCTCTAAGGTGCCACCAGGACTCCTCATTGTTTCCTCAGATACAGACTAACACGGCTACCACTCTGAAACCTGATTAGGTTAATGTGAACCTTTGAGATCACAGCCACATGGTCCACCCAGGGTGGTTAGAGTGTTGCCAGTTCATGATTATGTCATGAGTCTCATGATAATTATGTTTTCCTTAAAGCCCCAGCTCCCGGAGTCAAGCGGATGTGTGATGATTTTAGTCTTCATTCTTAAAGGGCTTGGCTACACTTGAAATTTCAAAGCACTGTCGCAGGAATGCTCCCACGGCAGCACTTTCAAGTGCGAGTGTGGCCACATGTGAGCGCTAGGAGAGAGCTCTCCCAGCACTCCTAGTAAGCCACCTTCATGAGGGGATTAGCTCCCAGTGCTCGGAGCCTGACCACACTAGCGCTTTAAAGTGCTGAGACTTTGAAAAATCAACTTGGGGGTTATTTTTTTACCCCCCTGAGCCAGCAAGTTAGAGAGCTATAAAGCACTAGTGTAGCCAAGCCCAAAGAAAAGGTAAAAGTTTTGAGTCCTCGTTGCTGTGGAGAAAGCTTCAAAATGTGGCCTCAGTGCACACCCAAGCCTCAAAAAGCAGCAGGCAAATCAAAAGAACACCAGATCTATTATTTGTACATAATCTCATAATTTTAAAGACACTCTCATGATTTTTGAACATTTAGGGATGGCCACACTGGATTTACAACACTGAACATTGCTGCGCACTGCTATTCATACCTCAGGAGTCTGAACTGTGAGGAAATGCAGACGTGGCCTCGGATGTGAGCTCTGTGAAACGTGGTTATTTCATTTCAGGGAGGGATGTGTGAACTTTTTGTCCATAGTTGCTGCACATGAGTTCCAGTGCCTTCAATACCACAAAGCCCGCACATTTTGCCTATTTTCAACTGGAAACTAGTCAAAACCACAGGGATGTGTAGTTTGTACCATAAAGCATCTGGAACTGTAAAGCAGCCCAAATTTGTTCCAAACTCAGCCTCAGTTTGATGAGAGTTTTGAGAATATCTGTGCTTTAGTTCAGATGCCTTTTCCTGCACGTATAGTTCAAAATTACTGGATTTAAAAAAAACTGACAAACAAAAAAATCAATCATTTTTAAATAAAAAATAAAACTGCATTTAACACACATTGCTAGCTACTTAGTGGATTACATTATTTACATTCAGTCTTTTTTGCAAAAATTTCTTAAGATTCTTTTCCTCACTGTAGGGTGACCAGACAGCAAATGTGAAAAATTGGGATGGTGATGAAGGAAGGTAATAGGAGCCTATATAAGAAAAAGACCAAAAAATCGGGACCGTCCCTATAAAATCAGGACATCTGGTCACCCTACCTCACTGTGTCCCTTCTAGCATTATTTCTAGCTCTAGCATGAGATGAAATAGGGGATTGGGAGCAGAAGCACAGCCTCTATCCCACCCACTTCTCTTGGCCAACTGAACCTGAGGTTAACTGTTAGGCCATTTATCCCTTGTGTCGTCACCCTGAGTACTGCTATGAAAAAACACCAATATTTATTGACAGGTTAGGTTGTCTTATAAAAACTGGTCTAAACTTGACCTGATCAGTTCAGAGAACAACTTCCTGCTGCAATAAAAGTAGTTTGATTTCCCTGGGGAGTGTTTTTTACTTGTTGTATGAGGAAGAAAGATATTGCTTTAGCTACCAAAATTATTGGGAGAAAATATTATACAGTGATTATTCAGTGAGTGGCTGTGGAATATCACTCTACAGAAAGGGGTGGGGTGTCTGGTGCTGATGTGTGTGGGCGAAAAGTAGGGCGGTACAGAACATGAGTCAGTCTTGAAAGAGAGCTGGAGAGAAATCTAAAAGGCTGATTGATATACAGCCAAAGACATTTCCAGGAACAGAGAAGTAAAGTACCTAGGGAGCTAAGGATTGTGTTTCCTGAATACGCAAGTCTCAAACTGAGGGAGAATTCTGAGCTAACACCAGTGAATTTGTACTGAGAGAAAGAAAGGTCCCTTTTTGTTTAAATGTATCTTGTTTAGGGACTGATCAAGTCAGTGAGCTTTGGTTATGCATCTGTTACGGACAGAATAGTTGCATGCAGTGTAGTTGTAGCTGTGTTGGTCCCAGGATATCAGAGACAAGATGGGTGAGCGACAATATCTTTTATTGGACCAACTTCTGTTAGCGAGAGAGACAAGCTTTCAAACTACACAGCACTCTTCTTCAAAGGCTATGTTCCTCAGGCCCGAAGCCGAGCTCTATGTGGCTTGAAAGCTTGTCTCTCTCACCAACAGAAATTGGGCCAATATAAGATACTACCTCACCCACCTTGTCTCGGATAGAATAGGTCAGTTATGCTATAAGCATGTGCCACATGGAAAAAACACAACCACACTCTGAACATCTGTCACTAGAATGCTGAATCATGCGGGCCGTACCCTGACTCTCTTGGCTACAAGTTAAAGACTTCCCATTATAGTTGGGCCGCTGCCAGGCTCTTGGACAAACATCCTTTTTCTTCATATCTTTCTGAGACAGCTGAAAGTTAACTTTGTTACCTTCTATTGGTATAGCAACCTCACAGAAAACATCAGCACAGCTGTGGGAGTAGGGTTAGTAAACTAACAGCCACCACGGAGCAAGAAGAGGACTTTGGAACCCCAAACGTTGCTTGTACCTACATCTTTCACCAATAGTCTCATTAATGCTGGAGTGGTAGGTTTTAGATAGAGACGGAGAATATGGAAAGCATGTCCTGCTAGACTTTAACTCCAAACTGGGGCCTAACCTAAACATGTTAATATGAGAGAGTGTGTGTTTTTTGCAGGAATAGTTACAAGACCAACATCCTCTTTTCAAATAACGTTTATATCTAACCCAAGGAGCAACTGTGAAAGCCAACATCTTGAGTGATTAAACTGTTCTAAGAACCACTCCAACTCAATCATAATGTGTGTGTTTATCAACCAGATCAGAAAGGTTCTGAGAGGAGGAGTTTTAGGCCTTTGTGTAATTTTCTTTAAGAAACAGAGTGGGTTAAGGCTAAACTCAACATAGCCTAACTATCTTAAAGGCCGTTTGCCCTAAGATTTGAATGACTGCTAGCAAAAGAA
The DNA here is from genome assembly GCA_032164245.1 of Sternotherus odoratus. Taxonomy (NCBI): domain Eukaryota; kingdom Metazoa; phylum Chordata; order Testudines; family Kinosternidae; genus Sternotherus; species Sternotherus odoratus. The sequence continues at coordinate 182,414,154 of JAVMKO010000001.1, forward strand.
CATGCTTATAAATGGCCACCAGCTGTGCATGCAATAATCGTCTACCACCCTCTAGCACAAATCTAGGATGGAGTCCTTATGCAGGGTGTACAGACATGACTTTTGAGAAGTGTGCTAAGGAAAATCCTAATGCTACTCATTGGCTCCATCTATGTGAAAAGAATGTTTGACTTTGTTTGGGACCCCTGGGCCCTGTCTACACTAGACTGGTTTGGGAAATCTCCCACTGTTTTACTAGCACCAGTGCAGCTCTCCCATTGGTAGCCACAGTAGGTGAGCTAATCGAGATAGGACACTAGTGTTCACGGGTTTCCTTAAGCAATGTGTCATCTAGGCCAGGTCTGAGCATCAAGAGCCTCAATCATCTGCTCTTTTCAATCCAGTTGTATCATCACATCTGCCGCTGCAACAAGAGTCACCCCGCGCTTTCAGGTACAAGTTTGGGATCTTTGTAAATGTGATTTACAGTTGTCATGTCTTTTCCTCAAGCTGAACCCTTTCCCTCTTCCTCCACTTAAAAACAAGAGGATTAGAATTAAGTTGTGGTTTTCATATGGCTATGTCATGGAGTCTCCGGGGCGGTGCTTTGGCACTGCTCCCTATGAAGCCAGTCAGGACTCTGGGGGAAAGCTTCCTCTCTGTGAACAGATTGTTTCCAGGGCTAGGAGCTTCACAGCATACAGCTTCCACCTTCCTGGGTCTGACCTCAGAGCATTCGGCATCTTCCACCACTCCATGCGCTTGCCACAGCGAGCCCGCATAGGTGGGGCTCCTTGGGAAGCCAGAGGGTCCTGAACCCCAACTTCGCAGTCAGACATGACTTTCAGCCAGCCAGCAAATCAGACGTCCATTAGATGACAGGAGCACAGTATAAAACAGAGCCTGTAGGTACAAAGAACCGGACCCCTCAGGCAGGTCCATTTTGGGGGGCAGTGAGCCAGACAGCCCCGTCTTCCCTTCACTGCATTTCCCCAGCCAGCTCCAGATTCACTCTCTAGCCCCTCCTCTGCTTTTCCTTTGTTTCTTTTCCAGGCCAGCAGGTCACCTGATCCCTTTGCTCTCTAACACTTCCAGCTAACACCTTACACGGGGGAAGGGCCCCGGCCATCAGTTGCCTGGAGGCAGGGCATTGGCCACTCCTTTCCACTGGTCCTTTGCTCTGCAACAATCTCAGACACTAGAGATTTAAGAAATGCATAGGGTAAACTGAGGCACTCACACAGTATCCAGAGAGAGCATTAAGAACATTCCCACTCTGTCACAGGCTAAAAGCCAAAAAACTCAAAAATGTAGCTTATATTCTTAACACTTACGCTATGGCAGCAAGAGATTAAGGTTATGTCTACACTATGGACCTTACAGCAGCACAGGTGTACCGCTGCAGCAGCACCACTGTAAGGACTCCCATGTAGCTGCTCTATGCTGGCAGAAGAGAGATCCCCTCTCAGCACAATTAAACCACCCCCAACAAGCGCTATTGGCTATGTCTCCCACTGACAGTGCTGTCCACACTTGCACTTTTGTTGGTGAAACTGTCAGTCAGGGATGTTTTTTCACACCCTATGCCTGATAAAAGTGCTAGTGTAGACAAAGCCTCAGTGAGACTCAGCAAGAGGCTTCGGCTTAGACAGTTCTAACTGTTGACTATGTGTATCTCATTTTTAATGCTACTTAAATGATTGTGAGGGTATAACAACTACAAACAGCAGCAGCTCGGAAGGATGTAAATGGCATTTAATTGCTGAAGTTCTCATGATGTGAGCAGGGGACCCAAAACCACCATAGAAAGCCCCATCGAATGGAATAATGGAGACCAAATGTTGACTTTCTTTAAAGTACAAAAGCCCCGCAGAACCAAACATTAAAGAACTAAATATAATTATCTTGGTAAACCAAATTGCAATGTCTGGCAGCTCTTCCTTGAGGTTTCCTTTATAATTAACATTTATATCTGAAATAAAGTGTTTTTTAAAAACAACAACAAGACCGGAGGAAAGCATACAGCTAGGCCTCCTTCATATTTTTATATTTTTTTTGTATTTATATCCAAGCCCTATGAAGAACCTTTGAGCAAAATACATGGAACTCACACAGATTATATGCTTTGTTCATAAATGTGTCTTGAGTCAGTGATTTATGTCTTCATTTTCGATAAAATATTCCAGGTATCATCCGGGGGGGAAGGTTGTTATATGGGAAGGGAGGGGAGAGCAGGAAGGAAGGAGGGAAAAGTTAGTCCCATTTCTGTTTTATCAGGTTTTGTTGGTTTTCGTTTCTTTCCAACTTCTGTACCCCTTTGAAGAATTTACATTAACAAAACATACATCAGAAAGCTTTTTGATACTAGCAATATTAAGCTCAGTTTTCACTGGGCGTGAGAATGTTTAACTGTTCTAGGAAAGTTAAAATGGAGAGCGAGCTAGGTTCTTTTTATGCTTCTAGAAGAGATAAAACTTACAGAACTGTCTAGAAACATGAAGGGGAACGAGGAGGAGTCATTGGTGGCTGAAAGAGGAGAATAGCTCCTGAGCAGAATCATCTCTCATTGTATCTACATTCAGATTTCATCCATGAGTGACCTACAGCCAATGTAACTACACTGATGCAAACCTGAAACGTAGATAAGAAAGCTATGGTTTTTACCAGGTGAGCAAGCCACAGCTTGAAATTGGGGTAAAACCAACAAGTTGATGTTTTCCTTATCTACATTTTGGGCAAAATCCTGGTTCCACTGAAACCCCAGTAAAACTTCCAGTGGAGCCAGTCGTTACCCTTGAAGTTTTCAAGGTGGGCAGAACATCTAATAAAGTGGCTGGACATAAATCTGGCTAGATATTAATTTTTATTCTTCATATTGTTAAACTCCCTGAATGGTTGTTCAAACATAACATTCAGGCTACTGATCAATACTAGGTGAATAAACATCCATGTACGAGTTTCGCTAAATAAAATGTGAATATTTTCAAGGTTGATTAAGTAGCAAGAGAGAAGATATTCATGCTCCTTTCGAAAAATAAACACAGAAAATCAATTTCTTCAGCTTCAAATGTGCTGTGAAGGAAAGAAACAGTTTACTGAAATGGAAGAGCAGAGATTGATGATCTCACAAGTAAAATATATTTGTTGCCGTTATAGTCAAAGCATAGTTGTTTAAGGCTCTTTGAAATGTCTGTAAACACAATCAGTCTCTTGGCTGATTCGATTGGTTGATTAAAATGGAGGATTAATGACTGAACTTTCCAATGAAACTTGGTCGAACTCTCAAGAAGATCACGTCTGTACATTTTGATCCAACCAATATCAGTATTTTGAAATTTGTACTGAGGATGACTTTGGTCAAAACATACTGGGAGTACATATTTTATATAACAGAAACTCAACAGACAGGTACCAAAACTTACAAAAACAATTGGAAGAAGTTTCAGAAAAAATGGACAGGTTTACAGAGGTATGACATTGTAGTTGAAAAAGTGTATTTGTATTTAAGGATAGAAAAAAAAGTGTTACGCCAAATAGGCAGTAGAATAGAATGATTATGTTTTACTTACAGAATTGCAGGCTTTGTATTTGTATGTGGGAAACGTGCTAAATATGCTCATGAATTGAATCTCATAATATAGGTTTTGAGTTTCACTTGAAAAAAAACTTTTTGTGAGTTTCTGGGTCCATTTGACCCAACCTCCAACTTAGTTTCTCTCAAACACACACGCTATACTTAAGTTTGGAGAGCCACCACTACCCTGGTTAAATAGACTGTAATATTGAGAAATAATTGCTATTAATCTTAAGCATTTATAAAATGTTTCATTGCATGCAACAGAGCATGTAATAGAAAATTTAAAATTAAAGCCATTTTGACTTGTATGGGGTGTATGTTGCCACAATACATGTACATGACTCAAGGGGCAGGAACTACTAAACCTTGGTTTATAATTGAATAGCACTGAATATTGAATTTAGATTATTATAGAGCAGTCCACTTCATATTCTATCAATTACTGATCTGTTACCGATAAAATGCAAGCTTATGTCTTCACTCTTATATCTTGTGTCCTAGGATGCAGCAGGTTTCCTTCCCTCACCTTTCCCATACCAAAGGTAGATATTTAAACTGGTGGACTGCTGAAATGAAATCAGTACTCCTTCAGTCATAATGGGATTTGCAATGAGCGTTGCCAAGAAGTTTGTTCACATTCACAACTCAAAATTGGCTTAAGATTTTCCAGTGTTGAGCACATTATACAATGACATAACAGTGACTGCTTCCGTTAAGCTAAGGAAACAATCTTAGAATGCTTCAAAGCAACCCACTGAGAACTTTTTTCCAGCATCGCTAAGCAGGCATGTACAATGTCCCTCTTGCCTTTAATAAGATTCAGGTAATTTCATATGCGGTTGCATTCTTTTTTTCCCCTACAACCAGATCAACAAGTGGATGTAAAACACATTGCTAATTCCGCAAACAATTGAAATAAACGGAGGGGCTGAACTTTATATTTTGAGAAAGCATGAGAGAGCGTGCACACAGGTGTAGCTATATGGCTCAATTGCCAAGAAGCTCTGAATGCGTAACATACAAATAAACTGTTAAACCTTAACTTGATCATGTAGCCCTTAAATCCCATCTTAAACACGTAAAGAACGTACATTGTTCAAAGTACATTTATCTAACGTGAACTGGAATGGGAGAGCATATTTTGCTAATTAATAAAGATGGAGGGTTCTTGAAAACCAGGAGGTAAGACTTGTAATAAACTACTGAAAAGAAAACAAACCAGTTTGTGGATACAGTTATAGACTAAATTCTCTTTAACTACCTCCCAGTTAACCCAAGTGTCATTATAGCTTCTAATCAACTGTCCTAAATTCATCCTAAACCCTAATCACTCAAAAATTTTGGAAAATTGGGTTTACATGGGATTCAAAACAACAAAACAATCAAGCCTTAACGCCATTCAAATGACCACTTCTTTCTTTTCAAATGAGATTTGAACCAAGAGACTAATATTTCAACCATAAACTAGGAGGGATGGGCAAACTAACTAAAAATCAACCACAATGATCAAACAAACCTGAACTTTGAAAAGCTAAAGTTAATTCAATTTTCATGGACCTCTGTATTTTCTTTTATCAACTGGAACTAGAAATAAAGGTACCAAAACACCAAGAGAAAGGCTGTTCTTGTTGTATTTTGCAGTCACAGTAAACCAAAAAATCCTGTAAATGAATCAGCTCTTGTGATATTTCTAGTACAACCTACAAAACAGAGATAAATTTGGAAACATTTTTGCACAATCAACCAAACCTCTTGATGCTCCTCTGACTCAAACCTCATAGCATCTATGCTCAGGGGCTTTCACGGCCATGATTTCCAAAAGTTACTTGTATTCTTGGGTGCCCAACCTAACAGTGGTTAGGCCTCTTTCATCTTTAATTTGACTAAATCTGGGCTTCCATCTGCCAATGCAGGATTGTTCCTTAAAGTATGCCAACCATCTTCTATAATCCCTCTCCCACATTGGTTATCCCATTCACATACTCACATTTACCATGTCCTTGTCATTGTCCAGTCCAGGAAATATATTTCCTATCTCAACTCATGAGCTAAATTTAGTTTTCTGGAAAGAGCCAGATGTTGAATGACTGGATCAGGTTACAGTTCTAAATGTGAACACACATGATCAGCCCTGGAGATCCCATTTCTTATTTGTAAATGGAAGAACTGCCACAGTTCTCTATTACAGTAACTCCCCACTTAACGTCCTCCCAGTTAAACATTGTTTCTTGTTACCTCACTGACATATTAGAGAACAAACTTGTTTAAAGTTGAGCAATGCTTCCTTATCACGTTTGGCCTCTTGCTTTGTCCACTGCTTGCAGGATTTCTCTGGAAGAGCCGCCCGTGCTTGTGGGGGCTTGGAAACCAGGATGAGCTGGCAGCATCTCCATCAGCTCCCCTCCCTCCCCCCGCCCCCCCACAGAGCCTCCCACCGGCCAGTGGGCCCCGCAGATCAGTGCTTTCCCACTCCCTCCCGCCTCCTGCCCACCGCAATCAGCTGTTTGACAGCATTCAGGAGGCTGTGGGGGTGAGGAGTGAGGATGCGGTGGGCTCGGGGGAGGAGCAAGTGGACCTTGGGGGAAGGAGTGAAGTGCGGGGAGGCTGGGGCAGAAATGGGGCTAGAGCACCCCCCAGCACTTTAAATCAGCGCCTGTGCTTGTACCTGAGCCGCAATGGGGAAAGCAGCCACTGCTGCTGGCCGAGGTGCTTCCTAGTCCAATGTGACACCTTCCACTTCTTTGCCTGCCTCATTGTCTGCAGCGGGCTGTGCCTGTGTGGGGTACGGCAGGGGCACCTCCCAACTATGTTTATAAACACACTCCACATGCACGCTGCCCCCCAGCAATTCACCATGGCTTTACGGCCCAGCAGCCGCCCTCCTCCCTGCTCGGGAATAGGGAACCATGGCAAGCACTTGCAGAGGCTCCACCCGAGGCCACCAGACACCTGCAAAGCAGCTGCAGGGGTGCACAGCGATGGCCCCGCCTTGCTGTCTCGTCCCCATCAACACGTCCCATCAGTTTTGTCCCCTTCAGAACAAAGCATTTTTCAATTTTCATTCAAAGGTACATAGCACATAAAGGGTTAACACAAAGCCTCCTATAGGCACATGCATTTCCCCTTTCCTCTGCCTTAATCTTTCCTTACGAACATTTGAGTTGCTCTGCCCGCTAAGGCTGGGGAAGCAGACTGTCTTGCTCACAGCATGCTTTCTGTCTCTGCATCTCCTGGCGTGCCCATTCACTCTCACTGACACGTCCTGGATAGCCCCCCCCCCCCCTTCCCAAAGCCATCATCAGTAAGGTTTAGGATCCTCTTTGATCCTTGGGCTTAGCCTTGGGAAGATGGAGCCAGGTTGGTGATATTCCCCAATTAACAGCGTCCCTATTGATTTACCTCTGGCAGGCAGGTTAGTAAAACAGATAACCCGAGAGGCGTATGATATTTTAAAAAAAATAGTGCTATATAGTCTCCATAATATAACAGCAATTAGTAAATGAATAGTATTACCGAAATGTCTGGAATCACCAGTATGGTGGCAGAAAGAGACCAACAGATTGCTCCTTGGATTACAGGTGTAATGCTTTTTCTCCTTTTCCATTCTCCTCTTCTATGCAGGGAGCTTTGATTCTGATCCCACTCATATGGTGGAATCAAGTGGAATCATTAAAGGAAGGAGAGTTTGAAGAAAACCGTGCTGAACTTGAGTTGAAACAGAACATCTGAATGGAAGTGTGTGATGTCAGACCTGAGAAGCTTCAATGGGCTATTATATTGAGATGGGCCAAATGCTGTGAGTGCCAGGGATTAATCAAACTTTGGTACCTATGTTTTATGCATCATTGTGAGCTATGGATTGTATATTAGCTCCATGGGGGAGGGTCACAGAACTTTCTGCAGGAGCTAAAATCAATGGGGAGTAATTACTGAAAATCCCAAGACAGGTAAACTCCTCCAAAGAGCCATCCCTGGGGGAATTATATATACTGGCTCCAACTGGGATCAAGAGGCCAAGCAGACAAAGATTTTGGGCTTTAAGGACTAGTCTGGGCTGGCCAAGGATCTTTCATTTGGATCCCAAAACTGATACAGGATTGTAACCAAGAGGGCAAACCCTGTTGCAAAGGTTGATGAACTGACATGTGTCATGGTCTCCATGTGGAAGACGTGTGATATCCAGCAAGGCTTAGCATGTGTGTAGATCATTGTTTTACATGTTTTCTCCGTAATGCTTTTGTGCTAAATGTACCGTGCTTTGCAAAAGCTGGCGGGTCAGTGCTGCCTACTCCTCTCTTGCTCACCCTATCATTCTCCCTGAGGTAGCGAGAAGGCAAAAAGCAGTTGTGGGCCAACTGTGGACGAAGGTCAGACCTGCTGGGATAAGCACAGTGAATTACAAAGGGACTGTAAGCTTAAATCCCTGGTCTGAAGAGAAAGGGAAATAGCTCCCTTCCCAGAGAGGTGATGGCTGGAGACCTCACACCTAAATGCAACAGCTTGGAGTAGACCACAGGGGGAAATCAGTGCAGTTAACCTCAAATTGAGACACGGTATCTTGAGAAGCAGTTGGAGATGCAACTCAAGAGGTTAGTTAGGGTCTGACTGTCCCTTCCTCCAAGTGTTTTACAGTTAAGTAGTTAAACTTCTCACCCTGGAGGTGGAAACATTTTTACAAAAAAAAATTAGGTGTTTTGAAAATTTTAGACACTTAAGTCACCGAGGAGAAGTCTTTTTTGAAAATTGAACTTCAGCTCTGAAACTCACTTAGGGGCTTTTGAAAATTTTACCCATTTTCACAAAACTTGTGGCCTGGAAACTCAGGTTAGTTTCCCAGAAAGAAAATGCTTAGGTGGCTATAAAATAGCATTCAAAGTACACAAGAATCCTAAGTAAACCCAACATCCTGGGAAAGAATGTATCAACTGTTCCAAGGTAAGGTTTCAGAGCAATATTTAGACAAGGCATGAGAAAAAAGAAAGCAAAAATATGTTTTAATATGGCACTAAAAGAAAGTTAAATAGCAAATTAATATACATTAGAAGCTGCCAGAAAACTAACAATATTTGATAATAGTGAAGTGTTAGAACTGCAGACTGGTTATTGTGGGCCAATTCAGAGCACTGTTTTGAAATTCCATCAGTGTTTACCTTGTATAAAGAAAGATCACTCAGATTTTGCTTTATTAGAGAAGAATAAAGCAGAAAAAATTCAAAGACTAAGAAATAGAATAGCCCAAGTAATTACTATTGCCATTTCAAGAACTTCCCTCTTCCCACACCTTTGTGCTGCACATTAAACTCTGCTCTTACCCTCCATGTTGCTGTTAACCAATCCACCCACAAGATTGACCCCGACCCTTCTCTCTGATTCCCAAAACAATCCTCTTCCTCTCCTGTTAATCTCCCACCCTTCAATTTTCATACAGAGAACCCAGCCAGCCACTTCACCTCCTACCTCTGCATTTGACCTTCATTAACTCACCAATGCACTAAACAAGGTTATTTCCGGACTTTATCTCCACTAAGGAATGCTCATTCTGATCTCTTAATAGAGTTCTCCCTCTGACCATCATCTCATCTCCTTTAGCACTGCCTACTCCCCTCTTGCTCACAATCCCACTTTACCAGGATATCAACTCCATTATCATCCCTTACTAATCTGCTCTCAGAACATTAATTCAGAACTGACTCCCCCCAAATTCACTCACCAACTATAAGTCCTTTACTCCTCTCTCCAGTGCACCATCCATCCAAATCTCAGAGAGACACTTAGGCCAGGTCTACACTACCCGCTGGATCAATCTTTCGGGGATCACATCTCATCTAGACACGATAAATCGATCCCCAAACGCTCTCCCGTTGACTCTGGAACTCCACTGCACTAAGAGGCACAGACGGAGTCGATGGAGGAGAGGCAGTAGTTGACTCAGTACTGTGAATATGCCAAGGTAAGTCAACCTGAACACATCGACTCCAGCTATGCTATTCATGAAGCTGAAGTTGCGTATGTAAGGTCGATCCCCCCTTGCCCCACTGTGTAGACCAGGGCTTAGTGCTGCACACTATTCCTGTGGACCAACATTTTTTTTGCTTCATTCACATGTTCCTAATTTAATTTCATGGTTTTTCCTCTTGCCTTCTCTCCACTTCCAATCTCTCCAGCCATTTCAATTATGCCAATCACCCAGTTTCTCACAACCCTTGACCCTCTGCCCCCTCCCTATTTTCCCCTCACCAACACACCATGCTTTCCCTCCCCTCCCAATTTTTAAACACTATAGACTCTAGCCAACAATCCTATTTTCCCATTCTTCCCTGTACCTGTAAAGCTCATTGAACATGCTGTTTACAATCACTAGCTTAACTTACTTACCTAATGCTCACTCCTGATCTAACCCAGCTTCCACTTTTTCCATTCCACAGAGTATCGTCACAAAGGCCACTAAGAACCTCTTCCTGATGAGTCTCAAGTCCATTTTCCTAACTTTTCCATTGATGGTATTATTCTTTCCCTCACATCCTCATCTCCTGGATTTCTTTCTCTCCGACTACTTTTTCAGCCTCTCCTTGGGTGGCTGATCCTCCTCTCCATTGCCCTTCTCTATGGGAAATTGTGTGGTGCTTCCACTTATTTTTGGGCAATCTCATCCAATCACATAGTTCCCCATTAGACCATGGCTATTATCTACACTGAGAAATCAAATCTTCTGCTCATCTGATTCCCCGCCTCTGTTCTCTCTCGGATATTGCAGACAGGCAGTTTGTCAACAACTGAAGCTCAACAGAGACAAAACTGAGATGCTTTTTCTTCCTCTTATATCTTCTCCACTATACTCCATTATTGTCAACACAAGTGGTTTCTCCATTGCCAAAGTCTGCAACCTAGAATGACCTTCAATTCCTCTCCCAATACACAGTTGCAAACAGATCTTGCCTTCTTCCCCAAGATTCTACAACCTGCTTTTTTCTGCACCAATGCCATAATCACCTACAATGGTATCTACAGCTTCCTTTTCTCCAATTATCTTGATCGCACTCACCAAAATCCATCCAGTATTATGCCTCTAAAGTCACCTTCTTCCAGCACTCTGACCAGAAGAATCCCCTTTGAAACTCATTGTTAGCTCCTTGTCCTGTTAGCAGGTTCAATCTTGTTCTCTTTCAGAAGGCCCTCCACACTAATTCTGCCCTTATTTCCCACGCTGTGTCACAAACTATGCTTTCTTGATGCTTTTCTTTCTGATGCCCCCTCCTCAGCATCTTTCTCTATACCTCCCCATGTATGGACTGTCCTTCTAAAGCCATTTTGCCAACCCAGAATACATATAAACCATCAACTTCCATTTAAATCCCTCCTGAATAGTCACTTCTGCAATTTCTCCTACCAGTTAACACTACAGATGTATAAATAACTGCAGTTGTGCACTTGCCATTAATATCAAGTAACCAGATGATTATATTGTTGGAACCAATGTCCTCCCACAGTCCCGACCAGTCCTGTTTTGTTTCCCCATCACAGGACCGGCTGGACATTTTACTGTAAGCTGGTCATGGCAGGGACCTCTTCTTTTATTGGTCACAATAAACATTCTTGCATTATGACACCAAAAAAACCACCTTACATTACTGATCATGAGAGGCTCCTTTAATGTCTCAGTAAAAGGACACAAAACTCACTAATATTGTGTATCTATTTTAAGTGGAGATTGGAAAAGAACGGAGACATTGATGGTCACCACATTAGACCACTGCATGGTCTTTAATACTGAAACGGGAATCCACAAGTGAATTTAACAGTCCAGTCATACAGATAATAAGAGTGTACCTTTATTTTAACATGTGCACTGCACTCGTGCAGTAGATACAATGCCAGCAGTCTTCTTTCAGCACAGTCAAATTACTACCAATCAAGTTTTTAAATATTTAATCACATTTCTTGGTGGAAGCAGCATTTAGTGCAAAGAATAAAAACCACTTTTTTTCAGTCTCTGTTTCCATGTGTAGTGAGGCACTGGTAACTATGTCCCTACTGGCTTTAAATGTAAGGTGTTGTTCAACTATCGCAAGTTTCATCTGAAATTCACATGAAGCTGATTTTGTTTAAGTTTACACTACAGCAACAACAAATAAATAATGAAGGACAGTGCTTTAAACAAGGTAGTAATGTAAAGAGAAAAACAGCAGTGTTCATTGTTTGTCAGTTTGTTTTCTACTTCATCTATCACTTTAAGAAAGTCTACATAAAAACATTCCAAAACAAAAGTTACACTCCCCATTCTCTTTTCACACTATCAATATAAGAGGAAAAATCGCCATATTGATCAGTTTTCAAAACAACGCTTCCTCCCACCTTCCCATCACCCACCAATTTAGGACTCCTTCCCTCACTGAACATTCCAGGGACTGATTTCACAACATCTTTCCACTTTCAAACAGTTCTAATTCCGTGTATCTTCGCAAAACAAAGCAATAGTCTTGGTGCTACAAACCTATCAAGTGTATTAGATCATGTTCTAACCCACAAGCTTGTGCGGGGTAGGGTGTCTAGAAGCACTCCAAAGACCAAGACATGGGCTATCTTGAGTCTCAATCCTGCGTGCATCCATGAACGCACACTTAACATTACTTACATGAGTCATCACAATCAAGTGAATGGTACTACTCATGCATGTGAAGTTAAGCACATGTGCTTTTGTGGGATTGGGGCCTTAGTTTTCACTCCATATATAATCCCACTGACTTCAATCATCAGCCACAAATGCACAATTGCAACTGTTCAGGGTCTAGCAGTGTGATCACTACAATGTTCTGTGCTCTGGATGTGACACTGCCACAAATGCCTAGTAACCAGAAGAGGGCTCTTACTACTTTCTTACAAGGAAACTATTCTTAAGAGTTGATGGGACTGCACAGGCTGTAAATCAAGGAGTGATTTAGCCCCAGGTGTATGAAGTAACGCTGCTTCCAATCACTTAAAGCGGGAAATTAAAACAGGGAATACAAAGAACTTCACTTAGCTTCCCAAATTAAAGTAGTCTCTCTAATAGCATAATCAATACATACAAAAATATATACCAAGTGGAGAGCAAAGGGGATTTTGCTCAAGAATTCTAACTAATATATTTTTGGATTTCTTCACAGGCTACTTACAGGTTTAAGATTAGCAGCTGTGTTGGTCTGTATCCGTAAATAAAACGAGGAAGACTTTGTAGCACCTTAGAGACTAACCAGTTTATTTCAGCATAAGCTTTCGTGGGCTATAGCCCACTTCATCAGATGCATCCGATGAAGTGGGCTATAGCCCACGAAAGCTTATGCTGAAATAAACTGGTTAGTCTCTAAGGTGCTACAAAGTCTTCCTCGTTTTATTTAAGGCTACTTACAGTTCACTAGTAGTTTTGACACATATGATAGAACACATCAGTTGTACTGTTTCTTCAAAGTGTAATAAATGGAAATCTAGTTTTTTAAAAATCTGAATTCATTGTTAATAGGGGAAAACACTTTGCCTCAAACTACAGTACATAGGAAACCTGGTGTTTAAAGATAGTCTCATTTTGGTCCATGATGTCGAATACTCAGGGAGGGACAGTGAATTTTTTTATTCTCTTTCTCAGATATACCAAAGAGTTAGAGTTCTTACCTCCGCTGAGGTGGAATCTTTTTAATGTTCTGCTTACAACAAAGTTGGCAATCGGTAAATAGCAAGCTTTTACAAAAATATAATTTCAGAGAATGTGCAGAAATATTGAAGGGAAGAAATTTTTTCTTTAAAAAAATCCCACAAAAAAATATGCACTCTTCCTTTCATTGGAATTTTGACTTACCAGTAAATACCAAGTCTGGGTCTAATCCTGAATTAGTGTCACTGTGGACACCTGAATCCACATAATCAAAGTGTAACCTAGTGAAGTGAATACATTTGTTTCTAAATACACATAAAATATGAAAGCACAAGGACCTAAATCAAACTCTCTCTCTTGTCTTCCCTTTTTTATGACTTTCATTCTCTACGGACATAATGTTCTGCCATAAAGCTAAGAAGGGTCTACCTACTAAAAGCCTCATTACACATTTCAACATCCCACGTTTTGGTGGGAATGAAAATAGGTTTTAATTTTCAAAGTTATGGTGTTGAAAATACCTCTATAACCTACTCTTAATCCATATTAAAATCAAACTAAATGTGATAGGGGCTAAGTAATTCTAAGTGGTGACAGGTAAGAGCTTTGTCTGCTGAAGAGACTACAGCAGCATGAGGAATGAAACTAAGGTGTAAAAAAATGAAACCTCAAATTAACTCCTTCCCTTTATAACGAAGGACATAGGATATTCTTTAAAAAAGTTATGCCCTTCACATTTTCTGTAATGGAAGCACTGTGGTGTTAACTTAAGAGAAACCTGCTGTCCTTTAAAAGCACCATAACCTATACAGGAGTTAATATCTGGAGGGAAAAAAAAAATACATGGATCACCTTCAGGAATGAAATGCTAAAGATGACTTTTTTTAATCAGTTTGTGAAGATCTACAAAAAAATAAAAAGGATCACATTCTAAAGGTTCAGTGCATTCAGCAGCTATAGATTTGCTGCTAATTCATCTTTAAGTTGACTTTCAAAAATAACACCCTACCTCATCAAAATATACATTTTCCATTTGCTTTTAAATTAAAATAATAATAAAAAACATTTAAAGAATTCACAATCAATAGCATGACTAAGTTTCAGGATCATCTACAGCATATAATTTAAAGGTTCAAGATGCCAATATGCAGCACGCAGCAAGCCTATATGCTCCACGCAGCACACAATTAGAATATCTTGATCTTCACACTTCAGTTCTTGTCTTCCAAATAGTGTAGAACACCCATCTGAAGAAAAAAAAAGAAGTCAAGGAGCAAAGCAAACTGTGTATATTGTATATTGTCAAAGATGCACTTTTCCCCCTTTTTGTTTTTAATAAAATTTACCTTTTTTAAGAGGACAAAGGGGAAAACAGAAACAAACCTGATCGCGTCTAGCTAAACACTGACCCTTTTGACACTTAGGGCTAGAAGCCATTTTTGCGAAGTACCTCTTATTGCCTCACACATGTTTTTAATTTAGTGTCATGGATTTTTCCTATGGTTATACAAAAAGACTTGTTCCACAACTGCCATGACTTCTATTTATTCTATCATTTCTGTCCCTTTCTTATTTTGACTGCCATCATACTTCCTCGGGTTTGATATTGGTTATTCCCCATAATGTTTCCCTCTTGTTGTATGCTGGGCTGGAAGCAGTTAGCACAACATTTCATTCTCCTGGGAGCAGATTCTGGCCCCCTCCTCCATGAGTGCAGAGGGATCCAGATACAGCAAAACCAACACACTTCCATTGTGCAGAAGATGTGAAGAGGCAGCGTACCTCTTGAATGCCAAGGAGACGTGATCTGCTTGACCTCATGGTTTTCTGTTATTCATGGGGTATGATAAAGATTAGATCTACTTATGTGTAAGTCTACTTGCCCCCCTGTGACGTGGGAAGGAGGGAGATAAGGAGAAGACTAGGGCAAATTTTAGGATGAGAGTAGCGTACATTGCTCAGCAGCACTAACAGATGACAGTGATCTAAACTGAGTACAGATGGAATTTCCTTCCTATTCTTTTATCAACTTAACTGGAATACGTATTAGTTTTAATAGCTAGTTTTCCTTTTTTAAGAATAAAATATATGATGTAAACATTAATGCATACCAGAAATCTAAGTTAAATGAACAAAAGTAACGACCTGCAAACATGCCAGAGGCTAGTCTGAAGGCAGCATGACTCCTGCTGCCCTTATTAGCATTTCTGTAAATATGGTGTTATATTGTCATGTTGACAGTTAGACATAATGAATGAAAACTTGCCCTTTATCAGAGCTGTTCACGTTGAAGCCTGATTAT
The DNA here is from genome assembly GCA_032164245.1 of Sternotherus odoratus. Lineage (NCBI taxonomy): Eukaryota > Metazoa > Chordata > Testudines > Kinosternidae > Sternotherus > Sternotherus odoratus. The sequence continues at coordinate 182,429,637 of JAVMKO010000001.1, forward strand.
GCCTACTTAGTAGCCAGAAGTAACAGAATTAGCTTTAGTGAGGTGAGGTAATTAGCCAATTACCTCACCAGAAACATTTAAATACACCTTCCAGAGGAATGAGGTAGTACTTCTTGCCATAGTTCACGTAGAAGCATTTTGCACTACTATTGCGCAAACAACACAACACATAAATGTCTTTCATACAAAATACACCCAAACCATTTACAGAGTTAAATTAAGCAAGGCATGGCCTATATAAATAGACAGTGAATAATACAGTCTACTGAGTACGTTAAAGCTATTAGTCATAAGGGTAAAGTCAAAATAGATGGCATTTATGCCTTTTCTATTTGTCTTAAAGATGCTTTAAGATGCAATCTGAATATCAATGGATAGTTGGCAATGTCAAGAGAAACAGGAAGATCATTTCAGAGGGCAGGGCTTCAGAACAGAAGGCTCTGGAAACAACCGTACCAAGATCGTGCACAGGAGCAGCATGGAAGCTGTACAGGGAGAAAACACACAAAGACAGAGAGGTAGACTGGTGAAACCACTCAACACTTTAAAAACCAAGCAAACAGACCTAGGTACACAGGAAACAATGGGCAACACCAAGCAAGAGTCTGGAGAGAGCAACTCTAGGAGACTGCAGAGGAGGAGCTGCAATAATCAAAGCAAGTGCAACCCTGAAGACTTGGGCAACCTTTTCATGCCTCAAACCTCTTCTCTTGATTAGGGAGGAGGGGGGAAACATACAAGCTCAGGGGAAAGATTTCCTGACCCTCCTTCCTCTGTTTCTCCACAGGAGGTAGCTATTTAGACCAAGGAAGGGAAATAATCATCAAGGGGAAGGGACAAAGACAAGGTGAAGGGATGGGACTTTGAAGGGAGGAGCAACTTGTTCTAGGCCTTGAAAATCCTGGCTGAGTCCCTGACTTTTGATTTTTGGTTCCCCCCGGGTTCATGAGTTTCTCCTATGGAGGTATACTCCATCGCTGACAACTTTATAGGAGAGTTAAGGAACAAGAGGGCCCATTTTTAAAAGTCCAGGACCCCTCTTCACAGGGACATCAAATGGGAGCTGTGGTTTCATGGCACTTTTAAGCCGTCTCTCTCTACCACCATCACTACCACCGTAGTTCACTTCTTTAGTAATTACAAAACATTTTTAGATTAGGACATTTAAAACGGTTATTTTGTTCGTTTAAAGAAAAGAACTTTTCAGTTCACTCCAACCTGATAAACAGAGGTTGTCTGATTTATTAATCATGCAGGCTCAACCTTCTATATTTGTCAAGGATACAGTTCCATGTATGAGGGTACACATGCAGTTTCCTTTGAGAACTCCACAGGGCAATAAAGCCTGCCGAGCTGTTCTTCATAGAGGGTCAAGGCTTCAGTCAGATTGATACAGTTTCCCTGAAAGGAGGACAAAAACAAACAAAATATATTGAGTCCTAGTGAAAATGAAGTAAAGAAAAACTACAGGTGCATAAGCATGAAGACATGTATAAATTAATTCTAGGCTGCTATGCACTACCGAGATATGTGTGAGCTCTTCTTAATACACAGTGCTTCCAGTGTTAAATGCAAGATGAAGTCTGAATAACTTGTATTCCCATCTCACTTACCCTTTCATGTAAAGACACCTACCCAATCACAGTCTGTAATCAATTTGTAAGTACTAGAGGATTGTCTGACTCCCTTCTCATTAGCAGGAGCATTCACTGCATCAGTGCTTCCAATTACAGCAGACATTAATGGTATATATAGGAACAGCATCTACTCCATAATCGTTTTCTTTATAATTGCTTCCATACATTAGTAAACAGCATTATACGTCTAGTTTTTGTTAATTAAAATCTTAACCAGACTATGTTGTATGAGTCAATCTGCATTTAACAATTCAATCTACTCATTCATAAAACAATATGTTGAAACAACAGAGATTCAGCAGAGAGATTTCTGCCTTACCTTTAGTTCCTTTGTGCCATACTACTGAAATGCAGGTGCTTCCCAAAGAATACTTTTTTGTATCTAAGCAACCAACAATGGTTTTTTCCTCTCCAAAAATATTAGCAATCATTTGCTGAGCAAAAGAAAGTTAAATCTAAATGCCTGCTATTATTTCCCCTCGTAAGACTATCGCCAAGACACTGCCACAGACGGACAAACTAAAAATCATTTTCTTCCATTCCAATTAACAATCTCCACAACAACCACCCACCCCAACGAGCCACTAAGTTCTTGGGGTATACACCCTTTTATGAGACTAACTTGTACAACTGAAAAGCCATGATTTAAGAATCCTACTCTTCAAAAGGCAATTGAAAAAGTGATACGAGATCGCCATGTAATGAGGGTGGTAAGTGGAAGTCATTTAGCCACTTCTCTGTACCTGGATTGAAAAAAATTAAGTTTAAGTCACTCCCTTCCGAATATCTCAGAAAAAGAAGGCAAGTCCATAGTGTAGGCCAGGGGTTCTCAAACTGGGAGTCGTGAGGTTATTACTTGAGGAGGAGTCGCGAGCTGGCAACCTCAACCCCAAACTCCGCTTCGCCTCCAGCATTTATAATAGTCTTAAATATAAAAAAGTGGTTTTAATTGATAAGGAGGGGTCACTCTCATAGATTTGCTGTGTGAAAGGGGTCACCAATACTAAAGTTTGAGAACCACTAGTTGTAGGCTATTATTTTAGGTATAACTGCAAATCTAAGAAAGAGGTCCATATAAAGTTTGTCATATGTTCCATGGTAGCCAGCCCACTTGCGGATTTTGGTAACAATTCTAGAACTGAAGGCAAGACAACCAATTTTGAAGCAGTAGATGCTCTGCCTTTTGTTGTGTGTTACATAGAGGATAAATGCACGGTTTTCGTTTTACTCAGTTTTCTCCACAATAGATTAATACAAGAAATCTTCATTGGCACATTTTTGCTGGTATATTTGAGATCTCTAATCTTTGGGATCAGTGTAGTACGATTTTACCCCCGCGGCAACACACTCAACCTGTAAAAGAAATATTAGGATGTGTGCATGTGTGCGGGGAGAGAGGGAGAGGGAGAGGGAGAGAGATGGAGAGTTGAAGGGGCACCTGAAAAGGTGTTCCTTCTTCAAGGAACAAACACAGCTTCATAGGACTTAGACTTGTATGAAATACAAAAAATCCAGATGGTCCAAGTGAGAAAACAATGAACAATAAAACCTGAGCTGGCATTCTTCATGTGACAATACAAATGCTGACAATATATATCTATATATGCACACTGGGCCGGTACTGGAGATTTCCAAAAAGGGGATGAATCCTTTCTCCAGATCTGCAGACCTGTACTGCAATCACTACTGCATCCTCAGCCACACTACTCCTTTTCCCCACACAATCATAATGGCAGGTAATCTATACAGTTGCAGACTCAGCTCCCTCAGCTCCCGGGAGCCCAGGACTACACAAGTAAGTAAAATGGTTATCAGCTATCTAGCTGAGGACTGGAACAGCCAACTTCCCATCTAAAGAAAGAAAAGCTACTTACCTCTGTCACTTACACAAAAGGTAATGCTACTTAACTTTATGTGGCACGAAGAGAGTTTATATGTTGCAGACCTCCACTCACTAGAAGCAGAAGCATGAACTAACAGATATTTAACTCTACCTTCAGTAGCAACAGTAGCTTTTTTACCATTTTATAATTTCCAATGTATATGTTACATTTATCATAGCAGACAAAAAACAAAGGAACGTATATTTAACAGTATAATCAAATCTTACTGATGTAATGTCTAAGCAAAAGTCCCTAAAAACATATTCATGAGAGGAACTAAGCCTCAACATGGTCACTATTTATTGTAGGGCTCATAATAGTCGACCATTAGTCTTAATAACATAGTGTCTTCATTAAACAGACACTAAGATGTATCCTAATCTTTCAAACATTTTTAAGAATTGTGCATCCGACGAAGTGGGTATTAGCCCATGAAAGCTTATGCTTCAATACTTTAGTTAGTCTTTAAGGTGCCACAAGACACTTTGTTACTTCTACTATTGTGTTTGTTCTTCAAAGAAAACTTTTCATTTGTTAAAAAATAGCCCTAACTTAATGTAAGTTTATTTTTGGACACAGACACAAAAAAATCAGCCCAAACAACTGATACATGTAATGAGAACAGACTGAACCAAGCAGATTGTATATTTAATCTAGTATAGTTGAGCAGTTTCTTTCAAAACTGTTTCTTCTATGTGGCAGCCCCAGATAATAACTAGAAAGTAAGCCCAAACCCATCCGTTTTGACTTTGGGAATTAAAAAGTATGAAAGCTTCTTTGCTTCCTACTATTATAAGGAACCTCTCCACTATGGTGTATTTGAAACAAACCTGAAAGTGTTCAGAGGAGTTTGGAAGGGAGATAGGTCATCCCACTTTCATTTTATTGTACCTTGACTTTTTGCATTATACTGTAAATTCCATGGATAGAATAAAGAAAACTTTCTGTCTTGCAAAGTATTATTTCATACATCATCTTTTCCATTAAGGTGCTCACTTTCAGTGTGCTGGAATGCCAAAGACAGCTGGGTAAAACAGTGATCATTAAAACTGAAATGATATTTCATTTACAAATGCACTCTTGATTGCATGATTGAACATATCACATTGCAATGTTTCATACTTATTTCTAAACAGGTTTACATATACTATAGGTATCAGAAAATGGAAAAGAAGAGATTTATAAAAGGTAAGAAGTTGGGCACTTTAACTTAGCACAACTGTAGAAAGCAATACACTGAAGAGACTACTGTAGAACTTGTTTAGTAACCTATGATTATCCAGAGGACTGCAGTGGTTATTTGGTTCAGCTGTCCTTTACCAACCATATAATTTTGTTTTGACATCAAATTGAATGAAAGTACCAAAACAGCTTGTGTGTGTAATTTAAGATTCACAAATAGAAAATAGCTCTTGGTCATTTATGGAACATACCACCATTACGGAGGAAGTTTAATGGTGAAACCAATAAGGCATACAATGACACTATGTATATAGAGAGAGAGACTAGTTTCCCAGATTGTCATCTTAGTATCCTATCCCTTCTCCTGTCTTCATATATGACAGGGGAATCACTAAAACCAATGTGGCACACAAATTACAGGAAAGAACAAAACACTTCAGTATGCAATTTCTACATTTTGTCAAACCCACAAACTCCCACCTCTCAAATCAAGACTTGCCCTGAGAGTGGTCAGACACATTCCATTTTACAATATTTTTAACACCCTCTTTGAATTGACATATAGAAACATAGGCTTTATATTGCTTTTGTTTCAAAGTAGTTGTCTACTTTTATTTAACCAGCCAAAAACAAAACAAAAAACACTGCTTAGAAAATTTAGATATGGTTATTCCAATAATCAAATAAATTATCTAAAAACACCCCTCACCCTACTAACAGTTGACAGGCAACTAGAACAGTTTAATCAATTGTACAAAAAGACTTCACTTAGATTACTTTTAGGTTGCAGTTATGCCGCCAAGTTAGAACAAATTTAGGAGACGTTCCTGCACCACTGAAATTATTCAGACACGGATCAAGACTAACACATAAATGACCATCTTCAGTCAGCTAGGGGAAATAGTTAAAAAAAATAGTGTAGGTTTAAGGAACACAATTCAAGGGTGGAGTAATACACTTTTTCTTTCATTTAGCTATTTTGTATCCAATAATGGGCAATATTAGACAAAGACAGAGTTTTCATTCATATCACTCATACGGAGTGTAACGCAGTTTAAACAGGCTGACTAATGGAATTATTCTTCTTTTATACGGCAATACGTGAACTCAGAATCAGACCCTTTTTGTTCAGCAAAAGCTTTCAGCACACACCAGAGCCGGAGAAGTCTTTTCTATTTTGTACTTTAACAGTTTTGAGGGAAGTATTCCCAATTCATTTTGGTTTTGACTTTTTCTTTATAGGTGCCACGATAAGACAGCCCTGCAGCTTTCTGAACACGAGAGTACCAAACATGATTTGTAACTCTCAAGCATATTAGACATGGGGAATTTTAAGTAATTGTATTGTAAAAAGACTACATGTTTCTATACAGTAAGATTTAAACATCCCTTGCATTTTTACATGGATTAGAATACTTACACCTTTCACTGTCCATGCCTTTCTCCAAATGTAAATTGTCTCACCTTTTAGAGACTGTAAGCTCTTTGGGACAGAGGCAATCATTTATTATATGCACAGTGAAGAACCAGCCCTCGAAGCATGATTGCAACATGAATAGTGACTATAGAGAGGGTCAAAACTTTTCATGAAAAGTTTGTCCCTTTCTTATGCACAATACCCCAACCCCGCCCCGCCTCCAGGAAGTTACTCGAAAACCTTCAACCAGCTCCAATTAAATCCTTACCACATACACAAGATTACTGTCAATAATTCCCCCCCTCATATTTTAAGATACACCTATCCTTTGCAACATTTTTTCTTTCCTCTGCCACATGAGCACACATACTACCACCATGCTTTGTGTGGTACAAGCCAGCTTTCCTACTAGAGAGAAAAAGGAAGGGTAATATCAATAGCTCTTTTCTTATATGGGACTAGGACAAAGGAAGCAGTTGAATTTGGCCTACATTAGCTTTTATTTCAGCGTGACTAAGGGACAGAAGATATCTATTCTACAGCAAGACAGAAAATAATTTTGGCTAAGTAAGTGTGTATGTGTGGTGGGAGAAGAGATAATGGAGCTGAATGGGTTCAAAGGAAGACTAGGCAATGTTTATGAAAATACAGTTCATTTTGGGAAAACAAAGAATTACTACAACTGGAGGTTCTCAAGATGCATGGTCCCTATCCATATTCCATATGTGGGTGTGTATGGTGCACATGCGTACCCATGTGTGGAATACACACACACACACACAGGAATCATGCCTCAAAAGTAGTAGTGATGGTCACAAGAATTTTGAAAGAATAAACTGACAAGAAGTTACACAAGAACAGCTATGAGGCAATGGCCTAATGGGTCTGAAGAATCTACATGGGCAGACATCTATTATCCTGGAGAGTGGCTGGGAAGGAGCAACATAACAGATGGCGGTGGAGGGAAGAAATCTGATCCTCACGACTATACTTAGTGGAATGCACAAAAACCCACCATAAACATTCAGAGAACATTTTTATCTGGATGGGAAAGATGACCCAGACAAGGAAGTGCAGTTCCCATACAAAAATATTTTTCAAGTTTTCATTTCATAAACAATATCTGTGTGTAGGCTCAAGATGACAGCTATTGGCTAAGAAGGTGAGACTGGCAGGGCAAGTATCTGGCATAAAAAATAGTGGTTATCAGTTAAAATGGTTGGGTTATACAAAACAGCTGACGACTGATCATAAAAGGTTTGGACAACATGCAAAAAGGTAGTTTTGAAGCAGTTAGGACAACTCAGTGGGATTTTCAAAAGCACGCAAGTGATTTAGGAGTGGGACTTATGCTCCTATGTCACTTAGGCCAATGTTTCTCACCCTTTTTTCATTTGCAGACCCCTAAAAAATTTCACAGAGGTGCAGACCCCTTTGAAAATGTTACACACAGTGTGTGTATGACTCAGGATTCTATCCTTCAATACCCTGAGCACCCGCAACTCCCACTTTCTCCAATCAGAGAGAAGGGTGCTCAACACCTCTTAGGATCAAGCCCTTACCATGTAGCCTTTGGCGAATCACTTAACTTCTCTGCTTCACAGGGACAGGGAATGATGGAAGTAACAGTACTTACATGACAGGTCAACCCATTAGTACAGTGGAGCCCCTCTATAATGTAACAAATGGGATCCAAGAAATCCCACCGCAATAAATGCAGGGTTGCGTTATAGCGGGTTCACTGTCCCCAGCAGGCGGGGGCCATGGCTCCTCTCCCCGCTACTCAGCAGGGGAGAGAAGCTGCAGTCTGCACCTGCCGGGGACAGAGATCTCCGGGGCTTCAGGCTGCGGGCACTGGTGTTCTCTCCCCACCTCACAACATGCAGGGGGAAGTTGCTGGCTTGCTTTTTGTATTGGAGATGTAGGTGCTTTGTATGATGCAGAACTATGATGCTTGAGGAACTACTGAAAGAGTGAGATTATCAAGGTGAACAACAGAGGAAACTGAACAGTTTTCATGTGCTCTACATGTGTTAAGAATATTCGGAGATAAAAAGTCACACTTAATGCTATACAACCACAACCATGGGCCACGTTAAAAATCTAATCCGCTCTTTTCAAACAGTCTTACATAACTATCTACAATATAAAAACAAATTCTACAACTAGCCAAATCTGTCCCAGCACTCTTGTTAACGCAAATAAATCCTCAAAATTCTCTCACACAAAACTTTTCCATGGACCCTGGTGTGCTGAGAAGTTGCTAGCCAAGATTAGTCTTTTGTCTCCACCTAGTGGTACAAGATCATATTGCACAATAATCAGATTCTCTTAAGTCAGTGGTTCTCAACCAGGCGTACATGTACCCCGGGAGTACTCGGAGGTCTTCCAGTGGACACAACTCATCTATATATTTGCCTAGGTTTACAACAGAGTACATAAAAAGCACTAGTGATGTCAGTGCAAACTAACATTTCATACAGACAACAACTTGTTTATACTGCTCAAGTACAAAATTTACATTCCAATTAATTTATTTTGTTAAAAATGAGTACATAAGCAATTTTTCAGTGACTATGTGCTGTGACACTTGTATTTCTGTAAGCAAGTAATTTTTATGTGAGGTGAAACTTGGGGTTCGCTAGACAAATGAGACTCCTGAAAGGGGTCTGGAAAGGTTCAGAGCCATTGCTGTATTCAGTCTCTGAATGTCTAAGGAATGATCAAGCTGTGAAATGGAATGCATGCAAAGAAAAATTTGGAAAGAACAAGTATACTTTGAGAAGCTTGAGAGGGCAGTATAACTATGTAAATCACAGCTATAAAAAGAATGAAAGATATAATCCAATTTCTACCCTTCTTCATGATGTGCTCCTTGTACAACAGAGCCTCCTGACAAACCTAGAAAAATACCAAACCTGCCTTGTTTAAAACCATAATGAACAAATCCTTACATCACAGAACCTGCCTAAATGTTCCCCCAAACCAGAGGTGGTCAAACTACGGCCCGCGTGACATTTTTATCCGGCCCGCAGCTGGGCCGAGCGCCACCCAACGCGGGCCCTGCGCTCCCGAGCCGGGGGGCCGGGGGCTGGGCCAAGCACCGCACACTGCGAGGGCCACGCCTAGCTGAGCACAGGTAAGTGGGGAGGGGAGCAGTTGGAGGGGGCTTAGATAGTGGGATCCTGGGGGGGGGGGGGTTGGGGGGGGATGTCAGGAGGGGACAATCAGGGAACAAAGAGCAGGGGGGCTTAGATAGGGGTGGGGTCCCAGAGGTGGTGGTTAGGGGTGTGGGGGGATTTGAGGGGGGCAGACAGGAAACAAAGAGCAGGAGGGCTTAGATAGGGGGTTGTGTCCTGGGGGAACGGTTAGAGTTGGGGGGGGGTCTTTGGAGGGGGCGATCAGGGGACATGGAATGGTGGGGGTTGGATGGGTTGGAGGTTCTGAGGGGGGCATTTAGGGGGCGGTAAGTGGATGGGGGTGAGATTGGGAGGGCCGGCTCTTTGGGAAGGCACAGCCTTCCCTACCTGGCCCTCCGCACAATTTTGAAACCCAATGTGGCCCTCAGGCCAAAATGTTTGCCCACCCTTGCCCCAAATCCTCACTATTGTGCAATTTCTGTTGAGAATAACATGCAAATTTTGCAGGAGAGGAAAAAAAAGACAAACAAATTGTACTCTTTTTTACTGTCTTCATTGTGCCCACCCTACAAGAGACATGATAATTCTTCTCTGCAAGAACCTGATTTAAAGCCCACTGAAATCAGCAGAAAGTCTCCCATTAATTTCAGTGGGCCTTGATCAGGCCCCAAATGTAGCTTGCTTTGGAGTCTTTCAACTCCAGTTGGAAATGAAGACCTGACAGATAAACAATAAACTAGAATCAGAGAGGTAGCCGTGTTAGTCTGGAATAGCAGAGGTAACAAAGTCCTGTGGCACCTTAAAGACTAACTATAAAGTTTTGAAGCATAAGCTTTCATGGGCTAATACCCACTTCGTCGGATGCAAGCAGTGGAAGTGTTGGGCGCAGCTTCGGGAGATGGGAGCGCGCAGCCCCGGCCCGGGAACGATGCCCTCACGGCTCCGTGGGAGGGGCTGGGGGCAGCCTCCCGGGCTGGACGAGACGGTCTTGCGGGCTGGATCTGGCCCGCAGGCTGTAGTTTGCCCACCCCTGCCCTAGAGCCAGTGTTCAAACACAAGCACTACAGCACAAAGCAGAGCAGATTCCAGCTGGAGCCATACAGAGGCAGCTGGCCAGAAATAAGTAGGAGATCTGCTCCATCAGACACCTTGGTTTCTGCTAATAAGTGTCTGCTCATTATGGGAAAGGCAAAGATGTAACATAGGGAGAAGCAACAAGCCAGAATGAATAGATGGGCAAATAAACCATTACTTTTTCTGTTGCCACTTCATACATTATTTTCAGGCTTACTCGTAGAGTTTTCACTCCACGGGGAAGGCAATCTTAGTTTTTACAAATGCCTCCTTTGAGAAAATGAAATTATTTTGCTAAGTAAATACAAGCGACACCATACAAACCCAGACAGCAGTCTGAGACATAGCAAATTGGAGTAACACTATGATACAGAATCTATAACCCAAACAACCCTCCGCTACCAAACCACAGATTGGCAAACTGCAATACAGAGACCAATAAGAGTCAGCATGTAGCAACACATAGCATTCAACAGGCTGTAGATTTCAACATATGCTTACATTAGGTCCAGCACCAAAGTGGTTACTATTGGTAATGTTAGCTTTTACTAAAATATTTAAAATTGGCAGATTCCTCATGAATACCTAAAACCACGGACACAAGTTTTAAATGTTTACAGTTATAAAAGGCTGATTTTATTCAAGAGATAAAGTATTCATCAAAGGGGGGGGTGTCTGTTCAACAAGCTACCAGGGGAGATTAGCCTGAGAAAGTACAACTCAAGACCTACCCATTTACTAAATATTTGCTATGTTAACCAGACCACAGCACTCAGATCTTTCTGTCCACTCCTGTATCTGCATATAGAACTAATTTAGAGCAGGCACCAGGGTGATAGGGGTTATTGTAAAACCTAGAGTTATTTGGAAGAAAAAAACCCTAGAATTATGTATATAGTCTCTTTGTATATGAGAATTAATGTTGTGTCTGTTGCAGATATGGTATCAGTCATCAAAATATGTACTGCATCTAATAAAAGATAGACTGGCCTTTGAAATGAGATTTCAAGTCATTAGAGAGAACTGTTTACACTTTAGACAGAACAATAAGAATACATTAGTGATTTTAAAAAAATACATTACACATTACAGTGACCAGATTAAGAGAATAACTCACCTGCACAATCAAGACAGTCTACAATAATGAAATGCATTAAGGTGTGCAATAATGAAAAGGAATACAAGATAAGTGATAGTGGTGGCTGGGGGGCTTTGTGGGCCAACCTTATTTTGGGGGGAATTTATGCACTACAATCTAGCATAAAAACCATTTCCTTTACAAACACCTAGCTTAGAAAGACACTAAATTCACAGATAGACCAACAAATGGCTTGTTTGCCATTCAAGAATTATTGTAAAGTATTAAATAAAAAATATTTCAACATACTACACCTGCATGCTAGATATATTAAAAGATAATTTATGCTGAGTGCTTAGAGAGGAAAAATATACCTTAAGAGTTACACTTCAGATATGTGCTGGAGAACAGAAAATAGCAGCAAACATTTTATGTTAAAACAATGATACAAAACTACATGTGCAGTTATGACTACATATTTATGATAATCAGAGTCCAGACATCCCAGAGAAAAAACAGGGGCCTGAAATCTTCAAAATAAGCAATGAATATTAGGCCAGAGGTTTCAACATTAATGGGCCCTTAGAAATCAGAGTTTTGTCACGGTCTTCACCTGAAGTGTTCTTATAAGTACCAAAATTAGGCCAGGTTTTTCAAAAGTTGCCTCAAGTTTTGTGGGTGAAAAAATGCAGGCGAAAATTTATATTTGCAAATCTGGTCCCAGAGCTGGCAATCTAAATATACTATGGTGTTGGGTTCTTTATTATTAACTCTCCATTTATTGCTGGTCCAGCATCCAGTAGGTCAGTTTTCAACTCACTCATGCCTTATGGACAACAAAGTTTTCATCTTTTGTTTACATTACTAGAGCCGCTGGCATGAAAACTGGTTCTCTGTTTAACAATTCACAAGGTCTTGCTTTTTAAACACCACTTGAAGCCATAATCCTCTATGACAAGCCAACTAGTTCCTGATGAAGTGTTTATAAATTTCAAGACAAATACACTATGAGCTCAGCTGACAGCATGCACCGCCAGAAACAAATGAGTCAGCAGCAGCACAGACCATGTTTCATGCAAATATCCCTAGCAATATATGAAAGAAAAAGTCAGCCAGTATATTTTTCAGGATCTGAAAATGTAAGTCACTATATATAGAGAGAATGTAGTTTTATTTCTTTTAACCACACGGTCATACCTGCGTGAAATATTTTCCATCCTGTTTCAGGACTTTCATTGAAAGGTCAAGAATCAATCGCAGAAACTCCCATGTAGAATCTGGACATAAAGAATGAATCAGAATCTTTGAGTACTAGTGGCTTGCTAAGCATTATATAACTAATATTTAAGCACTGCTACTGAGTATTTCAGCAGGATAATTTTTCTTCTCCATCATTCATTTAAATAAGTGTTGATTACCAGCACTTGGGCTCCTGGGATTTTTGTCAGGTTTTCTTAGAATTTTGATACCAGTAACTGGACTTTTTAAGCACAGAATGCCAATAGAAAAATAGTTCATTACCAATAAGGTAAAGCAGTTCCCACCCAGCCAAGGGCAGAGGAAGCAAGCATGCAATCCTAAACTATGGAGGTTAGATGCATAAGTAACATTCCCCCTTCAGCTCTAATTTTTCAAACTGCAAGGTGCATATTGGTTAACAGTTCAGGATGAAAAGTTCCAGAGTCCTGAAAATAAGAAAAATATGCGGAAGAAAGAATGTAATGTGATTATTTAAGTCATTGGATGCATGTATTAAACTAACCCTCGGGAAGATTTAACTTGGTTCGCAAGCATAACTGCAATCGGCAACTCAAGCGAACAGTTATCTGTCAATCTTGAAGGCATTACAGATTCTAAAATAGCACTGTCTAATGAAAATATTGAGATCTTGCTGTCCTTCAACATACAGACAATAAGACTTCAATTTCCTCTAGTCATTCCATCCCCACTGTGTCTTCTGCAAGGAAAATTCTATTCTCCATAGGTAGGGTATCTTATGTTCCCTGAAGTGTTCCATATCCATATTTTAATAGAATGGTGATAATGCACATAATAATTCTGAAGTCCTCAACTGTTTTGAAAAATCACCTCTGGTGCTCAGCAACCTTCCAGGTTTTCTTTTTGTCTGTTTTGTTTGGGGGCTGCTATTGGATTTTTCCACCCCACCCCCCAAAAAAGTGTTGACTGAGGAATAAACAACAGTTTGGGAGCTAAACAAACAAAAGAATTAGGACCAGGAGCCATTACAGAATGTTTGGAGACCGTTTTTTCATGCTGTGCTATGAAATCAACCCATCTTTCTCTAATATGCACTGAAGGGCATGGTCTTTTGCAGTTAGTCCATATTACTGACAAAAGGGTATTTCCCTATTCTGCCTGCATACTGTATCCCTACTCAGTGCAATGAGTCATCTGGACTGTAATCCAAAGATAGCTGAAAAATGCCCTGAGCTGATACTAGTAACCCTGAATCTAAACATAGCAAACATTAGCATTCTCAAAAACTGCTCGCTAAACAATCTATAAAAATCCTGTTTCGCACTATTTTCTCTAAGTGAGATCTGGCCTGATGTGAAACAAAAGCAGTATTTTAAAAATAAAAATCAGAATCTTAAACATTGAACTTTTAGAAATGTATTAAAATATACAAAAGCCAATATATTCCTACGTTAAAGGCTAGAGTTCAAGCGTGAGTATAATACTTGCATAACAGAGGTAAATATTACGATTTAGTCTAAAACATGTTAAATGTGTGACACTGGAAGCTAGCAGAAAGTAAAAGGGACTAAATTAAGGAGGGATACTGCTGTAATCATTCACTGAACCATGTCTAAATATAGGCCTCGATCATGCAATTCACTGTGCATGGGTTCAGGGATATGCCCGATGGGGAAGTCATTTTGGAGAGGTGGGGGCGGGGGAGGGGAAGAACGCTCCAAAGAGAAAAGAAATCTAGGCAAAAAGTGCTCCAAAAATGTACATGCTAGAGTGGCAACTCAAATAAAGTGACACCCTATTACATTTATTTAAAAAAACAAAACACATCTCTCTGCCTGAGAACATAAAATGTGTCCCTCCAATTTCATAAGCTCCAATTTAAGAAAATGTACATTCAGGTTCTGTAGGTCACAAATCTATAGCAAGAAATCTTTGAAAAACAGAAAATCAAGAAAACAGATTTGTGCTTCCAAAGTCTTCCATAGTTTATAAACTATCTGTACAGTTTAAATTGAACTCAGGAAGTGAAGGTGGGGGAAAATAAATATCCTGCTGTGATATTTACTTCTAAATTTGCAAGGGAAGTACTCCTCACTGTCTAGAAAGCAAAGTGTTAAAAACAGATAGTATAATACAAAGAATTAACCTTCTTCAGGAGATGTGGAGATTGGAACAGCTGTCAGATCATTAATTACATAATCAAACATCCTTCCTTCTTTGGCATACCTCTTCAGTACTGGAACACAGTCTTCTATTAGAACCTAAAAAATTATTATGTTTTAATAAGTGATCAAAATCCTCATACTGACTGGACTAATATGATGTATTGGAATTAAAATAGGGAAAGAGGTCAGAATTAAGCCTGACTTTAACATAAGGTTCTAATCTTAGCTTTTTATATCTCCATATAGAAGGCAATGCTTGCCGAACAAGAATTTCCATTCCCAGCTCTGTCACCGACTGCTGGGTGACCACTTAGATCATTTGTGCCTCTGTTATTTTCCATTTCGTAGATGGGGAAGCAGTTACTAGCCTCACAAGATAATGGCAAGTTTTGACATCCTTGAATTAAAGGCACTTGACACATGCAAAATGTCATGCAATTTTTGCTAGTTTTTCTCCCAGTATTCCAGAATATGTTCTTAGAAAGAATAACCCTGCAGCTAAGATACCGAACCACGATCCAGTAGATCTGGGCTAGTTTTACCAGCTCTGACAGACATGATATGTTACAAATCCTTCTCAGTAACCCAGTTTCTTATTCTTTCCAATGGGGGAGGTGGGGTAGAATATCTACTTGTGTGAACAGAATTAGCCAACACCTTTCAAGCAAATAATAGCACAGATAACGTCAAATTAACCCCCTCAATCATGTGAATTGCACCTTAGATTCTGAATGATGAACTAGCATTGCTTTAAGTTTATGATTTGCATTACTTCCCAGCCAGTTTATACTGGGATTTATTAGATATCATACTCTATGTTTATATTAATATTGCCTATTTTCATTCAGCCAATAACAAGGTTTGGTGATGGCAATATGCATTATTACACTTCAAATTTCTTTATTATTCCAAGCGTGAGCTATAAATATGGAAAAAGCAGAGTGGGTTTGGAGATGGAGAGTTAAATATTTAAAAATT
Organism: Sternotherus odoratus; assembly: GCA_032164245.1. Taxonomy (NCBI): domain Eukaryota; kingdom Metazoa; phylum Chordata; order Testudines; family Kinosternidae; genus Sternotherus; species Sternotherus odoratus. Next base: position 182,445,409 of record JAVMKO010000001.1, read on the forward strand.
AAGGATCAGTGTTCTGAATCCAAACCCTGGTGCAAACCATACTAAGAAATGCAGATATGGATTAAGCCTAAAATAGTAGGAAAAAAAATGTTAAGAAGTCAGACGGCATACAAAAACTTCTCAAAATAATACATTGCCAGATATAAATCTAGATCGAAGACATATTTTCATTTGTAAATGTTACTTGCAATGAAGGTACCAGATAAATTACCTGATAGCATTCTCCTTTAAGATTGTCTAAGACATCTCCACATGTTTTACGCATGTATTTTCTACACCCGTCGATCACCATTTGGTCAATGTTTGCCATGAGTTAAGGAGCATTACATTCTGTTCCCCTTTTATTAACCACAACATTTTGGGACTGTGTTCTTTGTAGGCAGGCAGGCAGGCAGACACACACACACACACACACACACTCCAAACCACAATTAGAGGTTTCAGATGTGATTTATATTAAAAAAAAATTCTTTCCAGCCAGCATTGTTGGCACCATAATTTACCAGACATTTTTAAAGCATAATGTTTTAGTACAATGATGAGGATAATTATTTTGGTGTATAGCTAATGAAATTTTCTATGTACAGTGACAGCAAATCATATTTGGAAAATAGAACTTTGAAATCCTATTTATGAAGCCATTTTTGGATTATTTTCTTTAACTGGTATCTGAGAAAAAGGATATGGTTGTGCCATCGTCGTTAAGAACCAAATCCTGATGTCTTTAATAAGGTGACATTCCCATGTACATCAATGGCTTTAAGTTACCTACATAAGGAAATCAGGATTCAGCTCAAAGTGCAGAAAATCTGTTCAAGAGCTATGGTTTAGATTAGGAACTTGGAACTATATATTCCATGGCCAAGATCAGATCTCACAGTCTGTGCCTGCATGCTGCAGTGACTGGATGTAAAACCATTCCTATTTTTTGGCTTAGAGCGCGCCAGTCTCTCAACACAAGTTCATACAAGACATTTAACTTGAGGTCCCAAGATACATAAGGAAGAGTAGGCTGGATTATTAACATGAATGGTCATTTGTTGAAAGGATATCTCCACCATGGTGACCATCTTTGGTTTCAGTTTGACTATTTCATATAGTATACCCCCATCACCACCTCCTAGAATCAGCACTTCTTTCCCAGTGTAGTCTTCTTTCCCACTGCCCATTATGGCTTGCGTATATGCCAGGTCACTCTCCGCCAGATCTGGAAGGAACAAAGAGAAAGTTGGTCAGAAGCTTTGCATTTTTAAGTCTTTTAATCACTAAATACAGTAGAGCAGGTGCATCTTAAAGCAATGCTGTGTATTGTCAGTGTGAAAACCAGTATGGATTTTATATTCTTCCAGAACGAAAAAACCCAACATGCTTACAGGTGTTAATGTTACAAAATCCAGATCTCCAAAGTGAGGACATGCCAGAAACTAAGGGCTTTCCCTGAATAGAATTTTATGGCTACTTCGGCCCTCATCCCATCATTTACTCTGCATGGGTAGATCTGCCTGATGACCCCTACTAGAGTCAATGAACTCTGTGCAGATGTGACCACAAGCAGCCAATTGCAGGTAGGACATTACTGCATACCCTCTGCTAATTCACTGGCTTTATCACCTCAGTTAATTGATCATTGTATTAGATATATATATTTGTCCACACAAGGCCCGCAAAGCACACCAGAGGGGTTTGAAATCACAGCAGATCGGACAGTGTTCTTTCCTGTGGCCCTCGTCCAGATACTTGACACAACTTAAGTGCGGGTCGCTGGTAGGCACAGGCTTACCACAGGAAGCACACTGTTTAAACCTCAGTGACGGAGGTATGCCCCGGTACTGGGGGAGGAATGAACAGCCTCTCCGGGCATGGAGAGGAGCCCTACCCCACTACTAAAACAAATAAAAACTAGACTAAGAAACTACATACAGGAAAACTATAGGGAGAACCACTAAAGGGACTTTGCAAAGACAAAGAGGGCAGTTCCAACAGCTGTCACAGACGGTAAGAAGGAACTGAACGAAGCTGGCTCAGTGGGGCCCCTTATAGCATTCTATGATCACACAGCACCAGGGGGCGCCAGAGCCAACCCAGTGGATACCACTGGGGGAAAAGTTATGACAGCTGTGCTCCGGGCCTGCACACACCTAAACCGGAATGGAAATGTACAAGCATTCAAAGAAATAGTATTGATAGGGAGGCTGAGACAACTAAAAAGTTGTGATTTGGCTGACCCTAGCTGGCCTCAACCGAAGAAAATTTGTTAACAAGTAGAAAGCAAGTGGCCAAAGGCCCAAATATTTAAAGGGGAAATTAAGCCATCTCACAAGGCTATGAAACCCTAAGGCAGACGAGAAAATCATTTCATTTGTCCTTTAAAACAATGGGCACAGTTATTTAAAGATGGATCAGAGTTTGCTTTCTTGGCCCTTAAAGTAACTGTCAGAGGTTTGCATAGCCTGGGACAGGGAAAGGGTTAAATAGAAGAGAGATCTCTTCACTTACACATTTTCTCTGGAACTTTGTTTGATACTTTGAAAAAGATGCCTTTAACGCACTCACACACACACAGACACCCAAAAAAATCCACACCTCTTCCTTGCAGGGACACAAGATCCATGGCAAACTAACAAAGATGTGTTCTGACAAGATAGAATCTACATGACCTACAGCTTCAGACCAACAGCACACTGTAAAGAGACCATACTTACTAACATCCCCACTGAGGATAAGAATATTCCCAAACTGTTTCGAATGTAGAATTTTAATATTCTGATAAGGCGACTCTTCATCATAAACAACCTCATCTATGTCATACTCTACCAAACGCCCATCAGCCGTGGGCCAGTATCTATCAATGGCTCCTCCTCTCACAACAGCTGGCAATCTAAAAAAGGAAAAAACAAAAACTATTCACAATTCACTCTGAAAGTTAACAAACATTCCTCATTCTCCTTTAATTTAGCATGAATGTAGTAGTTATGAGAGGCTCTCCCACCCACAAAGTACTTAACATTTTCTACTCAACATAACTGAATGCAGCCGACTCAAATACATGTTTAAGCTACAATTTTACAAGAAAATGCAATCTAAGTAGCATTCATACAAAAAATACAAAATTTGCAAATGTGAATTTTACATTTTTTTTGTAGTTAGTAAGATTGCATTGTATTCAAAGTTATTCCAATTTGTGTGTAACTCTCAAGGTTATTTTAAATATTTTAGCGAGCAGTCAAATAGACAAGGATTGCACGTGTCTGCAGGAGTATCTGTGTGTTGATACTTTAATTTAGCACTATTCTAGCAAGCTGTGTGTGAATCAGTCTTTTATCCTGGGGAAGAGGATTTGTGTAATACTAGACACTTGATATGAATCTAGAAACTGAAGTTAATGACACAATGCAGGACATGGGAAAAAAAGACATCAAACTAGTTTAAGCACTGTCTGCCTTTATTCTTAACATAGATGTGAAACACATTTGGATGTTTCCACAAGAATTTGCATTAATGTATGGAAGTCTGGCTCAGATATGTAGCCTGAGAATTGTATGAATCTTGTAAGACATTTTACAATTTCTTAATCACGTATTAGTTCAGTTTCAAAAAAATGAGTAAGCTTTAAAAAAGAGACAAATTCACATTCAGTATTCATAGTTAGGGTGACACCAACAGATCAAAATGCATTTGTTATGCTTCTGTGCAAGACAGTCTAAACACTGGTTTACTTTGTTTCCTATTTAGGAGAATTAAGCTTTTTGAAAAAATAAATAAATTCAACTTTTGAATTCCAGTGATTCTAAAGGACAAAAATCAAAATTATACCTTCTTAGAGACACTAGATGGCAGTACACGGTGGGAGAAAATAAAATATATATATATATATATATATATATATATCAGCACAAATATGAAAAGGCAAAAAAAATCAGGAATTGTAAATTCCAGCTGTTCTGCTTCAAGACAAAGATCTTTTCAGTCCTTGTAAAATAAACATACATGGACGAGATAGCCTCATGATTTGAGCAAATCAAAATATCAAACTAAAATGCCATTTTCTCCAATTTTATTTATTCAACTCAGTTGTTATGAAAATATTTCAGACTACTTTTTCTTTATTTTGGATTTCCTTTCTCTCTTCATGTACCTTAATTATTACATAGTATACAAAGGATTAGTATTACACAATGGCTTATTCTATGCACAATTTAACAACAAGCCTAGTGGCGATATTTATCAGTTCTGAAATAAAACTACCACATTTATAGGTATTGAAAAAGTGTCTCTCTCTCTCTAAATATATATATACATATATTTTTTATATAAAAAGACAAATAATTTATTATTGGTGATTTTAATAGCCTTAGAAACTTGAAACCAAGTTTCCTCACAAACTCCACAACAGCATATAGTTGGCTATTTATTGGTATGTTATGACAGGGTTGCTTACCAGTACTAGACAGCACTAGATAATGTGTCTGGGAAACAAAAATATCTCATTAAAAAAAAAAAAAAGTAATGTGGAATTTGCTACATACAAAAAAGTCAATTTTGCGCCTAACAATCTTGACCGTGTTTCTTAGAACAGTTATTTATTGTAAAAGTTAACTGCAATATGAATTTTTCAAATGATTATACAAAAATATTTACATACTCATAGCTGTTTGAATAAATCTGAGAATTAAAAAGAAAAATTAACAGTAAATGAAATGGTATGTCCACAGAACTGTCCACTGCACTACAGGATCAAAAACATGTAACCAAATTCTGTGTAAATCCAGATTGATTCTCTGGCTTCATACACCTGTGTAACAAAGCGGGATTTGACTCACTTTCAATGTTAATGTAAATCAAGTTAAAAGGTGACGACGACACATTAAAAATAACATACCGCTTTACCCTTTTGATACTGCTGTGAAACAACTCTTTCATTCTTTCTTCTATCTTATTTAGTAGCTGTAAGAAACATGGAAGATGTTGAATTTACAAAGTTCAGAAATACACTTCTCCATGCATGATACAGTAATTTGAAATAGTGTTAATTAAGGTGCAAAAAGAGTCTCCCTGTGGCACCTATACAGTTGGGTTGGGGCCCCTCGCCACACCCAATTATCACCCCGAGATCAGCCCAGTCCAGGCCCCAGCCTCTTAGGGCCTGTCTACACTGCAATGACACCCCCATGGCTGGCCCGTGCCAGCTGACTTGGGCTCGCCAGGCTCAGGCTGTGGGGCTGTTTAACAGCAGTGCAGACTTCTGGCTCAGGCTGGACGTGGGGGTCTAGGATCCTATGTGGTGGGAGGGTCCCCGGATTTGAGCTGCAGCTCGAGCTAGACCACCTACACCACAATTTATCAGCCCCACAACCCAAGCCCCACAAGCCTGAGTCAACTGGCCTGAGGCAGCCTTGACAGGGCTCAAAACTTGCAGGACAGATGTTCAGACTTGGGCCTGAACGTCTGCATAGAAATTTTACAGTCCCACAAGTGCAAGTCAGTTGACCCAGCCAGCCACAGATGTTTAATTGCTGTGTAGACATACCTGATGGGTAAACGCCAAGAGTCCAGTGAGCAGTCCCTGGGTTTGTTAACTTATGACTTGAGTGTCTACACTTATTTGTAACCCCAGGTTAGGAACTGTTAAACCCTGCGTCCCAACCAACATCTACACTGCATTATGTGGGCCTGAGTCCAGGTACCCAACCTTCCTAGTACCCTCCCAACAAACGGCCCCTCTAACCCTTGGTTCATGGTGTAGTGTGGGAAACCTTAACTGACCACCACACGGGACTGTCAAGAGGACAAAGAGTCAGCACATGCGAGCACAGAATGCCTTTGGTGGACTTCCAAAGCACAAGTCCAATGGGGCTGTGTCTTCCCTGTAAAGCAACAGGTCACAAACCCTGGATCCTGGCAGAAGACATTGATTATGCCCTGGTGGGGTGGGGGCCTTCATATTTGGAAGGAGAGGTGCACCATCCATCTAGTGGTTTATCTAGATCGGGGTGGGCAAACTTTTTGGCCCGAGGGCCACACCCGGTTTGCAAAATTATATGGAGGGCCAGGTAAGGAAGGCCCCGCCCCTAATCCAGCCCCCTCCCACTTTCCACCCCCTGACCTTCCCCTCAGAATTCCCAACCCATCCAACCCCCCAACCTTGTCCCCTGACTGCCCCTGCCAGAGACCCCTAACCACCCGCAGGACCCCACCCCTTACCCAATTCCCCTGCTCCCTGTCCCGAGTGCCCCGACCCCATCCACCTTCCCGCCCTCTAATCACCACCCCAGAACCCCATCCCCATCCAACCCACCCTGCTCCCTGACTGCCCCCTTCAGAACACCCCCCCCCCCCGCCACGCTCCCACTTACCATAGCTGCTCGGTACGGCTCCGGGGAAGGGGGGAGTGCACAGCCCCAGCCCCCAGAGCTCTGCCCATGCAGCTGGGGGGGGGGGGGAGGAGGAAGGAGAGGAAGGTGCACTCAGCCCCGGCCCCCCAGAGCGCTGCCCATGTGGTGCAGCTCCGGGGGAGGGGCGGAGCATGTGGCCCTGGCCCAGCAGAGCTGCCGGGGCGGCGCAGCTCCGGGGGAGGGGTCGGGGGCAGCCTCCCCGAGTGGGGCCAGACCAGACAGGCTCACGGGCCGGATCTGGCCTGCGGGCTGTAGTTTGCCCACCTCTGATCTAGATAAAATGTCCTAAGCAGCCTCATGGCCACAAAAAGACATCCAGAAAGATTTAGTTTGATCAATATACTACAGCAAGTATGTAAAAATACACACAGTGTTAGTTCTTGAGCCTAAATCAGGTAGACAAAGTCAGGCAGAAGATTTAGCCAACACTAAGAGGTAGTGGGCTAGACACCATGGTTTTATTATTTGGCACAGGTGGTAAGAGGCAAGGAGAGGGAGGCAGCCATTTTTACTCTTGCATCAAAGCACAAGGAGGCACAGGATGCATGGCCAGACCCAACAGAGACTGCTATTCAAAAGACTCAGATCTTGTGGACACGGACACCTACACCTATAGTGGGATCCACACAGACATACTCAAGGAAGCTGCTGGGATTTCTCCTGTGTGCTTTGAGACGGCTAATGGTATACTTACATGATCAATTTCATCTCTTCCTTTCATATCATCGCTGTGGCTCTGCAGATCCACCAATACTAATCCATGAGGGTAAATTCTCAGATTGGAAAAACTACAACGCAAAATGATAGTGATTAGGATTTCATTTATTAACAAAACTGTAGTTTACCAAGAGAAAAAACTATTTCTTAATACAATGCAATTCAGAAATCTGGTCACTTTTTCCAGCTCCACTGTCAACAAATGATTTTGTCTCTCTGTTTCTTTCAAAAAGTAACTGAACAACAAACAGAATTGGCAGGGGCATGCCAGCCACCCCACGAGGATCATACACCTCATCTTAAAACAAACAAAACTGCAGCAGTGCATAAAAACCAACAGAGACAGAACAAGGAAAAATGCACTGCACATCAGTCTCTAGTCTCTGAATATGAGAATTTGTTTAGAGAGTTAGAATTAGATATTTAAAAACAAAACAAGTTTCAGAAAACAATGAGCTACTCCCTTTCCTTTCACTAAAAGTATTAGAGCCACCTTAAGCAGACACCTTTCATGTCAACAGATTAATGACTATTCATAAAAAATAAAAAGTGTAGAATTTGGGGGAAGATGACCACACACAATTAATGACAAAACAAGTACTAAGTAAGAGCAGGTAATAAGTTTTTGGAAGTTTAATTACTGGAAACTTTTAAAATGATTAAAAGTTTCCAGTAATTTTAGCTTTAAAGTGATTACCGTAAAAACTAAAATGGGAGAGGCCATGGGTGACATACGCTGAACCATCAACAACAAAAAACCCATTTGCTCTATTCTAGAGGCCATCAATTGGCCATTTGATTTGGACATCAGCGGGGTTTACAGGGCCGGCACAATTGCAGCGCGATTTGCGGCGTGGAATTTCGGCGCCCATACCTGCTCCTCCTAGGCCAGCGAACTGCCTGTGGGGGAGTGGCACACCGTCCCTAATTCGGGCGCACCATCCCTAATTCTAGCAGGAATCTCTCACCCTCCCTGATTTGAGATAACAAGCTGGTTCAGCCTGATTGGACTAACCTTGTTATCTCCTACCTGGTTCTTAACTACTTATCTATGCCTGCCCCTGGACACTTCCACTGCTTGCATCTGATGAAGTGGGTATTAGCCCACGAAAGCTTATGCTTCAATACTTTAGTTAGTCTTTAAGGTGCCACAGGACTCTGTTACCCAATAGCTGGACGCCCTCCACTACAGAAAGGGATTTTAATAAAGTGTGCTTGCCCAAGCATGCTATAGACTAGCCCTATAAGTATGTACAATGCCTTCAGTCCAGGAGACTACATGGTTTTTGATCAAATATTTCAATGGAAGTACTCTCGTTGAGTTCTTAAGTCAATTGATTCAGACCGATCCCTAACTCCCATCTGTTATGCTAGAGCTTGGAGCTAGGTGGCACTTTATTATTCTGTACTAAGCCCATGCTTCAACATGGTGCCAAAGAACGCTGCATTATCAAAATGTGTCATTTCAGAAGTTTATCACCACACTGTAACAGCTGGAGGTATTTCACCTCCCACTGGCAATTATTAATTTGGGAAGTCATCTCCTCTACCCAAATTTCCCCCTTGTAATTTCAATTTCCTGTCCTAAAGTGAGGCATTGCATGGCTGTATCACGGTTTAACAACCGCCATGTTTCATTGCCAATGTGGCTCATTTCAGAGCTGCTGGAGTTGCTTCATCAATACACACATACTTTGTAAAAAATTTAAAATAGAAACACAATATAAAGGCAAGGTTATTTTATAGCAGGTATTAGAATATAAAGCAGATGCTTTTCTAGACCTATGTGGATTTTATCTATTTGCTACATTAACTGTTACCACAGGATCCTTTATGCTTTACATGAATAGAAGATTGCGGTCATGCCTTTTTTTCTTCCCCAAACTGGCATCTGAGTGGTGCAAAGGGTCCATAATTCAAATTGTAAATCTAGCCCACATTTCCTGCCTCTAAACAGAAGACAGTCTTAGGGCTTGTCTTCACTACCTGCCAGATCGGCGGGTAGCCATCGATCTTCTGGTGATCGATTTCTCGCATCTGGTGAAGACGCGATAAATCGATCGCCTGTGGCGCCCCCATCAACTCCAGAACTCCAGCTCGCCGGGAGGCGCAAGCTGGAGTCGACGGGGGAGCGCGCCGCCGACCGCCGACGCCACGAGGACGGCAGGTAAGTCGGCTGGAGATACGCAAACTTCAGCTACCTGAATCACGTAGCTGAAGTTTGCGTAAGTTGCGTATCTGCAGTCGATCCCTCTTCCCCTCCCCCCCCCCTCTCCCCGGAAGACCAGCCCTTAGCCTTTTTCTAAAGGCAAGTTGCACCAGTTAAAACTGAAGTTAGTTTTTATATCTGTTTAGATAAACTGTTGGAAACCCCTGCTGGTTACTGATTTACTTGTTTACTAAATTAAGCTAAAACCGATTTAAGAGTGTCCACTTAAACTAAGCAGGTTTGAAAACAGATATAGCCAAACCACGGCAATCATGTGCTTAGAAAAACACTCCCTAGCAACAGTAGAGCACCAAGAGTTCAAAGGTGCAGCCAGGAGACTTCTTAGCTTCCTCAGTAAATAAGACTCAGCAAAATCAAAAACAGTTACTCTGCATTTCTGTTCAAAGGTCTTCCTCTCTCCTAAGGTAAGGGTTTTCTTACTACCAGTTATCTACACGGCCAAGACCAGTTTCCCCAAGTTGCCAATGACCATAGGCTAGCTTCACCATCCAACATCCAATGAGAATGCTTCATACAGCTTACGTAGGGAATCTGAAAATGAATATGACATTTTTGATAGAGTAGTGAGAGATCACACTGTAAGTAACCATAGGGTGACTGCCATCAAAAACTGTTCAGTTTTCTTATAAAAAGAAGATTATAGAGAAGGAAACAAATTTTTGACACTATTAAGTTAGACCTAACAGAGTTGGTGAGGCAACCAGAAGGGGATAATTGATTCAATGGTCTAGAGTCCTCTCACTTAAAGGTTGTTTTTGTTTGTGTGTTTGTTTTTTAAATGAAACACACTCACTAGATTAATCCCACTAAAGTCACAAAATTATCAGGAAGCAAATGAGAACAGAATCTAACCCAGTATCTTGTTGATACATCCCACTAACTCAGTCCTCTTGTTTGGAGACGAAACGTTTCAGCAACTTGAAATGGCACTGTGTCAAACCTGTACTTACTTACATTATTAGAGAAGTTTTCAAGGTCTCACTTCTACCCTGTTTCCCCGAAAGTAAGACATCCCCCGAAAATAAGACGTACTTCAAGTTTTGCCTCTCGCTGTAATATAATGTAATGTAATTTTGGGAGCAAAAATTAATATAAGACACTGTCTTATTTTCGGGGAAACACGGTAAGACCAGCAATTTTTAAGATTGAAAAGTAGATTAATACTGGAGTTTAAACATTATAAATTCTAAAATAAAACTAATTTTTACATTAATAACAAGACTAGTTGAAATAGTTCACGTAGTCTGTAAGATAGAAATATTCAAACATTTATTATTATGGTAGCACTTAGAGATTTATCAGGCTGAGGCTCCTGAAATGACACTCCTGCCCACAGGAACATACAGTGGAACCTGCAATACTGCGCCCCACGATAGTGTGAATCCGCTTATAACGTGGGGTACGCGTGGCTCCTAACGGCAGCATCAGGCGGTGCTTTGATGTAGCATGACCCTGCACTACCACGACCCCGCATTTACTGTGGTCGATATTTTTGGACCCCGATCGTCGTGGTATTGCGGGGTTCCCCTGTATATACAAAGATTTTGTTTTCCAGTAATTCTAGATGCAAGTAGTTGCTGGCCTGTTTAGATGGTACTTCAACTATTTAATATGCTAGAAGAATCCACTTGGCAGAATGGATATATAAAATAGTCTGGCCTGTTTAAATGTCAACTTATACTGTTCATATATTAACAGGGACAACACAATTTTCATCGACAAAATTACTTTCCTTTCCTACACCTTACTACTTTTATTAAAATTCACCTTCCATTGTGGGGGTAGTCGAGAGGGATAGTGAAAAGAGATGAGATGCAGCCCAAGTCAAGCAAGCCTTCCCCATTTTAAGGGGTAGTGGCGGTAGAGTCCGAGCAGAAGCCTGCCTTAGCCATGGGGCCTTGGTACTGCTGAAGCTGTGGGCATGGATGTTGCCAGCCACCCTTCTCTCTACACAGGATGAAGATACCACCGAGTATTTTTTTGGTGAAATCACAGAGATGGGGTGAGAGCATGCGTATGTCATGGGAGAAGGGTTTGCTTGTTTTATTTGTTTCTAACACTTCCCATTCAGGTCTCACCTACATTGGTTGTCTTATCCAGCCTTCTGCTAGGGGTGACTGGAGATCTATTAGAGGACATCAGTTCATCAGGTTTCATTTCCTTTACACTTGTGAACTAGGAAGTGACATTTATACCACTTGAATATGTGGGGTGGAGATTTGGGGTCAAGAGTTTAGTTAACTCCTTCAATTAAGGGTTGAGGGAGGACTATGGGAGAGGAGAGAGACCCCCATTTCGGGCCTTCTTTGCATATCATGCAGCAGCCTAAATATTTTCCTAGACAGGTCACTTTTAAAAGTTGTCTTCTGTCATTCAGGTATTCCTCATAACAGGGAAGGGGACAGAAGCCAATCCTGATTGAGACTTTTCAATGATATTATTCTAATAAACCAAATTTTGCACATCTATTAGCATTTCTCACCGGATCTCAGAACATTTAAAAAACAAATGAAAAAGCCATCACTACAATACTCTTGCATAGTAGGTATTTTAGTTATATGGATTGGAAAATGAAGGCATTTAAGAAATGCCCAATGTTACAAGAGACAGTGGCAGGGCTAGCAAGTGACTACAGATCTGATTATGCCTTCTGACCCTAGGATGATTCCGAGGGTAAACCACACAATTTATAGCCTGGGGCCAGGTCTACTCTACAAACCTAATGCGGTATAACTAAGTTGTTCAGAATCAGAGAGGTAGCTGTGTTAGTCTGGAATTGCAGAAGTGACAAAGGGTCCGGTGGCACCTTAAAGACTAACTAAAGCATTGGTTCTCAAAGTGGGGGTCGCGAGCCAGTTCTGTGGGAGGTCACGAGCCCCTGTTGCCAGCAGCCGGCCCCGAATAATGATGCTGCCACAGGCTGCTGGCATCTGGCCCCTGCTGCTGCAGGCTGCCGGCACCCCCATAAGGCCGGTCCAAGCCACAGCTCCTGCCGCGGTGGGCTGCTGGTGGCCCCGCAAGCCCGGTCCCAGCTCCCGCCGCAGTGAGCTGCTGGCGGCCCCGCAAGCCCGGTCTGGGCCCTGGCTCCTGCTGCGGCGGGCTGCCGGCACTGCCATGTGCCCGACACAGCCCCGGCCCCTGCTGAGGTGGGCTTCCGGTGCCCCCATGAGCCCAGCCCCTGCCGCGGTGGGCTGCCGGCGCCTCCGTGGGGCTGCTGGAACTCCCCCTCACTGGCCTCGGGGGGGCTGCTGGAACCTCCCTTCAATCCCGACCCTGCCTTGGGGGGCTCATGGAACCCCCCCCATCCCAGCCCCTGCCCCAGCGGGCTACAGGCACCCCCTCTCGACCCCAGTCCCTGCCCCGGGGGGCTGCTGGATCCCCCTTACCACCCCCCAGCCCGGCCCCTGCCACATTGGGCTGCAGGCATGCCCTCCCCCCACCTGCCCCTGGGGGGGGGGGGGTCGCGCTTAGAGGCTCAGTGTGGGAAAGGGGTCACCACTACAAAAAGTTTGAGAACCACTGAACTAAAGTATTGAAGCATAAGCTTTCGTGGGCTAATATCCACTTCGTCGGATGCATATTAGTCCATGTAAGCTTATGCTTCAATACTTTAGTTAGTCTTTAAGGTGCCACAGGACTCTGTCACTTAAGTTGTTCAGAGGTGTGAAAAATCTGCTCCTTAGCAACTAAGTTACACCCACCTAACCCCCGGTGTAGACAGTGCTATGTCAATGGGAGAGCTTCTTCCCATGACATAGCTACCACCTCTCATGGAGGTGGATTAACTACTCGGACAGGAGAAGCTCCCCTGTCAGCACAGGAGTGTCTCCACTTAAGCGCTGCAGCTGTGCTGTATAGCGCTGTATGTGAAGACAAGCATTGAAACAAAGGCTTGGAGAATGTCTCGACTAGCCTTTTTTAAAGAGGTGTTAACATAAGATTAAAAAAATCCTTCATCCTTCTGCTGTAGGCCAACAGAGAATCATAATCTACAGAACCACCAGCCTGGCTGACACAAGTGCCAATAAAATCACAATGCTCTACTGTGTTCCAAGGCTGAACAGAGGTTTAAAAAACAGTGAAGGTCACAGCTACTCAGAGAAGTACCTCTTTAAAAAAAAAAAAAAAGAGAGAGAGAGAGAGAGAAAGAGGGATTTTGGGTTTAAACAGCTGTGCAGGAAGACCATAAGTGTGGATTTGAAGCAACCCTTCCCCCTCTCCCCACATACAGTGCCTGCCCATGCACCACCTCCAGTTCTCATGTTTACCCACACACACTATCAAAGCTGCTACTAGAACACTTGTGAGGTAACTCCTTTCTCTTCATATGTCAGTATAATAATGACTACCTTTGTAATTTTCACTCCATGCATTTGAAGAAGTGGGTTTTTTACCCACAAAAGCTTATGCCCAAATAAATCTGTTAATCTAAGGTGTAAAATCTGTGTAAAACAGTCAGATACAGTATTTGTTTATATGCACCATCAATTTAAAAAAAATAAAACTCAAACAGCTACATGTACTATCTTTAGTGCCCCCTCAACCTGAATTCCTCTGCCAATTTTTGAAGTTTTACATTTTCTTTTAATCATTATTTTCTTGTCCAGTTACTGTATGAAAGGTGCCAGCACTTATTCAAAAAGTAAAAATACACTGAAAGTGCAGTAATAATTTTTCCTACAATGTCATGTACTTCCTGTAATGAGAGTCAGTAACAACGTTTCAGGTAGGAATGTGCTGCTTAACAGAAGGCACCCTTTTAAAAGTTAATGTAATTTACATAAGTGACAAAGGTATTGTGCAGAGGTCCCACAATGCACTTGTCAGGGCTTTGATGTAGTTGCCCGGTTTGGTCAATGTGGCTGGTACAGTCAAGAAAATATTCATTCACCCCACTACTAGCAATGATTTGATTGGTTAAAGTGGGCAGTGTCTTGCCTCTGTGTGAGGTGTGAATGGTTATTTTCCCTATGTTTGTGTTGACGAAATGATTAGTGAATGTTTTTCAAGTGAGCCTTCTTCAATTAGGTTCTTTGTCAGAGTAAATCATGAATTAAATGGACCAAGTAGAGTTGCCAAATGTGACTTTTGCTAGCTTAACTTCAGACAAAGAAAAGACAGGGCTCTGTTATTTTGGCAATGACAACAGGAAAGTGTGGCTTAAACCCCAAATCAACTCTGATTCATTTAACAGCTGCAGCTTTCAAAAGGGCTGTTCAGATAATGTCTTTGTCAGACAATTTTTTGTCGACAGCAACGGTAATAGTCTGTATCTTTAATATACTACAACTATAGAGTAGCATGTTCATTTCACAGAGTTTGTATTGCATACCCAGTGTTTAACAATATATTTGAGTTGTTCAAAACATTTTCATTTTTCTAGATTTAGCACTTTTGCATGTGGCCCTGCATTGGCCCACCTTTCTTTGCCTGGTTCAGGGCATACATAAGTACTGAAACTACCCAAAGCAATTACTTTGATATTAAGGCTGGCTATTCTCCCTCCTGGGCTTCACCTCCCACTCAGCCTGGAGTGTTTGTGCGTGACAAGACCCAGCAATCCAGCATGAAAGTGCCTCGTTGAGGCCCACAAAGAAGAGAGATTGTTCAGCAAGATGGGTCCGATTACAGCACCCTCCACTGGGGCCTTAATGTCAGAGTTACAAGATTTCCTACCAAAGCCAAAATAGTTTTGTAGGTAACTAACTGAAGACACTGCAAATGGAATAATATGATGGTCTTGTGACAAACTATAGCTGCATGACAGAACAATGTATGAAGTTTCTAACTGTAAATCTAAAGACATTTTATTAAAATACAAATTCTGTATGTATAATTTAAGCCAGGGGTGGGAAATGTTTTGGCCCAAGGGCCACACGGGGAGTTCAAAATTGTATGGGGGGCCGAAGGCCTCTCTGACCCCCACCCACTTCCTGCCCCCCGCCTCAGAACCCCTAACCCATCCAACCCCCCCCCTTTCCCGATTGCCCCCTATGGAGACCCCACACACACTGTCCCCCCCCAGAACCCCATCCCCTATCTAGCCCCCCTACTCAGAGACTCCCCCACCCACCTTAACCACCTCCCCACCTAAACCCACTGCACATACCCTAACCACCCCCACCTGCTTACCTGATGAGCTGGGCGCTGGCCCCGTGGCTCTCAGTGCTCCACCCTGCCCCCGGGCTCGGAGCGCGGGGCCCCGCGGTCTGCCACGCAGGGCCCCGTTCCCCTGCTCGGGAGCACGGGCCCCATGGCTAGCTGCAGTCGGCCCAGCACCCCGGGCCCGGAGGGCAGGGCTCGCCGCGGGCCTACTGTCCCAGGCTCCGGCCGGCTGTGGGTCCGCTGTCCCTAGTGGCACGCCAGCCCCGCTCTCAGGGCGGTGTGCCCGGCTGGCTGCGTGCCCGCTGTCCCAGGCTCTGGGCTGCGCGCCCAGCCGGCTGCGGGGACCTGGCCGGCGCGATAGGTCCGCTCCCGGGGTGGCGCGGGCAGCCACGGGTCCCCTATCCCGGGCGGCGCGCCAGCCCAGCTCTCCAGGCGGTGCACCGGCCAGCAGGCGATCCCACTCCCCCGGCAGGAGCTTGCGGGCTGGATAAAAACGGCTTGCGGGCCACAAGTGGCCCGCGGGTCATAGTTTACCCACCCCTGATTTAAGCAGTACATACTGGTATACACAAGGCCTCAGGGTTTTCTTAAGTCCACCTAACGTTTGACTAAATGTATAACTATGCCCATGAACGTTTTAATGGGCTATAACAAAAGTTACAAAATTTGGAGTTTCCTTTTAACCTTTGTAATAAAGAAGGTTCAGTTAAAGAGAGAGACAGAGAGAGAGCTGCAGTCCTGCAATCCTCTAGGTAACAGAAAATTCAAGCAGCATCTTTTTTAGTGGAAGATATAAAGCATTTTCTGCACTGAGTATTTTTGTACCCATGTAGCTAAACTGATATATACTGTGTGTGTAAGCTCCTACCACAAACCCCTTGCCATAGTGTAAACCATGATTTTGAACTGGTACAGCTCAAAATTGTGTAAGAAAAAGAGAAAGAAAAAAAAAAGAAAAGTCCCAAAAGAAAACCCCATAAAGCCATGGTGACAATTCTCACTTTTCAAACTAGGACAAACTGCAACATCTCTATACTCTGAGCTTGCACCACTGCATTTAGATTAGCATAGCTGTGCCGGGGCAAACAAACCAAAATGAAAAGGTCAACAAAAACCACAAAGCATAAAACCCATGTCAAGCTGCACAGCGTTTGGTTTCTGCCCTCAAGAATGAGCCAAAGTTACAAAATAGTCAAGCACGAATGCAGTAAAACTAATCTAATTGGTGTTGTGAAGCGTCAAATAGGCCAATTATACTTAAATATGAGTCCTTCAAAAAAAATCTATTTCTGCATGGTAAAGCAGCTAAGGGGAATAAACCGAGCCTGGTTTTGTTTATTAGTTTGTCTCAATGAGATCTGCTTATATGAAAGCGTGTCCCACTCGTATTTTTTGGAAATGACCAATGGGTGTGTAAAATAGCCAAATAGCAAAATGGCAATAAAGGGGCAAAAATACGAAGTTAGTACATCTTGAGAGACAAGAGGGGTGACCTTATTGGACCAACTTCTGTTGGTGAGAGAGCCAAGCTTTTGAATTACACAGAACTCTTCTTCAGACCTGGGAAAAACATAAGCCCTGGGGGCTTCATTTTTCTTCTCTCCAGAAAATGCACTTCAGATGGTATATCTATCATTCACATGATGCAATTTTCTAAAGCTAAAATGTGGTTAAACATATAACGATCTTATCGCTGGAAAATTGAGAATCCTGAGGCTAAAGCAGCAGTGATAAACGACGGCAGGGATTCAAATACAGTAACCCCTGGCAAGTAGGAAGCTCTCTCAAAGGGAGTTGGAAAGAGTGTAACTTTGGATTTCTGCAGAATTTATGATCTCATTTAAAAAAAAAAAAAAAAAAAAAAAAACCTAGCCACTCTTGACTGCAAAGATGCCATTCAGTTCACATTGGGAATGTTAAGTGATTTAATGCAGGTTGTCCTAAGTCTGAAGAGAAACAGTTTCTGGCTGGCTGTTTCTGAGATGTTTCCTATGCTGCAACAAAGGGTCAACTGATTAGAGTGGTCAGTTTTCACTGCTACTGTTCAGAGTTTCGGGCAGCAATGGAACAGTTTGGGTTAATTTCATTCTGCTTTAACAGCAGTACCCCTCTCCTCCTCACACACACACACACACACACAAAAATAAAAAGGAGCAGGTGGATCAGCTCAGCAGAGGAGACTCCATGACTCTTTCAGGAGCCACAAGGGAGAAATAAAATAAGAGAAAAAATATATAGTGAAGAAAGTAAAGCAAGTATTTTGTGGACAGGGGAGTTAAAAAAAAAAAAGAGGAAGTCTGAAAAACAGGAGACAAACTATGAACTAGAATAAGGAAAAAAACCAAATAAAGGTAGGGAAGAAGGTAAAACAAAAACAACAAGGACACAGTAAGATACCTTTTAAATTTAATATGTTCAAAAAAATTGTAGGTAGGTACAGTATTTAAACTAAGTCTGAGGCAATACCCAACTGTTTTGTTCCTTTAGGGTTTTGTTGTTTGTTTTGTTGTTTGTTAGGGAATGAAGAGGTGGGCAGGGATTTTCAGATAAAAGGAACCGTATATAGATTGCTTTCAGAAGCTCAGATGGTGTTAACGCTGCTCTTCTTACATAGTTATAACTATGCTCATAGATGCCTTCACTCATCTGGTCAGAATACGAACCCAGGGTCCAATATCCAACTCACCTGCCATTTTTGTTGATGTAAGTTGCTAAGTAACCATGATCCTCCCAGTTATGAATTGTTTCTGTCATTCCCTGCTCTTGAAAAATGGGCTGTAGACCTTTAAGCACGGCATTGCAATCAGCTGCAAGATGAAGGGAAGAGAGGGAAAATACAGTCAGTTAAGACATTCTCAGACAAAGGTTAAGTTTACTACACACCTGCTGCTTTATTTATATTTTTTAATGGTTCTCTTGTTGTTGGCAGCGTCTGGCAGCTATACTCTGGGCCGCCCTTGTTCCCCCACTGAAGCAGTGGCTTTTGAATTGGCAACCTTACCCTCTGGGGTGCCTTGTCCCTTCCTTTATGACATCTTTCTGGTCAAGGAAGTTCCACTAGACTTTTTTTTTTTTTTTTAAAGATCTGGGTGATCACAGGGCAAAGTGTCTAGTTTAATAATATTACTCAACCACTGCTACCACCATGAAAGCAAGACCCCATTCTTGTACTATTTTAATTATGATGAGACCTAGTAATAGAGAATCTACTGTACTGGATGACCTCGCAATTTAGGGTTCTCCCCAGGTTAGGACTTTTAACATTCTCTCCAATAACAATGACTGACTGGGCAAGATAAGCCCACCAATTCCACTCGAGACCAAGGCCAAGCTTTTTCTGATTCCTTTTTGAAGCAATAATAGGATAATGGAGGATAATGATTATCCTCAGGTGAAGAGGGAGACTAACATTTGTAGCTAAGGGATACAAAGCAATAGAAAGTGCTAACGCAAGTTTCTCACCACCACCAATACCAACAGTGAGTTATATTTTTTAATTAACTGTCAAGACGCCATCCAAGAGAGACTTCAATCTGCAGGTATTCTCCGTTGGCCATCACTTTTCAATCAAGAAAATACTTATTTATGCGCTGATCCCTGTCTGTGGTACAGAGAGGGCTGTTTGCATAGAACTCAATAAAGGTACAGGGCCTCAGTCATCAAACTAGAGATGTTCCAGGGTTTAGTAGACTTTCAAAGGCCAGATCTAAACTAAAATGGAATTACTTAGAGCCTGTTCCCTCAGTTATATACTTACATTAGTTAGACAACGCCAAAAAAAGGAGGAGCAGAATTGTCATTCCCTTATTTAAGAGGACATTATAACCTGCCAACTATGATCCAGTTATTCTGCTAGAGTTCATATCCAATATACATAAACATTTGTCCAAAATTATCTCTAGTGTGATCCCACTGAGTTTAATGCAAGTAACATCTGAGACTTGTTTGCTCAGTTATCTCAAAAAAAAAAAAAAAAAAAAAGAGATAAATCTACTTTTGTAAATCCGTAATCAGCCCTTTACAAACAAAACAATCAAGTTACAGTACAAAAGTATGGTGTGCATAAAATAAAGAGATTGCATCTTTTGCTTCCTTGTTATGGTATTTTAGAAGCTGCATAAGAGTGAAATGCTAAAACTAAATTGTGACAAGTTAGATGACCTTGGAATTAGTTACCCATGATAACTTAGTGATTTTGGTGAAATTATGAGACACAGTGTAAAACTGTCAGAAAAGTGTCATACAGCTCAGGTTTTGATATACGTAGCATTAATCCTTAAAGCATAACCCTCTGAGACAAGATTTTAAAGACACCAAGCCCCAATTAAACCTCTGTTGCCCTAAGACCATCCAGCAAGCCAGGCATAGCAAAACACATAGTTAGTCAACACAGGGAAATACATTGTTTAGCTACAGTGGAATAGTTATAACTATAGCTAAATGCCGACATTATTCCAGAGTTAAAGTGACTTGATTGACATTATATAAAATCTGTACTCAGACATGTGGGCTATCATCCATGTAATTTTACCACACAAACTGAAATACTAGAGACAAACAAAAAAATATATTTCCCTTCCCTTCTTTTTTCAGATGGTCTGATTCATCTCTCTTGCCAAATGTATTAAGCTGGGAAGGCACTGCGTTTTAGATAAAGATCAAATAATGTTAGAGCTAACAAAGCAAGAGTTCACATTTACCTTTGATCTTCTACATCTCATTCATTGCACTCCCGGGTTGTAATTTATGCTTAATTAAAATTAGGAAAAAACAAGTTCTACTGAAAAGCACTGAAGAATCTGGGTGCGGACACAGCTACTAATTTTACTTGTGTGTAGTATTCACACATGCCCATCTGTAAGTGGACTCTCCTTTCAAACCGCCACAATATACACGCAATGTAAAGTAGTGGTGTAAATTCAAACATTTTACTGGGGAGATTTTATTTCCAAGTTTCTTTGGCAAATTAGCTCAATTAACTATTCCCATTATAATGACAGCTGAAATATAATCAAATGCAATCTCTACCCTCCCTCACTCCAAAAAACCATAACTTTCTTTTGCCTTTTTTTCATACTCCACATTTTCTAGGACGTTTTAGAGCCTCTCCCTGGGGCTCCATATCCACTAGCAATTTTTATACTCCCTATAAAAGCAGTATAGATATGCCATTGGTGTAAGCACTAGGACAGACTAGACGTAGGTGTTTATAGCAGTGTCATGAAAGGAGGATTTCATGACTCTGTGTTGAACACCGTGCCCTGCTCCTGTTGTCTGCCCTGCTAGCACTGGTACTGCCACTCCCACACAAGAAAACTGGTTCTGCATTTTTTAATTTAGACTCTGCCCTCAGTGTTGTGTCTTGTGTTTCCATTCCATCCCCACACATCCTCCTCACTACTTACTCCCTCCTGTCACCTCCTCCCTCCCACTTTCTTTCCTTTCCACCTTTTTTCCTACAAGATCATAAGAGTGCTACAGGAGCATGAAAATGAAACTGATGGGTACCTAGTTAGTTTAATTATACACACAGTACTTCCAGGCCAGCAGATTACAGTGAAAACCACAAAGGCCTGGTCTAAACTTGAAAATTAGGTCAGCATAACTACATCGCTCAGGGGTGTGAAAAAACCCACACTCCTGAGCAGCACAGATAGCCAACCTAATGTCCCTGTAGAGAGCACAAGGTTGATGGTAGAATTCTTTCGCTGATTTATTTATCCCTCTCAGGGAAGTAGATTACTTATGCAACTCCTCCTGTCAGAGTAGGCAGTGTTTACACTGAAGCTAAGTGTAGACATGCCCTGCCTAAATGAATCCCAGACCTTCACTTGCAACAGGAAGTATTTGAAATATTGACACCTCCTTTCTTCCCCCCCCCCACCTCGCTCCCCGGTTTTAAAAATAAGTTAACACCCCTCCTCCCCCATACCTCAGTTCAGAGTGGGAGGATCAATATAGTGAGCAACCCTTGGCAAGGCAAAGTGTGTCTGTTCTCTGATTATAACAGCAATGCAACTGAAATAAAGCCTTTTCATTGAGCTCAAATTCTGATGCAAATTCAGGCCAGGGAAATAAGTAATCCACAGTTCACATGGAAATTTAACAAACTGCATTTATTTAAAATGTCAATTACAGAATTAATAATTATCCAAGTATTTGGCATTTATGCATTGAAAGGAAAGGAGCTGCAAGGGATTAGATATCAAAGAATAAAAAAAACAGGGTTACTTACCTGTAACTGTTGTTCTTCGAGATGTGTTGCTCACATCCATTCCACTATAGGTCAGGCACGCGCTGCGGGCCTGGTTGCCGGGTAGATTTTTCCCCTAGCTGCAGACTGGGCGAGCAGGGAGCCCCCTGGAGTGGCGCCACTGAGGCACTCTATAAGTACCCCTGCGACACAGTCTGGCCCTCAGTTCCTTCTTTGCCGGCTAACCCGACAGTGGGGAAGGAGGGCGGGTCTGGAATGGATGTGAGCAACACATCTCGAAGAACAACAGTTACAGGTAAGTAACCCTGTTTTCTTCTTCGAGTGATTGCTCACATGCATTCCACTATAGGTGACTACAAGCAATACCTAGGAGGTGGGGTCGGGTGGACCCATTGCTGATCGTAAGACCGCTGACCCAAACGCCGCATCGTCCCTGGTTTGCTGGACTATGGCGTAGTGGGTGGCGAAGGTGTGGACGGAGGACCAGGTAGCCGCCCTGCAAATGTCCGTGATAGGGACTCCTTCCCGGAAGGCCGCAGAGGACGCCTGCGCTCTCGTGGAGTGTGCCGTTACTTTCTCAAGCGGCTTGCCCGCGAGTTCATAACAGGTGTGAATGCACGAGGTGATCCAGGAGGAGAGCCTTTGGGCGGAAACTGGCTGGCCCTTCATTCTTTCCGCAATTGCCACGAAAAGTTGCGTTGTTTTCCTGAATTGCTTTGTTCTGTCTAAATAAAAAGCAAGAGCCCTCCTAACGTCCAACGTGTGTAATAATTGTTCCCTTCCAGAGGTGTGTGGCCTAGGATAAAAGACTGGGAGACAAATGTCTTGGTTCACATGGAAGGGAGAGACCACCTTAGGCAGGAAGGCCGGGTGGGGACGTAGCTGCACCTTGTCATTGTGGAAGATAGTATAGGGCGGCTCGGAGGTCAGTGCGCGGATCTCTGACACTCTACGAGCCGAGGTGATAGCTACTAGGAATGCCACCTTCCAGGAAAGGTGGAGCAGGGAACACGTGGCGAGGGGCTCGAACGGGGGCATCATAAGGCGTGATAACACCAGGTTGAGGTCCCAGGATGGTATGGGACGCTTGACGTTCGGGTACAGTTTATCCAGGCCCCTGAGGAAACGGTATACCACAGGATCTGAGAAGACCGAGTGGTTCGACTGGCCCGGATGAAAGGCCGATATAGCAGCGAGGTGGACACGTATGGTGGAAGTAGAAAGGCCTTGGTTTCTAAGGCCTAAGAGGTAGTCCAGTATGCGCGGGATGGCAGCCTCACTTGGGACTATATCATGTAGTCTGCACCATGCAGAAAAGCGGGTCCACTTGGCTGTATAGGTACTTCTGGTGGATGGTTTCCTACTTCCCAGAAGGACATTCTGTACCTCAGTCGAGCATAAGAGTTCAGGACCTCTCAGCCATGGAGTAGCCACGCTGTGAGGTGAAGGGACTGCAAGTCCGGATGCAGGAGGCGACCGTGGTCCTGGGAGATCAGGTCTGGCCACAGCGGGAGGCTGATGGGAGGGGCCCTGGACAGCCGGAGGAGGGACGCATACCAGCACTGCCTGGGCCAGGCCGGGGCTATGAGGATGACATGTGCCCTGTCCCGTCTGATCTTCAGGATCACCTTGTGGAGAAGCGGGATCGGAGGGAACGCGTAGAACAGGTGCCCCGTCCAGGGTAGGAGGAAGGCATCTGTCAGGGATCCCCGGGAGCTGCCTCGAAAGGAGCAGAACTGGAGGCACTTCCTGTTCTGCCTGGAGGCGAAGAGATCGATGTGGGGAAACCCCCACCTCAGGAAGATCGGTCGGATGACATCCGGCCGAAGGGACCACTCGTGAGACATGAATGACCTGCTGAGGTGGTCCGCCAGTGTGTTCTGAATCCCGGGGAGGAAAGAGGCCACAGGGTGAATATCGTGGGCTATACAAAACTCCCATAGGAGAATCGCCTCTTGGCACAGGGGACTGGAGCGGGCCCCGCCCTGCTTGTTTATGTAGTGTTGGGCTGTGGTGTTGTCTGTCAGGACTGCCACACAGTGACCCTGTAGCGTGTCCCGGAACGCGTGGCACGCAAGTCGGACGGCCCTCAGCTCCCGGACATTGATGTGGAGGCAGAGGTCTGATTCCGACCAGCGGCCTTGTGTCCTGAGATCCCCTAGGTGAGCTCCCCAACCGAGCGACGAGGCGTCCGTCACCAGGGACATGGACGGGCTGGGGGGAAGGAAGGGGACCCCTCGGCACGCATTGTTCTGGTCTTCCCACCAAGCCAGAGCGGATAGGGCGGCTCTGGGGATGGAAAGGAGGGTGTCCAGACTGTCCCTTCTTGGCCGGTAGGCCCCTGCGAGCCACGACTGCAGTGGGCGTAGTCGCAGTCTGGCGTGCTGTACGACGTAGGTGCACGATGCCATGTGGCCTAACAGGCTGAGGAAGACTCTGACCGTGGTCATCGGGCAGTTGCGAAGCTGTCTGATGGCCGACCGGATGGTGAGAAACCGGGGCTGGGGCAGGGATGCCCTTGCCACCTTGGAGTCTAGTAGGGCCCCAATGAACTCTATGCTCTGGGTAGGCTCCAGGGTGGACTTCCCCTCGTTGAGGAGGATTCCCAAGCGGTCGAACGTGTTGATGACCAGACGCACGTGCGCTGACACTTGGTCCCTGGAGGTGCCCCGGATTAGCCAATCGTCGAGGTACGGGTATACTTGTACCCCGCGGCGCCGCAGGAACGCCGCCACTACCGCCATGCACTTCGTGAATACCCTGGGCGCGGTGGACAGGCCGAAGGGCAGGACTGCAAATTGATAATGTTCTTCCGCTATTAGGAAGCGGAGGTAGCGCCTGTGAGAAGGTTTGATGCTCACGTGGAAGTAGGCATCCTTCATGTCGAGGGCAGCGAACCAATCTCCTGGATCCAGAGAGGGAATGATAGTGCCCAAGGTGACCATGCGGAACTTGAACTTGATCATGTAGGTGTTGAGTTCGCGCAGGTCCGGGATGGGCCGGAGGCCCCCTTTCGCCTTGGGGATTAGGAAGTAGCGGGAGTAGAACCCCTTTCCTCTGAACTCCTGTGGTACAGGTTCGATGGCTCCCAGTGCGAGGAGCGACCTGACCTCCTGTACGAGCAGTTGCTCGTGAGAGGGGTCCCTGAAGAGGGACGAGGGAGGTGGGTGGGTGGGAGGAGTGGAGGAGAGCTGGAGGGAGTATCCCACCTCCACCGTGCGGAGGACCCACTGGTCTGATGTAATGTCCGACCATGCACGGTGGAAGTGAGACAG
Organism: Sternotherus odoratus; assembly: GCA_032164245.1. Classification (NCBI taxonomy): domain Eukaryota; kingdom Metazoa; phylum Chordata; order Testudines; family Kinosternidae; genus Sternotherus; species Sternotherus odoratus. The sequence goes on from JAVMKO010000001.1 coordinate 182,470,342, forward strand.
ACGGTCTCCGAAAGGAGGATCCAGGACTGTGGAAAATACGCTGCCCCCGGGCGCACCATCAGAAGTTGGGCTTAGGCCCCTGGGGAGGCTTAGAGCCCCGCTGTTTCCCGCCCTGCCTGGGCCCCTGCCGCTTGCGGAAGGGGCGGTTTCTCCTGTTGGAGGAGTCCTGTGGCTGGCGGGCGGGTGGGAAGAACCTCCGGCGCGGAGGGATGAAGGGGCGCCTTTGTGGGCCCGGGGTGTGCATGCCCAGGCCCTTGAGGGTCACCCCTCTGTCCTTGAGGGCCTGGAGCCGCGTGTCTGTGTCCTCTGAGAAGAGGGCCTGTCCCTCAAACGGGAGGTCCTGTATCTTATATTGCATAGCCGGGGCAAGGCTGGATGAGGAGAGCCATGCTGCCCGGCGAAGGGCTATGCCCGAGGCCATTGTTCTGGCCGCTGAGTCTGCCGAGTCCAGGGCCGCTTGCAGGGTGTGTCTCGAGATGTCCCTGCTCTGGGTTAGTAGGGCCTTGAATTCCTGTCTGCTCTCCTGGGGGAGAGCGGTCTCAAATTTGGTAAGGGCCTCCACCGTATCAAAATGGTGTCTACTCAGTAGGGCCTGATGGTTGGCCACCCTAAGTTGGAGGCCCCCGGAGGAATAAACCTTCCTGCCAAAGTGGTCCAGCCTTTTGGCTTCTTTGGCCTTAGGTACCTGTGCCTCCTGTCCATTGCGCTCTTTGTTATTCACCGACTCCACCACCAGGGAGGAGGGCGTAGGGTGAACGTACAAGTACTCATAGCCTTTGGCCGGAACAAAGTAGCGTTTCTCTACCCCCCGGGCAGTAGGGGGGATGGAGGCGGGGGTCTTCCAGACCGATGTGGTGTGCGCTTTAATGGTGTTAATGAATGGCACTGCCACACGTGCCGGGGTGCCCTTTGTTAGCATGGTGGTGACCGGGTCATCCACCATCTGGACCTCCTCTAGGGGCAGATTCATGTTTTTTGCGACTGCCTGGAGGAGGTGTTGATAATTAGAGAGTTCCAGGGCGGGCGGGCTATTGGAAGAGGTGCCCGCCACCGCCTCTACCCCCACTGGGGAGGCGTAAGGACCTGGCTCTCTGGGGCTGTGTACCGCCGACGGCTGGCTGGCCGAAGATGGCCCCGGTAGCTCCTGCCGAGCACCCCTCGCACACACTGGGAACCCTGGCTCAGATTGGGTTTCCCCAGGCTGATCATACTCCCATGCCACCCATTCTGGCCAGGCAGGGTTTTGGGTGGCTGGGGCTGGCCCCGTTAATGGAGGGGACACTGAGGCAGAGGAGTGCCATGGGGCCGCTGCAGTGGCCGACTGGAGGGCCTTGGGCGGAGAGTCATGCCGGGTTCGTGTGCCGACAGACTCTCTACGCTCTCGGCGCCGAGGGCTTCTCGACCGGTGCCGGGAGAAGTGACGGCCCCCTGAAGAGCGGCTGCTGCTGGATCCGCTCCTCCTGCGGGATCCACGGTGCCGCGATGACGACCGGCGCCGGGCGGATCGCCGGTGCCGTGACGAGGTCCGGTGCCGGGGCGAGCGGCGGTGTCGTCGAGACGTGGAGCGCCGATCTCTGCGGTGCCGCGACGACGAACGGTGCCGAGGTGATCGGTGCCGTGTGGAGTGTGACCGGTGCCGCGACGACGAACGGTGCCGGGAAGACGAGCGGCTTGGCGATCGGCGTCTGGAGCGGCCCCTGTGGCAGCTGACGGACCGGTGCCGGGAGTGCGACCGGTGCCGAGAGTACGACCGGCGTCTGTCCGTACGAGAGTGCCGGGACTCCGATCGGCGCCAGGACTCGGACCGGCGGCCAGAGCGCGATCTGCGCGAACGGCCATGAGGAGACCCGGAGCATGGTCTCAACTCAGTGCGGCGCCGAGACTGCGACCGGTGCCGGGAAGCTGACCGGTACCGGGAGTTCGATCGGCGCCGCGAGATCGATCGGCGTCCGTGCCCAGCCGGGCTTCGAGCCGCGATCTCAGTCACGGTCATGGGCGGCTTGCCCCTAGACCGGACAGGTTGCTGAGGGGTATCCTCTGCGAGCAACCTCCTCGCAGCAGCAAACGCCTCCGGCGTGGAGGGAAGCTGCTGCGGAATCGGCACCCTGAGTGGCGAGACCACTGGCACCGGACTCGACGGGCCCTCCTGCGGCGCCGGAGTCGTCGGTGCGGGTGCAGGCGGCTGGGCCTCTGGTCGGCTCCCCGGCGGCGACTGTGGGCGCGTGAGCGGTGCCGGCGGCTGCACGCGATCCGGTGCCGAGGCTGGGCGCGGTTGTGAGTCCTTTCTGCGCTTAGCGCTGGGGGAGCGCGACCGGTGCCGAGGCTTGGATTTGGCCGGCTTGGGTGCGGGGCCCGGTGCCGCACTCGAGTCCGGAGTAAGGGCCGCCTCCAACAGGATCTGCCGCAAGCGGGATTCTCTGTCCTTGCGGGTCCTGGGTTTAAAGGCTCTGCAGATCTTGCAGGAATCTGCCAAGTGCGCTTCCCCGAGGCACTTGAGGCACTTGGAGTGTGGGTCCCCCGCAGGCATGGGCTTCCAGCACTCCGCACAGTGCTTGAATCCCGGAGCCTTGGATGACATGGCTCCGGTGGCAGGGGAACCCCTGCGCTTAACTATTTACACCAGGGGTCTCAAACATGCGGCCCGGGGGCCACATGCGGCCCGCAAAGCCCTTCCCTGCGGCCCGCCAAGCTTCCTGGCGCCCCCCCTCCCCCCCCCCGGTCCCCCCATAGCAGTTTGCAGGACGGAGGGGGCAGAAGTGGAGGCTTCTCTGCTGCCTGGCTGGGTCGCGCGTGTTTCTAGCTCTGGACTTCCTAGATTGCTCTTGCTTTGTTTGCCAAACAGCTGTTGGTGGTGCCTAGCGCTTTCCAGGAGGGAATGGGGAGCTGCGTGCTCAGAGGAGGAGGTGGGGCAGGGGTGGGACCTCTTGGAAGGGGTGGAGTGGGGGCGGAGCTGGGGCAGTGAGGGCAGGGTGTGTGTCAGTGGTGTGGCCCTCGGGCTAGTGCACTAGTCCTCATGGAAGGGGTGGAGTGGGGGCAGAGCCAGGGCAGCGAGGGTATGTGTGTGTGTCAGTGGTGCGGCCCTCGGGCCAGTGCAGTAGTCCTCATGCGGCCCTCATGGTGATTTGAGTTTGAGACCCCTGATTTACACTATAAACTATGTAAACTAACTAACTACAACTAATTAACAAGAACGATAGAATAACAATGGAGTTAACAGCTAGGAGATAAGGAGAACGCTCAAGAGCAGTACTCCTGTTCCGACTACCAGCACGAGCGGTGAAGAAGGAACTGAGGGCCAGACTGTGTCGCAGGGGTACTTATAGAGTGCCTCAGTGGCGCCACTCCAGGGGGCCTCCTGCTCACCCAGTCTGCAGCTAGGGGAAAAATCTACCCGGCAACCAGGCCCGCAGCGCGTGCCTGACCTATAGTGGAATGCATGTGAGCAATCACTCGAAGAAGAACAAGAATTACTATTATGTACAACAGTGTCATATCTGCATAAGTTTTAAGCATCCAGTATGTGCATAACGATGTGCCTCTAGAACAAGCAGTTTGGAATAGCTACAGACATTCCTCTGAACTTACAGTTGCCAAAAGGCTACTCAGTGATAAAAATCAATTAATTTAAATATAGTCTTACGACCCCCCCCCAAAAAATCCATTATGATCTGCTAGTCTGATCTCTTGCACAATACAAGCCATATAATTTCACTCTGTAATTCCATCATTCAGCCCCATAATTTTCAACTGAACCAGACCATCTTTTAGAAAGACAACAACCTTGATTTAAAGTCTCCATGAAAGAGAGAGTTTCCAACAACATCCCTTCGTAATCTGTTCCAATCGTTTATTACCCTCTTGTTTATTACACATCTTTTTTCCAGTTTGAGTTGTTCCAGTTTTAATTTTGAGCCATTTGATCTTGTTATGCCTTTATCCTCTTTATCCTTTAAAAGGCCCTCTAAATTTCTGGTTTGTTCTCTCTTATTGTGGTGTAGGTACTCCTACACCACAATATAAAGATGCTTCTTAAACAGACAGAGCTTCTTAAAACTCATTGCAAGGTATAAACACAATTAATGTGATGGTTCCAAAAATACATCAACTTCTATCTGTTTAGTTCTTGCTAGTCAGATAAAACAAATTAAATAAGACTGTGATGGGGTTCAACCAGGGACTGTGGGACCGCTATTCCCCCTTAACTCACTAATCTGGGTTGTCTCTCACAATGTCTTACTGGTGACAAGCAGCAAACCCCTCCACATGCTGTTACCATTCAGTATAATTGCATGAGGAGCCCCAAGCCTCAGCTAGATTTCATGAATCCTCCCAGAGCCTCTCAGGAATCACACAGCCAAATCCCACCCAACCCTCCCTCTCCCCCTACCACCACTCCCAGCCTTGTATGTGAGCATCTTAAACTGCTCAAGACCCTTCCTTGAGCAATGCAAGTTTATTAAAAGGTTCACTACTTCATCAATGGAAAGTGGACATACACAACCCTTTGTAACCTGAGCAGATTTACCAAGCACTTCAGTTAAACTCACTGATAAGGATAAACTTTAGAGTAAGTTTACTGATTACAAAAGATGGATTTTAAGTGACAAGTGATAGGCAAAAGTCAGAGTAGTTACCAAAGAAAACTAAAAGATAAGTTCACAGTCTAAATTCTCAACCTTATCAGACTAGGCAATCTGGACTAAGCAGTTTTTCTCATCCCCTGGATACATCTTACAATCTTTCATATGCAGGCTCTTCCTATTAGCCTGGGGACCAGTCTCCTTAACTGCACCCGGGCCCCCCCAACCCCGCCTTGGCTGGCTGCGCCTGGGCCCCCCTGTCCCCACCGCGGGCGGGCTGCCGGGCTGCCGGGTGCGCGCCAGCCCCAGTCCCCGCAGTGGGCGGGCTTCCGGGTGCGCGACGGCCCCCTGGCCCCGCCGCCGCAAGTTGTGGCGTCAGGAGCTCACAACCCCCCTGCGGAGCGCTCGGCAACTCCCCGGGGGGTCGCGACCCCCAGTTTGAGAAACCCTGAGGTATAGTATCACAAAGACCCCACTGTTGAGTACCTCTCCAGTTCTGAAGACTGCTTTTTTCCTAAATAAATCCATGGACTAAGTCACAAAGCAAAATTCATAAACCTGATAGAAAATGACACTGAATATGCATGGCTTGAAATATCATAAATACTACTGTAAAAGCCAGGGTTTCTCAGACTGGAGGTCGGGACTCCACAGAGGGTTGCAAGATTACTACATGTGGGGGGGGGGGTGTCATGAGCCGTCAGCCTCCACCCCAAACTCCGCTTTTCATCCAGCATTTATAATGGTGTTAAATATATTTAAAAGTGTTTTTAATTTATAAGGGGGGGGGGGGTTGCTCTTCGAAGCTTGTCATGTGAAAGGGGTCACCAGTACACAATTTTGGGAACTACTGGTATAAGCACACATACTTATGCCTCTGGGTGTTAGTACATATTCACTTTCCACACATAATGTGAAAATATATACAAGTGGCCTAGGAAATGAGCAATCTGAGTGCCTGACAACCTGTGACAGTTCAAGGCAATGGATACATGGGTTTGAACTTGCAAATATAGAAAACCAGTGCTCTGCAGTCCATAGTTACAGGGCCCCAATAGCAGCAAGTCTGATCCTTTACCACCTTATCATTTGCTCTTACTTGTATATATCCCATAATATTACAATATGGCCCTATGTAATTTATATCTATACAGTTGCTATGTGTATTACCAACATGTGTATTTGTCAGCACATGTACATTCAGGAATTTGGGTTTGGGGGGGAACTGTGCAATAAATCTGTGTGTTATATATCACTGTAGAAATGGCAGAAATCAAGTGCATTAGTCATACAGTAGACTCTCGATTATCCAGGATGATAGGGAAAAAAATAATTCTGGTTAATAAAATCCTGGATAATCACCATCCATAGGAAATACGGAGTGTGGGGGTTGATTCACCAACCATCCTGCACCGGGGGGAGGGGGTGTTGGTTCACTGGCTGCCCTGCACCCTGGTAGGGTTTTTTTGTGTGCGCGCTTGGGGCGGCAGCAAAGCCAGAGCCGGCCCTGTGAGTTGCATGTATTTTTTTTGACATCCTGGTTAATCCAATCCTGGATAATCGAGAGTCTACTGTCTAATTAAGAGATACATTTTCATTTAACTGATAGTATGCAATATTTATGGACCCCTATCCAAAGGTAATTTGGAGTTGTAGTGTGGGAGGAAAGGTGAATTCACCCACTTGAGCAGATTACAGGAGTGGAACTTATAAAACTAAGAATTTATATATTCTTAGGAACAGGTTGCAATTTTGGAGATCATCTCTAAATGTGATGGTTCTCAGGGCAGCAATACAATTTATTTATTAACTATGTTTCTCACATTTACTTATTTTGAGTAGAGTCTTAGGCGATTATGTTGAATTCAGTCATGTTATATCGAAATAAAACTAGATCCGTCCACACAACGAACCCAGTTTTGTCAACTTAAAGAGCTCTTAAATCCAGTGTCTGTACTGCTCCTCAGCAAGGGAAGTAGCGGCAAAATCAGCATTGCTGTTCCAAATTTGAGTTACTGTTCATGCAATTAAACGGTATTGGCCTCCAGGAGCTATCCCAGAATGCTCTATTGTGACCGCTCTGGACAGCATTCTCAACTCACACACACTAGTCAGGTTCACAGGAAAAGCCCTGGGAACTTTTGAATTTCATTTCCTGTTTGGCCAGAGTGGTGAGCTCATCAGCACAGATGACCATGGAATCCCAGAATCGCAAAAGAGCTCCAGCATGGTCCGAACGGAAGGTACTGGATCTGATCACTGTATGGGAAGAAAACTTGCATTTGTCACTAGTACAGCTACTGGAAAAGTCTGTTAACGAGTCTGGGAATGGCACAGAAAACCTCCAGGGACATCTCCATAAAGCTCACCTGGAGGTACCCCTAAAAGTCTTTGCCACGCGGAGGATGGAGGTCCATTCATGCAGAGCTTGTGTTTGGCTGAGAGGGATCTTCCCTGATACTAACAACCCGGTGGGGGGTGAAGCACATGTGCTATGTAAAGTGAATCACTTGATTCAGTGTGAAATAGTCTTCCCTTTGTTCACTAAAATGTATCTTTTTAAGTACTACTCTTCCTTTTTTTTCTCCCACAGATGCAAATGTTTCTAAGCTTCCCCTATCACCTCCATCCCAGAGGCTAATGAACCTAATGTGGGAACAAACTGACATGCTCAGCATCTGGTAGAACTGCAGGAAAGGCAGCAAGAGCACAGACTGTCGCTGCGCCCCCTGTATAACCGCCTGCACTCCTCCCCAAGTTCCATATTATCCCCACCCAGATGCCCAAGAAGGCAGGGCGGGGAGGCTACGGGCACCCAGCCACTCCACCCCAGAGGATTGCCCGAGCAACAGAAGTCTGGCATTCAGTAATTTTTTAACTGTAGTGTGGCCTTGTCCTTCCCTCCTCCCCTCATCCAGCATCCTACCTGGTGTTTCCCTCCTCACCGGCCCCTCCCGGGCTACCTTGTGAGTTTTCCCCCTATTTGTGTGATGAATTAATATAAAATGTATGATTTTGAAACATGAATGACTTTATTACCTCTGAGAGCGGTGATCGAAGGGGGAAGGTCAGTTGGCTTACAAGGAAACAGAGTCATCCAAGGGGGCAGATTTTCATCAAGGAGAAACAAACAGAACTGTCACACCATAGCCTCGCCAGTCATGAAACTGGTTTTCAGAGCTTCTCTGATGCACTTCTAATCACCCCGGAGTCTGGCTGCGTGTTATTGGCTGCCAGGCAATTTGCCTCAACCTCCCACCCCGCCATAAACGTCGCCCCCTTACTCTCACAGATATTGTGGAGCACACAGCAAGCAGCAATAACAATGGGAATATTGGTTTCACTGAGGTCTACGCTAAACTGTGCCAGCGAGCTTTTAAACGTACAAATGGACATTATACCACCGTTCTGCACTTGCTCAGCCTATGGTTGAACTGCTCCTTACTACTGTCCGGGGAGCCTGTGTGTGGCTTCATGAGTCATGGCACTAAGGGGGTAGGCTGGGTTCCCAAGGATAACTATAGGGATTTCAACATCCCCAATGGTAAACTGTGAGGGCTGCTCTCATCTCGGTATTCTTGCGCTTCAGGGCAGGGGAAAGCAAGTCACAAAGTTCCACGAAAGTGTCCTTACGCTTGCAAAAGTTTTGCAGCCACTGGGAAACATCCCAGACCTGCAACACTATGCGGTCCCACCAGTCTATGCTTGTTTCCCGGGCCCAGAATCATCATTCCACGGCATGATCCTACCCCATTGCCACCATGGTGTCCAAATTGCCAGGGCCCATGCTTTGAGAGAAGTCTGTGTCAATGTCCTTATCACTTTTGTGATCATGCTGTCGTAGCCTCCTCGCCTGCTTTTGCAGGTTCTGCACATACTGCAGGATAATGCATGAGGTGTTTACAATGTTCACAACAGAAGCGGTGAGCTGAGTAAGCTCCATGCTTACCGTGGTATGCCATCTGCTGGAGAGCAGAGCTGCAGCGGAAGCGGTGCATGCCACGAGAATAAATATTTATACAGAACGACGAGAGGACCTGTGAGGTGGATTCATGGCACCAGGAGAGCAGAGTTGCAGAGGAAGCGGTGGGTGGATGACAATGACTAGCAGTCATACTGCACTGTCTGCTGAAAGCAGTATGGAATCTGCACGGGAAAAAGACGTGAAACGATTGTCTGCCGTTGCTTTCACGGAGGGAGGGGCGACTGATGACAGGTACCCAAAACTACCCGTGACAATATTTTTGACTCATCAGGCACTGGGAGCTCAACTCAGAATTCCAATGGGCAGCGGAGACTGTGGGAACAGTGGGATAGCTACCCACAGTGCAACACTCTGAAAGTCGACGCTAGCCACGGTACTGTGGACGCACACCGCTGACTTAATGCGCTTAGTGGGGACACTCACAATCGACTCCCAGGTTTTCTAAAGTTTTCTAAAGTTTAGGGAGGCTGTTCATTCTTGTACCAATAGCTTTTAATTGTAGCTTTTCTTGAAGGGATGTTTTTAAGAAGAAACTGAAGAGCATAACAAACCCCATTCTAACGAGCTTTCAAACAACTAAGCTACTTTTTGCTTTGAGTGAAAATATGTCCACTAAGAACAAGTGGCCTTGGCAACAACACCTCCCGCAGTACTAAGTTTAGAAGCATACTGTTCTCTGTAAGAAAAATACCATAGGAAAATCCTTTGTTTTATGCACACTAGGTCGGCGCAGACACAGAATGCAGGAAGCACAGCTCTGTACCAAGACTATCAAGGCATTTGGGAACTGAATTTTTAATAATTTTCACATATAAGCAGCCACTAATATTTCAAATTGATTTATATCTCTGAATAAGCAGAATATTCATGAAGCTGGCTATAGAAATGACCCATCTATTATTCAACTGTACATGGGAAAGTGGATGGATCAACACTGGTTTTTCCTGTGCACCTGCCCCATTTTATTAGGTTCCTCATTGCTATAATATGGAAGATGGGTTCAGAGAGCTACTTTTCCTTAATAGATTGTCACAGTAGTAGTGAAATTCTAAATTATGCTACCAAAATAGGACTGTAGAAACTACACAATGAACACAGACCAAGAGTAAAAGTGAATGTCTCTAATGCTCATAAAGCTCACTTGGAATCTTCTAGGACAGCGTTAGGCAACCTATGGCACGGGTGCCGAAGGTGGCACGTGAGCTGATTTTCAGTGGCACTCACACTGCCTGGGTCTTGGCCACCAGTCTAGGGGTCTCTGCATTTTAATTTAATTTTAAATGAAGCTTCTTAAACATTTTGAAAACCTTATTTACTTTACAACAACACTAGTTTCATTATATATTATAGACTTATAGAAAGAGACCTAAAAACGTTAAAATGTCTTACTGACACGTGAAACCTTAAATTAGAGTGAATAAATGAAGACTCGGCACCCCACTTCTGAAAGGTTGCTGACCCCTGTTCCAGGAGATAGGGTATGGCTACACTACCCGCCGGATCAGTGGGTAGCGCTTGATGCATCAGGGATCGATTTATTGTCTCATCTATCCGACTGTGCTAGACACAAAAGATAGAGGACATTGCTCGTCTAAAACATGAGTACAAGTCTTGATGATAACTAAAAATGTGTATGTTCACAGTAGCATCTGTTTTGTGAGACATCTAATCGCTTGAAGTTCTGCACCAACTGCTCCTAACGCTGCAGCTCTGAGAGAATTGATAAAGTGACATGGCAGGATGTATTTACTTGGTCTTTAAAAAGAACACTAAAGGGCACATTTCTGTCTGGCCTCAAAGACAAAAACTTCATTTTAAACCAGTTAAATGGCAAACTTCTGCCACAAGAACAGATATCATGGATTAAAATGTTTCAAACTATACCAGTCACGACTGTGCACTGCGAAACTGCTAGCAGCTCTCCCACCCCATAGCCTATAATTAAACACAGTAAAAACTGAATGTGAAGTCTATTAGAAACAATAATCCCAGTATCCTGAGGAAATTCCATTCTGTCTATCTAAATCCCCCATGAAGTTTCAATTGGATAGACCATTTTTTACTTCCCATTCTTAACAATTGCATAGCTGTATAAGCATTGGTTATGCATGGCTCTTTACAGTTTGCATGTCTCTTTACAGATGACATTTTTTTTTTTTTATTATGAGAGATATGGTCACTGCCCCATCAAGTTTAGAAGCTAAACTGGATAACGTACAACAAAGAAGGCCAGGGTTGAAAATAAAGATGAGGAGACTTAGGCCTGACCTACACTAGAAAGGTAGGTTGGCATAACTACCGTATTTTTCGCCCTATAAGACGCACTTTTTCTTCCCCAAAACGGGGGGGGGAAAGTTGGTGCGTCTTATAGGGCGAATGCAAAAAAAAAAAAAAAAAAAAAAAAAAAAAAAAAAGCGCCTCGCTCTCCCGTCCCCGCCGCGCGGGCGGGCTGCCGAGGTTCCCCCCTCCCCGCCGCGGGCGGGCTGCCGGGGTTCCCCCCTCCCCGCCGGACCAAAAAAAAAAAAAAAAAAAAAAGCGCCTCGCTCTCCCGTCCCCGCCGCGCGGGCGGGCTGCCGGGAGCGTCCCGGTTCCCCCCTCCCCGCCGCGGGCACGCTCCCGGCAGCCCGCCCGCGCGCGGGGAGGGGAGGAACCCCGGCAGCCCGCCCGCGGCGGGGAGGGGGGAACCTCGGCAGCCCGCCCGCGCGGCGGGGACGGGAGAGCGAGGCGCTTTTTTTTTTTTTTTTTCCGGATTTTGTATTAAAAAATGAGGGGGCGTCTTATAGGACGGAACGTCCTATAAGACGAAAAATACGGTAGGTCACTCAGAGGTGTGAAAAAAACACGCCCATGAGCGGTGTAGCTATGCTGACCTAAGTCCCAATATAGACAGCGCTAGGTCAACGGAATACCACATCAAAGCATCTACTGTACTATTGATGTTATTTAAAACATGGGAAATCGTGTACCTAAACCTAAACATTTTGTCTAGGGGAAGTAGGGGTAGGGACCTATTCTTGAGACCACTGGTGCTCCTCTAGCAGTGGGAACACTCTTAGACAAGGTCCTGGTGTTTTTACTACTATGTTGCATAGACATAATCTGCCTAAACCTTGCTGTGAGTTGGTCTATTTGACTACAAAATGTCTTTTTGGCATTAAATATTAAAATAAAACTTTTCCTTTGTTATGGGGTGTATTTATTGGCCTCTGGATTCCTGCTAATCTGAAGTACCACCCATGTTTTTATTTGCTAAGCACCTATAGGAGCTCAGGAGGACACAAGGAAGACATGCTCCCTGCCTTGAGAAGTTTAACCATCTAAGCCAGGGGTCTCCAAACTTTTCAGCCCGAGGGCCGCATTAACTATCAAATAGCAGTTCGGGGGCCGACAACACACTCGAGGTCCAAATAAAAAAGAATCAAAACATGGATGTTGTTTTTAATTATTTATTTAATATTATTTTATTCAGTTATTATTTAATAACACATTGATACACTACACCTGAACACCTGTTCACTACACATGAACACTACACATGAACACCTGTTCACTACACATGAACACTACACATCAACCCCCCAACTGACCCACCCAGCCAGGTCTCTCCCCCCCAACCTCCTTTCCTCCAACCCCCCCCCCCCCAAATGACCCACCCAGCCAGGTCTCTCCCCCCCAAACCTCCTTTCCTCCAACCCCCAACTGACCCACCCAGCCAGGTCTCTCCCCCCCAAACCTCCTTTCCTCCAACCCCCAACTGACCCACCCAGCCAGGTCTCTCCCCCCCCAAACCTCCTTTCCTCCAACCCCCCCCCCCCAAATGACCCACCCAGGTCTCTCCCCCCCAAACCTCCTTTCCTCCAACCCCCCCCCCAAATGACCCACCCAGGTCTCTCCCCCCCAAACCTCCTTTCCTCCAACCCCCCCCCCAAATGACCCACCCAGCCAGGTCTCTCCCCCCCAAACCTCCTTTCCTCCAACCCCCCCCCCCAAATGACCCACCCAGCCAGGTCTCTCCCCCCCAAACCTCCTTTCCTCCAACCCCCCCCCAAATGACCCACCCAGCCAGGTCTCTCCCCCCCAAACCTCCTTTCCTCCAACCCCCAACTGACCCACCCAGCCAGGTCTCTCCCCCCAAAACCTCCTTTCCTCCAACCCCCCCCCCAAATGACCCACCCAGGTCTCTCCCCCCCAAACCTCCTTTCCTCCAACCCCCAACTCCAACTGACCCACCCAGCCAGGTCTCTCCCCCCAAAACCTCCTTTCCTCCAACCCCCCCCTCCCCAACTGACCCGCTCAACCCGGTCTCTTTCCCCCCCCCCCAACTGACCCGCTCAACCCGGTCTCTCCCCCCCCCCCCCCCCCAAACTGACCCGCTCAATCCGGTCTCTCCCCACAGACCGTTTCGCCGCCTGGCAGTGGGTGGCTCCTTGTTTCGCCGCCTGTAACTGGGTGGCGGTGCGGCACGTCCCGGCCCCAGCTCTGAGCCGTCCCTGGCCGGCGGCGGCAGCGGAGCACGCGGCGCGTCCCGGCCCCGTGGCTGGTTCCCGATCCCTGCCGCGGGCCGGATGAGAGGGCCTCGCGGGCCGCATCCGGCCCGCGGGCCGTAGTTTGGAGACCCCTGATCTAAGCCATGATCCTCACAAGGATGCTCTTAGTAGACAGTACAGTTCACCCTCACAGTGCTCCTTGACGGATAAGGGCAGCAGACAGACAAATCAAATCAAACCCAAATAGGGTGACCAGACAGCAAACATGAAAAATCGGGATGGAGTAACAGGAGCCCATATAAGAAAAACACACAAAAATCGGGATTGTCCCTATAAAATCAGGGCATCTGATCACCTTAGACCCAAGAATCACTAGCCCACAGGATGGTTTTTGTAACTGGCCATCACTAGAAAAACCTTCATCCCAGTATAAAAGTCTGCCTATCCTACAGCCAGTTAAGGATCTAGCAAAGCCAGATTTAAAATATTTTCAGGGTGGTTGAGATGTAAGATATTTGGGAAGGGCGGGCCATTTGTTTCAAAGTTTGAAAAACAAAGGTCACACTTCAGTATCTGCTTTGATTTTTAGTTGAATAAACATCCATTAGCCTCACTTGTCAGAGACGGTAACTCGCTGTGCAAAGCAGTTGACTCACAGAGCCTAACTACATTTCCTCAATATGAGAAGTACTTTTCCTGGCTTGTGTACAGCACAAATATTCCTTGCTCATTGGAATTCAATGACCCTGTGTCACGTTACTGGAATAATTGGGTACCATATAGATCATTGGGGTACCAAATATTATGTGAAGGGGGTCATAACAGGTGTCTATGACCAGGTTATGGAGGGCGGATTATGAATATGCCATTGATGTGTGTGTGTCTTTGTACTTCAAGCTTATGCTGGGTTTCTGGGTGGAATCTCAGGCAAGCTGGTGTTAACTTGAATGGCCTGCCTGATGGCCCAGTAAGGGGCCATTAACTGCACAATTAACTCTGTCCACACCCGAGGAGCCTCCCCAGGAATGGGACATGCCTGGGCAAAAACTGAATAATTGAGAGTCTGGGAATTGGACCATGTGGCTGTGGACCTGCAGTTTGCAACCAGACTCTGCATAAGGAGGAGGAGGGTCTTCACCCACAGGAGGAAGTCTATAAAGCCTGGAAGAACGTGCTCCATTTTTGTCTTCTACCTCCAGCCTGTCTTGCTTCCAGCTCTGAATGGACTTTGCTACACAGGTGAACTCTGGACTAAGGTGCTGACCCATCCCTAAATGGGATGCTTTCTAAAGACTTTGATTTAAACCTGCAGTTATTCTACCTTTGCTGCAAGCCTGAACCAAGAGATGTGCCATTACTGCATGTAATTGATTTATTTTAACCTTTCCTAACCCTCACCTATACCTTTTTCCTTATACAATAAACCTTTAGATTTTAGATTCTAAAGGATTGGCAACAGCGTGATTTGTGGGAAGATCTGATTTGTATATTGACCTGGGTCTGGGGGCCTGATTCTTTGGAATTGGGGAGAACCATTTTCTTTATTTGGGGCATTGGTTTTTATAACCATTGGTCCCCAGGACAGATGGCTGCTGGTGGTGATACTGGGAAGCTGGAGTGTCTTAAGGGGATTGCTTGTGTGACTTGTGGTTAGCCAGTGGGGTAAAACCAAAGTCTTTTCTGTTTAGCTGGTTTGGTTTGCCTTAGTGTGGAAAAACCCCAGCTTTGGGCTGTAGTTGCCCTTTTGGAAGCAATCTGTCCTGATCTGACACTCACAGTTGGATCCCACCAGGAACAGCACCGTCACACCCTGCTCCATCCCTTTTCTATTTTTGACTCCTCCTACTTAACAGTTGCCCTAATGCAATTAACACACACAAGTTGTTTCTTATTGTGTTAAGTATTTTATGGTTTTAGATCCCTTCGGCACAGCTGGGGAGTTGGGACCATTTCAGGAACCACTTCCAACTAATCAAAGAATGTTTTTCAATTAAGCTAGGATGAGTCCCAAAACAACCTTCTCCAGGAGGGAAAAGAGGCTTAAAGACACTAACCATGCCTGTCAGAATTTGGCATGCTGATTCAGTAAAAGGCATACTTCTTGCAAGACAGCCTCTGAGAGAAAGAGCACTGGCACATTGACATACCACTTCTCTCATAGACAGTGCTCAGACAGGCCTGCACCAAAACAAAAGGGTGCAAATAAAAAGAGATTTTCCAAATGTTTGATATTGACAGAAATAAAGAAAGGGCTGTTTTGCCATCCAACTGACTGTAGCTGGAACAAATTACTGGGGTTTTTTCAGCAACTGTTTGCATGTAGACCAGTTCTTAAAGTAAGGCCCGGGTCGGACACACCACACCACTACGCAAAAACTACTCAGCAACGGTAAATGGAAAGTTCTTCCCGGCAAGTGTGAGGTATTAAGCCAGCCATTTCTAATCTTCCATTAAAAAAAGTTTACTAGTCCTTTGGGGCAAAATGATACACTATCCAAATGTAAGACAAAGCAATGTGTTTCCTTAGGTTTGCCAAGTGGCAGCGGAGTGAAATTAAATGAGACTGACCAGTTTAACTGCTGATATTCAGAACCCTATTGACACCTGTGACACGACACTATCAAGAATTGCATCAGTTTCAACTACTGATCCTTTAGAAAGCAACCCAGCAGCATCATAGGCAGACACTGGATATGTTCAGTAAGAGAGAGGCAGGGGAGGAAGAGTCTGGTGCACTTATCCCTTCACATGGGAGGGGGGAGAAAAGAACACACTAGCAGAGACTCAGGATCTCTCCCTTGCAACTAACAGTTCTGAGGAAGGGACTCAATAACAGAAACCTTCCATCTAGTCTTTCAGCAGCTATAAGGCAATGTAAAAGGCAGAGACGGAAAGCTGCTTTCCTCCAGCAGTTAGGGAAGGATTGAGTTTCGAACGCCAATTACTCAGAAGCTGAGAGATGGAGCCTCAAGCACCTCCCCCTATGCAGATCCAAGGTAGCAGGGGTTCTGGCCTTGTTCCCATGTTACTAATCATGCATATATGCCTGTTGGGCTTCCCTCATGTTTCATATCTACCTTTGGCAGATTCAGGCTTTCTGCTAGTAGGCATCCGATAACTTTTTCAAGCACTGGTAGTTGAGTATTTAAGGCATGCCTCTGCGCTGTCAACCTCTGTGTCTTGGAAAATAAAATACTGCAAGATATTCACTGCTTAATTCCTTTTCCAAGATACAGCATATCTTGGGGCAAGACCAAGGACTTCACTGTACTATTACATAATTATTTAAAGCCAGGACAAATTGATTAACCTCAGTGATGAAAGCAAGATTTCCTACTTGCTGATGTTAACAATGATTTAAGGCACTTCGATTTTAATCTCATTCTCCAATCGTATTTTGTTTAAGGAAATAAGTACAGGTTCATTCTCATTGGCTGATATAACAATTAAAACACAATGATATACAACCAATTTGATACTTTTTTTTGTTAACTAAGAGGAGCACTAGCTATACACATATATTTAAGTAGTTATATGGTTTAAGTATACATTTATTCAGATTTTTTTATTACTGTTGGACTATGCATGTCACCCAAGAACCAATTAAAGCTCACTGAAATGGGTGTAGAGAGGGGTTACACAAATCTCAGATCTGGTGTGCACATTCTAGTTCACCTAAGCATGTCATGTGAGGTTTCAAGTGAAAGCCAGTATCTCACTGGTTATTAATGTCATTGTGGAATGTATGTATGCAAGTTCTATGCAAGGAGTTATGAAGGAGTTATGAATCTGGACCAGAAGATTATGTTCTGAAGCTTGTAAAGTAAAAAGTAGGTCACCAAAAGGTGACATGCCTCAGACCAGTTCCTCCAGACAGCAGTAAGAAATGTGCATCTGTCGGAATATAAATTATGCATTGTTAGCTAACACAATGGTTGCCAATTTACATACAAAGTCAAATGTTAACAGAGATGTGAAGTCAACAGGAAAGGAGTAGAAGGGGGAGAGGGGGAAAGGCCATGGAGAGTTATCCTGTCTAGAAGTAAAGACAATGAACTTTGGGGGGGGGGGGGTAATTTCTAGAAGGCAAAGAAGATAACCTGGTATCCTACACCCATGAAACAAACAGTTATAGCATATTTGCATTCATAAAAGTAGGGGTCTCAGCCAACCTTGGTTAAAAATGCTGCAGAAGACTTTGGATGAGAGAAGCTTCTTTTGACAGGAAATTCACCTTTTAGTTGACTTTAATTTCTAGAAATCATTTCATGATTTTGTTTATGAAGGCATTTCTTTCCACTATTCTTACTCACTATTAATTGAAACTTTGATAATAAATGTATTCTTGTTTACACTATAGGTATATCTAACTGTGATGTTAAGTGAAATGCCAATCCTTAGCTGAAACTAACAACCTGGCCGTTCCTTTGTGAATAGCAGATCTGGTAACTGTGTGGAGTGTCCAATGGAAATGGGACTGGACACTGCAGAGATCTCTCCAAGGACTCGGGCATTGGTGTGTGCCTATCACTGCCTGTACAGAGAGAACGAGGACTGCGAAAGCCTGCAAGGTGGTGCTTGTGCTGCCAGAGGCTGCTGATCAACAGCAGGCACAGACAAGACTCTTGGTCACAAAGGACGGGTAGCGCTGAGGTGCCTCACAACCCTGGGGAGTGTCACAACATCTTCTATTTACTAGATGATTACTTTTTTACTTGATAATTCTGTCAAGTTGCATTTGAATGAAAATTTGGAATTTAATCAAATGCACAAAGGTAAACAAAAGTACCTTAAGCGTGCTGGATACATTATGAAAAGCATCAAAGGTGTTCTGAATTTAAAATCGATTTTATTAAACAAACGAACTATTTCTGTGGCTAGAGAATTGAACAGATTGTTTCTGGTCACCATATCCCAGATTTTCAAAGATATTCTAAACGTACAAGTAGGTGCCTCCTAGGATTATCAAAAGTGCCTATGTGCAGCTTTAGGAACGTAAATATCTTTGAAAAGTTAGCCCCCCATGCCCTTCACATTTTTCTAATTAGTTGCTCTCCTCCTCCCTCTCCCCTGTTTTTTATTCATAGACTGATTAGGAGTTGGAAAAAGCAGGAAAGCTTATTTTTTTCTATCAACTTCTCAACTCTGAATGAATTAGCCCAAACTAAGAAAATATTCTCTGCACCTGCTAGCTAATCTTAAACCAGACGTAGGGCAAAAGATTTTCTGCCCAACAGAAATTTAAAGTACTTTCCCCTTCTTAACATCCAACGTATATTTATTTAGATGATTAAAAGATTATACTAAATGTAGGCTTTAATGTAAGTTGTCATAATTTCACATTTAATTTGACAGGTTTACTTTTAAAAAGAAAAATGTATTTAAATACAAAATCTGTTAACTGATTTGTATCCACTCTGCTTAAAGTAGTTATCACTTTTCAGAATGTATGTAAAAAGGCACCTCATTCGGCATATCTATCATGTGTCTACTCAGGGTTACACTTGATTTAAAATAAAAAAAGTTTTTATTGATTTCTAGTATTCTTTGTGCTGCAATGCCAACACAACAAAAAAGGGGAGCTGGATTCTAATCCTTTTCGTATTTTGAACAGAATGAATGTCATTCCGTTTGTCACCCAGCTACCTTGGTACAACCCCATTGCACACAAGGGGGCTACACCAGTGTGAATAAGGCCTGCTCAGTTTAGCACCAGCATCTCTCTTTCACACTGAGTCAGAGGGGGTTACACTGCAACCTACAATTTTGGATGCCTCAAGACGAGGTCATGGCTTAGTCACTTCAGGGGTTGCACTTCAGCGAGCTTAGGTTCACACTCAACACTTGATAAGCAGACCACAACAGATTCAAAAGTGAGGGAGCAAAGTACAAGTTTAGGGTTTTTATTTGTTCCTGTTTAGGATAAAGGAAATAAAACAAAAGAAAAGTATAAAGAAGAAGAAAGCAACAGAAGAGGTGGGTTGGGCAAAGAAATGTGCACTAAAAAACTCACCAAGAAGCCCTCAGAAAAGCTGTGTGTGCACAGCAAGGTCTGTCAGCTGCTGACCAGAAGAAACTGGAGCTGGTGGCCATACTGCACTCACGTGCTATGAGGCAGGATGGGGCACCTACTCCAAACTAACAGCCAGAAGAAGCAGCCCCTTTTTCTCCTACAGCACATCAAGAGACCAAGCAGACCATTCCCCATATGCTCTAGCAGCAGCAGTGGTGACAGTGAGAGGCCAAAACCTGTGGAGTCTGGAGACTGAAAGGATGTTCGTGGAGGAGAAACGCATGGAGTTGGAGGCCAGGTATCAGTGAGGAGGCAGAGCTGGAGCATCAAACTTGCTGATCAGGACAAAGGTAAGCAGCGTGAACCGGAGAAGGGAATCAAGTCCTGCCCATGGGACCCAGAAGGACGAACATAAGGGTGTGTACCCAATTACAGGCTAGCAGGCAAACCAATAATGGTGTGATGCCTGTAGCCTGAATCATTATGGACACCAAAAATGGTCTGTGATTTTGACCATGGAAATGTGGGAAACTGGTTGCCATAATCAGACTCAGTGTCAAGGGGGGAAACCGAGTCAGTGCTGAGTGTGTCTGTGGTACAGCTAAGAGCTTCTGTTGGCACAGAATCTGCTGGGAGCGGTGGGACACTGGTAAAGCCAGAAAATTCTACTGGCCAGTATTCCGCTGAGAGCAGGAAGCCTGATGGGAGGGGCAAGACTCCTGTATAACTAGACGATGCTGTAGGCCAAAGCTCTATTGAGAGCAGGGACACTGAGGCACAAAGAGAAAGTGCTGTAGCCCAAGATCTGCTAGGAACACTAGTACAACTCGGAAACAGCTAGGACAGAGAACTGCATTGGGAGCGGGGAAGACTCTGGGTGGTAAAAGGTTTCACGCCTTCAGGTGTGATAGAACTCTTTGCTGTCCAGGGTGACCCATACAGGTGTGAAGCAACCCCTGAGGAAGTATGGATATCAATGAGGGGGAAAGGTGCCCCTTAGTCTACAGGTTATGGGGACACAGAACAGATGCCTGCAGCCAGTGGCTAATCCTACTGTGTCAATGGCAGGGGAGAAGTGCAACACACAGAAAGCCATTGGTGGTTTACTACTCTGGGCTGGTCTTCATTCTGCTGTCCTCACAGCGGCGGCGGCTCCCCCGTCGACTCCAGCTTGCTCCTCTCGGCGAGCTGGAGTTCCGGAGTCGACGGGGGCCCCGCTGGCGATCGATTTATCGCGTCTTGATGAGACATGATAAATCGATTGCCAAAAGATCGATGGCTACCCACAGTAGTGAAGACAAGCCTTCTATGTCGGCTATTCCCATCAAGCCTGACAAACTCAACAAATTGCTGTCACAGTTTCTATCTATAGAAGATGTTGTGTAAGATCAAATGAAAGCCAGTGAGTGACCCACTGGTCATCAATATCATTGTGAAATCACTCTATGGGGAATTATGGATACTTACTGATATTATACTTAAAAGAGAGACAGGTTTTATTCCAGACTGGAAGGAGGAGTTGCCTCCAGTGCAAATTAAGCACTGTGGAACAACACAAAGGAAGTTCCATTTGTATATGAAGTCAACAGGAAAAACAGGTTGATGGGAGGGACTGTAACCAACAGGGGGGAATTTTAACCCCAGGATGTCACCATGATTCTGGAAACTAAGACAATAAACTTGGGAAATCTAAGGAGAAAGACAGCTCGTTATCCATTTCACTGCTGAACGCCCTTCATGAAGGGAGGTGATTCATAAAAAAAAAAGAAATCTGGATCCTGATTTAATTGAAAAGTCAGAAAGCTTTTCAGAACGATTCTCAGGGTGAGAAACTGTTTGAGACAAATTATTATAGCTGCTAAAGTGAAATTTGCCCTCTTAGAACCATATTATACGTTTGTTTTATTTGTAACCAATTCTGTTTCCACTATCCTTATTCAGTATCTGCTCTTATTAATAAACTTATTCTTGGTTTTACTAGAAACTCATCTCAGTCATATTAAATAAAATGCAAAGCCTCAGCTGAACCAAACAGGCTGGTGTGTACAATGTCTCTTTGAAGACTAAAACTTGGCAATTTCTCTGAGTGTCAGTGACAGGGGACCACTCTTCAAATGGGTTTGGAAGCTGGGATACACCTAAAGTTAACCTGGTAAAGCAAAGAAGTAGAGGAGATTGTTTGAGTGACTAAGGCCTTACTTACACTTACATCTTTATAGCGATTTTGGTTATACCCACCTTCAGATACAGCTCCAGGGATAGCGCTCCAGCGTGTCCACACTCACAGCCACAACCGCACTGGCGTGACCACATTTGCAGCAGCAGAGGGAGTGGTGCATTATGGGCAGCTATCCCAGCATTCAGCTGGGTGCAACGTGCTTTTCAAACGAGGGAGGTGATGGGGAGCGTGTTGTGTGTATGCGGAGGGAGAGAGCAAGTGGATTTTTGGAGTGCTGAGAATGTGTCAGCAAACTGTCTTTAAAATGCAAAGCCTGCTTACGCTTCTGCATTTTTATCACTCACTCGGTAAACATTTGCATTGTTGATTTGCCAAGTTATAGATAAGCTATGAAAACGTACTTCTGCATTCCTCCAACCGAGTTCAAAACAAAGGGAACAGACGTCAGTTGCCTTAAATAGCTCATGGGGCGTTTCCAGAGATCACTCAAAGTGCTGTATTGTTACTACCCATTTACATTAGAGCTAAAGCGGAGCACCCAATACTTCCTCTGGGAAGGGAGGATTACCAGGACCGGTATAACCGTGGATTTATAGCACTCTACATGCCTCGCCAGTCTGGAAGGGTAATGAGTTATAGAGCTCCTGGCATCTTTATAGCGCTATAAAGTGCCAGTGTAATCAAGGCCTAACAGACTGGTGTGGCAGGGAGCTGACACCCAGTTTAGCACCAGCAAGTCTCTCTCACTGTGGCAGGGAAGTAATAAGGTGATCCCAGTCCTGGGTGCACCAAGAAAGCATCAAAGTCTCACTCTAAGAACTCAGGATGAATTTGCAGAACTCGTAGGGTACATCTACACTGCACACAAAAAACAGCCCAAATCACAGCAGCAAGTCTCAGAGCCCCAGTCAGCTGACTTTGGACAGAGTTAAAGGACAGGAATGTCTACACTGCTATTTTTAGCTGCATAGTGCAAGCCCAAGGCCATTGATCCAGTCTCTGAGACTGGCTGCTTGAGGGGAGAGGGGAGTTGCAGTGTAAACATACTCATAGTTAGAAAACAAAAACAAATCAAGACAAAAACAGAAAGCCTATAATCTGAAATCAAGTTTCACACATACTTTCAACAACTCCTTGGAAGGGCAATCTAGAGGAGAGTATGGAAACAGACTAAAACATTGGCTCCCAAGGCTGAAGGAGAATTCACTGCAACACCACAGATGGTTATCCCTGCAAGGAGTAAAACTGAATACAGCTCAGTTTCTCTCTAGCTGCACCTACACCAGAGAATTGCACTACTGTAATTTACACTAGGATCATAGAATATCAGGGTTGGAAGGGACCTCAAGAGATCGTCTAGTCCAGAGGTTCTCAAACTTCCTGAGTTTGAGACCCCTTTTTACTGTTCCATGCCCGCTGCGGCCCCAGGGTATGTCCACCAAATTGCCACTGACCAGAACACTTCTGGTTTTGCCAGCATTTTGGCAGACTTGCAGTGCTTCTCTGTGTGCCCGCCGAAATGCTGGCGAAAGCAGAACTGTTCCACTCAGCAGACACACTCCTGCATTTGGAGCAGCCGCCGAAATGCCGCCGAATGCAGCGGGGGCTCCCAACCCCCAGGGGAATCGCCCTGCGACCCCCCAGGGGGGGGTCGCGACCCCTACTTTGAGAACCCCTGATCTAGTCCAACCGCCTGCTTAAAGCAGAACTAATCCCCAACTACGTCATCCAACAGATTTTTGCCCCATATCCCTAAATGCCCCCCCTCAAGGATTGAGATCACAACCCTGGGTTTAGCAGGCCAATGCTCAAACTATTGGGGGAATAAACACAAGTCATCCTGAGTTTTCAGACTGGAGACTATATTTTAATTTCTTTCAATTACAGTTCTAATTAGTGGTAATATTTAAGGAAATAATCAGTCTTAGAACCTTTCAGATAAAGTTTCTTCCTCAAAGAAGTTCTGCTCATAGCCAAGCTAATAATTCCAATGTATCTGATGGCGGACAGAGGGACTAATCACCCAGAAGAACATCATTAACATACTAGCAGAAATAGGTTCTTTACATACAAACACAAGAGATTATTACCATCAATTATTTTTTTACAGTAGACAGAACTAAAGGACAAGTTTGGTTTTTATTTAAAATTAGCTGTAGACCAGTGTCCCTTTTAAAAAAGTATCCCACAGAGCGTGGTTTGTAAAAGAAAAAATACGTTTTTTCCCTATGATTTGAGTGAAGCTGAAGTATACCATTTAAAACATGGACTTCAACTTACATAGCATCCTATTACAGCTAATCATTACTGTTTGTACAACAGCTTCATAATGCCAGCAATGCTCTGGGAATAGTGGCTAACTGATGTTGCAAAACCAACAGAGTAGAAAGTATAGCTTATGGGCTTCCAATCATAATAATGGGTATTTTAATATAATTTCCCCTTCTCTGCTTGTTAAGCATTAATAAGCCCACTAACACTTTAGAACTGAAGTATGAATGTTTTTATCATTTCTCCCCCGACCGAAAAGTCGTGTGCACGCACACACACACACACATTATTATAGGGTTCCCAGTTCTTACTTGGCTGCTTTTTTAACGACAAAGAGAAGTTTGTATAGACTTTGCAAACAGTTAAGGAAATGATAGGTCACGTTTTGGACTAATCCAGTAAGTGACATTATCTTTTTATGTCAAGTATCAGGCGGGTAGACATGTTAGTCTGTATCCACAAAAACAACAAGTAGTCAGATAACACCTTGCAGACTAACAGATTTACTTGGGCATAATATTTCATGGGTAAAAAAACCGACTTCTTCAGATGATTTCGTGGGTGGAAAAACCCATTTCTTCAGATGCACCCGAAGAAGTGGGTTTTTCACCCACGAAAGCTTATGCCCAAATAAATCTGTTAGTCTAAGGTGCCACTGGACTCCTCTTTATCCTTTTATGCTTTACACATCTAGGCTTATAAATGGGCATTTCCCCATTTAGGACTATATGGATGGTGCTCGTGTTTGGTCCAATTAACATTTTTCTGTAGGAAGAAGGGAGATATTTAATGAACTCCTATTGTAAGAGACCAAACAGCAGATGGGAAGGAAACACTACAAACTGAACATTTCAAGTCCACTTAGTATTTCAAGTTTTCCAATCCTGACATTTGCATACTGATGTACACATGCCTGGGATGTTACTAACAAATCCCAATGCACGAGCGAGAGAATGTATCTTACTTCCTTTAAGTGCCTGAAATTCACTGACTGACCAAAGGCAAAAAAAAAAAAAACCTCTCAGTATGCTTGTAAATTAATTAGCATAAATTTATAAAATAATTGTGTACGTGGTCAACTCTGTACCTGATTATCCCAAGAAAACAATTTCCTGGTTGCTTGAATGAAACTCCACCCTACGGTTACTGAAGTCTTCTTACTTTTATATAAACTGTCCATTCACAGAAACATGATTTTAAAGACTGGATAGATTACCATACATTAACATTTCCTAAACCACAGTATCATTCAATAGCCAGCCCACTGCTTCCTACAGCTCCCATTGTCGGGAATGGCGAACCGTGGCCAGTGGGAACTGTAAGCAGCCAAACCTACGGCCACTCGGGTAAACAAAATATCTTGTGACCAGCCAAAACATCTTGCGGCCAGCCAGGGGGAACCCCCGCTCTAAAACAAAAATAGTTCAAAGATACATCAAAATTTTGTTAGTAGTTTCATGACATTCCAGAGAACTTTAGCATCACACCGCAACCCGGCTAGTTGCAGCTGTTATTTTTCTTTTCAAAAATTGTATTGCCCATATAGGAGATATAAAATCAAACTAGTTAACTCTGATTCAGCCTTTACATCCAAAATTTATTTCTACAGATTATATGAACTCATTTCATTACAGAAATCATATCAATATTTTGTTTTGGGCCACAACTATATTAGAGGTGATATTCAGTATAAAAAACCCCACAACTTGGGTTAAGGACACTGTCATCTGGGGAAAAGAGGCTCACTCCTCTCCAAAGACTGTTCACCTACTGTTGTTACAGAAACACACAAGAGTAAAAATAGTTTTCCTCATTCACTTATGTATTGGACAACACGTCCCTGTTTAGTAATTTTCCCTTTTGTTGTTAAGGTGAGTACTTCACACACACTAACCGGAAAGAGAGAAAGGTGTTGTAAAAACAGTAGGAAAGGAGGATTTTAAAGACATAATAAGGTAGATGCAACACCTGAAAACACTGCCCCCATTAACTAAAGTGGGGACTGGAGGGAAATAGAAGAGTATTAAGGAACGAATACCTTATTCAGTACACAAACTTTTACAATTATTTTCCCTTCTGTGTATCTTTTAGGTTTTTGCTGGTACACTAAAATATGTATCATCCTGCACTGTCAAAAATGCTATGGATTGCAATGAAGTTTCTAGAATCTAGGATATCTTCACTGAAACAGAATTCCTAAAACATATTTGTTTAACACGGGGGAATGCCCGTCCCCAATCCAAACAGCCTGGAAAAGGTACTCCTGGGGACATGCTGCGCCAAAAAAATAAAAACTCTGTGCATACTATCCTAAAATTCTGCAAAATTCTGAAAATTGTATTGGTCAAATAAATGTAGAGGCTCCAGCATGGCATTGAGGAGCACAGGCCACTGGCTGCACAGAGGTGGGAGATCACTGTGCAGCTCCCCCATCACCTCCTGTCCTTCGGGTGAGGCTGCACCCAATCCACATACAGCTCAAGGACCGGGCCTGCCCCAGAAACACCCCAGGTGTACCAGGTATGGGCAGGCAGGATCCAAGGTCTTGGAGGCAGCAGTATTGGGACTCTGCGGGGGGGGGGGGGGGGGTCCATTGAACGTAATTGGGGGTTTGGGTGGGGGGGTATAGAGCTCAGCAGGGGGTCCAGATGGTGAGGGAGTGGGGTTTATTGGGGTGGGGATCCAGGTGCAACTGTTGGGGCTTGGTGAGGTGGGGATCTGGGTGCAGGTGACTCACTTGTCTGGTCCAGGTGCAGGGAAAGTGGGGCTCATCAGGGGATGGGGGTCCAAGTCAGGAGGTGAGGCTCAAAGGGAGGGTCTGAGTTTGAGAAGATCTAGATACATGGGGATTGGGTGGATGGGGGAGCAGCTCCCTGTACAAAGATCCCTCCCCCCATAGCTGAGGAGCGATGGATGGATGCAGGGAGCGGGGGACAGGGGGTAAGTGTGCAGAGCTTCAGGCAGCTGGAGGAGAAATCTGGCGGTCGGTCTTACCCAGCCCTGGATGCTGTGCAGGGGAAGAGGAAGTCCAGTCCTCCCCAGCCTAGCTGGGATTAGCAACTGAGTCCGGTGCAGGATAGGAGCCACCAGCCAGGTCTTCCCCAGTCCCTCCCCTTAACCCTACCTCTCTGATGCCTACCCCTACCTCTCTGACGGCTGCCCTGGGCACCCCAAACATACTTCTGGGGAGGGTCGCACGACCGCTCTTGTGACTTCCGTTTACTTCCCCATCAGAAAGTCTTTTTTCTGCAGTGAAGCAAAGAACACTGCAGGGGACATAAATTCTGTATCACTGCTCATGCGCATAATTCCCCCGGAGTAAAAAAGGGCACATTCAAAAAAAAAAAAAAAATTAAAATAAATATTGTCAGAGTAATTAATAAGTAGCAGTAATCAGACACTGACTTGCCTCCTTACAAAGCTATCAATTTAAATCTACAGACTTTGATTGACACTCAAACTTTACTACAGCCCTCTCCAAAAGTGAAATGTTTTCACCCACCTAATTTACCAAATAAAAATAATACTTTTATTGAGTTTCGGCTTGGACCTGCCTCCCCATCCTCAAACTGACCAATCCATGGCTGTAGTTAACATTTAAAATCTGATCTGCAGCTCACTTTTATCTAATTTAACTAATTACTGCCAGGAATATTGCACACCGTCATCTATCTGATAAGAAATTCAGGAATAGTCCCTAAAATTACAATAAATCATGTTGGATATGTACTTTGTGTTGACCCAGAAAAAATCAGCAGGTCATTTCCTGTTACCCTATTTTAAATAAAGGGGGGGGGGAATGCTACTTTTAGCATTTCACTGACAAGTCATAATAGATATGACTAATGAAATGCCACGGGTCAAATTTTCAGGATATCCCATTTTACAGTAATGACTTCTTCTCAAAGCAACCTCAGTAAGTCTACTATGGATAGGAGGTTTTTAACAAAAATATCTAGTTTTTAATAAAAAGATTTAAAAATTGTATTAAGATAATGTTTTTAAAAAAGGAACACTACAGAGTTTAAACGGAAAAGTTTCTGGTTATCAGGGAACAACATACAGATTACCAATTTGTGAAATTTGGCTTAAAATTGGATGGTGTAAGGAAAACAAACTGCAATATCCCTGATTGGATGTAAAATGTTAACAGGTCAAAGAACAGACATTAAGGTATGTTGTTCATATAATGGCTATGTTCAGGTGTGGAGTATAATGAGTGGATATGATGATGCGGATGGATTGATCCTCGTTTGGGAAGATATAACATTCTGTGAGTTTATGGTTCCAGTTCATATGGTCCAACAGAAAAGTTCATGCGTAAATTAGCCCCACAGATTGAAGTCTTCATGCTAAAGCACAGAATGTAAGCCATGCATGCACACAGCCACAACTCCCTTCCTATAGCACAGGAACAAAGAGATAAGCAATTCAAAACAAAACTTGAGTCTTTTCTAGCTTAGCTACCAATGTCATTTGCAAGAGGCCGACAATGCACATTTCCAAACCAGGTCTCCGAAAATCCGGGCACTTCCTTGTTTCGTTTCTCCATATCAGATTGTATTTCTCTCCAACCCTCCCCAAACACAAACACTTCATTTTGCCTCGCTTTATTTCCACACTAGGCCAAGCATTACCTTGGCCAGATCCCATTTCCCACCAGGACAATCACAGAAAAATAAAAATAGCCTCGCCAAGAGAAAGTCACCCAGCCAGGGGACAGAAAAAGGTCACGCACGCGGCAAAGAAACGCTTAATAACAGCAACATCCTTCCCCCAGACACACACACACACTTTTCAGTGCCGATCGGCTCAGTCGCATGGACACCCCAGGCGGGCGATGCAGAGCTGCGCTAGGTGCGTTGCTAGGCTGGGCGCCGAGGCCGAGCGGATTTTGTATTTTTCCCCGCGGGCCGGGGAGCTGAATGGTGCGGAGAGGGCCGGGAAGGGGGTCGCATGGCGAGGCACAAGGGCAGCGGCGGACGCATGTGCATGCCTGGGGAGAGGCGGGGCAGCCCCGCACGGCCGGGGAGGCACAGGGCAGGGGGAACCTGCATGCCTGAAGCCAGAGGGCAGTTGCAGACATAAAGGACCCGGAGATCTGCATGCCGGGGGGTGGGCTACTACAGGGGGCCCTACAACATGGGGATGGGGGGCTCCCAAGAGACTTGCAGGCTGGGGGAAGGGAGAAACCTACACGCCGGGGGGGGGGGGGGGGGACGGGACCAGCCGGATGGTTTTTGGGGGGAGAGGAGCTAAGCGGCGTGCCTGGGCGGAGCGGGGTGCAAGGTGGGGTGCAGCGTGGGGGAGGCCGGGCAGGAAGGCGCGCAAGGATTTGGGGAGGGAAGCGCCCGCATGTGGCCGCTGGCTGATGGGCAGAGCGCGGCGGCGGCTGGAGCCGCAGGAGGCCCTGCAGCAAGGAGCGGGCCGGGGCCGGCTCCCGCTCCCCCTCGCGCGCTGCCGGACTGGGCAGAGGCGGAGCCCCGGCCGCCGCTCGAGGCGGGGAGGTGCAAGCGGGGGGGGGGGGGGGGGTGGTGTGAGAGCGGGGCGCTAGCAAGTGGGGAGCGGGGGGGGGGGCGCTGACCTGGGGCGCTGAGCAGGAAATCCAGGGTGCTGTGTCGCGCTGCTGCTGCCATGGCGAGGCGGAGCCCTGTGCCATGCCTGGTGGAGGCGGCCGCTGCTGCGCTGCGAGTGCCACTGCCGGAGCCCGTGTGTGTGTGTGCGGGGCTGCTGCGCTGCCGCGAGTGCGCCGGGCTGGGGGAGCGCGGGGGGGAGGGGCTGCAGGCGGGGCGGGGGGGTGAGGCTGGGCTGCAGGCGGGGCGCAGAGGCCAAACCTGTGGGAGGAGGGGGACTAGGCGGAACCAGCCAGCAAGTGTGAAACATCAGGATGGGGTTGGGGGTACTATGAGCCTCTATAAGAAAAACACCCCAAATCGGGACATCTGGTCCCCTGTAGGGGGCACAAATGGGGGAGGTCCCCGCCTTCCCCCTTCACTACCATCCACGGGTCAGGGAGACACTAGGCAGTAATTCAACAGCAAACAAACCCTGGGGCCCAGGTAATATTCCCCCAGCCAGCAGTTCCTGGCCCTGGGAGAGGAGAAGGGTGAGCGCAATGCTTTGGTTCCTTGGGTTGTAAGGCCAGCAGGGAAGGAAAGAAGGGCCCTCCTAGGGCACAGCGAAGCTCCATCTAGCCCAGTAGCAAAGGGAAATAGGGGTAACTCTGCTGGAGAAGAAGCTGTTCAAAAGTGTCTCTGCAGGGGCCAAGAAGCAAAAGATTCCATGAAAGCCTGAGAGCAGCAGACTTTTGGACATTTTGAACTTTAAATTGGACCTTTAGTTATGCCAGAAAGGGAGTGAATTATTACATGACTCGGCCGGAGGGCTGAGCCACAGAAGAGTGGTGGTCTTAATACGTGTAGAAGCGACAGAATCCTGTAGCACCTTAAGACTAACAAAAGTATTGAAGCATAAGCTTTCATGGGCTAATACCCACTTTGTTGGATGCATGCAGTGGAAGTATCCAGAGGCAGGAATAAATAAGAAGGCAAGAGCCAGTTTAGAGATACCAAGGTTAGTTCAATCAGGCTGAACCACCTTGTTACCTCTAATCAAGGAAGATGAGGTGCTCTTCATGCAGCTGATCTGGGTGTGTTCACTGCTGATTGAACTAACCTCATTATCTCTAACCAGGCTCTTGCCTTCTTATTTATACCTGCCCCTGATTACTTCCACTGCATGCATCAGACGAAGTGGGTATTAGCCGACAGAAGCTTATGCTTCAATACTTTAGATAGTCTTTAAGGTGCCATAGGACTCTTTGTCACTTCTGCAAACCCAGACTAACACGGCTACACCTCTGATTCGTAATACATGTAGAAAAGGGATCCTGGAGGTCAAATGTAGGTTACTAGGTAAGAGATTAAAGTCCAGGACCTCCATGATAGTATTCTCTGAAATGCTTCCAATTCTACATGTGGTTCTGCCAGTTTAACTCGCTCTGCAGGGTCTCACTGGATGAGATAATGGTGTTAGGAGGAGGGATTAAGTCTTATTAAGAACTAAGCAACCTCTGGGGAAAGAAGGAGC
Organism: Sternotherus odoratus; assembly: GCA_032164245.1. Lineage (NCBI taxonomy): Eukaryota > Metazoa > Chordata > Testudines > Kinosternidae > Sternotherus > Sternotherus odoratus. Next base: position 182,500,946 of record JAVMKO010000001.1, read on the forward strand.
CTATGCAGCAGAGATGGGCTCCACCTAAGCCAAAATGGAACCAGATTTCTAGCATGCAAAATTAAAGAGCTTGTAGAGGAGTTCTTAAACTAATGGCAGGCAGGCGGGCGGGGGGGTGCAGAGACACAGTTGTGCGCACGGGTTGTGTCGGGTGTGCCCAGGCACACCTGACCTCCAGCTGAGGAGGCTGCTCCTCCCTTCCCCTGCAGCCTCAGCGCTGGGGGGCAGGGCTGCGCGACAGCGTGTCTGGTTCCGGGCCAGACACAGCGTGCTCCGGGAAATCATCATGCTACACATGCTGTTCTGAGTCGCGCGATGTGGTGAGGGGACCGGGGCCAGGCCAGGGGTTGGATAAGGGCCTGAGGCTCGTCCCAGAGAGTCTCGGAGGGCGGTCAGAGGACAGGGAATGGGGGGCATTGGATAATAGGGCATGGGAGTCCTAGGGGGCCTGTCAGGAAGCAGGGGTGTGGCTAGGTGTTGGGGCAGTCGGGACAGGGGTTGGATAGGAGATGGGGTCCTCTGGTGTAATTGGGTCAGGGGACAAGGAGCTGGGAGGCTTAGATACAGGGTGGGATCCTGGGGGGATAATCAAGGGATACCGGGGGGGGGGGGGCTTGGATGGATTGGGGCCTTTGAGGGCGTAGGAAGTGGGTGGGGGTCTGATTGGATTGGGCCAGGCTGTTTGGGGAGACATAGCCTTCCCTGGGTGCACACCCTAATGAAATGTGCTGTGCACGCCTGTGTGCAGAGAACACAGTTCAGACACAGACATCCTTTCACTGAGGATTTATTAAAGGGCATATTCTATCCTAGTAAAAAAGAAGACCGAAGTAAATAAAGTACAGATAGGGAAAGAAACAGTCAAATAAAAAAGAGCCCCATTCAATTATATCTCATGAAAGCCGACAACTAAATGTTGACAAATTTTGTAAGTGCTTATATACAAATACTAGAAGTCCAAATGCTAAGATTGATTAACTTGAATGCCTGGTATTAAATGAGGATATTGATATAGTAGGCATCACAGAAACTTGGTGGAATTATGATAATCAATGGGACACAGTAAAAGTAGAATATAAAATACATAGGAATGAAAAATACATAGGAATGCTGGTGGGGGAGTGGTATGATGTGTGACAAAGCACAGAGTCGAATATAGTAAACATCTGAAATAAATCAAACAGTATCATGGAATTTCTGAACAGAAGTTCCATACTTGAACAATAAGAATATAGCAGTAGGAATATACTACTGACCACCTGATCAGGCTGATGATGGTGATTGTGAAATGCTCAGGGAGATTGGAAAGGCTACAAAAACAGAAAGCCCAATGATATTGGGGGATTTTCAACTATCTCCATATTGATTGGGTTCATGACACCGCAGAATGGGATGCAGAGAAAATTTCTAAACACTATTAATGACTAGTTGGAGCAGTTAGTCCTGCAACCCATGAGGGGAGAGGCAATTCCTGATTTAGCCTTAAGTGGAACACAGCCAGGACCTGGTCCAAGAAGTAAATATAGCTGAACTGCTTGATACTAGTAACCATAAAGAAACTAAATGTAACATTCTTTTAGGTGGGAAAATACCAAACAAACCCACCATGGTAGTATTTAACTTCCAAAAGGGGGACTACACAAAAACGAGGAAGCTAGTTAAACAGAAATTAAAAAGAACAGTCACAAGAGTGAAATGCCTTTAAGCTGCTTGGAAACTATTTTAAAAAAACATAACAGAGGCTCAAACTAAATGTATACCCCAAATAAATTAATAAAGAACCCCCCCCCCCTAAAAAAATGCCACCATGGCTTAACAATAGTGTAAAAGAGGTGGTTGGAGGCAAAAAGGCATCCATTTAAAACTGAAAGTCAAATCTTACTCAGGAAAATAGAAAGGAAAATAAACTCTGGGAAGTTATGTGTAAAAATATAACTAGGCAGGCTAAAAAAAATTTGAAGAGCAACTAACAAAAGAGACTAATTAACAGCAAAATAAATAAATAATTCAGAAGCAGGACGCCTGCAAAGTCAGTGTGGCCACTGGACAATCAAGGTGCTAAAGGAGCTCTCAAGGAAGATAAACTCATTCCAGAAAAGCTAAATGAAGTCTTTATATCAATCTTCTCTGTGGAGGATGTGAGGGTGATTCCCATACCTGAGCCATTCTTTTTAGGTGACAAATCTATTCTGAGGAATTGTCCTAATTTGAGGTGTCAATAGAGGAAGTTTGGAAACAAACTGGTAAATTAAATGGTAGTATGTCAGCAGGACCAGATGGTATTCACACAAGTTCTGAAGGAATTCAAATATGAAATTGTAGAACTACTAAGTGTGGTATATAACCTGTCACTTAAATCAGCCTGTGTACAGGGGTGAAGGTAACTAAAGGACTTACCAGTACTCCGGAGTCCTAAGGAGGGGCATGGCCTCAACTGGAAGAGGCAGGGCCTTTAAAATCCCCAGGGCTGGAGCTGTGGTAGTAGAAGCTGGGATCCCTTGGCCCTTTAAATCACCCCCGGAGCCACCAACTGCAGAGGTGGCTGGGAGCCCCAGGGCTCAGGGATGATTTAAAGGGGTCAGGGATCCAGCTGCCACTACCCCAGGATCCCAGGCTGCGGCAGACTTTTAAAGTTCCAGGGCTATCCTGTGGTAGTGGCAGCTAAGGGCCCATGGCCCTTTAAATCACCGCCGGAACCCCGCTGCCACTACTCCAAGGCTCCAGCAGCGGAGCTCGGGTGGCGATTTAAAGGGCCCCAGAGGGTAGCACCAGTGGGCATACATTCCCAGGATTGCCTCTGGAGTTTAAAAAAAAAATCTGCCTCACATTGGCCATCTGGTACGCAGGCAGAGGTGTAAGTAAGTAGCTGGAGCCCTGAGCCCTTTAAGTTGCCGCCAGAGCCTCACTGCCAGAGCCCTGGGGTAGTGGCGGCTCTTGCCGTCTACCGCCCTGGGCCCTTTAAATCGCCGCTGGATCCCCACCGCCGCTATCCCAGGGTTCCGGCAGGCTCCGGGGATGGGTCCGGGGTGGTAATGGCAGCCGGAGCCCCAGCCCCTTTAAATGGCCACCAGAGCCCCTGGCTGCTGCTGCTACCCCAGGGCTCTGGCAGTGGGGCTTGGGTGGCAATTTGGAGCAGTAGGAGCCGGTACAGGCAGCCACTTTTTACCGGTATGCCGTACCTGCCCGTACCGCCTTACTTTCACCCCCGCTGTTACCGCTCAAAGAGATCTTGAAGTCATTGTGGATAGTTCTCTGAAAACATCTGCTCAATGTGCAGCTGTTGTCAAAAAAGCTAACAATCTTAATGTGGTGTTTTAGATGCTGCTTGTAATTATTAGGACTGGGGGGACTGTAGGACAGGAAACAGGAAGGAGGGGGAGGAGTAGAGCTAAGCCTGAGTTAGAGCTGCAGAGGGGTGCAGCAGCAGCTCTATAAAGAGGTTTCACTGTTGTTAAATAAAGTCTGTTGAAGTGTGTTAGTACCTTGCCTGCTTGATACAACATTTTGGCGACAAGGATGGCCCTTCTGCCTCTGAACCCCCTGGCACCCTTTCTGCAAAGCCCAGGTGAGCCTCCAATTGCTTTTACTGTCTGGATCCATATGTTTGAGACTTATCTGCTTGCAATCAGTGCTACAGAGATTTCTGAAGTAAGAAAGCGTGCTCTGCTAATCCACTGCCTTGGAGCAGAAGGGCAGCGTATATTTTACACTTTCCCCCTCGCAGATGATAAATATGAGACTGCACTCACTGCATTAAAGAACTTTTTTGTGCCAAAAGTGAATGTAGTAGCTAATCGCTACAGATTTTGCCAGCGTGAGCAGAAACCAGGGGAGACTATAATATTGCTTCTCTGAGGAGTTTGATTGTAACCTGTGACTTTGGGAATATGGCAGATGAGATGATTAGAGACCAGTTCATTCAGAAAACAACCATGCTTCATTTAAGAGAACGCTTACTTCTAGAACCACAACTTACACTAGAAAAAGCAATAACCATTGCTACCCAGATTGAGTCAGCTATAGCAGAAGCCAAAACAATGAGCATGGATACAGGAGGCACAGTTCAGGCTGTGACCCCTTTGCAGAAAAGTTCACTATTGTTGCAGACAAACAATTACAAGAGGAAAACAGTTGAACAGAACCAAGCAAAGTATAAGGCTTTCACAGACAAATGGTGGGGTGCTAAGGAACCAAAGTTTGAGTGTGGGTCCTTCGTTAGAATAAGAAAACCCAGACTTTTACGCAAAGGGGACCATAAATTCACAGCTCCTCTTAAAATCATAGAGAAGAAGGGACCTTACACCTGTCGACTTTCTGATGAGCGAGTATGGAGTGCTTCTTACCTTGCACCTGCCTATGCACCATGAGGAGATTATGCCAACACCCAGTCTGCATTGGATGACTTCACCGTAGTACCAACACAATAAGATGTTGCACTGGAACCGGGGTTTGAGAGGCAGTCTATCAGACCCAGGCGACCACCCGTCTGGACTAGAGACTATGTTATGTAGTATTTGCAGTGTTTTCAGTGTAACAATTCTGCCAACAGTATAGTGTCTTGTTCTGTATTTGTTTCTGTGATTAGAACAACCATGGTTATTTTAATTGAGAGAGTTTCTTAAGAGAGGAGGGAATGTGGTGTTTTAGATGCTGCTTGTAATTATTAGGACTGGGGGGGCTGTAGGAAACAGGAAGGAGGGGGGAGGAGTTGAGCCAAACCTGAGTTAGAACTAAAGAGGGGTGCAGCAGCAGCACTGTAAAGAGGTTTCACTGTTGTTAAATAAAGTCTGTTGAAGTTTGTTAGTACCTTGCCTGCTTGATACAACACTTAAGAATCATTAGAAAAGTGAGAGAGAAGATAGAACACATAATACCGCCATATAAATCCATGTTACACCTACAGTTGAATACTGCTTGCGGTTCTGGTTGACCCAACTCAAAAAAGAAAATAGAACTGTAAAAAATACAGAGAGGAACAACAAAAATGATTAGGGTATAGAATAGCTTTCACACAAAGAGAGATTAATATTTCATCTTTTTAATCGTAGAAAAAGAAACGAGTAAGGGTGGATATAATAGAGGTGTATAAAATCATGAATAGTGGGAAGACAATGAATAAAGAAGTGTTATTTACTCTTTCTCATAACTCAAGAAGCAGGGCCCACTCAATGAAATTAATAGGCAGAAGGTTTTAAACAAATGAAAGGATATACTTCTTCACACGATGCACAGTCAAACTCTGGACCTTGTTGCCAGAGAATGTTGTGAAGGCCAGAACTATAACTGGATTCAAACAAGAATAAGTTTGTGGAGAATAGGTCCATCAATGACTGTTAGCCAAGATGGTCAGGGATGCAACCCAATGCTCTGGGAATCACTAAAATCTGATTGCCAGAAACTGGGATTGGACAACAGGGAATGAATCACTCAATAAATTCCCTGTTCTATGAATTTCCCTCTGAAGCATTTGGCACTGGCCACTCTCTGAAGGATATTGGCCTAGATGGACTATTGGTCTGACCCAAGATGGCTGCTCTTATGTTCTTAAGACCCAGAAAAGGAATCAGAAGAAGATGCAAGCTGGGACTGGTCACTGTGGGGTCAGGGGAGCAGGCATCAGAGGAGTGTGAGAGGCAAAGTCCGCTGCATGCTGCATCCAGACACAACCTTAGAAATAAGGACACATCCATACAGCACGGAAGGGGTTTTTATAATAAGATATGGCATGATTTTCAAAAGGGACTTTTTTGTAAAAATCACTCTTTCCAGTGGAAGTAATAATGACATTTAGTGTGTAAACAGATTTTTCCCCCAAAAAAACTTACCTTTTAAAAAGCTGTTGACAAAGACTGGCTCCATCTTCCAGCAGGATTTCACACTAGCTGATGTTACTAAAACTTTGATCCTGAAAAGCGCTCCATCACTGGGGATCATTCTGTCCAGGACAAGCTTCTTGCAGGAACAAGGTCTACATTTTATAACCTGGTGGGTCAGAGGTGATGCCAAAGGCCTAAGCGCTGCCAAAATAGCTATTTGGCGGTGGGAGAAGTGCTGGGAGGGAGGGGAGGGGAGGGGAGGGGAGGAACTTGTGCAATGCTCCCTTGTAAAGACCCTGCTCTTCCAAAGAATCTTACAAGCAGTGGACAGAGCAGGAAGCCGCTCTGGGGGCCGGGGCTGTGCACTCACCCCTCTCCCGGAGCCACGTGGCGCAGGCAGAGCTCTGGGGGCCGGGGCTGCATGGTCCCCCCCCCCCGCCCCGAGCAGCTATGGTAAGAGGGAGGATGGGGGGGTTCCTGGGTGGTGGTGGGGGTGCTCTGGAGGGGGCAATCAGGGAGCAGGGTGGGTTGGATGGGGGTGGGGTTCTGGGGTGGTGGTTAGGGGTTGGGAAGGTGGATAGGGGTTGGGGCAGTCAGGGAGCAGGGAAATTGGGTAGGAGTAGGGTCCTGGGGAGTGGTTAAGGGTCTGTGGAAGGGGCAGTCAGGGGACAAGGTGGAGGGGGGATTGGATGGATCAGGGATTCTCAGGGAGGGAGCAGTCAGGGGGCTGGATTGGGGGCAGGGCTTCCCTACCCGGCCCTCGATATAATTTCACAAACCCGATGTGGCCCTCAGGCCAAAAAGTTTGCCCACCACTGTGCTAAATGGTAAAACTGTCACATCATATAACGACTTCAAAGTCCATCAGGTTTCTAGCAGTATTGGTGAGTTTGCTGGCTTGAAAGTCCCTCTTGGACAATCCACAGCTTAGATGGATCATTCAGTCCTTTGTTCAGAGATTCCTTTGTAGAAAGGTTACTCCAGAGGTAAGAAGCAGAAATGAAGACAAGAAGCAGGACTGAAGACAAAATGGAGAAGATGCAGCTGCCTTTTATGTCTTTTGGCCTGGAAGCCTTCAGTTCTGTTCATAGGCATGTTTCTGGCTGCCCTGCTGAGTCATAAGGTGTATTCATGGCCTTCTCTCAATGGGTCAATTGTGTAGCTGATGTCAAGAATCAGAGAGGTAGCCGTGTTAGTCTGGAATTGCAGAAGTGACAAAGAGTCCTATGGCACCTTAAAGACTAACTAAAGTATTGAAGCATAAGCTTTCGTGGGCTAATACCCACTTTGTCGGATGCATGCAGTGGAAGTATCCAGAGGCAGGAATAAATAAGAGGCAAGGACCAGGTTAGAGATAACAAGGTTAGTCCAATCAGGCTGAACCAGCTTGTTATTTTAACAAGCAGGAATAAATAAGAGGCAAGGACTAGGTTAGAGATAACAAGGTTAGTCCAATCAGGCTGAACCAGCTTGTTATCTGACGAGGTGGGTGTTAGCCTACGAAAGCTTATGCTTCAATACTTTAGTTAGGGCTTGGTTACACTGGCACTTTATAGCGCTATAAAGCCTCCAGGAGCGCTATAACTCCCTACCCATCCAGACTGGCGAGGCACGTAGAGCGCTATAAACCCACAAGACTCAGAGAGGAATTAGTCTGGAATAGCAGAGGTAACAAAGAGTCCTGTGGCACCTTAAAGACTAACTAAAGTATTGAAGCATAAGCTTTCGTGGGCTAATACCCACTTCGTCGGATGCAAGCAGTGGAAGTCTATAAACCCACAGTGATTAACAGCTATTGCGTATTCACTGCTCCATATTATCTCCAGTGTGAATGGGTATTAACACTACAAGCACTTTGAGTGATCTCTGGAGACCCCGCTCAGTCATTTAAGGCAATTGACGTCTCTTCCCTTTGTTTTGAACTCAACTGGAGGAATGTGGAAGTACCTTTTCAGAGTTTCTCTCTAAACTCAGCTAATCAGCAATGCAAATGTTTACAGAGTGAGCCTGTGTGAAAGAGAAAATTGCAGGCCTGTTATTTACCAGGTTGCACGTGGCAATAAACTATATAGGTAAGAGACGCAAGGGGAGTGTGGGTCAGGACGTGAGCTGCAGATACACACACACACACACACACAAGTAAAATTAATCAATTTAAAGTTTTACTGGGGATAATTACAAGGGGTAAGGGAGCAGTTTTTTGACTAACTAATAGACTTAATAAAACTTAAAACATGCAATGACTAAAATGCCTGCTAACATTATTTACAAACAAAGATGCAGCATTTAGTAATAATTCATACTTACAAATACAAACCAACGCATGACATGACACATAAGCTCTATTTGAAACACGTGAGCTGAGAGAGAGGCTTCGAGTTGATCAGGCTCGGTTACGTGGGGTACACAGGATACACGGATACACGGGATTCGTTTCCTCTCTCTGTCTGCACATGGCAGGCAGAAACATAAGTACCAACTATGACATCACAAAAGTGTCATAGGGGACGGGTCCCAAAACCTGTTTGTGTTCACTTCTGATTGGCACAAGCAAAGTTAACACCAAGTAGGGGAGCAGGTGCCTCAAAGTCTGGCTTTGCCCCCAAAAGGGGAGGAAATGCATATTGTTATAGAATGCACACAAAACTGAATGACAAAAGATGAGGCCAGGGCAGGAGCAGGTGACCCAAAGTCTGGCTTCACCCCCAAAAGGTGAGAAAACGTACATTGTTATAGAATGTGTGCAAACCTGAATGACAAAAGAAGAGGCCAGGGCAATACCAGGATGGGCAAGTGTTACAGGATGCAGACAGGAACTCATCAGAACATGCCCCCGTGCCCTGGCCGAAATAGTTTGGCCGAATACCTAAACTTCCGAGTCCGACTCCTCATACCCACCTACGAGGGGATGCGCTTCGGGGGTGGAAGCGATGTAGGCCGAGGCAACAAACTTGTGAATGCAGGCTTTAATGAAGGCACATCCGAGGCAGAGAAGAGTGAGCCTAACTAGAAGGGACACAAAACAGGGATTGGAAATAAGATTTGTAGGCCGCAAGGCCAAGCCAATTGAGCTATGATCAAAACTGGAAGGACTCTCGTGACTCTCATACATTAGAGCTTAACATTTGCAGGTCTTTAACAATTGAGGACAAGTTAGGAGAAATAGAAGGCAAAGAAACACAGCATTTATCAGCAAATTCGGGATATACTTCAGCAAATTTAGTACAAAATGAAAAAGATTGTAACAAATATTGAGTTATTAATCTATTTTGAATACTATACTGAACAAGGGAATGTAACTGCTGATTAATTAAGGAGAGGCCCTTAGCCGTAGTATTAACAAGCATTTCAATAGCAAGGGATAAAACAGCACTTTATCACATAACATCATATAACTAACAGGGTTAAAGCTAACAACAGAGGAGGTATAGAAGTTTCCAAAAAAATTATAATTAAGACGATAAGAACAATTAATGAGAGGGGGATAGGTTAAATTAAAAGTGGGTTCAGTTAGGGAGGTATTAGCATAAGAAAAATAAAACAATTTACACTAGAAGTATTAAATGAAGAAAAATTATAAACTATTGGTACAAATTGAAAGGGTAATGGATATTTAGGTGAGAACTGAGTGGAGCAAACAAGACAATCTTCTGGACTCAGCGCTGACAGGGACTGGTTTCCGCTGACCTCCTGCACCCAGTAGGCGGCGAACCAGGTCTGCAGTTCACCTTCTCCCAGGGCTCCATGGACAAAGATGTTGTGAGGGAGGGCAGCATAACCTGTAAAACAGAATAATACGAGCCCTACTCGGGGGCATTAGTTTGCTTGTTAAGAACTACATTTGCTGAGCCAGTTTTTAAAATCAGGGTTGCGGTTTGCTGTTCGCAGCATAGTCTTTAAAACTGCTGATTTTTCACTCCACAACACCATTGCTTTGAGGATGATATTAAGTATGGATGTGAAGGGAAGCCCCCAATTCATGGGTTTGTCTTATGTGATCTTGCCAAGAGCTAAAGAAAACAGCTACTTTACCCATACAAGCTCTGGCAAATGTTTGGAATGCAAGTAACATCAAATCAATATAGATATTGATGCTGTTAATAGCACAGAAATCTTGGCATGTAGCCATGGAAACAATATGGTAGTGTGCCTCAGTTTCCCTTGTTATACTGCACATCAGGTGTGGAATGTCTTTTCTCTTTGGAAAGTCTTACCACTGTTTACAGGCCTTAACTGTGACACATTAGTAGAACCAGGCCTTTTAACATCAAGTGTGTTCCCATGTATTCCTCTTAACATGGTCAAAGGATTTTTCAAAAGATTAGGACCATTGTACAATTTTACAGTTTCTGGTAATAACACAGTAGTTACACAAAAATACCATTAGGTTTGTCAAGCTATGCCTTAGGGTCAATACCATTAATTTCAGCTTTCTAGGGTCACTTTGCAGTTTTTCCTTTACAAAATCAATTCTTTCCCTTCTTGCCCCGAAGGGACAAAACTTGCTCTCCTCTTGCTTAACAGAATTTCCTGGCTGATGTGGAGCACCCCCCATTCAGCCAAGTAATTTGCATCTCCATAGGCAGAACCAAGCTTCCAGGCTATCATTAACAAGCTAGTTTCAAAATTCCATTGTCCTTTCTTTACCCACTTCTGCTTCCACAGGGGATCAGATGTTAGGTTCCCCAAAAGACTACAAGTTACATTCAAAGTGTTTAGAGATGAGATAATATCTCTCATCCCCTGCATCCTTATGGGACTAATTGCACCACCTCTTTTAACCTGGAAAACAGACTGTTCACTTGCAGAATCAGCATGTAGACATTTCTCTCTGAACAATTTTGTTTCCCCATCAAACTGGTTAAACACAGCTACTTGGTTATAGGGCTGCCCCAATTCCTCCTCAAAGCTATCCCCGATCAAATCACTTTCACACTTTTTAACTGCAGCAGACTGCTTACACATTTTTCCCTCAGGAACTTCTTTAGGAAACAATTCACCACTCACAGAAATCCCATTCTTACCCCCTTCACCTAGGGCTTGCTCCCAAGGAATACTTTCCTGAGCAATAACAGACTCTTTCTGGGCTTTACTCACATCCCTGATCATCTTTGGCCCATCAGGGTGATTTCTACAAAATCCCCTTTCAGGCAAGCTCACAGACTGACTGGACAAGAGGCTAGAGTCATTCTTCTCCCCTTTGCCAGATACCAGTTCAGGAATTTCTTCCTCCTTGCTTTCTGTTGTAAAGCTGGTGGTAGGTAACATACCCAAATCACCCTTCTGCTGCACTACACTAGCAGCAGGCAAAATACAAGCACCAGAATCATCTGGTCTCTGGGATCTTGCTAAGACATTAACCAGATTAAAACTAGTTATAGAGCCTTCCTCCCCAGCAGACACAAACTCAGAACTATTCCCCTTCTGAGCTTTAGCTGAATCCACAACTAACTCTGACACTACACTATTCTCAACCATCTGAAAAGCACCTTTTGTCTGCTGCCCAGACAAAGAAGATTCAGACACACATTCTCCTTCACTAGACACACAGCCTGGGATCTCACTTCCCTTGTCCCAGCACACAGACAACTGCCTAGAGACTGAGGTAGCTTCCTCCATAGGCAAGTCAATACCCCTGACAGACAAAGGCACACTCCCAACTGATACACTGCTGCTTTTTTCAGGTTCACTTTTACAAGCTGTACTAGGTAAAATTATTTCACTCTTTCTTTCCACAGTTAGTACTTCCACCTGCTCATTCACTTTAACCTGCTCATTCACTTTAACCTGCTTCAGAGAAACCCTTTCCTGATCAATGAGTTCCTCCTGCACTGTATCTAATTCCAGACTCACTTCTGAGACATTAGGCAGACATTCAGGAACTTTATTCACAGGCAAATGGCTTTCTTGCACACACAAACACTTGGAGAAACCCTCTCCAGACAAACAGCTATTCCCCCCCAGGTGAGAATCCCTCTCCTTATCTTTAGAGGAGCATGGGGCTGCTTGCTTAGCTGCAAACATTGTGCCCCCGTGGAGGACAGAGCACAGATCAAGGGCTTTGCTTAACATGCTAAACAGGACGGTGGAAACATCCTCAGATTTACATTCATCAGGTCTCAATTTTTTGGTTTTCTTAATTGAATCCAATTCTACTATCATTTGGCACAATAATTTGTGTGCCAGACTCATGCTCTCTCCAGTCTCCGTGCACTGAGGTTGTAGAGAGCAATCTAATTTTAGATCAGTCGAATTTTGGCTACTTAAAGGGTGAAACTGCAAATGTTGGAACTGTTCAGTTTCATCACCTGCATGATCTGCAGCGTGCCACGGGCATGGCCCAACTCCCTTGCGCCCTGTTCGTGACGCCATGTGGATTGCCACGGACTCGCAGGGGCGAGGAAAAATTGCAGGCCTGTTATTTACCAGGTTGCACGTGGCAATAAACTATATAGGTAAGAGACGCAAGGGGAGTGTGGGTCAGGACGTGAGCTGCAGATACACACACACACACACACACAAGTAAAATTAATCAATTTAAAGTTTTACTGGGGATAATTACAAGGGGTAAGGGAGCAGTTTTTTGACTAACTAATAGACTTAATAAAACTTAAAACATGCAATGACTAAAATGCCTGCTAACATTATTTACAAACAAAGATGCAGCATTTAGTAATAATTCATACTTACAAATACAAACCAACGCATGACATGACACATAAGCTCTATTTGAAACACGTGAGCTGAGAGAGAGGCTTCGAGTTGATCAGGCTCGGTTACGTGGGGTACACAGGATACACGGATACACGGGATTCGTTTCCTCTCTCTGTCTGCACATGGCAGGCAGAAACATAAGTACCAACTATGACATCACAAAAGTGTCATAGGGGACGGGTCCCAAAACCTGTTTGTGTTCACTTCTGATTGGCACAAGCAAAGTTAACACCAAGTAGGGGAGCAGGTGCCTCAAAGTCTGGCTTTGCCCCCAAAAGGGGAGGAAATGCATATTGTTATAGAATGCACACAAAACTGAATGACAAAAGATGAGGCCAGGGCAGGAGCAGGTGACCCAAAGTCTGGCTTCACCCCCAAAAGGTGAGAAAACGTACATTGTTATAGAATGTGTGCAAACCTGAATGACAAAAGAAGAGGCCAGGGCAATACCAGGATGGGCAAGTGTTACAGGATGCAGACAGGAACTCATCAGAACAGACTAGGTTAGAGATAACAAGGTTAGTCCAATCAGGCTGAACCAGCTTGTTATCTGACGAGGTGGGTGTTAGCCTACGAAAGCTTATGCTTCAATACTTTAGTTAGGGCTTGGTTACACTGGCACTTTATAGCGCTATAAAGCCTCCAGGAGCGCTATAACTCCCTACCCATCCAGACTGGCGAGGCACGTAGAGCGCTATAAACCCACAAGACTCAGAGAGGAATTAGTCTGGAATAGCAGAGGTAACAAAGAGTCCTGTGGCACCTTAAAGACTAACTAAAGTATTGAAGCATAAGCTTTCGTGGGCTAATACCCACTTCGTCGGATGCAAGCAGTGGAAGTCTATAAACCCACAGTGATTAACAGCTATTGCGTATTCACTGCTCCATATTATCTCCAGTGTGAATGGGTATTAACACTACAAGCACTTTGAGTGATCTCTGGAGACCCCGCTCAGTCATTTAAGGCAATTGACGTCTCTTCCCTTTGTTTTGAACTCAACTGGAGGAATGTGGAAGTACCTTTTCAGAGTTTCTCTCTAAACTCAGCTAATCAGCAATGCAAATGTTTACAGAGTGAGCCTGTGTGAAAGAGAAAACTAGCAGGCTCTGTATTTTTTCTCAGCAGCCCAAAATCCACTCGCTCTCTCTGTCCGCATACACACAACATGTTCCCCCTCACCCTTCTCGATTGAAAAGCACGTTGCACCCAGCTGAATGCTGGGATAGCTGCCCATAATGCACCACTTCCTGTGCCGCTGCAAGTGCGGAAAATGTGGCCACGCTATACCACTCAGTGTGGACACGCTATAGCGCTATCCCTATATCTGTATATGAGGGCAGGTATAACCAAAATCACTAAAAAGCTGTAAGTGTAACCAAGCCTTTAGTCTTTAAGGTGCCACAGGACTCTTTGTCACTTGTGTAGTTAATGTCCCTTGATCGGCCATCAAGCAGGCTAGACAGTGCTGATGCCAAACTGTCTGGGGGTATCACCCAGCACAGCACAAGTTTGGAATTACAGACGTACCATACATATAATTTACAATACAAAGGTGATACAAACACATAAATTAGATTATCACACCTGACATTATAACATTTTTGCAGATACCTTACACAGAATATCTGTCATAACTCACTGCAATTTTACAATATTAGTATTCATAATATCCTAGTGTCACACATGCAGACATCCGAAAAGCAGATAGCAGTACAGAGTGACTTGTCCAAAACCCAGCCTGTAACTGTTTTGTTTTTTGTTGTAATTGTCCATGCTACAGTAATAATCTTCCTTACGCAAAATAAAAATGTTTCCATCATGAATTTCATGCTAGAGAAACCCCACATAGCATGCAGTTGCTTAATAAATACATGCAGTTATGTTAATAAATGAATATTTGTTTATAAAGTGCATTGTAACTGAAGATGCTTGTTAGCTTAACACTATATGATACAGAAAATATTTTTTTTCCTTTTAAAGTTTTCTAATTCTGTGCAGCAATATTGTGAGCATATTTTGTGGATATTTTCCTTCCAATGAGAAAATAAGTTCATGGGTTTCCCTCTTTACCAAAATGAAACCAAAGGTTACAAATATCTATAAATGGAAAATCCTCTTGGGAGTTAATTGTGTACACAAATCTTAACTTTTCAATTATATTTCATATGGCAGTTTTTTGTAATCTAAAGTAAGTGGTAGATATTATCTAAAGAACTTATCTTTAGCGGTCTGTAATCTTTTTTAACCATGCTTTGCTGGAATACTATGCAGTTTTAGAAATCTAAGAAGCACGGACAAAGCATGCTATCAGATGAAACATATGTAATAGAAGTCAAGATAAGGTTAGATAGTTTATGGCCTAAGCACTGCTGCAGTGTTTTGTTCTTTGCTTCCTAATGAATTCAAGTAGCAGTCTTCTCTGTTCTAAGTGCAGAATGTTTAATTACTTTATATTCTGTTTTGCTTGTTGCAGGCCCATCTGTATCACAGACCACAGTGTTGTGATGCACAGTGTGCCAAAAGACCTCAAGAGTGGGACAGCTCACTGAATCCACGAAGCACCAAGTGACATGGATTAGAATAGACACCTGAAAGTGACAGTATGTGTTTTTTCTTATCTTCATTTTAAATAATTCACTATGCAGAATAACCCATTGAGAGATTAAAACTGAAGTCAGGTTTCTCCACACATTTTATTGTATTTTCCTATGTCACGTGCATACATAAAAGCAACCCTACAATAATAAACTTAAGTACTGGACCATTGGCCTTCAACTTCTGCTCTTTTTGCTTGAAAATTGAAAAAGCAATATGTATTTTTTTTAAAACCATGTGTATGAAGAATTACAGAGTGGGGGGGGGGGTAAAAATGGGATGAGGGGAGAAGAAGGTATGGTAAATTATGTATTGAACAACATTTGATTGTGCCAAATACTGCCATATACCTGGACCCAATCAATGTAATAATATAGATTTTGTGCAGCAAGATTATGCACTAGCATGATTTCATATATTCTAAACTACCTTCTTCCCAAATTTGTTTGGGTCCCCAGATAGCAGTACAGAGTGACTTGTCCAAAACCCAGCCTGTGACCCTTCCTTTTATTATGCTGTACGCATGTGCTCTAAAAATCATCCCTAAATCTCTTACAGTAGAACCTCAGAATTATGAGCACCAGAGTTACAAACTAACCAGTCAACCACACACCTCATTTGGAACTGGAAGGACAGAATCAGGCAGCAGCAGAGACCAAAAAAAAAAAAAAAAAAAAAGCAAATACAGGACACTACTGTGTTAAATGTAAACTACTAAAAAAATTAAAATAAAGGGAAAGCAGCATTTTTCTTCTTCATAGTAAAGTTTCAAAACTGTATTAAGTCAATGTTCAGTTGTAAACTTAGAAAAGCACCACCACAATGTTTTGTTCAAAGTTACAAACTTTTCAGAGCTATGACCAACCTCCATTTCCGAGGTGTTTGTAACTCAGGTTCCACTGTAATGGGAGGATTCTGAGCGTAAACAATCTTTCACTGCTCTGCAATTAAACATTGGGTCTTTGCTTGTTGATTTTTTTGGGACAAATATTACAACTATCAGAAGTCCTGCCACTTTAAATTTATTTTTATTTCCTCATCATGTACAATAAACTGTTCATAACATAAACAATTATGTTCTTCAATGATTTTAGAAACCCATCTTCCTTAAAAAATATTTAAACATGCAAATCCTCTTTAATGTTGCCTGAAATATATGTGATGCCATCTAAACAAGCTAATGTATGTACTGATAAACTAAAAAAAAAAAAAAGAAACATCAACCTTACAAACCTCATCCATTGTTCATATTGGATCCACTAACAAAAGTAAAAAAATTAATTAAAACACAGTTTACACATAAACACAATGCTATTCACATGACTGGTATTTAACTATTAGCAACACTAATTCTTTCTCTAACCTCTACAATTTTCCTGAATATGTAAAAGTTTATTTTTGAATGATGAAGATATAAAGTTGTTGTCAGTTGGCATGTGTGTGTGTGTGTGTGTGTTCTCTGTGTGCTATCCCAGCTCTGCACAGATAGCTGGCTCCAGGGGTGAAAGTAACTATACCCGTACGGGGTGGGCTGAGGCCGGCTCTGGCTTTCATAAGGGAAGGGGCCTCAGGTGGAAAGGGGTGGCTGGGGGGGTCAGAGCTGGACCCAGCCCACCCCAAATCAGTAAGTGCCTGTAGTTGGGGCAGCTGTTCCCTTTGCTTCATCCCGTTGGCGGACGGGGAAGGGGGCAAAAGGGGAAGGGGGCATTAAAGTGCTGTTGCGGCAGCGCTCTAATGTGGGGTGAATATGGGCTGGCCTGTATCGGCCCACTTTCATCCCTGGCTGTCTCAGCTGACCTCCATAGTACTACCCAGACAGACCACAGACTTGGTTCAGTGGTGGCAGCACTTGGCCAGGTTTATTGTTGACAAAACATGGTGATAGCTCCCTGGCTCCTTGTCTTCAGGTACACTAACACATGTACGGCCATCACAATCGTACCAGCTGTTGGCCCTTGGCTGGACAAAGGTGCCCCTCCTCTGATTTCTCTTTTATATATTGTTACAAACAAGTTACATAAACACTCCTGACATAGGGCTGGTCTTCACTAGAGCCGGCAGGGATCGATCTTTGTCAAGACGCGATAAATCGATCGCCAGCGGCACCAGTCGACTCTGGAAGTCCAGCTCGCCAAAAGGCGCAACTGAAGTCGACGGGGGAGCGCGACGCTGTCTGCCGCCGCCGTGGGGACGGATGGTAAGTCGGCTGCAGATACGCAAACTTCAGCTACGTGATTCATGTAGCTGAAGTTACATATCTGCAGTCGATCCCGGGCCGTAGTGGGGACCAGCCCATAGTTACCAACCCTAGCCCTTATACCTGTTGGTTCAAACAGAACATCTCTGTCCATTGTTCTGTCCTCCCTCCTGTCCTCTCCTTGTCTTGTTCGGGGTCAGTGTGTTCTGTATTGTCTCCCACAATTGTGTTTATGCCATAACTCTGTGTTGGGCTGTTCCTGTACTAGCCATCTGGAATGTGTTTATGACAGCACCTCGTACTTCTTAGGAGTGCCTGTGTTTTTGCAACACCAGCTGTGTTTTTGCCAATTCATGTACCGGACGGTGAATGTGTAAGCAAGTGTCTGCTTTATGACAGGCCCTGACTTTAGCAACTGTGGTTCAGGCCTTAGATCTTTCCCCAAGCCTCAGGCTCCAAGCTCTCTCTACTCCGTAAGTGAAATTTTAAAAAATAACTGGGTTTTATGCAGTATTTTTAAGCAATCGAGCATCATCTCTGAAAGTCTGAGCACAGTTGTAATCATATGTACAATGGCATCCATAATAAGCAGTGTGCATAGACTATGTCTTTAATGGTTACCTTTCACTAGTAGTCTATTCACATAGCCCTACTGACTTCACCATATTTTTGTTTCGTTTATTGTTAGCTCCTTTAAAGGGCAAATAACTTACTTTTCTCCGGAATTATTATCTACTAGCATAAGTGCCCAGCGCTGCTCGGGTCAGTCGGAGGTGGGGAGGTGGCAGACAGCTGACACCCCCTGACCAACCCCAACACCCACCCCTCACCCACCCCGATACCTTCCCACCCCCCCAAGCAAACCCAACACCCCCACCTCACCCCCCGACCAAACCCGACACCCCCACCTCACTTACCATCCCACCAAACCCAACTCAGATCCGTCGCAGGCGGGGAGGGGGCCCAGAGCCGAGGGATTCCGGGGACCTTCGCAGGTGGGGGGCGGCACAGAGCTGATGGATTCTGGGGTTCCGTTTGGAGGGGGGAGGGGCAGTGAGCTGAGTGATCTCCGGGGTTCCGTTGGGAGGGGGGAGGGGCAGTGAGCTGAGTGATCTCCGGGGTTCCGTTGGGAGGGGGGAGGGGCAGTGAGCTGAGTGATCTCCGGGGTTCCGTTGGAGGAGGGAGTGGCAGTGAGCTGAGTGATCTCCGGGGTTCCGTTGGAGGGGGGAGGGGCAGTGAGCTGAGTGATCTCCGGGGTTCCGTTGGGAGGGGGGAGGGGCAGTGAGCTGAGTGATCTCCGGGGTTCCGTTGGGAGGGGCAGTGAGCTGAGTGATCTCCGGGGTTCCGTTGGAGGGGGGAGGGGCAGTGAGCTGCGTGATCTCCGGGGTTCCGTTGGGAGGGGGGAGGGGCAGTGAGCTGAGTGATCTCCGGGGTTCCGTTGGAGGAGGGAGGGGCAGTGAGCTGAGTGATCTCCGGGGTTCCGTTGGAGGAGGGAGGGGCAGTGAGCTGCGTGATCTCCGGGGTTCCGTTGGGAGGGGGGAGGGGCAGTGAGCTGAGTGATCTCCGGGGTTCCGTTGGGAGGGGGGAGGGGCCGTGAGCTGAGTGATCTCCGGGGTTCCGTTGGGAGGGGGGAGGGGCCGTGAGCTGAGTGATCTCCGGGGTTCCGTTGGGAGGGGGGAGGGGCAGTGAGCTGAGTGATCTCCGGGGTTCCGTTGGAGGAGGGAGGGGCAGTGAGCTGAGTGATCTCCGGGGTTCCGTTGGAGGAGGGAGGGGCAGTGAGCTGAGTGATCTCCGGGGTTCCGTTGGAGGGGGGAGGGGCAGTGAGCTGAGTGATCTCCGGGGTTCCGTTGGAGGGGGGAGGGGCAGTGAGCTGAGTGATCTCCGGGGTTCCGTTGGAGGGGGGAGGGGCAGTGAGCTGAGTGATCTCCGGGGTTCCGTTGGGAGGGGGGAGGGGCAGTAAGCTGAGTGATCTCCGGGGTTCCGTTGGAGGGGGGAGGGGCAGTGAGCTGAGTGATCTCCGGGGTTCCGTTGGGAGGGGGGAGGGGCAGTGAGCTGAGTGATCTCCGGGGTTCCGTTGGGAGGGGGGAGGGGCAGTGAGCTGAGTGATCTCCGGGGTTCCGTTGGGAGGGGGGAGGGGCAGTGAGCTGAGTGATCTCCGGGGTTCCGTTGGGAGGGGGGAGGGGCAGTGAGCTGAGTGATCTCCAGGGTTCCATTGGGAGGGGGGAGGGGCAGTGAGCTGAGTGATCTCCGGGGTTCCGTTGGAGGAGGGAGGGGTAGTGAGCTGAGTGATCTCCGGGGTTCCGTTGGAGGAGGGAGGGGCAGTGAGCTGAGTGATCTCGGGGGTTCCGTTGGGAGGGGGGAGGGGCAGTGAGCTGAGTGATCTCCGGGGTTCCGTTGGAGGAGGGAGGGGCAGTGAGCTGAGTGATCTCCGGGGTTCCGTTGGAGGAGGGAGGGGCAGTGAGCTGAGTGATCTCCGGGGTTCCGTTGGGAGGGGGGAGGGGCAGTGAGCTGAGTGATCTCTGGGGTTCCGTTGGGAGGGGGGAGGGGCAGTGAGCTGAGTGATCTCCGGGGTTCCGTTGGAGGGGGGAGGGGCAGTGAGCTGAGTGATCTCGGGGGAGGGGCAGTGAGCTGAGTGATCTCCGGGGTTCCGTTGGGAGGGGGGAGGGGTGAGCTGAGCGAGTGAGGTGTCTGTTGGAGGGGGGTATTATGACATCATCACCACCTAACCGCCCAGCCGATGTGATTGGCCCTGAAAGACTTTCACCCCTGGGGGGCGTCAGAGGTGAGATCCGAAAATTTTTCGACCCTTACCAGCATCTAGACCCCAAGACCCCTCACTGGACCAAATTTCAAGTCTCTGGCTCAAACGGTGCGGGAGGACTTCGCAGTCATACGTACATACATACACACATACATACATACACCACTTGACTTTTATATATATAGATTTACATATTTTTAAAGGAGATAATTTTGTCAATCTGAGCATTAAGACTACTCATTTAAATAAGGGATTCTGGCCCCAAGGAAGTATGTTAGGCCTCTGGGGCTAGGAATCCCATACATGTAGCCTTCTGTCTGGTAAACTAGTTAATCTGAACACAGGACATACAGGACTCCAGTGCTGTAGGGGACAAGGACTCATAAAGTGTTAACATGTGGGGAAAACAAGTTCAGGCAGGAGCTCCCACAGCTGATAAGGGAAGGGAGTATTGTAAAAGCAAAGCTTTCAGTAGTGTCTGTTTACCAAGGAAATGCTTCCTATTGCTTTCAAGTGGCCCATTCTAGCCAACTACAGGACTGGCACGGACTGGGGCCAAAGGGAATTGCATGCAGCCCTTCTGGAAGGATGGGGGAAGGCAAATGGTTGCCAGATGCATCCCTCACCTGCTGCCCCTTCAAACAAACCAACCAACATCATAAACCAAAATGATGTTTGTTGCAGAAATGAGTAGGTTTTACCTGGAGGACCAGACTTTCAGCTGATATAAAGCAGTATAACGATATCATAGCCAGGGGGAGCAATGCTGATTTATACCAGCTGAGGATCTAACCCAGTGTTTCTTCTTGGGTCTACTTAAGTGACAGGCCCAAGTATCAAATTGCAGCAAACATTTTCACAGACAACTAGATTCTTCCTGTTGCCTCAAACAAAACTTTCATAGCACTCAAAAATAAAAATAAGTATTAAAGTGGGAATCATAAAAGCCAACAAATTAATTAGTTGTGACTCCTACTTCTAACACCATCTAAATGGTGCAAAAACACTAGTATCTAGCATCTCAATGCTGCTATGGTTGCTTCTTTCCAGTGGCACAAAACAGCCAGTGGATTCAGAACCATGAGAATTCTCTCTTCTCTGTGGAAACTTTGGGTGGCACAAAGCCAACGTAGCAGCTTCTTTGCCATTGATATTCCTAATTCCTTTTGCAGAGCGCTCCCATGGAAAAAGGCCCGAATTTCCCTGGAGTGGTGAATGGCCAGGAGTAGCCTACCTCGCACAAGGGACTGGACTGGCAAATATCTTAAAACTTTGCCTCCCCGCCTAGAATCTTGTGCAGAGCTTTTATGCCGGGCCAGGATGTATCAGATGTATAGAAACATTATCTAAAGGAACAATTTGTAATTTCATAGCAACAAGCTGCATAAAATCACCATCAGAAGGTGTGAGCCAAGAGAGCAGTAAAAGGAATGCTAGAATACAACATTACGCTCTTGTAATTCTGCATCTCTAAATGTCATTCTGACAGGATTCCTACACTTGGGTCTTTGCTTCATGTAGTGAAACCATATGAATATAATTTTTCCGGACAGACTTTTTCCTCCTCGCTCTCAGTTTTTCTTAACAATAGAGTGATTCAGCATCCAGAAGACTGGTGGTAATTCTGAAAGCTAAGGGAATTTACCAATGAGAGTGTGGTTTGTGTATGGTGGTGTGTTTTTGTAATTCAAGGGAAAATGTTAGGTTAAAATCATACTGAAAACTCTTTCTATATGTTCTTATATAGATTGTTAAAACAAAGAACTTATAAAATATATATGTATTTATTGGCAGTAAAGATAGATTAGTCGGTTTCATTTAATTGCTTGTTTTCAAACTGTTGCTTCTGACTTCTGGAGGAGGGGTCTGTCTCAAAAGGTAATCAGAGGGATGGCAAGGTCTCGAAAAAATTATTACAATCAAAAGAAAAAGGCTTGCTTCCCCCCTCCCTACATATCTTTACTTTTTCAGGTCAAGTATTCTCTGTCAACCCTTAAAACACACAGAAAATTGTAAAAATATTTAACTTTGAGAGGAACGTTGTCAACTGGAAAAGGGTGACATACACAGGTTCAGACCTACACTGCAGGCCCCAGGGCCGGTGCAAGGATATTTTGCACCCTAGGCAAAAACTTCCACCTTGCGCCCACCCTCCGATGACCAGACCTCACCTTCTTATGACCAAGTTCTCCTCAGGGGCCCAGATGTTTACAAAGTGCAAGGGACATGGGGGGGGGGCACTTCAAAGAGGGGGAGTCGTGGGGGGGCTCTTCCAGGGGGTGAATGTGGCAGAGATGGGAGTGCATGGGATTGTTGCAGGGGGCAAAGGTGGCCAAGAGGTGGAGGGGGTAGGGTGTACCGGTAGTGGCAGGGAAGAGATTGCACAGGGGCAAAAGGGACTCGTTGCAGGGGGTGCAATGGCACAAGGGAGAAGTGGGCAGGAGGGGGTTGTTTCAAGGGACTGGCAGGCAGGGGTATGTCTGTGCCCAGGGTTGTTGCAGAGGAGTGAAGGTGTCAGGGAGGGTTTTGCACAAGGGAGAAGTGGGCAGGAGAAAGATGGCAGGCTGGGGGGAGGCGGGAGTCTGAGGTTGATGCAGGGGTGAAGGTGACCATGGTTGGGGGGAGGTTGCCTGGTGGAGATTGCCCAGAGGCAAAAGTGGCAGGACAGGGTGGGTTGTTGTGGCAAGGGGTGCACAGGGGAGAAGGTAGCTGGTTGTGGGTGTTGGAGGGGGTGGCACTGGCTGGGGACAGGGGTACCTGGATTGCTCCCACATACACCATTCCCCAGGCCAAGAACTAGACCTGCCCACCCCCCAGTGCTCCGCAGGCCCATGTGGCCCCCGCAGCCCAGCTAGATACCTTGCAGGTGGAGCAGACACTCAGCTAATCCAGTTTCTTGGCCCGAAGAGCAGAGCGCAGCTGCGCCTTCATCCAGGCCCGGCGACAAGGGGGGACTACGGGTACAGCTGTACCGGGCCCCGGACTTTAAGGGGGCCCCCATGTCAGAGACGGCCGGACCAACGTGGCGGTGGGCGCGAGCAGACGGGTGGAAACACGGGATGCTCTGCTGAGAGCCCCGGCGCGCGGCCGGCCGCGTGCAAATCCCCCACCAGCCACCCCAGCGCTGTAGCCAAGTGCCCACAACAGCAGACTCCACAGCGGGCCCGGGGAAGTGCGCCCGGCCGCCCTGGCTTGCCCGGGTAGCGGATGGTTCTGGCCCAGCCCGGGTGCGCATTTCCCGCCAGGCAGGGTAGAGGAATGCGCCGTGCCGGCTCTGGTCCGGGTGGGGCTGGTGTGCGGCGCTGATGGTGGCGGAGGCGCCGAGAAGGGGAGCCGGACTCACCAGAGTAAGGGGGCTGGAGCCCAGCCCCACTCAGGGGGCGGCTCCGGGGGGGGGTGTCTTTGGGCAGGCGGGCTCTGTGGTGAGTTCACCCCCTGTGGGCGCTCGGGAGGTTCATTCATCGGCGTGGCTGGGCTGGGGGGCAGGCAAGGGGGCAGTGGGGGGGGGAGGCCAGGGGGGCGGGGGGGGGCAGGCGACTAGGCTGGATGGGGTGGGCGAGGCGTGGGTGCGGGAGGGAAGGAGGTTTGGTGGGGGGGAGGCTGGGCTGGTCAGGCATGGGGGGCAGGAGGCTGGGTTGGGAGTGGGAGGGGGGAGGAGGTTAGGTTCGGTGGGATGGGCCAGGCCAGGCAGGGGTGGGGGAGGGAAGGCAGTTAGATGCGGGGAGGCTGGGCGGGGGTAAAGGAAGATCACCTCCAACAGCGGGGTGGGCCAGGCAGGGATGGGTGGGGAGAGGAGGAGGTTAGGCTGGGGGAGATTATGTTGGGTGGGCCGGGTCAGGCAGGGGGGAGAGGAGAATAGGCTGTCGGGGGAGGTGGGCCAGGCAGGGGTGGTGTATGTGTCCTACCTGAGGTTTGCAAAGCCCAGGAGACACGTGTTGCGGGCCCGAGCCTGGCAGACAGGGGAGACAGACCAGCTGACTCAGTGAGGGGGAGGGAAGCTGGTGTGGGAGAAGGCCTGGTCCCCCACATCTGACCCCCAGCTCCTCTTCCCTAAGCACTTTGGCCCGTGTCCACGGGCTTTTACACTAGTAGCAACATAAATTTGTCTAAAGCGGCAGGGGTGGAGAAGCGGCAGCAAGCTGAGTGCTCAGCCCGCTGCAGCTTTAAAGTTTCCCTGGGGCAGGCGGCAGGACCCCTGCTGACAAGGGGCCAGCAGGGGAAACCCCAAAGCAGTGCAGGGCTAAGCACTCCGCCTGCCACTGCTTTGGGGTTTCCCCCGCTGGCCCCTTGCCAGCTGGGGTCTCAGCTCCCGTTGCCAGCCTGGGCTTCCTCGGGGGGGGGGGAGGGAGCGGCCCACGAATGACATTGAGGTGCTGTCGACTTTACCAGAGGGCCCACAAACGATCAGAGTAACAGGCCCCAAAATTTCTGTCGCCGGGCCTGCCTTCATCCCTGTGCCGCAGCAGCAGTGTGGGGCTGGTCCACAGGCAGACAGCCCCCCTCCCCCCGCCCTCCGCGCCCGGGGAGCCCAGCTTCAGCCCCTCAGCCCCACGGGCGTGGGGAGACTGGTTGCCTGCAGACCAGCCTGCACTGCTGCCGCCGCCACTGCTGAGAGCCCCGGGGGCGACGGGGAGCCTGGCTCAGCCCACGACGCAGGAAAGAAGGTGCAGCTGCTAGCACTAGACTCTCCCCTTCCCTGCTTCGCCGCTGGCTGCGCTGCGGGCGGCCCCTCTGGAGTCGGAAGGCAGGGACAGTGTCAGCCTTCTGCTCCGCTGTTTAAAAAATTTTTTTTGGGGGGGGGGCACCGCTTTTTGGTGGCCCCAGCAACTTGGCGCCCTAGGCGGCCGCCTAGTTTACCTAGTGGTTGTGTTAGGTAAAAAGCAAGTCCCTACTCACCTCTCCAGCACCCGAGATTCGTGCGGAGTTGGTTTGGGCCCACAAACTGTCAGAGACCACTTACACAGACTTCAATTCATTGATCAATGGGCTCACACTATCCTTAGCTCAAAGAAAGCTTCAGAGTAGTGTGGCAAATTTACTAGGGGTGAGCATCAATATTTATACACAGAAGTAAACAAAGTGATTTACAGATCATAATGGTCATGCATAATCAATCAAGATTCTACAGGATAAAACAGAAAATGTAAATTCCAAAAGATAAGGGGAGATGGCTACTTAAGGGGGGGGGGTGTCATGAGTAGTTTGCAGGTCAGAGCTTTGATTAAAAGTTCAGACAGACATCAAGTCTGGGATAAGATTAAGCTTAATCAATAGTTCAGACTCAACATTCCCCCATTTGTAGCTTTGATATAACTTATTTATCAAAAAGCTACATCTTAGTTTAAGGAGCTAAGGGCAGCTTGGCAACTTCAGCTTGTGCCAATTCGAAAAGAGTAGGGCCTAAAAGAACAAGCTGACTTACATGAGTCTGAGGGAGGGGACACACTGAATACAACAACACAGTATTATAAGGATTACTATGGCCCCAACAATACTCACTAAGAGTTTTACTAAAGGTGCCATTAAAACACATGTTGTATTTAAAATCATACTACACAACATTCATAATACAGTTGCTTTTAAGTTAGAAAAACATTCTTAACAATTCCCTCCTCTTTAAAGATAATTTCTTTTATATTTTAAAAGCAAATTACTTTCAGCTTTTAAATTATGCACTAATTTAGAGGTACTATTCAGTTTAGGCACACCCAGTATTGGGGTGTTGAGGTAGATATTATTTTCAAAGACATAGCATTTCTCATTCATGAGAGCATATATTTTTCTTTGGGCAGCTAACATTATGTTTCAGGCCATTTTGACTTGCCCACTTGTTTCAGGATAGACTCTCACTGAGATTCATTGCTTGGTTTGTCTTTTAAACAAACATTCTGAACATGAACCCTTTTAGTTTTAGGGCAATTCATGATAGACTGTAGCTTTACATACTTAATATGTTCTAAAAAGTGCTAATTTACTGGTGGAAGCTCTATTTTTATCCAACCAGGAGTTACTTGTCACAAAAAATGCTAAGTGACTTCTATTAAAAAGACTCAACACGAGTCAGTGTTATGCAGAGGCACTGATATTTGAAGTAGATTTTGCATCTACTCTTTGTTAGCTACTATGAAATACTTGTTTGTTTTCTTATTCTTGTTTGGTCCTATGTTAGATTATGCTGGACCAGATCTCTATTTTGGTAGCATTCAAGTCATGTTAACAGTAATCAGAGGGATAGGTACACAGAGGAGTTTCTATCTTGCGTCTACCAAGAACTGAGTACACACTTAACAATCACTTCTATTTTTCAAAATACAGATTTTGACTTTCTGGGAATATCTAATAAAAAAAACCCATTATACTCATGAAATAAATTTTGCTTAATCTAAAACAAGATTAATAACTTAAAATTGATTAATACTTCAATTTGATAAACATTATTAAGTCCTTTTGAATTTTATCTTCAGGCTGAGACCCGGCACGGTCTTCGCTAGCCACTTTTCTTCAGGGTTCTTCTTCGTCCCCTCTCCAGTTGCTAGGGCTTGGGTTTGCCCCGCTGTCGTCTACTTCTTATCCTGGTCCGTTGAGGGTGGAGGCCTCAGCTGCCTCGTTGTCATCTGGGAAAAGGGCATGCTTACATCAGGCGTGGTGAATTCAGGCTTCCTTTTCTGCCACCTTGATGATGGTTGGGGTGGCCAAGGCACTCGGTATGGTCCTTTTCACAGGGGCTAGAGCAGAACTTCTTTGTAGGCTTTAACAAAGACTTAAGAACGAGGTTCTATCGGGTGTGCTTTTACATTTAAAAGCAGTCTCATATCTGCGGAGAGAGTTAGTCTGTCTCTGGAGCTGTAAAACAAAAGAAGTTAGTTCTGCTTTTTCAAGCACCAAATCAGCAGTCATGGAATATTTGACTAGGTAAACTGAGGAAGGCCTGCCAAAAAGTAGTTCAAAAGGTGATAACTTGACTTTTAGGAGTGTCATGGAGATTGTGCAGCACAAGGAGTAATGCATTTATCCAGTTAAGACCAGTGTCTTTGCATATTTGTCCTTTTAACCAGGCCATTAGATTGCAGGTGCCAAGGTGTGTGGCACTTCTACTGAACTCTCAAGGCACTCATAACTTGCTGAAAAGCTGTTTCTGTAAAATGAGACCCACGGTTTAAGTCTGTCATCTTGGGTACCTATACTTAGGGATAAAATTATTTAAGAGATATTTGTCCACAGTCTAAGCATTTGCTCTTTTGGTATGAAATGCTATACACAGGATGGCAGTTCAGAAAAGTTAATTTGAGGCTTTTTTAAAAAGAAAGACAGCTCAGGGCCAGGTTCTGGATGGACTTTGTGACTCCTTTTGTTTGAATTGCTGATATGACAGGCAAATCTTTTTACATCAGTCCCAAGATGTAGCAAGGCTGTTTAGGATCTTTAGGTAATGTATTCTTTACCTATGAGTAACAACAAAAAAAACTAACACATTTCATTAATACTTGGCAGTGTTACAAACTTTACAACTGAGTGGGCATTTTAGCCCTTTTTTCTCTCTCTTTCTCTCTTTTTTTCTCTCTCTCTCTCTGACACACACACACACACACACACACACACACACACTTTTCTTTATCTTACATTGTTTTTATACAGTACTTTAGTTTTACATACACTTTTATAATAAAAATAACTGAATTACAGAGCTTTGGAGTAACAGAACAGGACAAGCATACTAACTGTTGAGGCCACTTGGTACCTCTGGTGTCTAATAGCTTTCTTCCCTCCCTCGCCCTCTGGCTAGAAATCTGGGGGTAGCCAGAAGAATTCCATGTGCAATTTGAGGAGTGAGTTAACTTGTCATGTTAATGCTTCCAAAGTCTATTGGTATTTAATTTCAATTGAAAATTATTGTTCACATTGTTCTTAGCTAGTGAAATTATAACAAGTATATTTAAACCTTAACATTGTAAAAACAATTTTATATTACAAATTGAATAAACACATATCTATATTTCAATTCTGCAGTATATTGCCTTATGTACAATTTATCACAAACACAGTTTTGGCCACATTGACAAAACATTTTAAGACAAACATAGAACATAAAATACAATTCTTATTGTGCCAGTAAGTGCATAGTTTGTTAGCTGGCATCAGCTTTCTTTGAACCTTTTATATCTCCACTTTTTTTTTTAAAAGGGAATCAGTTATTATTTTCTTTTGTTTTTTAGGCAAACCAGGTTTCAGTCACTTTTTATCAATTAGGTAATTTGCATGAACACAGATGTTTTCTGGCTTGCTTTTTGGATTTAAAGCTAGTTACAACTTAAAAGGATACAATTATCTTTATCAGAATCTTTTACTGTTAACTTTTTCTTTTGTAACACACACTGATCTGAAACACCATTAGCGTTACAAACAAATTTAGCTAAACCATGCATAGCTGCATACTTGCAAACTAATCTCTGTGCTTGGATTACTTATTATAAGGATTTAGTTACAGACATTTTAAAGACATTAAAACATTTTTTATTTTCACTAAAATTATTTTTCTTTACTATTTTTATGCTTTTGGGTCAACACTATTAGAATTTCGGTTTATTAGGGTTACTTTGAGGTTTTATTTTACAAAATTAAATTTGCTTCCCTGACGGTTCAAATCTTACTCTGTCTTGTTTAACAGATAAGTAATTTGCATTTTCACAGACAGAGAAGTAAGTCCAGGGGCTAGTTTTAAAAGGGATACCATTTATTTTTACTAACAAGCTAGTTTTAAAGTTCCATTGTTCTTTCTTTACTTACTTTTGCTTTCAGAGGGGATCAGATGTTAGGTTCTGTAAGAGACTACAAATCACATTCAAAGTGTCTAGACTCTAGAGGTGAGATTTGTACTATTTTTTTAACCTGGGACACAGACCTTGTTTACTTGCAGAATTAGCATGGACATTTCTCTTTGAACAATCTTGTTTCTCTATCACTGGTGAAACACAGCCACTTGGATATAGGGCTGTCTCAATTCCTTCTCAAAGCTATCCCCACTCAAATCACTTTTACACTTTAACTGCATCAAACTGTTTACCTGTTTTCCTTTAGGAACTTTCCTAGGCAACACTTCACTACTCACAGAAATTCTGTCTTTGTTCTCTTCACTCTAGGGCTTCTAAGGAACAGCTTCTTGAGCAACAACAAATTCTCACTAGGATTTATTCACATTCATGATTATCTTTGGCCCATCAGACAGATCTCTACAAAATCTCCTCTTAGGCAATCTTACAAACTCACTGGACAAAGGGTTAAAGTTATTCTTTTTCCTCTGCAGTTACAAACTTAGAACTATCTAAATCTATAACTAACTCTGACACTACTGCATTTAACTATTACAAGCCGAAAAACAGACAAAAAAAAAGACAGACAAGGAGGATACAGACACACTTTCCTACCCTAGACACACAGCTTGGGATTTTCTTTTTGGCCTATTGCCAAGTGGTTATTCCTTCCGAGGTTTTTCCCCGAACCATTTTCCTCCTTACCCTCTGCACAGATTCAGATCCTGAGTCCTGCAGATTCCCCTCTGCTCCCTGGAGAGTCCCCCTGCGGAGGAGTAGGGGCAGGTGCAGTGGGGACCAACTGGCGGGTCAAAACACGCCATGGTTTACACCCTTTATCGAAATAACATGGAGGGGGTTCACTCTCGGGAGAATACCTGACTGTCATAATCTTTAAAGATTTCCACAGCTCTGCTGCAGAGTTCAAACAAAATCAGTAACTTAACTGTCCCGGATGGTTTTTTTGATCTGGCTCTCCACTTCTCTTTAAAGCAGCCTGCTCGAAAGAACCATACAAAGGCAACCTTTTCTCCAGGTTGGCCCATACCGCGGTATTCCCAGTCTAATTCCCTACACACAGCGTGTACAACTTCTTAGACATTCCTGTCTGTACTGGGAGTCTTTCTTCATAACACAACTTATTCCTAATGCTCAAAAAAGTTCTGAAAAGGGACACTAGTCCCTTGACCCATGGTGTCTGACAGGAGCCCTCCAACTGGCGTTTACCCTGCTGTCCAGTACACGACTCCTCAATATTGAATTGGCTGGGAGAAATCTCCCGTGGCGCCTGCCAATTCGTATATGAGTGATCTGACCACTGGACAGAGGCACCGCACCAGAAGGAATCCCGAGACAAGCCCCCAAATTGTTAGGTAAAAAGCAAGTCCCTACTCACCTCTCCAGCACCCGAGATTCGTGCGGAGTTGGTTTGGGCCCACAAACTGTCAGAGACCACTTACACAGACTTCAATTCATTGATCAATGGGCTCACACTATCCTTAGCTCAAAGAAAGCTTCAGAGTAGTGTGGCAAATTTACTAGGGGTGAGCATCAATATTTATACACAGAAGTAAACAAAGTGATTTACAGATCATAATGGTCATGCATAATCAATCAAGATTCTACAGGATAAAACAGAAAATGTAAATTCCAAAAGATAAGGGGAGATGGCTACTTAAGGGGGGGGGTGTCATGAGTAGTTTGCAGGTCAGAGCTTTGATTAAAAGTTCAGACAGACATCAAGTCTGGGATAAGATTAAGCTTAATCAATAGTTCAGACTCAACAGTTGCGCCGGTCCTGACAGGCCCAGTTCTGCCACTTTTACTTCTGCTGTTCCTTCACTCCAAGAGCAGTCTTATTACAGTAAACCCTCGATTTAACGGACCTCGATTTAACGGACTTCGGATGCAACGGACAAAATTTCTGAGCAAGTCTGATGCATTCCTGATCCATTTCTGGCGGGCTGGCTGCCGGCTCCCGCCCGGGTCCAGGCAGTGGGCAAGCTGGCTGCCAGCTCCCGGCTGCCACCCGGGTCCAGGCAGCGGGCAGGCTGCGGAGCTGTCACCCCGACCCTGTGGCGGGCGGGCTGCTGCTCTGACAGCTCATTTTTTTATTATTATTAAATAACGGACTTTTTTATTTAACGGACACCCCCTCGCCCAAATTAGTCCGTTAAACGGAGGTTTTACTGTACAGCTCCTTGGGGGTTAAGGAACTAACGACTCATTGGCATCAATGGCATAACACTCATTGTCTTTAATGGTGCAGGATCAAGCCTGAATCAGGGTGGCAGAATCGGGCCCCCTGTGTTAACAGATCAATAGTATTCCTAATATTCATGCATATTTTGTTTATGTTTTCAGTTTGGACATTTTCCTGTTCATTTCATCAGCTTAATTTATGTTTGACATATGATTTTCTGATCACTGGTATAGTTACCTCACTCTTAACACACAATTACCATGTTTAATGGTAGATTTAAGAACAGTGTGTTGTAGCACCTGAAATATAGGTTACTACAGTGCAGAAACCAAAACCTGTTATTCAAATGCCTAATTCAACTGGTTAATTATTGAAGTTCGTGGTAGAAACAGTTGACTGCTCTAGGGCAGGAGAACAGCTATCTTTTATCAGCAGCGGGAACAGTTTCTTTTGTGAGACACAGCAAGGTCAAACATCTGGAGTAGTGCAGGAGTTGGAGAGAGAATTTCAAAGTTCCTTTGTTTGTAAGCTCTTATCTCCAAAAAGAGCCCTGTTCAAATCATGAAGTTGAGTTCATTGTTTTGTGGGCAGAAGGTAGCGATTTCCACCAATTGTTACAGATGAAGAAAACACTCATTAAAAATTAAAGTACTATTTTAAAATTAAGATATTAGCTCTTTAAAAAAAACTGCTTAGATTTCAAACTGATGTCTCTTAAAACACATTTCACCAACAAGAAATACCATCTTCTTACTTTGTAATATAGAGAGAATATTATTGGAGTGAGAGCCCTGGAGTC
This sequence comes from Sternotherus odoratus, assembly GCA_032164245.1. Lineage (NCBI taxonomy): Eukaryota > Metazoa > Chordata > Testudines > Kinosternidae > Sternotherus > Sternotherus odoratus. The sequence continues at coordinate 182,532,839 of JAVMKO010000001.1, forward strand.
TGAAGCCCTCTATATTCCAAAATAGATACAGCAGAGATGAGAACACACGTTTAAGGGTTCCAAACAGTATTGCCTCTAATCTGACCTGGAGTCTATCGCACATTCTAACTAAGACTTCAATTTCACTTAGAATAGTGTCTAAGCAATCGGGACACCCACGCCCCTGGATTGTTTCCCCACCACTACGATTGCAGCATCAGTCTTCAGGGTAAGCGGATAGTGTAAATGCAGAAATATACTGATTTATCCACCCAAGTACTTATGTGATCCCTATTAATTCAGTACTTGAGTGTGCCTCAAAATATTAAATGCATTGATCCTCACAAAATCCCTGTGAGGTAGGGGAAGTGCTGTTATTTCTCTTTTTACAGATGAGGAATGAAGTACAGTGAGGCGAAGGGACTTGCCAAAGTTCTCCCCTGAAGTCTATGGCAGAGCAGTGAATTGAACCCAGGTCTCCCAAGTCCTATGTTAGTTCCCCCCAGCCCATCCTCTCTCTCATAACTCAGCGCTGTACCAGTATAACCCTGTGTTGCAAAAACTACTTTTACCTTTGGAGCTTTAATCCCAATATACTCACAAAGAACAGGCATTACTCAGTAGGTTTCTGGAAAACAAGATGTATTGCAAGCAATAGGAGTCAGAGGGGTTATTACCCAAACAACTGGCTCAACTCCATGACAGGCTGAGACCTTTCTTATACTCAGGTGTGAATAAGGGAGGGGGGCTTTCAATACACTTACACAGGTGATAACACTTAATGGCTATCACATCCATTGTTCAGTATTAATCTATGCCATTTACATGTCTGGTAAACAGGAGGCCAGGATCCTTACGGGTACTCAGACACTGTGACGCCTTGCCCAGCTGTGGCAAGTTGAACATGAGTTTAAAATACATGCCAGGCTAGAGGCTGAGAGTTCATATACAGGGAGTGAAAGTACAGTTTAAGACAGTTTTTAAAATCATACTACACAACATTCATAATACAGTTGTTTCTAAATTGTGTTATTCCAACAATCCCTCCTCTTTAAAAGATAATTTCTTTTATATTTTAAAAGCAAATTACTTTTAGTTTTTAAATTATGCACCAATTTATAGGTACTATTCAGTTTAGTCACACCCAGTATTGGGGTGTTGAGGTAGATATTTGCAAAGACATAGCATTTCTCATTCATGAGAGCATATATTATTCTTTGGGCAGCTAACATTATGTTTTAGGCCATTTTGACTTGCCCACTTGTTTCAGGATAGACTCTCACTGAGATTAATTGCTTGGTTTGTCTTTTAAACAAACATTCTGAACATTGGGAGCAAATTTGAGTAGGTGATTTCAGTTAAGCTAAATATGAACCCATCTAGTTGGAGGGCAATACATAATAAGACTTTAGCTTCACATACTTAATATCATGTTCCAAAAAGTGCTAATTTACTGGTGGAAGGTCTATTTTTATCCAACCAGGAGTTACTTGTCACAAAATACTAAGTTTGGTCCCATGTTAGATTATGCTGGACCAGATCTCTATTTTGGTAGCATTGAAGTCATGTTAACAATAATCAGAGGGATAGGTACACAGAGGAGTTTCTATTCTGCATCTACTAAGAACTAAGTACACACTTAACAATCACTTCTATTTTTTAAAATACAGGTTTTGACTTTCTGGAAATATCTAATAAAAACATTATACTCATGAAATAAATTTTGCTTAATCTAAAACAAGATTAATAACTTAAAATTGATTAATACTTCAATTTGATAAACATTATTAAGTCCTTTTGAATTTTATCTTCAGGCTGAGACCCGGCACGGCCTTCGCTAGCCACTTTTCTTCAGGGTTCTTTATCGTCCCCTCTCCAGTTGCTAGGGTTTGGGGTGCCCCGCTGTCGTCTACTTCTTATCCTGGTCCGTCGAGGGTGGAGGCCTTAGCTGCCTCGTTGTCATCTGGGAAAAGGGCATGCTTACATCAGGCGTGGTGAATTCAGGCTTCCTTTTCTGCCACCTTGATGATAGTTGGGGTGGCCAAGGCACCTGGTATGGTCCTTTTTACAGGGGCTGGAGCAGAACTTCCTTGTAGGCTTTAACAAAGACTCAAGAACCAGGTTCTATCGGGTGTGCTTTTACATTTAAAAGCAGTCTCATATCTGTGGAGAGAGTTAGCCTGTTTCTGGAGCTGTAAAACAAAAGAAGTTAGTCCTGCTTTTTCAAGCACCAAATCAGCAGTCATGGAATATTTGACTAGGTAAACTGAGGAAGGCCTGCCAAAAAGTAGTTCAAAAGGTGATAACCCAATTTGACCCCTAGGAGTGTCATGGAGATTGTGCAGCACAAGGGGTAATGCATTTATCCAGTTAAGACCAGTTTCTTTGCATATTTGTCCTTTTAACCAGGCCATTAGATTGCAGGTGCCAAGGTGTGTGGCACTTCTACTGAACTCTCAAGGCACTCATAACTTGCTGAAAAGCTGTTTCTGTAAAATGAGACCCACGGTTTAAGTCTGTCATCTTGGGTACCAATACCTAGGGATAAAATCATTTAAGAAATATTTGTCCACAGTCTAAGCATTTGCTCTTTTGGTAGGAAATGCTATACACAGGATGGCAGTTCAGAAAAGTTAATTTGAGGCTTCTTAAAAAGAAAGACAGCTCAGAGCCAGGTTCTGGATGGACTTTGTGATTCCTTTTGATTGAATTGCTGATATGACAGGCAAATCCTTTTACAATGTAAAACATGGGTCCAGACAGTTAATCAGTCTCTAGTATTTCACAAAAACATTGGTAATGGACAGTCCCAAGGTGTTGCTGTTTAGGATCTTTAGGTAATGTATTCTTTACCTGTGAGTGAGAAAAAAATCTAACACATTTCATTAATACTTGGCAGTATTACAAACTTTACAACTGAGTGAGCATTTTAGACCTCCCTCTCTCTCTCTCACACACACATACACACCTTTCTTTATCTTACATTGTTTTTATACAGTACTTTAATTTTACATACAGTTTTATAATAAAAATAACTGAATTACAGAGCTTTGGAGTAACAGAGCAGGACAAGCATACCAACTGTTGAGGCCACTTGGTACCTCTGGTGTCTAATAGCTTTCCTTCCCTCCCTCGCCCTCTGGCTAGAAAGCTGGGGGTAGCCAGAAGAATTCCATGTGTAATTTGAGGAGTGAGTTAACTTGTCATGTTAATGCTTTCAAAGTCTATTGGTATTTAATTTCAATTGAAAATTATTGTTCACATTGTTCTTAGCTAGTGAAATTATAACAAGTATATTTAAACCTAAACATTGTAAAAACAATTTTATATTACAAATTGAATAAACAAATATCTATATTTCAATTCTGAAGTATATTGCTTTATGTACAATTTATCACAAACACAGTTTTGGCCACTTAGACAAACAAGACATAGAACATAAAATACAATTCTTATTGTGCCAGTAAGTGCAAAGTTTGTCAGCTGGCATTAGCTTTCTTTGATTTTTCTGAAAGACTAAAAACCAACCAACTAAACAGACAAACATATCTCCACCCTTTCTAAGGGAATTAGTTATTATTTAAAATATATATATATTTACACTTAACAAATTCAACCAAACCATCTATTGCCACATACTTGCAAGCTAATAATCTCTGTGCTTGGATTACTTATCATAAGGATTTATTTACAGACATTTTAAAGACACTAAAACATTTTTTTGTTTTTACTAAAATTATTTCTTTTATTTGTTTTCTAGGCAAACCAGGTTTCAGTTACTTTTTATCAATTAGGTAATTTACATGAAAACAGATGTTTTCTGGCTTGCTTTTTGGATTCAAAGCTAGTTACAGCCTAAAAGAATACAATTATTTCTACTAGAATTTTTACTTTTAACTTTTGCCTTTGAAACACAGTGATTTGAAACACCACCACTTAAGTGTAGGTAACAAAGTCCTGTGGCACCTTAAAGACTAACTATAAAGTTTTGAAGCATAAGCTTTCCTGAGTACTTGGAGGTCAATGGGGCCCTGAGACAGACATTAGCAAGTAATTTGCATTTTCACAGAATAAAGCTTTTGGGGCTAGGTTTACAAGAGATACTATTTATTTTTACTAACAAGCTAGTTTTAAAGTTTCATTGTCTTTCTTTACCCAGAGACCACAAGTTGCATTTAAAGTGTCTAGAGATACTAACTGCACAGCTGTTCTGCTCTGAAGATACATCTACCCAGTTATCTTTTGAGCCTGAGACACAGACTGTCTACCTGCAGAATCAGCATGGGGACATTCCTCCCTGAACAATCTTGTTTCCCTATCACTGGTGAAACACAGCCACTTGGATATAGGGATGTTCCAATTCCTTCTCAAAGCTATCTCTACTCAAATCACTTTCACACTTTTTAACTGCAGCAGACTGCTTACATATTTTTCCCTCAGGAACTTCTTTAGGAAACAATTCACCACTTACAAATCCCGTTTTTACCCCCTTCCACTTACAAATCCCGTTTTTACCCCCTTCACCTAGGGCTTGCTCCCAAGGAATACTTTCCTGAGCAACCAAATTCTTTACTCACATTTTATGATCATCCTTTTCCTATCAGGCGGATTTTTACAAAATCCCCTTTCAGGCAAATTCACAGACTTACTGAACAAGAGGTTAAAGTTATTCTGCTTTCCTTTGCCAGATACCAGTTTAGGAATTGCTTCCTTCCTGGTACAAGTTGTTAATCTGTTAGTAGGTAACACAACCAAATCACTTTTCTGAGCATTAGCCGAATTTAAAACCAACTCTGACACACTGCACTATTCTCACCCATCACAGGCTGACAGACACCTTCTAGAAGATTTTAAAACACATTTTTTTTTCACTAGACACACAGCTTGGGATTTTACTTTCCTTGTCCCAGCACACAGACAACTGCTTGGAGACTGAGGTAGCTTTCTCCATAAGCAGGTTAATACTTCTGACAGACACAGGCACACTTTCTCACTGTTACACTCCTCCACACAGGACACAGGTAAGGCATAGGGACCCCCTTTTCTCACTATCCTTACCAGGCACATCTTAGGTTTACTTTTACAAGCTGTACCAGCTAAAACTATTTAATATAGGGGAACTGGTTTTTAGTGTTGATTTCTAATTACCTTCTTATGAACCCTGATTGTAAGGGTGACATTAAAGGACCTGGAATCAGGCCAACCAAGATCAAATGTGGTCCATTTTGACTGACAAAACTTAATTAAATCATTCTCAGTTATCTTAATACCATAATCACTTTCAAATTTACCAAAGTTACGTAACATACAACCAAAGGGAAAGGCGGAATCTTCCACTCGGGAGCGACCCGATCTCATTGTTATACCAAATGATTCACAAGGAATCTACAAACGGCGAATTAATACAAAAGTACTAAAATCACCAACCAAATTAACAATGGGAGTAATGGAGATACTTACACCGCTCTGTTTCCCAGGCGCCTACCAAACTCCAGAAACCTCTGGTCTTGCCTGATTTGTAGGGACTCACGCTTTAACGTTCCGGGTATCACCGCAGACCGGATCAAGAGTTAGGACAGGCAAAAATGGCCTGGTGTACACTTTCCCTCCTCTGGTCGGTCTATTGTGATCACGGAGTCGTCCAAAGGTGTCCCATCTGGAGGTGCCAGAATTGTTGCAAAAACTACTTTTACCTTTGGAGCTTTAATCCCAATATACTCACAAAGAACAGGCATTACTCAGTAGGTTTCTGGAAAACAAGATGTATTGCAAGCAATAGGAGTCAGAGGGGTTATTACCCAAACAACTGGCTCAACTCCATGACAGGCTGAGACCTTTCTTATACTCAGGTGTGAATAAGGGAGGGGGGCTTTCAATACACTTACACAGGTGATAACACTTAATGGCTATCACATCCATTGTTCAGTATTAATCTATGCCATTTACATGTCTGGTAAACAGGAGGCCAGGATCCTTACGGGTACTCAGACACTGTGACGCCTTGCCCAGCTGTGGCAAGTTGAACATGAGTTTAAAATACATGCCAGGCTAGAGGCTGAGAGTTCATATACAGGGAGTGAAAGTACAGTTTAAGACAGTTTTTAAAATCATACTACACAACATTCATAATACAGTTGTTTCTAAATTGTGTTATTCCAACACCTGTAGTGCCATTTCAACATCTCTTATGGCAGAGACAGAAGATTTTTTTGAAGTCTACAAGGGATTATTATAACCAACTGCATAACAGGCCACATTTGATGGTAGCTAATCAAATGCACAGTGGATTCAAGTGTGATATATATTTCCTGTGTTTCATTTGGACTTCTAAATGTTTTTGATCTAGAATGGGAACCTTCATGATAGAGTAAACTTAAAGGAGAACATTTTTCTAATAACCGGATATAGTTAATAAAATCTGACACAATCAAATATTAATGATGAAAAGACTACAATAAAGAAATGTTGCGGCCACTTGTTTTCTGAATTCACTGTGTGTGCGTGTGTGATGTAATTATATATTATGTCACATACTCAGCACTATGCCTTCACTTCATTATTAACTAGGGAGTGAACACAGATTGGGGGAAAATAGTTTTGGGTAGGATTCTGCATGGACTCCTGTACATGAGGGGATGCCCAGTGACTTCAGTCATACTCTGCACTGGTACCAGAGTCACACTACCAGAAGAGGATCCCAGTGCAGGATCAAGCCCATAGTTTATCTTCAATACTTAGCAAGTGTGCAAAAGAAGGCACAAGAACTAAGGATAATTATCCTCACCCGGGGAAAATGTCAACACTTTTGCAAAGGACTAGCTATTAATTTAAAAATAGTTACATCTGTAAATGCTATATTGTAAGAGTATAGGTAGCCATTTGCACACAATACCGTCACTAAAAACCTGTGATAATACTTTAAGAAAGCTCATCAGACATTTTCCCCATAATTCTCTTTTTCTATTTATGAATGTAAGGTAAATTCATCTGAGGGAATGATACAAGAAAAATAAGCAAACACCACAGTTAAACAATTATGCAGAACTTCACCTTGACAACAGGATCCAACTCATGTGTGTTAACCAAAGCAGAACAATAGCACTTTAAAGTGTTATCACTACTGTTTCAGTATTATTAATTTTTTTGGCTGTGAGGAAATGCTGTTTTAATTTATTTATATGCACTTAAACTGCTATGCAGAGGCCAGTTAGGTTACTTACTAAAGTGTATTCCCTTGAAGTAACTCAGAAGATATATGCAGAGCCTTGATTCCTTTGTAAAGATAATATGTGATCAAACACTCTCAGCTACGTATGAAACCTTGCACAATTAGCCTAACATAACAAATCTGGCCTAGTCCTAGAAAAGAATATGCTATATGTTTCTGCCTCTTTTTTCCCCCATCAGTATTTAGCACACACAATGTGCTTGATGCTTTGAAAGCAAGACAAATAAATTCCCTGCCTTGAAGAACAGACGATATAGACAGTCATACCATTTGTGAAGACAATGAATGATAAAGGGAGAAGGGAGCAGACAGAGGACAGAGGTTACAGTTACAAGATCGTGAGGTGGCTTTGATGCTGGTTCATTGTGGAAATACTGATGTGTTTTTTATTTTGTTTAAAACAATTGTGGTTATTTATCAAATACCTGTGAGGTTGGAAATAGGAGAGTGAAAATTGGTTAGGAGGGGCTGAATTAATAGGAGAAAGGGCTAGTCTACATATTAACATGCACCAAAATGACTATATTGGTTTCAATTCATGCCCTTTGTTGTTTCATACAAATCTGTGTCAGTGTTTTGTGGGTTTAAAATCAAAATAGGACACTTCTATTCCAAACTAGGAATGTCTACACACGGACTTGCACCAGGAGAAGAGGTGTGAATTAAAATGGATTTAATTATGTCATTGAAAGTTTGCAAGTATTCTGTTCCTAAAACTGAGGAAAATAAGAAGGGCAGACGAAGAATGAAATGGAAAAGAACACAAGATGGAGCAGGGGGAGAATATAAAGGAGAAGAGTGGTTAGGTAAAAGGGCTTTGTTTGTTTATACTTTGTAGTATAGCAGAACACTTTTAAAAAACATTACTTTAGAAATTATAATTAACAATATCCTAGGCAGCAGCAGCCACTTAGCCCTGGTCTACACTGCGGGGAGGGGAATTGATCTAAAATACACAACTTCAGCTACGAGAGTAACATAGCTAAAGTCGACGAACTTAGATCCACTTACCCTGGCGTCTTCACGGTGGTGAGTCAACTGCTGCTGCTCCCCCGTTGACTCCGCCTCTTGTGGCGGTGGAGTACAGGAGTTGATGGGAGAGCGCTCAGGGATTGATTTATTCCAATTATTTGGAAGCAACCAAAGACTTGACTTAACCCAGCAGTTTATTCCATCACTGCTTCAGGCCTGATCCAAGAACTTAGCATTTATTGTATGTATATGATTCCTTTAACCAATTTTAACTCTTCTCTTTCTTCTTTTTTATAAATAAACCTTTAGATATTAAATACTAAAGGATTGGCCAGAGCGTGATTATTGGGTAAGATATGCGTTATATATTGACCAGTGTATGTGGCTGTTTTGGGGATGAGAAGAACCCTTTGTCTGATGAAATTGGTTTTCAATAACCACTCATCATTAAGTCTAGCATCTGGGTGTTGAATCCAGGACTGGAATGCCTAAGGAAAGTGCATTTCTGACTTCTTGTTACCCAACGTGGTCAGATAGAAGTTTATTTTTGTTTCTGGTTTGGTATATCTTATGGAAGAATAACTACCAGCTTTGGGGTGTGTCAGCCCTTATCTCAGCAGTTTGTCTTCAGTTTGTTATTCTCAGTTGTGACACACTGAGGCATGCTGACACCATTATAAAATGCCCCCTACCCCTCATTTTCCTAATTTAGGTAGAGCCTGTGAGGGTCATTCTCTGCTACCTACAGACCTGGGTGCAGATAGTTGGGAGGTTGACAGTGCAAGTCTCCTGCTGGTGCAATTTGAATAGACCAACCTGCAATACTTCCATCATGTGCTAAAAGAAAGTCAAAGTTTAGCTTTTAAAAAAAATTGCAAAGAAATGAGGCCAAAATTCTCTGAGTCCACTTTAAGTCATCATCAAAAAAAGGCATCAAGGAAAGAAAATAAGCCAGCGGGTGCCTACATGAACTAGCACTTGAAATGATACTCGGTACTGCAATTCACGCTTCTAATATGGAACCTTCCAGCAAAGGTATGAGAGTTATGGTCTCAGAGTATATAACTATACAATCAAGCAACATATATAAATACAAAAGAAGGAGAGAGGGACTAAGTCTTACCAAAACCAGTGCAAACAATTTCAGATGACAAAGTTATTAGTAAATCCAAAGGAAAAGATTAAGGACAAACTGAAAGGGTATCGTAGCCATCTGTTCTCAGAACTCTCCAAAGAACCCAGAAACACTGATTACTGAACCAGCATTCAGATTAAATTTTGGAAAGAGTAATTCCAGAGGATCAAATTTCACAAAGCAAGACTGTAGCGGGGTGATACCTGCTCCCTGCCGGCCAGGGCTGGAATAGCCCTGGAAAGAGGGTTTGTAGCTGGCTGAGCCTGCTAGCAGGCTTAAGTGGAAAGCGGGCTCAGCTGTGTGGCCACACCCCAAACATTCCAGGCTGTATAAAAGCCTGGGAGGCAGGAGTTAGGAAGAAGGTGAGAGAGGGAGAGTGAGTTTACTCTGAAGGTCAGTCTACTCTGTAGGCAGCAGGAGACAGGGCCTGGCTGCAAAGTACCCGGACTGGGACAGGGCGTGGGTGAGGCAGCTGGGAGCCAGGGAGCCTAAGCTCTAGGGAGAGGGCCCCAGCTTGCTGAGCCTAGGGAAGGCCCGACCCACGGGGTACTGGGGATTGCAAGGGGGCACTCTCCTCTGCAAGCAGAGGGAGACAAGGCCTGACTGCTGGGAGCCTTTATCAGAGTACCCAGACTGGGACAGGGCGAGGGCAAGGCAGCTGGGAGCCAGGGAGCCTAAGCTCTAGTGAGAGGGCCCCAGCTTGCTGAGCCTAGGGAAGGCCCGACCCACAGGGTACTGGGGGTTGCAAGGGGGCAGCCCTGGGCTGATAAGAGCAGCAGGCCAACCCCTTCTTGCCGGTGATGAGTAGCCATGAGACTGCAGTCAGCCTCAGAGAGCCTGAGGCAGTGGTGACTGGCAGTGGCCGTATCTGAGGCAAGTTGGGGATAGTGGGTGTTGGGTCCCCCAGGGAGGGGAGACCCTAAGACCAGGGGGGTACTGCAGGGGTGCAGCACCCTCAGCAAGGGGTTCCGGGGTCCAGGAGGGACACGGAGCCAGTGTGGAGAAGCGGACGTCGGCCGGCAGAGGGCGCTCCCGGGTCAAAAAGAGCTAATTCCCAGACGACCAGACGGGGGCACCGCCGGGTGAGGGGCCGACCCGTTACAAAGACACTAGAAGCATTTAGTCAGAATTCTAGGTAAACAAATGCCTAATTGTTAGGTGATGAATTACGATTTCAGAAATGCTGTAGCCCCCATCCCCAAAATGTCCCTCAAAGCAAAGCACCACAATATATACTGTAACTGATTGGAGAGAACAACCACCACCTATAGTACCACCACCCTTCCTGGGCCTGGCTGATTGTCTTGTTGCTTTTATCAGTTTCTCTCAATTGAATGCTCTGGATTTATACCATGGCAAGATCAGACACCAATCTCCTGGGGCATTTTTATGCAAAACTTTGACCTTCACACACTGTATTTTAAATCACTTTTTGGAAACTAGCATCCTATGCTAAATAAAGCAATTGCCATATAAGCCAAGACAAGGATTTTCCAAAAAGCCTGAAGCAGTTGGGCATCCAAGTCCCACTGACTTTCAGTCAGAGCATTGGCCTGCTAAACTCAGGCTTGTGAGTTCAATCCTTGAGGAGGGCATTTAGGGATATGGGGCAAAAAATCTGTCAGGGGACAGTACTTGGCCTGCTAATGAAAGCAGGGGACTGGACTTGATGACCTTCAAGATCCTTCCAGTTCTATGAGATAGGCATATCTCCATATATTATTATTATAGGAATCTAACTCTTTGGAACCATTTGGAAATCCCAGCTCAAATAAAGCTGTATGAGAATTAAAAATAAAAATGTGCAGATTAGAAATAGATATTTATGTTAACTAATGGGTTAAATACGAATGTGGGTACAACTAGACACAAAAATCTAATATAGATGCTGGGGCACACTTATTTTTTATGGTGCAGACACTGTTGCATGGTTGGGATAGATTAACATAATACTTCTTACATAAACTATTGCCTAACTTGGCTGCATTGTCACATCACTCCTTTCTGAACGTAATCAATCCTGAAACAACAACATGTATTGATTTGTGACTATAATTTTTGAAAAAAAGCACCAATCTTCAGGACGCATGGGTTTTATAGCATTGATTTTACATTAGATTCCAGAACACACAGAATATAGAACTCTACATGTCAGTGGCAATACAGGGTAAAATCATTAAAAGCATTTGAGCCTTAGGATAAGTCTGAACTGCAGGCAGGGAGTCTCAGATTCTGGGCCAGCTGACTCAGGCTTGTAGGACTTGAGCTGCAAGGCAAAAATTTGTGATCAGGGCTCAGGCTCCAGTCCTCGCTGGAAGCTCAACTCTGCAATTTTTAGCTCCACAGTCCAAGTCCCACAAGCCTGAGTCAATTGACCCAGACTCTGAGACTAGGGGCCACGGGATTTTTACTGCAGTGTAGAAATGCCTTAAGTCCCACTGACTGCCAATGATATTTAGGCTTGTACGCATTTAAGTCACTTTTGAAAATGGCATTCAGAGCCTAAGTCTTTTAGGTACTTATCTATGATCTCGCATATAACACAGGAATATCTGCATATACTACTGGCCAGAAGAATGTGCCCCATCCTATTATACACAATCCATGGTGATCTGTAGATCCATGGGCTCTAGGCTGGATCTCTACAACTTGTATGTGGGAATGAAGTCACACCCCCTGAAAAATCTCTGACTGGCATAACAAGGAGCAGCCTATTTGCTTAGCAACGAAAGGTTGCAGTCGGCACACCACCCAGTCCTCAGAGTACACTTCCACCTCCTAGTGTTCAAAGCCCTTCACAGAGTTGGCTCAAGCTAACCAAGTTCACATCTCCTTCCATGACTATATATCCCATGTCAGGTTCGTTCCGCTAGAGCGGGCCTGTACAACATGCAGCCCGGGGGCCACATGCGGCCTGCACGGGCTCACTGTGTGGCCTGCGGGGGGTGAGTAGGGGTGGGGGAAGCTGAGTGGGGGAAGCAGATGGAGGCGGGGCGAGGGCGGGGCTTTTTGGCCCGCAGCTGGTTTTTTTGCAGCAATATGGCCCTCACTGCTTTCCGAGTTGTGCAGGCCTCCACTAGAACTAGAGAATGGTCAACCAATTTAGAGAAGCTCATGAGTCCAGGAGACAAGAACTTTCACAGGAACTGAATCCAGACTATGGAACAGACTCCTACAAGAGATGAGAATAACCACAGGACTCATCACATTCAGAAATAAATGCAAAACTCATTTTCAATTTAAGCTTTCCCCCAATAAATTCTTCTCTCTCTCTCTCTCTCTCACACACACACACACACACACACACACACACACACCCTAGGCACAGACATACAACACTCTGCCTGTACCATGAAATCAAGGCACTTCTGCTAAAGATAAGAGGGGGATTGTTGTTATGACAGATGCAAGTCCTTGGAAGTATGGAAACTCCAAAAAACTATTATACTGAGATGTGCCAGGTACATATGTTATATGTATATATTTGAGTTTGGGATTGTATTCTGCCTCCATGGATGAGAGTAACAGGCCTTCCTGCAGGAATTAAAATCAGTAGAGAGTAATTACTGAAAATCCCAGGATTAGTAAACAGCTCTGGAAAAGTACTGTCACCTGGAGAAATTGCATATACTGGTTTAGACTGGGGTCAAGAGAGACAGCAGATAAAGAATTGCCTTTTTTATAAAATGGGGAGGCTGAACTGTCTCTGTGGATCTCACCGGATCCTCAAATTGACATGAAACTGTAAGCAAGAGGGGAAACCTTGCTGGAAAGGTTTGAAGGACTGGAAATCTGCCAGGATCTCTGTGTGGAAGATGGGTGGCACCCAATTAGTTTAGTATCCACGTGTAATGCTTTTGTCCTAAATAAATGTAATGTATTTTGAAAAAGCTGGCAGGTCGCTGGTAACTTTGTCGGAGCGCATGGGAGACAGAATAGCAAACACTGGATGGGATAAACACAGTGAACTGCAGGGAGATTGCAAGCTTAAATTCCCGGTCTAAAGAGAGAGGTACATATCCATGAAAAGATGAGGGATGAAGATCAGAGACCTGGAGGGCCGACCACAGAATGGGCAAAAGGTAGTTTACCCTGGAACTGTGACAATTAAGAGATTCTCCAATACTATGTTGACGATGGGAGCCATGTAAAGGCCTAGGTAGTTAATAGCAAATCACTTTAAGAATATGGAAAACTACTTTTAATCTGATTTGAACAATTAATAAACTTAAAATTTGCTAACTTTAGAAAACATGTACCCATAACACATTTGCAACAAATAAAGCATTACACACTTTCAGTCTGCTTTCAAATATAAAATGTGTTAACCATTAAACAATACATTTATTTGCAATTAACGTTCATTTATCACAAGTAGAAAACAATACTTATTGTTTGATTCATGAAGTAGTGGGGAAAAACATACACAATACATAAATTCAACCACAAAAATATCTTGTACATTTGTTAGTCTGCTTGATTTCAACATCTTCAGAATGTATCATTTTCCTAAACACGATGATGGGATGAACAACTGATACAGAAATCTGACATTCCACTACTGTCAGTCAGTATAAAAAAACCCCCAGAATATGTAAGAAAAAAAACTAACATTTTTAAAACAGTACAAATTCCACTTAGAGTTTCAGGTAAGGACATTTTGTGCACTTTGTAACCTTAAACAGAAGCCATACAAAAATCAGAAGGGAATAAACAGCTTTGTAAAGAAAACATTGGATTTCTGATGTGATTATTTGGAAATCTCTTCTATACCGCCACCAAACTGCTGTCCAAAATTTCTCCGAGAACTTGTGAAAGTTAGTCATAGTACATTGTTGGGAAAAAAATAGTGAACATCTAGAACCAGGCAACATCCAAATTAATCCCACCAAATAAATTGTGGTTTCTGTTTTTTCATATCTGATCTATGAAAATCTATCAAGGAAACGTTTTAAATGTGTCTTAGCCTCAAATGCTGTGTGATTTGACAAAGGACAGAAAACAGGAGCATTCGCTGACGTGTTAGTTACAGAACTGTTTTTAAATTCCATGCCAGCGTAAATGGCATGGGTGGAACGGTACATCCAGATCCTGGCTGTTGTCCCAGCACTGTAAAAGGCCCAGAAAACTCCCGCTAACTAGGCAGGGAAGGGAAAACCAGGGCAGAGCCAACTCTGTGCCACCCATTCTCTATCCAATGTTATTGGTGTGGCTAGTGCACTGGTAATTCCTGGCTGAATAATGATTCCCATATTGTCTTAGTCTCATATTTTTTCTAGTCTTTATTAGCATACGGTGTATGCCACAATGTAGTCCAAATGATTTTGTTTAAGTCATGTGAGTTTATGTATTGTCATATGGGAAGTATAGGACACAGGATGTAAAATAACTGCCAATATTAGATCTACCTGAGTTAAACCCAACTGTATTATTCACAAGGGGCAGAATGAATCTCAGAGATGGAAGGGACCTCAGGAGATCATCTAGTCCAACCCACTGCTCAAAGCAGGACCAATCCCATTTTTGCCCCATATCCCTAAATGGCTCCCTCAAGGATTGAACTCACAAGCCTGGGTTTAGCAGGCCAATGCTCAAACCACTGAGCTATCCCTCCCCCCTCAGAATGAAGCTGAGGCAAGATTGGCTGAAGCAATTAGTTTGAATTTACATAAATAAAACTAAATCTTTACACATATTTATTCTGTATTTGATTTATATACCAACTTATAGACATCAAAATGTCAGGTAGGTTTATTTTCACAAGTGACATTATTTTGTATCTGAGCATAATATAGGCTAGAGGAATAAAAGACAAACCTGTCATGTAATTTCATATGAAACTGTAAAGACTGCTTAAACAATGTTTCATTTGTTAATGGACATTTTTTGCCATCTACAAGCTGGGTCCTGTGAGGTGTCCAGAAAACTGATGGGACGTTTGGGAGTGTGAGTAATGGTACATTTTTTGTTTAATGTAAACAGCAGAACTGAAACACTATAGCTGGCATGTGACAGCCCTTTGCTGAGAACACTTATGTACTGTAGTATTCTCCCATGCTCCCCTCTCTGCTCAAAATAATATGTGAGGGCCCTCATTTGGAGAGTTCTAAAGAATCAGAGAGGTAGCCGTGTTAGTTTGGAATTGCAGAAATGACAAAGAGTCCTGTGGCACCTTAAAGACTAACTTAAAGACTTACTTTAGTTAATCTTTAAGGTGCCACAGCACTCTCTGTCAAGTTCTAAAGAAAATCTTTCTGAGCCCTCTCAAAAAGAAGAAAGTTCTTACTGGACTAAAATTTCCATAAACAAAACTGATTTAAAAATCTGTATTTTTGTTTCCAGCCATGTTATGCAGTTCATTCAGCTGCTATATTGTCTAACATCCCTATGGGTGAATTATGGGAAGAAAACAAGTAATAATTTTAGAATTCCAAAGAAAGTCGGTCATTTCATACACATGTGAGATTACAGATTTCAGTTACCTGTAAACAAGTGAGTGTGTGCATATGCTCACATACACACAAACACAGAATAAACCTCAGCATAGCAAAATACTACTGCTTGGGTGAATAATTTTTTTTTTCTTGACGGTGAGTGAAACAATTAGTTGTTTCATTGTTATTTAAAAGGTGAGTAAATAGAGTTTGTGCGGAAGCTGGTAAATTTAAATGACCTTTTTGCAAGCCTGATTTACAACTTTCCTAGAGAAACCCAAGTGCACCAAATTTTATTTCCTAACATGCTGTAAAGCATTTAAGACTTTACAATTAAGAACTTACCAGTATTCATACATGAAATACCAAAGAATGATATCAGAATATATACAGATATGATTCACTGATATAAAAATGTGATACTCCGTATTAAAAAAAATTACACTAAACCTGAATTGCAGTAATGAACAGTTATAAGTATACAGTTATGCCAGTTTTCAATTAAGAGCTACCTACAATGTTTCTGAACATTAGACAGTACTTCTTCCATCTGATACAGATTTTTACATGGAAAAATATAAGTTAATAGTGGTACCTAGCCAAAATCCAACTTTTTTTTCCTTTTACACTCCTCAGTTCAATAGATCCTGTAAATATATTGCTGCAATCTATTTTAGAGGAGCAACTGCCTTCTAATCAGTCCACTGAAATCTACAGAAAACACAAAAAGATTTAATTTTCATTTTAGCTTTTTATGCCAGTGAAACATTAAAGGAAGAATCAACGTTAAATTCCTTCGTGCAATATAAATTACCTACAGTTTAAAAAAACCCAACCCACACAACCATCAGTTACCCCAGTCCATTGTCTTTGAACTGCATTCTTCCCCAGGAAACAAACAAAAACACAAAAAACAAAAATCCAATAATGAGAGCAACATGTACAGACAAAATAGCACTTTTCCTTTATAGTAATTTACTTGCCAGGAGAGAATTACATGACAACGAGTAGAGTTAACAAAGTCCTGTGGCACCTTAAAGACTAACTATAAAGTTTTGAAGAATGAGCTTTCGTGGGCTAATACCCACTTCGTCGGATGCAGGCAGTAGAAGTGTTCAATTGTTCACAAACAGGCAGTTATAGAAAAGTAGGTAAGAGCCAGGGGGGAGGTGAAAAGGTTAGTCCAATTAAGCTGAGCCAGCTTGTTATCTCCGATCAGGGAGTGTGGATTATTCGTCTAGCATTTGAATGGGGTGTGTGGACATGGAGAGATGAGAAACAATGTCTGTAATGAGCCAACCATTGTAGATCCCGGTTCAATCCCAAAGTGTGTGAGCTGAATTTGCAAATGAATTGAAGCTCTGCAGTCTCTCTTTGCAGTTTGGATCTGAAGTTCCCTTTCTGCAGAATGGTGACCTTTAAATCTGAAATAGTGTGTCCAGGCAGGTTGAAGTGTTCCCCTACAGGTTTTTGTATATTGCCATTCCTAATATCTGATTTGTGTGCATTTATCCTTTTTCGTAGGGACTGTCCAGTTTGGCCGATGTACATAGCAGAGGGACACTGGTGGCATATAATGGCATATATGACATTGGTTGATGTACAGGTGAATGAGCCAGTGATGGTATGGTTGATCTGGTTAGGTCCTGTGATGGTGTTGCTGGTGTAGATATGTGGGCAGAGTTGGCATCGAGGTTTGTTGCATGGATTGGTTCCTGAGTTGGAGTTATTGTGGTGCAGTGTGCTGTTGCTGGTGAGAATTTGTTTAAGGTTGGCAGGTTGTCTGTGTGCCAGGACTGGCCTTCCTCCCAAGGCTTTTGAAAGGAAGCCCTGGCACACAGACAACCTGCCAACCTTAAACAAATTCTCACCAGCAACAGCACACTGCACCACAATAACTCCAACTCAGGAACCAATCCATGCAACAAACCTCGATGCCAACTCTGCCCACATATCTACACCAGCAACACCATCACAGGACCTAACCAGATCAACCATACCATCACTGGCTCATTCACCTGTACATCAACCAATGTCATATATGCCATTATATGCCACCAGTGTCCCTCTGCTATGTACATCGGCCAAACTGGACAGTCCCTACGAAAAAGGATAAATGCACACAAATCAGATATTAGGAATGGCAATATACAAAAACCTGTAGGGGAACACTTCAACCTGCCTGGACACACTATTTCAGATTTAAAGGTCACCATTCTGCAGAAAGGGAACTTCAGATCCAAACTGCAAAGAGAGACTGCAGAGCTTCAATTCATTTGCAAATTCAGCTTACACACTTTGGGATTGAACCGGGATCTACAATGGTTGGCTCATTACAGACATTGTTTCTCATCTCTCCATGTCCACACACCCCATTCAAATGCTAGACGAATAATCCACACTCCCTGATCGGAGATAACAAGCTGGCTCAGCTTAATTGGACTAACCTTTTCACCTCCCCCCTGGCTCTTACCTACTTTTCTATAACTGCCTGTTTGTGAACAATTGAACACTTCTACTGCCTGCATCCGACGAAGTGGGTATTAGCCCACGAAAGCTCATGCTTCAAAACTTTATAGTTAGTCTTTAAGGTGCCACAGGACTTTGTTAACTCTGCTATTCCAGACTAACACGGCTACCACCCTGATTCATGACAACGAGTAGCTATTTGTTTAGGGCCAGTTCAATCTGGTTACTACTGTAGTGCACAAATAGTCACCCTCGATCTTAGCTTTTAAACAAAGCTCCCTATTGATCTCTGTATCAATGGCTATAGGCCCTACCTCAATGCACGTAAACTCATAATTAAATTCATCCCTATTCAGCAAAACTTATAATTCAGTGAAATTAAGCATGTGCAAAGTTAAGTACATGTTTAAATCCTTTGCTAAACAGAGATGGCTTGAGCATGTACTTAAGTGCTTTGTTGAAGTGGGGATTTAAAAGGTGATGGCACAATCTGGCTCCCTGAAATTAATGGGACTTACAGAATGGGCCTCACCCTCCCTGATTGAATTGACCTTCCTTTCTTGCCTGCATATTTATACCTGCCTCTGGAGATTTCCACAACATTCATCTGATGAAGTGGGCCTTTGTCCATGAAAGCTCATGATCCCCAAGATCTGTTAGTCTATAAGGTGCTACAAGAATCTTTGTCGCTTTTACAGAATAACTATTACTCCATGCGAGTTAGGGCTTGCCTACTTGGCACTGCAAAGCACTCCTGAGGGCTGTGATTTGCAAAGTGCACTAACAGGCTCACTCTAAAAGGTCTCAACAAGACTAAGTTAACATGAACTAGGTACCTTTTGGAGAGCACCTGTAGGGTCTGCACGGGACAATAAGATTGCAATGTTAGAGCACTTCACAAATCAACCCTTTGCCACGCTGTACAGACAAGCTTAAAGGGTGGCAGAATTGATCCTTCCACAAACCCTAACCACACCAAACAAATTGAATTTATTTCTTTTAAATTAAATGTAAAGGTGACATGTGACCAATTAATTTTAGAGCAGTGAGACTCAACTCAGCAGCATATTAGCAGAACAGTTATGGTAGATTTTGCAGCTGGTTACTGGACAGCACCTCCCCCCCCCCCATCTCCTTTTTCCACACCCTCAGACAAGTACTGTGCCTGCACAGATTGTCACACAGATTTCTGCAGTGAGGATAAATATTAATGTACAAAATGTTCTATTTAAAACATTACCCAAAGAATATTTCTGAAACTGCCATAATGGCATTAATGATTCAATGTGAGAAGAAAACAGTAACGCAGCTCTAATACATACAAAATGATCATCTGATTTTAAACTACTGAAGATAGTTCCATTAAATAACAAATTAGATCAGTTCCACCGAGTTAGGGTCAGTGCCAAACAACATGTGTCAAACGACAGACCAGAGAAAAATGAAAGAGGGAAATTCAAACTACAGGTACCCAAGACATGTCAAGCAAACTAACAAACAAACAAAAAGTAAACGAACATGTTCTTTCAACCTATGTATAATTTCTCACATTATCTAAGGAGAAAACATTTTTCATAGCAATCTATTTGTGTTCCACATTTCTCCTAAATGTGTGGCTACACTCAGAAAATAAGAGTAACACATCAGCGGTCAAATACAGGATACCACAGTTATCAGGGCATGCATGCAGCACTGGGAATAGGATTCAAATCTTCAGTTAAAATTACAGACAAAAATCTATCACTTGGCCCCTGTACATTTTGGAAGACAAAGCCACATGGCAACATAGTTCACTTTAGAGACAACCATATTCTTTTTTTCTGCTCAGTTATGACCCAAGACCAAGGTCAGCTAAATATCTTTGATTAAAATGAACACTGATAAAGGAAAGTAACTCTTTTAGGAAGAGACAAACACCAATGAGGTACTGTATATCAACCCTACTGCATACACATGAGTACAGAGGATGTACATTCAGAAACAAGTTTTGTTGTTAAATACAAACAGGTGTAACATCTAACTTTCTGAATAATACACACACACTTAACCTTACCACTCACTTCTGAATAATTCTGCATAGTGTTATTTCAGCAATCACAATCCTTATTGGGAGACTAGAACTTCAAATTATTTTCAAGCTATTGCTGATGCACAAAATAGCAGCTTCAAAAATATTCTCAGTGGTGCAGAATATTACACACTTAATGTTTTAAGGAACACAGACAACATGTGGGTGGGTTTGATCATTCTTCCACCTACCCATTTCTCAACTGACATTGGCAACATTGAAATTGACATTTCATCTACTTGGGGAGGACAACATGCTTCCTGTCTTATCTGGAAGAGAAGGGTACTAAAGCATAGGATGACTCACTCCTCACAAACACATTGCAATAAT
Source organism: Sternotherus odoratus (assembly GCA_032164245.1). Lineage (NCBI taxonomy): Eukaryota > Metazoa > Chordata > Testudines > Kinosternidae > Sternotherus > Sternotherus odoratus. The sequence continues at coordinate 182,553,454 of JAVMKO010000001.1, forward strand.
TTACATGGCCTTGTACCAATATAAAAAAATGAGTTCAGACTTCAGTTTTTCTGGTTCCAAATTGGTACACTACCAAATTTTTTAAAACCCAACAATCGAAATCTACGCTGGTTGAGCAGAGCCAACACAGAGCATCTGATATTTATTCAAACTATAAAAACATAGCTCAAATAGGTTTTTCCCCCCTGTAGTATACAATACTTCAATGCCACATATATTCCTTCATTTTGGAATATAAATTCACCAAACCTGAGTCTTTTCCTTGTAAAACTGTTTCAGTGTAATTTCTCCAGAATGATCACAGTGTTTTGAAAACAATATTAAAAGAGAAGCATTCTTATTCTTTCAACTTTTCCAATAATTATCTGCACAAGATTTTGCAGCGTTAAATGAACATACAACTCCAATCACCAGTCTTTCCTCCTGTGGAATCTTAAGGAAGTTATTCCCATCTCAGACAGAGCAAGTTTACAAGGCAGTGGATTTCATTACTTTGTATACTTGGAGAATTCATGGGAGTGCTCAGATGCAGAAATGTATCCAAGGTACTATCGGGCTGTCACCATCCAAAGTCCCAGTGCCACGTTGGCAGCCAAAAGCGCACTGCCAGCAAGCAAGATTAAAAAGCCAACAAGCTCTCGGTTTTGTTTCTCAACAATCAGTGAAGCAAGGGTGGCTTCCAGGAAAGAGTTTAATATCCATTGACCATCCAGTGCAAAGCAGGGTACTGCATTGATAACTGCCAAGGCTCCGGACAGTGAAATTAGATATCTGGATGAGATTAGCTAAGGAACAAAACAAAAGAACATAGGACTCTACAAACAGCCACACTGGGTCAGACCAATGGTCCATCTAGCCCAGTATGCTGTGTTCCGACAATTGCCGATGCCAGGTGCTTGAGATGGAATGAACAGAACAAGGGAACTATTATTCTCATCAGAGCTTTAAAAACTCACCATCAAACATTCAAAAAATGTAATCAAAATTATTCTTATAAACATCAGGAAGCAAGGAGTTTCATTCCGAGTTAGACATGTGGGGGAATAATCAGTTTGAGAATGGGTCAGAGCTCATGTCCTAAAGATATGCTTCAGAACTGTGGTCCAGCAAACCGGAGGCAAAGCAGCCCTGTTTCAAACTAGTAATGATATCCACCTGAAATCTTGCTGGGTCAGCAAACTGCAAATAATTTGTTTTTTGTTCTAAGAGAATACTTCAAAGGATACTTGCACATTGTCTCTATCACCACAGGCAGATCTATGCTTAGAAAATTATGTCGTGGTACGAAACTGCTGAGGCTCACTGAAAGGAAAAGAAAATGAAAAAGCAATAAGACTGCAAATGAAACCAAATGGCAATTTAACGGACATAACATAATTAGTTTCAGATTAGCAGTGTATCATAGCAGATCTGATTTTTATTTGTTTTTAACACTTCTTCCAGGATAAAAAAAGATATCCTAAATATAGATTTTTTTTAAGAAACCACACTGGCACAATCAGTTAATTCTCTCTGTCAGATGCAGTCACAATGATGGTAGGAAAAATCAACACGCCACATTATACAATTAGTACTTTATACTATGCATGCAACATCAGATCTAAAGCACATGATATGCTTTCAGACACATCACAACTGAACATTTGTACTCCTAAAGAACATGAAGTTTAAGCCCTGATTTGAGTAACCTTATGACTATTACAGCAAGAATGGCAGTTAAAGTTGTGTTAAAATTTCCATTCTAACCACTCCCCTTGTTTTTAGATCAGGGTCTGCATTAGAAATTTGTGCTAATACAGGAACTCCTCACTTAAAGTCATTAACTTTAATCGGTTAACATTGTTACACTGTTGATCAATTAGGGAACATGCTTGTTTAAAGTTGTGCCGTGCTCCCTTCTAGTTTGGCAGCTGCCTGTTTTGTTCACTGCTGGCAGGAAGAGCAGCCCATTGCAGCTAGCTGGTGGGGGCTTGGAACCAGGATGGGCCGGCAGCCTCCCTATCAATCAGTCCCCCCCCCGCCCCCGTTCCTCTAGGTTTTCTGTGCAGCAGCTGCCCAGCAGCCTATCAATTGCCAGCAGTTCAGCTGTCCCGCCCCCCACTGTCATGTGCTGCTCCTGCCCTCTGCCTTGGAACTGCTCCCCGAGACTCCTGCTTGCTGGGGGGGGGGGGAGGGGAAGGAGGAGGAAGAAGTTGGGCTAATGTCATGGTGTTCCCCTCCCCCCTGCTCCTGCACCCCATCTTCCAAAGAGCAGGGGGAGGGAGCTTGCCCTGGAAGTAGCTGTGGCTCAGCTTGCTGATCTAATTAACATTTCTCTCATACACACAGAGTGTGTGTCTCTGTATCCATCTGCCCTCCCTCCTTTTATGCTGCCTTGTAGAGTGAGAGAGTAAACCCTTGAGGGATCAGCCAATTGCTAGTTCATCATTTAGCAGTAAGGTATTCCTGGGAAATATCCCACTTCCTCCACCTCAACCACGCTTCACAATCATCATCACTGTGCACCAGTATTAAATTGTTTGTTTAAAACGTATTGTGTGTGTGTGTGTGTGTGTGTGTGTGTGTGTGTGTGTGTGTGTGTGTGTGTGTGTGTGTGTGTGTGTAATATAGTCTTTTGTCTGGTGACAAAAATTTCCCTGGAACCTAACCCCTTATTTATATTAATTTTTATGAGGAAATTGAATTCGCTTAACATCATTTCGCTTAAAGTCACATTTTTCAGAAACATAACTACAACATGAAGTGAGGAGTTCCTGTATCATATCAGTAAGGGGTGCTGTTCTTTATGAAACTTTAAGCAAAAATCTCTAGTCTACATGTACTTTTATCCGCAAACAATGTCTCTTACTCAGTTTTGCTTAATTTATTTGGGGAATTGGCATAAACTATACTTGCAAAAGAACTCTTTCAGATGCCTCTCAAGTAGGAGCGGGGTTGCTTACAGAAGCTAGCTATTCCAGCAAACTTTTTCTTGTGCATATTTGACCTTCGTCATTTATACCTTCCGCAAACTTTCACTTTTCATTCTGGGCAGGCAGTGTAAGTCACCAGGAGTGCTAATGAGCGATGAGGGGTTCTCAGACATTAGGGAAGTATTCAGATTCTGTAGATGGTTGTCTCCATTGCCTTCAACATTTCTTTGAACTTGTGGAAGTTTTGTAAAGAAAGCATGATTGATTGATTGATTGACTGATTTAGTATTAGCTGGAGTCCACTGAAACTCACTTTGAACCTTAACTCTATTTTAGCATATTTGAAAAGATTTTTCTGTGAGCCTCCCATTCAAAGGGAAAATCCAGGTTATAACTGGAAGCTAGTTTCAACCTTAGCTATGAAGTAAGTGCTGCTGCTCAGTACTTCAGGGCTATCATGACAATGACATTCATGCATGTAGAAAACAATGAAAAGAAAATCACAAGAAGGTATCTAGAGCTGTATAAAAATAAACAGTAGGAATTTAAACAATGTTATTGGAGAAGGAGTAAGAGATTATTTATTCACAAATTACTGTACCACATATGTACCACAGACAAAAAAGGTGGAAGGGTTAAAAACAAGGCTACTCTGAAAAGTGACTATGTAAAAGTGTCACCTCCTTATTTAGTGCATCTGTTCCCTGTGAGTATTAAGAGCCACATGAACTTATTTTATTGACAAATGAGGGATGATTTTAACCATTTTTAATTCTTGTTTGAAAATGTACCTAGCTCAGAGAGAGAGTGGGACCCTCCTCCTGCATCATCACAAAATTGTTTAACAAGTTCCAATCAGTTAGACCCATGCAATCCATAGAAGAGAATGGCTTGCTTTGGGCCCCGAACCTGCACTGTACAGTGCTTTGGGCAGATAGCTGCACTTATGCTCAGCCCCACAGACAGCAACAGGGCTCCATGAAGGTGTAGCAGCCCATCTGCACAACGCAGGTTTTGGGCACTGGTTTACATTTGCTTGTAACCAGTGCTGATATGGTAGAGGGAAAGAACCCTCTTTGACTCAGAGCCTAAGCTGAGTTGGCAGTCATGGCTATTAAAGAAAAAAGCATCTTTTTACTTGGAAACTGAGCTCATTTGAGAAGGGAATCATTGAGAGACAGTAAATCATTCAACCTCAATTCTGTTTTCACAAATAAACTTTTCAGTTTGGTTCAGCAGAACTATACCTTAAGGTCACAAGTTGTAGCAGCAACGTAGTAATTTCCTGATCATTTCTTTCTTGAGCGCTTGACAATAAAAAGCAATTTTTGGGTGGAAATCCTAGTCTAGTGGGAAATGTCCAGGTATTGCAAAACACAACAGAACAATACCAGCTGCTTGAAGAACACCCACAGTGTTTTGCAGTTAGAAAGCCAACAGAGGGGACTTCAATAATTATCACACACTATTCTTAGAGCTCTGGTGCACACTGAATGAAATATCTGCACACACAAAATTAAATGTCAATGCCAAAGCCCCCCATCAATGTTCCCCAGGTGGAAAAAGGATAAAAACAACAACACGAAAAGATATTATATTCTGGATTTTCAGGATATACTGCAAACAATAAAGAGTAAAAACCAGAATACAATAAAAATCAAATTTTAAAAGTACTCAATAATATCCGCCCCAAACAACCTCTCCTGCCAGCCAAATTCCAGCAGAAAAGGATAAAGGCTGCCATCTTTACGAAAGGCTGGGTGAACAATGATTCTGATTCTGCCATTGTTACTCAAACTTGGCTGTATAGAACTCCAGCCCAGATTCAGGAAAACACTGGAGCTCATGCTTTAGACCAGGGGTGGGGAACCTTTTTTCTGTGAAGGGCCATTTGGACCTTTAAAATGTCATTTGCGGGCCGGTCCCCCCCCCCCCCCCCCCGAGGAAGCCCAGGCTGGCAATGGGAGTTGAGAAAACCCCAAAGCAGTGGCAGGCGGAGTGCTTAGCCCTGCACTGCTTTGGGGTTTCCCCTGCTGGCCCCTTGCCAGCCAGGGTCCTGCTGCCTGCCCCAGTCAGCTCCTGCTATCAGCCTGGGTGTAGGGGGTGACCTTCCTTTACCCCCACCAACCTCCCCCCATCTAACCACCTTTCCTCCCGCACCCACCCCATCCAGCCTAGTCTCCTGCCCCTCCCTCCCTGCCCGCCCAGCCTGGCCTCCCCCACACCGCCCCCTTGCCTGCCCCCCAGCCCAGCCTCCCCCCCACACCTTCTTGACCGTCGGCTCCCCGCGGCTCCTCCTTACCCCGCCCGGCTAATGGTGGCCACGCGGCGCCGGCGGCTCCCCCAGGCGCTTCCCGGCCCCTTCGCCGAGCCGCCCCCGCATGGAAGCCCGCACGCGTCCCTGGCCGGCGGCTCCCCCAGGCACTTCCCGGCCTCTTCATCGAGCACGGAGCCACCCCGGGCCGCCAGGCGGTGGCGGCTCTGCGTTTGGCGAAGGAGCCGGGAAGCGCCTGGGGGAGCCGCCCCCGCCTGGCGGCCCACGCGCGTCCCTGGCCGGCAACTCCCCCAGGCGCTTCCGGCCTCTTCGCCGAGCGCGAAGCCGCCCCGCGCCGCCAGGCGGGGGCGGCTCCGCGTTCGGCAAAGGGGCCGGAAGCGCCTGGGGGAGCCGCCAGCCAGGGACGCGCGCGAGCCGGATGGAAGGCTTTGGCGGGCCGTATAAGGCCCGCGGGCCGGAGGTTCCCTACCCCTGCTTTAGACTATCCTTAGTTAGGAAGCCACTTTAACATGAGCTTCAATTCCTTCCTGAATAAGAAACTCTTCTAAAAGGGCCCTTCATAAGAAAACCCGCTGTTTCAATGGGACTTCTCAGAGAGGGTTAGATGGTGACTTTAGGCACAGCCCTGCCAAGGGGCTGTGCACACTTTACCTCCCAAGAGGTAGTCCTGTGAGGCACTCAGAATCTGACACAAACCTTGGAGGCACAATTCCTCTCCTTGCTCCTGGAGAGGGGGCATAACTTACTACTCGCGTAAACCAGCCGCAAATCACTATCTAACCCAGGCTGGCTCAGCTACTCTGGCCAGGGAGTAGGCTCTGGAGCAAAGCATCTGCCCATTCTCCACTCACTTGCTTGTCATAGGTAATAAACTTCTTCCCATGTGCCTGGACTCACGGCCTGAATAGCCTACATAGAAGTGTGTCAGAATCTAGCCCAGAGTATGGAAGTATTTAGCATGAGTAAAGGTAGCAGAATTTGGCCCATGTTGTTTACAGACTGGTTAGGGTTGATAATAGAGCTAGGTTTGGATACTCTTTGCTCGTGCTAAGTAGTAACAATTTATTAGTTGTCTCATTTACTTTAATAGGACTTCTTGTTAAGTAAAAAACTACTCAACATAAGTAAGGGTGGAAAAACCAAGCCCGTATATATTTACAAGAAAGACATCATGTGGACTTGTAGCAACATTTGGGTACTGGGCAGGGTTTAAAGAAACAATGGTGTATGTTCCCATCCAGGGGTTCCCTATAGGTGTTTGAAGAGTTCTAGAGCCTTGAGCAGTTCACACATTGGACACTGCACAAATTGGACCTGTTAGGACAAGTGAGATCTGCTGAAATGTCCCCTTCATGCTTTTTTTGAATAAGCAGCCACCTACTATATTATTTCTATTGCAATTATATCTCTTTGCATTGTGCTCATTTCACTTTTATTTCTAATTACTCCAGCATCTCCACTGGCTGTAACTAGGAAAGGAACAATAGAATGAAGCTAGGAATGGATTCTGCACAAATGAATCAACCTGGCAAGCTCTCCAGTACCTTATTCAAGCAGTCTGCCAAAGCTAACCATGCCATAACCCTCTCCATTTAAAGGCTCTCATAAATAATACAAACCAGTATACTGAAGATGCATTGGGTGTCCTACAAAGAGCATGTCAACATGGGGTGGATGTTTCACTCTGATTAGTCTCGTCTGATTTTCTAAAGAAGGCGTCACACAGAAACTTGGAACAAAATCCTTCTGGCAATCCATGTTGGTTCGACAGACTTGGCTGGCCTCAATAGCTTTCCGTGCTGGCAGACAGGCATACTGCAAAGGACATGTTAAATAATTATCAAATGTAGAGTATTTTACAAGAGATCGCAAACATACTGTTCTGCTTGTTGCGAACATATTCAGCATGGCTTTCTGCCATAAAAGCATAGGGGCATGTGTGTGTGCATATTAAAAGCAGGGTTAGTATAAACAGGTACATTAGCTGAAAATCTAAATATAGGAGGGACAGGATGGTTCAAGCAATTGGTAATGGGCAGAGCCACAGGAAATACACATGACCATACTATAGCATGGAGCTAAAGTCTGTCCTTGGGTTTTGGTTTTTATAGGCATGGTATCTGCAAATTAAAGCTTTTGTTAAAACAAAAATCCTAAAATCTAATATGCCTGGCCTTTTGATGGCTACGTTTTAGATCATTCTGAACGGAAGCAGCCAATGCAATGGCGCGTTCCTGAGTCTGCCTACTATACCCACTCCCTCTGCAGTTTGAGAGACCAGGATCTTCTCTCCCACTCGACACAGGACAAGGAGAGGGCAGTGGAACCCAGGAGGAAATGGAATCTTTTCTCCTCATCCCCTCCTAGAACCTTATGGTGGCCGGCTTCTTGTTCCTCAGTGCAAGCTGGGCAGTCCATCCTCTCTGTCCCTGCTCCTTCAGCCAACAGCCACACTGGCAGTACAGGGCCTGCACACATGGCTGTGTCCGTCCCTCCCCATTAATCTAGGCTCCCCCCCATGCCAGTCTCGATCATGCTGGATGGGGCAAAGCATTCAGAAGTCCCCTGCTGTTGCTGTGTCATTCTGCAAATAGCAGTTTAAAAAACTGCTCAAGCAGCTGAGCAGCCATCTTAGGCCCCTGGCACATCAAAAGCCTGAAAAAATGTTTCCCCTTAAACAGCAGCCATGCAGCCAAGAACCTCAAAGAGCTATAAATGAATGACCTGTTTTAACCCAGCGCAGGTCAGGGGCTGTTACCGGCTTATGGCTATTTGGTGTCCAAGGCGAAATGAACTAATGGTTTATGTCCAATTTGTAGTGGACAGGTATCCCACAAAAAATATCACTGGAATGGGAAGCTTCACATCAGAGGGAGCAAATGGGGAACAAGCTCCTCTCTGATTCTTGAGGTGGTTACTCCAGGTCAGGATTGGGGAATACTGGAAGAGCAAGGCTGTTACTTGAGGTTTCCTGTGGATCCTGAAAGAACGGCTGTATTCGCTCCACCACTCACCATATGGCATCTTTCAAAACACTTACTTTTTCAATAGGGCTTCTATATTTTAATAGAGAGGAGTGTAAAACCCCCCAGCGGCACTTAACATTCCCCATATTCTACAAGATGATTAAGTCAGAGGAAGAGGGGGGGAAATGGGGGTTCAGCCAACAGCCACACGGGCAGTACAGGGTGCCAGGTGCTGATCCAGCACAGCACTTGCTTAACTTGAGGCATGTGTGCAGACCACTGACATCTGCTGTTTAATGCTGAGCATGCATTCCAATACTTTGCTGCTTCAGAGCCTAGAGTGCTCACACCCTGGCAGAATCAAGCTCAGGTTGAACGATTCCCCTTGCTTGTGAGAGCTGCTGTTGGCCTCTTGTTCACTTGCATTTACTCACAACTGTTGTGCCTTCACAGTATAAAGAGTGGATGTGTTAAAGTAAAATGAGAAGGAATGGTCTCCTGGTTAAAGGCACATGACTAGGAGGATTGGGATCTTGTTCTACATCTACCACACATTCCTTGTGTGACCTTAGGCAAGTGGTTCTCAACCACAGCCTGCTTGCAGCCCAATCAGTACACAGTTGCAGCCCATGTGACATCCTGAGGGCCATACAGATAGGTAAATAAATTGTCTGGATGCGGCCCACATAACACACAGAGAGCTGCATATGTGGCCCACAATGGCAATCAGGCAGAGAACCACACAACCATACAGTCTCTCCATTTCCTCAGCTGGAAAATAGGGATATGAATGTTTGCCTAACCCTTAGGGATGTTGTGAAATGTAGCTAATTAATATTTGTCAAGTGCTTTGAGATGCTCAGATAGAAGGTGCTATGCATGGCACTGTATAATTATGCGCACATTTGTGATATCAATCTGAACATCAGCTGAAGTAACTTACCAGGTGGCTGTCCAAGTTATTGCTGTATGAAAAGCAAACATCGGTGAGGCTGCTGTTACTACAACATTCAACAGTGCCATCAAGTCTTCTGTAGACTACAGAGGAACACAACCCAACTAATTTTTAGACAAGCACAGAATGACAGATTCATAATAAATCACAAACATACATATGTCTCTGAATAAAATCAAATGATCATTTCTGTAGCCTGCTGAATTATAATGAATGATTTTAATTCGGAGATCCTGATTTGGATGTCAGCGATAGTTGCAAATGAGTTTCTTCATCCTAAGAACATTGTCACACTGCAGCCATCTATCTCACAGGCTGATCTTATCACCTTAATACATAGACTACTACAATTTATTGAATACTGGTACAAAACAGTTTGATCTGTTGCCTGCAGCTGACAGCAATGGTGGGCAGAGGGATTCTGCTACTTGCTGTTGCATTCCCTTCACTGGCTGTGGGAATGACCTAACTTCAAAATATAGTTTTTAAAACATTAAAAGTTTTTAATGAACTGGGGCCTGACAGCTCTCTGAGGCCCCTGTCCAGGTAAAAGTATGTCGTTAAACTGACTTAGTTAAGCTAGTGCAAAATCCTGTGTAGACAATCATAATTTAATTTCAAATGGACTTCGTGATACAAACTAAACGGATACTAGCCAATTTTAAACCAACACAACTATGCCCATGTAGAGAGTTGCACCAGTTTAACTAAATTACGTTTTTAAACCAGTGCAACCTCTATGTTCAGACAAGGCTCGAGCTGCCTGCATCCTATATCCCACTGAGGTCCAACAGCACAGAGTTTTGGAGCTTGAGGCTTGCAGGTGCAGATGTGTACTATGCATATTTTCTGCTTGTGGCCTTAGGGCTAGGCAATGACATAGTTTTGATGTGTGGATGATGATGGAATTAGCTCCTTTACAAAACACATTTTACTTTATTTTTATTTCAGAAGGCCTTTGGCACACTGATTTCTTTATGGCTTCCCACCTGTTTTACTTGTTTAGTCTGTATTTGTTTTATTGCAAAGTGCCCAGGGTCCATTTGCAATATAGGCTCATTAGAAATACAACATATTAACAGAAAGGATGCTGAGATGTGAGCTGTTGAGATTTTGACAAATGACAGCCATTGCAGTTTGAATACCGAAGTTCATTTCAAAGGAATAACTATCCCTGCTGGAGGCTCACCAATGAGAAATGCAGACAGACTCGCCTGATGGGGTGGTGGGAAGGACCATGGTCTGCTAACATAATACACCGCTGGGTTTAGAACCAACTCTGGCACATCAGTCCGAGTGGGATTAAGAGGGTTACAAAACATGCCGTTTTATTACCCTTGCCTCTGAAATTACACTTCTGTGGACAGCAGGGATCGTCTTGTATTTATTGTTGGTAGGTTGGGATCTGGAAACATCTCAGCATTGCTTCTCCCTTACGCTCCCAATCCAACTAAGGGCATGTGGCAAGGCTGCCCTAACCTCCTTCGGAGAGTGACTCAAACGATAAGTTTGCCTAAATGCTTGGGATCGGACCCCCGCCATCATTTGGAGATACCAGTTTCAGATTTACACAATAGGAAAAGAGATTAATAAGATTATAAAGGTAGAAGAGACCACTGGGCCCAGAATTAGCACTGAATGTCACATGAAGGGCAGTACACATCAAAAAGCACATGTACACAAGCATTTGAGCTGACCTGGAGTCCTGTTTCCTTCCAAGTATAATGCAAAAGGTTGGTAAGAATCTTTAAAGCTCAAATGGTCTAGAACCCCATTAGCCAAAAGACTGCCAATCTCTCTATACTGAGTTAGGGCAGATAAGAATGGCTGCAAGGTGACTGCTGTCCAGTCACAGTTAAAACAAACTTCCTGAGGTTGGTGTGGGAGGATTTATTCAGATGAGGACACTCATCTTCGGAATTCAGTCCTCATCACAAACCCTGGACATCATGCAACACACGGGTCAGTCTACGTTTAGTTTAGCTTGATTTTTAACTTTTTGTTTTATTTAGGGTATGTCTTCACTACCCATCGGATTGGCAGCTAGTGATAGTGATCGATCTATTGGGGACTGATTTACCACGTCTCGTCAAGACGCGATAAATCAATCCCCAAAGGTGCTCCTGTCGACTCCGGAACTCCAGCTCATCAAAAGGCACAAGCAGAGTTGACAGGGGACCCTGCTACTGCCGTGAGGATGCCAGGTAATTCAACCTAAGATGTGCCAACTTCAGCTACGTTATTCACGTAGCTGAATTTGCGTATCTTAGGTCAACCCCCACTCCCCCCACACACACTGTAGACCAAGCCTTGGATTTTGCTTGTTGTCCTAGTTTTACTTAACCTATATTCTTCATTAAGGGCCAAACTCTAATAGTAAGAGGCACTGTAATGTATGAGCAAAACCAGAAAGGGATAGAAGACTAACCTCTAGATCAGTGGTCACCAACACATCACTATCGACTGGTCGATCCTGGAGACTCTCCCAGATATTTGTGATCTCCGGCCACTAAAAGTCTGGTGGTGGAGTGGGGCTGCCACTAAGGCAGGATCCCTGCCTGCCCCA